>CAMZMU010000060.1:41770982-43264813 GCA_947311845.1 Poa pratensis | reverse complement strand
CGGCGTTCTTCAACCCAAAAGGCATGACGGTGTAGTAGAAGTTGCCTCGCGGTGTCCTGAACGCGGTGTGGATAGCGTCATCTGGATCCATCTTGATCTGGTTATAGCCTGATGAGCCGTCCATAAAGGACAGCGCGCCATGCCCCGTGGTGGAGTCGACGATGATTTCCGTGATCGGAATGGGGAAATCGTCCTTGGGGCATGCACGATTCACGTCGCGGAAGTCAACGCATATGCGAACCTGACGCGTCTTCTTTGGTTCATGCTCGCTTCCCTCTTGAAGCGTTTTCTTCTCAACGGGGACAATGTTAGATAGCCACCGTGTATATTGCGCCTCCTTGATGAAACCTGAAGCAATTAGTTTATCTACCTCAGCGATGACTCGTTCTTCAAATTCTTGCCGCAAGTGGCGTGGCGCCTGCTTGATGGGACGACATTGTGGGTCAATTGCTAGCTTGTGTGTAGCAACACGGGGATCGAGCCCCGGCATCTCCTTGTAGCTCCAGGCGAAGCAGTCTCGATACTCCATCAAGAAGTTTCGATAGCTTTCACGCTCCTCTTCAGTCAGCGTGGCGCTGACAAAAGTGGGGCGCGGATCTTCTTTAGTCCCGAGGTTAATTTCCACGAGCTCATCGACGGTGGGTTGCCCACCATCTTCAAGTTCTTCAGGAGCTGGAGTGACACTGATTTCATCGTACAACTCAGGTTGCTCGCCATCAGCGTCAGCTTCCTCTCCTAAGGTGACGGACGTGGTGTGGCATGTTACTCGTGTCTTTCCACCATCCTTCTCGCCTCTTTTATCTGAGGCATGAAGGTCGATGTAGCCAAGCCCATATTTGGGCTGCGCCTTGCCCTTTCGCTCAGCAAGGGCTTGTGATTGCCTCCACCACTCCTCGCATATGGAGGGCGGTGGGGGCATCCTATTGTTCCGCTGGAGCGAGATCCCAGCGCTTGCTAAGAGCCGAGCCATCTTAGGCTCAACCTTCATTGTTGATAGCGCATCATCTGTGTCAGGACAAGGATTAGGGAGTTCAAATATAGAATCACAATCTTTAATTTGAGGGACATTGTAAAGCAAAGTCTTGATTCTAGACCCAGCCGAGCTTCGAATTGCCCAAACTTCAAGTGGGGAAGTTACCGATATGTAAAGCGAAGGGGGCTGTACATCTTGAGCTCCCCTTAGTGCTTCCTCAATTACTCCTTCCTTTTTAGCTTCTCCTTTGGAAGGAGCGGGCTCCTCCTTGGGAGCACCACGTGCTCGAAGTGTTAGCGGCGCATTCTTGCCTGTTTCCAGCGGGTTGCAGCCTTGAGCACCTGTAGAATCTCTAAGCGTTAAAGCTTTGGACTCTAACCGTGCTGATGTTGAAGAAGAAGAGGTAGGATCAGTCGAGGGCTTCGTGGTTGACCTTGGGTTGATAGGTGTTGACCCAGGAAACCTTGCCTTCAACAACAACGGAGTTGTAGGGGTAGGCGTAGAAGAGCTTGCCCCCTGTGGAGGCGACCGCCTATGGTCACCGCCTCTGTGACTATGGGAGACGAGGCCGCCCGTGCTGGCGGTGGAAAATGGCATGATGAGGCGCTTCCCCTCACCTGAATGAGTAGCGCCAGCGTTGGGAGCGACGCTGGCTGCCGGTGTCGCTCCCTTCAACTTTTTGTCAATGTCGTCGGCGGGGAAGTAGTACTTCGCATCGGCATGATGCGACTCCTGCACAGTATAGGGAGAGGCGTTGCCGACGATGCGTTGTTGTGTGCCGCTACCGTCCAAGAATTTCAGACACTGATGAAGGGTGGATGGCACCACTCGGTACTTGTGGAGCCATGGCCTTCCTAAGAGGGCGGAGTATGAGGTATTTGCCTCAATGACAAAGAACCGCACCTTGAAGCTGAACGTGGACATTTGGATTTTCACCGTGATGGCGCCCAAGGTGGGCTTGCCTTGGTTGTCGAAGCCACAAATCATCACGTCGGTCGGTTCCAGGTCGTCCACCGTGAAACCTGCCCGTTTCAAGCTCCTCAGGGGCAGTATGTTCACAGCGGATCCTGGGTCGATTAGGACTCGCCGAAGGTGTGCAGTCCCGACGTTTCCCTCCACATAAAGTGGACGGTTGTGATCTCCTTCTTCTAGGAGTCTGTCTTCATCGTCGAACGTGATCTCATTCACGAACAACGGGTTCGAGAAGAGGCGATACTTCGCCATGGCCACCTCATAAACTTCCGGCGCTTGAAGGGCCTTGACAAGAGCTTGACGTAGATCCGGCACCAGCATGAGAGCGTCATAAACACTCAGCAGTGCCGGAATTCTCTTAAGGTGAGCGACGATGTTGTAGTCGATGTCTTGAGATGTCGACTTCTCGTTGTCTTGTGGACCCGAGGCACCTCCCGCTAATGGCGCCTCTTTTGAGGCGGCCGTCTTGTCGGCTTTAGGCAGCTTCGCCTTTGCTAGCTCTGCTAGAACCTTGCCCCCACGCAGGTTCATGTTGACTTCTTCAAGTTTTTGCTCCTTCACGGTGCCCTCCGCATAGAGAGCTTCTTGCTCTAGGGCGGTGAACATGTCTTCCGACTCAGAGCTAGAGGTAGGCTCGCTGCTGTAGTCGAGGATGACGTTGCAACTCTCAACATTCAGGGATTGAGAGGTGCTACATTCTTCTTGATCCTCCACTTCCTTCATTGGGGTTTGACCCCAACCGCGTGGCATAAATTTCTCTAGAGTAGGCAACACATGCGCCCTTCTAGGGAAGGACTCGTCACCTTCTGACTCGGGCACGAATCTTGGTGGAGGGCGACGCCGACTCGGGTCGAAGCGCCGACGCGCTGGTAAGGCAGGCTCTACCCGAAGTACCCGATGAGGGGGTCTCGGAGGTAAGCCCATGGAATGAGGTCTTCGCCGAACCGTGCTCCAAGGTTCCTCGTGGGGAGCAGCATGTGATGTCCCCTGCATCACGATAGAGGGTGGCATAGCTGATGCCAAGACGAGGTCAGATAGTCGACGCTCGACTTGTGAAAGCGGGACCCATGATGCCCCGCTCTCCTTGGCTTGAATCTTGAAAGATGGCGACTCCACGGTCACCACATTCACCGCGTGGTAATCCGGGTTGAGAGCTTCAGCATCCAGATTGATCTTCTTATCCTTGACGGCTCGCTGGAGCCATTCCTTGAAGGGGATGCAGTCCTCTATTGTATGGCCAACATACCTGTGGTATGGGCAATACAAAGGATTATTAACCATGTTTACCTGATCAGGCCGCTGCGGGTCTGGCAGGTTCAGTGCCCGATGCTCCATTAGTTGGTTGAACAAATCGTTCACCAACTCCCGACGGAAGATGTATTGCTTCTTAAGCATTTCTTGAAGGGATGGCCGTTGCCTTTCACCCGCTTGATCATTCCTTGCCCCCAAGAAGGGTACACTGCCTCGTGGTGCAGAGGTGAATACTCTAGTGGCATTCGTCTCTGCCACCGCCTTTGGTTTGCCAGCATTGACAGGTGGCTTGGACGTGGAGTTGAACCGCTTGACGGGGTCGTAGGCGCTGGCGTTCTTGTAGAGCTCCATGATTTGCGGCGACTTCTCAAACTCTAGCTTCGTGGCTGCTACAGCCGAGCTGAGAGTGCTAAAGTTCTTGGGCTCACGCCGAGATACCTCAAGCGACCAATGTTGCTGCATGCCGTGGACACACATTTCGATGGCGTCCTCGAGGTGCATCTCCCTAGCAAGACGCACGTAGCTGTTGCGGAAGCGGACGATGTAGTCGTCGATAGACTCTTCTCGTCGCTGGCGAACTTGCCCCAGCTCGACGACGGAGAAGTCTTTCTTCATGGCGACGAAGTGCTTTTTGAAGACTTCCTTCATGTTCGCCCAGCTGATGATGGATCCCACCGGTAAACGACTATACCAGTGGAAGGCGGGGCCGGTCAATGACCCCGAGAATTGTCGAAGGAGAAGGGAAGAGGTGTTGGCAGTGTCCCCACAAGCCGCCTCAAAGTACGCCAAGTGCTCCCTTGCATCGCCAGTCCCGTCAAACTGACGGAACTTTGGTGGGTGCCATCCAGATGGGAACGGCACTAGGTCATGCCATGCCTCATATGGCTTCTCCAGCTCACTCTCCGAAGAGCGAGGGGCCTGCTCGAGAGACATTTGTTTCAGCTTCTTGGCCACCATGTCCTCCACGATGTCGTGGTAGTCCTTCAGCACACTCGGATGTGGTGCTGCATTAGAAGGACCAGCAGATGAGACCATTGGTCGAGCTTGTGTGCCCAAGTCTTGTCGTTGATGTTCATCACCGGCAAGCATGTTAGCCATGCCCCCGGCTAGAAGCTCTGCCTCTTGAGGGTCCGCCATTCGCCGTGGTGTCCCCGGTGCTGTCGGCGCATTGTTCATCATGTACTCGATGAACTTGTTGACCTTCGACGTTAGCTCATTGATGGTGCGGCCTTGCTCGCGCACTTGATTGGCTAAGGTTTCCTCAGATTGTATCCCTTTGCCAGCATCATTGGAAGAGTTAGAAGCCTCGACGGCCTTTAGTTTTTCAAGTTCGGCGGCCCTTGTAGCGTCAGGGTCACCATCTACCGTCATATGCGCCGGTGCGGTATGAAGATCTTCAAGACAACCGTCGTCATCCGAGGGGATAGACGGTGCAAGTTCAGCGTAATGAGGCGAAGTAGGGAGCATCTCTAGCGACGAGGAAGAGGCCACGTCGGAAGTCTCCTCCTCATCACTATGAGCCTCAAGTGGCTCTTGCAGTCCTGTCGCGGTTCTCGCCACTCCTCGTTGTGCCATCACCCTTAGCCGTGTTCCAGCTCCAGGGCGACCTGCAACTTGTTGTAGCTCGGCTTGGTTTTGAGGAAGTCGAGACGCCATGTCGGCGTAGCGAACCGGGGATATATCCCGATCTCGTCTCGTGACGGGAAGACATGGGGCATTCGACCTTGCTCCCTCTTCGGATGTTGAAGTGCTTGAGTTTGCTGCTGCCTCGGTGCCTTTGAACCATGAGCGAACATGGTCCAACCGGGGCAACAAGTTGGTACGGAAATTGACCTTTGGGTTTGGCACAATCTCCTCATCGGATGGATACGAGAAGTCGTGGGTAACGTTTGGCGGTTGCCACCCATCATCCTCATCTATCCTGGTGCGCACTACAAGAGTGCCGCACGAGGCCGTGTTCTTCTCGGCATCGCCTTTGTCGTCCACCTCCAGTGGCGACATAGCCTCAACTTCTTGTTCTACCCTGCTTGGGGTGCCAAGGGGTGAATCTTCCTCCATGGCGTCATTGGTTGGGAGGGCAATCGTGGGTTGCACCTCAGTAGTCCCTCCTGAGCTTGACTTGAGAGTTGAGTCTTCTTTGAGGGCAACACTGGTGTGCTCCTCAGGCGACTTCTCGATGCCCTCCATGGGGAAGACATTTTGTTCTTGTGCTTCCTTTTGCGGAGGAGCTGGAGCAACACTCCGTTGCTCGCTATCCCGCCTAAGGATGGTCAAGGGAGGCGACGATGATGTCGCACCTTCTTTTTGCTCCGCGGCACTCGATTGTGCCTTGCGTTGTTTTGGAGTCAGTCTACTGAGAAGGTAGATGTACCTCTCATGCCGCTCCAAGTCGGGGGAGATACGGAATGCGATTTTGTCGTTCTCTTGAACAACATCACCATCAGCTCGAACACGAACTTGCGTGTGCCTAAGAACCAAGTCCTCAAGCTCCTTGTAGAGCACATGACGATTCCTCCGGCGCCGTTCCCGTTTACGCTGGTTCTCGGTAAGAGCACCGTGAACCCTGGGCGGGACTGGTGGTGTAGGTAGAAGAGGCGGTACACCTTGCTGAGTTGGTGGAGCCTCCGCTCCCCTTGCGGTACGTTCCCGTAGTTGTTCCTCGCGCCTTGGAGGAGGTGGAGGCGGACGAGTAGGCACTGGTGCCCGCGGAAGGCTCCGCGGTCGCCATTGTTGCACGGGACGGAGGTTTGGCTCGTTGTCATGTCGTCGAGGTCCCCTACTTCCCTGTGGAGGCAACACGTTACGCCCCCGCAGGTTAGTGCGTGGTGGGGAAGGATGTCGCCGAGGCGCCAAAGTTTGGCGCTCATGTTGAGGGCGATGACTTTGAACGGGGCGCATGTTCCTCCTTGCACCCTGCGCAGATGATTCCGCCCGCTCGCCTGGACCTTCGAGCCGCCTTTGAAGGTAGCTCATCTGGTTTTGGAGTTGGAGAAGTTCTTGTCGCAGGTCATCCTCGCGTGGTGCAGGAGCCTCATTCCGAAGCATGGAGAACCTGTTGTTGTTGGAGAAGGTTCTCCCATCTCCCGCCGATGTATGAAGGCATGATGCCCACATGCTTGGTTGACGGAGATAGCCGTCGTCAAGGTTGAAAGATGTAGTTTTGCCAGGAAGAACGGGCTCCTTGCGAGAGCGCCGCTTCCAAAACTCCTTCATGATTGCCCGTCGTACCAACTCCTTGACCTTTGACGGCTCGTTCGCCCATTGATCGGGGAACAAGTCGTATGGAGGGGTCAAGGTATTGCGATAATCGAACACCTTGTGGGCAAGCTCTATTGCGCCAAGAGACCAATCCTCCTCAAGGACAGCACTCTGGGCCATGCGAGAGCTGATCAGTCGATGAAGGCGTTGTACCTTTTGGTACTTCCTTCTATGGTTGCGAAGACGATTGGGATTGTGAGACAAACGAGCGTTTGTCATCAGCCTCCGGAGGTCGAAGGATACAGCCTCGAGAGCCTCGAGTAGCTCAACTTCAGTGCGCTGTGTTGTCGGCTTAGCGAGCTCCGGTTCGTTGCCCGGGGTTGGGGCATGAACCGAAGCAGCGGCCACCCGCCTATTGGCAGCCTGGACACGTAGGCGTTGAGAAGCCTCCGTGTTCCCTTTCATCTCTGCCATCACAGAGTTCTTTAAGAGAGTGCGTGCCTCAAGCATAAGCTCGCGGCGTTCCCTCTTTGCCTTGGCGACCGCCCTCTTTTGTGCCTTCTTGGATTCCATCACTTGGAATTGGGCCGGCTCTTGCGCCTGATGCATGTAGACCTTGTCTCCATGCTTGAACATGATCATGGGTGGAAGCGACCCAAATTGGATCGCAGTCGGCACCTCATCATCCTTGATGTCAGCAAATCCACCTGCAAGAAGATGTCGTCGATCAGCGGAATTCCACGCCAATGATCTTCATGCATCATGCAGTGTGTTGTGATGAACGGGCAAAGACCAAGTCGCGCGACCATGCGCAGCAGAGATGGGAGGAGAACCAGGTCCCACCGGGCGTGCCATTTTGTTTGACACGAGAAAACGCTTTTTACATGGCGAAAGCGTATCTCATACACCGGGGTAATACATAGTGCGGGCGTGCCAGTGTACTAAGTACACAAAATAAAATGAGGGAAAAGATACACATTAATCATGATGACTAATAGACTAATCCCAAGTGTGCGCTCCATGTGGCCTACTGACGCGGCCAACGTGACAAGGCGATTGTAGTCTCTTGGTTCCCGGGGCCTCGGAAAGCTCCCGGTTAATTACTCCCACGGATTGTACCGTGGGACACCTCCGATTAAGCTGCTTGGTCGTCGTCTTGGTCTTCGCTTCGCGTTCTCCATGCATGAGGTGGTGATGTATGTTGGCGTCGGCAGAGCCGTGTCCTCATCGGTACACGCGCCGTGGATAGCATGGCCTTTATATCGGCCATGCCCGCCTCGCTGTCTTGCCTCATCGGTCTTGACGGCGTTGATGTTGAAGTAGTAGCGGAGTGCATGGGTTGTGCTTGGCGTAGACGTTACGATGATCTTGTAGATTCGCCGGAAGTGCGAGGGGTATTCCCCGCGGAAGTACACATGGTGTATAGAGACATATGAGAATAAGGACATGCACCACCGCGGGTGCACATCTGGAAAGTGTCGCCGAGTTCGTCGCCAACTAGGGCGGCAGTTCACACGTGTAGACAGGCATCGGGCCCGTGAGGGCCGAGGAGCTGAACGGCGCCACAGCAGCAAACCGCTGCCTCGTCGGCGCCGATCTTCATGCTCATGCAAAATAGCACAAGAGCTGGGCACATACATCAGCTAGTTCACGTAGCTAGCCCATGCAGGTAAGACTTTGAAGAGCAGCCATGCAAAGCATGCTCACGTCCAGGATTTGGCACTTGCTGGCACATACACACACGCATGCACACGTAGTACGAGCGCCGAGACTACGGCCGATGTATGCCGCTGGGACAACCCAGCAGGCAGGAAGACGAATGATGCCGGTCGTGGGTAGACGACGCGCCCGGCCGACGAAGGCTGCTTGTAAGCAGGCGCACGAGATGCGCCCACAGCCATGCAGAAGTGTGCCCCAGCGCGGGCACTCGACCATGCTCCGTGTGTGGCCGTTCACGGCCAGCACGACGCCTCGGCATCACAGCCCAGGACAGCGTCCATGAGATTGGGCTAGTGGTAAGCCATGGTGGCGCAGACGATGATGAGCTGCACGCCGGCCGCCCTGGCGCCATCACGCCGAGCTGCCGACAACGTTGCCGTGGAGATGAAGACACCGGTCTACCCGCCGGCAACCACGACGGCGACGGCGCCGTCGCATGGATGGAGTGGAGACGGCGCCGGGCTGCACGCCAGCAGCCCCGACGACGCCGTCGCGGAATTGGAGACTACACCGGGATGCACACTGGCAGCCCGACGTCGAGGTGAAGACAACCACCGCGAGGAGACACCGTAGAGGGAGATGACGCCGGCTGATCTCCGGCAGTCGATAACGTGGAGGTGGAGACGCCAGCGATTATACGCCAGCAGCTCCAACACCGATACCACGCCATGCTAGATGCAAAGAAAAGAAGAACATAGATTAGTAGAGTTCCTCACCGTTGGAGAAGATGACTGCCATGATCTCGTCGTCGTGCACAACAAGCTGGCTAGCCTGCGATGCGCCCGTGCTCCTCACGGCGCACACCAGATCGCCTTCTCCCCTCGGCCGCCTGCACGAGAGGAAGACGATCGTAACCTGAGATTGGATCTCAGGTCGCTTGCGTTGCTTCACGTATGGTATGTGCGTATTCTTCCGGCTGGGTGTCTCCCTCTCGCGTGGGTCGATGCCCTGTTTATATAGGCAGCGAAACCTAGCTAGGTCGGTTGGTGAAGTTGGGCTGCCGCACGTTTCGGCGCCGCCAACAAGTATTGATCAGTTAGGATCCGATCGATCTTCCGTGTACTGCACGTATATCTTCTACGTATCCAAGTCAATTTCCTCATGATCCCGTTTATCCTTTGCCTGCGTACATCAGCGGGCCTTGGAAAAAGGCCATCAGCTAATCACGTTATGGGAAAGAGAATCACGGGCTTAGCCCATATAACAAAAGCACATGAGCATCATTAATCTGATGGACTGATTAACATCCGGCAATTAGGCCGTACCGCTCCACACATACGATGCATTCATGCATGACGGCTCCAAGCTGATCAAAGAGGCATTTTGAAACCTATACTTGGATATGCTTAACATGCATATATATTCAGCAATTGATCGCCATATATTTTAGCACAAAAACACATCAAACACCCACGTACGGGTACGCCGACCCGGAGTACCGCAGCACAGGCCATGTGAAACCGGCGACCGACGTGTACAGCTTCGGCGTGGTGATGCTGGAGGTGTTGACGGGGAACCAGCCGATTGTAGCTGTGTGGGAGGACGCGAAGCAGAGGATGATCGAGACGACGTTGGTGTCCTGGGCGCTACCCAGCATCCAGGACAGGAAACTAGGCCACGTGCTCGACAGGCGACCGGCGTCGGAGCCAACTCCGCGGCAGCGCGAGGCGCTGCAGCTGGTGGCGAACACGGCGGCAAGCTGCTTGTTGCTGCATGGGGATAACCGGCCGGCCATAGCGGACGTCGTGGCGAATCTCGAGAAGGCGCTCCAGCTCATATGCAGGGATAAGCTTGGTTGATTCGACCCATGACATCGATCATACTACTTACTACTTCGTAGCAATGCGTGTGGCCGTCCTGCCTCATTAGTCTCCCCTCCTTGTAATTATCAAATCTAAACAGAAATGGAGAGGCAAGTTTTGAAATAGCATCGTATTTGTTTCTCAAGCATGAATTGCTAATTCTTAACATACTGGCAAACCATGTATATTTTCGATAAACAAAGTTTGTTGCTATATCAAAATGATGCATCAATGAATAGAGTACTGCTAGTCCTAGCCTCGTCTTTGAGAGGATTATGATATATGCACTTTTTAAAATAATAACAAAAAAGAAACATGACAACCATATGTTATATGGCGGCAACCACCGAGACGCATCACCAGTCTTCAGACACGCAACCCACTCTTGCCAACATTCAAACCCCAACATTATAAGCTTGCAAGATGTATGCAGTACTCAGAACAACATTCGGATTGATTTGTGCCGCGGAATTGTTTCCAGGACATTTAGTATTTACGCCGCGAATAGATCAACAAAGATGCAAACTAGGCGCTCGGGAAGGTACATCATACCGCGTCAATAAGTAGTGTCGTCATATGTATTACTAAGCACGACGCTAATTAGCAACTTTCTTATATATGAACCACATAAATATCTTTACGGTTAGTGGGACATTTAACTTCCAAATATTATCTAAGAAAAACTGTATCAACTTAACAGTTAAAGATCCAGAAGTTACAAGACCCCATCTGAACCGGAGGAAGGGAGGAATTTTCCTTCAATTTTTTTGAGAACTCGAAATTTCCTTCCGTTGAAGTGCTACTGTGCTACCGAAAGAACTGACGAACATCTAAAAAAAATAAAGAACTGACGAAGGAAGGCCCAAGCATATACACAGGCCCACCCAGACGCACCTACGGGCCAAACCTTTCTTTCGTTTCCGAGCGTAACTGTCCTCGTCCACCGAAGATAAGAGATAGGAGCCGCATCGTCGCCACCATCGCTGCCGTTCTACCGCTGCCGCCATGCCGTGCCTCGGGGTCACCGCACTCGCCTCAGTCCAGCTCCCACGCCCCCACCCCAAACCCCAGCTCCCGCCTCTCACGCCGCGCGTCGCCGTTCCCCTGCTTCCTCGCGCCCGGGACATCGCGCGCGTTCCTCCTGCTGCTGCTGCTGGCTCCACCCCGTCCCTTTTGAGGTATGAGGTTTGTTTCCATCCAGAGATGCCCACTGAAATTTCGAATTTACGGTCCTGCCCTGTTGATTACGGCTTCTCATCATGATATTTGTAGAGTGTATGTCAAGGGGATAAAGCATGTGTGATCCATGTGTACGCAAACCATAGTACGAGCATGAAAAAACTGTGCGTGTTTTACATCAATTCTCCCTGATATGAGCACGAACCCAATTTAAACTGCTAGAACATATCCTATTTAAAAACGAAAGGAGTAGTATATACATTAGGTGCCTTAGAGGTGTTTGGCAAGATGCCGACGTTGGTCTGGGCATCGTTAGAGCTCTAATTAAGCAGATGCTTGGGAGAAATGAGTTCTAAAGTTGCCCAAAAATGAGTTGTGCAAAAAAAACTGGGCACATTTTACATCAACTCTCCCTGATATGAGCACGATACCATAGTGTGTTTCGTCTAACATCAACCCCTCTAAAGGCTTCAATAACGAGCCTGGTGAGTGGTGACTGATGAGCACCAACAGAATTTCTGCGTCGATAGTGGTATAAATGATGCCTAATGCTAGTAGCTAGACAGCTCAACTCTCCAAGATTTTGAAGAAGGATTAAAGTTAGGTTGGCAGCTACTCCAGTAACTCTTCCAAATTGATGCAACTCATTTCACTCTCCCGTTTAAAAAAAAACTCATTTCACTCTCAGCATCGCCTGGCGTGGGGTTTCTACTAGTTTAGTCTCTCTTATCTCCGTAAAAACAAAAATAAGCATTGCTCTAATCAAAAGTAGGTACTCTTTAAAAATGGGAAATGGTAAACCAAGTTTATGCTTGACATCCATGGCTGCAGTTTGTCATAAATTTGCATTGAAGGTTACTTAACTGGAACGTCACATGTGGAAAGCCATTGCACATGCAGATGCAGCAGTGTAGTACGTGCGTGCAGCTTGTAAGTAAATATGCCAACTAACTGTTTATCTATTCCAATCAAAGACATATACAAAGTTACATGTACATGGGCCACTAATGGGCTAGATAGATATATACTCTAACACCCCCCTTCAAACTCAAGGTGGATCAGCGACATTGAGTTTGAGAACATGAAGTTTATGTTGTTCTCTTGTTTGAGCCTTTGTGAAGAAATCTGCAAGTTGAAGCTCCGAAGGAACATATTTGAGATGAATTGTTGATTGTTGACAATGAGAGCGCGTGAAGAAAGCATCCACACCAATATGCTTGGTTAACTCATGCTTGACTGGATCATTTGCAATCTGGATAGCAGCAGTGCTGTCACAAAGAATGTTTGTGGGTGCATCACATGAGACACCAAGATCAGCCAATAACCAACGAAGCCAGACAATTTCTGAAGTAGTAGTAGCTAGTGCTCTTAGTTCGGCTTCAGCACTAGAGCGTGACACTGCAGTCTGTTTCTTAGACTTCCATGCAATAAGAGAGGTGCCGAGAAAAAGACAATAGCCAGTGACAGAGCAACGATCAGCAGGATCACTCGCCCAAGTAGAATCAGAGTAAGCATGAAGCTGGAGCTGATTTGTGCGGGCATAGAATAACTGGCGATATGATGTTCCCCTCAAATATCGAAGAACACGAAGCAAATGGCTGTAATGAACTGAGGTAGGAGCACTAACAAACTGACTTAGGATGTGAACTGCATGGGCAATATCAGGTCTTGTCACGGTGAGGTATACAAGGCTGCCAACAAGGTGTCGATAGCGAGATGGATCCTCAAGAGGAATGCCATCTGTAGAACGCAATTGTAACTGGAGTTCCATTGGAGTAGTAGCAATACGAGTATCAGTAAGACCCGAGCGCGCTACCAAATCCTGAGTATAGCGAGACTGAGAAATATAGTAACCGTCATCCGTGCAATCAACTTCAATTCCCAGAAAGTAACTGAGAGACCCTAGATCTGACATCTTGAATTGTTCACTTAGCTTTCTTTTAACAAAAGCAATGTACTTCTGATCATCTCCAGTCATTAGCATATCATCCACATAGAGCAGAAGCAATGTACGACCACTGCCAGAAGTATGAACGAAAAGTGCAGGGTCATGATCACTCGAAGAGAAACCAGCAGCTCGAACTACAGAACTGAATCTCTCAAACCATGCACGCGGGGCTTGTTTAAGCCCATAAAGTGCCTTGCGAAAGCGACAAACATGACCAGCTGGGGCCTCAACACCCGGAGGTGGCTGCATAAAAATTTCCTCATGTAGATCACCATGAAGGAAAGCATTCTTCACATCCATTTGTGAGATTTTCCATGATCGAGTTGCAGCCACAGCAATAAGAGTACGAACAGAGGTCATGCGAGCAACTGGAGCAAAAGTCTCATCATAATCTCTCCCATGAGTCTGCTGAAAACCTCTTGCAACAAGTCGAGCCTTATGACGCTCCACTGAACCATCTGACCTGGTTTTGATTTTATATACCCACTTACAAGTGATAGGAACTGATCTGGGAGGTGATGGTACCATGTCCCATGTATGTGTACCCTCTAGAGCCGCAAGCTCCTCAGACATAGCCATTTGCCACTCGGGTAGCACGACAGCCTCTTCATAAGTACTAGGCTCACAAGCTGCCCCTGCACAGAAGCCATTTCTATATCTGTCTGGAAGCTCAAGAGTGGAGCGATCACGAAGGGCATACCTGTTTGTCTGAGAGGACTCATCAGTGCAAGGTTCAGTGGTACTGGCCGGAGGAGGAGAAGACAGAGGAATAGATGACGGAGTCTCAGATGAAACTACAGGACGGCGACTATAATGAAAAGGAAAAGGATCCAAACACAGTGGGGCTGGTGAAGAAGGTGTGTCTTGATCAGAGACTGACTCATCCGAGGAAAATATCTGTGGAAGTGAGAGAAAAGAAGTGGACTCTAGGGAAGTGGAGGATGATGGGTGAATGGAAGAGGAATGGAAAAATGGTTGATTCTCATTGAAAGTAATGTCCCGAGAGAAGCGAATGCGA
Source organism: Poa pratensis (assembly GCA_947311845.1). NCBI lineage: Eukaryota > Viridiplantae > Streptophyta > Magnoliopsida > Poales > Poaceae > Poa > Poa pratensis. The sequence continues at coordinate 43,250,753 of CAMZMU010000060.1, read as the reverse complement.
CGAGCGGAAGGATCATAGCAGCGATACCCCTTGTGCTCAAGACTATACCCAAGAAAAACACACTCAACAGACTGGGCAGTCAACTTGGTCCGCTCGCGAGGTGCTAATAGGACATAACAAGTACAACCAAAAACACGAAGATGACCATAAGTGGGAGGAGAACCAAATAAAACCTCACCAGGAGACTTGCCTTGGAGACGGGAGGAGGGCTGAATATTTATGAGATACACTGCCGTGGAAATAGCTTCACCCCAGAAATGAGTGGGGACAAAAGATGAAATCAGAAGAGTTCGAGCTGTCTCGATTAAATGACGATGATTACGCTCGGCAACACCATTCTGAGCGTGAGCACCAGGACATGAGAGCTGAGGAAGAGTACCCTCGGAAGAAAGAAACTCACGAAAAGATGTAGAGAGGTACTCCCCCCCGAGTCAGAGCGAAAAACACGAATAGCACTTGAAAACTGAGTATGAACCATGCGAGCAAAAGCTTGATAGATAGAATTTAACTGGGAACGATGTTTCATAAAATAAACCCAAGTATATCGAGAGTAATCATCAATAAATATGACATAATGTTTGTGACCACCCTTTGAGACAAAAGGGGAGGGACCCCATACATCAGAGTGCACTAAATCAGAAGGACGACTAGAAGTGGTGCTGGATGGATACGGAAGTTGTATCTGTTTACCTAGCTTACAACCCTTACAATGAAAACCAGCATCCACAGGAACACGACCCAAAACCCCTTGTCCAACAAGTTCAGATAAACGAGAACCACATAGATGACCTAAGCGATGATGCCACTTGGGAAAAGAAAAAGACGAATTTGGTCTTGAGGTGGATGAAGCAGACGATGCGGAAGCGGAAGAGAGATGAAGGGTGTTAAGTTCATAGAGGGAGGTGGATCCTCTACGGCGATGGCTAGTTCCAATGATCCTCTTGCTCTGAAGGTCCTGCACATAACAAGATGTTTTGTCAAAACCAACAAAATAGTCCATATCAGTAATTTGACCAACTGACATGAGATTCATTGACAAATCCGGGACAAGAGCAATATTTGGAACAGAAAACTTGGATGTGCAAAGCGAACCCTGATGAGTAACAGAACAAGCGAACCCTGATGTGCAAACTTGGACAACACACACACGCTCGACGAAGCGGCGACGGGGCGAATCGATGTCGGGCGTGACGCGACGAAGCGGCGACGGGGTGAATCGATGTCGGGCGTGACGGCGGATGAGGACAAGAAGCCGGCGACGGGACGGCGACGAAGACGTGCGGCAACGACGCCAGAGAGCAAGCCGGAGGGAGCGGCGACGGAGCACGAAGCGTCGAGGAGCGGCGAGCTTGGTCGGAGAGGCGGCCGACGAAGAAGGCCCGCGGAGGAGAGCTGCGCAAGAAGGCGGCGACCGTCCGGCGTCCGGCAACTTGCCGGAGCAGCGGCGGCGGCGGCGAGACGGCGGGAGCCGGAGCTGGCGGCGGCGGGGAGCTAGGTCGGGAGCGGGAGCCGTAGCTCTGATACCATGTAAGTAAATATGCCAACTAACTGTTTCTCTATTCCAATCAAAGACATATACAAAGTTACATGTACATGGGCCACTAATGGGCTAGATAGATATATACTCTAACACAGCTGTCGTAATAAATCATTTCAATGAAAGAAAAGATCAATATCATAGCTCAGATCGCATGCAATACCTGGTTTATCTATACCTTGTCCACTGTATATATGAGCCCATCTATGCTCTGTATGATTTCTAGCACTGCGCTTGCAACCAGTTGTGTAGTAATTTTAATATGTTGAAATTGGAGGCATCGGGAATTTTGATACAGGCCCATGCATCTATCCCCGGAAGACATTAAATATACTCTCAAGGGAATAACCACCTTAGAATCACGATCAAACTCATTAGCCCAATAAAATGGGATATATAACTGGTGATAGAATTCAGAGAAGTCCTGATGTCGGTCAGACAAAGTTGATGCATAGAATAGGTTGATGTTACACATTGTCCTGTCAAAGAAGAAAGTTTGTAAACCCTCAAGTTCATGATTCATTCCAAGAACATCAGGACTTCTCTGAATTCTATCACCAGTTATATATCCCATTTTATATTTAAAATAGGTTGATATGCATTGCTCTGGTGCACCACTTACTAGGCGTCACAATATATTTAAAATGCTGACAAGCAAGCAAGTAACCATTGTTCCAACCAGTAACAGCCATGTTCGAGAACCTTTTTCGTAATTCAGGGGCATCTGTGACCTGAAACTTTTCTGGTGCTGATATGATTCGATCTGCATTAATTTTCAAAGTACACTAAAAATCATTGCAAATATGCAATTTCTTGAAAGACCTTCGAGAATTGCGATAGTCACTACAACTTAACTTGTGGCAATCTGATTGTCATTGGCCTGATCGATGCATGCCGGTAAATATAGTGAAAATCAATGCAGGCAGCGAAATAGAGGAAATGAACATCCAGACCGAGGTGATCCTATCCCACACATCAGTTTAAATACCATATACATACATGAATACCACTGAACATGACCAGCCAAATAAACGTACTGGACCGTGACACTATCAGTTGGCGATCATGAAATGTGCAGAGATATGTGGCGAAATACCAGGTATGAGAAGTTAATCCAATCTCGATGGTTACGTAAAACATACACGGTTGTATCAATTTTGAAAAGACTACAAGACAAGGGATAAAGCATGTGTGATCCATGTGTACAAAAAACATTGTATGAGCATGAAAAACTGGGCGTGTTTTATATCAATTCTCCCTGATATGAGCATGAAACCATAGTATGTTCCATGTAACATCAACCGTACTAAAGACTTCCATAATGAGCCTGGTGAGCTGTGACTAATGAGTACCAACAGAATTTCTCCGTGGATAGTGGTATGTATGATCACCTAACGCTAATAGCTAGATGGTTCATCTCACCAAGATTTGAAGAAAGATTAAAGTTAGGTTGAGCTAGGCGGCTCATTTCACTCTCAGCATCGCTTAACGTGGGGTTTATACTAGTTAACTAGTTTAGTCTCTCCTCAGTCTCTGTCTAGAAAACTAAAATAAGCATTACACTGATCAGAAGTAAGTACTCTTTGCAAATGGAAAATGATAAACAAAGTTAATGCTTGACATCTATGGCTGCAGTTTGTCATAAATTTGCCTTCAAGGTTAACTTTTTCGAGAAAACGCAAAGGACCTTTGCGTTTCATTATTTGGAAAGAGAGAGTTTGTTACATCCTCCTAAGAGGTTACATCACGAAACAAAAAAGGCACGACTCAATGAACATCCCAAGTCTGTGGGAGAATGGCGCGCAGGCCCTTGGCGCCGGCTCTTGCCCAAAGCGAGGCTTCGTCTTTGATCTTGGCAACCAGGGTGTCGCACGAAGGGGTTGCAGCGTTGAACACGCAGTCGTTGCGGTGTTTCCAGGTCATCCAAGGGATCAGCAACGTTGCCGAGGCGAGTCCCTTATGCATCGGCTTCGGCGTGCTCTGACGCGCGGCGCACCACCACTCCACCAGGGTCCCTTCACCGTCAGGGGCGCGACAGGTTAGGCGCAGCCAGGATAGAACCTCGTACCATATCTGCTTGGAGAAGGGGCATTCCAGGAGCAGGTGCTGGATCGTCTCGGGAGCTTGGTCGCAGAGCGGGCAGCGTGGCGGGTGCGGCAGGCCGCGGCGAGCCAAGCGATCCGCTGTCCAGCAGCGTCCAAGATTAGCGAGCCAATGGAAGAATTTCACGCGCGGCGGCGCCCAGTTCTTCCAAGTTAGCATCCATGCCGGGCATGTGGTCGAACCTTGGAAGGTGGCGAGGTAGGCGGACTGTGCCGTGTAGGTGCCCGTCGCGGTCCATAACCAGTGCAGACGGTCAGGCTCGGCGGAAAGCGTGATCTGCTCGAGCGCCCGCCACAGCATCAAGTATTGACCGATCTCCTGGATGCCTAGGTTACCTTGGATGTCGGTTGCCCATTGGTGTTCCAGCTAACCATCCGCCACGGTTCTAGTCTTGCGACGCCGCTTGGGGATCACGGCATACAATTGCGGCGCGACTTCGGAAATTGATCTTCCGTTGAGCCAGCGATCCTCCCAGAATCGCGCACGTTGGCCATTGCCCAGGACCATGAAGGTGGACGCGAAGAAGAAGGCGTGTTCCTCGCGTGAAAACTGGAGGTCAAGACCGCTCCAGGCTCTGTTGTCGTCCATGCTGCTGAACCAGAGCCAGCGGGTACGCAGGGCCAGGCCAGTGCGCGCAAGGTCGCGCACGCCAAGACCGCCAAGGTGAATGGGGCGGCACACAGCCGCCAATTCACGTGGCAGTTGCCGCCATTGGCGTCGGCGCGGCCGGCCCAGAGAAATCCTCTTTGGATCTTCTCCAGTAGCTTTAGGATCCTCTTGGGCGGCGCGAGCACGAGTAGTTGGTGGATGGGGATCGCGCTCAGGACGGCTTTGACAAAGGCGAGGCGGCCAGCCTTGTCCATGAGGTGCGCTTTCCATGTGGGCAACTTCCCGGCGGTTCTGTCGACAACAGCTGCAGCTGGGCGGCCGTGGGGCGCCGAATTGTGAGCGGGATGCCCAGGTAAGAGATGGGCAGACCCACAATTGGGCATCCCAGCGTCGCGGTGACAGGCGCGGCCGCGTCGGCGTCGCATCTGATCAGAGTCGCCGTGCTCTTCTGGAAATTGACCCCCAAACCTGACGCGCGGCCGAAGAGGTGTAGAATTTCTTTGACATCGAGCGTGTCAGCTGGCGTAGGGTGACAGAATTGGATGACGTCGTCGGCGTATAGCGAGATCACGGGGATTGCGCGGCGAGGGTGTAGTTGCTGCAGGACGTTGCGCTCAATCGCACGGCGGAATAGGCGACCCAACGTGTCGACGGCAAGCACGAAGAGCTGCGGCGACAGGGGATCGCCTTGGCGCAGGCCGCGGCGGTGCCAAATCGGCGGCCCGGGCACGCCGTTCAGGAGAACCTTGGTGCTCGCCGAGGACAAGAGAATGGCGAGCCACCCGAGGAACCGTTCGCTGAATCCGTAGCGCCGCAAGACCTCGAAGAGGAATGGCCAAGACACGGAGTCGAAGGCCTTGGCTAGGTCCAGCTTCAGGAGGACGCGCGGGGCGCCCAGTTGGTGCCGGAGGCGCGCCGATTGCCGGACGAGCACGAAATTGTCGTGTAGACTGCGACCCGGGATGAAGGCGTTCTGCACTGGGCTGACGAGGTTGTTCAGCTTCGGCGCGTGGCGGAGGGAGAGCATCTTAGCGAAGAGCTTGGCCACGAGGTGAATGAGGCTTATGGGCCTGTAGTCGGACAAGCTGGACGCGTCGGCGCGTTTTGGCAGCAGGGTGAGCAGTGCCTGATTCAGGCGACAGAAGCTGCGACCGCGAAGCTCGTACAACTGTTGGAAGGCGGCGACGAAGTCGTTCTTGACGACAGGCCAGCAGGAGCGCAGGAATTCGGCGGTGAAGCCGTCGGGGCCGGGCGCCTTGCGAGCCGGCAGGCTTTTTACTGCTTGCCAGATTTTATCTTCGCCAAAGGGAGCGTCAAGTTCCTCAAGATCCGCCGGCTCGATGAGGTGTTGGAGGTCAATGGCGCAATCGCGTGTGAGATCGGTTCCGAGCAAGGAATCAAAGTGCGCGAATGCAGCCGCAGCCATGTCGCCAGGATCAGTGAGCACGACACCATTGACGGTGAGGTTGTGGATCCGGTTTTTCTGCTTGCGGTAGGTGCATTGACGGTGGAAGAAGGACGTGCTCGCGTCACCGTCCTTGAGGAACGCGATGCGCGCGCGCTGGCGCGCCAAGGTGCGCTCGAGCGATGCTAGGCCGAGGTAGGACATCTTGATTTGCCTCCGGAGCCATTCCTCGTGGGGTGTCAGCAGCCGTGACTCCTGTGCGGAATCGAAGCGTAGCAGGAGCTCGCGTGAGATCGCGAGCTGATCTCTGATGTTTCCCACCGATCGTGCGCTCCAGCTCATGAGCTTGCGGGCCGTGGTCTGCATACGTCGCATGATACGGCGGAACAGGTCCGTGTCGTCCACGGAGTTCCAGGCCGCCGCGACCACCTCCTGATAGCCATCGATGCGAGTCCAGAACTCCTCAGAGTGGAAACGTCGCTGGGCTTGGGAATTGGCGAGCAGTCCAGGATGAGGGGGCTGTGATCGGAGACGACCGAGGCTAGACAGTGCAGGTGGCACTCGCCGTGATGCTCTTCCCAGTCCGCGGTACAGAGGACGCGATCAAGGTGAACCAAGGTCGGCGGGTTCTGCTCGTTGGACCAAGTGTAACGCCGTCCGTTGAGATAGACCTCTTGAGGAGCAGGTCGTTGATGATTCGACGGAAGCGTCCCATCATCCTTCTATTGAGGTTCCCGTTGTTTTTGTCTTCGTCGCGATAGATCAAATTGAAATCGCCGCATAGCATCCAGGGGCCCGCGCAGTTGGCGCGGACATCGCGAATTTCCTGCAAGAACGCGATCTTGTCGCTGTCCTGCTGCGGTCCATAGACCACAGTTAGCCACCAAGGATTGGCGGCACTGGAGGGAGTCGAGACCTGGGCAGACAAGGTGTTCGCGGTGAAGGTCTGGTTGCTGATCGTGACCGAATTGCTCTTCCAGGCAAGCAGGATGCCGCCGCGGGTGCCGATCGCGGGCAGGTACACGTAGTCGTCAAAGTCCGAGCCTAGAGCTTCGAGGACGGTTGACAGGTAGATCGATTCCATCTTCGTTTCTTGGAAACACACAATGGATGCGTCAGTGGTGAGGATCAGCAATCTGATCGCGATGCGTCTTGCGCGGGAATTGAGGCCGCGCACATTCCAGATAATAATCTTGAGTCCGTGATCCATAAAGAACAAGATCGACAAGTACAACGGAGCAGCGCTGCTAAGCCTCGATGAGGCTGCCTGCGATCACTGTGGTGATCGGCGCCAAGGTGGGATCGGCGGGTAGCACGCGACCAATCAGCTTGGCTATCGCCTGCAGGACCGGGAGCGAGATGGGTGTGGCGAACACACCATCGTAGGCCTTCATGGCTTCAGCGGTGATCGCCTGGTCCACTCCGAGGATGCCAATGGTGCGGAGGAGCTGGACTTGCACGCGGCGCTCCGCTGTTGGCCGAGCAGCAGCCTTGGCACACGGGGTGGCAGAGCGGCCACGACGTGGGGCTGTGAAGTTCAGTGGCCGGCGTTGCTTGCGTCCAGGCGTGGGGAGCACTGCACAGAGAGGCTTGGTGGCCGCGGCCAGGAAATCGCCAAGCGTTAATGTTGGAATAATCCTGTGCGTTCTAGAGTTATCTACCATGCAGTAGAATTCACTACCGTTTCTTACTAGCTAAGCTAGTAGGTAGAAGAAGTCTCTAGAATACATGTGAGTATAACCTGGTAGAAGACACTAGAAGCTAGGTCGGTCACTGTAGCACCGACCTTGAATTGTCTATATAAGGAGAGAGCTTGGGTGAGCACAAGTAACAGGTGAGATGTAGTCTCCGTCAGGACCGTGGTGTGTGCCCAGCCGGCAGGAGAGCTCCCTGGGTTGTACTGCGTGTGTGCGTGTGTACCTCCATGTATATGTTTGAGTAGTTGTGAGAAATAAAGCCAAGATATAGGCATCTGTGCGCCAGAAAACTATTGGTGTCTCCTTCGTCCGTCTCTGTCCGGCGTTTGTGGCGCCGGGAGGCTGCTCGGCGTGTGTCGCTGAGGAGGGTTGGTTTGCCAAATCCAACAATTGGTATCAGAGCCGCAAGGTTCGGGGCTGTGGTGCGCGGCGGACGGAGGTTGCAGAGGCGCTGCGTGGTGGCGCAGCGGCCACGGCGGCGCGGCAAGAAGGCCGCGGAGGTCCTGTGTTGTGGCGCAGGAGCCGCGGTGGCGCGGCATGGCGTCGGCGTGGAGGTGCTGCGTGGCCACGGAGGCCGTAGCGGCGCCATGCGACGGCCATGGAAGAAGCGACCGGCGTATGTGAGCGCCAGGTTGTATCCGTGGCGGTGGCGACCGGCGTATGTGAGCGCCAGGTTGTGTCCGTGGCGGTGGCGACCGGCGTATGTGAGCGCCAAGTTGTGTCCGTGGCGGTGGCGACCGGCGTATGTGAGCGCCAGGTTGTGTCCATGGCGGTGGCGACCGGCGTGAGTGCGCCAGGTCAAGTCCGTGGCCGCTAGGTTTCACAAGTGAACGCATCAGGATTAGGGGGGTGATTGTTGGAATAATCCTGTGCGTTTTAGAGTTATCTACCATGCAGTAGAATTCACTACCGTTTCTTACTAGCTAAGCTAGTAGGTAGAAGAAGTCTCTAGAATACATGTGAGTATAACCTGGTAGAAGACACTAGAAGCTAGGTCGGTCACTGTAGCAGGTAAGTCACTGTAGCATCGACCTTGAATTGTCTATATAAGGAGAGAGCTTGGGTGAGCACAAGTAACAGGTGAGATGTAGTCTCCGTCAGGACCGTGGTGTGTGCCCGGCCGGCAGGAGAGCTCCCTGGGTTGTACTGCGTGTGTGTGTGTGTACCTCCATGTATATGTTTGAATAGTTGTGAGAAATAAAGAAAAGATATAGGCGTCTGTGCGCCGGAAAACTATTGGTGTCTCCTTCGTCCGTCTCTGTCCGGCGTTTGTGGTGTCGGGAGGCTGCTCGGCGTGTGTCGCTGAGGAGGGTTGGTTTGCCAAATCCAACAGTTAACGAGCACGGCGAGGTGTGCAGCGCGGTGGAACTTGGGCGAGGGCGCTGTCGTCGCATTGTGACTGGCGGCGAGGCGAAACGCGCGGCATCACGGAGTGGAGTCGAGGTGGGCACGTGATTCGCGGCGGCCGGCGTGGGCGTGGCAGGAGTTGATGGCGAAGCGGTGGAGATGGCCTCGGGCGCGGACGGCCTGTTAGGCGTGGAGGGCCTCTGCAGGATGCGGACGTGCTCTTGGGCTGGAGGCCCGTGCAGGCCCAAGCCCATCCCAACGTCTAGGGCGCCCGAATCCACGAGGGGGCGATCAGGCGCGGCAATTTGAATTTGCGGCGCCTCCTCGCTCGCCTCGATGGCTGGGTCAGTGCGTACACGCACGTCAGTAGCTGACGACGGCGAAGCTGCACTTTGCCCCGACAGGGGATCATCCTTGGAGACCGTGGGGCTCGAATCAGGCTGCGAGTCAGGCACCTCGCTTGTCGTGGACTGGCTGTCCTGATCCTAGGGCGCGTCCGGATTGGCTGCGAGCTGGCTCACACTGCGACCGCTGTCTCCCTGTGCGGAAGGCGACATAGGAGATGCGGAGTGGCGGACCCGTCAACAGGAGTGGAAGCAGGAGTGTCCAGTGGGCAGGTGCCAGCTGGCGAGGTCGAGTGCGAATCTGTCTGTTGGGGTGGCTCGGTCGTCCTGGGATCTGCGGCGGCAGCAGCTTTGGCAAGGGCTGCTGCGATCCGTGCTCGCTTTTTCTGCCCTCCGCGCTTTCCCCTTTTGGCTTTGGGACGAGGGAGGCAGGGCCCGCGCTGCCTTGTGGCCAGGGCGCCATGCTGCGGGCAGAGGCTTGTACGGGCGGCGTCGAAATCACGGCGGCGCGAGAGTCCGTCCAGCCGGCGGTGACAGCCACGCCGTCCGCGCGCTGGCGGCCCTTGGGAGCTCCGTGCAGGGCGTCCACAGCCATGCGTCAGCGCGTCCGTTAGGGGCGTTGGGCGTGCGGCGGCGCTGGCGATCGCGGCCCGAGGCGGGGCCATTGCCAGCCTCAGCGTTGCCGTCACCGTCAGGCTCGCCATCCTGGTCCGTGTTCCGCGCACGTCGCGCAAGGGCACGGTCGAGCTCTGCGCGAGCAAGGACGATGCGGATGGGGTAGGTGAGCGTCCTGATCACCGGCGAGGAGGAGCCGTGGGGAGGCGGAAGCTGCTCGACGATCTCGAGGATAGCATCGCGGCGGATGGAGGCCGGGTCGTGCGTGCGCCCCGAGAGACGGAACGTGGCAAGGTCGGCGCGAGAACGCGTCTTCGGGTGGAGGCGCTCGATCCAGACGCTCGTGCCCAAGATGTGCTCTGCCGTCGCGAGGTGCCAGGCGTGGGCGGGATGCCGCGGAGCTCGAGCTCAACGCGGTGTTCGAACCCGCCGGCGCCGGCATGAGCAAGCTTGCACCATGGGCGGAGAAGGAGGGTGAAGCGCGGGTCGCGGATGAAGTGGTCGCCGGAGAGGCAGTCCTTGGTGCATAGAATAGGTTGATGGTGCACCACTTACTAGGCGTCACAATATATTTAAAATGCTGACAAGCAAGCAAGTAACCATTGTTCCAACCAGTAACAGCCATGTTCGAGAACCTTTTTCGTAATTCAGGGGCATCTGTGACCTGAAACTTTTCTGGTGCTGATATGATTCGATCTGCATTAATTTTCAAAGTACACTAAAAATCATTGCAAATATGCAATTTCTTGAAAGACCTTCGAGAATTGCGATAGTCACTACAACTTAACTTGTGGCAATCTGATTGTCATTGGCCTGATCGATGCATGCCGGTAAATATAGTGAAAATCAATGCAGGCAGCGAAATAGAGGAAATGAACATCCAGACCGAGGTGATCCTATCCCACACATCAGTTTAAATACCATATACATACATGAATACCACTGAACATGACCAGCCAAATAAACGTACTGGACCGTGACACTATCAGTTGGCGATCATGAAATGTGCAGAGATATGTGGCGAAATACCAGGTATGAGAAGTTAATCCAATCTCGATGGTTACGTAAAACATACACGGTTGTATCAATTTTGAAAAGACTACAAGACAAGGGATAAAGCATGTGTGATCCATGTGTACAAAAAACATTGTATGAGCATGAAAAACTGGGCGTGTTTTATATCAATTCTCCCTGATATGAGCATGAAACCATAGTATGTTCCATGTAACATCAACCGTACTAAAGACTTCCATAATGAGCCTGGTGAGCTGTGACTAATGAGTACCAACAGAATTTCTCCGTGGATAGTGGTATGTATGATCACCTAACGCTAATAGCTAGATGGTTCATCTCACCAAGATTTTGAAGAAAGATTAAAGTTAGGTTGAGCTAGGCGGCTCATTTCACTCTCAGCATCGCTTAACGTGGGGTTTATACTAGTTAACTAGTTTAGTCTCTCCTCAGTCTCTGTCTAGAAAACTAAAATAAGCATTACACTGATCAGAAGTAAGTACTCTTTGCAAATGGAAAATGATAAACAAAGTTAATGCTTGACATCTATGGCTGCAGTTTGTCATAAATTTGCCTTCAAGGTTAACTTTTCGAGAAAACGCAAAGGACCTTTGCGTTTCATTATTTTGGAAAGAGAGAGTTTGTTACATCCTCCTAAGAGGTTACATCACGAAACAAAAAAGGCACGACTCAATGAACATCCCAAGTCTGTGGGAGAATGGCGCGCAGGCCCTTGGCGCCGGCTCTTGCCCAAAGCGAGGCTTCGTCTTTGATCTTGGCAACCAGGGTGTCGCACGAAGGGGTTGCAGCGTTGAACACGCAGTCGTTGCGGTGTTTCCAGGTCATCCAAGGGATCAGCAACGTTGCCGAGGCGAGTCCCTTATGCATCGGCTTCGGCGTGCTCTGACGCGCGGCGCACCACCACTCCACCAGGGTCCCTTCACCGTCAGGGGCGCGACAGGTTAGGCGCAGCCAGGATAGAACCTCGTACCATATCTGCTTGGAGAAGGGGCATTCCAGGAGCAGGTGCTGGATCGTCTCGGGAGCTTGGTCGCAGAGCGGGCAGCGTGGCGGGTGCGGCAGGCCGCGGCGAGCCAAGCGATCCGCTGTCCAGCAGCGTCCAAGATTAGCGAGCCAATGGAAGAATTTCACGCGCGGCGGCGCCCAGTTCTTCCAAGTTAGCATCCATGCCGGGCATGTGGTCGAACCTTGGAAGGTGGCGAGGTAGGCGGACTGTGCCGTGTAGGTGCCCGTCGCGGTCCATAACCAGTGCAGACGGTCAGGCTCGGCGGAAAGCGTGATCTGCTCGAGCGCCCGCCACAGCATCAAGTATTGACCGATCTCCTGGATGCCTAGGTTACCTTGGATGTCGGTTGCCCATTGGTGTTCCAGCTAACCATCCGCCACGGTTCTAGTCTTGCGACGCCGCTTGGGGATCACGGCATACAATTGCGGCGCGACTTCGGAAATTGATCTTCCGTTGAGCCAGCGATCCTCCCAGAATCGCGCACGTTGGCCATTGCCCAGGACCATGAAGGTGGACGCGAAGAAGAAGGCGTGTTCCTCGCGTGAAAACTGGAGGTCAAGACCGCTCCAGGCTCTGTTGTCGTCCATGCTGCTGAACCAGAGCCAGCGGGTACGCAGGGCCAGGCCAGTGCGCGCAAGGTCGCGCACGCCAAGACCGCCAAGGTGAATGGGGCGGCACACAGCCGCCAATTCACGTGGCAGTTGCCGCCATTGGCGTCGGCGCGGCCGGCCCAGAGAAATCCTCTTTGGATCTTCTCCAGTAGCTTTAGGATCCTCTTGGGCGGCGCGAGCACGAGTAGTTGGTGGATGGGGATCGCGCTCAGGACGGCTTTGACAAAGGCGAGGCGGCCAGCCTTGTCCATGAGGTGCGCTTTCCATGTGGGCAACTTCCCGGCGGTTCTGTCGACAACAGCTGCAGCTGGGCGGCCGTGGGGCGCCGAATTGTGAGCGGGATGCCCAGGTAAGAGATGGGCAGACCCACAATTGGGCATCCCAGCGTCGCGGTGACAGGCGCGGCCGCGTCGGCGTCGCATCTGATCAGAGTCGCCGTGCTCTTCTGGAAATTGACCCCCAAACCTGACGCGCGGCCGAAGAGGTGTAGAATTTCTTTGACATCGAGCGTGTCAGCTGGCGTAGGGTGACAGAATTGGATGACGTCGTCGGCGTATAGCGAGATCACGGGGATTGCGCGGCGAGGGTGTAGTTGCTGCAGGACGTTGCGCTCAATCGCACGGCGGAATAGGCGACCCAACGTGTCGACGGCAAGCACGAAGAGCTGCGGCGACAGGGGATCGCCTTGGCGCAGGCCGCGGCGGTGCCAAATCGGCGGCCCGGGCACGCCGTTCAGGAGAACCTTGGTGCTCGCCGAGGACAAGAGAATGGCGAGCCACCCGAGGAACCGTTCGCTGAATCCGTAGCGCCGCAAGACCTCGAAGAGGAATGGCCAAGACACGGAGTCGAAGGCCTTGGCTAGGTCCAGCTTCAGGAGGACGCGCGGGGCGCCCAGTTGGTGCCGGAGGCGCGCCGATTGCCGGACGAGCACGAAATTGTCGTGTAGACTGCGACCCGGGATGAAGGCGTTCTGCACTGGGCTGACGAGGTTGTTCAGCTTCGGCGCGTGGCGGAGGGAGAGCATCTTAGCGAAGAGCTTGGCCACGAGGTGAATGAGGCTTATGGGCCTGTAGTCGGACAAGCTGGACGCGTCGGCGCGTTTTGGCAGCAGGGTGAGCAGTGCCTGATTCAGGCGACAGAAGCTGCGACCGCGAAGCTCGTACAACTGTTGGAAGGCGGCGACGAAGTCGTTCTTGACGACAGGCCAGCAGGAGCGTAGGAATTCGGCGGTGAAGCCGTCGGGGCCGGGCGCCTTGCGAGCCGGCAGGCTTTTTACTGCTTGCCAGATTTTATCTTCGCCAAAGGGAGCGTCAAGTTCCTCAAGATCCGCCGGCTCGATGAGGTGTTGGAGGTCAATGGCGCAATCGCGTGTGAGATCGGTTCCGAGCAAGGAATCAAAGTGCGCGAATGCAGCCGCAGCCATGTCGCCAGGATCAGTGAGCACGACACCATTGACGGTGAGGTTGTGGATCCGGTTTTTCTGCTTGCGGTAGGTGCATTGACGGTGGAAGAAGGACGTGCTCGCGTCACCGTCCTTGAGGAACGCGATGCGCGCGCGCTGGCGCGCCAAGGTGCGCTCGAGCGATGCTAGGCCGAGGTAGGACATCTTGATTTGCCTCCGGAGCCATTCCTCGTGGGTGTCAGCAGCCGTGACTCCTGTGCGGAATCGAAGCGTAGCAGGAGCTCGCGTGAGATCGCGAGCTGATCTCTGATGTTTCCCACCGATCGTGCGCTCCAGCTCATGAGCTTGCGGGCCGTGGTCTGCATACGTCGCATGATACGGCGGAACAGGTCCGTGTCGTCCACGGAGTTCCAGGCCGCCGCGACCACCTCCTGATAGCCATCGATGCGAGTCCAGAACTCCTCAGAGTGGAAACGTCGCTGGGCTTGGGGAATTGGCGAGCAGTCCAGGATGAGGGGGCTGTGATCGGAGACGACCGAGGCTAGACAGTGCAGGTGGCACTCGCCGTGATGCTCTTCCCAGTCCGCGGTACAGAGGACGCGATCAAGGTGAACCAAGGTCGGCGGGTTCTGCTCGTTGGACCAAGTGTAACGCCGTCCGTTGAGATAGACCTCTTGAGGAGCAGGTCGTTGATGATTCGACGGAAGCGTCCCATCATCCTTCTATTGAGGTTCCCGTTGTTTTTGTCTTCGTCGCGATAGATCAAATTGAAATCGCCGCATAGCATCCAGGGGCCCGCGCAGTTGGCGCGGACATCGCGAATTTCCTGCAAGAACGCGATCTTGTCGCTGTCCTGCTGCGGTCCATAGACCACAGTTAGCCACCAAGGATTGGCGGCACTGGAGGGAGTCGAGACCTGGGCAGACAAGGTGTTCGCGGTGAAGGTCTGGTTGCTGATCGTGACCGAATTGCTCTTCCAGGCAAGCAGGATGCCGCCGCGGGTGCCGATCGCGGGCAGGTACACGTAGTCGTCAAAGTCCGAGCCTAGAGCTTCGAGGACGGTTGACAGGTAGATCGATTCCATCTTCGTTTCTTGGAAACACACAATGGATGCGTCAGTGGTGAGGATCAGCAATCTGATCGCGATGCGTCTTGCGCGGGAATTGAGGCCGCGCACATTCCAGATAATAATCTTGAGTCCGTGATCCATAAAGAACAAGATCGACAAGTACAACGGAGCAGCGCTGCTAAGCCTCGATGAGGCTGCCTGCGATCACTGTGGTGATCGGCGCCAAGGTGGGATCGGCGGGTAGCACGCGACCAATCAGCTTGGCTATCGCCTGCAGGACCGGGAGCGAGATGGGTGTGGCGAACACACCATCGTAGGCCTTCATGGCTTCAGCGGTGATCGCCTGGTCCACTCCGAGGATGCCAATGGTGCGGAGGAGCTGGACTTGCACGCGGCGCTCCGCTGTTGGCCGAGCAGCAGCCTTGGCACACGGGGTGGCAGAGCGGCCACGACGTGGGGCTGTGAAGTTCAGTGGCCGGCGTTGCTTGCGTCCAGGCGTGGGGAGCACTGCACAGAGAGGCTTGGTGGCCGCGGCCAGGAAATCGCCAAGCGTTAATGTTGGAATAATCCTGTGCGTTCTAGAGTTATCTACCATGCAGTAGAATTCACTACCGTTTCTTACTAGCTAAGCTAGTAGGTAGAAGAAGTCTCTAGAATACATGTGAGTATAACCTGGTAGAAGACACTAGAAGCTAGGTCGGTCACTGTAGCACCGACCTTGAATTGTCTATATAAGGAGAGAGCTTGGGTGAGCACAAGTAACAGGTGAGATGTAGTCTCCGTCAGGACCGTGGTGTGTGCCCAGCCGGCAGGAGAGCTCCCTGGGTTGTACTGCGTGTGTGCGTGTGTACCTCCATGTATATGTTTGAGTAGTTGTGAGAAATAAAGCCAAGATATAGGCATCTGTGCGCCAGAAAACTATTGGTGTCTCCTTCGTCCGTCTCTGTCCGGCGTTTGTGGCGCCGGGAGGCTGCTCGGCGTGTGTCGCTGAGGAGGGTTGGTTTGCCAAATCCAACAATTGGTATCAGAGCCGCAAGGTTCGGGGCTGTGGTGCGCGGCGGACGGAGGTTGCAGAGGCGCTGCGTGGTGGCGCAGCGGCCACGGCGGCGCGGCAAGAAGGCCGCGGAGGTCCTGTGTTGTGGCGCAGGAGCCGCGGTGGCGCGGCATGGCGTCGGCGTGGAGGTGCTGCGTGGCCACGGAGGCCGTAGCGGCGCCATGCGACGGCCATGGAAGAAGCGACCGGCGTATGTGAGCGCCAGGTTGTATCCGTGGCGGTGGCGACCGGCGTATGTGAGCGCCAGGTTGTGTCCGTGGCGGTGGCGACCGGCGTATGTGAGCGCCAAGTTGTGTCCGTGGCGGTGGCGACCGGCGTATGTGAGCGCCAGGTTGTGTCCATGGCGGTGGCGACCGGCGTGAGTGCGCCAGGTCAAGTCCGTGGCCGCTAGGTTTCACAAGTGAACGCATCAGGATTAGGGGGGTGATTGTTGGAATAATCCTGTGCGTTTTAGAGTTATCTACCATGCAGTAGAATTCACTACCGTTTCTTACTAGCTAAGCTAGTAGGTAGAAGAAGTCTCTAGAATACATGTGAGTATAACCTGGTAGAAGACACTAGAAGCTAGGTCGGTCACTGTAGCAGGTAAGTCACTGTAGCATCGACCTTGAATTGTCTATATAAGGAGAGAGCTTGGGTGAGCACAAGTAACAGGTGAGATGTAGTCTCCGTCAGGACCGTGGTGTGTGCCCGGCCGGCAGGAGAGCTCCCTGGGTTGTACTGCGTGTGTGCGTGTGTACCTCCATGTATATGTTTGAATAGTTGTGAGAAATAAAGAAAAGATATAGGCGTCTGTGCGCCGGAAAACTATTGGTGTCTCCTTCGTCCGTCTCTGTCCGGCGTTTGTGGTGTCGGGAGGCTGCTCGGCGTGTGTCGCTGAGGAGGGTTGGTTTGCCAAATCCAACAGTTAACGAGCACGGCGAGGTGTGCAGCGCGGTGGAACTTGGGCGAGGGCGCTGTCGTCGCATTGTGACTGGCGGCGAGGCGAAACGCGCGGCATCACGGAGTGGAGTCGAGGTGGGCACGCGATTCGCGGCGGCCGGCGTGGGCGTGGCAGGAGTTGATGGCGAAGCGGTGGAGATGGCCTCGGGCGCGGACGGCCTGTTAGGCGTGGAGGGCCTCTGCAGGATGCGGACGTGCTCTTGGGCTGGAGGCCCGTGCAGGCCCAAGCCCATCCCAACGTCTAGGGCGCCCGAATCCACGAGGGGGCGATCAGGCGCGGCAATTTGAATTTGCGGCGCCTCCTCGCGCGCCTCGATGGCTGGGTCAGTGCGTACACGCACGTCAGTAGCTGACGACGGCGAAGCTGCACTTTGCCCCGACAGGGGATCATCCTTGGAGACCGTGGGGCTCGAATCAGGCTGCGAGTCAGGCACCTCGCTTGTCGTGGACTGGCTGTCCTGATCCTAGGGCGCGTCCGGATTGGCTGCGAGCTGGCTCACACTGCGACCGCTGTCTCCCTGTGCGGAAGGCGACATAGGAGATGCGGGAGTGGCGGACCCGTCAACAGGAGTGGAAGCAGGAGTGTCCAGTGGGCAGGTGCCAGCTGGCGAGGTCGGGTGCGAATCTGTCTGTTGGGGTGGCTCGGTCGTCCTGGGATCTGCGGCGGCAGCAGCTTTGGCAAGGGCTGCTGCGATCCGTGCTCGCTTTTTCTGCCCTCCGCGCTTTCCCCTTTTGGCTTTGGGACGAGGGAGGCAGGGCCCGCGCTGCCTTGTGGGCCAGGGCGCCATGCTGCGGGCAGAGGCTTGTACGGGCGGCGTCGAAATCACGGCGGCGCGAGAGTCCGTCCAGCCGGCGGTGACAGCCACGCCGTCCGCGCGCTGGCGGCCCTTGGGAGCTCCGTGCAGGGCGTCCACAGCCATGCCGTCAGCGCGTCCGTTAGGGGCGTTGGGCGTGCGGCGGCGCTGGCGATCGCGGCCCGAGGCGGGGCCATTGCCAGCCTCAGCGTTGCCGTCACCGTCAGGCTCGCCATCCTGGTCCGTGTTCCGCGCACGTCGCGCAAGGGCACGGTCGAGCTCTGCGCGAGCAAGGACGATGCGGATGGGGTAGGTGAGCGTCCTGATCACCGGCGAGGAGGAGCCGTGGGGAGGCGGAAGCTGCTCGACGATCTCGAGGATAGCATCGCGGCGGATGGAGGCCGGGTCGTGCGTGCGCCCCGAGAGACGGAACGTGGCAAGGTCGGCGCGAGAACGCGTCTTCGGGTGGAGGCGCTCGATCCAGACGCTCGTGCCCAAGATGTGCTCTGCCGTCGCGAGGTGCCAGGCGTGGGCGGGGATGCCGCGGAGCTCGAGCTCAACGCGGTGTTCGAACCCGCCGGCGCCGGCATGAGCAAGCTTGCACCATGGGCGGAGAAGGAGGGTGAAGCGCGGGTCGCGGATGAAGTGGTCGCCGGAGAGGCAGTCCTTGGTGGCCATGGAGGTGAAGAGGATGAGGAAGTCCTCCGGGTGGTGGTTGTGGACCGTAAAGTCGCCGTCGACGAGCTCGAAGTTCTTGTAAAGCACGTCGGCGACCTCGTCCGCAGAGACGCGTGGCCGAGTTCCGGTGATGGTGGCCACCATGGCCCGGGCCAGGACCCCCTCCGCGTCCTCCATCTCGACGGAGCGCGACATAATGACCCGCACAGGCTCGGAAGCAAGCGCAGCGGTCATCGGCGCTGCCGGAGCTGGGAGCGGAGGTGGCTGGCGTTGCGCCGCGGCGGGCGGGGATGCGTGGCGGGGCGCGACGGTGAGCTGGCCTTCCTCAAGAGGCCCGAGGCGCGTTTCGCAGTTGCGGGAATCGTGGCCGGAGATGAGGCAACGTCGGCACCGTATGTCGTTGGTGCAGTCGCGGACGCGGTGGCGGTGGTCCAATCAACGGAAGCACAGCCCGGCGAGCGCCTCTGGAGAAGGGCTGCGCGGCCGCTACGGCGGAGGCGCCAGGTCCTGGCGTGGGCGGCGGCGGCGGTACTTGCGGCGAGGCCGCTGGAAGCCGTCCTCGTCGATCTCGGCGCCGCGAGAGACGCGGTGCACCTGCGAGCGGGGTCCGAGGCGAGTCTTGGCAGGCTGCCGTTGCGCCACCGGGGCAGGGCCGCGAGGGGCCGGAGCGGTGGGAGGTGGCGGAGGGGTGCGGGCGACGTCGCTGTACGAGCGCGCAGAGGACTCGACCTCCGAGTCCATCCAGCGGTCGCCGGAGGGACACGGTCGGGGTGGTCGCGCTGCGGTCGGCGGAGCAGGCGTCGGAGGGCGACATGGCCGGGAGGGGAGGCTAGGCAAGGGCTAGGGGAGGAGGGCTGCCGGCGGGGATCGACGGCGGCGAGGGCTGGTGGTGGTGGGGGCTGGGCTACGCTAGGCTAGGGGAGGGGAGGGAGCGGAGCGGAGCCCATCGTATTGGAATTTCTCTTCAAGGTTAACTGGACCCTCGCATAGCCGCATGTGATAAGTTATTGCAAACATAGCAGTGTAGTATGGCTGTGCATCTTTCGTAATAACTCAACTCAAATAATGTGCCAACCAATATGATAGCTCAGATGGCATGCAATGCCCATTGTATATATGACTCCGTCTATGCTATGTTTGGTTTCTAGCACTATGCTTGTAACCAGTTGTGTACTAATTTTTATGTACGGGAACAAGAGGCTTCGGGAATTTTGATGCAGGTCCATGCATCTATCCCTGGATTAAACAATAATACTCTCAACGAAATAACCACCTTAGAATTATGACCAATTTCATTAGCCCAATCATATGGTATTCTTTTGTTATGGTCAGTTTAGGCATTGGATGCTTCATTAGAATGTCTTCTACACCCTTCTCTGCTCTTCTTGGTGCCAATACTAAAAATAAAATGTAATAGTACTATATATTTTCTTAACTATGAATCAACTTCAGTATATCTGAACTACGGGCGAGTCATGTTGAAGGTTAAATGGAAAGGCATTGTAGAATTTGATATACTAATATCTTTTTTTAGTTGCTAAAAATAGTAGCATAACAAGAAAATGACTATTTTAGTTAAACTCCTTGAAGAGGATTTGCAGCTAGATTACCATTGTCCTTCATGATCGAGACCACCTCTTGATTATCAGAACTGAAGATCACCCTATTGCAGCCACCAGCCAGGATATTCAGCTAGCAAAAACCCTTGCTTTAGAGCATGGCATTCAGCAGAAAGGACATCATGCACATAATCGATCCTCGAATTGCATGCAGCTATGAATTGACCCTTATCATTTCGTGCAATGCTGCCTCGGAGAGTATCTGCATCAAATCCCGCATGAACGTTGATTTTTATTGAGTCTCTTGAACAGCTTGGAGGTTTCACCCATCCTCCTTTCTTCACAATCGGCTTGACCGAGTAGGCTGCAGTGTAATTAGCCAAAAGAGCAGAGACCGCCATTGAGGATATGTCATTGTTCTGCACCTTCTCCCCATGTACCGCTTGCCGACGTTCAATGGGATGGAAAACTTAAGTGATGTTTGATATAATTATATCATTCTTTCTTATGTTAAATGCACAAAAAATTCCTTCATGTGTACGAAAGAGTAGGTAGGTGTGGCGAGGGCGGTGGTGGGCGGGTAGGCCGGTAGTCCTGAATAGAAAGCAGCACCCGCTAGTATATAATGCAATGCTTTCACAATCTTTTAATTGCACATGACCAATTCCACATGGCAACACTTTTACTCTCTTCCAATTGTACACAGCTTCTTATCCTGGTATTTGTACAGTGTTTGTCAAAGTAGTAGCTAGTTTGAGAAGTCGGTGCGCAAGAGCAACGCTCTGCTAGCTGTATTTTGACAATCTCTAGACACCCCTGATGTTAAAATTATGTTAAAAAAGTTTCAGCTAATGTAATTCTTTGGTAGGCCTGTTTTCAATCATCGTATACTTTGTAGGCATATACCACTGAAAATCCATGATACATACAACGATTTTATTTTCAAATGGACGATACAGACAACATAACTGTTGTTAGGAGGACTGATGGGAGCAGTTAACGGCGGTTAGATTTAAGACGAGTCCTGATGTAGAAAGTCAGGCCGTCAGACGAAGTTGATGCACTTATTATTTTGATGGTACACACTGTGTCGTTATGTTGTTTTACCTGTCAAAGAAGAAAAATTGAAAACCTGAAGTTCATTATTCACTCCAAGAACACGATTCCATCTTTCACGTGTCACTGGCAGGAAGTTGATGGCAGTTAAAAACGTTCTTGGTCTGTATGTACCAAATGCTGAAAAGTAACTTAGTGAACCATTTTAAAGTACACAAGGATCTGTAGCAGCCAGGGTTGAGAACCTTGTTTTCTAGAATGCGCCTGAGCTGGCATATCTTAATGTGACACCTGTGATTTCAAGAACTTTCTTGTGCTCATATACATGTGCATAAATCATTGAAAATATGCAATAACTTGGAAGACGTTTGATAATTGCATGGTCACCTACATATCAGTAAATTCTTAAATTTTTACATTGTTGAAATCACAAGTGAACTAAAAAGATTTTTGCAGTTCCCAGGAGGAATGTACTATCCACACTACTATCCACTTCAGCAGTCCTGCTTTTCGGGCCGAAGCGGACCGCCTTAGCTGAGACCACTGGTGGCGCATTCAGGGAGTACATCGACACCTTTGATGGCTACTCCTTTTTGTACCCAAAAGGATGGATCCAGGTGCGAGGAGCTGGCGCGGACATATTCTTCAGAGACCCGGTCCTCCTCGACGTGAACATGTCCGTCGATATATCGTCCCCTTCGTCATCAAATTACAAAACCGTCGAGGACCTAGGCCCTCCGGAGAAGGCTGCAGAGGGAGTTCTGAAGCAGTACCTAACAGAGTTCATGTCGACCAGGCTAGGCGTTCGACGTGAGTCGAATGTGCTTTCAGCATCGTCTAAGGTCGCTGATGATGGCAAGCTCTACTACGAAGTTGAGGTAAATCAAAATGGTCAGATGCAAATATCATAATCCAATCAAGATGTACGTTTTCATGATATTTCCGCATTGTTTGCTGAAACCTGCTCGCTTTACTTTTAAGATTTACTGGTATGCTGTGCTTCCAGGTGAACATAAGGTCCTACGCTAGCAACAATGAGCTAGCAGTGATGCCGTCGGACAGGGTGCAGAGGCTGGAGTGGGACCGGCGTTACCTGACGGTCCTCGGCGTCGAGAACAACCGGCTGTACGCGCTCCGGCTGCAGTCGCCGGAGCGGGTGCTCTTGGAGGAGGAGGGGGACCTGAGGAGAGTCATGGACTCCTTCAGGGTCAACAAGACGGAAGCTTAGTGAAGAAGATTTTAGAGAGAACAGAAGCAGCAAGCAATGCCTTTGTCGGGTGGACGGAATTTTTGTATAGCCTATTGGCATTCTTTATTCCCTGCCATTTTCCTTTCGTTTTATCTTGCCTTGTAACACAGTTTAGATGTTCCTCCTGCAACAAGTAGCAACTTTTACATATTTTCTGGAGATGAATCACACGGGGGCTAAGAATGTGCGCGAATATAAGTTCATACGATTGTTTATAGCGGTTTTGCATCGTTTTGCTAGCATGACCGAAACAAAATTTATACTTGGAAAATCGGCTTGTTGGAACACTTTGAGGTAAACTGCATGGACAATAAATCCAATTCTAAGCCCGCATGTGTAACATGTTATGCGCTCGACAATGTCGGTCCACATCGATTTGCTTTATTTGTCCATATTTACATGACTTCTTTGTATTGCGTGATTTAACTTTGATCAGTAACATATAGGACTTGTGCCATAAGAATTATACAAATGTAATGTTTTTTTCGTTTCACGCCACGCCACTCAACCGCCTTGGTAGGCAAGCGACCAGGCCCGGTTCGGTTATTCGGTTCTTTGGGAATTCGAGTTCGAGTTCGACCCAGCGAGCGAGGCCCTCAATTTAGGGTTCACCCTCCTCTCTCCTCTCTGTCCTGCGACTCGACGGCACCGTCGGAGAACCCTCGCCGAACCGGGACCGGTCCTCCTTCCCCTCATGGCGGCGACGGCGCAGCACGACGTCGACCACTACGAGGTGCTCCGGCTGCCTTCCGGCGAGCAGGGCGAGGCGCTGAGCGTTGAGCAGATCCACAAGGCCTACCGGGCGCAGGCGCTGCTGCGGCACCCGGACAAGCGCTGAGACGATCCTGGCGCCAAAGCGGATTTCCAGGCCCTCCGCAGCTCCTACAACCTCCTCCGCGACAAGTCCCTCCGCCGCGAGTTCGACGCCCGCCTCCGCGCCCGCCGCCCACACCGCCGCCCGCGCCGCGGCCACCGGAGTCAAGTGGCGCAAGGCCGTGTCGGACCTCGAGGAGCGCGAGCGCGCCTTTGCTGTCCGTGGCGGACCGGCCCTCGACCCCGCGGAGCTGACCAGGCGGGAGGATGAGCGGAGGGCTGCCGACCTTAAGCGCGAGCTGGAGGAGTTTTTCGCCACCAGGAGAAACTCCATCGCCGCAGCCTCTTCTTCCACCTGGGTAAGCCCTTGAATCTTGTCAATTCGTTTTTTTCTTCTTCGAATGTTGGAGATTTTTTGTAGCCTATAGTCTAGACCTAAAAGACAACATGATGCACCTTAACTGGCTTACTCCTGAACATTTTCTGAAGAGTGATGTTGGATCAGAGAGGGATAGGTTTTGCTCTACTACGTTAGCCTTACAGAGTATCTATATCTATACCTAATAATAAAAGCATTAAGGATTTTTCTCGTACGTCATCGAAAATACCACTAAAGTTGGCACAAATTACCCACCACTGCCACCCATAAGTCATAATTTACATAAGGTTTGGAAAAAAACGTTTTGACTGTTTCTCTGGTCTGTTCCTACCGTGATTCTCCTCGGTGTTCGTATCAAAGACAGTTTCCTTCCCGTTTCCTTCTTGGGCCTTTAAATACGGGAGCAATTGATCACGTTGCTCAAATCGATACCTTATGATCCAAGTCGAGCCTTCGAAAGTATCAAACACGCGAGCTACAAATTCGACGGGATCAAGGGAGAACAATGACAGTACCACGGCGGACAGAAGCAAAATCAAAGATCTTGGACACACCGCACACGCGTGCCTAGCTCCGGCTGCTCTGCTCTTTCGACCGCTGCAGGTAGCACGCCGACGCAGCTGAGGAAGAGGAAGACGCCTGCTTGCCGCCGGTCGATTTCATCTTCCACCTCGCGTGCTCCACCACGCCGTCCTCGCCGAGGACACCGCCAGCGCCTTGTCCGCACTCCGCACTCACTTCCTCGGCTTCACCGTCGAGGCTCGCAACGGAGGCGACGTCGGCGTCGGAGTTGATCTTGTCGGCGCCGTGGCCGTGGACGACATCGTGGGTGTGGTAGCGCGGGAGGAGTCGATTTGGTGGAGCAAGGAGGAGCCGAGCGCGAAGACGTAGACGTAGACGATGCTGCCGGTCCTCACGCGGCCGAGCGCCCTGCAGTGTGGCCACGCCGACAGCTAGCTCGCGCCGTTCGGCACGGCGCGCGGCCACGCTGCTTGGAGGCGAGCAGGAGGAGGAGGCAGTGGCCGGGACAGAGGCATGGACGGGGCTCTGCCATCGATCCAGCATATTCGGCCGCGACGATGCGTTTTGCGGGAGGATAGTGGAAAGTCGAAGAAGCAAGTCGACCGCTTCGGCTTGACCGCTTCGGCGCAAGTCGCCAGAAGCAAGTCGACCTGTACGTTAGACAAGCGAGCCAATACGTGCATGTGCATGTCACCTGATCGATCAACCAGGCTGCTGCCCTGCTTGCTTGCACGTGCGCACCTCGACGGTCTGAAGTTTGTACGATGCAAAATTTAATAGGTTTCTTCTTTTTAATCAGTGACAGATTCAGCAATTTGGGGCGTAATCTTCAATCATGGTTCATGGATAACCATGAAAAGTCTTTAGCGACAAAAAAAATGAAGGTTGCGGGTGTTGACCACCCACTTATTTTAATACGTTTCAGCTAGCTAGGTGCACACAGGCACATACAATAGTATAGTACCAATATTTACCACAGCACTACTCTGAACGATCAAAATAAAAAATTGCTCTGTGTTTTGAAGAAAATCTTCAAGATTCATGTTGCACATGTCAATCCTTCATGTTGGTCTAGCTAGATAGACAATAAGAGCTGGTCTCATAGAATTTTCTTTTAGAATTATATGGCGAACGACTCGGCATCAGTGATGTTGGAGAGAGTGGACAATCGAACGAGTGTCATCCCAAGTTCCCAACTCCTCCCCTGTCGATATAGCCGCCTTCATCTTCTTCCTACACTCCATAACCTTGAGGGAGGTGGATGCCTTCATGAAGTGGGGTGAGTTGTCGATGGCGCATGCGCACATGTACCAGGTGGCTGAAGGGGTTGGAAGACGAATAGTGGCGGCGTGCCTGACCATTGAATACGTTGAAGCTTGTGGGTTTCTGCGACATGATACAGATATACAACGTGAATTTGCTTTAAGGGCCTCCACGATGAAGATTTCTCTCTCCCGTTGCAACGCACGGGCATGTTTCCTAGTAACATACAAATTGTGGATTAACATACAACCAGGACAAGCAAAAGTATTTCATCATCCAAAGTAGCAATTTGATTATGTGTAGATTATTCAGCATTAAACATCTTCATTGCACACATCATATAATTATCGCATGATGATTTTTTGTTGTTGTGAATTTAGGATTTCTGTCAAAGTAAAATTTAGGATTACGCAAGATATGTGCCCATTTGTATTGCATGAAATTTTGTGTTGGTCCTGACCACAACTTGGTAAATTCCTTTTCAGGCAACCCCAGATAACGGACCACAAACTGACAAGGGGAAGGTCTTGAAGGTTTCATGGAAAGGGGGTGCAGATTACTATACTGCTGCAAAGCTGGATGAGATCTTTAGTCAATTGGGCGAGGTTGAAGATATTGTGATAATGGCCAGCAAATCAAAGGGGAAGGGTTCAGCACTTGTTGTGATGGCTTCCAAAGAGGCGGCAGTAAGTCTCATTTATCTCTTCTTTTCTGTCTTGGAGTTTTTTTTTTTCCGGCTTAACTAAAAGTCCCGGGGAACAAAATTATAGATCTTGAACTGACACAGGAAAATGATTTCATTTTAACCCACAGCAAGATAGGTGTCCATACGAATTTTGTACTCAAAATCTTAGATGCTGAACTAGCACAGGAGAATGAGTTTGTTTTAATTCGCAGCAAGATGACAGTCCATAAGAAATTTGTACTCAACATGGTAGATTCTGAACTAGCACAGGATAATGAGCGCTTTAATCTGCAGGAAGTTAGGTGTTCTTAAGATTTTTTTACTAAGTCCGCATGCCTATGTTCAATAATTAATCGCAGATGACATTTTGCTTGCCTGCTCTATTAATGCTTCAATATCGATGTCATTCTTGTCCATGTTGTGGAACTTTACCAAGCTGTATTGTTTTTTGTCTCAAATTTGATCATATATTTTAGTTATGCAGCTAACCGGTACTTGTTGATATTTTAACAGCGATCCGCACTGAAGAACCATTCTGTGTACAACGTCTTCCCAGTCCCATTAATGGTTGCCCCGGTTGAAAAATCCGGTGGGTCACCAGCGTTCGCAACTCCAACATCTGAACCGAGGGCAAGCCACATTGATGGAACTGGATTCAGTGATATGGAAGCATCAGTCTTCCAGAAACTTGAAAAGGTACTGATTCGAACACGACTTATTGTTGCAACCGATGTGATTCTTGAGTTTTCACTGTATTTGTGAAATACATATTCACATGTTTCGTGGTTAACGAACAAAGAAATCTGTTTTGGAACTCTGTCTAGTTTATTTTAATATGTAGTTTTATATGTGTTGCGATACACATAATAATTTTGTAATGTGCATTGGACAATGTGTCGAATCGTTGAAACTTACATATACCTTGTTTGACTCTGCAGGCCCATAAAAGGAAGCAGTGTGGATAATTGGTGCTTCGAGGAAGATGACTTAGACTAGTCACAATGGGGAGTATCATATACTAGTATCATGCATATGATACTAGTCTATGTTACTATCTCCACAATAGGTAGTAACATATGTATGGTAGTATCATGTAATACTGCATTTATTAGGTTGTAAACTCATAATACATTGGAATCCGTTATGTTACGATATATACCTATGATACCACTGTCACCTCTCTCATCATTAATTGCAGTGCCACGTCAGCTTTTTGCCAACATGGCATGCATGATACCACCTATGATACTCCCATTGTGGCTAGTCTTAGATTAGATGCTACAGGCTATATTTTCTTTTTCTTTTGCGAAAGCGCAGAAAACGAAACCCCTTGTTCTGTGATACGTGAAACATTGTCCAAACTGATGTTTTGGAGATGTCAAACTTAGAAAAGTTTGACCCCTGATGTTATCTTAATAGTTGACTAAGAAGTTGACAATCATGTGTGTATTTTGTTTTGAGAAGTAAGTATTTTAGGCAGGGCTGTCAAAAAATTCAATCTGGAGGCCTTAACAAGCCAAACCTCAAGCCTGGATTGATGTTATCAAGCTTTATGTAGTAGCGATGTGTAGTAAAATTAATGTTTGGTGGAATTATGTTAGGCCAGCAGCCATAAAATAGCACATGCCTACGAGGGAGTGGTCATGAACGTACCACCACACTTTGTTCCTTTTTTTCCGGAAGTAACGTCTCTGTTCTCGCCACACTTCGTTCTACGTCTTCGTACTTCAGCATGGCTAGTGAACATTTTGCACCTTAGGGCATCTCTAGCCGATCCCTAAAGTTTAGTCCCTTATATGCCTCCTTATATTTAACTCCTTATATTTTGAGGGATTAAAAGTTTGCGGTTCCTAACCGAACCCCTATATTTAACTTCTAACAAAAATTGCCCAGACTATTATAACCGTATCACATACATTTTAAACAATCGCAAAGCTTTGTGTGAATCATTTGAATGAGTCAAATCCAACATACGACGCAACTACTAGTCATAGATATAGTTCATCGGATCGAATAATTCAAATAAAACATGCATAGACTTCATCCAAAAGCCAACATCATCCATCAAGTTTGATCCAAAATAACCACACCATACCATGTCTTATGTTGTGGACCAACTCTCTACCGAATGAACTAAACAAACTCAAATACGAGTGAAATCATGATCAGCACCCTCCTTGATCACCCCAAGGTCGCCACATCCATGAGAGCCCTCGGCTTTGGCCATGATCTCACCACGAGTGAGCTCACAGTACCTCCTTGCCATGTCATCCATCTTGTTTGGGTCCATGAACATGATATCACGATCTGCGACCCTATATTTTCTTGCCCATCCGGCCTCTTGTGAGCTACTTCATCATCATCGTCATCAGCCGCTTGTGCAACGCTATCCGAGCTCTCTTGGGCATGTTCTCGTAGTTCCTAGGAGTCCATGTTTCCTCCCCCACCAATTCCTTGTAGCAATGGTGCAATGCAAAGTCTTTGATGTCGCTCTTCTTGTTGTGTTGCTTGTAGAGCTCTTTGATGATAGGCCCGTACTCTGTCATAGGTACCCCGCTCGGTGATGCAAGGTTCAGTTGATTAACACAACCGGACCACTGGTTGGATTGCTCTTCGATTGTGCCACAACAGTGACCAAGAGAGCCTTGAGTGCGGTTGGAACGGACCTACACGGTAAAACATAGTACTCCTCAATCCTCCCCAAAAACCGATCCTTGGTTTGATTTGTTCCAACCGTGGTTAAATTCGTACCTCTCGGCCATATCTCGAGCACTTGGTGGTCACCGTGGTCGTTCCCTGCTACGGCTGCCAAATAAGCCGGACGGCGAGGCGTGGGGTTGGCCGGCGATGGGGTACGAGCCGCCGGACGAGAGGGAGAGCCGTCGCTGCCACCTTCCTTTGCTTCTTTGTGGCCGCCGCCTCTTCGAGCGCCTTCACGACCTTCGTCAGATTCCTTGCCCGCTTGGTGCCGCTGGGCTAGCCGAACGACATGCGAGGAAGTTAAGCAAGAGGAGGGAAGGCCATTGATGGAGCAGGAGGAAGGCGAGGATACACTACAAGTGGGTTAATCCATCAGGGAAAGTACAAAAATTGTCGCGGAAGCCCATCCATGATGGATCACATGACTGTTTGAAAAAATAATCGTGGACCTGTGATGGTTCTTGTTTGTCATGATCAGACCACGAACAAGTCTATTTCTACTTTTTCTTTTGTAAGTCAAAGTTTTAAAATTTTGACCAACTTTATAGGAAATAAAAGTAGCATTTATGACACTAAATTAGTAATTTGATGTCATGAATGTTATTGCTCTTCTCTACAAAATTAGTCAGAAATTTAAATTTTTGACTTGAGACAAAATCTGGAAGTGCTTAATTCGTGGACCGAGAGAGTATGTAGCTTCCACTTGGACAGCAGTGATCGTAGTGCCACAGAAAGTACCGGCAATTGATGTACGCTGTTAATCTAGTCTCCGGAAGAAGGTTTGTACCGCGACCAGGACGCTAACAGTCTGCCAAAGAATACGGGAGCGAGATAAGAACTGCCCGGAGGGCTATATAGTACTCCAAGTCTCCAGTCGGCGCCTTGCCTCCGATTGCACTGTTGCACAACACGAGCCGGCCGTAGGGAAGCGGATCGATGGAGTCGCTGCCGGAGGACGTCAGTGAGAGTATGGTAAATGACCAACCATGGAAGAGGGAGACAAAACCTCTCGCGATTCCCATGAAAACTACTGGTGTTCACACTTCACACTAATTCAGACCATCATCTGAAAATTGAACAGCCTACCCTTTCTGATGTCATAGGCTTTGCAGGCCCACAGACATGCCACATCAATTTGTTCACTTCCTTATTTATGTTTCCTCGTTGAGAATTCCTCATTGGTTAAGAGGACGCATGTAAGTTTAAGAAACGCATTGTCGGCCCTTAAGGCGATATGCCGAACGTTTCTAAAGCTGATATACGTACTATTACTTTACTCATAATCGTATTTAACTGCTATTTTTTTGTCATTTGACAATAAGGATCTACATAATACAGACGTCATTCTAATTCTCAACGGAGCTTCAAATTTTCAGCTAGCAACATTCTGCACATGAAGTAAAAACATTATATAATCTTAATATATAAATTACATGCTCTTGTTCTGATGAATAAGTAAACGACAAGTGGTAACATTTGTTCCTTGCCTTGACGCTGCAATGCCCGCGTAAGTTTAACTTTCATGTTCAACAAGTCTACCACACGGAACATAAAATTCATGGAGCTCCTAGTTACTAGGCTCAACTCACAACAATTAACCCCAAGATAACTGACCAAACATTTGTCCCCAAAAAGAGTTGTCAACTTTTGGTGCGGCACCTCCCAGCTAAGCAAGCCATGAAGAATGCCGGCCAATCCATCTCAAACGGTATAGCTCCCTCAACAACACCGTGAAACGACTCTGTGATGTTCTCCATTGTCCCGGTTTCAAGATCGGCAATGTACATGCAATTTTTTCTGTTCTTGATGAGCAACGTACCGCTCATCTCACCCACGCACATGCACTGCACCATGTCGATCTTACTCTGCTCGGGTGTTGTAGCCGGATCATCTTAGTGAGGTGCCAACACGTGGCATCTCCATTCTGGTTGCCACCTTGACGTGTCCATATCTCTACTCCGGTGCATTTTCTGTATAAACGAAGCACCGATAACGTCCTTTGGTCTGTGACGCTAAGCACTGGTACACTGTAGAAATCGAAGCCAGGCTGGTCTGGTGCAATTGGGAGCTTGGTTAAGAAGATGTGAGTAGTGTCGTCAGTGCTCACATTGAGTGTGTAATGGCTCGATCTGTCCTTGAAGAGCCAGTGTGCCGTGCCCTGGCACACAACGGCATTGTCTTGCAGGGCCTCCAAAATTTCACCGTGCTCCAAAGGGTCATAGAACTTGATCGGCGTGCTCCAGCTCGAATCACCAAATGTGAAGGCGTGGAGATTGTACCCTTCCTCGGCGTAGCTGACAATCAGCACCTTGAAGAAGGCCGCGCGGCAGACTGACGGCGCCGCTGGCCATCGCTGTTCGTTTGAGCAACAATCCGCACGAGTTAGGATGGTAAATCCCTGGAATCTGAACAACCGCCCATCGGCCTTTAACGGGGGCAGTGCATGGGTTTTTCCGGCGAACGGATCACATACTGCCAGTTTTACTGATCTCTCGAGCCGGGGGCTTTCGTGTGGGATGAAGCACACGAGAAGATGGCCGCAACGCGAGGTGAGCAGCCATGCCTCATATCCGGGAGGCTCGGGGATGTTCGGGATGATGCAGCGGTGGCCGAAGGGTGACCATGGTGTAGCGGTGAAGGGCAGCATGGGCGCGGGGATGGTCCATGTTGCCGTTCCTTCTTCACGGGGCTGCTGCCAGGGGAAGAAGCCGAGGAGGGAGGACCGATGGCGCGCACCCTTGGGCCAGCGACGGCGGAGGAAAGAGTCGTCGGCTATGAGGAGGCGCCATCGCGTGCACGTCGCGGCGCAGCGGAAGAGGTCCGGGATACCCGTGACGCGCACCAGGATCTCCAGGACGACGTCGTCCGTGAGCGACTCCATCGATCTGCTTCCCTAGGGCCGGCGCGTGGTGTGTGCGATCGGAGGCAAAGCGCCGACTACCTCTCCTGGCAGTTATTATTATATCTCGTTCCCGTATTCTTGGCAGACACGTACGTCTTGGAATTTTTCACGACTGTATTAATCGTGATACAACTCTTCTCCTGGAGACTCTGGGACTACACCGGTACATACTCTGGGACTTTTGTTTCGCTGTTGAGATTTTTTTGTTGGTTTCTCAGTTCTCGATCCGTGGATTAACAGCCTACAGCTATTAGCGGGATTTGCGTGGCACTAGACGATCACTGATATTCAAAGTGGAGAGCTACTGTACATTCAAACCATGCTAGCTGAGCGGGGAACCCTTTAGAGCATCTTAAAACGCGAAACCCATTGTAATAACCTTTTGCTTAAGGATCTGGACTGAAACACTAATCACCCGCGCAGATCTCTTACTTCTCTTCCCTCGAATCAAATCCTATTTTCGTTATATAGGAAGTTTTCGCGTCGGATTTTCGGTTTCCCTCTTCTCACGGAAAGGGTTGGCGCGCTGAACTTTGAGGTCCCACGTGGATTTTGTAACAAACGAGCCGTACATACAACTATGGCTACTATCTTGCGAATGATATCTACCTAAGTTGGCAAATATTTGTGAAGCCGGTTAACAAACCACAAGGTAAGCAAATGCTTGATTTCATTAATGGTCAAGCCGCGGCTAGGAAAGATGTAGAGAGCTTTTGGGATTTTGTAAGCCCAAATTGTCATTGTGAGAGGACCGGCTAGAATCAAAACATTTTTTGGTATATCATGAAGACTTGTGTGATCATGCATAACATGATTATCGAGAATGAGCGTGGAAAGATTTAAACATGCATAACTATGAGTTGATGGGATGTCTCGTGCGAGTGCGGTGGAGGGAAGAGAGGGTGGCGCACTTTCTTGCCTCCTATCATGCCATTCGAGAAGCCGATACACATGATGAGCTTCAAAAGGATCTCGTAGAGGAGTGGTGGTCATGGAATGGGCAACAAAACTAGTTTGATGTGGTATGTTTGTTCTATTTTCAATGAACTATTTGTTGTATCATTCATTAACTATTTGTTATATTGAATATAAACTATTTGTTTGAGTTGTAATAATAATTAAACTATTTGTTGTTGATTTATTTTATGTGTGTTTGATCTTCTAATTCTATGTTTGTGTGTGAATTGTTGTTTGTGCTGGGCGCGCACTGGAGTTTACCGTGCATGTTGGAGTGCTACCAGCGACGCGCAATATTATAGCATAGATGGAATAGCACTCACCGTCCCCCGCGCTAAAAGTGCTATTCGACGCTGGGTAATTTTTTTAGCGCGCCACACTATGCCGCGCTTGTTGTAGATGCTCTTATGGGTATCTCCAGCCGCCCCCAAGAGGCCAAATAGCTCCGTTTGGCCCAAATAACGCCGAAATCTTCCCAGTCGCCCCCCCCCCCCAGGAACCCCAAATAGCGCCGTTTCGGCCAAAAATAGCGCTGGCGCACCCAGGCCAAACCCAGCCCACTGGGTTCCGCCTGGGGAAGCCGTCAGAAGGGAAAGCACGCGTGGGCCAGCACTGTCGGCGAGACAACGCATTTTCCCCACCCCGACTCGCCTTTTTCCTCTATCCAGTCTCATCGTCGCCATGTCGCCGCCGGCACCACCCCCCCCCCCCCCCCCCTCTGCCGCACACAAGCAGCTAGGAAGACCACCATATCGCCCCCTCCACGCCGTCGGCACCGTCCACTCCCCTCCGCCATGATCTAGCCGCAAGGAAGACTCTCGGGGCGAAACGCGCCCACCTCGCCCGCTAGGTGTTCAGCGTTTTGTCCGTCCAGCCATGGACTCCGACGACGAGGAGCTGCTCGCCGAACTGCTGGATGAGGAAGCCAACGCCGCCGCCGTCGACGATGAAGAACAGTTGCTGATCCTCACCTGCCTTGCCGGTCTGCTCGCAAACGACGCGCGGCCGTGAAGTCTACACACGCTTCTATTCTTGTAGATAGTGTTGGGCCTCCAAGTGCAGAGGTTTGTAGAACAGCAGCAAGTTTCCCTTAAGTGAATAACCCAAGGTATATCGAACTCAGGAAGATAGAGGTCAAAGATATTCCTCTCAAGCAACCATGCAATTAAGATACAAGAAGTCTCTTGTGTCCCCAACACACCCAATACACTTGTCAGGTGTATATGTGCACTAGTACGCCGAAGAGATATTAAAATACTAGTGATATGGATGATTACAAGTGGTAATTGCAGTCTGAAATAAAAATGGCAGCGAGCAAACATGTAGCAGAAATGAGAATAAACGGTGTTTCAATACTTGGAAATAAGGCATAGGGATCATACTTTCACTAGTAGACACTCTCAACAATACTAATCATAATTGAACGCATAGATACTTCCTCTTCACATGCTACTCCGAACCATTCTCCCGTTGGATAACGAACACCAATCCACTGCGTAGGGCTATAAAAGCACGCCTTAAAGTCCGTATTCCACATCTAGGGCACCCCGCGCTGTCACTATGAGCGGCCCAAAATAGTACTAAATAAACACCACAATATCATAGTGACACCCAACACAAAGAACAACTCATGGCAAGTATCCCCATAATCTTTAATCCAAAGAGTCACACACGCCACGCGCACTGTCAACTTCGCACCATGGGACAAAGCCGACTCCGGAGATTACAATGATAAAACCACTTGAGTAGCATATTCATAACGTAATGAAGGGGAAAAGCATCTATGAGTTCAACCTAGATTACAATCACTAGTACAAAACGACACATCGGATACCCCTCTATGGAAACAACACGAGTTAGGCGACAGAGAATCGCGATTTTAGCGTTGCGGACGAGACCTGGCAGAGGCTGGTCCGTCAACATTGGTTACGGAGGATTTTATATTTCCGTTACGAAAAGTATTGGCAACGGTCAGAAATTCATCTCCGTTTCCAATATGTATTTCTATGGCTACGGTTGTTTATGTATATCCATTTGCGATGTGCTTGGGAAATTACAGTTGCAAACTGGAAGCGCGCCTGTTCAATGCGGCTTAATTTACGAGGGATTGGAACCGCCTGCTCGACGCTAATAAAATGTGACTGGAACCGCGCGAAGCCAGGCAGGTCCCGCATTCTCCCCTTCGTTCTCTCCCACATTCTCTACCACACAAGCACAACCGCCATGGAGGAACCCTGGTGGCAGAATGAGGAAGTCCCGAGCGACAACGCGAGCGCTGAAGACTGAGGTGAAATTCCATGGTGGGATCAAGACGGGCCGCCGGACTCGGACCCCGACGACTCGGACCCGCCATCTTCACGCTCTGTAGAAGACGACTCCGACGACTCGGACCTGCCGTCTTCACGCGAAGGTGAAGACTACTCCGAAGAGGACGAGTCGCCGGCGGAAGAGGAGCCGGAGGACCCGCCAGAGCCGTATTTGGCAAGATTAATTTGCTAAGGAGGCTTGCGAGCTCGGTGTGGTTTCTGGTTTTCAGTTTCTCCATCTATTTTATGTATGTGTGTAGCAATTTGGCTGCAGATGTGATTTGGAGAAGCATGAAACCGCTACTCGAGTCTTTTGCTAGGTCGAATTCCGTTTTCGGCTCTTCGGAACTGAGGAAGAAGGTGGAGTTGGAGAAGAGTGGAGTGTCATAAAAGTTAAGTTTAGGGAGGTATGAGAATGATAGGATTAGCGAGGCATGTGTAACTCATCTTTAGATGCTATGTAATGATGACAATTCTTATATACGTTATGAATGGATTTGCTAGCAACTTTGTGCTTCTGCTGTGAGATTTTGAATGACAATTGGCAACCGCATTGCTGTTGTAGGCTTCTGAACAAATCTCAATGCAAACGAGTAAAATAGAATCTCCGTTACTGATGCACCGATACATCGGAAACGAAGATTGGTCGGCAACCGTAGCCAACTTATGCCTCATCGGTGACGTTTTTTTTGGTGGCGGCGGAGCTCTGGAACTTTTCTGGAGAAATCCTTCTACGGGGGTGAGTTTAGGTTAGGGGCAATATATAGTTCGAAGGCGTCACGAGGCGGTGCACGACGTGGCCACACCACCCCTCGGCGCCACCCCTTCCAGGCCACGCGGAGGCATGGTGTGGAGGATGTGGGCCTCCCCTGGACTTGTCCTTCTGGCCCACGGAGTCTTCTGGTGAAATAGAATTTCTGTAATTTTTTGGGATTTTTCTGAGCACTTTGGTTTTTAGACCTTTTTTGCAATGCACAGACATTATAAATAGAAACTGGCACTAGGCATCTTGTTAATAGTTTAGTTCTAGAAAATGTCATAATATGATATAAAGTGTATATAAAACATGTAGCAATTGGCATAATATCAACATGGAACATTAAAAATTATAGATACGTTTGAGACGTATCAGGCCGCGGCGTGGTGGCTCGGTGCCAGATCGTCGCAAGAGCAAGCCGAGGCAGCGCTACGAAGGCTACTGCATCCTCTACTCCGACTACATCGCCGATGATCCCCTGCAGGACGAGACAGTGTTTCGGCGCCGTTTCAGGATGAAACGGAAGCTCTTCCTCGACATCATGCATGCCATCCGGGAGTTTGACACCTACTTCAAATTGAAGAAGGATTTCACCGGCACAGTAGGCTTTACCTCAATTCAGAAGTGCACGGTGGCGATGAGGTTGCTTGCATACGGTGCTCCCGCTGATTCACAGGATGATCATCTACATATTTAAGTAGGGTAGAAAAATACGTTTTGCTGCTGCTGTTTTTCTGGCCAGATTCTGTCCCATTTTGTTTGATGCATTCTTTGAACTTTTCACTTGAATCTTTTATATCCAATTGAGTTTATAAGTAGGCATACAACATTATACACTTTCTGGACATTCATATGAATTTTTGTTTAAGGATTTTATGCAGCAAGTAATTCATTTGTCTATCACTACTAATGTCATCCCACAGAAAAGAAATGGGAGAAACGGTGTTTTGAAGTTTTTTCACAGGGATTAGAGGAGATGCACCAAGAGCTATCCAAGATGGTGAAGACCATAAGCTTGGGGATGTGAAGACAACCCCACTGGACCAACACACTCTCGGTTTGCACACATCTAACTTATGTTTTTCGATCAATGCACTTTATCGCATAAACTTGGAGCGTCTTTTATTTGCTTTTTATTTCGGTTTGATTTTTGTTTGTCTTGAGACCACCACTATCATTTATATATGAGAGAGCTACTGGAAATTTCGGTTGAATTAAGTTGGATGCTATTTAAAAAATTGGGAAAGGGATGTTTGAGTTGATTCAAAAAGATACATATAGTTGCATGATTCATATGCTTTTAATGAATATTAATTTGCAAGTGTTTTGTCAAGAGCTATCTCTTATTCATGTATTGATGCTGAATGTTATTTTACTTTGTTTAACATAGATTGGTTAGTTCTATGGACACTTATGCATGCATTTAGACGGTCAACTTTCTCCCTCTTGCTAGCCCAAAATTCTAACAAGTAAAAACTTGTTTTCCAACACCTTCAACCAAAGTTTTTCCAGTGAGTCCACCATATCTACCTATTAGCTTTATGCTATTCCGAGTATGTTTATCATGTTATTTTGTATTATCTATACTTCTGAATTAAAATGCTTATGTTATTGATTGTTATGGGAAAAGTTGGTTAAAGAGCTCTCACGAACTTGATGTACACATTACTTTTATTGCACTTAATAAACATGACCCATTGTGATTAAAATTATGAAGTTGTGAGCTTGACAAGAGTCTTGGTTGAGAGTTAGCTCATATGTGCTGTCACATGGCAATCTTTCAACGTGCTCTTTATATTTTGTTGATATCATGTACTTTTGTTTATGGATGCTTATCATGGTGCCAAATAAATGTGGAAACTTAGTAAGTTTAATGAGTTTGTATAAATGGCTAGAGAGACGCCTGTGCCACTAATCTAAGCCATGCATCATTCATGGTGGAAATTTAATTACATGCTATGGTGAACTTTCAGTGATGCACCCCACAATAAAAAGCTATACCAATAGTAAATAAAAAGGGTGTGGAGATTGTTCATTTTGTTTGTTTGTCTTATCATTTTGACATGGGCTTGTTCCATGTCCTGGGACAAGAGGTACCCCAGTTGACGCTCTTGATGACGCTATTATATTACTTACAATGACCTTAACTTGAACTTGCTTTTGTGTCCCAAGTTAAGTAACACCGTGGTGTAGGTACTCGTATTCACGGGGCATGAGACATTCAACCCATACTTTGTCAAGCATACTACTCATATTTGCTTTCACTTTAAACTATAACCATTCAAGATGCTATGATAGGGGTAATGAGAGCTTGACACCAATGAATACCACATTGCAAACATTAACTTAAGTAGAAGCATTTGGAAGTTAGATGAAACTTATGCATGTTTTACCTCTACTCATTTATATATCTT
The DNA here is from genome assembly GCA_947311845.1 of Poa pratensis. NCBI lineage: Eukaryota > Viridiplantae > Streptophyta > Magnoliopsida > Poales > Poaceae > Poa > Poa pratensis. Next base: position 43,212,946 of record CAMZMU010000060.1, on the reverse strand, counting down.
TCCAAAGTGTCCACCTTTTATATTCAGATTTATAAGAATACTATATGACCATTATAGGATGTTTTTACTTTTCATTATGCATACATTTGGTCCATAGTACTTTCTTCTATGTTACACTTTGTGAATTATCATTGAACATCCTTACATTGAATATTTGATATCACTTCATAATCTATCTTGTATATTGCTACTCCTTTGAAGAATGAATCATTTGACTCTATGTAGCAATAGTAATAATCTTTGATATCCTTTGATAATATTAAATGCAAAGTCCATGTTAGTTTTATCACCTTCATACTCGAGGACGAGTATAGGTTAAGCTTGGGGATGTTGATGCATGTAAAATGCATACATGAACTTTGCATTATATTAATGATATTTCAATCATATTTGCATCATATAAGGGTTATATCATTGATTTTGGGAATATTTCATTGTTTCCCTATTTTTTGGAATTAACCCTGCACGGGCAGAAAACCCTATTTTCTATATTTTGATGTTTCAGCGACCCAAACGACGTCCAAATGACCTAATAATTTACAGGGATCAGTTTTTTGAAGGAACGAAGCGTGGGAGTGAAGGAAGCGATCAAACGGAGGCCCGAGGGCCAGAAGAGGGTGGCCCACGCAGCCAGATTCCTTGGCTGCGTGGGATCCACCATCTGGGGCCTCGGAGCTCCGTTGCCGTCGATCTTTTTTCCGAGCCTCCGTCTTGACCTAAAAACGACTATAAAAATAGTCCCCGACGCCCTTCGGAAAGGAGCGCCACCGAAACACAGAAACCACGAAACAGAGACCTGGAGTTGCAGATTGGAGGGGGAAAACTCCGGTGGGGCGCTGCCGGCGTGGTCTCCATCTTCTCCAACGACTTCTCCACCGTCTCCATGAAGAAGAGGGAGTAGTCCACCCCTAGACTATGGGTTTGTGGAAGTAACTTATGTATCTCTCCTCTCTTGAGCTTCACTAATTAGTACCGTATGAGTTGCTGAACACGATTACGGTCATCTATGTAATATCTTTATGGTGGATATTTTTATGAGTTAATATATGTTTGAGATTGCAATAGTTTTGTTTCAATTATGAAAGTAGATGCGTAATTGTTATGATCAAGCATGTGTATGAGAGCGTGTGAGGGGGAACGTGTGCATTAGTTGGAGTAACGGGGGGTGGCTAGTGCAGTGAACGTGAGAGAAAGTTCCGCGATCCACTTGGGTGTTTTACCTTACTTTGTTGCCTCATTAGGGATAAAGAAAAATACCTTGCTATCGGAGATGTGGGTGTGACCATTGCCACTACTCCATGACTAGATCTAGCATGTTCTTATTTTAACTTCATATCATAAAACTTAATGATATGCTCTGATTTATCTTAATTAGTAAGGTGTTATGATTTAGTTCACATCTTGGTGGAGTATAAGAGAGATTAATAAACAAAAGATCTCTATGTTAGGACGTGATGCCCATATAATTAGTAACTTGTCATGAAACATTTTTGTTGCAATCTCATATGTGAATTCTAGTGTTCCATTATCTACCACTTTATTAAAGAGAGAGTGCATTTGTGAAACCATGAACCCCGGTCCATTTTTAATCATAAGAAACACCTTTCCAACAACTTTTATCCACTTTATATTTTCTGCCATTTAGAAATCCAAAAATACAAAAACACTTTTACATCTTGCATTCACAATAAAAAATCCAAAAATATCATCCATCATTGTTTACATAATCATTGCATATTTATTTACTGTTTTGCATTCATTATCTTTTCATATCATTCTCACACCTTGTGCTTGACAACCACTAGGTGAGGTTGAGGGCACAAACAATTTACTTTGTTTTGTAGGTTTTCAAGAGAAGGATAAGAAGATAAATCTTTCAATACTGATTCCCCGAGAGTTCGATATTAAACCCTCGAGTCACCGCTCGTGGGGAAACCCGTCTTTCCTATACTATACAATCTGCACTTGGAGTCTCAACCTAACCCATATTCTTTTGACGCAGGTAACTACGTCAATGGCCATCAGCCGGGGATGTACAAAGGCCACAAAGAAGCTTGCAGTGTGATTCTTAAGGCTGTGCCTACACAGGATTTATGGATTTGGCATTCCTTTTTTGGTATGCTAGGAACTCACAATGACATCAATGTTCTAAAGTGCTCGAATGTCTTTGGCAAGCTTGTTGAAGGTCATGCTCCCCCGGTGAACTACGAGATCAATGGCCGCCAGTACACAAAGGGCTACTACCTTGCAGATGGCATCTACCCAAAGTGGTCAACATTTGTGAAGACTATCTCCAACATTGTGTGCCAAGAAACGCGAAAGCTTGGTTTTCTCAGTGCCATGCGGCTTGTAGGAAGGATGTTGAGCGGGCATTTGGTGCGCTGCAGTCTCGATTTGCTGTTGTCCGGTACCCAGCTCTGACTTGGTCGAAAGATAATATGTGGGAGCTGATGAACTGTTGTATGATCTTGCACAACATGATCATTGAGAGCAAACGGAATGATCCGGTGGTTGACACTGAGCCATACTACCGACAGGGTCCTCTTGCAGATGTAGATCACCAGGTGACGGCAACATGGGCAGCCTTCCTCGCTATGCGCCACGAGAATCGAGACACTGTGATGCATACAAAAATGCAGTATGATCTGGTGGAGCACTTATGAACGCGCAAAGGCAAGGGCAATGCCTAGTTTGGTTTGTTTTATTTTGCTTGCATTGTTGAACTATTTATGTGTGGATTTGTATGTTGAACTATTTGTATGTGGATTTGTATTTTGAACTATGTGGACAAAATAATCTGTCGGAGTTTTTTGTATGTGAAATTTGGGCTAAAATCACCGACTGGGGGCGGCCTGGGTTACACGGCTGGGAATCGGAGCCCTTGATGTCTACGTGTGCTTCTATTCTTGTAGACAGTGTTGGGCCTCCAAGAGCAGAGGTTTGTAGAACAGCAGCAAGTTTCCCTTAAGTGAATCACCCAAGGTTTATCGAACTCAGGGAGGTAGAGGTCAAAGATATCCCTCTCAAGCAACCCTGCAATTAAGATACAAGAAGTCTCTTGTGTCCCCAACACACCCAATACACTTGTCAGATGTATAGGTGCACTAGTTCGGCGAAGAGATAGTGAAATACAAGTGATAGGATGATTATAAGTAGTAACTGCAATCTGAAATAAAGATGGCAGCAAGCAAACATGTAGCAGAACTTGTTGTAAACGGTGTTTCAATGCTTAGAAACAAGGCCTAGGGATCATACTTTCACTAGTGGACACTCTCAACAATGATCTCATAACTGAATAAGTAAAAGCTACTCTTAAACACTCTCTTGTTGGATAACAAACACCATTCATTGTGTAGGGCTACAAAAGCACACCTCAAGCCGGAGTAAACAAGCGCCACAACGTCATAAAGGAATCACACACGGTGCACACACTGTCACCTTTACACCGTGGAGAGTACCGGAGTTCATATTAAAGTAACCTATAGAGTGCATAATAGATAAAGAGTAACATCTACATATTCAACTAGATTAGCACAACTGAACACAAGTAAATACTACTCGGGATTATTCTCCTTCTTGATAACACAAGAGTACTACGTGTAGGGCTGCAAAAGCACACCTCAAAGTCTGAGTAAACAAACACCACAATTCCCAAGAATAAGCCATGATAAATGTCTAAATTATTCATAGAGTCACACAAGTACCCACACTGTCACCTTGATACCGTGTTGTCACAATGACTCCAGAAACTAGACAAAATCACTTGAGTAGCATAAACATTATTAATGTATTCAGCGATACTAGCAATACACATGATCACATAAAGATCACACCATGGAGAGAGAGATGAACCACATAGCTACCGGTAGAGCCCTCAGCCTCGGGGGAGAACTACTCCCTCCTCATCATGGGAGTCAGCAGCGGCGATGAAGATGGCGGTGGGTCGATGGAGATGACTCCGGGGGCAATTCCCCGTCCCGGCAGCGTGCCGGAACAGAGACTTCTGTCCCCCGAAACTTGTCGTCGATGGCGGCGGCGCTGCGGAACTCTTCTGGAAATTGACTTGTTTTTAGGGTTTTCGCGTCTGAGGGAATAATAGGCGAAGGGGCGCGTCGGTGGAGGCCCGAGGGGCCCACACCATAGGCGGCGCGGCGCCCACGCGCAGGTGGTTTGGCCACCTCGGTGCCCCCTTCGTCTCTCCTTCGGACTCCGTGTACGTGTGGAAAAATAGGGACTGGCCTTTTGTTTCGTGCAATTCCGAGAATATTCGCAGAAGTACTTTTCTGAAACCAAAAACAGCAGAAAACAGGGAACTGGCACTGTGGCATCTTGTTAATAGGTTAGTCCCAGAAAATGCATAAAAGTGATATGAAGTGTATATAAAACATGTAGCAAATGGTATAATATAAGCATGGAACATCAGAAATTATGGATACGTTGGAGACGTATCAAGCATCCCCAAGCTTAGTTCTACTCGTCCTCGAGTAGGTAAAACGATAACAACAAATAATTTCTGAGGAGACATGCTTTCACACAATCTTGATCAATATATTGCAAGGCTCATGTCATGAATGAAGTGACTCAAAGCAATGATCTATAGTTTGCTAACAAATAGATAAAGAGTAAACAATGAATCATATAAGCAAAAACTTTTCATGAATAGTACTTTCAAGACAAGCATCAAAAAGTTTTGCATAAGAGGTAACTCATAAAGCAATAGATTCAAAGTAAAAGGCATTGAAGCAACACAAAGGATGATTAAGTTTCAGCAATTGCTTTCAACTTGTAACATGTATATCTCATGGATAGTTGTCAACATAAAGCAATATAACAAGTGCAATAAGTAAATATGTAAGAATCAATGCACACAAAGTTGACACAAGTGTTTGCTTCTAAGATAGAAAGGAGTAGGTAAACTGACTCAACATAAAGTAAAAGATAGGCCCTTCGCAGAGGGAAGCAGGGATTAAATCATGTGCTAGAGCTTTTTAAGTTTTCGAAAGCATATAGAGAGCACAAAATAAGTATTTGAGAGGTGTTTGTTGTTGTCAACGAATGGTAGTGGGCACTCTAACCCCCTTGTCAACCAGACTTTCAAGAGCGGCTCCCATGAAGGACGTTATCTCTACCAGCAAGGTAGATCATCCCTCTTCTCTTTTGTTTACACATGTATTTTAGTTTCTTTATAGATGACACTCCTCCCAACCTTTTGCTTACACAAGCCATGGCTAACCGAATCCTCGGGTGCCTTCCAACATTCACATACCATGGAGGAGTGTCTATTTGCAAATTAAGTTGCTTACTGATAAATCAGGGCAAAACATGTGAAGAGAATTATTAATGAAAGTTGTAATTAATTGGGGCTGGGCACCCCGTTGCCAGCTCTTTTTGCAAATTATTGGATAAGCGGATGTATATGCCACTAGTCCATTGGTGAAAGTCTGTCAGAAGTAAATGACAAGATTGAAAGATAAAACACCACATACTTCCTCATGAGCTATAAAACATTGACACAAATAAGGAGTAATAAAGTTTTGAATAGTTTAAAGGTAGCACATGAAATATTTACTTGGAATGGCAGGAAATACCACATAGTAGGTAGGTATGGTGGACACAAATGGCATGGGTTTTGGCTCAAGTTTTGGATGCACGAGAAGCATTCCCTCTCAGTACAGAGTTTAGGCTAGCAAGGTTGTTTGAAGCAAACACAAGTATAAACCGGTACAGCAAGAATCACATAAAAACATATTGCAAGTATTATAAGACTCTACACTGTCTTCCTTGTTGCTCAAACATTTTACCAGAAAATATCTAGACCTTAGAGAGAACAAATATGCATCCCAAGTCTCAACAAGCTCTACGGTAGTTCTCCACTACTAGGCTTTAACTACATGATGCAAGAGCTTAAACATGATCTACTTGAGAGCTCAAAACAATTGCAAAGTATCAAATCGAAACAAGACAATGATCTACAAGAATGCATATGTCTTTTCCAATACCAACTACTACATGTAGCATTTTCTTTCTTCCAAACAAACACCAATCAATTTATTTAAACATAAACTCTCCAAATGATAATATAATGCAGCAAGAGAGTATTTATAAACAAGTGCTAACAGCTCGAAGAGATGCATGAAAAACAGGAGCTAAAAGCACTGCAGTAGCTAGTTAAGAATACTCAACAAATATAAGTGAAGAACATGAGTATTCACATGAAAAAGCGGAGCGTGTCTCTCTCCCACACAAGGATTGCTAGGATCCGAATTTATTCAAACAAAAACAAAAATAAAAGCACACAGACGCTCCAAGTAAAGCGCATAAGATGTGAAAGAATTAAAATATAGTTTCACTAGAGATGACCTGATAAGTTGTTGATGAAGAAGGGGATGCCTTGGGCATCCCCAAGCTTAGACGCTTGAGTCTCTCTGAATATGGTTGGGATGAACCACGGGGGCATCCCCAAGCTTAGGCTTTTCACTCTTCTTGATCACATAATATCACCCTTCTCGCTTGATCCTTGAAAACTTCCTTCACACCAAACTCAAGACAGTTCTCATTAGAGGGTTAGTGCATAATCAAAAATTCTCATATTCTGTAATGATACAATCATCCCAAAGCTTCTGGACATTAGCTACAGCCACCAATGCTTTGTGGAGCAAAGAAATCCACACAAACATAGTAAAAGAGCGAATGCAAAACAAAAGGCAGAATCTGTCAAAAACAGAACAGTCTGGAATGACGAATTTTTTCGAGGCACTTAAGTTGCTCAGATGGATCTGGCCAAAATAATGAAAGTTGCGTACATATCTCAGGAAGATGCGTGATTTTTCAGAATTTTTCGAATTTTCTACAGGGAAAAGCTCAAATTCGTGACAGCTAAAAATCTGTTACTGCGCAGAAATCCAAATCTTGCATCAACTTTCAATAAGAACTTTACTTGGCACAACAATGCAATAAAATAAAGATACAAAGGAGTTGCTACAGAAGTAACAAACCTTGACTCAAAAAAAAAAAATAACAGCAAATAAAAACGATGGGTTGTCTCCCATAAGCGCTTTTCTTTAAAGCCTTTTAGCTAGGCATGATTTTGATGATGCTCTCATATGTATAAGAGTTGAATATAAAGAGCATCAAAAAGCAAATACCAAACACATTTAAGTCTAACCCACTTCCTATGCAAAGGAGTCTTGTAAGAAAATAAATCAATAAAGACAAAGTGACTAGCATAGGAAGCAAAACAAGTGCAACTTCAAAAATTTCAACATAAAGAGAGAGACTTAATATTATTGATATATGAAACCGTGTCTCCCTCTCTCATAAGGACCAGTAGGTCTTAAAGTACCCAGCAAATAAAAGCAAATCAAGAGAAAGCTCAAAACCTTCATCATAAAGAGAGGTGTTTTAGTAACATGAAAATTTCTACAACCATATTTTCCTCTCTCAAATAATTTTCAGTAGCATCATGAATAAACTCAACAATATAGCTATCACATAAAGCATTCTTATCATGATCCACATGCATAAAAGTATCATTACTCTCCACATAAGCATAATCAATTTTATTAGTAATAGTGAGAGTAAAACTATCACAACCATCATTGTATTCATCATAAATTGCAGGCATAGTATAATCATAATAAACTTTATCCTCCATAGTAGGTGGCACCAAAATACCACTATCATTATAATCATCATAAATTGGAGGCAAAGTATCATCAAAGAAAATTTTCTCCTCAAAACTTGGGGGACTAAAAATATCATATTCATCAAAACCAGCTTCCCCAAGCTTAGACTTTGCATAGCATTAGCAATAATGGTGTTCAAAGCATTTATAGTAATAACATTGCTACCATCATGCAAATAATTTTCCATAGGTTTTTTAATTTTCTCTTCAAAAGCATCATGTCCTAATTCAATATAAAGTTCATAAAGATCTCTAATTTTTTGTTGTTTTCCATTAAGCCTAACTAGTGAAAATAAAAACAAGAAACAAAAAGATATAATTGCAGAATCTAAAGGAAATAACTTCGAGCACTCACACACTAGCAACAACTAGAAAATAGCTTAGTAGCCAGAGGATGTGAATACCTTTTACCTTACCTCCCCGGCAACGGCGCCAGAAAATAGCTTGATGTCTACGTGTGCTTCTATTCTTGTAGACAGTGTTGGGCCTCCAAGAGCAGAGGTTTGTAGAACAGCAGCAAGTTTCCCTTAAGTGAATCACCCAAGGTTTATCGAACTCAGGGAGGTAGAGGTCAAAGATATCCCTCTCAAGCAACCCTGCAATTAAGATACAAGAAGTCTCTTGTGTCCCCAACACACCCAATACACTTGTCAGATGTATAGGTGCACTAGTTCGGCGAAGAGATAGTGAAATACAAGTGATAGGGATGATTATAAGTAGTAACTGCAATCTGAAATAAAGATGGCAGCAAGCAAACATGTAGCAGAACTTGTTGTAAACGGTGTTTCAATGCTTAGAAACAAGGCCTAGGGATCATACTTTCACTAGTGGACACTCTCAACAATGATCTCATAACTGAATAAATAAAAGCTACTCTTAAACACTCTCTTGTTGGATAACAAACACCATTCATTGTGTAGGGCTACAAAAGCACACCTCAAGCCGGAGTAAACAAGCGCCACAACGTCATAAAGGAATCACACACGGTGCACACACTGTCACCTTTACACCGTGGAGAGTACCGGAGTTCATATTAAAGTAACCTATAGAGTGCATAATAGATAAAGAGTAACATCTACATATTCAACTAGATTAGCACAACTGAACACAAGTAAATACTACTCGGGATTATTCTCCTTCTTGATAACACAAGAGTACTACGTGTAGGGCTGCAAAAGCACTCCTCAAAGTCTGAGTAAACAAACACCACAGTTCCCAAGAATAAGCCATGATAAATGTCTAAATTATTCATAGAGTCACACAAGTACCCACACTGTCACCTTGATACCGTGTTGTCACAACGACTCCAGAAACTAGACAAAATCACTTGAGTAGCATAAACATTATTAATGTATTCAGCGATACTAGCAATACACATGATCACATAAAGATCACACCATGGGAGAGAGAGATGAACCACATAGCTACCGGTAGAGCCCTCAGCCTCGGGGGAGAACTACTCCCTCCTCATCATGGGAGTCAGCAGCGGCGATGAAGATGGCGGTGGAGTTGATGGAGATGACTCCGGGGGCAATTCCCCGTCCCGGCAGCGTGCCGGAACAGAAACTTCTGTCCCCCGAAACTTGTCGTCGATGGCGGCGGCGCTGCGGAACTCTTCGTGGAAATTGGCTTCGTTTTTTAGGTTTTTCGCATCTGAGTGAATAAATAGGCGAAGGGGCGGCGTCGGTGGAGGCCCGAGGGGCCCACACCATAGGTCGGCGCGGTTACTGTTCATCCCACGCGAGCAGGTGGTCTAGGCACCTCGGTGCCCCCCTTCGTCTCTCCTTCGGACTCCGTGTACGTGTTGGAAAAATAGGGACTTCGGTCTTTGTTTCGTGCAATTCCGAGAATATTCGCAGAACAACTTTTCTGGAACCAAAAACAGCAGAAAACAGGAACTGGCACTGTGGCATCTTGTTAATAGGTTAGTCCTGGAAAATGCATAAAAATTATATAAAGTGTATATAAAACATGTAGCAAATGGTATAATATGAGCATGGAACAGCAGAAATTTGGATACGTTGGAGACGTATCACCCCTGAGCTCGCCGAATAGCGCTGTTAGCCCCCACGCATGCCTATTAGGGCCGTTTTAGGCCTGGGGGGCGAACAGCTGGAGATGCCCTAAAAAAGATAAGATAGAAAAGTCCATGTCTCCCGACAAGGTGAGAAAGAGAGTGGCGATGCCGGCGCTGCAGACTGGCTCCGGACCAAGGTGATCCAACTAATTAAACCCATGCCGCCGCAAATTAAAGAAATATCGGGCATGTGCATGAGATTTTTTTACAAATGTGGCCCTCTGCCCAGTGTTATTGTCAAAACTAGCCCCCTCCCAGTTTCAATGACAAAAATGGCCTGGCGGGAGGCTATTTAAGCGACACATGTCTCTTCCCTCCATACGGGATGGCGGAAGGTACTTCTAGCCATAGGGACTGGCGGGAGGTTCATCCCGCCACTGTCATCGGCGGGAGGTGGCGGGGCCCACGCTCGTCAGCTGGCGGGAGGACAGCGGGCCGTCGTCACGTCATCCCGTTGTAGGGTGAGGCGGTAGGCTGGGGAGCCCATGGCGGAAAGCTTCTCCAGCCGTAAGGGATGGAGGGAGGTTTGTGCATGCCCACAGTGATGTGAGGCGTGCGGTGCAGGTGACGGAATCTGCACTGTTTTTGTCCACTTGATCTACTACTTCTTCACATATTTCTGCTCAATAACCACTGCTAAATAACCACTCCAGTTGCTTCAAGATGACACTCGAAACAAAAATTAACTGCTCGATAATCTTCAGATATTTCTGCTCAATAACCACTTCACATGTTTCTGCTCAACAAAAAATAACTACTTAGAACATTATGTTGCACCTCTGCCACAAAATACATGGATGAAAAAAGACACTCATTGGAAAAATCATACCTTCATCCATCTTTACTTCCACTGGGTAAGCTGCTAATTCACACTCCTAGTATATCAAAATTGTGGTCAATATAGCTAACTAGTTCTCCTCTTTTGTTCTTGCTGAGAGACATTGAGCAGAGACAAAACTCACGCAGCAAATATGAGGCCGTACCGAGCCTCCCTCTGCCGCTTAAAACGAGCCTCATTGCAGCCAAAAGCAAAGTAATAAATACAGCATTGGAAAGAAAAAAGGATGAAACATCGATTGATTCCGTCGCAGGCCTGCAGCCTGCAGGCGACGTCGCGTCGATGTCCACCACGGGCCGGCCTCCCGCCATGTGCTCTGGCTGGACTGGAGGAGCTTTCCGCCATGGGCCGCACCACCTACCGCCATACCCTGCGGCGGGATGACGTGCCGCCTGCCACGCTGTCCTCCCGCCACCTGCAGCCCGTGGGCCCCGCCACCTACCGCCGATGACAGCGGCGGGAAGGACCTCCCGCCAGTGCCTACGGCTAGAAGCTCCTCCCGCCACCCCACACGGAGGGAAGAGACACGTGTCACTTAAATAGCCTCCCGCCAAGCCATTTTTGTCATTCAAACTGGGAGGGGGCTAATTTTGACAATAACACTAGGCAGAGGGCCACATTTGTAAAAAAAATATGTGCATGAGCGAGAGGACTGGCACATTGCTCGTCGTGGATCAACACAAGCCGTGTACAGTGTCAATCTGGAAACAGGCGCAGTTGACGATGTTCCCAGCAAATTTTGCAGCCGGAGAAGATATAACGTAGTGCCCTTTGAGATAGATTGGCCAGCCTTCTTCATGTCTCGGCTGACCAGGCAAAGCTCAAGGAATAAACTGAGAGAATTTATGAAGTATCATACGTGTATATTCCTTCTAAATTGATAGGTTTTTCTATATGTACTTTTATGAAGCTTATCTCCGAGTTTGTATGAGCATCCACGGCAATTTCCGTGTTGCAATTTCGATAGTTCTTTACGATGAGTCATCAAAGGTTTTGGTTACCGGGCGGTAAATCTGGCTACATCCACATCATCCATTATTTTAGCCAATTAATTGTTTATGTCATTTTTCACTAATATTTCTTAACTATAATAAAGTCTACTACATGCAATCTATCCACGCCATCTTTTTTTTCGTACGTCCACGTCACCATTATTTGTCGTCAAATACACAACAATTTCACGTCAATTAAATATAACCTCACGACTATTGTAAGATTTTTGCATATTTGTGGAAATAACTTCATACTTCATGTGTCTTATACATTTTGATTTACATAAAGTTCTTAATGAAATTACCGCTGCAACGCGAGGGGTATTTTTCTGTTTGATACGACACATATGGCCGCTACAACGTCATGACCAGGATTGGAAGTCGTTACCTATAGCAATATAAAGTATGTTATATTTTCATTTTATTTTATTTTTAAAACGTGGGTAAAACCTTTGGATCAATTATTTATGCGCCCTGCTTTGCTTAACTTTTCTCGTTTGTGCCCTACTCGCTTAACTTTTCTCATATGTACCCTACTTCGCTCTTTCGAGGCTCGCACATGGCCAAACGGCCGTTTCCGTCGGGTCAAGCTCCTTTGACCGTTACTGCGCCGATCTTTGATGGGCCGGCCCAAACTGACCACGGTCAATCCGGCTGCTGAGTCATATGTGTTGGTGTTTAGTCCCACCTCGCTAGTTGGCAGGGTGCACGCCCTCTTTATAAACTCGAATTTGCGACTGCTATCGTTAGCATTGAACAAAGTGGGGTGGAACCGGGCCCGGACCCCCTTCGTTCGATGCTAATTTTTTATGGTTGTCCTTGGATGGGATTAGTCCCACCTCGCTAGAGATAATTCGCTGATTATTAGATCGTTAAGACTGAAATTAAATTTGGACATGTTTAATTTGCTGGGAAACTGCAACTTAAATTAGGAAACTAAAATTTAGAAATTGTTTTACTTTGCACCGGGAAACTGAAACTTAAATTAGGAAACTGAAATTTAGAAACTGATTTAATTTGCACTGGGAAACTGAAATTTAAATTAGGAAACTGATTTCACATTCAGTTTAGAAACTGATTACTGAATTTCACATTCACTAGGAGTAGTACAAAAGATTTTTATTACTACAAAAGATCCATAACTAATTAGACTAACTACTAATTACTAGTGCTAATACTACTACTACTAATTAGTAGCAGTGCAACTACTCCTACTACGCCGGCGGTGGGCTCCAACTTCCTCCGCCTCGGCTCCTACATCCTACATCCTCCGCCTCTTCGCTGGTGGTGCGTCGTCGTTGTCGTCGTCGTCCTCCTCCTCGGAGTCGGAGTCGTCGTTCGGCGGCTCCTCCTCCTCCTCGTCTTCCTCCTCCTCCTCCTCCTCGTCGTCATCGATGTCAGAGCCATGGCCATGGCCCTCGTCTTGGTCGTCGTCGTCGCCCTCGCGGTCATCGTCGCTGTCGAGGTTCTCCTGCCACGGCCCGTGGCCCTCCTCCCACCACTCGACGGGGTTGTCCTCGCCGTCGGAGTCGCTCGGAATGAGGTCGCTCGTCCACCACCCGTCGTCCGACATGGCGGCGATCGGAAGGGAATGGATTGGGGTTTTTGGGAGAGAAGAGGTCGAAGAGAATGGAGATTTTTTGGGAGAGAAGAGAGAAGAACTGCTTTGGAACCGCATAGGCGTTGGGGTTTTTATCTTTGAGGAGGATAGAGATTAATTCAGTGTGACGGCGCGTAGATCGATAACCGCCTGCGGAAACGAACAGACGGATCGATCGCTTCGTATTTTGCCAAAACCAGTGTGAAATGACTGCACATTTACAGATTATATTCGCAATGATGACATCCTGTGACTGCACTTGACGTCTAGTTGAAATGACATGCCTGTAAATGTTCACCACATCATCTGGTGCACCTTGACGCGTGTAGTACAACTATCGAACACTTGATGTGCATTGACGTTCTGGTCAAAATTACTGCAATTGGAAACGTTGTGATCTATCTAGACATATCACAAGCATCTGCGTAGGTGCATCAGTGTTATGCCACCAAGGGCGTTCTGGACGCGAACTGGCACCCACAGTGCGCGCTCTGGGACATAAAAAGTTGAAAAATATTGAATTGCAAGTTTATGATTTTTCCCTGATACTATAACACTAAAAAGTAATAATCTCCAAAGTAAGTTTCAGTTTTTTTGTTTTCTTGATTTATGTAATTTTTTCTTAGGTAAATGCTATGAAACTCATTTAATGAGTGGAATATAGTTTAAAAGCTAAAAAATCATGATATTCAGGGATTCGGCCTCCCATATGATATAATTTGTGCCAAAACTGTAAGAGGTCAATTTTCTACCTTATTTATGGTATCTACTTCAAACAAAATGGGGATTTTGGCACTAAAGAAAAATAAAAAAATAAAAAATCGAAAATCTTGGAATCTTGCTTTGGCAATGTTGTTTATAATGTCAATACACATCTTTTTGCCGAGTTGTGTCATCATAGAAATAAGATAGCCATGGATGTGGCCATGATCTTGGTTCTTGGCTTGAAAGCCATGAATCTCCAGACAAGGTAGTCCTTTTTGTGAACACTTGTTTTATTAGAATGTGGTATTGTAAGTTTATGATTTTTCCCTGATACTAGTACACTAAAAAGGAAGGTTCCCTCAGGTTTTACATTTTTTTTATGTTTTCTCCATTTATGTGAGTTTTTGTAAAACAGGGCCAAAATCGTCAGTGTGACCATTCATAACTAAGGGAGAATTTTTCGACTTTTTTCGTGCAATTGCGTATAATCATGGTGTACTACGTTTGTATTATTTTTCTATATTTTTTGGGCCAAACTATCACACACTGGTAGTTCAAATTTACTTTTTCGCCTATAAACGCTAGTAAATCATTTAACGAGTGGAATATAGCTAAGAAGGTCAAAAAATCATGAAATTCAGGGATTTTGCTTCCCATATGATATAATTTGTGTCAAAATTGTAAGAGATCAATTTGCTACCTTATTTATGGTATCTACTTCAAACAAAATGGGGATTTTGGCACTAAAAAAATCAAAAAATCTTGGAATCTTGCTTTGGGAATGTTGTTTGCAATGCCAATACCCATGTTTGTGCCGAGTTGTGTCATCATTGCAAGAAGATATCCATGGATATGGCCATGATCTTGGTTTTTCGCATGAAAACCATGAATCAATCTACATACAAGACATGGTTGTCAAATGTTACTGTATTGCAAGGAAGATTTTGGTTCATCATCCGGCACCAAAAGGAAGATTCATAATTGGTTTTCCATATTTTTTTTCACGATTTATGCTATTGCTTTCAAAAGAGGGCCAAAATTGTCGGTGTGACAATTCAGAGCTAAGGGGTGATTTTTTCCGACTTTTTTCTTTGCAATTGCTAAGAATCATCGTTCCCCTCTCATAATTCAAACAACTAATAACCATACAACATAATTATACATCAACAACAAATATTAATTGGGGCCTAATACATAATAATGCCCTAGACCAACAACTAAACTGAACTACCACTAGTCCTCGTCGTCAGAAACCTCCACCGGGGCCGAGCCCTTGCCCTTCCCCTCCACCTCCACTGGGTCCTTGCCAATGCCCTCCACCGAGTTGGCCTTCTCTGCGGCTTCTGCGTCGACCACAGGTGCGACCAGAGCATCCATGAGCCGTTGCTGAAGATCGATGGCCCTGGCCCTGGCCATACCCAGGTCCACCACCTCCTCCTCCTCATCGGACTGTCGACGAAGGGAATGGGATCGGGAGCCCTTCCCCTGTCCCTGTCCCTCGGACGCCTATGAGTGCTCCTCGAGCTTTCGCCGCCCCTCGGAGGAGTCCTCCACGAAGGATAGATTTGGCGGCGACGGTTCGATCTGGGAGTGGAGCGGCCACCACCACGAGCCATGGAAAGAGGAAGATGAAATCAGTGGACTGCAAGGAGAGGAAGAGGAGGAAGAGGAGATCAGTGGGCGGCGTGGGCGCAATGGGAGAGGAAAATGGCTACTTTTCTAGCCATTTGCGTCTGCCCTGGCAGTAATGGTGATCGGGGCATTGATTCGGCTGGCCGGACGCAGCTTGCGGCGGGACAGACTAGGCAAGAGAGACGGCGGAGCAGATGCGCGGCCAGACCGGCAGCATAGGCGGCGAGGTAGCTTTTTGTCGGCCAGGGGGGAACGCCATTGAAGGCGCGCAAATTCGGGGCGGCGACCAGCATGGACGCGCACGTACGGCTACATACAAGTAGTCATCCTCCGCTGGTCCCACTTGTAAACTTTTAAGTGGGGACGGCGAGCAGCATGGGTTGCATGCGCTGGGCCCACAGGTCAAAGGCTTCAGTAACGGTCAAAGGAGGTTGACCCGACGGAAACTCCCGTTTGGCCATGTGCGAGCCTCAAAAGAGTGAAATAGGGCACAGACAAAGAAACTTAAGCGAGTAGGATACAAACGAGGAAAACTAAGCGAAGCAGGACACAGAAATAAAAAACCCAAAACTTTTACTTGTTTCAAAATTCCAGATAGCAACAAATTTCCACGATGATCCAAGTATTAATTAGAATCTTTATTTTGCGGAACACCTCACAAATTCAGATACTCACATACCCAAATCCATGATATTTGACGATGTCACCGCACATGACTTGAACGTCGCTTGTCTGAAAGAATATTCCGACTTAATAAGATACATTGGTGTGCTAGCTAAACCTTTGGTGTTCTGTTTAAATACTACTCACTTTCTCTAAAAATATTTGACGTTGATTAAAATATTTTCTAAATACATGTAAATCAAATGTCAAATATTTTGAGACGGAGGCAATATACCAGCGACAAGAGATGTACTAGCACGTATGACATCCGAAGACTAGTGTAGTAGTGTCCAAATAAACGGAACTATGAAAGAAAACGATAAAGGTATATATAAGTAGCAAGATGTATTTTTTATGCAGAACTCGGGTGTAACGCTTAAAATTCTTAAATAATAAAGCCCTTTATAAAAAAAGGTATACAGGCCCTCCGCGAATTTTGATCTGCAGCGGGACGCCACCAACAGCATGGACAACGGGATAAAGGAAAAAGGAAACGGAAAAGGTACATATATACAGGTAGGTTAGGTATCCCTGCGTGAAGAACCTAAGCTTGACGCATATACGCCCTAATCCAAACCCCAATCTGCAGCGTGTCTCCGATAGCATCGACGCCGTTCCCATGGCCTCCCGGAGGAAGAAGAAAAGGAGGGACGCCGCCGCGGCCACGCTGCCGCACGACGTCGTCCTCGAGATCCTGGCGCGTGTCGCGGACGACGACCTCGCAACACTCTTCCGGTGCGCCGTCGCGTGTAAGCCCTGGCGGGCCCTCGTGGCCGACCTCACTTTCCTCCGCCGTCGCTGGCCCGAGGGCGTGCGCCACCCTTCGTCCTTTCTCGGCCTCTTTGGCCGGCCATGGCGCTGTTCAAGAGCACGCGTGGACGGTCCACCGGCTTTCGTCCCAGCGCCGCGATCTCCCCTCGATACATGCCGCCGCTTCCCCGGCTCCTTTGGCGCTTGCACCGTTGGCGGCTTATTGAACATGGCGTCGCCGCTTGCCTCGCGCCAAGGCCTGTTGCTCCTGCGTCTCAACCGAGGAGAACATAGAGGCGCACGTCTAGCTGTGTGTGACATGTTCGCCGGCACGCGTGACCTGCTACCGCGGCTGGACGGCTGTGTGTCGTTTGGTTCCGCCATTCTAACCGACGCAGACTGTTACTCTAGCGGACGACGACCACACTCGCCATTGACGAGCTACTCGACCTTATTCAACAAAGTGCTAATCATCGGCCAGGATACGTCCTATTCAGGTTACAGTGTTCACTCTCTCATCCGCCGAGTCAATATGGAGTAGGCTACCTGGAAAGTGCTTTCGCCTTGAGGAGACCATCTCCATCGCTAGCCAGGGTGTAGTGTGTAGAGGCAAGGTGCACTGGCTCCTCTGGAATAGCTTGAGCTACTACACATTGGAATTCAGCATTGAGACTGACCACATCTGCTTGACGAAGCTTCCGATTCCACGACGCCAACATGAACCCAGCTTTTACAGTTCACCATGCCTTACCGTCACCGTTGATGGCAATCTGTTATTGCTTTGTCTGCGCTGGAAAAGCCTCAAGCTCAAGTTTTGGGCATGTCGACGTGAGAAAGGGAGTGGCCATGGCGCAACAGACTGGGTGCGCACCAGAACGGTCGTGCTAAAACCAAACAAGACACGTCCAGAGAGTGGCGAAGGTTCAGCAGAATGGCTGCGCAGACTGGAATGCATGTGTGCGGGTGAAAGGAGTGGCACGCTGTTCATCACAGGTGACCGCAAGCTCAAGTACACGGTCAATATCGAAACTGGAGAAATTGAGGAAGTTCCGAGCCAGTTCTGGAACCTCAGAAAATTTAACATCGTGCCATTTGAGATGGATTGGCCGTCCTTCTTCATGTCTCGCTTGGAGGGGAAGCGGAAGAAATAAACCGAGAGTAGACACGCTGCCTATTATTGAATTTTTAAGTAATGAATTTCATATGTGAATTTTATTGAGACGTATCTGGCCTCTTCGGGGCCGAGGGCTTGTACTTCTCTCTCACATGATGTGATCTTGATTGTCATCACGAGCTTTGTTAATGCAGTTGAATCATATGATGTTCCCCCTTCTATTTTCTTCATGTAATACATATGATGTTGCTCACTTGATGATATCTAATACTCCCTCCGTCCAAAAATAAGTGTCTCAAGTTTGTCTAAAAGTGGATGTATCTATACATGAAACATGTCTAGATACATTCAATTTTGAACAAACTTGAGACACTTATTTTGGGACAGAGGGAGTACAATTCCCGGAGCCCGTGGTGACAATTCGCATATTTGAAAAAACCCTCACCTAGGTGCATGGATATGTGGTCGCAAAGGGAAATGATCAAGTGACCACGCAGTCTAACAAGTGATGCATTGCTGCTATGTCACACAACAACTCGTAAAAGCATGCATAATTATCTATCTTATCTACTATGAAATGGTTAAGTTAAAATTTATCTAGTTTTATCCAATGGCGCAGATATGTGGGGAACAAAATTAACAGTTTGCAATCAATTCGCAAAATTCAAAGCTCTCACTTTGGAGCATGGAGATGTGGTCGTGGACTCCAACGGGTATAGAACGAACCATCATGTCAATCGATCAGGCTTGAAATGCGACAAACCCAACGAGAAGTGTATAAGTGATAGTTTATCTTTTGTTCCTTCTTGGCTTCCTTCTCGCTTGCCATCGATTGATCAACGATGCCCCAATGTCGATTGCCACTTTTGTAGGAATTGGTAGCCGGATTTTGGTAAAGGGAGAGTATGGGGCCATTTTAAATTTTGGCACATGGCCCCAAATTATCCCGGACGGACGCTTACTATGAATGATATGAAATGCATTTGTAAATGTTAGAAAAAACTGATAAATATATCTTATCATGGAACATAAAGTCATTTCTTGAGGTCTAAATCGCTCGTTCAAGTTGTGACGCGAGATTACCAACGGATGGTAGATCCATAAAAACGAAGCGTTTACGACGGATAAATGACTTTACCACAGGTCGAATCGTGGCTGAAAACTAGACATGTTGTAATGTCGTGATGACTACGATTGCCAATGGATGACCTACTTGAGTTTAAGGGGGGCAAGTGCCCCCCCCCCCCCCCCCCCCAACACACACACACGCTATTGTTCATGTTGCTGGAACAACAATGGCAAAGCTATCGTCCTTGCTCTTGCACCAACTGCAGGCCAAGACCCGTCCCGCCGGGTTCAGTGGCTGAGGGACCAGGTGCAGATGCTCCGAGCCAACCTGCACTGACAGGCGACCAAGGAGCAGAGCTGCACTGCCACCCACTTCCCCGCCATGACAAGCCTGCAGCTCCGTCTCCCATGCGTCGTCGCGCTCGTTCTCCTGCTCGCGGCTGCACCAGCTGCAGGGCAAGAGCCGTCCCGCCACGCTGCTGCAGGGCAAGAGCTGTCCCGCCAGGTTGAATGGCAAATTCAGATGCTCCGAGCCAACCTGACCGTCGCTGAGCAGCGCTACAAGGACACCAAGACTGGATACAGAGCGAGCAATGTACGCCAGCACCCTGACCAAGCTGCACACTGAGAAGAGCAGTGAGTGGTGGAAGGTGGGCGTGCCTTGGGGGGCTTTTTTCCTACTTCTTCTGTACAAATTCATTATCAGGTACTGCTGCTGCTTCTGCTGCTGCAAGACCACAGGAGACGTGAAGTCAGACATCCGGGATGCGGCCCAGGCCGCACGCGCCATTGCCGATGCAGTTTAGGTGCCGGCCCGTCTCTGGCCCATGGAGGAAAAAGGCCCATCTTTGGTCCCTGATTATTATGTATTTGCGTTTCGTTTTTAGTTGTGCTTTTACTGCGCTTATCATTCTGCCCATTCCCTGTAATACTGTTGATCCTAAGTTCCTGCCTAAGCACATGGATGGGCGTGTTACAGAATAAGAGTGCTGTTACATGGGATGGCACTGTTTGCCTCAGCTTCTTGCAGGCCCTGATGAATAAGCAAAAAAGTATCAGCATAAATATGACCCTCTGTTTGAGATTCTTTTTAGAAAAACAGGGGACCTCCAAAAAGACTAGATAACCTGGCAAGTTCAGCTATTACATCGAATGATACCCAAAAAGACTAGATAACCTGGCGAAGCTGAAAGCATTAAAAACTAGAACTAGAAGTTCGAGCCACCCTGAAGGCAGAGACTAGAAACTGAAGAGAAGTACAGAGCTCACAGCTCTAACCAAAACTACACAAACGGCAGGAACTCTAATCAAACTAGTCCAGGAGCAGGTCCCAGCAGCAGCGCGCTGGGAACCTTTGGAGAGTCGAGTGCCGATCCCAGGGTCGAAGTAGGGTCTTCCAGGTCCCTTCTCCATCGAGTTTCTTCATGTCCGGGGATCTTGGCTCCTCAGATCGCGCACCAGCGAGCGAACCATGGTCAATGTTCCTTGCTTTCTTTGGTTTTAGCCACTCTCCAACATGGGGAAGGCTTTCAGAATCCTGTTCACCATCTGACAGAATAAGCCAGCCTTCGGTTTCATTTGTTCCGTGAAGATCAGATCCCAGTTCCTCAGGGAGTTTAGGATCAACCTCCACACCTGTGTAAGGCCAAGCCAAGTTTGACCATCAAAGATTAGTCCATTTCTGATTCTCCAGATACTCCATAAAGCACAAGCACAAACCGCATTAAGGACAGCATGTTTTTTATTAGCAAGCCAAAATCTGGCAATAGAGATGTATCCTTGACTTAGGTCAACATCAAAGAACAAGGCAATCTCATTCCAAATTAATTTGGCTACTATGCAGTTGTCACACAGAATGAACCACAATTTGTCATGTTTGACGGCAAATTTGTGAATAAAGTACATTCTTCAGAGCAATATTGGTTGGGTTAAAAGATTTTGTTAATCTCATAATCATACCAATGAAGTTGAATGAACTGTAGGAGATTAGGAGACGATGCACTATAGTTGCTTAAGGATTGCAAAAAAAATATTTGCACTCAAATGCAATGGTGCTACTGTTTGAGTATCAACTAAGGGTATTTCCTTTCTGCATACAACACAAGACCATATAGCAGCAAGGAGGAACTAGTAAAAGCATATACCTAAGTCACAGCAACAAACCTCAAGCAAGTAAAGATGTATTAGTACAGGCGTACGCCTAAGCACCACAATGTTTGTTAATTCACAACAATGATCAAGATCAATGCTCAAGCGAGCAAAGAGGTATTGTTAAGAGTGTGTGCCTAAGCATCAACAAGTTTGGTAACTCACAGCAATGATCAAAGCTCAAGCTTATTTTTCCGAGTCTACTCCCTCCTCTCTCGGAAGTGCTTGAGGAGAGGTGGTATCGCCTGCATGAAACAAAATGCCTGAAAATCATGAGTTGTTTTTTTTTTTTTTTTGAGATGAAAATCATGAGTTGTTCACCATAACTGAAAGGTTGGAACAATTACCAATTAAAAAAGTAAAATACTAGCTATATATTCTGTGCTAACCTGTTAAACGTTCTTGATCTATTTTTCCATGCAACTGAACCATAACGGTTGAAGAACTTCAAAGCAACATTTGGTTTGCTCAAACTTGGTGTAACATCTCCCATGAAAATGCAATAGATATTTTCATGGTCCTAGGGTGTGCATCACGAGATGTTCATAGATGTGATGTGGCTTTGAGGAGTTCAACGATGCATGAACCTGAACCAAACTCAGTGTCTAAAAAAGTAAAATACTAGCTATATATTCTGTGCTAACCTGTTAAACGTTCTTGATCTATTTTTCCATGCAACTGAACCATAACGGTTGAAGAACTTCAAAGCAACATTTGGTTTGCTCAAACTTGGTGTAACATCTCCCATGAAAATGCAATAGATATTTTCATGGTCCTAGGGTGTGCATCACGAGATGTTCATAGATGTGATGTGGCTTTGAGGAGTTCAACGATGCATGAACCTGAACCAAACTCAGTGTCAGTTTTCCTTCCATGCCTTTCTGATATGTCACTGTGATGATTCAGCCTTGCTGCATGAGAAATAACAGGGCCAGTACATAGTTTTTGTACTGCACAATAATTTATCAGGGAGGAATGCCAAGTGCTCGTGCAATACCAGATCTTCTCATTAGTTCCGCATTAACAAATTTTGTATCATTTATCTTCAAAGGGCTATTATCAATGAAGACAACTAGGACGAATTGGTCAGATCCAGTGGTGAACGCCTGTAAGAAGTCGAACAGCTTATGAGATCCACCTCTGTTTCCCTGATTTCCCGCATCTAAGAAAACATTACTTTTACGGCGCTTATCATTCCGCCCATTCCCTATAATACTGTTGATCCTAAGTTCCTGTCCAAACACATGGATGGGAATTGAACTTTCGTAGAATTGAGAGGCAGCACCAAAGGAAATCTTCCGCACATGAGCAGAAGTTTCATGGTCTTTCTCTTCTTCCAATGTAAAAAGTCCAATTTCTTCAAGATTGCTACTTACATCCCTTTGTTCTGAGTAGCTGTTACCTGTAATATTCAGTTTTGAACCATTTCCTGCCGAAACTTCTCGAGAGTCTCTCATTGGTTCCATCAAACTGTCAGATCTTTTGTACATTCCTACAAGTGCATTTGCAACGTATACATCAGAAATCAAACCCATTTTTATAATGGAAGCATGCAGTTGTCTTCCCAAATCAATGGAACATAGGTCAGCACATCCCCGTAAAATTCTTGCAAATGTAACAAGGTTTGGACGCGAGCCACTGTGCTGCATTTTGGAGAAAAGTTGAAGAGCCTCATCACTACATCTGTTCTGAATATAACCCAACATTAACATTGCATATGAATTCATGCTCCAACTTCTCATGCTATGGAAAAATCTACAAGCACTAGCAATGCATCCACACTTGACATAAAGGTCGATGATAGCATTTCCAACAATCACATCCATGTATTCGGAGCCAATCTTTGTAAGATAGCCGTGAATCTGTTCACCAGCCTCCTTTGCACCTACATCGGCACATGCACGTAGAACAGTTGAGCAAGTGAAATGATCAGGACGCAGACCAGAATGATATTCACTGTAAAAGAGCAGAAGGGCTTTCTCTGGTAGGAAATTCCAGCAATACCCAGACAGCATCGCATTAGTTGTAACTAGATTTCTTGGAAACAATGTGTTGGAGAACAACTCAGCAGCACACTCCATGTGATGGCATTTTGCATACATGTTCACTAGGGATGCACTAATGAAGTCAACAAACAATAACCCAACTTTAAGGGCTAGAGAGTGAATCTGCTGTCCCTTATCCATGTCTTGAAGTCCTGTGCATATATTGACAATAGTAGCAATGCAGTGCTGATCTAATGGTGCTCCAGAGTTTCTTAACCCTTCAAAGTAGCCGAATGCTTTTTCAAATTGGAGGTTCTTGACACAGCCTGCCATGACAGATGCCCACGATACAACATCTCGTGAGTGTGCAGTTCTGAAGATGGCTTCAGCGTGATTCAGTGATCCAAGTTCAGAGTATACTGATATAAGAGCATTGCGCACATTAATATAGGAGAAGCTTCCAGATTTCAATGTATAAGCATGTACCTGTTGAACTTCCTCTTTGACATGACAGACATCTAGCACAGTGACCACATCTCCTTCCCTTAAACTGAGACCCGAAGAAAGAAGATGTTCTGCAAGTTTCACTGCTTCATCCTGACAACCGTTTGAGTGATAGCCTGCTATAGCCAAAGCATACAAAGTCGCATCACGCCTTCTAACTGCAGCAACAAGCTCACCGATGTACTGAGTATCACCTACCCTCCCGGCTGATTTAACCAGCTCCGACACAACAAAAGAATCTCTTGCCAACCCCACTTTAAGTGCATAAACATGAATGTTCCTACAAAGCTCAAACATTTCCAAAATAGCACCGACCCCAGCAGCCAACCTCAGTGACACCACATCCATTGCAATGCCAACTCTATGCATATCCCTGAAGAGCTCAGCAGCCTCCACAACACACCCATTCTCAATTAAACCTGAAATCACTGCATTCCAAGCAACCGAGCTCTTCACCGGAATTTCATTGAAGAACCTCAGAGAACAGCCCACATTGCCACATTTCGCATACATATCCACGAATCCAACTTCCACGAACCTATCAACGCCTAAACCAGACTTGATCACCAGTCCATGAACCATGAGCCCCAGCTCCAGGACGCCGGACCTGGAACATGCGTTGAGCACCGACGAAATGACAAACCGGTTTGGCTTGACCTCGGAGGACAACAGCCCTTGAACACCCCAATGGCCTCCACCCAGAGGCCCCTGCTGGCGTGCGCGGATATGACGGTGCACAGGACGCGACGTCCCTGTGTGGCATTTCGTCGAACAGGCGGCGGCAGGCCGCCAGGGAGCCGCCCTTGGCATAGGTGTCCATGAGGACGTTGGACACGAGCGTGTCGGGGGCGAAGCCACGCTTGAGAACGTGCCCGTGGACGGCGCCGGCGCCGGCAGCGAGCGCGTCGAGCGCGCAGCGCCGCAAGAGGCGCACGTAGAGGCGCGCCTCGGAGGACGGGAGGAGGAGCTCGATGGGGCCCACGATCTCCAGCACGGCTGAGACGGTCCCATGCGCGCCGACGCGTCGTGCGACGGTGCCTCCGGTGGTGGTGGCGGCGGTGGCGGCGGAGGAGAGGAGCCTAAATGGGGTCAGCCTGGAGGAGAGCGCGGAGTGGAGGAGTAGCAGGGGGAGAGACCGTAACATAAGAGAGGCGGCGGGTGGGTCGCCGGGGATAGGCGACGGCGGCAGCGGCGGAGGTGGAGAGGGACGGGATCTCCACGGGCATAGTCGCCGGCCGCGGCGGAAATGGGCTTGGAGGTGAGGGCCCGATTGGTCAGAGAGTCATGGGCTCCAAGCCAGATTTGTTGCTGCTGCGCCGCAAGCCGCATCTTCTCCCCACACCACACTAGCTGTAAGAAGAACTGTTCGAGCTTCTCTCGACCGTCCGATCGTAGTTTGGAGGGCCTGGATTCACACGGATGATTAAACTAGCTCAGGCGGTCCTGATGCTGGCCTAAGATAACAGGTGAGTGTCGTAGATCACCGCATAAAAAATTAAAAATAAAGGAAAGTTCTCGATTTTTCATTTTTTTGAGAATGGTTTATGATTTTTCTTGGTAGCGAAATCCATGTCATTTTCTCTGTCGACCAGCCCAGTCCCCTTTCCTGAAGAAGGGAAATACAAAGTATGACACTACGACAATTACAGGGATTGAGAAAGCGAGTTGGCGCACTAATTAGAAAACCTAAATCCGCAGCGTTGACACGACGATCTTGACACCTCGCACCTAAGTAGATCAATAACCTTAGCCTTTCCACTTGTTCACAACTAAAAGTGAAAAAAAAAAGAATGATTCACGCAGCACAAAAATGGTGCTCTCCACTTACTCCACCCCCATTGGTGCTCCGTGTCAGGAGGCCAGGAACATTCTTCCTCGCTCATGCACTTGTACCACCAGATCACTACAACTCATGCACTGATATTTCCATTGCCAATAAAGCGACAGGAGTACAGCAATTTACAAAAACAAAATTGTATTGTTTCTCTATTTCCAGACCATAAACATGCTATAGGTGACAAATCATGGACATCCCAGCTTTATCCATGTGGCGCCATACGATCTACACAGATAATTCTGTTCCTTGCTCAGAAGACGATAAACAAATTTACTAGACAACAGATGAATGGTGAAACAAAAAAAAAATTGTATGGAGAACCATCTAATACAGTGCCTGCCGGACGACGGATCAGTAGTAGTTTCTATTGGTTTAGTTGGTCAAGGGTCTCCAGCAGCACAGGCCTGAACCGGTTGCAGTCGAGCCTCACGTTCTGCTTATCCATGAAGGTCTGCCTGATGATCTCGAACCCCTTGTGGAACGCGAGCGGGTTCTTGAAGATCTCGTGGTCCAGCGGGTACTGGTCGGTGAGGCTGCTCTCGTGCACGGCGATGCTGTACTGCTTGTATCGCAGGCCCATCTGCTCCGACGGGTTGCCGAAATCGATCCGGCACACGCCTTCGATGCCACCCCATGGCACGATCTGAATCAAGGCGGCCTTGTCCGGCAAGAACACACAGTTCGTGAGCCCGGCACCGTGGACGCCCATCATCACGTCGACGGAGTTGACCACCTTGGAGAAATGGGAGAGGTCAGAGCTCACGTTGGCTTCTTCAATCACTACCTCAAAACCCAGCTCCTCGGCCATCTTGACGATCTCCGGGAGATTCAGGAACATTCTTGTTCTCTGCCTTGAGATGATGAGCAGTCTCGGTTTGGACTTGGGGATCTCGCCGAGCGCAGACACAGTATCCCTAGGCAACGAATACGTCCTGCGCATGAACCTGTTGAAATCCACCATGGAGTAATTGTGGGGAGCCTTCGAGGAGTCGATCGTGAACTCCATGTACGCATGAAGACCGACAATGGCATGCTTGAAGCAATGCACTTCACCATCTCTGTTGAAATCAATCAAGGGGTACTTGGATAGTTTCTCAAACACCACATGGTACTTGTTTGTCCACCAAACAGCCATGTCTGTGATCAGGAACTGAACCTCACCATTGAACTCGCTTGCAGTCGTGAAAAGGGGCACAAGCACATCGGTGAAGTCGTGGAACAGATTTCCAGTGTATCCAGTCAGGGCAAAGACCACAGCAGGCACATTGTGGTACCTGGTACACTCAGGTGCCACTTTGCTTGATTTAACTGTCAGCTCCCTAAGCTTGCCGAGGCAAAGTTCATCACCTTTACGAGGGTACGGCTTAATTTTCCATAGCTCATTTCTCTTTGAGCTGGCTGGTTCCATGTACATCACTGAACTTGCATTTGGGTGGATCTTAATATTGCCCCGCATCTCACAGACATTAGCTCTGAAGTTTGAGAAATCACAAAGTGGTTTCCTCTGCCACTCCGCATTATTCCAAGCTGCAAGATGTAGTACATAATTAGTTTGACATGTCGATATCCATTTGTGCAAAGTATCCATCAATGTAAGGATGAATTAATATACAATGACTCAATTTTTGCTTTTGTTTTTTGTGGGGTACAGTGACTCAAATTGTTTAATACAATGATCCTCTGAATTAGCACATAACCACAAGATTCAGATGATCAGATGAGGAATTGGTCTAATGGCATGTGTTTTTAGTGTACCATACTAACCTTGTTGCTGAGATGTGTCGCTGCCATCACCATTGTGGGCGACCATCTGAAGCTTAGTTTCTGCTTCTGGTTTGCTATCTGCAGACACATGAGTGGAGCCACCACACCCACCAAGAGTAAGTACCATGAAAGTCAATAAATAATAAAAACAGCTATATACCAAATTACCAATAGCTAGACCAACAAACATGAGAAGTATCAACAGCTTCTTCTCACCTTCTTGCTTGGCATTGTCGTTGTCCTCGGCGTCACGGATCGTATAGTTGGAAACGGTTGGCAAGGTCATCTTGTGATTCCCATGGTGCCCCTCCTTGCCTTTCTTTTCTTCCTCATCTCCACTACCTACAATATGTGGTACAGATTCAGACATAAAGCAAAGTCCGCATCAGCCTCAAAGAAGCCAATTCTATTGTGATCTTGGTTTCGGACTATGTGACCGGACTCCGAGTGGAACAAAGTTCGGTGGGCGCTGAAAGATGGTGCTAGACAAAGAAATTATTGAGGGGATGGTTCACCTAACAGCTGAGATGTAGTGGTGTTTTCCTCGTTTTTTGACTGTTCAGGCTCACTGGTGAGGATCCTCTTGTCCTCCTCTGCCTCTTCACTGGTCCCTGTCACGGATAGAAGGATCAGTGACCCCATACGACACATCTTAGTCGAAAATCCCAAGATGAACACATCAGTCGGTAGAGTAACAGAGGTTAGGCCCCAAGATTTAACCTTCTTCATCGTCGACCACCTTGGGATCCTGGTCGGCGGATCTCTGGGTCTGGGCGGCGTCGTCGACGGTCTGGCGGATCAGGAGCGAGCGCGGCGCCTGGTCCACCGACAATCGGCCGTTCACTGCGCACGCAAGAATCGAGCTTTGGTTAGTACCAGCGATTATTCGTTCCCAGTTCCCAGAGGAAAGAATCCAGGAGAGGAGGAAATGAGTGGCGCCAGGGGCGTATCTAGTGGGGGTGCCATGGGTGCCATGGCACCCCCTAAAAATCTGTAAAAGTTCATTTAGTACTATTATTTAGACTAATTCTTATTAATGGCTACAAGTATTTGAACTAATTTCTGCTAAATGATAAGTAAAATAGGGAAGTTTATAACCTTGGCACCCCCACCAATTTCATCCTACATCCGCCACTGAGTGGCGCGCGTACGTACGGTTGAAGAGGAGGGCGTCGGGCTTGGAGACGACGACGAAGGTGAGGGTGACGAGGAAGAAGCCGATGACGAGGGCGAGCAGGCGCAGGCGGCGCGACTCCTGCCGGAGGCTCCGCACCAGCTTCGCGCGCTCCACGGCCTTCATCGATCTCCGCCGGCCTCCCACCTGCTTCTCCTCTCCTCCTCCTGGACCAAGCTAGCTACTGGTTCCGGATCAGAGGAGGGGAGCTGGCTGGCACTAGTAGAAGAGCTGGATCAGAGTCCAGATCCGTGGAAGCAGCGGCACGAGCAGGATGAGGAAGAGGCAGGCTACTCCATGTGCAGTTTAGGAAGGGAACGGAGGGGGGAATGGAGATTTGAGGCCAAGGAGGAGAGTGTGTGCGAGCAAGCGGCGGTGGGGAGAGTTAGGCCGCTGGCGGTGTGGACGGATGCCTGCCTCTTCTCGCTCGTCAGCTTTCCTGTTCCGTTTCTTGCGGTGCTTTGTCCTGTGGTTCGGCCGGGTGCCGGTGGGCTTTTTTTTTCCTCTTGAGATGAGATGAGGAAGGGGGTTGCATGTGTGTCGGTCATCATTTCGTCTGAAATGGAAAACAGAGCACAAACAACCACGCGGGTACACACGGCTGTCGGCGAAGACTCCGGATCCACAGCGCACAGCTGTGCTGGGAGTTTACGCCAACAACCTCTAAAAAGACGAAATAGCAAAACGGTCCCCTCTAGAGTGTGCGAAGTGCGAACCATCTCGCCGCCAAACGCCGTCGCTGATGCCATGAGGTGGAGAAGAACTTTCATGCTGAAAGGTTGGAGGACGAAGATCCCGCACTAGACTAGGAGAACCTTCCCCAGTATACATGAGACCGCCCGCTAGGAGGAGAGGGCGGGGATCTGGCCGGTGGCAGCCAAGGCATTGGGATCGCTATTTCTGTTAGATCCTTAGGGGAAGAAAGTGGATCACTAGCTACTTAGAGCGACTCTAACAGGTCCCCTAAAAACCGCATAATCTATATCTATTTCTCTTATCTGTATGCATATATACTCACGATGCAGGCGGAGGCGGATTCCACCCGGCCGCTTCGTCTGCACCGCTCTAAAAGCCGAAACGGCCTCACGGACAAGCCGTCTAAACTAAACGGACCTAATCGCATGTGGCCGCCCAGCCTGTTAGACTCAATTCGTCCGCCACACGCACGTCTCGCGCGATCAGCGCAACAGCAAATCGAACGTAGCCATCGCACGAATCAGCCTAGCCTAGCATCAAAAGGCCCAGCAGCTCGTCGTATTAGCGGATGCGAACTGTCCGTTCGGTCCACTGGACCTAGCGAACAAAAAAATTAGCGCCCACGGACGCCGTAATGGCACGATCAATCCTTTGCGAACGAGACGGACGGCGACGGACACGCCGTGGACTTGTCCGCCTACATGCTTAATATATACTCTACTCCAACTTCAATTCCTCATCGGTGCACTTCAAACCTTCCATGTTTCAACATTACACAATTAAACAACATTTCAAATCCATAATTTCTAAAATGCAAAGTCAAACATAAAATAGGGTCTAGATACAACAAATGATCAAAATAAACATGAACAATCTCTAATTCACATCAACAAATGCTTTCATGCAATCCAAGTTTCTCCGAGTGCTCACAATTGTGCCAACATAGTCATACTCGTAGTTCACCTCGTGCCGCTCTCATCCACACTATCCTCATGTTGCCAATGATCACACAATCCGTCATGATGTGTGTTAAGTTCTTTCTTATCCTCAAAACAAGAAGGACTTAGGACAATTGCAAACCAAACTTGCAACACACCAAAAGCTCGTTGTCTTTCAACCAGATTCTTGAGCATTGGAAAAGTGGAGTCATTTTCTACTTTGAGGGTTTCAACTTGTGTTTTAAATGTTGACCACGCCGGGTAGATGTTGTGAGCTAAATAGTAGCCATATTATAGGTAGGGCATGTCCATTGATCATGAAGCAAGTCAAAGCATCACCATTTCCTAGCCTACCAGAGAGGAGATCTCTACACAACATTGAGCCAGACATCCCAAATTAGCAAAGCCAAATCCATAAGTCTTGGGAGGCAATCATTTCAAGTATTGTCGTGGTGGTGTCACAGCATATGCCATAGGATGCCTTAAGTTGGGGGCTCGCTA
This sequence comes from Poa pratensis, assembly GCA_947311845.1. Classification (NCBI taxonomy): domain Eukaryota; kingdom Viridiplantae; phylum Streptophyta; class Magnoliopsida; order Poales; family Poaceae; genus Poa; species Poa pratensis. Next base: position 43,182,276 of record CAMZMU010000060.1, on the reverse strand, counting down.
GGACGTTGGGGGATCCGGAGAGGGTGTGCGCGCTCAAAAAGCACGCATGAAGAACTCACAAGAACAAGCAAGAACAAGCAAACCAAGAACAACCAAAGCACACCAAGATGTACCCTGCTTCGGGGCCCTCTTGTGGAGGTAACACCCCTACTGCAGCACTAGCCTACTCTCTTATATCTCAATGTCACAAGTACAAAGTGCTCCTTGAGCTGTATGAAGCAACAATGGTGGGAGCTCTAGGAGGAAGATGGAGCAAGGGGGGAAAATGAGCTCTAGGGTTCGTCTCCTCCATACAGGAGGTGGTGATGCTGTATATAAAGGCTCGCCGAGTTACTTCTTTGCCCCTGGCTCCATGAGATAATGGCACTGCCAAGAGGAAAAGGACAAGCCTCTGCCCCCTGTCAGTCCAACGGCCGGACCGTCAGGCCCTAGCAGGCCTATCTTGCCACTTCGGGCAATGGCAGGTGTAGCCCACCGGGTCTAGGTCATAGCCTCTTTCCCGAATTGGCCGAGTCAGCTCCTAGGTTGCTGCGCTCCCAGGAATCCTGTGTCTCGACCTGGCTGTCTTCTGAGCCTCGGGCAGGAAGCCTGCAGGACCCGTGAACTTACTGACATTACTCGGCCCTTGTGCATTATCCGACACTTCAGGTAAGCCGGATCCTTCCAGGCAACCCGGCTAGTTGAGCCGGATCTCTTCCTCTGATCCGGCCAGACTTTGCCTGATCCCTTTTGGCATCTCCCTGCACTTAAACAAGATTGAGTACTAACCGGCTTTCTCAACCGATCCGATCCAAGTGATCCGGCTTGAGTGACCCGGATTGACTTTCCTTCCCACTCTAAAGCTCGCAACACCAACTCTTTGCCCTACCCGAGGGCAGCCCCCCGACAGTAGTCCCCGAAGCTGGTGCGGTCCTACAGCCTCGGATGGAGGGCCATAGCAGGTTCAAAATAAACGCCCTTAACCGAATCTCATACCGAATAATTTGGTCTCAGGCTTTCCTGGGACACTTGGCTGGGAATCTCCGCGCAAAGCCCCGTAATCCGGGTCTTTGATTTGACATGCCACTGACAGCACATTATCCGGATCCACCAGGTACTTGAGTGCATTTGACTAAATGACCGCGCCTCCTCGGTTTCTTCGCTGACCGGCACACTCGATCCGCACAACCGCTTCCAATTCTATGACCCACCATGTGCTTGAAATACACGGCCACAGCTGCGACCGCATAGTTTCAGTGCGCACTTGATCCGGCCACGCCCCGAAAACCGCGCGGTAGTGCGCCAGTTACCAGCTAGCGGCTATAGATAGGGGTGCGGGGTTCCTCTTCTTCTTCCCCACACCTCCCACTTCGAGAACTCCATCCGTGCCATCGGCTGCGATTTCGCCCTTGCGACCTTGCCGCGCCGAAGATCTCGACAACGCCGGAGAAAACTCGACGGAACCGCGCACCGCGCCCTGCGCCGCCGTTTCTTCGCCAGGCCTCCTCCTCGCCGTACCGCAACCGTAAGCTCCTCTTCTTCCGGCCGTGGCGACCTCGAGCAAGTTCATATCCCGCTGGGAACTTGCGCCTGTTTCTTGTAGATTGACTCGCGTACGAGTCCATTGTCACGCCTTAGTGCATTCCCTAGATCTCCTTTCCAGGTTCTGCACTAGATTGCCCTAGTTTGGCCTGCCACCGCTTGAGTAGTTCCACCGTATTTTTACTCGGGATTTCCTCTCTATTTTACTGCTGCGGTAGATCTTGCGTAACCCTAGATTCTCACGAAAAGATGTTTGTGGTTACTAGCCGGATTACTTTTCCGCAATAACCAGACAATTTTATCCGAGATAGCTTTATTGAATCCCTTAACAGCTGATTCGGTTACACCATTATCCGCCTCGTTTTGGACTTGAGACTCCGCAGCTCCTAACTCGGTTATCTCCGATTTCTTGCAGGACTGATTCAGATATGCCGAAGTTGCCCCCCGACAGTTGGGAGGGTTCCGATGTTACAAACGATGACTTGGAATGGCTGCTGAGCACCCGGCGTTTAACACCTAATGTTATATGCCGAAAGCCGGGGAAAGAACTCGAACCGGTCATCCAACCGGGTAAACGCGTTGTATTTCTAGCGCATTTCGAGCGCGGATTCGGACTTCCGGCGAGTGACTTCTTCCGGAGATTCCTAGACTTCTTCGGCCTGCAGCCTCACCACCTTCCAGCTAACGCCTTTGTCTCCTTGTCGGCTTTTGCCTCCTTTACCGAGGGATATCTCGGTCTCTGACCGACTGTCGAAACCTGGGCGAAGTACTTCCACCTCCGGAAACAGACAATCCCGGGCAGTGACCCGAAGGTGATGACTGCTTGTGGCTCGGCTAGCATCACTCCGAGGACGGATTCCATCTTTCCCCGGATCACTGGCCTGGATACTTCCAAGAAATGGCAAAGGTCCTTTCTCTACGTGAAGAGCGCTGAAGGCCATGATGCTCTCAACTTGCCTGAGTTCAAGATCGAGCCCCCCACGGCCGAATTGAACTTCAGATATGATCCGGCTGACACTCTTGCGGAGCTTCAAATCATACATCAAACTCTGGAGAATTTTCTGGAGAAGGGCCTGCTCTCGGACGATCTCCTCCGAGCCTTCGTCTGTCGCCGGGTCAGTCCTCTCCAACAACGTCAGCACAAGATTTGCCATATGAGTGGTCTGCTAGATCCTACCTGGATCAGCAAACATGACCTCACCAGAGCTTCCGTCAAGAGACAGGTAAACGCCATTGCTTACACCGAGATGTCGGATAAGTGGAAATGGGGCGTGGAGCCGTTCCACCGAGAAGCACTTCCACCACAGGTTAGTTCATCATTCTCCGAATTAATCCATACTTCACCAAAGTGTCATCGGACTAATCCCAACTTGCCTTGACTCTACTGCAGCTGTTCGACCGCCAAATCACCGAAGATGGAGATCTCTCCACCAAGGTGTGGGGACGGGATCGCAGCCCACTGCGCGAGGGCGAAGAGGATGCGGATACGGACGATTATTTGCCGATTCCGCGCGCCAAGCCCATCCGCAAGGGTAAGCAATCAATTGTTTACAACATTTTCGACGACGAAGATGATGATTGCCGGATCCTAAATCCCATTGATGCTATTCCGATTTCATGGTTACCACCTCGTGTTCCAGCCAAACCGGATGCTCAAGGGACATCTCGGAAACGCGATGATGCGTCCGGATCAGATGCCCCTCCAGCCAAGAGAAAAGAAAACCGCCTTGAAGCCGAATCGGCTCAAGCCCATGCCTACCACCAAGGGGTAATGCCAACTTAACTTCATTTGCTTTCTTCCTTTATTATCCGAGTTATCGTTATCCGAGTTAACTGTTTACTCTACTTTACGCAGTGACGTCATTGTCACCGAGCAAACTCATTCATCCATTCTTTCTCCCATTCCCCCACTGGATACGGCCACCTCTCCCGCGCGTGCCACAACTGCCAAAACTCCTCCGCCGACTCTCATTCCAGAGTCGGTTACTGTTCTGGAGGAAGAGGAAGTCTCAGCTCCTACCCGAGATTCAACTTGGCCACGTCCTCTGAAGGAGTTGGAGAAGGAGAAAACCAAGAGTTCGGCTAAATCTTTGCCTAAGCCGGATCCTCGCCCTACCCCCAAGGCTCAAGCTCTGCTGAATCAAGAGCAGCAGAAGAAGAAGAAACAGCAGCAACAGTCCTTCGAGAAGCAGCAACAGGAAACACAACAAGCGTCCCTCCCAGAGAAGAAGAAGAAGACCGTCCAGGATCAACCCAGAATCAACCGAAACAACCAGATCCGGCCAAGACCCGGGCGCATCGCCTCTTCCTAAGTCGACTCAGGCCGCCGCTGGCAATACCTCAACCACCTCGGATAAGCAGGTGGTTGCTAGCAAGCAGATTTCCTTCACTCCATCAGTGACTCGGGTGCATGATCAACTCTCTGAGGCGATTACTCGCCCGACTTAGCGGCCAGGTCCTGCCGAATCTCCGCACTCCGAGCGGCGACAACCTCGGCTCCGCAGAGGAATTTGTTAAAGCTTGGAATGCTGCGGACCTTGCCGAAGGCTCCTCTACAACAGCGTCGCCACATCCGGCTGGCCCTAGCCGGATGTTTCAATCTCTACACTCTGTGCAGGCCTCGGTCGCTGAAGCTAACCGGGTCTTCGAGGTAACTTTGCCGAATCCTGCTTTTATTTCACATGATCAATCACACTACCCAGTCCCCGAGATTCGGGTCGAACGACTGATACTCCTCGAGTAAGAAAGTCATTCGGCTTGAATCTCTAAACTTGATCATAAATTTTGTCTTAGCTGAAAAATCATGGGACTCCCAGTCCCCGAGTCTCTTTTCCAATTGATTCGGTCAACTTTTTTTTTATTAATCTCGGGCCTCCAGTCCCCGAGATTCGTTTTGGCTCCATGCTGCTAGTCTCGGGTGCCAGTCCCCGAGACTCTTTTTACGCCATTAACCTTTTTCTTTCAGGAAACCACGACTGCTCGCAGCCGGATCTTTAAGCAGCTAGTCCTGAGCACCAGGCCCTCCAACTTCCTTCGATGCGCAAGGTGAGGAGATGAAAAAGAAAGATCAGGAGCACAAGCGCGCTTTATCGGAGGAAAAGTCAGAAGTGACTCGGCTCCTGCGGGAGCTTGACCGGGTTGGAAAAGTGAAGGCCAAGCTCAAGAAGACCGGGATACGCTGCAGAGGAGAAAGACTCGATCCAGAAGGAGCGAGATACTTTCAAAGCCGGGCTTGAGAACGGGCCGAATTGGACAAGAAAATCCAAACGCACGTTGCAGACGCTGAAGCCGAAGCTAAAGCGGCGAAAGATGATCTGGCTGCTCACAAGGCGATCAGCGCGAAATGGCTTGCTGATCTTGCTAGCCTCAATGAAGACATGGATCGTAAGTTTGCCGAATCTCCTCTTTCCCTTCTGCTCTTATCCGACTCATAATTTTTTGCCCTCTCGTCTAACTCAGTGTTAGCTCATCTATATGTAGGAGAGTTTACCAGCATCCGGTTTCAAGCCGCCAAAGCTGTGAGAGATGCCCGAGCTGAGAGAGCTAAGTTAGCTGGGGCTCCCCTACCAGAGACGTGGGATATCGAAGACCACATTACTGCACTTAAAGCTCGGATTGCTCCTTTAAAGGGTCCCACACTGATCTGTTCAATGCAGTCTCAAAGCTCACCAAGTCTTGTTTCCTGAAGCTCGGCAAGCCCGATCTGCGGATGAGCTAATCAAAGACCTGGATCAGGCAAAGACCCGGTTAAAGCAGTGGAGATCTTCGTCCGCCCGCGCTGGTGCTGACGCAGCTTTGCTATTTATCATGTCTTGGTATGAACTGATTGATCTTGTCAAAGTGCGCTCACTTCGCGAGGGTTCTTCATGGGCTTCAGATCCGAACCGGATCCAGATCCGCGAAGAAGCTGCCAATTTTATGGCCGAATTTGCAAATACAAAGCATCTTGATCTGGACGCTCCGGTCTACTCGGATGGGGAAGAAACTGAAGAAGAGGAATCAGACGATGCTTCATTGAAGAATACGCCGAGTCTGAGGGCGAGTCTGGTGATTCGGCTAACTCTGCCGATCAACCTCGTACCGAGTCCACCAAAGTGCCAGCTTCTGACTCGGCTAAGATCGCCGAACAATCTCCAGCCAAGACCTCCAAGACACAGCCACTGACTCGGCTGAGACTGCCGACAAGGCTTAGTCAAGACCGCCAAGCTTCAGCTGATCCGGATGCTTCCGAGTCTGCCAAGCCTTCAAGCTCTCCGTCCAAGGTCATTCCTGCAAGTGAGGGTTCTCTTTCAACCGAGGTTCCTCCAACATCCGAGTCCATCCCTGCAACCGAGTCTCCTGCAACCGAGGCTCCTTCTTCCTGAATTATCTTAATGAAAAACATTAAATCCCCGGTATGCCGGGAGCAGATGTAATATACAATTTAAGTTCTTCGAGACTACTTTTATTTTGCTTAATGTGATCCGGACTAGGTTTATGTTGGATCATCTTAAACCGAGTCCCCGAGTCTGTTTTCTTGTTTACTATTTTTGCCGAATCTTTGCTCTTGTCTACCTTTTAGGTGTTGACAGTCGAGTCACAAGATAGGAATCATAGCATACAATACTTGCAACATGCGAGTTGTGGTTTAGAATCATCTAACATAAACAAAAAAGAAATAACAGGGGTTAGTAAACGACATGTGCCGAATCGGTTTTGGACCGAGTCCCCGAGTCCATTTTCATGTTTCCCATATTCCACCTCTGCTCTTGACTACCATTTTGGTGTTTGTCAGTCGAGTCACGAGATCAACAACACAGCATACATTACTTGAATTTTGGGACGAGGTTCAAAGCAATCCGACACATGAACGGTATGGACAAAACAGTAAAAAAACACATGCATAAGGACGAGGCAGTCCCCGAGTCCAGACTCGGATTGCCGAAATTTCATTTATAATAAACTGAGATACATACATTGCGCCCCTTAAGAGTAAAAGGGTCGAAGCAGAGCTACATTCCAGGGTCGCTTGGTTTTTCTCCGGGTCTGTCCAGGCCATCCTTCCTTGGTTCCTGTGCATCTACAAGGTAGTACGAGTCATTGTGCATAGCCTTGCTCACAATGAATGGTCCCTCCCATGGAGGTGATAACTTATGTCGGCCTTTGCTGCGCTGCACCAGCCTTAGTACTAGATCTCCCTCATGAAACACTCGAGGGCTGATCTTCCGACTATGATAACGTCGGAGACCCTGCTGATATACTGCTGTCCGAGATAGGGCCAATTCTCTTGCTTCCTCTAGCAGATCCACTGCATCTTCCCGGGCCTCTTTTGCCTCGGTTTCGGTATACATTGTCACCCTTGGTGCATCATATTCTATGTCAGTGGGTAGCACTGCTTCTGCCCCATATACCAGAAAAAATGGCGTATAGCCAGTTGACCGATTCGGCGTGGTCCTTAGACCCCATAGTACTGATGGTATCTCATCTATCCAGCACCCCGGAGTCTTTACCAGAGGTTCTATTAACCGGGCTTTTATCCCAGCTAATACCAAAGCATTTGATCTTTCCACCTGTCCATTGGACTCTGGGTGTGCCACTGAGGCTATGTCTAACCGGATCCCCTTATTCATGCAGAATCGGGCAAACTCTCCCACAGCAAAGTTCGTGCCATTATCCGAGATGATGCTATGGGGGTAACCGTATCTCAAAATGATTTCTTTCAGGAAAGTTACAGCCGAATGACCATCCACTTTCCGGATCGGTTTCACCTCTATCCACTTGGTGAACTTATCCACCATCACCAGCATATGTGTCATGTTACCCTAGCCGGCTTGAATTCTCCCACCATATCCAAACACCACACAGCAAACGGCCAAGTGATAGGAATTGTTTTGAGCGCCGATGCGGGTAGGTGTGTCTGCTTGGCAAACCTTTGGCATCCTTCACATTTTCGGACTATGTCCTCTGCATCTGCATGAGCAGTGGGCCAGTAAAACCCATGCCGGAATACTTAGCCACCAGGGCTCTTGTACTGCAATGATGCCCACATTCTCCTTGATGTATCTCCAGGAGCATCTCCTTGCCCTCGGCTGGCTCCACGCAACGTTGTAGCACCTCGGTTGCACTCCTTTTGTATAACTCCTTGTTGATGATGGTGTAACCCTTGGACCTCCTCTGCACTCGCCTAGCTTCGGTTTCATCATTTGGCAAACTCCCCTCCGACATGAACTTCATGATTTCTTCAGCCCACTTGGTACTGGATGCAAAGGGAATAAGTGCTCATCTATTTCCACTGGTTCGGCCGCCATTATTTCTTCTATCAGTCTCTGTCCATTCCCTAAGATTCGGTTAGCACCATCTTCCTCTCTTCTCTTTCCCTAAGATTGGTTAGCATTCCCCGAGTCTCGGTGCGCAGTCCCCGAGTCTCGCCATGCAGTCCCCGGGTCTCCCAAATGTACCCGACATCAACATTCATAGGAACAGCTTCAGATTCTTGCTTTGGGATAAAAATTGACTCGGAATCAGGTGAAGGCTTGATTGAAGGGATCCTTAGGTGATTCAAGGATATCCCGGGTGGGATTGCATCCCTAGACGACCCGAGTTTTGACAGGATATCAGCAGCTTCGTTCTCCAGCCGAGGTATGTGCTTGTACTCGCAGCCTTCAAAAAATCCTGAAATTTTCTGGACATGAAATCGATATAGTGCCATATTGGCATCAAGGGCATCCCAATTTCCAGAAGACTGCTGCACCACTAAATCTGAATCACCAAAACATTCTATCCGGCGGATGCCGATGTCCTTAGCCACATTAAGCCCATGGATCAGTGCCTCATATTCGGCCACATTGTTTGATGCTGAGAAATGAATCTGCAACACATATCGCAACTGATCTTGCTTCGGTGATGTGAGTACTATCCCAGCACCTAGTCCGATTTTGGTTTTGGAGCCATCAAAGTGCAACTTCCAGTAATTGTAATCCGGCTTGGGTGGCTCATACTGCATCTCGGCCCAGTCACAAAGGAAATCCGGTAAAGCCTGAGACTTGATAGCATCTCTTCTCTCATAATGCGGGGTGTAAGGAGACACTTCTATTGCCCATTTGGCAACTCGGCCAGTCGCATCTTTGCACCCAATGATCTCCGAGATTGGAGCTTCGCATACTACGGTGATCGGGTGCTCCTGGAAGTAATGTTTCAACTTCTTGGCCGCCAGGTATACACCATATGTCATCTTCTGGTAGTGAGGATAATTCTGCTTTGAGGTTGAGATCACCTCGCTTAAATAGTACACCGGTCTCTGCACGGATTTACCCTCCTCTTCTCGCTCTACCACTATCACCACACTTACGACCCGGTTAGTGGCCGCAATGTAAAGTAGCATTGGCTCATTCGGCAAAGGTGATGCCAAAATTGGTGCAGTGGACAACATCTTTTTTAATTCATTGAAAGCCGAGTCTGCCTGCGGGGTCCATGTGAACCCGGTGCTCTTTTTCATCAACTGATACAAGGGCAAGGCTTTTTCTCCTAGCCGACTCACAAACCGACTCAACGAGGCTAGACACCCGGTGAACTTTTGTACATCTTTTAGACATTTAGGCAATTTCATGTTTTCTATGGCTCGGATCTTAGCCGGATTCACCTCAATACCTCGGCTCGATACAAGGAAACCGAGCAACTTTCCAGCCGGGACACCAAAGGTGCATTTATCCGGATTCAATTTTAACCGATACTTTCTCAAGTTCACAAATGTTTCCTCGAGATCCTCGAGGAGAGTGCGTTTTTCTTTAGTTTTGATGACGATATCATCGACATACACTTGCACATTTTTGCCCATTTGAGAGTGTAAGCATTTCTGCATACATCTCTGATAAGTTGCACCGGCATTTCTCAAACCGAAACACATGACACGATAGCAATACGCCCCATACGGGGTAATAAAAGCAGTCTTTATTTGATCTTTGGGGTTCAGTGGTATCTGGTGAAAACCAGAGTACGCATCAATAAAAGACAACAACTCACACCCAGCAGTAGAATCGATCACTTGATCAATCCGAGGTAAAGGAAAGGATCCTTCGGGCACGCCTTGTTCAGGTTGGTGAAGTCGATGCACATGCGCCACACCTTGATCACCGCTGGTTCGTCCTTCTTCTTCTCTACCAGAACCGGATTGGATATCCAGTCTGGATGCAACACCTCCATAATGAATCCGGCTGCAAGTAGCTTAGCCAGCTCATCAAGCACCACTTTTCTTCGATCGTCTGAAAGACGCCGAGTCGGTTGCCTCACCGGCTTCACATCCGGCCTGACAAATAAAGAGTGCTCTGCCAACTCCCTCGGAACACCAGGCAGGTCCTTAGCCGACCATGCAAAGATATCCCGATTCTCACGGAGGAAGTGACAGAGCGCGCTTTCCTATTTCTCGCCCAACCCGGCACCAATGATGGCCATGCGCTCCGGATTCTCCGGGTCAATGGGGATCTTCTTTGTCTCCTTGGGCACCTCAAATGTTGCACCTGCATCCGGATTGGTCATGCCAGCACGCCGAGCTGAGCTGACTTCGCCATCGCCACTACTTCATGCATCTTGCTCTTCTCAGCTTGGATCACCAACGACTCGGCTAAGGTGGAACCGACCGTGGCACACTGTATGGCCTTCTTGTAATCTCCCGCAACGGTGATGATACCATTCGGGCCAGGCATCTTCATCTTGAGGTAGGCCACATGAGTGGATATCATGAACTTGGCTAATGCCGGCCTGCCGAGCAGAGCATGGTATGGGCTCTCCAAGTCTACCACCTCGAATTCGAGACTCTCAAGTCGTGATTGTCCTTGGTACCAAACAGCACATCTACCCAGATCTTACCCATTGGGGAACAAGACACCCCGGGTACTATACCATGGAAGGTGCAACTGCTCTGCTGCAACTGATTCGGCGAATAACCCAACTTGACCATTGTGTCCCGATACATGATGTTTATAGCACTGCCATTGTCAACAAGACTCGAGTGAATTTCACATTAATCTTGGTCCAACCAAAGTCGGATCCACCACCAGTGCATAGTTTCCTGGGCTTGGCATAACCCTGGGATTATCAGCCCTGCTCCAAGTGATCTCCTGCTCGGACCAGTTCAGGTATTTTGGGACTGCTGGTGTGACTGCATTCACCTCCTTCGCCCTTCGCAGCTGACTTTTCTTGTCAGTTGGCTCGGTCACAAAAACCACATAACTTTGATGAGCTCCTTGTAATCATTTCCGGGGTATCCACCTTGCCGACTCGGACCAGCATTGTTGTTGCCTGCTTTGTGGCTGCCGGCCTTGGAGCTCCTCGTTCACCGGGGTTGCATTGGCTCCGGATAAAGGCGTATTTGGCCTGAAATTCGGTCTAGGAGCACCTCTCTGAGGTGGCCCTCTCTGACCTTCCGCCTGGATGCGATGATGCCAGCTACAATTCCGAGTTGAATGATTGGCCGGCTTGCGTGGGTCTGTTGTGTGATAACGGCAAGGCCCATCTATCATTGCCTCAAAAGTTAGAGGTGGACTCGGTCCATCCCACACTTTCTTTGCCCAGGCACCTTGATTCGGCCTCCAAGCTGGACCCTCATTTTTTGGTCTCTGGCTATCTCTGCTCAGGATGATCCATATTTACTGCAGCAACCTGATCTGAACCGTATCTATAATCCGGATCTCTCCTCTTATAACCGAACTCATGTCGGTCACTGGGCCTCAATGGTCCAGTTCGGTTGTTGACCGGTTGCCTCCTGCTTGTTCCCACCGCATCCAACGCTGGCTGCGTCGGATCGCCAAGAGCATATGTATCTGCTATCCGGATCATTTCCGCCAGGGTCTTTGGCATATCCCTCTGGAGCTTCTGCCAAAGCGGGGTGCCATGTCGGCAACCCTGCGCAAACCAAGAAATGGCCTGCTCCTCCACGACACCTTCACAAGAATTGCGAATGTTGCTCCACCGAGTCAAAAATTCTCGGTCTGTCTCCCGCTCTTCCTGCCTGCACGCAGACAAGAGCTGAGGTCGGTTTGGCCTCTTGTAAGTGCTGGAGAAGTTGCTGTAAAACGCCTGCTCCAAATCCATCCAAGAGTTGATACTACCCTCTGGTAAGTTATTCAGCCAAATCCGGGCTGGCCCTTCCAACATATGCGGGAGATACCGGACCGCCCATCGGCGATTGCCCCCCGCAATGTGCACCGAGGATACATAGTCTATCAGCCAATCCTGTGGCTTAGTGCTGCCGTTATACGGCTTTGTGATTCGGCCAAGCTGAAACAACGGCACGTTCGGCTCGTTCATGATCCGAGGCCCAAAGCATGGAGGACCTGGTGGGCCTTGCTCTTCCAGCTTCTCGGACTGGTAAATCCTATCCAACCTGAGACGCTGATCATCGGATCCAATGTCCGAGGTCCCATCTGGATGCAAGTGCATTATCATACGTTTGGTATCCGGCTCGCGCCATAGCCGAATTACCATCATCATAGCGGTAGCCCGCCTGGCCACCACCTTGCTGCTGCGCTTGCACCATCTTGCTGCTCCTGCCGGGGTTGATTCTGCCCAGGAGGACGAGGTGGTTGACCTCGGCCAGCCGAATTACCCCTTCCGGCTCCCGGATTGCCTTGACCGCCATTGTTTCTGCTCTGGCCACCTCTTCCTTGAGCAGCTAGCTGCTTGCCGGCATACTCAGCATCATAGGCCTGCAGCTGTTTGCTCTTGCCCGAATTCACGCTTTGGGCCCGGTCAGCTCCGACATGCGGGGATGACGCTTGCCCCTTGGATCTCTGGCTAACCGCCTTAGCCGACACTACTACCGAGAACCACCAGCGTCCGGATTAGCCTTCCGGTAAGCCTCATTCTGCCGGTTACACACATCAACCAGCTCATTGACCCTTTCTGCCTGCTTGCGCCAAGCATCCCGGTTAATGTGGTCAACTCGGCTCGCGCTGCCGCTGCAGCCCTAAGATTCTTGGCCGGGGAGCTATACACCGGCTTGCCTGTACCCGATCTATGACTAGTAGCCTTACTCGAGCTCGATCTTGCGGCTCTAGCTAACTCGTCATTGAGGTCCTTACCCCTGTTACGCAAATCTGCTCTCTTGCGCGGGTGAGGCGCTACCGGAGTGAAACCATCGGTGATACCATTGGCAGCATTATATTCTCTCATGTCTCTATCAAATGCTTGCCTAGACTCCACCACTAACCGGGCTTCTCTTTGCAACCTCAGGCGCTCTGCCTCTAACTGAGCTATAGTAAGCTCTACGTTTGCCCCAGGCCACTGGCCGAGCCAACTTTTCCAGGACATCCTCTAAGGGAGCCTCCCTACTTGACATGCCAAGTGGGCCAACCGGATCTGGTTTCTCCTTTGGGAACTTTGCCGTCCGAGTCGGCTTGTCACCAGATCGGTTGGCGTGACCAGCTCCTCGGGCATGCTGTTGCCGGCATCTCCTTTGCCTGCTCCAGCACTTGCCGGTCATCATCACCTCCACGCTACTCCCGGGGCGAGCGCTACGCCGTCCGAGAGCTGCGCGGAAAGAAGGAGGGTCCTCGGCCACGAGCACCTGCGCCGGGTACTCGCGGACAAGCTCGGTGGTGACGTAGGTGAGGAAGCTGCCGAACTGGATGAAGCACCATCCACAGGGAGTGGCCCTCCCGCGAAGCAGCCGGCGTTGTCGCTGATGAAGGTGAACCCGCCGTAGTTGCAGACGAGCCCTGACAGCACGCGCACGCCGGAGCTGGTGACGGAACCCGTCCGGATGGAAACCCCAGCCAACGCCACTGCTTGCCCCACGGTGGGCGCCAACTGTCGTGGTGGTGTCACGGCAGATGCCATAGGATGGCTTAAGTTGGGGGCTCGCTAGGACGTTGGGGGATCCGGGGAGGGTGTGTGCGCTCAAGAAGCACGCATGAAGAACAACCAAGAACTCACAAGAACAAGCAAGAACAAGCAAACCAAGAACAACCAAAGCACACCAAGATGTACCCTGCTTCGGGGCCCTCTTGTGGAGGTAACACCCCTACTGCAGCACTAGCCTACTCTCTTATATCTCAATGTCACAAGTACAAAGTGCTCCTTGAGCTGTATGAAGCAACAATGGTGGGAGCTCTAGGAGGAAGATGGAGCAAGGGGGAAAATGAGCTCTAGGGTTCGTCTCCTCCATACAGGAGGTGGTGATGCTGTATATAAAGGCTCGCCGAGTTACTTCTTTGCCCCTAGCTCCATGAGATAATGACACTGCCAAGAGGAAAAGGACAAGCCTCTGCCCCCTGTCAGTCCAACGGTCGGACCGTCAGGCCCTAGCAGGCCTATCTTGCCACTTCGGGCAATGGCAGGTGTAGCCCACCGGGTCTAGGTCATAGCCTCTTTCCCGAATTGGCCGAGTCAGCTCCTAGGTTGCTGCGCTCCCAGGAATCCCGTGTCTCGACCTGGCTGTCTTCTGAGCCTCGGGCAGGAAGCCTGCAGGACCTGTGAACTTACTGACATTACTCGGCCCTTGTGCATTATTCGACACTTCAGGTAAGCCGGATCCTTCCAGGCAACCCGGCTAGTTGAGCCGGATCTCTTCCTCTGATCTGGCCAGACTTTGCCTGATCCCTTTTGGCATCTCCCTGCACTTAAACAAGATTGAGTACTAACTGGCTTTCTCAACCGATCCGGTCCAAGTGATCCGGCTTGAGTGACCCGGATTGACTTTCCTTCCCACTCTAAAGCTCGCAACACCAACTCTTTGCCCTACCCGGGGGCAGCCCCCCGACAAGTATCGTCGTTAGATGATGGACGTGCCATGTGTATTTCTCATGTCATGATGTAGGGAGGTTCCTCTTCGGTGCATACGGTTATACTCCAAGCATCCCTGACCACCTATTGTTTCACTCATTGCCAAAAAACTAATGGTTTGCTCATTATAATTTCAAAAAAAATGGGGGGGGGGGTGCGCGCGGGGGGGGGGGGGGTGTTTGAGTATATGCTAGACATTGTTCCCCTACCCTATCAAATAAACAACAGTTTTCTTTAGAACAAATAGTTTTGATAGATCTCCTAGAGTTGTGGGACCGACGCTAGCCATGGGCGGCGGATGCAGACGATTCACACGACGTCGGTTCGGGGGGGATGAAGGAGGCGGGGAAGGCGGAGGCGAGGAAGGTGGAGGCAGGGAAGGCGGAGGCGAGGAAGGTGGAGGCGAGGAAGAGGTACGACCCAAGAGGCGAAAAAGCAGGAGACTTAGGTTTAGTGTTAGTGTTGGTCGTAAATGGCCACGTGCGTCGGTGATCGTCAGATAGGCCAGCCCAAATGTTGGCATGTTTGGGAGGACCTGTGACACCGTTTCATCTCTTAAGTCCACTTCACTCAACTCTGAAGCTATAAAAAGATTGTCAGTTATCACATTCCGTTCTAGTACATGTAAATATCGTTGTAAAAACTAAAAAGTCTAATTTTTTTCTTGTACTTTATGTTGCAATAATGGCTACCGTTACCGCCTACCTTTACTTTCTCTGTGCATCACGCGAGAGACACGAAGAACAAATTGCCATCATCGGCTTCCTGGCTCACGCATGTGGGCAACGTGAAGGCATGCTGATGGTTCATTATCAGATCTTCCACGATGGTTCATTTGTTAGCGACCTTACTACTCCTGCTATGGGCTGGACCATGGGCTTCGCCTATTGGGCTTTGGCTGATCGGAAGCCACGGAAGGCAGCGACTACAAATACAACAGAAGCAGCCTGCGAATGGGTCGGCTGGGATTAGGACGGCTTCGGCCTCCTCGCTTCTGTCTCCTTTACTCCTTCCTCTGGTGTTCGTGTTCTTCTGCTCCTCTGCAAGGGTTGAATCTCTGAATCCATGGCTTGTAATTCCTAGCTACTGAGAATTAGATCCCATGAACTAGTGTGGTGTTAACATCATTTCCCCTTGCACGCAAACACTCACGGCACAATCGCTAACCACAACAATTTAACAAACTTCATAGACTCAATGTCATCTTTTTGGTATTGTACTTGCGTACACATCTTAATTAGGTGACTGATGAGTAGGAATCGGAGAATAGAATAGTTATGCTGATACAAGGGAAATGGAACAAAAACAAAATGACAACTTTTGGATCCTCGAAATTGTTTGCACCATCTTGTACAAAAAAAACAGTAGGTGGCGAATTTTGCTACAATACTCGCTTTTGCTACAAGTCGTATAAAAATCAACAATTGCTGGTAGGCTTGGTGTTGGACTAACTGAAAGTGTTGGTACTTGGGGTAGTGAGCTTCCATGACTGGCTGGCTAGGATTCCAGCTTTCCGCCTACCTTGGCAGCAGCTAGATTTGGTTGACCCCATTGCCACGCTGCATCCAACTCTGCTACCGGGAGGAAGCAAAGCATAGCGTCCGGCATTTGCATTCTCACTCCTTTTCAGCTTTTCTTTCTAGCTAGCTGCTGTGTTGTGGTCCTGTCTGTGGAAACGAATTTTATAAAGTGAACACTTTGGAGTGTGTTCATGTACGAACAAGTTCCTCGCGAGCTCGCATATTTTCTCTCATGTATAACACCGACTGAATTCAGGAATGATAGCATGCACTGTTTATTAAGTTCTGATTTTGAAACTTGTTTTTTTTCAATGTTCATAAATCATAATCATGCAAAACACCGAATCCAACTTCGCGATCTTGAATACACTGGCACCTTTTGTCACGTGTAACTAAATCAGAGTTACATACTCCCTCCGTTCCCAAATATAAGATGTTTTAGCTTTTGTCCACATTCACATGCATACAAGTGTATCTAGACATATTTCATGTAGGTTCACTCATTTTAATATGCATGTAGACAACATGTGTAACACCTAAAACATCTTACATTTAGAAACGGAGGGAGTACATCTGAATGAACAAGCTTACGGAGGAGGAAGCCATACCATGGATAAACCTTGTTCCGGCTGCAGTTATGTGTACACTGGTTTTCTTTTAACTAAAACCGAATTCTAAATTTTACCATTATTTGTGATTTATGACACTATATTTACGCCCATTTAATTTGTTGTGCCGCATTTACCTCAGAGTGATGACAACTTGATCAACATTTATCCTATTTAGCAAATTGACCATGTTCATGACAGTCCGATCCCACTAGCACACAAACATAAACCCTGTATCAGCATCCAACTCATCCCCGCTCACCACCGTTGTCGCCGATCGCCGTCCTTGTCTAACTCTAGAACATAAAGGAGCGGGAAATCAGCCAAATCGGTGTGAGCCGTGCAGCTCGCTATGGAATGCATGTTAGACTTAGCGGTTCATGCAATTTACCGAAGGAAACGGGAAACTGAAATACGTCTCCGATTAGCTGCTGATTGCATGTTCACGCCCTCCTAACAGTTGGCCCAGGGTGTCAAGAATGAGACAAAATGGCTAAAATAGGATATATATTGACACACCACCATATATAAATATTGGGTAAAAACTGGCACAGAGATTAAATGTGGTAACTAATGTCTTATATGAATCACAAATAGGGGTAAAAAGTGAAGCTCACTCATTAATTAAGTTAGACGATAAAAACTACAATCTCACCATTCTAGTGTAACTTCAACAATCGGAATTGCTCAGAGCTAGGATAAGTTTACTGACTGTGGTGAGAAAATGAAGATCTTTTTCTATCCGTTGCATCAAGGGATCGTGATAGTATCATTGTTCAAGAAATCGGCCAGTTAACCAGTTAATCGGCCAGTTAATCGCTACTCAGTGGGTCACTGAATAGATTAGCACCTATTCGGTGAGTTAACTGGTGACCCCGATTAATCGGCTGTCAGGCCGATTAATCACCGATTAATCGGCTGTCAGGCCGATTAATTTTGTAGGTTTTTGCCTTCCAGTTTGGATGCATCAAGACCAAAGTGTCCAGATATGATTTTTACCTCTTGTCTATGCTTGCAATAGCATAGTTTAGTATAATTACATATCTGGGAACATGGGAGTATTAAATAATATAGAAAATATTATATATGTATGCAAATTATGTTTATTTTCTGTTTTGACAACCGATTAATGGTCGACCGATTAATCCAGTTAATCGGCAGATTCACCGATTAATCGCTACTCAGTGGCCGACCGAGCAGTTACCAGGTACTGAATTCCCGAACAATGGATAGTATAAGCAATTGTGTGATTAAACTAATCCACCTAGATCAGTATATGCATAAGGCACGGAGAATTTTAGTATGAACTGAATCACCTAGATCACAGTATGAATTTTTACAGAGTAAATTATCTTATCCGGTTTTTTTCTTCCTTCTATTACCTTTACCGAGGACCTCATCGTGACAATAAATGTCAGCCTACAATTTCGTAGAATAATGTTACGAATTCAGACTACATTATCATCGTTGTGGTGACAAGTTTATAAGAATATCTCATAGTACAAAATTTGTAAGGATAGCTCATATTAACGAGTTCACACTTAAATAATGTAGCCTGCAGTTTTACTGAAAATTACTCCCTCCATTACACAATATAAGATGTTTTAGCCTTTTTCACATGCACATGTACACACATGTATCTAGACACGTTTAAATGCATGTGTCCATTCTTTTAGTATGAATCTAGACATGCATGTGTAATACCTAAAACATCTTACATTGTGGAACGAAGGAAGTATTAAGCAATAACCTTTTTTTCCTTTTAAAGAAGCACCACAGAACTCATGTAATACATGTTGAGTATTGATAGGAAATTTTCATGTTTAAAGGCGCGCGACACCGAAATGCCACCCCTCATTACAAGGCTATTTGAGAAAACTTGAGCTATACCATAAACAGCAACTTGCAGTTGGACCGGTCAAAGGCTCCCTGATCTATATATGCTTGTAGACATAACCTGCTACAGATCTTTGGATCTCTGACCGCTCATACAAAATAAGCAGAGTGGCATATAAACTGGACCACTTGTATATGAAAAATACAACTACATATGTACATAGATTCATGTTTCGGATCAGACCATCCAGAGAACTCTGCAGCTACATGGGTGAATTCAGACAGTGAAGCCATGGAACAAACTGAAGCAAACGAAATTGTTAAAGGTTCGTCCGTATATTTATTTTGTATACTGGCAATAATAACACGTTGCATATAGCTTGCTCCTGGATATCAATTTCCAAGAAAAAATCCCGAAGAAAATGCATATATAATTATGCAACAAATGAATTGAAAGCATGTCTTCGAGCTATCTCATCAGAAGCAGTTACATATGTGGGCATTTTTTGCACTACACATGATCTGCAAATGGCAGCCACCAGAAGTAAAATAGACACCCGAATAAGCACATCAGCTAGTTAACAATCTTGCTCTAGGTACGTTCCTCATTCCTCATGTTAATTGTTATTGCATGCTGCAGCCATCGGTAATTGATCAAATAGCTAGCGGCTACAGGGATTTCTTCATTAAACACTAATATCTGGGCTTTCCTATCAATCGTCCACAAAC
The DNA here is from genome assembly GCA_947311845.1 of Poa pratensis. Classification (NCBI taxonomy): domain Eukaryota; kingdom Viridiplantae; phylum Streptophyta; class Magnoliopsida; order Poales; family Poaceae; genus Poa; species Poa pratensis. Next base: position 43,163,306 of record CAMZMU010000060.1, on the reverse strand, counting down.
AAGGGTAGGGCCAGACTCATCACTGGAAAAAGATAGTCTGAAAGGAGACATGGCACATGTTTTCAGGTTTCAGCATGAATCGATAGCTGACACTATATTCTGAACCAATATATAGTTTAATGTACAAGGATGTAAAGAACTAATGCGCTCCTAAATAAACAAGTTAAGGTCTACTTTTCCACATATAAAGGCAATCAACTATGAGACATCCTTCCTTTTATTCCAAAATGAGGCGTGCGCCCATCCCTTTTACCTGAATTGATGCATCCACCCATATATAGTGGAATATATGTCCTTACTAACTTACTCTTGAATTCTGAATTTATTTATCCTTTCATTTTTACCATAGAGTGATGATGGCATACACTGATTGCATAGGTAAATAAGCACATAAATCTTTATCGTTTCCAAAAACACAAGGACCTCTTTCATTGGAACGACCGAAGTCTTAGGCATATGGTTCCCACTTCCCACGGTTATATGTAAACTTGATATGTAACCCCTCTAGGAGGACTTGGAGAGGATCTGAAGCTAGATCACACATTTTTCTCCAGATACCTCTTTCATCTTGGTTGAACTCGACCAATTATACATATAAGTTAGGATTGTCGAAATCATGAATCATACATGATGCATATGTCTATAGCACTCAACTGCTACTTCCAAGTATCATCTCGCATGTTGCATTTAATTAAAGTAATGCGGAAGAACCACATCCGATTATCTTATTGACACTTGCCAGTACATCTACATTCATAATTATTACTCGTGGATGGCTTTTACATCAACAAACGCTTGAATTTGCCAAACATGCATAAGTTATTCCATGTTGGATTGGAGCTGCATGAGCATGATTTCCATAATTGCTTCAAAATACATATTACCTATACCACTCTAGCTCTAAAAAGCAAAATAAGGTAATGTTTGCCAATATAGTTGTTTCATAGAGTGAAACCGAAACATCTTGTGAAACTAGGGTATTATCTTAAAGGCCACATGGGATCCAATGCGAGAGAATGGATTGGCATAATAAACTAAAAAAGACTGAGATGCTCCGAATAGAACATACTAGTATGCAGAAATATACTCTCGATATGTCTGATAATCATAAGAAGAAACACATGTCAATAATAATACAAGAGGCTAGATCTAGAAAGGTTTAGTCCATCGACAGATTGAATTAGATCGAGGACATATTTTCATCACACCATCAGTTCGTTTGTTTTATGTGCAACCATCTCATCCCTTTATTGTTGTTTTCCGCTTATCCATTGACGGTTTTCTGCGCATCATACACCTTGGTTTCCGCGGGTCATCTGACACGCTTCTCTCACCCAACACGAGACCCCTTTCAACTCTAAAACCAGTGTCAACATTGGATGTCCATGGACATATTTGAAGCCAAGATCGACATCGTCAATGTGGCCAACCGACGCGACGGGCGGTGATAGAGTAAAATCTGATGCAGTTGACCTATCCCCCTTAAATGAAAATGTCAACCTCGCTGACATCCATCCAGCCATGGTTAACTTGCGGATTGCACAAAAAGCTTTTGTGCTAAGAAAAAGGAAAAACCCCTTGGATCCGGCTTTCTGAGCGCATTGCGTACGTCATCGTCGGTGACCAGCGTGCGGGCCAGCCGTGTCAGTGCCACCACGAACGAACCGGATCGTGTTCACACTCCCGATCCAACTGCTCCAGGATTTCGACAGCCCGTGTCCGATGGCGTCACTAAACGGTGACAGGTTTCTCCTCCCGTTCTGTTCTTCTTAATCTCATCCACCCTCCTCCTCTTCCTCCTCCCACCGTCCACGCGAGAGGCAGAGAGAAGTCGAAGCTTCCAGATTCCGTCGAATCCTCCGCCCTAGTTCCCTCGCCCAATTCCGCCGACCCGCCGCGGGATCTCGCCGTTCGCGCCGCCAATGGCCGACAAGGAGGAGAAGCCGGCGACGGAGCCGGAGACGGAGGAGCAGGGTCAGGAGCAGCCGCCGGAGGAGGAGGAGTACGAGAGCAGCGACCTCGACGACGCGCCCCTCCCGGCCGTGAGGCGCCGCGCCGAGGCGAGCGACGAGGAAGAGGAGGACGAAGAGGATGAAGAGGGCGGAGGGAGGCTCCTGCCGCGACGGAAGGCCGGATCCGACGCGGACTCCGACGGGCAGGGCGCCGCCGAGGTGTACGGGGAGGAGGAGGACTACGAGGAGTACGAGGAGGAGGACTTCGAGCAAGGGCGTGGCGGAGCGGCGGTTGCCGCGGCGCCGAGGGAGGTGGAGGGGGTCAACGGGGGTGGGGAAGCTGGAGAGGAGGTGGCGGCGGCAGCGGAGGGAGAGGAGGGGGAGGAGGGGAAGAAGGAGAGCGAGCCCTTCGCCGTGCCGACGGCGGGCGCCTTCTACATGCACGACGACCGCTTCCAGGAGGCCCGCGGCCGTGGGCGTGGCAGGTTTCTGGCCTTTTCCATCTCCAATTAATTACTCAATTTCGCTGCTATCCCCGTCACTGATTGTAGGATGTAGCCAATTGCTAGTTAGTTCCATCTCAAATTAATTGCTCAATTTCGCTGTTGTCTGCGTGACTGATTATTTAACTTGAATAGGTTGTAGACAGTCGCTAGTTTGTTCCATGGCAATATAGAAAACAAGAATTTGCTGCTTACTAGTTTACTTGGGCTGGGTTTGCACTTGTTGAATTGTGTTGTGCTAAACTTAATCTATAATCCGTTGTAGAAAAATAGCCGTGGATGTAGCAAAACGTTGGGTGAACAAATAGTACAATAACCAAAAGCTGGTTAGATAGATGGGATTATCCAAGCCCACCGCAATGCTAAACAGAGCCTTAATTGCATCTAAATTTCAGCTCGAGGGGTTTCATATGTGGTTACTCTCACCTAAGTTTTCTTTAAAACCTTCTCGTGTCGACTAGTGTAGTAAACATGCTAGAAGAGACCAAACACTGATATCAGTGCACTGCACTGTAGTATTTGAATCGTCTTACTGACACACGAAAGTCTGCCGCATGCGCGGCCGTTACTTGCCAAAAGTTGTTTGTTGCATGTACAAACATGGTGCAACTAAAACTGGAGTATAAGGTGCCACATGGAAGAGTGATCTTATTTTTCTATAAGTATATTTGGAATTTAACACGGGAGTCTTGGGACTTGAACCCCCGCAGTTCCTAACCTCCCTCCTGTATTGATGCCACCAGTACTGTTCAGCGTGGATATCCTGATATTTAGTACATACCTGAAACACTGGTAGATACTACAACACTGCATATAGACAATATCAGGAAAGCACCAGCCTAAAACATAAGGTGTAATGCACAAAATATATTATATATAACAATTTAGTGTAAGCATAGCTGAAATTGAATGATAAGTAGAGAGGAAGTCTGTAATAACTGTCTTGGCTGAAACTGGTTTTGTGCACTACGGATTGAACACACTCAGTTTAGAAAGTTCAAAGTAGGGGCCTTACCAAATTGGATGTAGTTTAGCTAGTTATGTCAACCAACGGAAACATATTCAGGCATATGAACCAGCATATGAGTTACTAGTTGGCCCACATGTGAGATCTATAATACTCTATTAAATGAGGATGTATGCTCACAAGATGAAGACACACACGCAAAAGAGTTGTAACACAGCAATTAATCTCTGAATGTTGTAGACTTGTGGTGTGTAATTGGGGGTGTGATTGAATCGGATTGAATTATAGCCTTCCGTTCCGATGGATGTATAGTCAGTATACTTTGGATCTTTTCCACGTGTAGATCAAAACTAAACTCATGTTTTTTTATATTAGTATAGATATAAGCCATTGACAGTATGGATTGACAGTATGATCTTTTCCATGTACCAACATCCACCCAGTGATCTGAAATTCCACTGAGCTAGAGAATTTTTGTTATGTTTGCATGAGTCTCTTATCTCAACACAATAATTGCTGATATGTTGCTTAATTTTGTACCAGAATTATTATTTTTTATCCCATGTACCAGAATTATTGATATGATGCTTAATTTCATTTCTCGATATTCATGACAAACCATGATCCAGATTTCAACTGCTTCCTAACCTATTGATATTTTAATTCAGGAAAATGCTGGGTAATAGAAATTTATGGAGTCCTAAAGAGGAGCAAGCATGGGTCCATGACAGATATGATGAGATGCATCCACGCCATAATGGCAATGTGAGTAACTGAGTACCATCCTTTCTTATCTTCTATGCATGTTTTCTTACGGAGATGTATCTTTTGTCGATTGTGCTTCCAGGTGAGAAATCCGAGAGGCCGCTTTAGAGGGCGTGGTAACGGAGCTGGTGGTAGGACTCGTGGTGTTAGCCGTGGTAATTTCAGAGGCAACAGGTCTCAGCCACATCCTCATGATGGTAACCAGAACTACAGTTATGTTCCAAAGGGATCGCTTGTTTCCAGTGATAATATGAAGAATGCTAGACCGGATCCGCATGAGTATGGGAAGAATAGAGCTTCCAAACCGTCTCATGCTCATAATGATGATGTTGATAACTTGAACGTGGTTCCAAAAGAATCTCGCACATACAATGCCAATTCCAGAAGTCACAAGGACACCCCAAGAGTTACTCGAGGCAGAGGCTCCAGGCGTTATCAACCTCGTACGAGGAATAACACTGAGATATCTTCAGAGCAAAATAATAAGTGCGTGGAAGGTTTATTTTTATGCAGAATTAGCACATTTATTTTTATATAGAACTAACAGCAGTATGTTTGTTTTGTACTCATATTTCAGATCACAGAATCCTGAAAATGCTCCGTCAAATGCAAAACTGGGTAGACACCAGCCTCAAAGTTCAAATTCTCAGCCTGAGCAAGGTTCTCTAAATAAGCAATCCTTTGCATCAAAGTTGAATTCAGCTTCGCTGCCCTTTTACCCTTCTAGGCCATTACACCCAGTGCTACCATATGGTCAGACAGCGAATGCACAACCCGGTACTACCAGTAGACCGTTCTCACTCCCCAATCCGATGGAGCATGTTTCTCGAACCCCACAGTATAGCCCCATGTTGAGAGGGAAGGCTTTTGTACCATCTGCTGGGCATGGAAAGTTGCTTGTTGAAGGTGCTACGAAGGGCATGGATAACCCTGCATTGCATTTGTCCACATCATCTAATAACCAATCAACACCAAGAGTGCCAACCCAGCTATCTGGTGCACGATTCGGTAGTACTGGTGAAATGTCATCTTCCACACAACCCACGTCTACAGTTTTGACTGAAGACACTGGAGTTTCTTCACCTCGTGGATCAAACAAGGCTATTACTCGATGGGCGGTAAAGGGACAACATGGTGACCAGGGAGAAGAGCGTGCTTCCTTTTTCTATGGCAGAGGTCAAGTTCCCGGTGCTACAGGAAGCCTTTCACTTGGTGACCAGGGTTTCCATGGCACCCCAGCACTCTTTCCAGGTCTGTATTGTTACTCTGTGAAATACCAACATAATAACATGCTGACTTGTATGGGAAAAAGAATAGAAGAAGTCAACCATCTAAAGGATCTCAATTCATACTATAGATAAGCTGCCATGCATTTAGACGAAAATTATTGAAACCAATCTGAAAAGAAAGATATGTGACATCGTATGTGTTTGTCATCAAGCATGAAATAAACAAACCAACTACTCTAAACATGTCATATTTTTTTCTAAATATTAAGATAATGCTCTACTAAGTTTCAATATAGAGGCATGCCGAGGTGTGTCTTGCGCAGTAAATCTTACGTTGTTACTTGATAGATGTTCATTGGGTTCCAGTTTCCATACACTCCATAGGCACATAATTATGTTGCTGACAGGGTCATCAGTTTTTTTAAATGTATACTAACTGAGGAAAGGTGCATGTATTGTTATAGAACATTAGTGTTTTATATTTACTCTTAGTGTCTTCTTAATCGAACGCAAATTTTATCAACCTAACTAATACAAGTAACCGTTATCTTTCGTATAGTCATGCAGTTTGGAGGCCAGCTTCCAGGTGGACCTGGTGTTCCATCGATTGGTATGGCTCTGCCAGGATTTGTGTCTCAGCAGCAACATGGTCTCAGCAATTCTGAGATGGCTTGGTAAGAAGTTAATTATCTCGCAAACTTCTATTTCTCTGGGCCTTAGTTTAGTATGATATAGTGCACTACTGTTGTCTATTGGTTCTCTGATGTGGGAATTTGCAGTGTTATTAATGGCTTGAGTTAATTATAAGGCTGTAATAATTATGATTTTTTACAAAATTTTCAGCTGAACATGACATTCATAATTGGCTCACACAATTTTTTTTGGCACTGCTTCTGAATGAAATAGGCTACCAATATTGGCTGGTTCTGCTGGAGGGTTAGGACCAACGTATGGCTCTCCTTATATTGCCATGGATGGCAGCTATTATTCTCGACCTTCAGAGCAGGCTACTTCACCAGTTTCTCCTAGGTATGTCAGTCATACTATGCTGTGATGCATTGCAAGAATTTGGATTTCTCATTTCAGCTTATATGGAGATATATTACATTGATTTGGTTATAGTTCATCTTCTTGCGAAGAAAACCTGAACTGGTTTTGCGATAGGGTTAAAATTTGAAAGTTAAAGTCTGAGTGTCTCCAACATAATCACAACAATGACATACTATGATTTAATTGTTAAGCCACTTAGTTATCATTAGTCCTAGAGCTTCTTTTTGTCATCTCACCCTACCAAGTTATTTGCTTGGTTTTGCTCATCTGACCTCCCAATTTATTTTCTTGTTTCGTCTTTCAGTAGTTCTGACTAACCAGTCTGAATTCATTATGTCTTGTCCTTGCTTTGTCACCAATTCACATTGCAAAGTTTATTCTATATGAAACAAGGGTGAATAATTTTGGCTTTCTACTGTTGTTGCTTCTCTTTACAGAGAACCTAAACCTAGTACAAGTAATGCCCCTTCTCAGTTGAAGTCCCCAGAAATAACAGGTAAACTAGCTTAATTTTCTCCTCACATTGTTTGTCTACTTGATTATATTTTGTTTCTGTTTAATTTCAAATAAACTAGTAGTTTCTTTTCTCTCTTTTAATTGTAGAAAAAAATGTAATATTTTGAGACATTTACCCTTTTTGCAGAGGTTGTAAATGATGAGTCTAGTAAACGCCAAAACAAACCTCGCCGGTATGTTCAGAGATATTAACCATTTCGCTTGCTCTATGCCTTCTGATATAGCACAATGTGTTTATACCATTTTTCATCTTGTTGCAGGTACTCGGAGATGAACTTTGGACAATGAATATACTAAGATAATCAATGAACACTCGTTTGCCAGCTTTGGGTCTTTGCGAGATTTGTGCAAGACGTATTATCTCAACAAGATCTTCCTGCATCCCTGAAACACTTCAGTGTCTAGATCTGTAGCACTTCGGGCTATTTAGTACCCAAAAAATGCTAGGTACACATCATGCATGCTGATCACGATTCTTCCCCTTCATTTTCGGTTAATTTATATCAGCTGTTGGTGACCTGTAGTCCCGCCCTTTCAGTGAGCCTTGATATTTATGAAAATATTCACCTCAGTAGACATTACAGGCCTGGTTTTATTGGTTGAAGCTTTGGTAGTTTAGACTTAAGAAGCTTATTGACAATTTGATTCCAGTGATTTGCTGTGTTGTTTCTCATTTTCTGGGATTTCAGTTTGCTATGGAGATTTCCTATATAATAATTTTTCTTTGAAAAATTAAATCAATTTTTGCATCAAATTAATCTAATAAAAAAAGGATAGTTGAACCTTTAGAGAAGCTAAAAACTTAACAACTACGCATTTGAGATTTTTAGTGCCTTTGGAGGTCAACTTTGTTGTTTTTGATATTTTCTAAATCGAGGGCAATTCTATAAACTTATGTTTCATATTTATTTATTTTTCATAAATGAACCTTGTGGCATCTGGTTCATGTTTGATTGTTCAAACATTTCACCCATAAGGATATTTTAGTACATTAGGTGATTCCTACACGCCTTGAATGGACAGATGTTTGTATGCTGCTTGTAGCCTAGAACTTGAAGAGACAGTTATCATGTTCTACCTCAGTTGCTTAATACAAGACGTTTTGGCAGTTCAAATTGAACTACCAAAATGCCTTGTAATTGGGAACGGAGGAAGTATTACCGTGCCCCTACATGTGCTCCCATAAAAATGGCAGAATCAAGCGATATTTGGTCTTCAGTTGGCTAGTTTCCTGTCATCACAAGCAATGTTCGTTCATGACACTCGTCACTGCCCCTTGCAGGTCTGACAGTTGAAGGTGTTTGAATCCTCACTACAATCACTTGCAGTGAGTATTCTGATGGGCTGCTGCTGCGGTGGTGCCATTGCTTTACTAGGTAATACATCATCGACAGTCGGAGGTGTTCAGATTTTCATTCTCGCTGCGGAGGTTCACAGTTGATTTTTTGCATGGTTAGGTGGTACCTCCACGCCGTTGATACTTGATGATGTGCTGTTATTGAGCATCCCCATTGACTGGCATACACGAGTGAATGTGAAGGATGTGATGAAGAATACGACTGGACTGCTCCGCAAGCTCTTTCCATGGTATAGAAGAGGTTTATAAGGTGTTGGTTTGCTTGTGTGCTTGTCTCTGTGGTACTTGGCTGTGGCTTTGCCTGTTCTCTGTAAGTGAGCTCTTAAGACTTGCTGTGTGCTGCATTGTGTACGAAGATATTTTGACAAATTCAGTAAAGATCTAGTAATATATGTTTGAAACTGCTCTCCACTTTGTTGTAACGAAAGATGCTGTCATTCAAGAGAAGGAGAAATGTGCCCTTGATTTGGCAGTCCAAGTGTCAGATACTCGTATAGATGGCTAGAGATACTCTGAAAAGATAAATAGAAGTATATAACCGAATATAGAAACACGGTTCATAGTGCACTCATGTGTCTCTCCCATTTTCCAAACATGTGTTCCCTGTTACATAGCCTGGGGAAATCAACTGAGGTAACTTGTATGAAGTAGCAAAAAGAGGACATACTCCTACAAACGAAGGGTAGATACAAATTGAAGGCTAGCCATCAGGATTTTTCAGGACACACATATCTCCAGCGTCGGCGCAGAATGGATCTGCCCCATGGACGGACTGCTCATTGCTGAACGGACCATGCATCCTTCCAATATCTTTTGCCGTAAAATCCAGCCGAGTTCACCGGGCTTAAAACCTCAACGCCTGCTGTGGATGCTCAAATCTAAGTACTGTACTTTCTCCAAGCGAGTAAATGCGGCGAAGCATCAATTTCTGCAGTAGTTCCAGTCCTGGCTCACACATTTACTTGTTTATTACTGCACCAGCACGTGGTACAAAGAAGCAGAGCCATGCATGCCCGGGAGTCGTGCCGTATTATCATCAGCAACTCACAAACACAATAATGTTCGGTTCTGATCCAGTCAGTGCCATCCGCACCTACCCTCACCCATGCAGCAAGGCTTTGCATTCCCTCTTTTCATTTTCTGTCAACTAAAAACCGTGTGGTTTCGTTTCGTTTCGTTTCGAAAGAGGCATGCATTCAGCGAGGTTTGCCAACATTTTCTTTCTTTCCATTCCGCTATCAACGCTATAACGCAACAAGAGTCTTAATCATCCATGTGCAAAAACATAAAAAACTGACTACAAGCTCGATCGTCAACATGCATGGTGTTTGCTCGGCTCTGAGAATCTTGTATACATCCCGGGTAAGGCTAGATAGCTAGCTCTAGGACAACGACCGATCCATTGGCAGCATGATTGGATTACATTACTCTTGGGAACCAATGATCAGGCCTCCTCCCATGGCGTTGTCTTGTACTGCATCTTCCAGTGTGCATCACCAGAGGCCATGATCCTCTCAAGCTATTCTCCATAGGTACGGAGTAGGTGACTATTGGTGGCACTAGCCCTTGACGATGGAGAGGTGCACATTACCACATGGAGAGCCCGGCAACTTGTCCCCTACCTGCATACAAAGCCAAAACCAATGAAAAAACATTCGCCACGCACATTATTGGATGAAAGCCAAATCGGATAGCTAAAACTATATATTTGGCGGGAGATAGCAAAGCTATCCTCCGCTCGTAACGTGTCCCTGATAGATAGGCCTAGTAACTAGCCCTGCTCCATATATGTACCATCGATCCTCACCGATCTCTTGCACGCAGTGGATCACTTCCATAACCAACACCTTGTACCGTCTCCGTCATTTATCATTGACATTACTAGTTAGATCGACTGATCCACAGATCTTGACGACAGAGTCGGTCAGTCAGAGAAGACACCTACAGTCCACACTGCCTGCACTGCAACAAGCTCTCAGCGGAGCGACAGGCGCGGCAAGCGACGGCCGGCGATGAGGCGGCTGTGGAGCATCGGCCGGGTCCTGGACTGCTTCGCCGTCTGCGCGGGCGCCGGCTGCGCGTGCCTGCAGTGTGCGTGCGGGGTGGACGAGGAGGAGGATGAGGCAGCCATGGAGAGGAAGGCCCTTGTGAGTAGCAGCAGCCAGGTGGTGAGGCTCAGGGACGTCCTCGTCGACGGGAAGTCCAGGACGACGCTCGGTTTCCATCTAGAGCCAAAGGTATGCACTCATGTGTGTTGATCCATCCATCCATCTTCTTCTCCGCTCGCATGCACGAGAATGTGAGGTCTCGGCCGTCATGTCCCTTTTTGTTCTGATGTAGTCTCTCTCAGTCGTTTTGTTGCTCCGTGTAGACGGTGGAGCTGAGGGTGTCCATGCACTGCAATGGCTGCGCCAAGAAAGTTCAGAAGCACATCTCAAATATGGAAGGTACGTAACAAACACATAACGTGACCCGTCCTTCGTTTCGTGTTCTTACGAGTTTAGTTCAGGCTTGCTAGTGAGAGATCCAATGATCAGTTTGCCTGTAAGTAGTTCGTCACCAGGTATGCACTTGTCGACACAATATAACATTTTTTTCCTACTTTTTTCTTTCGAAAAGGAGAAAGGAACCCCTGCTTCTCCTCATTTTACTTAAGCAGTTCATGACACTTATGAACTTGTCGATACAATATAACATCTTGCCTACATTTTTCCTTCGAAAAGGATAATGAAAAAACCTGCTTCTCCTCATTTTGCTTACCTTTTTACCTGTTCTATAATTTCTCTTAGTCCCCACAAGCGGCAGCCACTTGTGCCGGTTAAGAACGTGCCAGTTTTTCCCTGCCTCCTTGGGAAATTGCTAGCTTGCCACATAGGAGTATTTCTGTCAGGTGCTCATCTCAAACCGTTGGGAAATGCATGTGCAACTGAAACAAGAGCGTCTACAGAGCGACGCTGTAGTCGCACGGTACTGACCATTAATCGCACAGCTTTTGTGCATCTGTGTTAACAGTAGTGCCACTGCCATATGTACTTTGGATCTTGATACTGCTCCTGCACATCGATATCGTTGGCGCCGGCGCAGCAATCTAAAAACAAAGAGCAGAGTGGCAGCATGTGCTGATTAAAATCCTTCAGTTTACGGACGATCGTTTCCAACGGCCCTGTCCGATGTGCTGACTGCACTGTGCACTGGCTGCGCTAGAACACTGGCCATTGTTTCTTGTTGGCGGTGGGTTTGGCTCTTGATTTTTTGTGCGAATGTTAATGTCCTCATTGGCTTCTCACGAGATTCAGCATGTAACAAGTGTAACTGTATCTGTGATTCTGTGGCTGCTGCTGCAGGCGTGACGTCGTTCGAGGTGGATTTGCAACGGAAGAAGGTGGTGGTGACCGGCGACGTGACGGCGCTGGAGGTGCTGCAGAGCGTCTCCAAGGTGAAGCTCGCCCAGCTATGGATGCCCCCTCAGCTATGCTAAGCAACCACCGAGATATACGGCGACGCAGGCGGATGGCGTGGTTGGAGACCATTTTCTCTGACAGCAATGGAGCGCCCCCCGCCTGTCCGCTGACAAACCCTTCGTTTCTCTGAAGAATGTTGTGCAAGCTTGTTCCTTCCTGGGAAACCCGACACGAGCATTGACAATCATCCAATGTATTGTGTATTATTCGATTACGAAGGAAACAAGTAGCTCTATCAAAATATAAACGGTATGCATAGTGATATTTGAAGAGGAAAAAAAAATTCTAACATAATTTGCGAACAAGTAATGAGTTACTGGCTTATCGATCATATGTTGCCCATCTCATCTATAGATTCCAGACTTCCAGTTGCAGCTCACGCCAGAATGCATTGCAATCTCCAGCATATATCAAGGCTGCCTCACAGCGAACCGCATGGCACTGGTAACTGATTTTTCTATTATATTAGCCGATCCGCCATAACCATGATCTTCGACTTCTGAATGCATTACAAAGCTCCTGAACAGCATCAAACGTAACAACCAGGGAAGTCACTTGAAATGAAATGTATAAAGGGCAAGAACATCTGACAGAAAATAAAGGGCAGAAGAACTGGTGAAAATGCGTTGTTTGACAATGAAAAGGCAGATTATTAGGATCCTATATCGAGAAAACAAAAGCTTGGACATGATGACAACCATATAGCAATATAACGCTCTGATTAAAATGTATCAGAAGGGATCAAATCGATGTGAAAATCCATGAAAAAAAGTCTATGACAAAGTGTATCCAATTACCATCTGAATCATGAAATTTGCAAATTATTTTAGTGAGCATATTGGACTACAACTCAATGCATGGTTAGATAACATTACGGGCACAATTCAAGGTGCAGAGCAGATTTACTAGCAAGGAGGATAAAGAAACCATTTGAATTGGTTCCTATGTACATGGAATAAAGTGAGCAGACAGAATCAAGGAAGAAGAAGTACCTCCGAATTGATGGTCTGGGCATCGTTTCTTTCACACTTAAACAGGTAGACACATTTGTAGTCAATCTCATCCCTAGCGATAACTTTACCATAAACCTCGACCGGGTATGTGTAATGAGGACCAACTTTGACCACCCTAATGGAAACGACGCTAATAGATGAAGGCGCCAGGTTATAATGTGCATCTCGTGCAACGTACTTAGTCAAGCTCGTCCCTGGTGGTAAAGGGTCAGGTTGATACCGTGGCCCAAGTAGAGCAGTTGCTGTAAATCAATCAAGATTACAGAACACAAATCAGAACAAAAATGAATGTTTTGGAAATTGGAATCATCAATAGCTAAAGGCTAAAGGTAGAGGGAGTTGTGATCTGTTAACATGGATGGAGAACTCACATATCCCGTCAAGGTCGAAGCCAGCTAGGTGGAAACTGCAGAAGCGGCTCGGGACACGAGCCTTCCACTTGGGATCGTAGACCATGAGATCATCAACTATTTTCTTGTGCATCTCATCATCCAGTACATGTGCACCCATGCCCTTCACCAGTGCATGAAAATCATCGAAGGTCGTCTGGATGATCTTTGGAGGACGCTGTTCGTTCTCCGAATTCTCGTCCACGCCCGACATCTGGCCGAGGAAGGAGTTGGATTTGATTCCGCCGCCGCCAACGCCGATGTGGCAGAGAGCAGAGGTTATGGTTTGAGGACGGGCCTGTGGGGTTGGGAGAAAGTGTAGTATAAAACGCCCGTGCGGACTGCAGGCCCAGCTCGTCTGGCCCAACAAGCACGCCGACAAATATCATGTCGGCTCCTATACAACTCTTTTAGCGTCCAATTGGAGTGTGCGCGTATTGCTTAAGCCTACACAGAAGTTCATTAGAGAAACCATTCGCTTCTCCCACTGAGAAATAATAAAACGAAGTAGTAAAAAATAGTATGTATGCTTGAAACTATTTGAATAACCATATAGAAAGAGATGTTTATCATTTTAGAACTGGAATCTAACATCAAAATGAGAAATCTTCTTCGAAGCGGATAAGTGTGCAAAAAAAATATCTTAAACATTATCTTCTTTCGACTGCCTTAACTTCTTGTTTGTTTTTTCCTAATCCAAAGTGTTGCTAATGAAGACCTTTAAAAAAATAGATAAGAGACATAATGGTGGATTGAACAATTATTTTGAATGAAACCAAAATATAACCCTATACGATTTTGCACAAAAAAGTCCGAGATACAATGAAAAACTTAATCATGAACAAAAAATAAAAAAAAGAACCAATTCAAATTGAAAACTAAACAACAATTTTATCTAGAGATGAACCAGTTTGAAAGTGCGAAAAAATCCTTAAAGTCACATGCAAGAAAAAAACCAAAAATTCAATTTAGTTTAAATTTGGTTCACAAAATAGGCAACCAATTATATATATAGAGAGAAAAAGGCGACACTATGTTAAAACACAACTATCTTGGAACCAATTTCTAAAATGTAAAAACTAGGATTTTTTTTTTTGAAATGGGGTAAAGCCCCGCCTCTGCATCGAGTGATGCACACAGCCATTTATTATAAAAAATAATCAAGTATCACCTTATTACAACTCAAGGATCACACCAGGTTGAGACATGAATCAACCATCGAAATAGCAATATAGTTTGAACTACAAAAGTCGACTAATATGCTGCCACGTATGTCGGGAGAAAAACTCCTGTGCCACCAACAGGAGTCGAGCACATTGATGACCCACAAGTATAGGGGGTGTATGGTAGTACTTTCGATAAATAAGAGTGTCGAACCCAACGAGGAGCAGAAGGTGCTGACAAGGAGTTTTGGTAAAGGTTTCACTGTAAACTAGCAGACAAGTTTTTAGGTTTTTGATATACAGGTAAATAAAATACGAGTAAGTAAAAGACAGTAATAATAATTGCAGCAAGTGGCCCAATCCTTTTTAGAGCAAAGGACAAGCCGGTTGGTTTACTTATGATGACAAAATGTTCTTGAGGACACACGGGATTCTAGTCAAGTGCTTTCGCTTCACATAGTTGATTAATCTTTATTGTTTTGATAAGTGTTGTGTGGGTGAACCTATGCTAATGCACCGCCCTTACTTGGACTAATACATACTTGTGATTATACCTCTTGCAAGCATCCGCAGTTACAAGAAAGTAATTAAGATAAATCTAACCACAGCCTTAAACTCTGAGATCCTACGCTCCCTTGTGCACCGGTATACTAACGGGGGTTTAGGTTTCTGTCACTCCGGCAACCCCACAATTAGCAACCAAATACACAATGCATTCCTCTAGGCCCATAAAGGTGAAGTGTCATGTAGTCGACGTTCACACGACACCACTAGAAGAATAGCACCACAACTTAAATATCAAACCATTAAATATTACTCAACATAATTCCACTACTAACACAAGACTTCTCCCATGTCCTCAAGAACTAAAAACTACTCACAAGACATCATATGGATCATGATCAGAGGTGATAATGATGATAACAATCTGAACATATACTTTAATTCACCGATAAAACTCAATAGCATCAACCACAAGGAGTAATTAACACCGGGAGAGTTTCCCCTATGAACTAAACAAAGTATAGCCCTAGATGTTACAGCGGAACGAGATGGTGCAGCGGTGATGATGGTGATGTGGAGATGATGATGATGATGATCCCGATGAAGTCCAGCGCGATGACGATGAGGATGGCGATGATCTCCCCCTCCGGGAGGGAATTTCCCCGGCAGATTTCTCCCTGCCGGAGAGCTTTTCTCTCTCTGTTGTTTCCGCCTCGTGGAGGCGGCGGAATATTTCTCTGGACTCCCCTGTCTTAGGGTTTCTGGGGGATGAAGTACGCGAAGGGGGAGCGCCTGAGGTGGGCCAGGGGCACCACACCTGGCTAGGGCGCGGCCAAGGTGGGCCCGCGCCCAGGGGTGGTGTGGGCCCCTCCTGGCCCATCTCAGCCTCCCCTTTTGGCTTAGTCCATCTTCTGATAAAATAGGAACATCTGTCTTCTTGAAATATTTTTAGTGCTCCAGAAATATAGTGCCTTGACGTGCTTTTTCCAGCTGAAATCTGACTCCGGCAGTTAATTATCCAATGATCATCAAACATGCAAAATAAGACAAAATAACATAAGTAACTCCTCTTAATATGAAATATATCATTGAATAACAGTAAATTATGCTATAAAATAGTGATGCAAAATGGACGTATCAACCCCCCCAAGCTTAGACCTCGCTTGTCCCCAAGCGAAAGCTGAGCTCAGTAAACTAGAACAAAAGTTTATGGAGTGAAGCGTCGATAATAAAGAATACGGACAAGAAGCATCAGTAATTACTAAAAACACAATCATTTTAAACAGCAACTACTCTTCATATAACCTAACTTGAACATGAGTAGTGAAACAACCACAATAAAAATACACGAAGGAAATTATAGATTAGTAATGGCACACTTCATTCTTGGTCATAGAACAATAAGCAATCAATACTTATCTTTCGAAAGGAGTCTTTATATTAGAGCTTATATTGCAGAACTTACACTCAATTATCACACCTTCTTTACAGTCATTGATAACTTGCAAAGCTATATTCTTAGAGGCAAAAGTCTTTGTGCTAAGACAAGGAAGGATAAAAACATGATGACAATATTAATGATATATGGTTGAATCACAACAACTCAAATGCTTGCTCAAGGAAGAAGGAAATAGGTGTACTGACTCAACATGAAAAGTAAAAGAAAGGCCCTTCGCAGAGGGAAGCAGGGATTAAGTCATGTGCTAGAGCTTTTAAGTTTTTGAAATCATATAGAGAGCAAAAATTAAGTTTTGAGAGGTGTTTGTTAATTGTCAACGAATGGTAGCGGGTGAAAACAGTATTCTCCCTGTCAAACAGACTTTTAAGAGCGGCTCCCATGAAGGACGTTATTTCTACCAGCAAGGCAGATCATCCCTCTTTCTCTTTGGTTTACACACGCAGATATTTCACTGTTTGTCATGCTTACTGATAATCAGGGCAAAAGTGTGAAGAGAATTAAGGTTAAAGTTGTAATTAATTGGGACTGGGCACCCGTTGCCAGCTCTTTTTGCAAGTTATTGGATAAGCGGATGTATATGCCACTAGTCCAGGTGTAAAGTCTGTTTGACAAGTAGAATAAAGGATAACCACACTACTTCCTCATGAGCTAGTAAACATTGACACAAAAGGGAATAATAACATTTTGAATAATTTAAAGGTAGCACATGAAAAATTTACTTGGAGTGGCAAAGAAATACCACATATAGGTAGTTATGGTGGACACAAATGGCATGGGTTTGGCTCAAGGATTTGGATGCACGAGAAGCATTCCCTCTCAGTACGGTGGTTAAGGCTAGCAAGGTCATGTGGCAAGCATAAAAGTTGGGGGATACACACAAATATATAGTAATAAAGCAACCATGCTATCTTCCCTGTAAGCACAAATGTTTTAACTCAAAGAATACTAATCTTATTGGCTAGCAAGAAAGAAAGATAAAGGGATAATATTTTTGCATGTAATTCCCTCCTTCTACTTAAGTTTTCATGGTATTGTTGCTAATGACCAATACTAAGTTTGCCACAACTAATATAATTTACTTTGTACCCAAAAGTGGCGTCAATACAATGGCAAGATCAGCACATAAAGAAGATTGCAGGCTAAAATAAAATGTACCGAAAGTAAAGGTGGAACTTCTCATTAATATTCTGAACAAAGACACACTCAAACCAACGGATACATGGATAACTAAAGGATTGACACTCCACATCGCAAACCATCTTATAAGATAACTTCTCTACTCATGATATGACCACGAAATTATAAAAACGAAAGGATAAAGATGATACTGGGCACTCCCCCAAGCTTGGAACAAGCCAAGGGAGTGCCATTACCCCTTGACGATTTAGGCTTGATCTCTTGGTGGCGACTCCTAATGAGCTTCTCGACCAAATCCTTCAATTCATCTATCTTGTATGTGAGGATGCGGATCATCTCCGTATTGTGTTCGATGCGGTTCATGAACTGGTCAGAAGGTGAATCCCAGCTCTTGGAATTGTTTCCCCACTTCTCACTGGACTTAGGGCTTTCTTTTCCTGCATTGTTAGATCGATCTATATCCCAACAAGTAGGCAACTCCATCTCCGGAACTCTCTCAAATTGATACTTATGGATGAGGGTATGAAAGGGTTACTGGAGTTTGAGGCGAGTGTCTTGGGTGCAAAGGCATGACGCGATGCCTCACCACCCATGTTCAGGTTCTTCACAGGATTGAAAGGGTTGGCAGTCACCCCGATGCTTGCAATAGTAGCGCGAGGACGTGGAGTTGAGTCTTCCTCTACTTCATCATCGGTTTCGCTCTTGACCTCCTCCTCGATCCTCTGGTCCATGATGTCCTCCACGCCTCCTTGCTCTCGTTGTCGTTGGAGAAGACCATGGCGCTCTAAATCCGAAAATAGTTCCTGGCAGAAAACAGCTCGAAACAAAACTCGACGAAAACACGATATACGGACCTCGGGAGATCCGGGTGATATATAGCAAAAAGTTTTACGACAAAAGGAAGGTACAGGACGAAACGGGGTCGGAGACGGGCTCCGAGGAGCCCACACGCACCCACGGCGCGGCCAGGGTGGGGCCCGCGCCCAGGGGTGGTGTGGTGCCCTCGGGCACCGTTTCCTACCCTTTTCCGACTCATAATTTTCCATATTATGTAAAAACAACAAATATTTAGGTTGAAAGTAAATCGCGAACTTTTTCTTACCGAAACTGTTACCTATTCCAAATCAGCTTTGCAGTTGTCTGAATTTGACTTTTTATAAAATCCTCTGGAGTTACCACTTTGATAAATCAACATCTTCATTATAAGAATCTCCAGAAATGTAATGCTTGAGTCTTTGACCATTAACCACTTGTGGTCTGTCCCCATCTAGTGAATTGATTTTAATCGCACCTGAGCGATAGACCTCCTCAATGATATAAGGTCCTTCCCATTTTGAAAGTAATTTTCCTGCAAAAAATCTGAGACGAGACCTATACAATAAAACTTTTTCACCTACGTTAAATTCTCTCTTAAGAATTCTTCTATCATGCCATTGCTTAACTTTCTCTTTAAAGAGCCTAGCATTTTCATAAGCTGCATTTCTCCATTCATCTAAAGAATTCAAATTAAGCAATCTCTTTTTACCGGCAAGTTTAAATCTCTATTAAGTTCTTTCACCGCCCAATAGGCTTTATGTTCTAATTCTAGAGCAAATGACAAGCTTTTCCATAAACCATTTTGTAAGGAGACATTCCCATAGGATTTTTATAAGCAGTTCTATAAGCCCACAAAGCATCGTTAAGCTTTTTAGACCAATTTTTTCTAGATTTATTAACAGTCTTTTGCAAAATAGACTTAATCTCTCTATTTGACAATTCTACTTGACCACTTGTTTGGGGATGATATGGTGAAGCAATTCTATGATTAACATCATACTTAGCTAAGTTTTTCTAAAAGCACCATGAATAAAATGAGAACCACCATCAGTCATGAGATATCTAGGCACACCAAACCTGGAAGATAATATCTTTAAGCATTTTTAATGATGTCTCACCATCAGCACTAGAAGTTGGTATAGCTTCTACCCATTTAGTAACATAATCAACAGCAACAAGTATATGAGTATAACCATTTGAGGAGGAAAAGGACCCATAAAGTCAAATCCCCAACAGTCGAAAGGTTCAATAACAAGAGAATAATTCATAGGCATTTCATTACGTCTACTAATGTTACCTACTCTTTGACATTCATCACATGATAAAACAAATTTTCTAGCATCTCTAAAAAGGGTAGGCCAATAAAAACCTGATTGTAGAACCTTTTGCGCAGTTCTATCTCCAGCGTGATGTCCTCCATAAGCACTTCCATGGCATTTGCTCAATATTTCTTTCTGTTCATACTCAGGAACACATCTTCGCATAATGCCATCTACTCCTTCTTTATACAAATGTGGGTCATCCCAAAAATAATGCCTCAAATCATAAAAGAACTTTCTTCTTTGCTGAGCTGTAAAGGTCGGAGGCAAATACTTGGCAACAATAAATTAGCATAATCAGCATACCAAGGACTTTCGCGTGAGCTTACCTTTATCGCAGCCAATTGTTCATTTGGAAAACTATCATTAACAGGTATAGGATCATCTGAAATGTTTTCTAATCTAGACAAATTATCAGCAACAGGATTTTCAGCACCTTTCCTATCTACAATATGTAAATCAAATTCTTGCAGTAAAAGTACCCATCTTATGAGCCTAGGCTTAGCATCTTTCTTTTCCATAAGGTATCTAATAGCAGCATGATCAGTGTGAATAGTAACTTTTGAATCAACAATATAAGGTCTAAATTTATCACAAGCAAAAACAACTGCTAAAAATTCCTTTTCAGTAGTAGCATAATTCTTTTGAGCGGCATCAAGTGTTTTACTAGCATAATGAATAACATTTAACTTCTTGTCTACCCGCTGTCCAAGAACAGCTCCTACAGCAAAATCACTAGCATCACACATTATTTCAAAAGGTAAAGTCCAATCAGGAGGTTGAACAACAGGAGCTGTGATTAAAGCCTTTTTTAGAGTTTCAAAAGCTTCCTTGCAATCATCATCAAAAACAAAAGGTACATCTTTTTGAAGAAGATTAGTGAGGGGTTTTGAAATTTTAGAGAAATCTTTAATAAACCTCCTATAAAAACCGGCATGACCAAGAATACTACGGATACCTTTCACATCCCTTGGACAGGGCATTTTCTCGATTGCTTCAACTTTAGCTCTGTCCACTTCAATACCTCTTTCAGAAATTTTGTGCCCTAGGACAATTCCTTCATTAACCATGAAATGACATTTCTCCCAATTAAGAACAAGATTGTCTCCTCACATCTCTGCAAAACTTTATCAAGATTGTGCAAGCAATTATCAAAGGAAGTTCCGTAGACGGAAAAATCGTCCATGAATACTTCCACAATTTCTTCACAAAAACCATGAAAAATAGCAGACATGCATCTTTGGAACGTAGCAGGAGCATTACACAAACCAAAAGGCATACGTCTATAAGCATAAGTTCCATAAGGACAAGTAAAAGTAGTTTTCTCTTGATCTTGTGCTTTAACAGCAATTTGTGAGAATCCAGAATAACCATCAAGGAAACAAAAATGGTTTTCTTAGACAACCTTTCTAACATTTGATCAATAAAAGGCAAAGGATAATGATCTTTCTTAGTTACTTTATTGACCTTTCTAAAATCAATGCACATCCTATATCCAACTACTACTCTTTGAGGAATAAGTTCATCATTTTCATTTGGTACAACAGTAACTCCTCCTTTCTTAGGGACACAATGCACAGGACTTACCCATCTACTATCAGCAATAGGATAAATTATACCAGCATCAAGAAGTTTTAATACCTCATTTCTTACCACTTCTTTCATCTTAGGGATCAAGCGACGCTGATGCTCAACAACAGGTTTTGCATCGGGTTCAATGTTGATGGCATGTTGACATATAGTAGGAGAAATCCCCTTTAAATCATCCAAAGTGTATCCCATAGCTCCTCGATGTTTCTTTAGTACTTCTAATAGCCTTGCTTCTTCATTACCTGAAAGTTTAGAACTAATAATAACAGGATATACTTTCCTTTCATCAAGATAAACATACTTAAGATTATCAGGTAAAGGTTTTAAATCGAAGACAGGATCTTCCTTAGGAGGCGCTGAGGTACCCAAATCTTCCACAGGCAAATTATGCTTAAGTATTGGTGGTTGACGAAGAAAGGCATTGTCAATCTCATTCCTCTCCTCCATAAATACTTCACTTTCGTGTTCCTCCATGAATTGCTGCAAGGCATTGTTAGGAGCAACAGCAATAGAAGCAAGTTGTTCAACTTGAAAATTCTCATTAGGTAATTCAGTTTCATAAAGTTGTTTACCAAACTTAGAGAAATTAAACTCATAAGATTCTCCATTAAATTTAGTGTAAATTTTCTCTTTCTTACAATCTATAATGCACCACATGTATTCAAGAAAGGCCTACCAAAAATAATGGGACAAGCTTTACTAGCAACAGAACCAAGTACTAGAAAATCAGCAGGGTATTTAGTCTTACCACATAAAACTTCAACATCTCTCACAATACCAATTGGAGAGATAGTTTCTCTATTAGCAAGCTGAATAACCACATCAATCTCCTCAAGTTCGCAAGGACCAATTTCATGCATAATTTCTTTATAAAGATCAAAAGGAATAGCACTAGAACTTGCACCAATATCACATAAACCATAATAGCAATGTTCTCCTATTTTGACTGAAAGCACAGGAACACTTGTTTTCCTAGCTCTACTGGGATGTGAAACAATATTAGAGGCATCTTCACAAAAGATAATATGTCCTCCTTCTACATTTTCAGTTACCAAATCCTTTACTATTGCTATTGTGGGTTCAACCGCTATTTGTTCAGCAGGTTCTAAAGCTTTCTTTGCACTTTTATTAACCACACTAGCTATGATAGAATGTTCCCTAATTTTAACAGGAAAAGGTGGTTTCTCAATATAAGGTTCTGGCAAGATACGATCAACTGTATGAACTTCAATGTTTTTAATATTGGCAGAATTAGTATTATCTTTGTAAGGCAAATGATACTTATTGCAACTTTCTTTAGGAACATCAAGATAAGAGGCAAAAGCCTTGTAACAGTTTGCAATAACTTGAGAATCAAGACCATACATATCATAGAGATTACGAAAATTATCAGTATTCATAAAAGTTTTAATGCATTCGTAATCATACTTTATACCTGATTCTCTACCTTTGTCGTTCTCCCATCCTTCAGTATTTTCCTCAATCCGATCAAGAAGGTCCCATTTAACTTCCTCTTTATTACGCGTAAATGATCCAGCACAAGAGGTATCCAATAGAGTTTTATCTTGAAGAGAAAGCCTTGCATAGAAGTTATCAATAACAACATTACCAGGAAGCTCATGAATGGGGCATTTGAGCATTAATGATTTCAATCTCCCCCACGCTTGGGCAATACTTTCTCCATCATGAGGCCAAAAATTATATATATGATTCCGATCTTGATGAATTTCACTAGGAGGATAAAATTTAGAATAAAAGAGAGGCACAATCTCCTCCCAGCCAATAGAACGCCCATTTTCAGCATCCTATACCATTTTGCAGCTTTACCAGTCAACGATATAGAAAACAATTTCTTCTTGACCTCTTCCATTGAAATACCTGCACACTTGAACAACTCGCATAATTCATGAATAAATAAAATGATCCCAGGAGGGACAGTTCCATCTCCTGCATAGCGGTTATTCGTAACTCGTTCAACAATTTTCATAGGTATTTTAAATGGAATTACTTGATCAGGTGGTTCCTCTTCTACTACCGTAGCAGTGGTAGTAGTATTTCCAAACAGGGATTCAAATGGAGATCTCTCCATGATAAAATAAAGTAGCAAGCAGAAATAAAAAACACCTACAGTAAAAGTTTCCCTTACCAATTCCACTTACCAATAGCGCTTCACTCCCCGGCAACGGCGCCAGAAAATAGTCTTGATGACCCACAAGTATAGGGGGTGTATCGTAGTACTTTCGATAAATAAGAGTGTCGAACCCAACGAGGAGCAGAAGGTGCTGACAAGGAGTTTCGGTAAAGGTTTCACTGTAAATGCTAGCAGACAAGTTTTTAGGGGTTTTTGATATAGCAGGTAAATAAAATGAGTAAGTAAAAGACAGTAATAATAATTGCAGCAAGTGGCCCAATCCTTTTTAGAGCAAAGGACAAGCCGGTTGGTTTACTTATGATGACAAAATGTTCTTGAGGACACACGGGATTCTAGTCAAGTGCTTTCGCTTCACATAGTTGATTAATCTTTATTGTTTTGATAAGTGTTGTGTGGGTGAACCTATGCTAATGCACCGCCCTTACTTGGACTAATACATACTTGTGATTATACCTCTTGCAAGCATCCGCAGTTACAAGAAAGTAATTAAGATAAATCTAACCACAGCCTTAAACTCTGAGATCCTACGCTCCCTTGTGCACCGGTATACTAACGGGGGTTTAGGTTTCTGTCACTCCGGCAACCCCACAATTAGCAACCAAATACACAATGCATTCCTCTAGGCCCATAAAGGTGAAGTGTCATGTAGTCGACGTTCACACGACACCACTAGAAGAATAGCACCACAACTTAAATATCAAACCATTAAATATTACTCAACATAATTCCACTACTAACACGACTTCTCCCATGTCCTCAAGAACTAAAAACTACTCACAAGACATCATATGGATCATGATCAGAGGTGATATAATGATGGATAACAATCTGAACATATACTTTAATTCACCGATAAAACTCAATAGCATCAACCACAAGGAGTAATTAACACCGGGAGAGTTTCCCCTATGAACTAACAAAGTATAGCCCTAGATGTTACAGCGGAACGAGATGGTGCAGCGGTGGTGATGGTGATGGGGTGGAGATGATGATGATGATGATCCCGATGAAGTCCAGCGCGATGACGATGAGGATGGCGATGATCTCCCCCTCCGGGAGGGAATTTCCCCGGCAGATTTCTCCCTGCCGGAGAGCTTTTCTCTCTCTGTTGTTTCCGCCCGTGGAGGCGGCGGAATATTTTCTCTGGCTCCCCGTCTTAGGGTTTCTGGGGGATGAAGTACGCGAAGGGGGAGCGCCTGAGGTGGGCCAGGGCACCACACCATGCCTGGCGCGGCCAAGGTGGGCCCGCGCCCAGGGGTGGTGTGGGCCCCTCCTGGCCCATCTCAGCCTCCCCTTTTGGCTGCCTCCATCTTCTGATAAAATAGGAACTTCTGTATTCTTGAAAATTTTTAGAGCTCCAGAAATATAGTGTCTTGACGGTGCTTTTTCCAGCTGAAATCTGACTCCGGCAGTTAATTATCCAATAATCATCAAACATGCAAAATAAGACAAAATAACATAAGTAACACCTCTTAATATGAAATATATCAATGAATAACAGTAAATTATGATATAAAATAGTGATGCAAAATGGACGTATCACACATCCAGAAACCATAAGCTCCTGCTGGTCCGAAGTAAGCAGGGTAGCCCATAGCTGGATCCAGTAAGTCGCCATATTGATAACCTGTAAGACATGAAAAGTTGTTTTCCTGTTAAAGACAATATTATTCCTGCAGTTCCAAATAGACCAACATATTGCTGAAACGCCAATACGAATCCTAGCTTTGGTCTTTTTATCAATCCCATTCAACCAATTTCCAAACATATTGGAGACATTTGTGGGTGGAGGGATATTATATGTACAAAACACAACACGCCATATTAAACGAGCAAAAGGACACGAGATGAATAAATGATCTATAGACTCTTCACATCCACAGAACAAGCATTTAGAGCATCCGTGCTAGTTTCTTTTGATTAAGTTATCTTTTGTGAGCAAGACCTTCCTATTGAGGAACCACATGAAAATCTTGATTTTGAGAGGGATTTTTAACTTCCACAAATATTTACGCAAAAATCTGGTATGTCCATTCATCAAATCCTCATACATGGATTTTATCGTAAATACTCCATTGGTTGTAAGTTTCCACACAAAGGTATCACTATTATCTGTCAGATTAATATCCGTCAAACGAAGACATAAGTGTGACCATGCATCCCACCTGTCTCCAATCAAGGCCCTCCTAAAACTCATATTTAAAGGTGGCGCCCCAAGAAAAACATCATGCACCAGAACATTCTTTTGCTGCATTATGTTGTATAATGAAGGATATGTTGTTGAAGTGAGGTATCCCCTAACCACGTACCTTCCCAATATCTGGTACCTTTCCCGTTTCCTATTTTGAAAAATCCTCTATTAAAGAACTCCTCTTTAACTCTCATGAGGCCTTTCCAAAAAGGTGAATCAGTTGGGCTAACTTCCACTTGTGCTAACGGCTTAGTACTTAAATATTTATTTCGAAGTAGTTCTTGCCAAACCCCTTCTTCATTCAAAAGCTTAAACAACCACTTGCTGAGTAAACATTTGTTTTTTAGATCTAACACCTCAATGCCAAGACCTCCTTGATCTTTCGGTCGACATACAATGTTCCATTTAGTTAACCGATACTTCTTTTTATGCTCATCGCTTTGCCAAAAGAAGCGTCAGCGATAAAAGTCAAGTCTTGTCCGTACCCCTTTAGGTATTTCCAGGAAAGACAACATGAACATCGGTAAACTAGTTAACACAGAATTAATAAGGACAAGTCGATCTCCATATGAGAGTAACTTGCCCCTCCAGCATCCCAATTTGCCTTCAAACCGACACTCGACTGGATTCCATTCTGCATTACGAAGTTTTCTATAATGGATGGGCACACCTAGGTATTTGAAAGGTAGGGAGCCAGACTCACATCCGAAAATATGCTTGTACTGCTCTTCTACTTCCTTTGCCTTACCAAAACAAAAAATCTCACTTTTGTGGAAATTAATCTTTAAACCGGAAAGTTGTTCAAAAATGCACAATATTAACTTCATATTGATTGCTTTATCTAAATCATGTTCCACGAACAGAATAGTGTCGTCAGCATACTGAAGTATGGATACCCCACCCTCAACCAAATGAGGAATGAGGCCCCCTACTTGGCCATCTGCCTTTGCCCTTGCAATCAGTATAGCCAACATATCTGCCACAATATTAAAGAGCATCGGGGATAGAGGATCTCCTTGTCGGAGTCCCTTTTTTGTATGGAAATAATGACCAATGTCATCATTTACACGGATCTCGACACTTCCTCCTTTAACACACTGCATGATCCAATCACACCATTTTTGTGAAAAGCCTTTCATGCGTAAGGCTTGTAGTAAGAAATGCCACTTAACCTTATCATACGCCTTTTCAAAATAAATTTTGAACAGAACTCCATCCATCACAACCCTTCAAGGATGTGTCGTCCAGGCATGAATGCCGACTGCGTGGGTCTAATAACCTTATGGGTGATCCCAGTAATGCGATTAGTACCCACTTTCGTAAAGATTTTGAAACTGATATTGAGAAGGCATATAGGTCTATATTGTTGGATCTGAACTGCATTTTCTTTCTTAGGCAGCAAGGTGATCACGCCGAAGTTCAGTTTATAAAGAGGCAGGCTCCCCTCTTGAAACTGAGCAAACATTGCCATCAGATCATCCTTTATAATGCCCCAGATTTTTTTTGTAAAATTCAGCTGGAAAACCGTCAGGGCCCGACGCCTTGTTCGTTTCCATTTGTGAGATAGCCTCTAATACTTCCTTCTCGGTGAAGTCAGGAGTTAGAATTTCGTTTTCCTCGACGGAAAGCTGCGGTATGTCATGAATCATACTTTCATCTAACAAGACGTTAGTCGGTGCCGATGCACCAAATAACTTCTTATAGTATTCTGTAATATAGACCTTCAAATTTTCGTCACCCATAATGGTTCCCTCGTCTTGCTCTAATTGGAAAATTTTCTTTTTCCTATGTTTACCATTAGCAATAAGATGAAAATACTTCGTATTATTTCCACCTTCTCGCACATGTTTCACCTTGGCGCGTTGTGCCCATTTTGTTTCTTCATCTCGCCGCAGGCCACTAATACGATCATTAGCCTCCCGCAACCTATTCCTTTCCGACTCCGAGAGTGGACAGGTTTCAGATTTTATATCAAGCTCGTCAATTATGTTTAGAAGTTTTTCTTTCTCCTTTTTATACTTTCCACTCATATTTTTTGCCCAACCTTTAAGGTACCGTCTTAGATGCCTAATTTTGTTTTGCCAAATTTCAATGGGGGAATTACCAATGGTGGGTGCTGCCCATACGGCTGCCACCAACTCATGAAAACCCTCAACCCGTAGCCAGGATAACTCAAAAGAGAAATGCGCCTAATTTCCCAAATGAGCATGGACTCTGGAATCCAAAAATAACGGAGTGTGATCCGACCCTGTGCGGGTAAGTGCCTGAACCGTAGAAAGAGGGAATTTTTTCCCACTCCGAAGTGGCCAGAATACGGTCCAGCTTCTCAAAGGTACGATTTTCTCTCCTACTAGCCCAAGTATATTGACGTCCCGACATCTCGATCTCCTTTAGACCGATCCCCTCAATTATGGCATTAAACATGAAAGACCAGCGCGGGTTAAAATTATCATTATTTTTTTCAGTTGGCTTTCTAATGATATTGAAATCCCCACCCGCCATCAACGGCAATGGTTCATTCTCACACATGCGAACAAATTCGGAAAGAAACTGATTTTTTTATCATCTTGAGCAGCTCCATAGACCGACACTAGGACCCACTCGAAACCATCGCATTTGGACTTAACGTAGAGTTTGACACAAAAGTCACCCACATCCACGTTTTTAGCCTGAAGTGTTGCCATGTTTATGCCGATTAACATTCCTCCCGATCGCCCATGCGGCGGGAGACAGAACCAAGAAAAATCTAGCCCGGCCGCTAAATGTGTCAAGAATGGTGTAGATAAATTTGATCTCCCCGTCTCCGAGAGAGCTAGGAAGTCTAAAGCCCTCGCTATTCCAAAATAAACCTTTTAAACCACTCATCTTGACTTTTTGTTTTGTTTCTTAATTCTAACACTCCGGCGTCGAGTCGAAGTTGAATAATCTTTTCTAGGGCGTGATATCTTGGTCCTCTCAAAAGGAACAATGGGATCCAGCTGATCCTCTAAATTTCTCGCAAACTCATCCTCCACTAAATCCTCCGAGAGGCTAGTAGCTCTATTAAGAATCAAATTTTGTGGATCCTCTAAATCAATTGAACCAACGTTCTTGTCTAACAAAAGAATGGTCCTATCAAGTTCATTATCTTTGATTGACTTAGCCGAATTAATTTTTTCAATGTGAGAGGAACCCAACGATACTGCTAACTTAGCAGCTCTAGCTATTATCTGATCATCCGAAAAAGACAAAATTGTAAATAAGGGGTTTAAGTTTCACTACAACACAACAAGCACATAGAGACACTAAATAGTATGGCTTGGGACGCTATATTTCATCTCTAGAGAGTCGTAGAGGCGCTTCTCTAAAGCGTGTCTGGAGCGTCTTCTTATCCACCGTCTCAATTACCGTATAGACGTTTGCTAAAGTGTGTGTACATGGTATAAAGACGCTGTGTTGAGACGTTGTGAAAGCATGTCTACATATTGTAAAGACGATTTACAAGGCGTGTCAACAGACTTAGAGACGTTTTCTTAGTTCACAGTAGGATGTATATATACAAATTTATACGCATAATTTATATTCATCATATACAGCTCTCAGTACATACGTACATCATATACGTGTCTTTTTTTTAACAAAGCGTCTCAAATTGGATACTCATCCATACAATCCATTTTATTTGTATATTTGTGTAAAAAGTGCTATTTTCCATATCTCGTTCAGGCAGCTTACAAGGCAAACAATATACCAACAACACCAGAAAGTATAGCGCAACCAGGAAGAACTTGTATTAATAGCAAATGGAGTTTCACAGCTGAATCAAATGTCGACATACAAACACAATACATCGGGAAAGATCGTGAACAAGAAAATTCATAATATATACTAATGCCGTCCTAAATAAATAGTATATATTTCTAGCTTTGTCGCGGTAGAAACTAATGCTTTAGGCCCTTCATCTGCAGTCAGTTCAACCTTCTTTAGCTCTCAGTCAATCTGCAAATTAAGTTAGACGAAAGTGAGAAGTTGCCTAGAATAAGATAGAAATTGCAGCATGAAGTTCATGAGAAATTGCCTACAATAAGCTAGAATTTTCAATACATCAAGATGCTGGATTGTTGAACATGGCATAAAGAAAATAGAGATTGAAGTGGATTGTGCAGCAGTTGCTCAAACACCAAAGAACAAACAAGATAAATCTAGCAACGCTATCCTAGTAAAGGAAATGAAAGCATGCTCACTAGTTCCGAGGTTTGGAATGAGACGCGAGTTGGCAAACGAAGATCTAATTAAGTATTCACATCATTTCAAAAATACTGTGAAATATCAAAACTGAAGTACCTATTGACTACACGATAAAATAATTCAGTTTTCGAATACTTCAGTTCACAAATTAAACCAAAGAAAAAAGATACGTACATTATTTTGCCACAAAGATCTGTTTGTTGTCTCTCAGCTGGAGTCAGATTATGATTTTCCATCCTTGCTCCTTGGGGTGTAAATGTCGAAGCTCCGTGTTCTATATGTAATACAATAATTTGAAGAGATTAGCATGTAGCGCTACAAGCCAAGAAAGTTGTACAATTTACTAATCATTAATTACTTGATAATTATCAAAACTGACCTAGCTCAACAAAAGTAACTTCTATGATAGAAAGTACCTGCTCCATGTAACAGCTTAACACAAAGAAATGGTTTTAGCGCATCCAAAAAAATACATTAAGCATTAATACAACATAGAATGCATCAATATCAAGGCATAATCATCAGATTGTCCAAAAAAATACATCCAAAGTACAATCATCAGGTTTTTACCTTGAATCCTTGATCCAAACAAGGGAATCTCGCTGTACGTGGCACTGCAGCAGCCCATGGCTAGGAATTGAGGTAGGAGTGCTTTAGGGTCTTAGGGATACACATCTAGTCGAGTTGTACTAGGAATTGCAATAACTCACAGAATCGCATCAAGAGCTCAATCCACCACCTAATCGTGAAACCTTCAATACCCAAAGAATAACATACAAATGTATCTGAAAGTAAGAGAGAAGAGCGAAATTATTTGCAAAAAAATTACAGCGTTCAACTTGAATATCTTGCCATCTTCCCTTGACTAAGTAGCAGCCACAGTGGTGCCCATCGCTGGTTCGGGAGAAGGGAAAGTAGTGCAGGCGGAGCATGGCGCTGTCAAACGGCTTGGGAGAAGCTCGACGATGGTGCTGGAGCAGAAGATGAAGTCGCAGCTGACCACTGTCGGGGATAAGGGCGACGCCAGATGCATTGGATGCCAATGATTTAGATGCAGATCGTGGAGGAAAGGGATTAGGGCGGCTCTGGGGTGGGGACGACGCCGGGCTGTTGTTGGAGGCGATACAACGTTGGGGTGCCGGGAAGACGGCGAGGAGCGGTGCGCCGCCCGGGATGGGGAAGGCGTCGGCGGCGCTGAGAGGACCATGCCGATCGGATCTAGCCGAAAAACTGTGGTGGCGGCCAAAACATGGAGGCGATGGGAAAGTTTGGTGAGCTATATATTAGGCAATATTTTCGTGAAACAGAAAGCGGGAATGTTTTATTTTCTAGCGGTAAAACTAAAAATAGTCAGCGCCAATACCAAGTTCGTATTTCAGCCGCGTATATTACTCCTACTTTTTACTCGATAAAAAGTAACTTTCCTTACTTGGAGGAAAGACATACTAATTTCCTATACATCTAAAGACGTGTTAAAAACGTCTCAAAATTCGTCTTAACTTTTCTATAAATTGGCAAGATTATTTAATTTGTTCTCTCTTAGATAAAGGAATTAGGACGCAATGTGGAGCGTCTCAAAAAGCATCCCTACAAAGAGGTGCTTTACTCATCTAGAGACGAAAACAAATTCGTCGCATGCAAAACATCTCTAGGTGCTGATTTTGTTGTAGTGTTTGTACCTTCCGTGAGATCACGACGTTGCGCCAACGCGGTTGCCCTCTCCAGCTGAGTGGCATCGGCATTAGGTTGTGCTCGGATACGGCCACTAGACCGCACCCCAAGCACCGCACCATCTTGGATCCCCCCAAATTCCACCACCTTGCGCCTCGTAGCGCCGTCGTCTATGCCACCCGAGTAGTGCACCGCGGCCGACGGTGGTGGTGCGGCCGTGCTCCCCGGCGAGAGGGGAGTCAGCAGCAGCTCGGCCCCCCTTGTACCCCCGCCTGGGGCACACAAGTAGAGAGGCGAGCTCGCCGTGGCTGGCACCCCACTCGATCCAATACCCCCACCCGGGGTACAAGGAGAGGGGGCTACCGCCACCGAAGACACGCCGCCTGACCCACCACAGCCGGTATCGGTACAGCGAAAAACCGGCGCATCGCCAGTCGGAGAAGGGCAACCAGCCATGCTGCTGGGTTTGGCCCCCATCTCCATGATGGTAGCAACATCCGCCACCTCACACCGAGATGGTAGAAGCTCACAAGTCTCCACCGAGTCCTCGGCAGCCACCGACGATGACGTGCATGCCGCCGTAGGTGTGGGTGATTCCACTACCCTCTGACTATCGCACTCTACAATCGCCAAACGCGACGTTTCTAGTTTGAGGCTGTTGAGAGTGGTTCTCCTCTTGAGCAAGGCTAGAGAATTTATCTAAAGTCTCTTTCATCCTTATAAGAGCAATCTCCTCTTTAGCTTTCTTGATCGAACTTCGGACCAGCGGGGAAAACACCACCCCCGGCCCCTTCTGTGATCTCGACAGCTGTTGCTGCTGCCCATCCGACATACCCTCCTGCTGCGGTAATACTGGCTCCTCCACCGAACCCTGAGTATCTGCAACCTTATTCGTGTTTTGCTGGTCTTCCTTAGCTAGAGCATCTTGGAAATCATCCCCCAAGTCCCCTCATGACCATTGTTACCATCATCATCATCCCTCGGATCATCCATGTCCATGTCAACCATGTCCCCGTTGTCCTCTCCATCAACAATGAACGTGAGGCTGTAAAAGCCGTCTTTTATGAACATAGGAAAACGCTTTGCGATTTTTGACCAATTCAAACACCCAATCAAGATCCGCAACACACCATGCTTCCTAGTGTATGCCATATCTATTTTTAGGGTCATGCCAAACATGTCCCCAACAGGCCACAACGCCAGGAAATCACCTCGATGTATCCATGGAATGCCCTCGACGCGCACCCAGATTTGAGGTAACGTTTCCATCGGCTCAGGAGAATTTTCCCAACTATCAACAGCGAGCTTACATGTTGTATTAGGCACCTCACATGCCCCAAACACCCTCAGCCGTTCCAAATCAGTCCTGTTAGGGAATTGAACTCTGTATATGTTGTGCCCCACTCGCCGAACATCCCAGATATAATGATCAGAAGGTACGAGGCGCTGCAGCTGCGACACAATTTGAGGGATACTCAACTCCCCTCCAGACACCGTCACTGAAGCAAGTCGAACATTCTCCAGCTTCGGTTTATATGTCTCTGTCAGCGACGCCGCGAAAAACAGCAACTCTTCATGGGCATACCCGTAAACTCTGACCTGAGGCTTTGGAGCTGACAACAGAGGACACTCGGAACCGACGTGCACTGGTCCTTCACATATGTCACAGTACGGAGCAGGGCAATCCGCGAGAAGATGGCCAGTCAGTCCGCATCGGAAGCACTTCTTCCCCTTCTTAGCTGCTGCCCCCTCGAGAGCGACAGCGAGTTGCTCCACCGACACGGCCGCCGCCGCGGCCGTTCCAGCAGCTCCTTGAGCCCCCCCCCCCCCCCCCCCCCCCGCGTTTACGACGACAGGGGCGGCCACAACTTCCGGCTACGGTGCTGCAACCACCGGCGCCGCCACTGGCACGACTTGCACTTGCGGCACCGGCTGGCCCACCGCCATAGCTTGGGCCGGCGCTGGAGCCACCGCCCCGTTCTGCGCCGCCGGAGGCACCTGCAGGCCTCTCCCCGCCGCGACGTGCCCGTTGCCGAAACGGCCACGCACGACACGGTCTGCACCGCGGCCGGCAGCGGCGCCATAGCCGAAACCGCGGCCGTTGCCGCCCTGGCCACCGCCATAGCCTCCACCGTGTCCTCCATAGCCTCCCCCGTATCCTCCATAGCCTCCTCCGTAGCTAGCACCTTGTCGACCACGGAAAGCCGCCGCACCTCGATAGGCACCGCGGCGGCCGTTGGCGAAGAAACCAGTCCCCGCGTGGAAACGGCCTCCGAACCTCGCCCCACCTCCTCCTTGCTCGAAACCACCAACGCCGCCATAGGCAGCAGGGCCGTCCGGCACCCCGGCCGTGCCGCTAGGACCTCCCACTTCAAAGTGGCGGCCGCCACGAGCAGGAGGAAAGCCTCTCCTCGGATCAGCACCACCTCGCCCGCCACCTCTCATCGCCATAGCGAGCTCGCGGTCGAGCAGCGATGCGGCGGCTCTCTCCCACGTGTACCCTAGCAGTTTTTCGAGTCCACCCCCCGCAAAACCTAGCGATACAACTCGTCTTTGATCCTTCTGCTGTTCCCCGCAAAACTAGGAAATTAACCAAAAAATAATATTCAAAAGGAGGTAAACAAAAAAGATCTTAAAAAAATGGTCGATGAAGAATTATTCTGAATGAAAAATAAGTCATTAACCAAACAATTATTTAGGATGAAATGTTTATCTCGTGTAAATAAATTAGAAACTTCGGAAATTGCTACCTTGCCACACACACAGGAGTATTTCTGTCGGGTGCTCATCTCAAACCGTTGGGAAATGCATGTGCACCTGAAACAAAAGCGTCTACAGAGCGACGCTGTAGACGAACGGTCCTGACCATTAATCGCACAGCTTTTGTGCATCTGTGTTAACAGTCCTGCCGCTGCCATATGTACTTTGGATCTTGATACTGCTCCTGCTGCACATCGATATCGTTGGCAGGAGCCCCAGTCTGAAAAACAAACGCTGGGGGCGCTGCAGTGGCAGCACGTGCTGATTAAATCCTTAAGTTAATTTGCAACGGTGACTGCATTGGCTGCGCTAGAACATTGGCCGTTTTCTTACTACGAATGTTATGTCCTCTTTGGTTTCTCAAGAGATTCAGCAGGCAAACAGTGTAATTATATCTGTGATTCTGCTGCTGTTGCTGCTGCTGCAGGCGTGACGTCGTTCGAGGTGGATTTGCAACGGAAGAAGGTGGTGGTGACCGGCGACGTGACGGCGCCGGAGGTGCTGCAGAGCGTCTCCAAGGTGAAGCTCGCCCAGCTATGGATGCCCCCTCAGCTATGCTAAGCAACCCAGCAGTTTTGAGCGCCATCGTGATATATATGCGGACCAGGTGCATGGCCGGAGACCATTTTCTCCGACAGTAATGCAGCGCCCACCAGTGCGCCGACCAACCCTTTGTTTCTCCTGAAAATGCTGTGCAAGTTCGATCCGTTTTGGGGATCCCGACGGGAGCACTGCCAGTGTATTGTGCATTGTTCTATTAGTATGATTTATGAAGGAAATAAGTAGATTTTTGCCAGGGAAAAAATTCTAGCATCATCTGCAAGCAAGCAATGATTGACTATGGCTCTCGATGCAAGGAGTTATCCTTCTGTTACCTAGGAAGAATACCAACGATTATAAATTGTTCTGAGAGCCGTCTGTATTCTCTCAGGTACCCCTATATATGTTCAGAAGCAGAGATGGTGTCAGCTAGATAACCTTGAATAAAAGAGAAGGTTTGTCAAGCCAGTACTAATTCACTTGTTAAAAAAACGGCATAACTACCCGCAAAACAAAAAAAACATTACTAATTCACTATCTATGATAACTCTGTATTCATACACCATTTTGGTGTTGTGATACCCTCTCCATACTTAATGTAGTGTAAAAAGCCACTCTCTTACCATATGTTGCCTATCTCATATATGTTTGGGTTGAGGGCTTCCATACGCTTCCTAGCTGCATCCACAGAAAAACCAGTAAACAGAATAAAAGGCTGCAGGATATCGTGATTCGCGTCCGACTCCGGTATGGAATGGCCAATTCAGAAATCAGCTAACTGAAATTTAGGAAAAATGTAAAAATATGAGCTGAATGGAACGATTGTTTTCTCACCCGAGATTTCAGGTAACCATTTGGTAATTGGAAATTTTATTTTTCTCTGAGAAATGTTGCTAGCGGTATAAAAGTCGGGCAAATATGAATTCTAGATTCCAAAACTTGGTCAAATAAACTCCCTATGAGAAATATCACCGGTAGGCATTGACTTGGTTGTTCTACTTGGACTAGACGAATTATTATTTTCACAATGATGGTCCATATATTTGATTTTGTTTCCTAATTATGAACAGTCAAATTATTGAGATTTGATTTCATTATAACAAGATCCCGTGTAGTTTTACTTTGTGCTGACAAATCAAGTATTTTATAAAACTAATTATAAACGTGCAAGATTGAATGGAACTATGCAGCGATACAGCTATGTGAAGTGTAGCTGGCCTATGAGCTGATGATAGAACGTGTCCTCAGTTGTCCCGGAGGAAAACGTGCTGTACTGCCAAAGTAGACACAAGTGAGAGTTAGATGGCACATGAGTAAATGCATATATACCGATAATACGACTTCAAGGCTTGTTTTCGTTCTTCGAACAGACATACAGATACCAGCATAAAAAACACAGTTATTTTAGAAAACGGAAGAGTTCTTCGAACAGACTTAAAAATAACAGCAAAAAAGACCCAATTTTTAAACAGTAGAATTACATCCATCGCTAAAGAACCCAAAAGTACTTCATATACATAAACACAATTCTTATAGCTACGGCATAGTTAGTTGAGGCTGGCATGCCCTCCAATCTGACAGAGTTCAACCAGCAGAATAAACATAGCAAACCCAGAAAGTACAGCCACTCTCACTAAAAGAAACCACCATTTCGATAATTAGGCTCAAAACCATGTGGTAGACAATAATATCTAGAGAAGAAATCCGTACCCTTCGGCCTATCAAGAACGGCAGACCAATTGACCTTCACTTGCAGTTTGAGGCGACCCTGTTCCCAAACAGTCTCACGCAGAGGATATTTTAGAGTGACAACATTCTTAGGGTCCTCTTCTGTGTCCTCCTCATCAACATCGTCCGCCTCCTCCTCCTCCTCCTCCTCCTCATCATCATCATCATCCTCATCATCATCATCCACTTCCTCGGTCTCCATCTTATCCTTATCCTCAATCTCACAACTAGCATCAAGAAAACAAACATAGAGCACCAGTTTTTCATCTTCCACCAATGCTGGGTCTTCTACATACCCATTAACTGCTACCAGATTACGATTTAACACAAGAGATCCATTTTGAGTCACCAAGCCCCTGTTACGCACACTACTATCATATAGGAGCATATGATGTCTATAATTTCTACTAGTCCCAGCTGTTATTTTACCATCGAAGTGGACAAGTGGGTCATTGGGCTCTTGATTCACAACACTAACTTCAAGGCTAGCAGCCACTGGAAGATTCACTTGTTGCAATACCAGTTTCACTGTACTGTGGAAACTCCCTAGCTGAAATTTGATGCGTTTGTGATGTTGGTGGCAAAAGTACGGTAGCACACCTTGGCTAAACTGCGCATCATCATCAGGGCTACCCTTGCCCTTGATCTTTAAATCAAACTCGAAATACATATAACCTAATGTAACCAATGCTCGGTATGGACTTGTCAGAGCTAACATATCCTTCTGCGCAAGGGTTTACAGAAACTACGGTTAGAATCAGAACATGACACCAGGACATGAAAAACCATTACTAGCCAGATGAATTTAAACAACTTCAAAATACTTGTGCTGCTGCACTACCGTTCCAAGAGCTCCTAGACATATGTGGCTTGTATGGTGAAATGAGAAAGACATCTAGATTCAAAAAAGAAATCCAACTTTACACAGGAACAAGTGTCAGGACCTAGGTGGAGAAATCTCACAGAAAATAAAGGGCAGGAGAAGTGATGAAAATGCGTTGTTTGACAATGAAAAGGCAGATTATTAGGATCCTATATCGAGAAACAAAAGCTTGGACATGATGACAACTAGCTAGCAATATACTGCTCCGATCAAAATGCATTAAAAGGCATCAAATCGATGTGGAAATCCATGAAGAAGAAAATCTTGACAAAGTGTATCCAGTAACCATCTGAATCATGAAATTTGGCCGCATAATTATTTCAGTGAGCATATTGGACTAGACAACGCATTGCATTCACGTAAACATATATACATGGTTAGATAACATTACGTGTGCAATTCAAGATGCAGAGCAGATTTACTAGCAAGAAGGATAACGACACCATCTGACTCATATACACATGGAATAAAGTGAGCAAATAGAATCAAGGAAGAAGTACCTCCGAATTGATGGTCTGGGCATCCTCTCTTTCACAGTTAAACAGATAGACACATTTGTAGTCAATCTCATCCCTAGCGATAACTTTACCATAAACCTCCGCCGGGTATGTGTAACCAGGACCAACTCTGACCACCCTAATGGATATGACGTCAATTGATGAATACGCCAGGTCATGCTGTGCATTTGTTTTTGTATCTACATACTTAGTCTTGCTCGTCCCTGGTGGTAAAGGGTCAGGTTGATACGGTGGCCCAAGTGGAGCGGTTGCTGTAAATCAATCAGGATCGGAGAACACAAATCAGAACAAACGAGAGGATGAATGCTTTGGAATCAACAGCTAAAGCTAGAGGGAGTTGTGATTTCTGAACATGGAGGGAGAGCTCACACTTGTCGTCAAGGTCGAAGCCGGCTAGGTGGAAGCTGCAGAAGCAGCTCGGGACACGAACATCCCTCTTGGGATCGTAGACCATGAGCGCCTCGACTTTTTTCTTGTGCATCTCATCATCCAGTCGACGTGCACCAATGCCCTTCATAATTTCATGAAAATCATGGAAGGTCGTATGGATGATCTTCACAGGACGCTGCTCGGCCATGCCCTCCGTCTCGCCGCGATCTTTAATCTTTCCGAGCCGAATGACAGCCCTAGCCGCGATGTCCGCACGGGTCTCATCATCCATGTACCCCGCCTTGACAGCCCGCTGAGCGTAGTACAAGATTCGGCGGCACACACTAGTACAGAACGACACATCGGATACCCCTCTATGGCAACGGCAGGAGTTAGGCGACGGTAAATCGCGACATCCCCCGCGTGCCCGCACTGGGCCGTAAAGCAGACCCACAACAAAGGCAACGGGTGAATAGTGGAATATATGTTGGCAACGGAGTTTGGTTTAACTCCGTTACCGATGTGTGCTCATCGCACACGGACAGTTTTGTAATCTCCGTTGCCATTAGAAGCAGCCCGACAGCCAGCTTATAAGAACCTACTATGCCCTTCACTCTCACTCTCACTCTTAGTGTCTCACTTCCAACCCTAGCCGCCGCACAGTCTCCTCTCTCTCCACTCTCTCGCATGGCTTCCACCGTCGGCGCTGGTAGATCCGGCCATCGCGGCCGTGGCCGCCCGACCCTCCGAGCCTTCAGGCAGCAGCGTCAGCTGGTGTTGCGGGACGAGCTTGCGGAACAGGCCGCCGCCGATCCGGCCCCCGCGAGCTGGTCCCGCAGCCTTGGCGCTCGTCCGCACGGCGAAGGCTCCGGCCGCACGCGCTCATTTGGCCACCATTGCAGCTACCGCGAGATCCGCCAGGCGATATACCCCGGCCGCCATCCGTCTTCCTCCTCCTCCTCGTCCTCGTCCTCCGACGAGGAGGAAGAGGAAGAGGAGGAGGATCGTGATCTGGAGATCGCTTGCCAACTCTCCCGCGCCGATTTCAAGCGCGAGGACGCCAAGCGTCGTCAGGGCGAGGCCGATCTGGAGGCGGCGGTCCTCCTCTCCGAGGCGTCGAACCAGGTCGAACGCGCCGAGGAGGCGGTCTACCAGTCTGACCTCCGGGCCGCCATAGCCCTCTCTTTGGTCCACGGCGAGGGCAAGGCGCCGCCAGGGGAGGTCGGCGCTAGATCCGTCGCCGGCGGCGACGCTAAGCGAGCCCGCCTCGCCTAAGGTAAGACCCCAGTTCAGTAGGATAGCTGTTTTCTACTCCCTCCGTTCTGAATTAATTGTTTATCCATAGATTTGCTCTGTTTTTAGTAGGCATTGTTTACACATAGATTTTAGCTGTTTTCTAGTTGTAAGTAGCTAATTGTTTATCCATAGATTTGCTCTGTTTTTAGTAGGCATTGTTTACACATAGATTTTAGCTGTTTTCTAGTTGTAAGTAGCTAATTGTTTATCCATAGATTTGCTCTGTTTTTAGTAGGCATTGTTTACACATAGATTTTAGCTGTTTTCTAGTTGTAAGTAGCTAATTGTTTATCCATAGATTTGCTCTGTTTTTAGTAGGCATTGTTTACACATAGATTTTAGCTGTTTTCTAGTTGTAAGTAGCAAATTGTTTATCCATAGATTTGCTCTGTTTTTAGTAGGCATTGTTTACACATAGATTTTAGCTGTTTTCTAGTTTTAAGTAGCTAATTGTTTATCCATAAATTTGCTCTATTTTTAGTAGGCATTGTTTACACATAGATTTTAGCTGTTTTCTAGTTGTAAGTAGCTAATTGTTTATCCATGGATTTTCTCTGTTTTTAGTAGGCATTTGCTCTGATTTTAGCTTTGTTTCTGTTATGTCGATGATTAAAATTAGGTGACACCGTGTGATCCGGGGGTGGCGCTAGTGATCCTTGTGATATGCACAAATACACATCGATCTTGTGCATCCTACTTGGCTCGCTTGCTCCATCCCTGGAATTTGTGTGTCCAATCTACCTATATATGAGGCATTGTTTAGGCTATGTTCTAGTTGTAATTAGTTCTATATTTTCTGTAATACTGATGAAGAAGCATATGTCTTGTGTATAGAGATGAAGGAGCTTACATTTTGATTTTTTTTCATCTTCTTTAGGGCGAGGAGGAAACCTGGAGACTATGCGGCGGCCGTGAAGACGTAGGAGCGGGGCTCCGTCCACACGGTCCACTGAAGCCAGCGCCTCCAGGAGCAAGACTTTTGTGCAGTACTAAATAGGTAGAAGAAGACCACGCAATGAAGCTGGGCGAAGAGGAAGGTGAAGAACCGGCGGCCGTCAAGAAGGAACCACAGGGCTCCGTCGACGGTGCAGCAGGCGTCACCGGCTTTTTTTTTTGTTTCCTTTAGCCCTCATTACAAAGGGTCAAAAACTAATCTCCGTATCTGATGTAAAGACTAAAGGCAACGGTTATATATTATGCCCGTTGCTAAACTTATTGCAAACGATAAAAATCTCCGTTGCCATTGTGAGACTTCACATCAGTATCGGAAGCGGGGACACGGACCCTTTCTCCGTTGCCGAAAGGGTTTTTGGCCCGTTTCTGATGTGTCGTTCTGTACTAGTGACACAAGCCGGAGAATGCAGCGCTGCCGCCAGAAATCGTAGCAGACCTCACGCTGAAAGGCGCTCAAAGCGACGCCCTCCTCAGGTTCGATCTCATGTTCCATCTGCTGATCCGTCTCACGCTCAAAGGAGCTCCAAGAGAAACGCTCAGGTTCATGTCCCGTCCGCTGCTTGATCTCACGCCGGATAGATTGCTCCATCAGATACAGATGATTATGAACTATGACAAGAGCATCGATGGCCTGTTCGTTCTCCGGATTCTCGTCCACGCCCGACATCTGGCCGAAGGAATGGGATTTCGTTGTTTGGGGATTCGATTCCGCCGCCGCCAACGCCGATGTCGCAGAGAGCAGAGGTTATGGTTTGAGGACGGGAGGATGAAGTAGGCATTTAGATTGGATCGACTGTGGGCCTGCAGGCCCAGCTCGTCTGGCTCAACAGGCACGCCTAAAAAGAGGAACGATCTCAAAAAAAACAATGGTCGCTGAGCAATTATGTGAATGAAAAATTTCCCTAAAAAATTGTGAATAAAAAATAAGTTATGAACTGAAAATTATTTTGAATGAATTTTTATCTCGTATAAATAAATTTAAAACTTGTGACAAAATGGTTTTTAGACCCAAGTGAGAAAATGTATTGCATGAACATTTTTTTGAACTTGAGAACAAATTAATTTGAATGGGTAATCACTAGTACATAGCGATATTAAGGACACCCTTTATTAAAAAACTGCAGCCAAATAGCAACTTAATTATAAGTAATACCAACAATTATAAGTAACTTAGCCAATCTAAAAAGGTCTTTTCTCCCGCACGAGCAGACGGCGGCGGAGAAAACTTGCCACCGATCTGCACCAGCCAGATCGATGGTCTCCTCTCCCTCCGCTCGTCGCCCCGGCGAAGGAGGGAGAGGAGACCCCGTCCCTCCTTTCTGGTCTAGTAGTTAGGGTTGGCTTTGTCTGCTGTGGTGCGCCGTTGGGGTGGTGGGAGCGGCGTCCGGGCAAATAAATCTGCCTCAACTCTCCCACACCAGCGGCGACCTTCACGGCGGTGCCTCGGGGTTGATGGCAACGTGTGCTGCTCAGTCCTTCAGACTTGCAGCTTGGTCTTCTCGCTGTTCTTCAGATCTAGTGAGATCAGTTTCTCCTTGTGTCGCTGGCATTCGTGCTTATCCGCGACGGCGCTAGCGGCTGGGGCGAGGTGGTTCTTCTGGAGCGAGGATGTTGGTCTGTAGGTCATGGATCTGTCGCTCTTCTCCGACTTCGTCGACGGGAGGTGACATATCTTGGTCTAAGACAGCATGGGGACGTCCCCCGGTCGACGTGCCACAACGACATGAGGCTTGCTGCGTGCAATAGGCCTGTTCATGGACTCATAAAGCCTTGTTGGCGATGGTGCTTTCTCGGATTTTTACAATTGTGGAGGCTCGACGTCTCTTCCGGCGTTCGTCTCGGCGGCGCTGGAGTTGGGCAGCGGCCGCTCGCTACAGTGGTTGTAGGAAATCCTTGGGATCGTGTTGTATTTCTCGATCTCTTCGGATTTTATCTGCAAATTCAGGATAATCATTTTATCACAGTCTGTCTTTTAGTTTCCATGTGTGTTGCTTATTGTAACTTGATTTTCGACTAATGAAATATGTGGTTGCTCTAAAAAACAATTATAAGTAACTTGAAACTCTGTTTATGGGTTTCATGCTTGCAATGAAATCAGGATCGATGCTCCTTAACTCGAGAAAAAACAATTAGTTGTTCCAAGAGCCAGTATTTTGTCAAATAGCATTGTTCAGAACGAGAGATGGTGTTACTCAGATGATGTGCAACAAAAGAGAAGGTCTCAGGTCAAAACAAAAAAGAGAAGGTCTCTCAAGAAATTACTAATTTAGATGTAACAGAAGTATCCACTACTAATTTACTATCTATGGCCAATAGCCACCACTTTGGTGTTTTGATAACCTCTGCATACTTCACGTAGCGTAGAAACTAGAAAGTCACTGTGTTATCATACGTTGCCTATCTCATTTTTGGTTGAGACTTCGAACTGCTGCACACTTCTGAATGCATTGCCAATTTGCCATCTCCAGCATATATGTCCAAGGTTGCCTTAATTAGCTTACAGTCACAGCGGACCACTGGTAACAGATTTTTCCTAACTTTATTTTCCGTCATCTTCGACTTCTGAATGCATCACAAAGCTCGGAAAGGCCGTGGTGATGTCCCTGAACATCATCAACAACAAAAACAACAATGAAGTCACTTGAAAATGAAATGTATAAAGGGCAAGATCATGTGATCTCCACTCTCTAGCCTAATTCATCTAACTGTACATGTTGTGTATTCGAAAAAGAGCGCGAAGTGTACATCGAAAAAGGGAAGAAAAATTAAGAACATGCTCCTCTGGGTTTAGCCTAGAAGGAACAGAGCAGCGGATGAGTACTCACTGGAGATAGGGCAGTGACATGTTCCTCAGCGAAGCTGGGTTCTTCTTGACGAACTCCTCCCATTCCATGGGGTCTATCCTGCCATCACCATTGGAGTCTGCCTGGCTGAACGTCTGACAGTCCAAAAGGAGCAAACACAGGACATGTTAGAACCTGGGCTGGAAGCAAGGGAAATAGCTCCCGAAAACTTGGGAAAATATGTTGCTCATTTACATTATCAACAATCTCCTCGACGGCGGTATCGGAGAGACATAGGTCGGATTCACCAAGAAGTGCCACGACCATCTCCTTGAGCTGTTCCAACAGTCAACGCAATCCGTTAACTGAATTTCAAGAGGCCATTCATGGTTGAAGGTCAATTTTACCTCTTCTCTCTCGATGTAACCTGTCCCCCTTAAATCGTACAGTTTGAACGCGACTGCAGAAGAGGATATAAACTAATTCAGAATGCCGGTTGATTGATTCCCCATGGACAGCAGAGGGGAATAATGGAGAAGATGAGGAATGAATAATACACTTGGTCTTGTCTGATTCAGGAGCTTTAGGGTGGAATATGCTGAGCGAGCGCACGAACTCGCCGAACTCGATCACGCCGTTCCGCTTCAGATCAAACATATCGAACACCTGCCAGCAGCCACGGCCGATAATTTATCATCTAGTATGCGCGAAATCAAGAACTCAGGATATGGCTTTAGTAGTCCTTTTACCCTGTCCGCGAAGAGGTTCGCTCCTCTGTCATTCCTGAACAAGGCGAGCCGGAACTCCTCCTGATCGATCACAACGCCAAGAAGAACCCAGAGATTGAGGATGGCCGATCGATAGAGAGATTGGATCGAGGGATGTACGTAGCAGCTAGGTTACCTTGTGGATGAGGCCGTCCTTGAAGATGGAGAAGCTGAGCTTCTTGTAGAGCTCGTACAGCGCCTCCACCTCGTTCACCGTGACTGCAGCAATGCACGTCGCGTTCCGGTTCAGGTCGTACAGAGGAAGACAAGGCGAACTGTATTGTTCATCAAGATCAAGAAGCACGACGAGCTGGGGGAATGCGTGTGCTCACATGAGGTCTGCGCGGCGAGCACGGCGGGGTCCTCGTACCCCGGCGCGCGCTTGGGCTTGCGCCGCTTCGACGACGACGAGGCCGCGCCGCCCATCCTATAGCACGCCGGGACGATGTGCACGCCGCTCCGCCCGCTCTCTCTTCTCCGCGTCCCGCGAATCCACGACGGCGGCTATCGGTCCCTCTGCACTCGGTCTCCGCTCTCCGCCCATCATATATCTCTGTCAGTTTGTCTCGGCGGATCTTTGGTCGCCGTACCAATACCATTATTGAGGTTTCTTTAGTCTGCTCCTGTAGCGACGACCCAATAATTGCGATTAATAATACTCTGTGCGAGGCACCTCGATCGGCTTTCCTACTCCACATGAACCCGTCGCCTCATGGCTCCCGTCCTTTCCATCCACAGTGGGTCAATGGATGCACCAGGGTACATACACATGGGGACGATGCTTGCGGCACAATTGCAAAATACATGTGAAATTGTAACCATGTGCAACTCTCAGAAGTACGGATTAAAAATCGTCGACGGATATCT
Organism: Poa pratensis; assembly: GCA_947311845.1. Taxonomy (NCBI): domain Eukaryota; kingdom Viridiplantae; phylum Streptophyta; class Magnoliopsida; order Poales; family Poaceae; genus Poa; species Poa pratensis. The sequence goes on along the minus strand of CAMZMU010000060.1, from coordinate 43,118,410 downwards.
AACTTAATACTCGGTTACTCGAGAATTAGCAAAAGGAAAAAAAAATATAGACATCTCTTTGGCTGGATTCTCTACGAGTGACAAGAGAGAGAATAAAAAGGGGAGAAGACGAAAGTGCTCCATGTTCCGCAAACTTTACAGGATGGCCAGTTCTTGGGTTGTGGAGAAAAAGCGTGGGTCAAAAAAAGCCGTACCCGCAAAACACACAGAGATACAAAAAGTAAATCGACACAAAATGTAGAGGGGCTTTCCTTTCCTTAATTACTATATATTTCTGAATGATACATCTAAAGTTATGTTTCAACCTTGGGGGCTGTGAGTGATGATCAATGAACCATCTTGCAGAAACTACGAGAGGTCTGAGACTTGCATTCGGGTCTTGTGCATATGGTTATACTCACAACCTACCAGTTTACTATCTGACCCGTGGGTCCATGGAGCCCCCAACAGCCAAAGTCTCCTGCAGGCGACAGTGGGGATGGCAACACAAGGGCGTCCCAAATAAACCCATCATCTCCTTAGTCCCTTTCGCCCTCCCATCGAGCCGCGTCCACCTTAAAACAAGTATTATGTAATACTATTGATCTATCCAATGAGTTAGAGGCTTTAGATAGAGAGGACTTGAAAATCCCGAGGAGAACTCGGCGACGCACCCACCCCTTATCTCACCATTGCCTTCCTACTTAACCAATGATGAGCTCTCCCTCACGCTATATAGTATTCTCGTGCGTACGCACGCCATATAATACACCCGGCCCACACGATAACCATGTGGTGACGTCACCCGGTAATAAATGACATACAATTTCACATTAACTTAATCCACGAGAGCGATACATGACATGCAGTTTCACATTAACTTAACCCAAGAGATTAATTACATGTTGTTCTATCCAACCACCCATCATTTTCAATCTCATTGTCAATATTATATCGGTTATATCTTTTAAACTGAATGTCCGATTTTTATATTTTTTATATTTGAGATCCTGGTAAGGAGATCTTGAAAACAAGATCAATATTGGACATATTTCATGCATATTTTCAAAAAGTTCAAATCCGACTCTGAAAATGGTAGCGAAAACACAGATATTATACATTTTCATGTGCCGAAAACGCTAGTTTCTTTTCTAATCACAAAGTTAGTCTCAGCCACTGGATTCCCTCCGCGCGCGATACCAGGAGTCAAAAGTCCGAGTCATATCTACGAAATCATTAGGCGGTTTTATTCCCATATTTTGGGGGAGTACGTGTTTACATGATTTCTTTTTGTGATTAGTTCGGAGCACATCATATCTAAGATGTTAGAAGGTGTCTGAACAACAGAGATTGCTCGGATTAGACCCTCTAAGTGTTTTTATATTAGTGGTGAAATATTTTTATGGGGTAATGTCATGTGACTTTAGGTCACTAACACGTGTCCACATGTCGGTGATCACCCAAAGGCACGCAATTTATGCAGAGTGAGCTTAATTCGTTTTCTTAATGTTTGACCTTTTCTTATCTCTTAGGACCTTAATCAAAATAGAGTTTAACACCAATACAAGTGCAAAATCCACTCTAGGTCTATATCTACACGGTGTTCTCTTATATTATGGTTAAACTTTGACGACCAATTTTAGTTGATGATCATAAACATAAAACAATTGGAAGTCTTTTTTAACATAAACTAGCAAGGTGGCCCCCGCAAATGCGAGGGCATCATCTTTATCATGTTCAAAATGTTTATGAAATAACTTTATGGTTTCAAAGGTTGTAGAAACTTGGAATTCTAAATATAGGATTATATGGCTGTTGCAAATATAATGCTAGGTAAGACATGAAAAGTATTGTGAATCATTTTAGTTTTTGGTGAGCTATGAAATTTCCAAAAATACAACCCCACATATTCTAGAATGTTGTCTATTTCAAAACATAAGTAGTGCGATTTTGATATATTTTTTACTATTTTCTTGATATTCCCTTGCCTAAGTTTAGATCTTCTATACTGTAACTGACTTGTAATTTTTGTGTCATATAACAATAACCAAATTAACAATATATTTAAATATATTACAACCATCTGTAATTTTCTAATAATATACAGTTGCCATGAAATTAATGTACACCTAGAGAATATATTAGCTAGGATTTTTTCCCATGCACAATGAAAAGATGAAACAAAGACACGCACATCACCAATTGAATGCGAGCATGGATGGACGTTTCCTATATGTTTATAGAATTTTCTAGTCTATCTATATTTTTTAGTTAAATCATAATGTACGTTTAGTATATAACATAGCATAGTGGTTTTCACAAATACGATGGTGCTTTCTTGATCTGCAAAAGTTGTCTGGGAAATGAATTTCATTTGCCATTAATACTCATATTATGTGATTATAAATAATATGGTCCTGTAGTCACCACAAATATCATGCTAAATAGAAAAAAGACTTTGTACATATATTACTATTAATTATCCTTTTTTTGATCACTTTCAACCAATTACAGAGGATGCCCTCGCATGCATCATCTTTAATATATAGAAGTATTAAGTATATATTAATTAAAATAAAATAGTGTAGCCATTGCAAGGGCATTCATAGTGTTTCATATAAGAGTACACTAATATTATTTATCAGCTTATATGAATATTTGTTTGGATTGAAAGATCTAAAAAAATATCTAGAAAATTTATTTAGGGTTCCATAGAGAATTATATTACGTGGAAAGGACTAACATTGTTCTAATGACCACAAATTTCACGGTAAATAAAAATATCACATGTGCGGGGAACCTATTTTAGTCATCTTTAAATCGTGGCTAAATTATCACTTCAAAATTAGAAACCCTGTATGCGAGATATGCATGTTATGTATAATCTTGATCGATACAATTGATGTCTACATATAATAATCAGGATATCGCTAGATGACTCCTAGATGTAGTTAAAGATCTATTAACCATGGTTGGTTGGTTATGATACCAAACCCTCGTATTAATGCTCAGATGTTGATATACAATTATGAAGATATATTAAATTTTGCATGCAAATCATAAGGATCGACATATCAATATGTGTATGAAAATAGATGATTTTGTTAGGGAAGTCGAGAATAGAGTTTTGCTCATATACTGGGAAACTACACAATTCGCATGTTTAATTTATTTTGTCAAATTATTCCCTCATTCTTCGGTTCTTAGATACTCGACGCCCTCGGTCTACATTAGAATATGTGATGATTTATAGTTTTATACACGTATGTTGTTTATAAGTTGTTACTTGGTTCCTACAATGGATTAGTTAGAGGCTTACATTTTCCTACAATGGATTGGTTATGGACGTTAATTTATTGGAAATCAGCTATAAAAATCGTAGTTAATTGTCTTGAACTATTTTATAGCTCAGTGGTTTTGTTGTTTTGCCTACAACCCCGTGTAGTGATTGTGTATAATTTATTCATTTTTATTGCAAAATAAAAAGCACCGATGCTTTCCAATATTACATTGACATATGAGCTGGTAGGCATATAAATAGCCAACGACCAATTTACGTGGATAAGCCACTTTGCATGCAGTGGGTTGCCTGTATGTGGGTGTTTTTGGCATATATAGCTAGCCTGTAGTTCTGATCTCTGATGTACATGCATGTTTCCTGGTGTAACACGGAAGAAAAACACTCAAGGCGCCACAGCATGTTTATGTCCATGGATGAAAGAAAGGAAAAAAAAAAGTACACGGAGGTTACACATTTAATTGATTACGGGCCCACCTTATTAGGAAAATTGTGAACATATTGAACGTGTCAAATGAAACCTTCACGTTTACGCAATTAATTAAATCTTAGCCACATATTTTAGATCCAACTATTAAAATAATTTAAATGATGTGGCTTAACGTGATGGATTTATTAGACATTCGTATATTGCTTTTAGTTGGAATGTACGTGCAACGCACGTTAAATGGGACACTTTACACGAAGAAGGTCTTCAAATGAGACAATTTACAAGTAGAACGTTTTCACAATTAAATGGAACAATTTACAAGTAGGAAAAAATCATACCTAGTTGGATTACTTGTTTTGGTGCAAGTCAATATCCCCTCCCTATTTGTTGGGACTGAACAACACTCCATGGACGGAACATTCTGTTGTTGGGCAGTCAGTGACAAGCACACTGTCTGCAGAGGTATTCCTACAAGCAAATATCCATTGTCAGCTTTGCTTAGCTCCACATCAAGGTAGCATTCAAACAAAAGGATCTTACAATCAATCTAATCAAATGTCACAAACAAATAGATGGAGAACACGCTCTTTTATTTAGTTACCAATTTTGTTCTCTATACAATTTCAGCTTTTACCGTGCTACATGAATCTAAAGATAGCCAAAGACATTACCAACATTATTATGATAAATGCAAGTCGATTGGTCGAGATGTTTACCTAAGAATCCTGATGAAGATGGCAATGCACCAGCTTTAGTACAGTGCGATGAAAGAAATTATACTATTAGAATCAACCAATTTAAATAATTGTATGTAATTTTTTATGTCAATCCGCTCAAAGTTCGTGTAGATGTAGGTAATTTGTTATGAATATAAGTAAAAGTCATTTCACATCACAATTTGTGTACAGAGTCGCCAACGCCTCCAATGAGTAAACATGCAATCCTGGTTCCCGTCATCATTTTGATCTAAAAGTTCAAAATACAAATAAAAAACATGAGAGCGTGAATAACAAATGAAGATCCATATAGAAAAACATAATGTGAAAAAAAAATGCTCAGCTTGTAGTACCTGAGAACACATAAGTAGAAGGACTCAGTGTGGTTATGCATGTACGTAATGCATACATCAATGACTAAATGTGATTTTGGGCAGCTGACGTTTCCAAAAAACAAAAAGGGCAGCTGATGCGTTGGTTGTAGAAGGATATGCATGCGCTTGTGCAGCCGTAGGCGCCTGCGAGCGCCGTGTACACGTCCGCCGTCGGCGCGAGCCAATCGTTCGACAGCATCGTCTTGAAGAGCGTCGTGGCCAGGCCAAGCTGCTCTCAGTTCGAAGATCTGAGAAGAGCAATTCGTACGCGTAAGCATTAATCAATCAATGGATGGAACCTCGAGGGCGGACTCCAGCTGCAAGAGGCGACGGCGGAGTCGAGGGCCTCGAGGACGGCGCGGGGCCAGAGGCAGGTGGACTGCTGGCCGGGGGACACTGAGGCCTCGGTTTTAGAAGGATATATGCAAACGCTTGTGCATAATGCATGTAGTGCCATCCTTGCATCGTGACGGGGCTTGCATGGAGCTTGCCTGCGCCTGCGGACTCCTCTGCTTGGGAGTGGAGCGCCTGGCGTCGACATGTTGGGGTGCGCCGATGGCTGATCGATTAAATCGGATCAAAGCCGGCGACATGTGAGTTCCTGCGCGTGACGATGATGTTGGGGTCGAGTCAGCTAGGTAGATCGACATCCGGATTCCGGAGCTGCGTCGGCGATGGTAAACCCCAGCGTGGAACGTGAAGCAGTTATGGACAGGTAACTGCCTTCGCTCGGCATGCCTTCGATTTGCCGACGGCGGATTTGGTGGTCTCCAGGCGTGACAGGTTCTTTCGGGCCTATGCTTAGGTACATGTACGTATGGTGGCCTTATATTAACCGAGGGATTATTGAGTCGGCCTTGGGCTATAGGTTAGTGTCCGTTTTCTTCTACAGAATCCATGTACGTGTTTAGGTCAAACACCTATCCGTGTACTTCCAAAACTTTGTTTCTTTGCTTTCCTTATTTTTGAACGTGTTGAGGCCGGACAGCTAGCCGCACTTTTTTGTTTGACCAGACAATCTGGATCGTTGATTGAAAATTGAACGGACAAGATTAAAAGTGTTTGCTGCTCGACATCGGGACAATCTGGATCGTTGATTGAAAATTGAACGGATAAGATTTAAAGTATATCCCAACATGTTTGCTCTTTTAATAGTAGTATAGATAGATAGATTCGATGATATAAATTTTGTGGCACATAAGACATGTTGTGAAGAACGTTTATCATGCCACATAAGCCACATCTTTTTTTTTTCATTTTGTCAGGTTAATGGTCAATTCGAACCTCATACACCCTTCAAGAAAAACAGAAGGTTTATCATGACACTACTATCTACACTAACCATAAGAAGAAAATATTTTTTGTAGTTATCACTTGATGGACGCTTATCAGCTATCAGATCTCCTTCAGTTGTCCGGTTTATATCATCTGACGCTCACCATCTACCAGAGTTCCGTCGGTTCTCCTACTTGAGGTTCAGGCTTTCCAGTTGCAGCTCACTTCTGAACGCACTGGCTCCCAGCATGCTCAAGGGTGAATTAGCTCTAAATGGACCATAAGTTCCTGATAATGGTGCTTTCCTTATTCGTCGATTCCACCACTATCTTCGGCTTCTGAATGCATCACAAAGCTCGGAAACGCCGTTGTAATGTCCCTGAACAAGAACAACGACAACAATCAGTATATCACTAGAGGGCAAAAGCATCAAAAGCATGTCTATATTAAACTAAATAAGCCTAGAAGAAGCAGCATTGAGAAGTCTTTAGAAATTGAAGGAGTTGCCATGGGGTATAGAGCAGCAGATGAGTACTCACTGGAGATAGGGTAGTGACATGTTCCTCAGTGATGCTGGGTTTTTCTTGACGAATTCTTCCCACTCCTTGGGGTCTATCCTGCCATCGCCATTCGAGTCTGCTTGATTGAACGTCTGTCAGTCCAAAGGGAGCAGCAGGACAGGGCATGTTAGATCGAAAGTAAACAGTTCCCAGTGGCCGGAAAAGTATGTTGTTAGTTACATTATCAACAATCTCCTCGACGGCGCCATCGGAAAGGCATAAGTCGGACTCGTCAAGAAGCGCGACGACCATCTCCCTAAGCTGTGCCAACAGTTTAAGGCAGCCCGTTAACTACAATTCAGAAAAACTCGTGGACATTTCAGAAACTGCACCCTATATAGGTTGAATGATGAGAGAATGTTTTACCTCTTCTTTCTCGATGTAGCCTGTGCCCCTTAAATCATACAATTTGAATGCAACTGCAAAAAAGCAAGCAGAAATTGCCTGTTGATTTCTTGGGACAAAAAGATGAATGGACAGGACAGAAGAGGGGAATAGTGGACAAGAAAGCGCATACACTTGGTCTTGTCTGATTCAGATGCTTTTGGGTGGAATATGCTGAGCGACCGCACGAACTCCCCGAACTCGATCACGCCGTTCCGCTTGAGATCGAAGAGGTCGAACACCCTGTCGGCGAAGAGATTTTGTCCTTTGCTGGTCCTGAACAAGGCGAGCTGGAACTCCTCCTTGTGGATGAGGCCGTCCTTGATGATGGAGCAGCTGAGCTTCTTGTAGAGCTCGTACAGCGCCTCCACCTCGTTCACCGTGACTGCAGCAATGCACGTCGCGTTCTGGTTCAGGTCGTACAGAGGAAGACAAGGCGAACTTGTATTGTACTACTCCGGTTCAGGTACAGAGTATCAAGAAAAGCACGGCGAGCTGGGGGAATGCGTGTGCTCACAGGAGGTCTGGGCGGCGAGGACGGCGGGCTCCTCGTACCCCGGCGCGTGCTTGCACCGCTTCGACGACGACGACGACGACGCGCAGCCCATCGATCCCACCAGGACGGGTAGTCACCGGCGCCGGCGGCTGGGTCGACAGAGCACGCAAGTACGTCAAAGAGGAACCTTTCTGCCTGCAGGCGTTGACTTCAGCGGATTCATCACGTTCCCGCCGTGGGGGGCGGCGGCAACACCACAACAGCCCAAGAAATGCTCACGGTTCACGAGAAACAACTGACCTGAGATGAGACCGCCGCTCCCAGAGGCGCTCTGCTCTGCTCGGAAACCTGTCGCCCGTCCGCGTCGTCGGCGAAACGGATTCTCCGTCCCTTGTCTTCTTCGCACCCGACCTCTCCGCCTTGGCTGGACTCCTCGTGTCTCCTCGGGGCGCAATTTAATGGCGACCCGGCCGGTCGGACGGCCGTGCGCCAAAGTCAAATGGTTTCCTGGCTGAGCTTTCGCTGCGGCGGGCAGGGCCGCAGGAGGATCTTGGGGGAGGAGACGATCGTGTGGACTCTGGGCTCGATCAGGAGGGAGCCACAGCTAGTGCAGGGCTGCTGCTCGCTTGCTTGCTGCCACGACAACCGGAGGGAGCCAGCAGCGTTATCATCAAGTAGGCGGGCGAGCGAGCGTCGTTGTGTTTCCGCCGTCACCGTCTCACGAGATTTCGCCATTATTTATCATCCTTTTCCCTGCAACGACCCAACGAAATTAAAAGCATTTGTGTTGCGGATTGGCTTTAGCGTGATGTACACCCCACACGAGAGTTCAGCCGTCGCCGGACCTAGTACCCCGCGCCTCCCGCCACGCCCGGCTCCCGCTTTCGAGTCTGGCTCTCGTCACTTTCCTCCCGTCGATTTCTCCATCGTTTCCTCATTTAGGCCCTTTTTGATTGAATGTTTTTCATGAGAATATTGGAGTATTACAAATTATAGAATTTTTTCCTATGAAATATCTTTGAATCAATATATTGCATTCCTATGCCCCAATCCATAGAAATTTCATCAACATCCACTCTAAACTCTATTTTACACTCCTTCGCGTAGAAGCGAGACACTTTTCTTATGTTTCGTCGAAATGACCATTCCTCCAGTTTTTATCTGTTTTATAACCCTCTGTTTTGCACCTATGATCCTATTAAATTTATGTTTTTTTCCAATTCATGTGTTTTTTAGTATTGTGATCCAAAGAAACCTAACCCCTTTCGCTTTATAATTTACTAGTTGTACTAGTCTCTCCTATCTAAAGAGAATGATTCGTTCCAGAGTCTGCCACTCCGACGTTCCGCTCGGGTTTTTCGTCCATCGCGAGTTGTTTCGCACTTTCGCCTCAAGAAGATGAAAATTAACCCGCAATCCTACATCGCAGCACACCACACACACGAACTCTCCCATCCACACCGCCGCCTCCCCCACCGCCCGCGGCCGCCACGCCAGAGGTCTGCCCCTTGCCTTGAGGGCAAGCACGCCATGGATGGTGCTGCCGTGCGTGGCAACGTCTCCGATGTGAGTAGCCTCCGTGACGGCCCGTCACTATCGCGGCCCGATCCCCTTTTGTGGTGCCCGCCTGACAACGCTGGCCATAGCGTCCTCCTCGGCGGCGCTGGTCAAGGGGGAACGGTTCGTCGTCTCCTCTTCGCCACGCGCTTCACGCTTTCCACCCTGGCCAGCCTCACAGCCCTGCTCACGCTCCTTGTCGCGGTAGCCCTGGCAGTCGACCTCGTGGTGGACTGCTCCGCCTCCTAATACCAATGATACTAGCGTGATGTGGGCGGTCGGAAACAACGTGACGTTCCGAACAACTTCTCTGAATTTATCGAAATGATGACATGTAGGTCCACCAATCAATGCAATAAAAAATAAAAACAAACGGAGGGAGAACTAAAAATGGTAAAATTGAGAACAAAACTAATGACGAAGTGGCAAAAGTGAGGAAGAAACTAAAGTTGGAGTAGCGGAGCGGTAAAACTGAGGAGCGACTAACGGAACAGTGGCAAGATTGAGCAATCGGTCAAATGGCAAAACTGAGAATTAGCGTTGGTCATAGTGGCAGCAATGATAAAATCCAAAAAAAAAAACAGTTTCACCTTATAATTTATTACTACTACGTACCTGTGTAGACTACTAGTGTAGTCGGCAGGCAATGTAATCGAGAGAAGTAATCTATCCAATCGACAAAACAGGGGCTTTGCTGTTCCGTGACAATGCACCGCAAGATAAAAATCGCCGTAACCTCGATGTCCAACGCCACCCGAAGTCGTCGATGTACAGAAACTGAGCTTCCTCTCCATGCGACGCATGCACATCCGCCGGCCGGGGCCTCGCCAGTCGCGAGCGAGAGAGACAGGCGCGCCGTATCTCGGCGTCGGCGTCGGCGACTGTAGCTGTACCCTGTACACGCTCTCGTTCGTGTGGTCTCCCAGATCCCCCCGTGCTTGAGTTTTGTGGTTGAAATCGGGCAGCTAGCATCTGCTTCCGTCACAGGCGAAACAGGGACCTCCCCGATCCATCGCCTGTCGACGGTCGATCGATGAAGCCGCCTACGCGCGACCGCGACCTGCATCCTTGTCATGCGACTATGAATGAAAGAGCTGAGCTTCCGCCGCAACAGGAAAATGGCCGCTGCTAACAATCTGAATCACGTTGTCTTGAATTCGACTATGACTCGACAGAATCAAAGTCGCGACTTCTTATCCGTGCTGTTATTTTTTTGACGAATTCAGACAGTGCTGCCTAATCTGGCTGCCGTGTGGTACTGTGGTCTGTGTGCAAATGCAATGGCAGCATGAACCAACACACGGCCAGCACTGCACCAGCGCAGCGCAGCCAGCCGTGCGAAAAACTCACACTTTCGACTTCCGAGGGGCATCAGAATCGCAGGCAGCACTGCGAATCATGCCTTCGAACTGAAGAATGTAAGACGACTGGACTGAGAACTTGCCACTGTCTGAACTGTTGAAGTGCGGCTTGAGCGAGGTTAGACTTGAAGTGGCCGATCCACTGTCTGATCTGAACTGTGAAATCGTGCATTCGAACTGAAGATTGTAAGACGACTGGACTGAGAACTCGCCACCGTCTGAACTGTTGAAGTGCGGCTTGGATGAGGTTAGACTTGAAGTGGCGAATCCATCTATCATCAGTCAGAGCCCGTTTCACCGTCAGGTTAGGCATTGTGCAGGCGGCGAACAGCTCAGGCATAGCATCTTGAAATGGCTGATCGACAAGCCAAGCATCTCGCCAGAAGCTGGCAATAGCTCCATCTCCAACGGTGCTGTCAACTGAGGCAGCAAAGAGCTGACGATACTGAATCCTGATCATCAACCGGCAGCGGGAAGCCAATCCAAGGCTTGAGGGCTCCGTCCAAGCATCCCCAAGCCACTTGACACGCAAGGCAGTACCTTGGAAATGCAGATTCTTAACCCGATTAATTCAGACAAGCACCGAGTCACCATGCAGTCCTGTTTACAACCTGCATCCTTGTCACGCGACTATATGAAACAGCTAAGCTTCCGCCGCAGCAGGAAAATCACCACTGCAATAATCTAAATCACTGTCTTGAATCGACTCTGACTCGAGACAATCAAAATCGTGAGATCTTATCCGTGCTAGTATTATGTACACAACACACCCAAATGTGTAATAGAATGAGGTGTCTATTCTGGGCCGGAACAATGGTTACACCAGAATGAATAACCTCTTTGTGGCCAATGTTTTCTCTTCTGGAACACTCGTACAACAGATGCCAGCAGACATCAGATGGCCGCGATACAGCCCTGGCAGCAAAACCAGGCCACCAGAATGCCTAGAAAGGCGCCGGCGAAGACCTGCGACGGGGTGTGCCCCAACAGCTCCTTGAGTTTCCTTTCGCTGATGGGGTGGCCTTGGAACAGGTCCTCAACGATCTTGTTGAGTACCTGTGTCATTAATCACAGAGCTATATTAGGAAACCGAATGCCAGAACTCTGAAACCTCACAGTACGAACAATGAAGCTATGAAACTGTGGGATGAGAAGTCCCAAAAGCAAGAAGTTGGCAACAGTCACAAAATAGCCACCCTGTGGAAGCAATCAGATCTTTACTGGGTTGTAACCTTGTCATTGTGCTTTTAACCGAAACTACTTCTAGAGAGTTCAGTGTCACAGGATGCAATGACCATAACGAAGTACCTAGATAGCAAGCAATAGCATATCTGTATTGGGCACTGCCAGAAATGTTTAATTGGGTTCTAAAAGATGTACTAATCAACAATGAGAAGTTTCTTATTTGGTGTAGACTCATTATGTTAGAGTTGTGTGTTGCAAGGTGACATGCGATGCTTGCTTAGTTAATCAGGGAAACAATTAAATTATAACGCTTCAGAATGAAGCTGCCAGCTATGTGATTTATCAAACTTTATGAGCTGAACAAGGTGTCAAGGTATCTCTCAGAGCAATATTTATGACACAGACCAAGTAAGCAAACCCTACCAACTTCCCTTGACTGGTTACTAACCACGATGCGCAAATTATACACCCAAATGGCTTAATTTTTTGGGGAAAGTATTGACATATCACTGCTTATAGAAGCATTACAACTCAATTTACAGTTGACACCTTTAAAACAGATAACTGACGGTACTAATAACCCATTCCGAATGTAATTTCAAAATTTTAGCCGCGCAACACATAATAAAATGAAAGTGTACAACAAAATCAAAGTGAAATAAGAACCACTCCTGGTAAGCCGAAACAATCCAATGACTGAATATTATTAGTATTGGCTTGGGCTCATCATCTAGAATTGGGTAAAATTTTACAATAGTAAATTAACTAAGCAGTCTAATTTTTTTTTCGAGAAACCGGCAGGAGTACTGCCTTTTCATTTAGACGAAAAAGAATATGTACATGAGTGACACATTTCGAAGGGAACGTGTCAAAACCCTCAGGCCTAAACAAATCTAAGCAGGGTAATAGTGGCAACAGCAATTGCATATGACAAAGTTCATCCAGATACACATATTATCAAATTCATACATTCCTAGCTTTAGCATATTCAGTTTCAGTAGTTCTGTCGGCAAGGTTCCCGTTGACTGAATTTGCACCACTCCCACAAACCCTAGTAAATCTAGCGTGCGACAGAATTCGGTAATCATGTCATCAGTACAACCATGCCTAGTTTATACTTTATCCCAACAAAAGATGGCACCAGTAAAAAAAAATTCACGACGGAAATCAATTCATTCTTTTTCATTGACAGGACTGGAGACTGGAGTAGCGCATACTCCCCCCAAATAACAAGCTAGTTCTGGTTCATTTCCTACATAGCTCGTCACAACTCACAAGGAAAATAAAAGAATAAGTCCTGAATAAAAAATACTACTACAACAACAAGAATGGATAAAAGGAAGCGAAGCATCAGCTCACCTCGGCCTGCATCCCGGCGTGGCGCCTGACGCCCGTGGCGTCATACATAACAATCAGACTGAAGCCGAGGCAGACGGGGAAGAGCGCGTCGCCGACGCCGTGGCAGAGCGCGACGGAGGCGGTGAGCGCGGTGCAGAGCGCGGAATGCGAGGAGGGCATCCCGCCGGAGCTGCACAGCATCCGCGGGCTCCACCGCCGCTCCACCACGGAGGTCAGAACGACCTTGGCGGCCTGCGCGACCGCGAACGCCAACATCCCGGACACGAACGTCGGGTTCGCCGCTAGCGCCAGGATGTACGGGCTCTCCCGCGCCTTGGTCACCGCCGCCGCCGTCGTGCTCATCAGCAGCGTCCCTATCCCTGCCCCTCCTCCTCCTGCCGCCCCGCCGGCAGCGGCGGAGACGAGGTCCGGAAGCTCACCCTGCGCGCGTCCTCCCCGAAGCGCGGCGGCAAGGCGACTGGAGAGCGATGGCGGCGGCGGTGAGGACGGTGACGGCCCGGCGGCATCGGCGGAGACGAAGGCTGGTGGGTGCAGCAAGCGGCGGCGGCGGCGAGGCGTGGGCTTTGGCGGCTTGGAGGCGGCGTCGAGGAGGCTTGGGAAAGGGCTAGAGATGCGGCTGGAGCTGAGAGCCTCCATGGCTGCTGCTCCGCATCGCCAAGAACACCGCGAGCGCGAACGGAGGGAGTGTGGTGTGGCCGTGCCGATTACGATGGGGCTTAACACTGACACCTCCTTTGACTGAAATACCCTAAGGTATCTGCTACGATACAAGCACCACCAGGGGGTATTTTGGGTATTTTAATGGAGCAAGTAGAGCATCCCGTGGCATATTACCGCGAAGATTCTGGGACAGTCGAGGTCGCCGTCTTGACACTGGGCTGGGACGGCCAATCGGGACAAGATACTGAGAAAATGACACAAAACCATCACATTTGCGGCTGAGTTCTAATATAACTATCACATAATTTCAAAAAAAAAAAAAAAAAAAACTATCACATTTGAGTTTTTGAACACATAAATACCAATTTTGGGGCTAGTGTGTGACGTTGAGCACTGATTTTTGCCTGTTAACGTTTTAATCATGTTTCTGCCAGGTGGGACCCATTGTCAGGGCTGACGTGGCAAAAAAGAAAATAAAAAAGAGCAGGTCAACACCCGCCGCCGTGCACAGCCTCCTCGCCGACGCCGCGCCTGCCTCCTCGCCGACGCCCGCCTCCATCCGCGCCATTGCCGCGCTCGAGGACGCCGCCCGTGCCCGCACTTGCCCGAACTCGCCCGCGCCATGGCCAAAGCTGGAGGAGGTCGCCCGTGCCCGTGCTTGGTCGCGGTGCTCGTCCAGCAGCTCCAGCCGCTCCGCGAACGACGCCGACCGGTACGCTTCAGCTTCACAGAGGTGCGCGCGCGGGGGCCGACGTGCTAGCTTGCTGCGCGCTGCTCCCCATCGGCTGCTGGCTGCAGCACGGCGCCATGGCGAGCTAGGAAGGGACGCGACCAACGGCGGCAAGAAACAGGCGCAAGGAGGGGAAGGGGACCGGCGTGGAATTGTGCGGCCGCGGCGCCGGGTGCGCATGTGCGGTGGCCGTCGGCGACGCTTGCCCGCCTCCATCCGCGCCATCCGTCCACCGCCGCGGACCCGTCGCGGCAGACCCTGGAGAGCGCCGCGAGCTCCGCCCCCGGGAGGCACCCCGCGCCGGACATGGTGGCCGCGCGCGCGAGGTGTTCGACGAGTGGAGGCCAGGACGGACGGCGGCGCGCTCCTGGTGCTAGGCTCGCCCGGAGCAGCAGGCAGGAGGCGAGGGCGATGGGGAGCTCTGTTGGAGAGGAGGCTTGTGGCGGCTAGGGACGCAGTGGCCAAAGGCGCGAGATGCGGCGACGGTGGACGGATGGCGCGGATGGAGATGGGCTCCATCGGTGTAGCGCATGGTAGGCCAGGGGCGGTAGGTAGGAGACGAGGTGGGCGTGGCCGCCCGTGCGGGCAGGGAGGCGACAGGTGGGCGGCGCACATGCGGGCAAGGAGGCAACGGCGGGAAGGTCGAGCGCGGTCAGGGAGATCACAGTGCGGGGGGACGGGCGGCGTTGACTTCATCAAATTTTTTTTTGCCACGTATATCCGACAAGTGGGTCCCACCTGTCAGGAAAAATGGTTAGAACGCTAACAACGATGAATCAGTGCTCCGCGTCACACACTAGCCCCAAAAGTGGTATTTATGTGTCCAAAAATTCATATGTGGTAGTTATGTTAGAACTCAACCGTAAATGTGGTGGTTTTGTGTCATTTTCTCCAAGATACTGGGACTGCATAGCATAAGATTTTACAGATTACTTTCAAGTAAGTGATAAACCAGGACAAGATACTAAAGAGAAGTACTTGGTCCGTTTCGGAAAATGATGTTTTAGATATATCTAGATTTGGATGTCTGTGTATCCAAATCCACAGACATCCAAAATCTAGATATATCCAAGACATCCTTTTTCAAACGGAATGAGTACACACTTGGAAGATTAAACATTGTATGCCTAACAGAGTATACACAATCATCATCTTGCTTTGACATAACAAAGTTATGTAGACAACCATCATGAACACTACTACCTCCTAGATTAGATTGACTTTCATTTGTGTACATTTCATTTGTGTATATGTGAATGTATTTATACATGTAACATGTCTAGATACATCCATATGTGAACAAATGGAAATCATCTAATTTGAAAATAGATGGCGCATGGTATATATATACCCCAAAGGAGATGCGATTACATAATTCTAATTACAATATTCAGGCAGAATCCATTCTACAGTAGTTTGAAACATAATTTAAATGATAGCCGTCTGGTGCAGGCAAATGGGTATCGGTAGATCTAGGTCATGCGTTGTCTGAAAGTGAATATCATTGTCAACAGCAGCTGGATGTCTTTGGGGCTCGGCACTCCAGCACCACTTTGTTAATGGGTTTTGTGCAAACTTATGGAATCACGCCAATTTCTTTTGCAACCTCCAGCTTCTTTCTGATATAATCCACGTATATCAATGGTTTTGGGAGCTGCAAACAAGATTAGATTTCATTTCAGTAAGATGTTGACCAGTGTGAAAAAGCTACTTTTTATTGAAAATAAAAAATAAAATAACTAACAATTTTGTTAAGTGACTCTTTGACCAGCACAGCAACTTCATCTTCCGGGACCTGCAAGATGTTACGTCAATGTAAATAACATATCCCAATTACAATTCTCAACAAAACAAACCTGAGTTCCGATAAATCATGCTTACATTCTCATCAATGTGAGCCACATGGGTATAGTACTGAAAAAGAAACATACCAAACAATTAATAAGATACAAAGATATATCTTTAGTGAATATGAAATACGATTAAATCATCTGTGAAGAAAAGGAACGTACTGCGTCTTTCATGTTAATGCTTCTCATTGGGCGTTCTTCCAACTCAGCCTTTATGGATTCTTGTTGTAAGGGATACAGGTTTAGTTTATAGAGATCCTCCAAAGCATCCGTGAAACCAACCTAGATATTATTGAAAGAAAGGAATATCATGCTATTAAGCGTATAATACAGCTCACACCAAATGAGAAGTACAATGAGCTAGTCTTGGTGAGCTTAAGTTAGAAATCTAACCTTGTCCTTAGCAACCCGTTTCCAAATCTCAACGAAGATATGGTCCAAATCCTTATGATAAGCAAGATCAAACATCGCACTCCATATACAATCCTAAATAAAAAAATTAACTGTCAAGTACTATCACCACTTAGGAGGCTATTATTCCAAAAAAAAGGGCGAATACGAACCAACTATTACTAAGAATCTCATCTTTGAACCAAAAGCAAGAAAGAGGTGGAATACCACAAAGAGAAAGTGTGCCCCATAGAGTAGTTCTTAAAATTGGAATGTATTTTCCTAAACCGCCCATAAGAACCATATTCTGACTTTTATCTGGTGAATATCCAACAACAGGTTCCATTGAATGAATAACGGATCCGGATCCCAAGAACAATAAAACTTTTGAAAAGCGTGAGTGGTCAAATGAATTAAAGCAGCTTGATAAGAACCTATACCAAGAGCTAACGTCATATAACCAGCTAAACTAGAAAATGTTTGATATGCTGTGTATCCCCCATGAAGATTGATGGAGAGGAGTGCCTTACCGTGATGCCAGTATGAACTAAGTCAGCATAGATACTGGAAAAGCAGGTTGCGATTTTCTGTGCTTCAGTATGTGCTTTAATTTCATATCTTGTCCTCTGGGCATCGAAGTGTTTTTTGTCCCGCTCCACATCATCATCTTCAATTGACTGCAGATAGCAAAATAAATCGCTATCAGACCAACATGACATAAGATCAGTAGTTGACAATTCATTAAGCACTCATACCTTAAGTCTACGCGACAACTCTTCATAAAACTGAAGAAACTCTTGGTCGCATTTCAAGGTAGTACAGATTGTGTGGTAAGACTCCCAGAAGATATAAGTAAGCTGCAACCAAAATAATAATAATTACCAATAGCACATAAGCTGATGGTATCAGCAAAGTGACCTTCATTAGGAAGATTATTTTAGAACCTATAAAATAGACTATAACTAATCAGAGATTTGCCATATATTCCCATTATATTGTATGAAGCCAGAGTTTGCTGTGCTACATGTATAGCACTGTAGAGCACAAAATATATGCAAATGTACTATATCCAATTATAACAGAGTCAGCCAAATTATGATTTACCCTCCTGACCTTGGATTAAGTTCGGCTGAAATGCACATATTTAAACATTTTTTTTTGTATGAACAATAGTTTCGGTTTGTATTTGAGGTTGGGGAGGCAAATCTCATATCGCCTACTTAGTATTGGCTTAAAGTGCAGAACACATCAGTAACTGAGCTGGAGTGTAAGGAGATTACGATCTAGAAGTGTGACAGGGTGAAGGAGATTACTATCTAAAAGTGTGACAGATCTATAATAGCAACAAAAGACCACAACAAAACGATAGTCACAAAGGACTTTGGGTGATTCATCTTTTTCTTAAGGAATACATTCTTATCCTTTTTTAGTGTTGCCTTGAAAAATCTCTAAGCTTGAAACACCCCTAACAAAGGAAACTAACAAGCATAAACTATACACATGGCGAACATCAGTTGCGCACACAGCATTTCAAAGAACCCACTACCTACAGCTAAATGGACAGTTGATCCAAGGATGGCCTCACCCCATGCTCTTAAAATTCAGTCAATGTGATTACCACAACCAAACAAGTCATAACAGCATAATAGAACAAAATCAATTGTTTACTGCAATCTACAAGACCAACAGAGTACAAAATTACTACATCCAGAACTCATATATACATTAATTCTCCTGCAATCATAGTTCACATCCCCAACTTAGATATTCATAGCAAAATTAGGTCCGAAAAGAACTTCGTTAAAAAGGGAAAAAGTAAGCAATTGTGCTTGCTTAGAAGGAAAAAGGTAAGCATGAAGTGTTTTGGAGCAGCAACCTTGTGCTACTAGATGTGATGTGCTTTTGGATGTGATAAGAAACTGTGATTTGTTGTATTACCGAAAACAGTAACTATGTATTTAAATAGTTAGTCAAAAACAGTCGTTATGTTATTGATCTTGCACTTGCCACAACTAACTATATCATCGCAAGCCCACAGCCTTTCGGGTGCCCTTATTCGCTTTTATGGCTGTGAGGAGGAAGATTGAGAGAGAGGTGAGGACCAATTTGACGAGCGAGGCACATCCAGAGTAGAAGATAGTGGCCGCCTTGTTGATAAAAGGTTGTCGGTCAACTCTACAAACTCTACCGAGAACAGGGGAAGCCTTGTTGATACTTAAGCGGAAATTGGGAGACAACAGCAGGACCACACGCAATATTCCCGCGCATTCTATTTCCATGTGCAACGGGCAAAAAATTGAGGGACGTGGCAATACACGGGCATTCAACTAGTAAACCTAGTTGGCTAGTTAAACTCAGTTCTACTACGTATATTATTTTAATTTCCCCGCAGAACAAGACCACAATTGTTTTTTCAACCGTGAGTAAATAGCTATAAGAATCAACAAAGTATAGTTTGAATGGGAACGGAAGTGCAATTAACAGTATCCAACAAAATCAGAACATCGGCGCAGATGTAGGTATGGTATAGTAAATTGAACAAGATGCATAATTTAAGGAGTCAAGCAATATCAATACCCACATCATTATGAAGCACTAGCCGCTGGTAGTCGTCTAAGGCGGAACGTTTGCAATATTCTGAATTGAAGTACCATTCCTTGTTCAGTTCACAGTGCTCAAAATAGCCCTCATTGCGAAGAGTGTCCGGGGAGTATTCTTTTTTTAGTTGTGTTATATCCAGCTCCTTCCCCTCCCAGAATAGCTATACAAACATAGATCAGAACTATGTTAATTAACCACAAAATAAATTGAGCAGACATGTCAAACTGAAAATATTTGTGGTATTGTCCTCCCATCTCATGTGTTAGTACCGGTACCTCGTGAGCTTTGATACGGTACAGGGCTAAGCGCTCTTGCACCTCGTTGAGTTGCTCGGGGTCGTCATATACATCCCAGAATCCTTCCTTATCACTAGGGTCGTCGATCTGCTTGTAGTGAGCCACCTCATAGGTAGGTGGGCTGGCAATAACTTTTGCCCTCTTCTCTCCAGTCCATCTGCCTGTTTCCTCCAAAAGATTTCCAGGTGAGCATGATTGGTCCATTACCAGATTCACATCGAGACAATTGTCAGTTTCCTTGCCAGGTTCATCTGGGAACAATGGATCAATGTCCGTGGTCTTGTCTTCCTCCTCGTAGGCCTCCGTAGCTTCTTGTGTGTTGCTGCCACTCTGGACTTCATTGAGTTGCTGCCACCTTGTAGGAGAAGCTGCCATCGTGGCTCTGTTTGCTTGTTTGCCGCTCTCATCTTCCAACAATGGTTTGTTTTCCTCTGCGTAGGCCTCCTCCTCCTCCTCCTCGGCTTTCTGCATGTTGCTGCCCCCTTGGACATCCTTGCGTTGCTGCCACCGTTTGCTCTTTCTCCCTCTAGGACTCCTTCTAGGAGAAACAGCTGCCATGCTGACTGGCGAGCCAGGTTTGCTGACCGGGGAGCCAGGTTTGCTGACCGGCGAGCCAGGTTTGCTGGAGCACTTGGATGCCTGAATCTCTTCTCCAGCCAAAGCACGCTTGAGCTGAGTGCCCCAGCGCAGGGCACGTACTTTCAACTTCCACTGATTCCTCGGGTTACCAGGCGAGCAGCTTAGGACTGCTTTCATTGTCCGCGAAACCGGGTCAGATGGCCGGTTCTCCTTCGGCTTCGTCTCGTCCCTCGGCGGCGTCCTCTCCACGTCGTCATCACGAGCAGCAGGAGAGGAATCTCCGAATCCTTGTATGCTGGGATCGGACAAGCTGCTTCTAATTACCAGCAGATCCGTCATCTTGCCGGCTGAGCGCTGGAGAACCCAAGGAGGCCCAAACGTAAGCACGAACCCTAATCTTATCCAGCCAAATCGACGAGAGCGACGCGGTGCGCGCCGCCAGAGCAGGCGGAGAGGCGACGGCGGCGCAAGGAAGGGAGCGCGGAGGTGGGCCGAAAGCGGCGACGGCGGCGCAAGTCAGGCGGCGCAGCGGCGACGACGGCGTGAGCCAGGGGCCGCGGAGGTGGGGCGGCGACGAGGTGGGGCGAGAGAGGAGAGGCGGCGACGACGGCGTGAGCCAGGGGCCGCGGAGGTGGGGCAGCGACGAGGTGGGGCGAGAGAGGAGAGGCGGCGACGAGGTGGGGCGAGAGAGGAGAGGCGGCGACGGTGGGGAAATTGGGATCGGCCGGACTATGGAGATACAGTTCAGTTTTTTGTTTTGACATGAGATACGGTTCAATTTTAAGAACTCGCCATAGAGTTGCAATCGGACTCGGGCTGATCTGCAACTCTCCTTACACTAGGACATTACGGAGCTATCGCTAGCGGGCCGGCCCATTTGCCGAAGAAGTGTGCCGCGCTGCTGTATCAAGGGGACCTGACTCCCCTCAGAAAAAAAACATTCCCCTCAAAAAAGAAAAAAATCAAGGGGACCAGACTAGGTGCGATAAAGGAAATTAGTGCTCAGAGGCTGTGCTATGAAACCACAGTAAGATCCAAAGAACGGAGGATTCGTTTTTTTTCAGGACTGTATACAAAGACCCTGGAAGGTTGGCTCTTTAGCTTCCCGTTCTCAATGTTTTCCGGAAAGGATCTACTAGATGAGCTTGAGCAATAGCAAACCTTGAAGCATGTGGCACCTTCTTGGGAGGTTAAGCAGCGGTATATTTGGAGCACCAACTGATCGAGCAAAGGGTTTTGCCTGTGAAGGGGGACTGGGGGAGTCTTCAGTTCATCGGCGTTCAGATCCGTCCTCTCTGCCGTAATGGTCATCCAGGGTAGCAGATATCTAAAATCAGCTTCTAATTCAAAGACCGAGTCCGAAAACAGAGTCATCTCAACTTCTCATTGGTGAGAGGAACCTTGTCCTTTCCAAACTGGATACGCTCCGGTAGCAACCCCACTAGTAGTGATCTTGTGCACAGATATTAGTTTCCCTGCAAAAGGCCTACCAGCTCGTGCAGGACACGTCCGGCGAAAGTCCCTGTCCCTAACTTTTGGCAAAATGGATAAAAATAACCACGTGACAAAACTATTTAACAAAATAAATCATCGCCGAAACTATTTCACACAAATAACCATTTTGAGTAGCACCCAACGCTAAGGCGTTATGCTCCGCAGACGCTACACACTTGGTTAAGTAGCACCCGGGTGGAAGGCGCTACACGCGTGGATGTTTCCAAACATTATTTAGGGCAGTACTTGGTATGGACATGATAATTGCGTAGCTCAATCCGTCACAGCTATAGCTTTTGTTGTGTTCGCTGCGGGTTCAAATCCTGCTAGGCTAATTTTTAAATAATAATGCATTTGTTAATTAAATTCGGTAAATAATACGCGTTTTGAAAGTTTTTGAAAAATAATACAGCCTCGTTTGCGTCGTGAATGATAGGACCTTGTCGTATGCACCGTGGACAAGCAGACCCTATCGTCTGGGGCGCAGATGAGCAGGCCGTGGCCCAGCCCGCCCATGCGCCCGACAAGTCTGTCGTTCTCGAGTGGACACCAATCGTCCACGTCGCCGCTGAAAGGCCTATCGTTTGCGGCGGAGACGATTAGTCGCTGTTTAGAAGCGGGTCGTTCCCTTTCTTCCTCCTCGCGTCTTCTCTCTATTTCGCCCGGCCTCAGTTTGCTCCGGCGATTCCCGGCCAATTTACTCGAACCAACCACAAGAACTTCGCCTAGAGCATCGTAGTAGGGAGCAGGGGAAACGTCGATCTACTCATGGGATAGCTTGGGTTGGTGATTTGGTGGAGCTCGTGTGAAGCAATGGTGGAGATGCGGTGGAGGTTGGGGTAGCTCGAGAAGGAGGTGGTGGTGGTGGTGGTGATGCTGCTCCGGTGAATCAAGACACGCTTCAAGGGTACGTGTTCTTTGGCTAATTAGGGTTTAGATTAATTAGGTTTGCATTAATATTTCGTTTGTTGTGTTGTAGTATTTAGTTGGTCATGTCGTACAGAATCTTACAGTTGTTATTTTGCGCTTTTTAATTAGTTCACGAGTCCGAGTATTAATTTTTAGGTATTTGGCTGCAGTTATTCCGGTAGTAATATTTAGTATGTCGTCCGATTTTATTTAGTTTTTCCGGTAGTAATGGGTATTTCGTGATGCTTAATTGTTGATAAGTCTTAATATTTTTTTAGACAAGCAGAAATGTCTGATGTAGTGAAGTGTCTGTTTTACTACAGTGTTGGTACTGTCTTAACAAATGAGTTGGGGCAGATTTGAGTCAGTTTCAGCACTCAGAGTTGGAACTCAATTCCCTGCACATATGGTCGATTAGTTAGGTGAAACACTGGTTGACAGAATGTTTAGGGCTTAATCCTGAAACAGACACCCGTTGTGTGCATGCATTGTGGACGAAGTCAAGGTCAAAGGCAGACGTTTTCTTCTATTTGAGGCTGATATATCGGACCTCTCAGTGAGTGTGTGCTGGCTATAAGCATGCGAAACCAGGGGCACTAACCATGTCGCCCTACTGCTTCCTGTTGCGAAGGAAGTGAATTCACCAGAAGGCGAGGGTGGGCACGATCCTGGCTAAACGTAGCAGACGACCAGGTCTTGTCAGGCGTGTAGCCGACGCCCGACCAGCTGGTCGTCCACGGCATAAACGATAGGTTCCTATCGTCTACGGCGCAGACGAGGCTGCACTATTTTTTAAATAATTTGAAAACGCGTATTATTTATCGAATTTAATTTAAAAATGTATTATTTTTAAAAAAATAGCTTGAATCCCACTCCCCACATTTTTTTCGTTTTTAATATTTTTAATAAAAGAAATTAGCGACCACCGCGATTTGAACCGCGGACCTCATGTTGCAAGAAAGAAATTAGAAAATTAGAACAAACCTGATGTGTTGACATGCTTGCTTCCATAGACCAATGGAAAAATATATCCCTGTTATGACTAATAAATAACATCAGCTTCGAACATATTAATCCATTGTATAAAGGAGATAATCATGCAGTCTCAAGAAGAGTCTCTCTTTGGAATCTGTAATCCCTTAGCGCTCATTCACAACACTAAGAAACAATTATACATGTAGAAAAAAGTAAGTTGACGGTCGATGTGCGCATGAGGCCGGCGGTGGCATCACACGATGTGGATCTGGTTGATCCTTTTAAGGGATCTTGGTGCAAAATCCACCACGACCGGCATTGGTGTCATGAAGGTCTGCACAAAGCTCAGGCAGTACATGGCTGTGGAGATTTTGCAACGGGCACTCCACAACTATGCACCGACGCTCTTGCGCCAACGTGATGTCGCTCCAGCTAACCGCAAGTGCTTCTCCTTCATTGTCGGCGGTGAGCACCACCTGAACCCCACGGGACCGAGGGCACGACAGCAACGATGAGAGGATGGCGACAAACTTAATGTCTGTTGCTAGCTTGGTGCACTCTTCCTCTTCCCCACTACATGCAGCCGATGATGCCCGAAGCGGTGCCGCCACTGAAGGTCGTGTTGAATGATACGAGTGTGACATTGAGTATATGACCTAATTTGTGTTGAGAATCTGACTAAGGAGCACAACTTCATCGTCGTGCACCAGTTATGTTGTCTTCGGTGTGAGCTTTGTGTGCTCCATTTTGATTACATAAGAATCGTTCTCTTTGAAATATAATATCGTGTAAAATAATAATCCATATTGATCTGGGTTCGGCTTTTTCTACTTGTAAATTGTCCCTTTGACCGTGAAGACGTGTCAACTATATATTTTAACTCTGATACAAGTATATCATGTCTTTACATGGTTCAAAAATGATTTTGTCAGTGGTTTAAAATTGTTTTAGGAAAGCATTCTTAACACATCGGTATTTTGTGGCATTTCATGAAGACGTGTGTTGCACCTGCACATTGACTAGTGAGAACAAACAGACTAAGTATTGAGTTAATGTCAATATACGCATGTTATGTTTTGGTAGGTAAACAATATACGCGTTGATCTTTGCTGATTATATTTAATTTTCCCTCTTAATTATTTCATTGACTATTGAAACAAAATATTTAGCTATGTACAGCTAGCAATATAACATCTTATTGGATGAGACGGACTTCATGCGTGTAGGGATGACTACACGCATATCCAATCATCATGCGTAATTTCAAAACGCTTCATCCACGAAAATGTTTAAAAATACGCATGACACCTTTTCATTTGTAATGTAAGATAACTGAGCTTCCAATCCATTTATGACGTTCCGACAACTCTATATTTTCCAAATACGCATGAAGTCCGTCTCGTCTAATAAGATGTTATATTGCTAGCTGTACATAGCTAAATATTTTGTTTCAATAAAAATATGCATACCAAGGAAATAATTAAAAGGAAACAATAAAATATAATCCGCAAAAGATACATCGCGCAACCACAGATATGGCTGTGGTCAGCTGAGCTACGCTATTATTACATCTATTCTAGAGTACTGCCCTGGTAAGGTTTGGAAATATCCACGCGTGTAGCGCCTTACATCTAGCCGCTACTTTATCAAGTGACGTCTTACATCTAGCCGCTACTTTATCAAGTGACGTCTTACATCTAGCCGCTACTTTATCAAGTGTGTAGCCCCCGAGCGGAAGGCACTACCATGTAGAGCATAGCGCCTACTCAAAATGATTATTTTGCGTGAAATAATTTCGACGATGGTTCATTTTGTGAAACAGTTTCGCCACGTGGTTATTTGTGTCCGTTTTGCCCTTACTTTCCCACAGCCTCGAGCACCTTTTGTACTGCCAATGTATCGTGCAGGTAAAACTGTACTGTAACGTTACTCTGAATGAACAGAACTCTATACGTAGCTGAGGCTGAACAGGGAGCGTAACACTATGAGCAGTTAAATGTGGGTTGGAGTACAACGAGCGTATACATTGTTACCAAGTACTGTATGAGATATCTGCTGCCAACAGACTACATTTACACAGCACCAACTGATCAACTACTGCCAAAATATCTGGCTTCCCAACCAACCAGCCACTATTCTGCCAATTTGCTAAGTCAATAGCTCACTCTATCTATGTCGTTCGATATACTCGACCACTACAATGACATACACACCGCAATGTTTCAAGCCTATCCAATATCTATTCGCTCACAGTTCGCAGTATGTACACTTCACTTTTCTTTGTTCCGTATGAGAGATGTCATTGTGTATGCACAGTTTTGCATTTGCTCCTACAAGACTTCTTATTTTGAGCCTTCATTTCGTTAGCTGTACACCTTGATTTTATGATCGTCAGCCCTGGTATTTCAGTAACCATCAAATAGAAGCATATTAGTTGTTACTGTCAAAATTAGGTTCTACCAAATGAATGGAATAGCCAGTAAATGCACCAAGTACAATCATCTGGTTCAGAAGGTGTTGTAGCCTACAATAATCACCAAGAATAAATGCAAGGACAGTTGCTATTTCCAAAATCACTAGTAAGATTGATTAATATTTTTTCATTAATTTAACACAACATAACCCTGTATGTCATTGATGATATCTTTACCACTTTATCAAACACTACAGCTGGGTGTGCTATGCTTTTAAATAGGGTTCAAAGTATCCGTGGTGGAGCAATCTGGCCCTGCAGCTTGCCGTTTAGAGTAGTACAATTCTGAAGCGGCCTAAACAGCCATTATTACTGAAAGTATGGCAAAGATACTGCTTCCCTGGTGTTGTCTATGGCTACTCTCATATACTTCTATGTTGTATCCAGAAAACAATGCAAAACATGTGTAAGCACACTTAGAAAAGTACATATAAATTCAGTTTAAAAGGCTAAATAGATGCAAGATATAAGCTGTATAAAACAGGAAAATGCATTAACCAAGTCAAAATGAAGGGTGTGCAGGGTATACAGACCTTCAAAAGAGGTGTATGGCGTTTCCTCACCTGCAAAAAGGTACACGTAGATGTAAGTATACAAGTCTCATTTTTTTTTAGAACCTCACTGTAGGGCCAAGGCCCCACAGCATTTTATTGAAATAAAACCACACACCCCACCAGAGTATTTACAACAAAAACAGCGAAAGGGAGGAAAAGAATTTACAGAGAACTATGCTAGAGAGTCAATCCATCTTGACAAACTTTGGACATGTTTGGACTTCACCCTATGCGTATGCAGGGTGATCTCATTCACAAAACCTCTTTTCCAAGACCTGAAGGTGGGCAAAATCTGCTGAAAAATGGCACCATTTCTTTGTTTCCAAATGTGCCAGCAAGCAATAATCACTATCTCTGCAAAGAAAGGCTGCCCAAACCTCTGTCTCGCCTGCTTGAAAACCACCTCAAAAGAGTGGCCATCCACCCATTCGATCTGCAAGTAATTCCATATCCTCACGCTGAAGTTGCAGTGGAAAAACAGATGTATCCAGTCTTCAGTCGTAAGTGTAGGGCACAACACACAATGGAAAACGTCAGTTACATTCCAGTGCCTCCTTCTTAACATATCACGGGTGTTGAGTCTATCACTGACCATAAGCCATGCGAAAACTTTAATCCGCAGCATCACCTTGCTTTCCCAAATCCAATCAAAAATTTTGCTAGCTTGTTGCTCACGGAAACAGTAGTGATAATATCGCTTAGAGGTATACTCTCCATCTTTCCAGATAGTTTTCCAAGTGTCAGCTTCGGCCAGGTCTCTATTTACCTGGTTCAGAACCGACAGCAAATTAACATATTCATCGTAAGCTTGTGGGGACAGTGGCAGAGCAAAGAACTGGGAAGGATCATCCGCTGACAGCATCTCCTGAACTGAGATATTGGCGTCCAAGGCAAACGAAAACAACCTTGGGAAAGAATCCTGAAAAATCTGCCCATGCCAATTATTCGACCAAAAGAGTGCCGTATCTCCTGCACCCACTTCAACCGTGCAAAACTGCTGGTAAATTGGGGCAAGCTTAATTGGCAACCGTACAAGTCTCATTTTCGAAGAAAAGAAATACGGAAGGCGCATTCCAAATAGAATGGCACATCACAAGTTACTGAATACTGCACAATAGCCCAAGGAGAGTCAACTGAGCATACATCTTCAAAAAAAATGCCGCCTACACGATTAAACGCCCATGTAAAAGCTGTGCGGAACCCCACTGTGGTGATTAGGTGTGGGGCTCCTACATGGCTGGCCGATTACACCGGTCCTAGACGGATCAAGTCGATCTAAACTGGACTAATGGGCCAACTTGGGCTGAGAAAGCAGTGGCAAAATCTTTTTTTGGGAAGACTCAGGTTATTTGGTAAAGAGGCATGCCATGCAACAGATCGAGCCTGTACTTATTTCAATGCTGGGCTTGGGTTCATACCGCACCCGCAACCCTCGTACACACTGCCGCTGCAGAATGAAGCTGGTACCGCTGTCCGTGACAAGACCAGCAACATACCTTCACTTCTGTTTCTGCTTCGTGCTCACATCTGCTTCGACATGCTCCTTTGCCTTCACTTCTACTGACCGGGTCGAATCAAACTGCAGCGTTCTTGTGGTCTGTTCTAGTGTGTTGCTCTGTTCGTATTTATGGGTCAGTTGACTGCTTGGTTCTGCTTGTTTGGAAGTCAGATTATCAAATCGTGATTAGTGGCTGCTGGGTTGTGCTTGTTTGGGATAGTGAGACTTCGTAGCTCTGCATTTCTTAGAGTTCTTTGTGGCTGTACGGCCGACTAACAGCCTACAGCCTAGATCGATTAATTGTCAGACTACCTCTCTAATCGCTAGTCACCAGCTACTCACCGACTACTGATATTTTGAACATAGCTACTAATATAGACTTATAAATTGTTAAAGATGGCGTCAGCTTAATTTTATAAAGTTCCACGTGGATTTAGGCATTTAGCACCAACACTTCCACTTTCACTAGATTTGGAAAGAATACAATGAGCTTATAGATGATGATGATATTCAAGAATAACATTATTCGTGTTTCTAGCGATATTGTTTGTAGTGTGGATACCAGAATTAATGTCCATGTACCACACACGGAACCGTGTACATCAGAATTAGCCTAGTTTTAGTGGCATCCTTTACACAGAGGTAAGACCAAGTTTGCATGTGTCATGTAAATCAACAACCGTCCAAAGAGGGCAACCAAATTACAAGTTTTTTTACATAAACCATATTTCAAGTTGATAGATACTTTCATGTTCAAGTAAACTTATGTGACCCTGGTATCCCTAATCCTGCCATATTACAGAAAGGGAAAATTTGCTAGAGGACACCGTTATTTTTTGACCTTTGCCGAAACACACCACCGAAATGTGTATGTGTCCAGTACCATTACAGTTTTGTGGACATTTGCTAAAACGCATCGCCCAAATAGGAAAGATTGACTTTTTTCGAGTGAAATTATAGCTTTACCTTAGTCTAATGTGCCTCGCTTTTCCTCTCGCTAACAATCAAAGAACGGGGGGAAGGCCACACTGAAAAACACCCAAGCAGAACAAGAAGCCCTAGCCGCCAGCTGCCTAGCATCGTCTCCAGCTGCCCTACCGCCATAGACCCAGCGTGCTTCTCTCCTCGAACAAGCACAGTCTCACGTCCACCGGCCAGACCCCATGGCGACCAACCGCAGGGTCGCAAGGTGCTGCGTCATCCTGTGAGCAGTCCGAGCCTGCATCGGCGCACTCGCGAAGAACCACGAGGATGTCCGTGACCATGGACAGCGACTTGGCCTCGGTGCCAGACAGGAATATTTCTCACCAAAATCTCTTTCCACTTGATCTGAACTGATCGTAGTGTAGTGTAGTCTCTAGTTCTTCCCCGAAATTTTAACTAGAGAAAACAAACTGCTCAAAAGCGAACTTAGAATGGTCATCACAAGCAAAAATGTCAAACTTTCCGTTTTAGTCGATGGAGTGTTTTCTGGCAAATGTGCCACGAAATTGTAATGGTACTGACACATTCTAGTGGTGTGTTTCAGCAAAGGTCGAAAAGTAACAGTGTCATCTAGCAAATTTTCCAAACAGAAACTAACTAACCTATTTAAGTCTTAACTACCAAAGATATGTTGTGCCAATCGTTATCTGGAAAATCCAAAGCCAAACTTCAATCATAAAAACAAAATCGATTCATTTTATTAATCTTACCAATCAGATTAGCCTCCTCAGCTTTTCAACAAGCAAAGGAACGGCCCTTGTCACAATACCATCAACGTCCTTTACCTGCAATTTGTTGTTGTTACGTGTTAGACAAAAATCCTATTATAGATTTCATTAGTACACAAAACATAGCTGCCATCTCGTTTGATAAAACTTACCTTCAACGTTTCCCTGTGTGCATACGCACCACAGATGCAACTCACAAAGTGCTCTACATTTCGATCATTGTAATCAGACCAGTTTTTAGTTTCATGGCGATACTCATTCATTGCTTTCACAAGTTCAATGAAATGTTGGCCATATGATGTCGTCCAGGGTAAGATGCAGAGATCCAATGGTAAATTGTTCACAAATTCGGGATCCCTCAACTTGATTGAAATGGTAGTTGCGAAAAACTCTATTCTTTGGAATGGAGTCCAAAAGAACGAGTTATCCAGTCATTCAAGTCCAATCGGGGATCCCCTGAAATTTGAACAAGTACGGTCAGAACTCCACTTGAATCAAACACATGTTTGGAATGCCCTGATTCTCTCTATCACAGGAAGAATTGTTCTAGTTGTGCTGTCTGCTATGCCTATATTTCAGCTACTTGCGATAGATATTCCTAAATGGCTTGGAAATCATCTTGATAAACTATGGCGGGATTTTCTTTGGTCTGGTTACTGCGAAGGTCTCCAGAGGAAAATGCCTTGTCAGATGGCACACAGTATGTTCCCCTTGACACTTTGGTGGTCTGTACATGCTGAACTTCCAATGCCAAAGCAAGGCTCTCAAGGCTCGTTGGATATGGCAGCAATGGAGCTGTTGTTAGCACTGGAAAAGTGTAGAGCTGCTGGATGCGGAGACAGCAGCCGGCAGCACGCGCAAGTACCAGTAAGGAAGACTTGGTGGCGCGCTTGGAGGCAGAGATATAGAGGGAGAATAAGCGCAAAGTCTACTGCAGTGGAACTGTGCGTTTGCAGGCAGAGACATATAGGTCCACAGCGAGGTGCTGCTACTACTCATGTCTATGTGTGTACACGTGAGGAGAGCAAAAGCTGCGGGAAGTAAAATAGGAGTATGATACGAGGGGAAAAGGTACGTACATATCGATTGCACTTATTGTGTTCATCAGTGAATTTATCAGATCACAAGAAGAGCGAGAAGAGCTCGGGTAGCGATGAGTGGATTCATTTGCAACAACTTGTAGCATGCCCACTAATGAATTGCGGTCCATGACCCTAGCTTCCTCCAATGATGCACTCTCTGGAATTTCACATATAATTAGTTATATTGACATAATTAATTATAAATATAACACATAGTTAAATGTCCTTGAGTACCTTGAGTCTCGAAATTGGCTAGCTTCACTGAGTTGTTATGGCTGTAATAGGTCGTGTTCCAGTTTAAGTTACCATGATACAAGCCATTTCGCCAAAGGAACCATAAGCCCATAATTATTTCTCTAAATACAAAATAAGCAAAGTTATAATGAGGAGATGGAATATATAAAAGGCTGTGTCAAAATATGTATAAACATATACCTGAATGCAACTCTACATCTCTCTGTAGGGATAAATCCATGTGAGTCCATGCAAACAAGAGGAGGACAGAGCGATGCTAGCATTCCTTTGACTGGCTCGACAAAAGCCACCAATGATTTTTCAGTTGTGTTCGATTTTTCATGGCAGATTCTTGTTAACCGCAGAATGTTGACATGACAAACAAATGCCATTATATAGTACGCATGTTTGTTGTTGGCTTTCACTCTCTTGAAATTGACAAATGGAAAAGAACCAAAATCTTCTTTGACCTTCGCAAGATTTGCAGATTTACCAATTCTATGAGAATACAGTTTTTTCTTTGGATTAACTAGAACCCTGTGGACTTCAAAGGGGATCTCATGAATCTGGAATTTTTGAATTGTTATTGTCATATGGAATTATATGTTGGTCATAAGAAAACTGTGAGTGAATTCATACCTTCATTGATTTTCTTTTTCTCTCATTGCACTTCTGATTTGGAAGATAAGCCTGTGGATCAATGACTCAAATATTAGCTATTTTAATCAGGACAATTAATTATGTAAAGGAGAAAAAATAAATAATTTCTTCTAAACTTCATCATAACCGTGGCCTCAGCCTACGATCATGATTCATGAGAGAGCAAATATTACTACAGCAGCCACCAAGAAGGCAAGAACTACTCAGCATAAACGAACAAGGTCCAACTTAACAACCATACAGCAACTACAATGTTTAAAGGCAAGGAGGGTGGATGCTCAGTTAGATGACCAAATGATTGCATAGAGCAAATTGGTTTCCAAAGGAAAATCATAATTTCCCTAGCCCGAGCCGCTTCCTCTGTCTGATTGTTCACATAATGACATCGAATCGGAAATTGAAGGATCATTGAAACAACTTAACCAAGTGTTGTAGCAAAGATCAACTGCTCAAATATATAAAAAATATGAATGTGTTAATGTTTACACGCTAAATAACGCTAAATTGAATTATTCTTGAGGGATCTGGATGCAAAGCTGTGTAGATGTGGGGGGCCGGTTTTAATTGCGGGGGACTTTAATCTAATTCGGTCGGCTCAGGACAAGAACAATGACAGAGTGGACTATAATTTGATAGGTTTGTTCAATGATTTTATAGCTCATCATCAGCTGAAGGAGTTGCACATATTTGGGGGCAGGTATATTTGGAGTAATAAGCATGTGAATCCTACAACGTCTGTCCTTGACAAGGTTTTAATGTCCACTGATTGGGAGCTTCTTTTCCTTTAAGCTTTGTTCACTCAGAAACAAGACTGGGTTCAGACCACACACCTTTGCTGATCTCATCCGGGGAAGGTGCTGTTAAAAAGCCTAGAGATTTTATATGGAGAGACAGTGGTTCGCCGAAGATGATTTTAAGCAATTTGTCCTGAAAATGAAGCCAGTTGATTATGGACTATTCTGATGGGAGGTTTGGGTTAGGCTCAAGATATGTGGTTTGGTGAACAAATTGTGAGCCCTGAGGATAACCTTCTTCTGACAAGAGATTTTTCAATGGAACAAATAGATATGTTATCAGGGCTCTTAAACTTAACTCAGCTCCAGGCCTGATGGTTTCCATGTAATGTTTTTAAAAAGGTTCTGGGGTCTTGTTAAAATGCAAATTAATGCCATTTTGGATGATTTTTTTCAATAAGAGAGGGAAGTTAGGGCGAATTAATTTTGGGGTTCTGATTCTTGTTCCTAAGGTCAAAGGGGCCTATTGCTGTCTTGAATGTGATGTTTAGCATCCTTAGCAAAGTGCTGGCTACTCGTTTAGCTCCTATGGCACATAGCATCATGCATCCTTGTCAGACAGGATTTATCAAAGAGAGGAATATTTTTGAAGGAATTCTGGTGATTCACGAGGTTATTAATGAGATCAGGTGAAGAAGCAAACATCGATTGTACTGAAATTGGATTTTGAGAAAGCTTACAATTGAATGGATGGACTGGGAGTTTCTGCAAGAAGTTATGGTTAGAAAAGGTTTTTTTCCGGACTGGATATATTGGGTGACGAATCTGTGGAAAATGGTCGTTTGGCCATCAACATTAATGGGGAGCAAGGGCCTTTCTTTGGGTCTTCCAGGGGAGTGAGACAGGGGGACCCATTATCCCCCCTATGGTGGAAGCTGCTAAATCAGCTGGGCATCATAACCAGAGTGGTTCCTCACTTGATTGATGGGGGAGTGAATTTACTTCAGTATGCTGATGATACCATGATCTTATTAAAAAACACAGCTGCAAACATCTTACACGTCAAAATTTTGCTTTACCGCTTTGAGAATATGTCTAGAATGAAAATTAATTATCATAAGAGCGAAGTTTTTGTACTGGGAGTCTGCATGGAGGAGCAAGAGCGGGTGGCTAATATTTCTAACCACAAATTGGGAGCACTGGCTATGCAATATCTTGGCCTGCCAATTGGGGATCACAGGAAAACTTTGGAGCAATTCATGTTCTTGGTGGAGAAGTTGACGGTCATGACAGACCCTTGGCAGGGTAAACATATGTCATCTGCTGCACGCTTGACGCTATCGAATGCTTGCTTGTCAAATATTCCCATGTCTATCATAGGCTTTTATCTGTTGGGCGAGGGAGTTCACTTGGAAATGGATAGGGTGTGTGGGAGATTTTATTGGGAAGGATGCGGTCAAGGTTTTAAATATCATATGATGAAATGGGAGCATGTATGCATACCTAAAGACTTTGGGGGTTTGGGAATAATCAATACTCCCTCTGTCCGTTTATACCCTGCGTTCTAGTTTTTTAGGGATTTTCGGAATTACCCTGCGTTGTGGTGTGTGTTTCCAAATTTGCCCCCAACTATCAGCCCGCGTGGACTTAACTATGCATGCACCTCGCCTACATAGCGGGCAGATGAGAGAGCGAGCTGAGCAATGCATTGATTGGCTCTAGAGACGAGGGAACGGGCGACCTGATTAACCAGTGCATGCATGGATTTTGTGGCGCTGGTGCTAAATGCATGCATGGCTTCACTGGCAAAGGAAATTGGCGTGGACTAAACCTGGGGTATTTTAGTCCATCTAGTACAGAAATTAGGCTCTCCAAATCTCTCTTTGGTATCCGTGATACACCCAAAACGCAGGGTATAAACGGACAGAGGGAGTAATAGATATATGAATGTAGCTCTCCTTCTGAAGTGGATTCGGAAACTTTTTAATGGTGATGATAAAGCTCCCTGGAAGCAAATCCTGACCAGAAAATACCTGAGAAATGGGAGTCCATTTTGATGAATGATTTTAGGGGATCTCAGTTCTGGAATGGTTTGCAAGCAGTCAAAAATGGTTTCCTTGGGGGCTGTGCATATGGTGGCTAATGGGAGGAGTACTAGGTTTTGGTTTGATGTGTGGGTAGGTCAAATTCCTCTGAAAATCTTTTTCCTAAGCTGTTATGGGCTGCATCTTATCCTGACTCATCGGTGTCTCACAATTATGACTGTGCCTCTCACGCTTGGGATATAATGTTCAAAAGGTCCTTTGGGGGTCAGGAGTTTACCATGTGGGAAGAGCTTCTTGATATGGTGCAGAATGTGTTCTTATATGATGATACTGATAAAGTGAGGTGGGCTTTGGAGAAAAAGGGCATGTATACATCAAAATCAATGTTCAGGTGATTGGCCTATCAGAGAGTTTCAGATTTGCAACTGCAGAGGCTCTGGAAACTGAGGATTCCCATGAAAATAAGGATTTTCTTGTGGCAGGTGACTCGGGACAGATTACCAACAAGGGAGCAGCTGTTGATCAGAAAAGGCCCGACGCTTGGCCTGTGTCCCTTGTGTTCAAAAATTGAAACTATTGATCATTTGCTTTTTACTTGTCCGATTGCTTCTTTTATATGGATGTTTGTGAAAGACCTGGTTGGTTGGCCTGATGCCCCATGATCGGGTTTTGATTTGCTCTCTCTTTCGAGATATGGGGACAGGAAGAACTCTGACCTGATCTGGGTGGGAGCTGCGGCTGTCATGTGGTCTGCCTGGACCATAAGAAATAAACAGATTTTCAAAGGGAATGTATTGCGGCAACCAACTGATGCGATTTTTCACGTTGTCTTTTTCTTACAGTCCTGGAAGCCGCATTGGGATGAGAAGCTGTGAAGAGTGATGGATTGAGCAACTGAAGAGAAGAGCTCGTTGATTTTGGCTGTGCTGTCTTAGTCTACCTCAGGGGTTGCTGTTTAGTGTTCTGCGCTTTCAGTTCAGGTTGCTGGTAGGTTCTGTTCTGTTGCTTGTTTTGTGTCTTAGCTCGTGGGGAGTCAGTTTGAGCTGTTGCGGGTTAACTCTTCCTTTCTGTGTGCGTTTGTGAAAGCTGGTTGTGCACCCCAGCGAGAACTTGTTAAACTCTTATGCTTTCTATAAAAATCAGGGCGGAGTGCATGTTCGTCTAAAAATAACACCAAGAAAAGGGTTGTATCAAACTGAAACTGTCCCTACGGTACTTATGACTTGAGTCATTTCATTATACAAAAGTTCATCGACACTGACTTGACCATGCCTGATGAAACAAAAGCTAAAACATGATAGAGAGAGATGAAAAAGTTCATGCCTGTCCAGCACTCATAGCAATTGCAGCTTCTTCTTGGAGCAGAGCTTGATCTCTGGACTGAGTGAGAGAAGCGTCTTCACAGTTTGCTCCATGACTTGATCTGCGGCAATAGAGTTCCTGCACGAAACCAGAGCAATGATGAAATATTAGGACAGCAGATTAAAGCATTGTAATCAATTTGGTGTTCAAAGGTAGTTTAAGAGGTGTTTGTCACAAAGAAAGCTATTCAACATTAGAAATCAAAACTTAAGTCTGACCTGTGCCATCTTCTGCAAAAGGTCCATCAGACAAGTCAAGGTATTTGTAAGAAATTGTGTGCCTTTGGAGGAAACCCAGGTCCCCATTTCAGAAGATACTTTTTGATGAAGTATTTGTAGTGCTGTTTGTATTGACTCCAACTTATTCTCTGAATTCAGTTTGTAATCTATCTTAGCTTCAAGTGTCTTTGCCTTCAGAGAAACAAAGGCAAGTTCAATATGTCTTTTAGTACACAAAAATGAAACTTCTCAATTACAAACTAAATAGGCAAAGAGATGTTTCACTAATAAATTATCAATGCACAAGATTTCCAACCGATGTGTGAAAGGAAATTCGGACCTGTCTGATGTGATGAAGAATGTCGACTCGGTGACTCAGCTTATACGAAAGAAAATCAGAACCTTCTGCAGTAATCCACCTTTGCAATTCTGAATTTATCTTTCGAAGCTTCTTGAGTAATGTATGAATTTCCGACTCGGATGTGTTCTCTGCTCTTGTCATCCATGCCTTCAAGGACACAAACGTCTCAAACTCCATATCGTCGAGAGTCCAGACACACCGCAATAAATTTCAGTAGATGTCAAGTGTATATCTATATGGCGACTTCTTCAGTGAACGGCTATAAAACACAATATTCTTGGCGTTTGCTGTGTGATTTTACAAAACCATAACATCCATGAAGAAATTTCCGATACTGCTCAGAAAAGTACATTTAGCCTAACAGATAATGATAATTCCAGCAAACCGTGCGGGGAATAAAAAAATTCGCACCAAATATTTCAGGCGGAAGGATTTCGGACTTACCACGCCGCCATCGGCGGCCACCTCCATGGGCGGAGAAGTCTGGACCCTCGTGGCAACGGTAACGGGCGTCGCCCCCGTTGCCACAAGTCGCCGGGCGCTGGATGCGTTCCCTCGCCTTCCGCGGCCGCCCGGCACAGATGGCGGGCTTACCACCCCCGCGGCCACGGGGATGGGCGTCGCCCCCGCCGCCCCGCCTCTTCCGCGGCCGCCCGGCGTCGGCGAGCCTGCCATAGCAATGCCGGCAGCGGCGCTGAAGAGGAGAGCACCGCAGCGCGTGAACTTGGGGAGGGGCGGGTCGGATTGGCGATGGGTCGCCCGCGCCCCTGGCCGTCGCCTTCCGCCGCCGCCTTCTTCTTCTCCTCCCCAAGTCTTTATTTAATATTTATTTAATCGATTTTGCTCGGTCGGTCGACATTTTGGTCCGTGCGATCGATCGAGTCATCGAGCTGGTTTCCCTGTTCACACACGTAGATGGCAGGAGATGGTTGTTTCGGCCGTTTTGTGCTCGGGTTGTGGCCCGTTTGCAGATTGTTTTTTTTTTGTTTCTTTCATTTTTTTCAGCTACTTTTTTGGGCCTTTTTGTTTTCTGGGTTTTGGACGTTTTTTTCTGTTGCGTTTCATGATAGAGAGTTTTTAAAACATTTTTTGCAGGGAGGGCGTTGCCACGCTGAAGTTTAGTGTGCAGCTACACACGGACGTTTTGCGTGCAATTGCGCATTCATAATTTTTTAGTGTGTAATTACATCCTTTTTGAGTGGGCAATTGCACATTAATTTTTCACGAACAATTGCACATGAATTTTAGCGTGCAATTGCACACGCTTTTCTATTTTAAGCATGCAACTGCACATGAATATTTAGTATGCAGTGACGTTAGGGTGCAATTGCACACGATTTGCACATTTTGTGTGTAATTGGACACGATTTGTCAATGAATTTCTTTTCAACGTGCAATTGCACATGATTACTTTTGGTAGCGTTCAATTACACATGATATATGTAGCGTGTGTTAGATATGATCTCCACACGTAGGAGTCCAACGGCTCCACGATCCCTGTGATCGCACCCTGATCGGGGGTGCCCGACCCTTAATGGTCGGTGGGCCCATGTCGCCGCGCTATATATAAAGGGTGGGGGGCCGGCCTGCACGCCTCACGAGGTTGACCGTGCGCAGCCACCCCCCCACCGACATCCCTCTCCGATCTAGGGTTAGCGCGTAGCGATGGGAAGCACCACCGCCGCCACAGCGCCGCCACCACCATGGCCTCCGGGTCGAGTTCATCGACCCACAGCGAAGGTATCGCATCAGACTCCCTCCCTCTCTCTGTTTTCTCACTCATCTATTCGATCTCGAACTACATCTACCGAAGTTGAAGATTTAAGGACCCTAACAATGGTATCAGATGTTTTATGGATCCTAGTTTTAATTTCGGTTCAAACTGAAAAAGAAAAGCAAAAGAATTCACCGGGATGCCCTCGGGCTCGC
Organism: Poa pratensis; assembly: GCA_947311845.1. Classification (NCBI taxonomy): domain Eukaryota; kingdom Viridiplantae; phylum Streptophyta; class Magnoliopsida; order Poales; family Poaceae; genus Poa; species Poa pratensis. The sequence goes on along the minus strand of CAMZMU010000060.1, from coordinate 43,080,090 downwards.
CGGAAAAGAAGCGCCGCCGATCTCGGCCGCGCCGGTTCCTCTCGATCCAAGTCCACATCGGCAAGCCGAGGGACTGGACGAAGAACACACCCTTCGGGGCAAAGAAAAGATCCCGGAAAAGAAAAGAGAAAAGAGAAAAGGAAACTCACCTCTTCGCGAGGCAAAGAACCACCGCGGCCAAACCGTTCGACGGCGGCGCATCCACCGAAAGGAGGAGGCGCGACCGGCGAAGGGGATGGCAACGGTGAGAGGGAGGAGGAACGGGAGGAGCTCGTCGTGGCCTTGTGCCGCGCGGCCGCTTCTCTCCGTCGCTGGGAAAGGGAAAAAGAAAGGAGGCGCACGGCGCAGCGGCGCGGTCGTCTCCGGCGGCCGGCCGGCGAGTTTCTGCGCCGCCATTTTTTTTCGTGCGAGAGAAGAGGCGCGGGGGGAGAATGGGGCTAGGGTTTGCCGGGTCGGTAGGGAGGCTGGTTTTGATCCAGCGTGAAGCGCGGACAGCCGTCCGATCTCGATGGACGGCCACGATTGCGCCGTGGCTAGCCCTAGCGCGCAGACGGGCCAGTGGGCCGAAAGTGAGCAGGGTCGTGGGCCGCTTCCCTGGCGTCTGCGTCGCAGCGCGCGGTGGATAGCGGCCGTGGGCCGCAGTTTAGCGCAACGCACGCGCGACAGATAGCAAAAGGGCCGTGGGCCGCACGTTTTTTCCTGCACAAAAGAAAAGAACAGTTTTTCTGTTATTTGTTTTTTACAGAAGCATTTTTTATCTGTTTTTTGTCCCTTTTTGGGGCAAATTTCATTCTGTTTTTCTATTCAAATTTATCCAACGAAATTTTTTGTTTAGGAAACAGAAAAAAGAAAAGAAATACTTGTTAAAAGTATAAAAGTTTATGAATTTTATTCCGCTACAAAATAGTTAAAAGTAATTGCATGAAAGCAATAAAGTGAGAATTAAAAGCATGATAAAGAGATATTAATGATGATTATGATTCTGTTGTTAATTGACCAACGTTGTTAATAGCATTATCATGATTTAAAGTGAGAATTAAAAGCATAATTAAAGTGATATTCAAGATGATTATGATTCTGTTATTAAATGACCAACGTTGTTAATAGCATGATCATGATTTGTTTATTATGTGTTAAAAGGTGCATTTATTTCTTTTATTGCCCAACGGTGATATAGTTTTAATTGCACAAACAGTTGTATGTTTTGATTTATACCAGCGTTGGATTAATACATGCAATTGTTTTTTGTTATCTCATATCCTTGTGGTTTCAGGAAGTTTTCACCTGATGAGTTGCCTCAAGGACATCCCGACGCTCAGGGGTGACAACTACGCTGAGTGGTGGAAGAAAGTCGAACTGGCTTTTATCTGCGCTGAGGTTGACTGGGTTGTGAATGCTCCACAGCCAGTCAGGCCAGCAGAGCCAGTAAGAGAGACAACTGATGATGAATCTGCTTGGCAGAAAAAGTTGAGGGACCATGCTCCAGTGGAGATGGGATACACCCTAGAGAACCAAAAGTGGGTGAACACCAACAAAAAGTGCATGGCATTTATAAAGAACACAGTTGAGAACGCTATTGTGGGTTCAATTGGAGAGTGTGTCTCCGTGGGAGAGTATCTCCAAAAGATAAAGAGCCAGTTTACTGGTTCTTCAAAGACATATGCTACCCAGCTGCTAAAACAGCTGGTGACAGAAAAGTATCATGGAGGTGCACATGGCATAAGGGAGCACATCCTCAGGATGAGCAACATGGCTGCTAAGCTGAAGTCAATGGAGGCTGATCTGGAGCTCAAGCCTGCACTCATAGTTCACCTGGTGATGGCTTCACTACCACCACAGTTTGACAATTTTGTCATCAATTACAATGTGTCACCTGAAAAATGGGACATTAAAAAGACCATTGCCATGTTGTCGCAAGAAGAGGAAAGGCTGAAGTCCCAGAATGGGGGCTCCTTGAACTTCGTAAAGGACAACAAGAACAGAAACTACGGTTCTCCTTCAAAGCCATATGGCAAAGGTCCCCACCAGTATAAGCCACATGGCAAAGGTCCCCAGCAGTATCAGCAAGTGGACAAAGACACCTGCCACCACTGCAAGAAGAAAGGGCATTTCAAGCAAGATTGCCCAGATTGGCTCAAGAGCATAATGGCAAAGAAAGGTATGGACACAGTTTCTTTTGTAAATGAATCCCTGTATACACAGTTTTCAAAATCTACTTGGTGGATTGACTCAGGTGCAACTGTTCATGTTGCAAATTCTTTACAGGGATTCCATTCGACAAGGACTTTGCAAAGAAGCGAAAGACACATTGAAGTCGCAAATGGAGTTCAAGCAGAAGTTGAAGCTGTTGGCGACATCTCCCTGGAGCTAGCTGATGGTTTCAATATTATGCTTAGAGATGTTTTATTTGTTCCTTCGATTCACAGAAACTTAATAAGTGTATCATGTTTGGATAAAGACAGTTATGAATGTTATTTCGGTCATGACAAGTGTGACATATGGTTTAAAGATGCTTGTGTGGGTATTGCTTTACTTCATGATAAGCTTTATTTGTTATCCTTACGTGAAAAAGTGCATTCTGTGAGTCATGTGAATGAACAAATTTCCTTGTCAAACAAAGAACAAAAGAAAAGAAAGCGAACTCATGACTCTTCGAAGTTATGGCACTGTCGATTAGGCCATATTTCGAGGGGAAGAATAGAAAGCCTCGTTAAAAATGATATTCTTCCTCCATTAGAGTTTTTAGATATCGAACAATGCATAGATTGCATAAAAGGAAAGTATGTAAAGCAAATTAAAAAGGGTGCAAACCGAAGCACAGCGACACTAGAAATTATTCACACTGATATATGTGGACCATTTCCGGTTGTCGAGGTGTGCCCTCGGCAAGTCCCATGGTTGCTATACCTAGGGTTGATTGTGTGGTAGTGGACGCGTAGTATTGGTGGAATCGATGGCTGACAAGCTGGATTTACCTAGGTTCAGGGCCCTCGAGTGAGGTAAAACTCCTACTTCCTGCTTGTCTGTGTTTATGATTTGAATATGGAGGTTACAAGGGTTCGACGAGCAGCAGATCTCGTCTAGGTTTTGGTGGCTATGGATTACCTCGGCGGTCGTCTGTATGATGATCTCGATTATCACGATGATCGTCGGGTCGTCTATCAGTTTGGTCGCGACTGTCCCTTGAATGGATAAAGCCTGCTGCGATGAAGTTTGGATGGTCATCGTCGTGATAACGATTCTTGCGTTTGTGCCTTCGATCATCTTTGTAGCTATCTCTGCGGTCTCGACTGCCACCCTCGTGATTTTCATGTGATGCTACGGGTCGAGTGCCTCGTACGGAGTCTTCTCCGTCTGCCCACTTTGTTGCGAGTACCATGATTGCGGCCATTGTCTTTGGGTCTTCCCGACCAAGTGTTTCTTTGAAGTCTTCCCTCCAGAGTCCGTTTTTGAAGGCGTAGATTGCCCTATCTTCTGATATGTTGCCTACTGAGTTACGGATGGTGGTCCACCGCCGTATGTACGATCTCAGAGATTCATCTGACTTTTGCTTGCAGGTCCGGAGCTCCTCGAAGGTTTTGGGGCGCTCACATAGAGGCTCGAAGTATTTGATGAAATCACCCTTGAAGTGTTCCCACGAATCGTAGTATGATTCGGGTAGCGATTTGAGCCAATCGCGAGCCGTTCCTTCCATCATAAGTTGTATGTACTGCATAGCTATAGTTGTGGTGCCGCGCTGACATCCGACTGCCAGCCTGTAATCTTCTAGCCAGCCTGATGGCTCTTGTTTGCAGTTGAACTTAGGCGTGGTAGCTAGCGAAAATTTCATGGGCATACGAGCCTCCCGAATCCGTCGAGTGAAGCACAGCGCTCCACATGGCCCGGTTTCTGCTTCCGAGTCTGAGCTGTTGCTGTATGACCTCCTCGAGTGGCTCCTACTGGAACGATGACGGCGTGAGCTTTTTCGACTGCTCCGTCCCCGAGGGCTTCGACTGTGACGGTCCCGATCTGCATCTCTCCTTGGGGTTGCTTGTGGATGATGTATGGCTTGTGCTGCTATTGCCAGTTGTTTGTACAGTTGGAGGTGCTGATCCCTCTTTGGGTCTCCTGCAGGAGGTTCGATTGTTCTGAGATAGGTGCCTAGCGTCATCAGCGCCCCGGCTGGCTCAGTAGGTATGGGAACTCCTTCCGCGTCGACTGCCATAAAGGCTGGGTTTAGCTTTTGAGTGACCGCTGCACGATCTGCGTCTCCGAGTTTTATAAATCGTGACCTACCCGCGGGGTCGTTTCTGCCTGTTGAATTTACAGACAACGCTCTTCGTCGAGCACTCGATATGCTGGCTTGCTTTTTGCGCTCTTCGAGTACTGCTCGGTAATTCTTTAACCGTATCGATTCTTGCCATTGGAAATATTGTAAGGTCAATACCTCTTCTGGAGTTGCGTTTGCTGGTAGCATTGTGCAACTCTCGATTACTTTGCTCACTTTTTCCTCCATCTCTACGGTGATGGTCAGCGTGGTTGTTCCGTCTGGCATGGTGACTGTGCAAGGGTCATCTGTGGGTCGACGGCATGTTGCGGCTGCTGATGTTTCTGCTGTACTCGCGGTATATACCTGATACGGTACCACCCGATCCTCCATCCATGTGTTGCTGATGTGCTTTATGGATTCGGCGTCGTCATCCAGGCTCATGTTGGAGTTGCTTTGCTTGTTTTGGTTTCCGCCATAATCGAGTATATCTTCGAGTGCTTTATCCAGGCTGTCTGCGTCGCAGGTGAATATCTCGTGGCTGGCACGGATTTCTGGGCCGTTGAGATCGGCAAGATATATGTTGTCGTCTATGTTCTCTTCGTTCCCCGCGACGTCGTTGCAGTCGATGATGTCGTCGAGTGACTCGATTGAGTTGTTTGGGCGGTACGCAGATTCGATCCCGCTTCTTTCAAATCTTTTTGCCACCTCATCACGGAACTCTTGCGAGGTCATGGACGTTGCAGAGTCGCTTGGCGATTGGATCGGGACGATCTGTGACGATGTCGCGCCCAAGATGGATGGTGTTGCAGTCGAAGCGTTGTCGATTGTCTCCATGTTGAGTGTCTCCACGTCGAGTGGATCTAACAGGTCCTGCACACCATCTTTATCGACAAAGAAGTTAAATTTTCCAACCGTAATATCCAAACCTGATTCGAGTCCGGCGAAGGCTTGTTGAGCTTCCATCGAGTGCGGCGTGAGCCTCCTTGGAGATTTTGGCGAGTGATCACTTTTTGAATTGATGCTGGTAGATCTTGCCAGCGAGTTGCTGTTTGCAACGGTGGTCGGTGATTTGCTTTTTGATGACGCAGTAGGCGAGTTACCTTGTGCAGATGCGATCGTCGGGTGGCCGCTTGATGATGAAACCGGCGAAACCGTGAGCCCAATACTACCTTTCCCACAGACGGCGCCAATTGTCGAGGTGTGCCCTCGGCAAGTCCCATGGTTGCTATACCTAGGGTTGATTGTGTGGTAGAGGACGCGTAGTATTGGTGGAATCGATGGCTGACAAGCTAGATTTACCCAGGTTCAGGGCCCTCGAGTGAGGTAAAAACCCTACTTCCTGCTTGTCTGTGTTTATGATTTGAATATGGAGGTTACAAGGGTTCGACGAGCAGCAGATCTCGTTGAGGTTTTGGTGGCTATGGATTGCTTGCCTTGATCGATCACCCTCCCAGCCTTTATATAAGAGGCTGGGTCCCGGGAAACATAACCGACCAAGGTTACATATATGGAAAGCCTTAACCGACTTTAACTTGATCTAACTTGGAAAACACTCTTCGTTTTAGGCCTTCCTTCATGGGCTTCGATTAATCTTTGGGCTTCTTTGATCATCACGTGCACCAGGTACCCTTAAGCTGGGGTACCCACAGAGCATAACCTCGTCACCGGTGAAAAGTGTGGATGGTTATGACTCGTTCATAACGTTCACAGATGATTACTCCCGATATGGTTATATTTATCCAATTAAAGAAAGATCTGAAGCATTGGATAAATTTAAAATATTCAAAGCTGAAGTTGAAAATCAACATGATAAAAGAATTAAAATAGTCAGGTCCGACCGTGGGGGGAGTACTACGGTCGGCACACTCCATATGGTCAAGTACCTGGACCTTTTGCAAGGTTTTTACAGGAAAATGGAATAGTCGCCCAGTATTCTATGCCGGGCGAACCACAGCAAAATGGAGTAGCTGAAAGGCGTAACCGTACTCTTATGGATATGGTGCGCAGTATGATGAGTTATTCCACACTGCCATTGGGATTATGGATGGAGGCGTTAAAAACCGCCATTCACATTCTCAACAGAGTACCAAGTAAGTCGGTGCCCAAAACACCGTACGAGTTGTGGACAGGGAAAGTTCCTTCTCTAGCCACTTGAAAGTCTGGGGGAGCCCAGCTGAGGCAAAAGTTTTTAATACACATTGCAAAGTTAGACCCCAAAACAGTAACTTGCCATTTCATTGGCTATCCTGATAGATCAAAAGGTTATCGTTTCTACTGTGCAGACAGATACACAAAGTTTGTAGAAACGAGACACGCGGTCTTCTTGGAGGACGAAATGATGAGGGGGAGCATGGTAGGCCGGAAAATTGATCTTGAGGAGAAGAGGGTGTGTGCACCTTTTCCGATGATCCATGAGCCATTTTTCGCCCTACCTGTTGTACCTGCACCGATAATCCCAGAGGTTGTGGTGCAAGCACCTGTTGTAACTCCACCCGTGACCACAACGAGGCAAGATTCGGAACCTGTCCGTCAGGAGCCGACTCAACCCGTTGTTGAGCATGAAAGGGAGCGACGACAGCCACATTTAGAAGAAGAGTCGCACGTTGAGACACATGATGTGCCAGAGAATGAGACTCTCAGAAGGTCTAAAAGAGCTAGGAAATCAGCTATTTCTAGTGATTATAGAGTTTATAATACAGAAACAGTTCATATGGAAGAAGATCCCACTTCATATGAAGAAGCCATGAGAAGCGTTCACTCTTCGAAGTGGCTGGAAGCCATGGAAGACGAGATGAAATCGATGAGTTCTAACAATGTTTGGGACTTAGAGGAAATTCCTAAAGGAGCCAAAACAGTAGGCTGCAAATGGGTCTACAAAACAAAGTATGACTCCAATGGGAACGTAGAAAAGTATAAAGCGCGACTTGTGGCAAAAGGCTTTACGCAAAGAGAAGGGGTAGATTACAATGAGACATTTTCTCCGGTCTCATGTAAGGATTCCTTCAGAATCATCATGGCACTAGTTGCGCATTTTGATTTAGAGTTGCATCAAATGGATGTAAAGACGGCATTTCTAAATGGAGATTTAGAAGAATGTTTACATGAAACAACCCACGGGTTTTTTCATGGAGGGGAAGGAACATATGGGATGCCGCTAAAGAAATCCATTTATGGGTTAAAGCAAGCCTCTAGACAGTGGTATTTAAAGTTCAATAATACAATTAAAAGTTTTGGATTTAAAGAGAATGTTGAGGACAACTGCATTTATGCAAAGTTTAAAAGTGGGAAATATATTTTCCTAATTCTGTATGTGGATGATATTCTGCTTGAGCAATGATGTCAGTCTGCTACTAGAAACAAAGAAGTTCTTGTCCTCAAATTTTGATATGAAAGATCTTGGTGAAGCTTCATATGTTTTGGGCATAGAAATTCACCGGGATAGAAAGAATGGAGTGCTAGGACTATCACAAAAGGCATATTTAGAAAAGGTTCTAAAGAATATAATATGCATAAAAGTAGTACCTCACCTGCTCCTATAGTCAAGGGCGACAGTTTTGGGAAATTTCAATGTCCCAAGAACCAATATGAGATCGATCGAATGAAAGCAGTACCATATGCTTCGGCTGTTGGAAGCTTACAGTATGCACAGTGTGCACTCGCCCTGACTTAGCTTTTATCACCGGGGTACTCGGTAGATATCAAGAAAATCCAGGCCATGACACTGGAATATGGTAAAGAAAGCATTGCGTTATGTGCAAGGCGCAAAAGACCTCATGCTAACATATAGAAGATCTGATTCCCTAGAGATAAGAGGGTATTCAGACGCAGATTTTGCGGGAGACAAAGATGATAGAAAGTCCACGTCAGGATACGTGTTCACTCTCGCAGGAGGGGCTATTTCGTGGAAAAGCTCCAAACAGTCATTAGTTGCATCATCCACGATGTATGCAGTTTATAGCATGTTATGAGGCCACGGGGCAGGCGTATGGTTAAAGAAATTTATACCCGACTTGAAAGTGGTAGATTGTATTGACAAACCACTAAAGATGTACTGTGACAACCAGCCCGCAGTATTCTATGCTCACAACAACAAGTCGAGTAATGCTACAAAGGCAATAGATATAAAGTATTATGTTGTGAAAGATAAAATCCAGGATCAAACTATAAGTCTCGAGCATATAAGGACAAAGGAAATGCTTGCGGATCCGCTAACGAAAGGCTTACCACCCAATGTGTTCCAGGAACACATAGCCGGCATGGGTTTAATGGAAAGCCTATGATTCTGGATCACAGAGGCCCAAAAGTAAAAGTTTTTTGTTTCAAAACTGAAAAGTATATAGTGGCTGTCTGATTCTATCGGCAATTGAGCTGTGACGATGAAACATGCTCTATGTACTAATCGGTGATGAAACGAGTGAAGTAAAGGTAAAAAGTTAAAAATAAAAGTTGAGATCAAGGGGGAGAATGTTAGATATGATCTCCACACGTAGGAGTCCAACGGCTCCACGATCCCTGTGATCGCGCCCTGATCGGGGCGCCCGACCCTTAATGGTCGGTGGGCCCCTGTCGCCGCGCTATATATAAAGGGGGGGCCGGCCTGCACGCCTCACGAGGTTGACCGTGCGCAGCCACCCCCCCCCCCCACCGACATCCCTCTCCGATCTAGGGTTAGCGCGTAGCGACGGGAAGCACCAGCGCCGCCACCACCATGGCCTCCGGGTCAAGTTCATCGACCCACAGCGAAGGTATCGCATCAGACTCCCTCCCTCTCTCGGTTTTCTCACTCATCTATTCGATCTCGAACTACATCTACCGAAGTTGAAGATTAAAGGACCCTAACAGCGTGTAGTTACATATGATTCTTGATACATGCAATTACACATGATATAAATGTGTAACTGCACATGATTCTCGTTAGCCCGCAATTGCACATGATTCTTGTTTAACGTGCAATTTCTTTATGTTCAATTTCCTTTTTCTATTATGTTTTTCATTTTCTTTTCCTTTGTTCATATTAAATATTGTTCACATACTTATAAAGTATGTATATGTATCAGATTTTTATAATAGTGTTCATGAATTTCCAGCCAAACTAATCCGCAAAAATGTTTCCAAGGTTAAAAAATTGTTGTCAGGTTCAAAATAATACGATTATGGATTCAAATGTAGGTTCGTGGATTCAAAAAATGGTTGGGTTCAAAATGATACTAATATTTTTGAAAAAAAATCAATTTTAATATTGTTCAAATATAGTTTTTGCACACCCCTCAATTTTGGTAATTTTTTATATCGTTCAAATACAATTCATGTTTGCCAACCTTTTTTTCAATTTTTTCGTATCATCTTTTTAAATCATTTTAATATAGTTCATCAATTTTGCCAACGCTCGGCTAGCTGAGAGTTAGCTTAACGTTGGGTCGATCGATCGATCAGTTTTGCGATTTGTTGAGTCGTGAGGTGGTGGGTTTGGTCTGTTTTGCGCTCGGGTTTGCGGCATGTTAAACGTGTGTATATTTCTTGCTATATTGGGTTTTGTTAGGCTTTTTTTGGGCTTTCTTTATTTTTCATTTCTGGGTATCTTTTTATGTTTGTACTTGTGTTCTTATCTTGGTCAAGTTTGATTTTTGTTCGCGTCATCTCGGGTGTGGGTCTCCTAAATATGAAATGCATGGTAGGACCCAAAGGCAAATGTGCAATTGCACATGACTATCGTTTATCATTTAATGTGTAAATGATTTTAGTTTAGCATGCAATTGCTCACGATTATGTTAGCGTGTATTTCTGCACATTTTATTATTGTTTTTGCGTGCAATTGCACATGATTCTCATTAGCGTGTAATTGCACATGATTTTTGTTTGTCAGCGATTACAAATGTTACTCGTTTTAGCGTGCAATTGCACATGATTCTCATTAACGTGTAATTACACTTTTTTTTTGTTTGCCAGCAAGTACAAATATTACTTGTTTTAGCATGCAATTGCACATGATTCTCATTAGCGTGCAATTACACATATTTTCGTAAGCGTCAAGTTTCACATATTTTTATTAACGTGCAATTACACATGATTCTCATCTAGCGTGCAATTACACTTGTTTTCTATTAGTGTGCAGATTACATATTATTCTCGTTAGCGTGCAATTACACATGACTATCGTTTAGCCTGCAAATGCACATGATCTTTATTAGCGTGCACTTATACGTTTTTATTTTTCTTGAGCATTTTTAATTTTTATTCTTTCTTAATTATTTTATTGGTAATTCGCAATTACTCATGATATCTGTATGATGTAGTTTTTTTACGCGCAAAACAATAGGGAAGACCCCTACTGGTACTATGATGTAGTTGCATATGGTTTTGCACATGTTTTTTTCTGAATGAACTTTTTTATTTTTTTTATATCCTTAAGAGTAACTTAGCCAGGGTAAAAAATAGGGCTATTTCAATTTTTTATTAATGATTCATGATAGCATGCAAATGACAAGATTTTCGATCGCATGCAATTGACACGATTTTCGGTACCATGCAATTGCGTATGATTTTTTTAACACACAATTGCACATGCTTGTTAGCGTGCAGTTGCACATAAATCTTGTTTAATGTGCAAAATGATTCTAATTTAGCTTGCCTGCTTTGCTCGTGACGACATGTTTCTTGTTTAGCGTGCAATTGCGTATGATTCTCATTAGCGTGCAATAAAACATGATTCTCGTCTAGCCTATTACACATGATTCTTGTTTGACGTGCAGTTGCGCATAATTCATATGAGAGCCCAATTGCACATGATTATTATTAGTGCACAATTGCACATGTTTTCTGTTAGCGTGCAATTAAAAATGATTCTCGTCTAGTGTATTAGACATGATTATTGTTTAACGTGCAATTGCACATTTTCTTTGTTAACGTGCAATTACACATGATTATCGTTTAGTCTGCGATTACATATGAATCTCGTTTAGCTTGCAACTGCACATGTTTTTTTGTTAGCGTACAATTTGCACACGATTCTCGTTTTAGTGTGCAGTCCCACATGACTCTCATTGTAGCACGTAATTGCATATGTTATTGTTAGCGTGTAATTGCACATGATGTACGTGCAGTTGCAAATCATCATTTTATTAGAGAGCAAATTAGACATGTTTCATAGCTGGATTATAATTCCATAAGAACTCTTTATTGACATATTTTTTCTAGATGACCTTTTTCTGATTCATGGTTTTTGGAAATCATGTTTTTGTTAGCGTGCAATTGCACATGTTTTTATTTAGCGTGAAACTACGCATGATTGTCATTAGAAGATCGAGTAGGGTTTACCCACCAGAGGCGGAAGTATTAATACCAGAGGCAGAGTCGGAAGTTTTTGTTGTAGTAACGGGCTTTGTTTTCCTTTTTAAGCCGGTAATCACTAGAAAATGGACCCTTAATTTGCAAATGTCACTTTAGTCTCGCAGTGATTGTGACAAATGTCGTCCTTTCCTTCGTGCGGTCCTCGTAGTTGTATGCCCACCAAGTGTCGCAATTAGATTGAAAATGGGGAGGATATGAGAGAAAGTGATACCGGAGATGGGAATACATTTTTTCTTTTATTTTTCAAACCCGACATATAAAACGAGATATTTTGAACCGTTCTTGTCTAATTTGTCGACCATATTTGTGTGTACTTTGCACTCCCCATCTGTGTACTTTGTACTCCCTATTCTGTATACTTTATACATGAGTTTTTTGTTTGTTCCGTACTCTCAGTTCTGTGTAATTTGTACACGTTGTTTGTGGGTAGTTTATTACTACTTATTTTTCCATGTAGTATCGAGTCACTTTGTAGTTTGAACATTGGAAATTTTGTACTCTGGAACACCGAGCTACGAGAGAAAAAAGTGAAGAAAAAAATCTGCAGCGACGTGCCGCACGTACACACGCGCGGTCGGACGTGCTACACTCGCGTCGCGTGATTTTTTTTGTTTTTGCTTTGCTTTGTGCACGGGCCGTATGTAGGTTCGTTTTCCGCTAGCAACAACAGAAAAAAAACACTTCACAACGAGACAACGAAGATGGAGGGAGGCCTGCTCAATCGTCACAGACTGGTGTAGGTTGACCGAGCGTTAAGTAAAATCTCGAAATCCTACTACTAATTATAATTACGGACGCAACTTCAGTGACTTGCTTCAACCAAGTCTCACCGTAACTTAGCACCAAGATCCACCGTCGAATCCAGATCGGATGGACAGGAATGACTGGAGGCAAAAGTCTCAGCACATAGCACTTTTCCAGATTGTATGAAACAATGTGTATGATTTACTGAATTGTTTTCAAAAATTTCTGGGAAATTTCAATTTTGAGTTCGAATTTCTTGATACTATCAAATCTGGGATCACCAAATGTTCGTAACTTTCAGATCTAAATAAACATCCTGTTATAACATGGATTTGCTTTATTTATTTCTCAGGCCATGGATGGTTATGGTCATGCTTGAATAGCAGCTGCCTTACTTAGCCGAATATATGCATACTCATTCCGCCCATCACACTTACAAAGATCGATGCCCGTTGACCAACCGAAGAAAGTATAATTGCAACAAGTGATAGTTTCTTTGTCAAGTTAGGAAATAAAAGACCATGTTATTCAAAATATTGCTATGATAATGGTTCTGACCTAAAGTAACGGTTGTCTTAAACTTTCAATGGAGCTGACCTATCAAATATTGGGTAAACTACCATTAGTGATCAACATCATAAATTTTAGTTCCATTTGGTTGATTGAATTTGCAAATCTTTTGCACTAAGCATATATTTGTCCCTTAGATTTTTTTACTAACATATTTTTCCGCAACAACGTGTGGGGCATCATCTAGTGTGTAAAAAAATATGATCAGCACTTTGTCACTATATAATTAGTAGAATAGTAGGTGTTTTCCCGGAGAAGGTAATACTGATATCGGTTGGCAGCGGTGGTTCAATGGCGACGGCAGTTGGGGACAGCATGGCGGCAGGGGTAGGTGCAGCTCAGGTTGGCCATGGCTAGGGTGTCCTGGCCTAGATCTAGGCCCGGTAGGCCCGATGGGCCTGATTAGATTTTACGGGCCCCGGCCAGTGTGCACGCCTTGTTATGCAGGGGGACAACTGTGACCTTGGCTGCAGCGCGGCGGCGAGGCTGGTCGGACCTGATCCGGACCAGTGAGGACTGATCTGGGGCTGACCGGAATAGCTACTGCGTCCGGTCGGCGATCGTCCTAGACGGTGGAGGACGGGACCTCCTCCTACTGTGGATACCTTCGACGCGCCTAGGCTCTACGTGAAAACCATTAACCGTTGGTCTCGAAGACACCCTCTTGGGGACGTCGTCATGAAGCTACGGTATCTCGTGTATTTGTTCAAATGTTCTCCATTGACAAGTTACTGTTTCTTGTTCATTATTTCCTTCTTTCTTAGGTTTAATGTGCATCAGCTAGCAGCAAACAAGATCAGCTAGCACCGAGTGAGCTGAGTGGGCATCTCAGAGAGCAGCACGTGGATGCAGCCGGCGCCGCGGAGCTTGTCCAGCCTCGGCAAGCTGGTCCATCTTAGAGAGGAACGGCACGCCCGCACTGACGGGAGCGGCTTCAGAACGGGTGCTCCGGCCTGGATAGGGGAACCCCACGCGCGAGCGTGGAGAGCGCCGCCGTCGATGGCCGCCCTTCCTTTGGCACCCGCCGTCCATGAGCTCCACGGGCGGGGCTGCCCGTGCCCGCGATCTAGGAGCAGAGGAGGCCAAGGCGAGCCCGGACGCGGCCTGCAAGAACGCACGTCTTCGTAGCCCAGCTCGCCAGCTCGGCCGTCGTCGAGGTGCCGCGCTCCACCATGGAGACGAGGGGGGCGGCGGCCAGTGTCATCCCAAAGGCAGGAGATGGGACCAGGACATCCAGGAGAGGGAAGGGCACGCGGAGTCGACGGCAGAGGCTGGAGGCAAGGAGCTGGCGGTCGGGGAGAAGTAAGGGCGCGCGGTGGGGCGGAGTGGCGGCTCGTCGGGGTGGAGGCGTGCAGCAGCCGTCGGAAGTCGAGTTGCGGAGGCGCTCGTATGGAGATAACAGGATAAACCTTGGTTCAAAGGGATCGAACCTAAACTATTTCGCGGTTAACCCGCTGGCCCATTTGGTTAAACGGGAACCAAGTCCCAATCCTATGCATAGCCAATACTCCTGCTGCAGCACATCGCTCGCGCACTGACACGGTGCAAGCCTGCATCGAACTATCGAAGCACGATCAAAAACATACCTCCGACGGAACGCCCGCCATCATGTACACTGGCATCGATGACGATGGACGGCAGGTGCAGAATTAATGTTGCATACCCAAGGACCTGTCCCACCCCTAACTCCGTGACGGGGTCAAGCCGGACCACAACCCTGCCGTCGCTACCGACGCCGGCGTCAACGCCAACGCGTTCCGCGACCCGACGACAGCACGGCGGGGCCCCGGCGGGCTCTGGCGCCTGGTGTTCAGGACCTAGGACAACCACGGTACGGCCTCGCGGTGCTGTACCACAGCCGCGACTTCAAGCGGTGGGCGCCGGGCGCTGCGCCACGGCAACACCGGTATATGGGAGTGCCCTGACTCCTACCCCGTGAAGAGCTCCCCCGGCGTCGTCCTCCGCGACGTCAAGCACGTGCTCATGTCGCCGGCGCAGGCCGACGTGGAGGTGTCGTTCGGGGCGATGGACCTGGACATGTCCGAGCCGTTTGACCCGGCTTGGCGCGGCGCAGACGGTCTGCGCGGCGCGGGGCGCGGACGTGAAGTGCGGCGTGGGGCCGTTCGGACTGTGGGTGCTCCGTGCTCGCATCCGACGAGCAAGCACGTCGTGCTCATGTGCAAGTACTTCAATGGCGAAGGAAACGGCAAGCACGTCATAAGATCGGCCAAGATCAGAACAGAGATCGACCAACTGATCAGATGATCGACACAGATGAAAATTGCACATTTGCAAGAACAAAACGCGCTTTGCCGCGCTGCTTGGCATTGGCGTTGATAGGTGATCCAGCGGCACAGCGTCGTCCAGTAAGTTGTTGATTTTGGACCAAAGTCCGTACCATTTTTAGACAATTTTTTTCGAATTGGTCGCGCTCATTCAACCGTTTAAAATGTCCTTTGACAAGTAGATCCATCTCGTCATTCCCCACAACTTCGTGTTGTAATATTTTCACTTCAGCGAACAAATACATATAGATTTCATACTGTAGGTATGTACTTGCATGTCTCCCGGCGTAAACTTCACCGACGCCCACACAGCTCCCATTGCACTGTCGTCGCACCGCGCCATTACCCTGTTCATCGCTTCTCATTTGGCTGTCAGGTAGACGATTTTTTTCAAATGTGTTGGTGTAAGATAAGTTCATCACTTAGCCAAGTGGCGAGAGTATAGGAAACACAATATACAACCAAATATCCGTGTTTGCGTCTGTTTGCGTCTCTACAGATGCATGTCAAAATCATTACGGCCAAGGAAATGTAGTGCAAAATATGGCTCAGAACACGTGTCTGCTTAGCTATCCTCTGGTCAGCGGTAAATCAAATATGTATGAGTTAGCAGAAACATGTTATAATGGAGAGGTTTATTATAATGAAACATGTTAAAACTGCTTATTTAAGCTTGCAACTATAAGAACTGTTTTGAGGTTGCTTTCTATAGTAGAGATTAGCTTTCCAAGTAAATTACATGACATCTCAGTTGAATAGTTAATCCTTTCAAATGATAGCAGGGGTTATCACGAAAACAAATACACTAATAAATGGACTATCCTTTTAGAAGGTTTTGCTACTTTGGTTCTTGTCCGTGTATTTTAGATTTCTTCTTTAGTTTTTTACATGTATCAAAATAATTTTTACCATCGTCTACGTTCGTGCCATCCAAGTTAGGAAGGTAGGTAAATAAGACCGAGCAATTCATGGAGGTGACAATGCAAAAGACACTTTTGTTATATAAAATATTGGTCTTATTATTAGCATTTAAATATATAGTTTTATGCAGATGTTAGAATATTTCCCAGTTAGTTATTCTTTTTACTTAGTATATTGAACTAGTTCGGTAAAATTATTGCAGATGAAACTGTAAACATTTCATGATATTGTACTAGCATTTTTTGGGCATTTTTGTTCTGCACTATGACATATGAGTTTAAAATATATTTTTTATAAGCTTTGTGCCGAAAAGTAGCCTCATAGCACTCACAAGCTTGTTATAATAAAGAGAAATAACATATTATATCTATCTGTCAAACTGGAGAACACAACAAAAAAAAGTGTTAAAACGCCTCATTCAAAGGCACAACAATTGAGCAAAAATAAGAAACAAACCAATTAAACGAAAAAGGCTAAAGTGAGCGCAACAAAGCGTGCTGCTATACCCCATGTTTTTTTTTTGCGAGGATACAGGTGAAGATTACATCGAGTAGGCAGAAAAGATCAAACAAGAGATGGAGATTACACACAGATCTTCCTGCATCGACGTCGCCGGAGAAGAAACCGCATCGATGACGCGCCGCCGCCGTCAAGGACCGCATCGATGACGCGCCGCCGCCGCAACTTCCTTGACACCTTGGATCGGAAAGAGCCCCCAAGCGGACGGGAAGTCTTCGAAACTCGAACCCCGAGAGGCCTCCAGCTTGCTCCATCGGCGCCGCCGCTCGCGCCATCATCACCTGCATCGAAAGAGTCAACCAGATCCACCGCAAGCAGATCTGGAGGGGGATCCCCGCACACGGCGACCCCAGAGGGCCACGAGCACGAGGGAGAGGACGGCGCTCCGCCTTGGAGCTCCGAGAAGCTCCACTGCCGGAGGGGACGAGCGCCATCCACAAACGCAGCACCGACGAGGTCTCCACCACCAAGACGCCGCCGGCTGGGTCCCTACTACTACCTACACTATGTACACCATTTTTCTTTAATTGCCTAGCAAAAATTATGCACCATTTTACATCATTTGAATTTACGGTTTGATTTCCTCATGACACTAGACGGCCGCTTAGGCCTCCCTCATCCGCCCGATGGTATGCCACATGCGTGGGCTCTCTCGGCGGCGTCACTGCCTCCTCCCCGGTTGTCCACAATGTCTCCGTAGCGGGTCACATAATATACGTACTCACTCCGTTCACAAAAGGATGATATGTATGTATCTACATACTAAATCATGTCTACATACATGCAAATTTGAGAATGATTGAGACATCCTTTTGTGAACGGAGAGAGTACTTCTTTTCTTACTTTCCTTTGTCTCTGTTCTCACGTCTCCCTTGCTTTACAAGAGGCCGACTGTGAAACGCCGTCGTTGCCGATATGCGCGCCTCCAATCGTGAGATGTGAGAGAACTCTTAGCAGCCGCCATTGCAGTCTGAGCAGGCAGCGAGCGAGAGTTGTAGATCACTGCATGCAGACCCTCTTTTGGCGGCAGCGTTGCAACGTCGTTTCTGATTCATTTTCAAAAAGAAAAAACTCTGGCTAATGACTCAAAAAATATCCGGCTGCTTCTGATTTGCGTACGTACAGGGCACGGAAGTAGAGGGAGCTGAGAGGATATTTCGTGTTCCTGAGTGGCAGTGATCTCACTATTTAAAAAAAAATATAATCCAAAGTTTTAGAAAAATCTTTAAAAATCATGCATATTCACAGTGATATATCCTATAAACGTGTAAGTTGAAGATTCGAGAGAGTGAATTGATCACCTTGCGTGTGCTCGGTTTTGTATAAATGTTTCGTCGTATTATTCTCCTTTACTTTTTTCTCTATCTAAAAGTGGAATAGAATAGGTCTCATTCTTCTACACTTTCCTACATTGATAGTTCTTTGCTTATCCCTTTCTCTAGACTAAATGTGCTTTCCAGCTTTTCAGGCATCTCAAACCCTCATCCCATCTCTCCCTCTTCATGGATTTTGGTTTCTTTTACCGATATTGGGGCAAGCTTGGTAAAATATCTCCTTGTCAACGAGAAGATACGGGTTCGATTCCCGCCGCTCGCTGACGAGGGGTAGACTCATCAAGACCCACTGTTAAGGTCATTGGGTTATGAATATGGGGGAGAGAACGTGGTAGAGCTGGAAGTATCGTCGGCTGACAAGCGGGGCAAGGATTTTACCCAGGTTCAGGGCCCTCGAGTAGAGGTAACACCCCTACGTCCTGCCTGTCTGTTATTGATTCGAGAGTATATGATGGTTACAAGGGGATCCCGGCGAGATGCTGATCTCGCTAGGGTTCTGGCGGTTCTGAAAGTGCGTGTCTGGTTCGATGGCCCTCCCGGCCTTTATATAATAGGCTGGGTCTCGGGAGTTCGTAACTGACTCGAGTTACATGTAAGGTAAGTCTAAACCGACTATGGCTTCGCCAATCTTGGAGGGTACTTCATCTTCTTTGGGCCTTCCTTCATGGGCTTTTCGTAGGCTCTTGATAGTTGGACCTAGTCGATACGTGCACCAGGTACCCTCATAGTAGGGTACCCGATAGGCATACCCATGTCAGTCGCGTCCCATCAGCCTTACCAAGCAGGCCACCGCTTGTCAGAAATGGCGGTCGCAAAATGCGTCATTGCTGACGTTACTTCATCTTGCACAACTGGCGTAAGAGTCACTCGATGTTTACTTCGACTGATATCACACGAGGGACGACGCCGTTTGGACTTGATTTGACCACTCTGGCGCGATTTTCACGGGGCGTGATGATGGTTCCTGGATTCCCGTGCGTAGTGGGCGAAGTGGCCGGCGACGGTTGCTCTCCGTGGCCACCACGTGTACGGTAGGATGTCACGCGGGGCGTACGAGGATGGATGAACGGCGATGATCTTTTTGACCTATGGTAAATAGGAAGAGCGGCGCTGGCAGAAGTTTTTACTTGCCATTTGCTCCCCTGCGCCGCCCCTGCTTCCTCATCTTCCTCCTCGCGCCTGCCTCTCTCTGTTCTTGCGCCCAAGCCTTTGCGCTCAACCCATCCACGCTGCCAATGGCGAAGGGTGGGGGATCGAAGCGGACCGCTGCGTCTGCCGCTTCGACGGACGCGGCGGGAAGACGAAGAAGGGCGCGACTAGTACGTCCACATCTGCCACCGCCTTGAAGAAGACCGGCGGGGACTGGACGAAGTCCACCATTAGGGACGCCCATCTGATCAAGTTTCGCGAGGAAGGCCTGCTTCCTCCCGCGGAGCAGCTGGCCGTCCGCGCGCTGTCGCCCAAGGAGGTATTCCCTGAACCGCGCGCCAACGAGCGCGTTTGTTTTGCGGACTTTCTTCCAAGGGGATTCACGCTCCCCCTCCATGATTTCGTTCGTGGCTTGCTCTATGCCTACGGGGTGCAGATCCATGATCTCACCCCTAATGGTGTCTTGCACATAGCGTGCTTCATTACGCTATGTGAATGCTTCCTGGGAGTTTGCTCCGAGCTGGGCATTATGGAAGGCCATTTTCATGGTGCGGCCGAACAGGGGAGGTGGTCGCACCTACCCAATAGGCGGCTGCGGAATTCAAGTTCGCGGCGACACCCGCTATTTTCGACTGAAGCCAGTCGATTCCGCACAAGGGTGGAGGAAGGGGTGGTTCTACGCCTAAGTCGAGCAAAACGAAGTCGCCACCTTTTCGACGAGCTCGTTTGCTAGGACCAATGCGTGGGATCACAAACTTTCGACTAAAGAAATGGCGGAGGCGGAGCCGTTGTTAACTCAGATCGGAGGCCTTCTGGAGAAGATCACCGGCGTCCACCTGATGGCTACCTTTGTGAAGAGGTGGGTGTGGCCGATCCGTGCCAGAGCGCACCCCATGTGGCAGTATGAGGGTGCGCACGACGCCAGGCGGATAAGCCCAGAAGAGCTGTCAAGGCATGAGCTGGTGACGCGTGTGCGATCCATCACCAGCCTCAAGGCATCCGACCCGTGCAACGTCGACTGCCCCATTACTCCGTATGGATGGAAAACCCTTTGCTTGAGGTATGTGTGCTTTATGATCTGCTTGTAGTTAGAAGTTGCCACTCGTATGCTTTGTAGCCTCTAACTTTGCAGCTGCGATATGTGATATGCAGGGTCACTCGACTGCTGCTTCCCTTCCCCCTCTGCCAGAAAATGGCCTGACTGAAGAAACACAAGTGCAAGAGGTGGAAGAGAAGGGGACCACTCGCCGGTCCCTTCCACCAACACTTCGCATATGGAGGAGGGTGAAGAGGAAACAGCAGAGGAGGTTCAGACTGAGGAAGTGGCCGCATCTGACCATGAACTCGACGTCGCGCCTCCAAAATGTCGTCGATTGGTCAAGAAGGTGTCTTCCTCTGTGAATTCTCCTGCGAAGGAGCAGGAGTTGGAGGACGACGAAGATTCGGGCTCACCACCCGTTTCCAAGGCTGCTTCTGCGCGTCCACTGAGCTCGACCCCTCCTCCCCAGTCGAGTGGGGCCCTTCCTTTTGGAGGGCCAAATTTTGAAGACCTCGACCATGAGGAAGACGATGAGCACAGGTTTGAGCATTTGCTTACGACATGAAAATGTTTGCTGTTGTATACTTGTGCTGATGATGTTTTCCTTTGTGCCATTCGCAGTGCCGAGACTGAACGGCCTTCACCTCCTCCAGCCGAAAAAGTTCCGACTCCGGATCACCCGGATGTCTCCCTGGCCATACATGAGGTCGTCCAGCCGGTTGCCGCCACTGCGGTCGCAGAGGCGGCCAAGGTTACGAGTGTGGCGACCCAGGAGGTCGGAACTTCGACCGCGACCCCTGAACCTTGGACAAGCCATGTAAGTATCTTTCGACTAGTCCGTGTATCTTGGGACTGTTTTGCGTTGTAATTTATGCGGAATGCATGCGTTTGCAGCCCTTTTACCGCACCCTGGCAGAATCTGCCAAGGCTTATGTCCAGGTGGAGCAGGAGAGAGATATCCTGCGCAATGACCTGGATCGGCTCTGTCGTAAGTTGATTTTGCTGTTGTTTCTGAATTTCCTTTTTGCAATGCTTGGCTTTGTTGATTATGAACTATATGCAATCTGCTGCGTTAGGCGAAAAGACATCGGCTGAGTCTCGTGTGAAGGAACTGGAGGAGGCACTCGCTGCGCAGCAGACTGAGTCGAAGAAAGAAAAAGACTCAGCCGCCGAGCGCGAGAGGGTATATGCTGAGCAGCTTGCGGAACTTGCGCGAGAAATGGGAGGTAAGTGACCCTTTCCTTGTGACATTATGTTGGAGCCGCTGAGCTTTTTTGTGTTGATTTTTTGCTCTTTATGTTTTTTGAAGGAGTTGTTGGCGCACCGGCTTCAAGTGACAATTTGTCACTCGACCGTGTCGTGGGCGACCTTGGCGCCGTGTGCACCCAAGCGAAGGACGCACTTGCCAAATCTGCGAGTACGCTCGGCGCTGTGTACAAGGGCGTGTTTCCATCTGGTGAGCTGCCAAAGACGCTGGATGGCTTCGCCGACGCCTTTGGCCCGGGGACATCGACCATGGTGGATTTTGCTCGCACCCTCACGGTACGCGGCTCGGAGTCCACCCTCAAGCTTCTTTTAGGTCATGGGATAGAGGCCGATTTCGAATCGGCTCTATCTGATTTCCCGCGGAAGCCAGACGGGAGGCTAGTGCCTTTGAAGGGAGTCAGCGAGCCGTCCGCGCGACTGGCCGAAGTTTTTATGGCTACGATGGAGCGCCGAGCAGCAGAGGTTGCTCACGCACGTAGGTCTAGGTCGGAGTCAGCCGCTTAGAGTTAGGGTAGCCGCACCCTTTTTCTTTTGATGCCATGTAATGATACTATCAACCGCGCGAATACGCGTGTGCCTCTTTTATGCGAATGATCTTATGTTAATATGGCCGTACTCGAAGAGCTGTATGCTTGTTTGTCTTTAACTTACGCCTTGGATTTTCGCTTCTGATACAAACTTTGTATCGTGATTATGATTTTGAACAGTCACGGGAACCTGCTGCGACGACTGGCTCCTCGCAGCCTCAAACCTCCACCTGGTCACAGGCGCAGGTGGCCAATGACGCTAAAGTTATGGAGTTTATGAAAACTCGATTCGTGTGTATGGAACAAGAGCTCAAGAGCGCTCGGAGAGAACTGGAGTTGCTGAAGAAGAGACCCGCGTTGGCCACCCAACGCGAGGATTATGTGCTGGGAGAGATGGAGCTTGTGAACAGGCAGCTCGATTGTGAGTTCGAGTCCTGCGCTGTTTACAAACTATTTGCTTTTCCTTTTAGCTTGACTGGTGTGCCTGTGTTGCAGGATTTGTTGACAACTTCCAAGCGGAGCAGGCACGCGTTGAGGAGCGTTTGGATAGTGTTGTTGACAGCCCTACGACTTGACGTCAACATTTTTGGCTCAATAGGTATCATACGCGCATACTCGCCACATTGAAGGATCGTGCATGGCGGAGTGCCCAATTGCTCGAGTTATGCCGGATGGCGTTTATTCGTCTCAATGAGACTCTTTTTCCCTCGGGGCCACAACCACAAGGGATCCACACTTTGCTGGATGTCTTTCGCCATGCAGCTCCTATTCGAGAGTTGCTGACCCAGAAGCTTGTGGTTGGAGCAAACGCGGCAATGGCGTATGTGAGGAGTCAACGACCGTTCTTGGTGTTACCACCCGCAATTGGGGCGGCTCTGGATCAAGAAGATCTGGATGGTACTGTTCGTTCTGCAGAAATGCTGGTGGAGCGCACTCACGCCCAGCTTTGTGGTCCCATGCTACCCGTGAAGGACGAGCCTGAGGGTTAGGGCGGCCCTCGAGTAAAAAGGTGTACATGAGGAGCCCCCGAGTGTAAATTTGCGTGTTGTATGTAATGTATATTTTGATTATGCATCCGCCCCCGAGTCTATCGAGTGGGGTTTGTGAAAACATTACTGTGTATAAGAATTAATCAATTGTGCAGCCCCCGAGTCCATCGAGTGGGGTTTATGAAAGATGCGTTGATTGTGAAGTAGTATATGGACAGCCTCTGAGTATGTGGCTGCGAAGTTTTTGTATTTTTGTTTGGATCCTTGTGGTGCAGCCCCCGAGTATTCGGGTGCGGCTAAGGTATTATGTTTTTGTAGGAGCGAGAGCTTCGTGTGATTGAATAACGCAGCCCCGAGTGTTCGGGTGCGGTAAGTTTTATGAGTTATGCGAGTAGTAAACAAAGAGAAGTAGGAGGAACATTGATTATATTCCACTTTTGAATGTTAAGCTGCAGGCCGCCTCATTAAAAACCTTCCAGCCCCCGTAGGTACCCTGGTAAGGAAAAGAGCGCGTCTGAAACCTGCAGCCATCCGACATATCACGTATTACATTGTATGACTATGAGCACATCTAAGCGTAGAAACGGCGCAGGTGCGCAACGTTCCAAGGATTGTGCGAGAGTTCGCCTGTCTTCACGTGCTCCAGTCTGTATGCACCACCACCAAGGACTTCAGTGATGATGAAGGGACCCTCCCAAGGGGAGGCGAGTTTGTGCACCTTCTTCTGCTTCAGTTGAAGAACCAGGTCGCCAACCTCGAAAGACCTGGTTCGCAGTCGACGGCTATGGTAGTTGCGGAGATCCTGCTGGTAAACAGCTGTGCGTGCAAGTGCCGTGTCACGTGCTTCGTTGAGCAAGTCGACTGCGTCTTCGAGTGCTTCATCCGCATCTTCTTCGTTGTACGCCTCGACCCTTGGTGCATTGAATCTTACATCTGATGGCAAGATTGCTTCTGCGCCGTAGACCATAAAAAATGGAGTGAACTGTGTCGAGGTGTTAGGAGTTGTGCGTAGGCTCCATAGCACAGAAGGTAGTTCCTCGACCCAAGCACCCGCAGCTCTTTTGAGTGGCACCAGGAGGCGCTTCTTGATTCCGCTTGTTACGAGCCCATTGGCTTTTTCGACTTGGCCATTGGACTGCGGGTGTGCCACGGATACATAGTTGAGCGTGATATCTTGCTCTTTGCAGAAAGTTCTGAATTTTTCAGCCGTGAAGTTTGTGCCATTATCAGTGATAATACTGTTTGGGACACCGAAGCGGTAGATGATGCTCTTTATGAAGTTAACTGTTGTAGTGGCAGTCGAACTTGTGATAGGGACAACTTCGATCCATTTTGTGAACTTGTCGACTGCTACCAGGAGGTGAGTATGCTCGCCATGCGAAGATTTTCTGAGTGGTCCAACCATGTCAAGCCCCCACTGGGCGAAAGGCCAGGCCAATGGTATGGTCTTCAATGCTGAAGCGGGTGCATGCGGCTTTGCGGCGAATTTTTGGCAGCCGATGCACCTTTTGACTATGTCCTCCACGTCCTTGAGTGCTGTGGGCCAGTAAAAGCCTGCTCGAAAGGCTTTGGCTACGAGTGATCGACTACTGGCATGATGCCCGCAAATACCTGCATGAATATCCCGAAGTATGGCTTGGCCATCTTCGAATGCGATGCAGCGTTGGAACATACCTGATATGCTGTGTTTGTATAACTCGCCGTTGATGACGGTGTATGCTTTGGATCGTCGATTGACTCGCCGAGACTCGGTTATGTCATCTGGTAGCTCGTTGCGGACTATGTATGCCAGAAAGGGTCGGGTCCAAGTAGGCTCGATCAGGAGTACCTCGACTGGAGGGTCCTCTGTGCTTGGTGCTTTGTTCTTGGCTGGTGCAGTCGATGCATGAGTGTTTCATTTTTCTTTGATGGACCCTGCTGCGAGTAGCCAGTCGACTTCAGACTCGACAGCGGCACGCTTTGGGCCGGAGATCCGGCGCATTGTTTGCTTGACTGGCTTGGCATCTGGAAACAATTGGAGTGCTCGGTGAATTCCCTGGGAATACCTAGCATGTCTGCTGGACACCATGCAAATATTTCCCAGTTCTCACGGAGGAATTCGACGAGCGCGCCTTCCTATGCGATAGGCAGACTCGATGATACGTTGACTGTCTTGGACGGATCGGTCGGGTGCACTTGATGTGACCTTGTATCATTTGCTGCATTGAACGCCCTGTCGACTGCCCGCCGTTTATGCTCGGGCAGGAGTGTGCGATCGTTAGAGATCGCCAGATCGGCGAGTGTCTGCTCCATGCCGAATGTCTCAGAGATTTTGCTGAACTCACGGTCGCAAGCGTTGGACATTTGAAAGTTTCCATGGACAGTGATGACACCTTTGGGTCCAGGCATCTTCAACATGAGGTATGCGTAGTGTGGTACCGCCATGAATCGAGCGAACGTTGGCCGCCCGAGGATAGCATGGTATTGTGATTTCCAGTCGACGACCTCGAACTCAATCGAACTCGTCTTGAAGTGGCTCTTGTCTCTGAATGTAACGTCAAGTTGTATGGTGCCTTCTGGACTGACCGCCCTGCCAGGAACGATGTCGTGGAAAGTATTTGAAGATTTTGAGAGGTTTTCGACTGATCTGTTCATTTTGCGGAGTGTATCCGCGAAGATGATGTTTATGCCGCTGCCTCCATCCATGAAGACCTTGGTCATGGCGTAGCCTCCAATTTGTGCATCGAGTACCAGAGCAGCGTGCCCTGGTCGGACTACAGCCGGGGGGTGATCTGCCCGACTGAAGCTTATGGTTGTCTCGGATCCCTTCAAGAACTCAGGAACGGCAGGAGGTGCCATGGCAGCCATGTTCACCTGTCGAGTGATTAATTTCTGTTGCCTGTTGGAGGGGCGACCCTTCTGAATCATGTACATCTGCCCTTGAGGCTGAGGATATCCATCATCTTCTACGCGATGTACGGGCTGTATGGCACCCGCGATATGCGCGCCTGTACCAGGCTGTGGAGGTGGTTGCGGTGGCGGCTGTGGCGCCATTATGGCAAATGGGGCGTTCGGCTGAGGTGTGGGTGCAGGAGCAGGTGGAGCTGAAGCAGAGCCGTACCTTTTGAGTCGTATCATGTAATCAGACGCCAGTTGGTCGAATTCCCTGCAATTCCTTAGCGTGTGGTTGGAGCGTAATTTTCCGTCTTCCCCCTTGAAGAGGTGGAATCTGCAGTAGTCATCCATCTTTTCTTCGAATGATCGCTCGGATTTTGAGTCAGTGCATTTACGCCACTCTTGCCTTTTGTAGCTGTCGCTTCGCTGCTCGAGATCTCGACTGTCCCGTCGATCATCCGACCTTCGATTGCTTCTGTCTTCATCACGAGATTGCGCGTATCCAGCCGCCATGAATTCGGGTTTGTCGTCGTCGTAGTGACGTTTTGACCGTTTGCGCTTGCGATCATCTCTGTATGAGTCTCTACGGCATCGACTGCCGCTATCATGACTTTCGCGTGGTGGAGAGGCACGGGATCGACGCACAGAGTCTTCTCCATCTGCCCACTCAGTCGCGATTTTTATAAGGTTAGCCAGGGAGGTTGGCCTTTTGCGACCGAGTGCTTCTTTGAAATCTTTCCTGGCTAAACCTTGTATGAAGGTGTCCATGGCCCTATCTTCTGATATTGGGCCTACAGAATTGCGTATTTCGGTCCAACGCCGTATGTATGATCTCAACGACTCGCCTGATCGTTGAATGCAGGCTCGCAATTCTTCAAATGTCTTCGGTCGCTCGCACAGCGGCTCGAAGTTTTTGATGAAGTCGCTGCGGAAGTGATCCCACGAGTCGTACGACGATGAAGGTAGCGCTTTGAGCCAGTCGCGGGCTGTTCCTTCGAGCATGAGTCGTATGTACTGCATCGCCGTGGTATTTGTCCCTCGCTGGCATGAAACAACGAGTCTGTAATCTTCTAGCCATCCTGACGGTTCCTGTCGACCATTATACTTGGGTTGTTCAGATGTTAACTTGAACCCTTTGGGCATCCGTGTCTCGCGGATGCGTCGAGTAAAACACAAGGCTCCGCACGCCTCGGGTTCCCGATCGGAATACGACTCGCTACTGGAGGATCTGCGAGATCTGCTCCCGCTGGACCTGTGCCGGCGTGTGCTTCTCCTTTCTTCCGAACGATGACTGCGACTACTATGGTCGTGTGCTGTACGTCGCGATCCTACTAGGTCACGATCTCGACTCCCTCCTGGAGTGTTTGTATCTGGCTGTATGGCCTTTGCTGCTAGGGCCAACGATTTGAGTTGTTGGCGATGTAGGCTACGTTAGGATCATCTGCTGGAGGTTGCAATGCTTTGAGGTAGGCACCAATAGAGATCAGTGCACTGCAGCTGTTTTAGGTACTGGAATTCCTTCAGTATATTCAGTCATGAACGACAGGTTGCGGGTGATTGCTGCCCTTTCGTGTTCTGGAAGGCGTGCCATCCGCGACCTGGGTCGTGGGTTGGTTGCCTTGTGGAACCGAGGGATTGCTCCCTCCTTCGGGCACTCGAGAGGCTAGCCTGCTTTCTACGTTCTTCGAGTGTCGCTCGGTAGTTTTGCAGTCGAATTGACTCTTGCCAGTTGAAGTACTGGTAGGTCAACATCTCCTCCGGAGTTGAGTTTGCTGGCATCATTGTGCACTCCTTGATGACTTTGTCTGCCTTTGCTGCCATCTCTGCAGTAATTGTCAGAGTTGTGACCCCATCTGGCATGGTCACGTGCATGGGAATTGTGTAGGCCTGCGGACGGCTGCGGCTGCTGATGTTTCTCCAGAGATAGCAACGTAAACCTGATGGGGCATGACCCGGGGGCAGGTATACGTGTTGTCGATTCCCGTCATGGACTCGACATCTTCATCAAGGCTCATGTCAGAGCCGTTATGATTGTCGAGTAGATCTTCAAGACGAATCTCATTGTTGATGTGCTCATTGCTTATGCTCATATCGGTGTCGAAGAAACTGTTATGGATCTCCAAGTTGAGTTTGTCGATGCAGGTCTCGGATTCGACGTTACTGTCGTTATGAATTTTGGGTTAGGTGAAGTCGTCGAGTGAGAACCCGCAGTCGAGGCTCTCGTTGAGTAAGAGGTAGAACTCGAGATCGTTTGTGCGGTATGCAGATTCGGCCTCCTCGCCTTGAAGCTCCTTCGCCATGTACTCGTTGAGTTCTCCAGTCGACATGGTTGTTGCAGTGAGCCAGCTCCGAGAATCGACAACGGGGCGGACGCAGTTGATGGAGCCTCGGGTGCGGCCGGCGCGAGTTGTCGTGTTTCTGTCAAGTCCTGCGTACCATGATTGTTTACGAAAAAACTGAACGCTCCAACAGTTAAGTCCAAACCTGACTCGAGTCCAGAAAACGTCTCTTGAAGATCAGGCGAGTGCGGATTGAAGTTCATCAGGGGAGCAGATGTGCTTTTTGCTGGTGAGCAGTCGCCTTTTGAGCGAATCGACGAGCTGCCGTGTGTTGATGTGGCCGGCGAGTTGCCGTTTGCAGATGCGATCGGCGAGTTGCCGTTTGTAGATGTGATCGGCGAGTTGCCGTTTGCTGATGGAACCGGCGAAACTTCGAGTCCAGCGATATTCTTTCCCACAGACGGCGCCACTTGACGAGGGGTAGACTCATCAAGACCCATTGTTAAGGTCCTTGGGTTATGAATATGGGGGAGAGAACGTGGTAGAGCTGGAAGTATCGTCGGCTGACAAGCGGGGCAAAGATTTTACCCAGGTTCAGGGCCCTCGAGTAGAGGTAACCCCGACGTCCTGCCTGTCTGTTATTGATTCGAGAGTATATGGTGGTTACAAGGGGATCCGGCGAGATGCTGATCTCGCTAGGGTTCTGACGGTTCTGAAAGTGCGTGTCTGGTTCGATGACCCTCCCAGCCTTTATATAATAGGCTGGGTCTCGGGAGTTCGTAACCGACTCGATTTACATGTCAGGTAAGTCTAAACCGACTATGGCTTCGCCAATCTTGGAGGGTACTCCATCTTCTTTGGGCATTCCTTCATGGGCTTTTCGTAGGCTCTTGATAGTTGGGCCTAGTCGATACGTGCACCAGGTACCCTCATAGTAGGGTACCCGATAGGCATACCCATGTCACTCGCCCACTTTAATTTAGTCAAATTACTATGATAACAAGTTTAGTAAATATCAAAGTAAAATATTTTGCGTTTTGAGCTACACAAAAATGACAAATAATCTTAGCCGTAATAAAAAAAACTATGATTTTGCACGCATGTAGCATACATCACTGGTAACATTTGGGTTTTGTTCAGATTTTCTAAAAGTATTTTAAATTTATTTTTATGAATTTTATAAAATAATTAAATTACTGAAACTCAGGATGCAAAATGACTTTCCGGACTGTATCATATGCCTTTGCAACTGGAGTACATAGTCCTCTAAAAAAGAATAAATTTGATTATAGGCGAATCCGGCAGTAGCGAAGCCACTTTCAACCCATCAGCGCATCGCTGCATGGGACAATGGCCAAATGACAGATATTCCTTGCCACTCGCGAGGATTCTATCTAGCGGAAAGTGTATTTTAACTTCCGAGCACAAGTGATTATGATGGTTTAATTAAAAAAAATATATATATGAGTTCCAATTTTTTTAAAGATCAAAGACGTAGCTGGTGATATATCAAATACTTTATATTCAGCGCTACACAAAATGAAAAAATCTCATAAATTTGAAAACATATTAATATGCATATTCAGACTCACATTTTTGTCATTTTTGTATGGTCCTAAATACAAAGTATTTGAATTTAATTTTAAACGCCTCGTGAGCAGCAAGCCTGCAAATAAAAAGAGAGACTACAGATTCAGGTTGCTACTCACGATGTAAAACATATTGATGTGACACTGTACCGTCACGTTATGCAATGATGCACTGCCTTTTATCTCCTCAGTTGTAACTATGAAGCCACTTACGCTGATCATTCAGTTCTAGTGGAAAAATCAGGATATTTGCATATGCAGATTAAGACTACATGGCTTCACCCTTCACACAGTATGATAGCTATTCTGAGAAGTCATCATACGAGTACCACTCGTATATGACTGAATAAAATATCACCAAGAATAAAGCAATTGCTGAACTAATATTATACTAGGGTAATAGATGAGCTAAAGGTTAGACAACTCTATCAGGAAGAATGAAATGAAAGCTGGCTGACCGCCAGTCATTTCCCTCCCATTTGTCGCCGCCACCGTAGCCCCCCGCACACAAGCACCTCAACCCCTCCTACACATACACCCCTCATCTGGTGACCTCCTTCCTCTCTGCGGCTGAAGGTTTGTTCTCGCAGGGTCGACTACGCGCATAATCCTTCCACTCCACCTTCCCCTCGCCCCTCCCGGCTTATCTGTGGATACACCTCCTTTTCGGTCTCAGTGTTTCTCTGCTGGGCGTGTTGAGAACCTTCTCAACTTCTTTTGCTATGTCCCCAATGAACATTTGCTTGTTTCCGAGTTTAACGAAAAAGTTTTAAGAACCTTGTTTGCTAGCAAAATGTAGCTATTTTCGTTACACTTCTGGGTTCTTGCCAGATGCAAAGCATCAGACTGGTTATTCACTCAGCCATGGATGCTGCTCTAAGAATTCGAAACGAGCCAGTTCTCGATGTCTCTCTTGGACGTTCAAAGCGTGTTGTCACCTCGGTCCTTTCGCCCTGTCTGGGCTCTGTCCCTACCGCTTTGCATTCACTGCTCAGCGCAGAGGCCGAGCACAGGGAGCGAGGTGCCGCCCACCTCTCCCTACTTTCATTGCCCCACCAACTACTCTTACATTTCCGTCCACCTAACCTGGTTCTCGCATACCCCAACCCTCTCCCCAGGTAAGGAGTCTCCTCTTCTAACACTTTGATCAAAATCTTGAGGTGAGAATACTCCCACCACCTCCCCCAGCGATTCCTCAAAAAAAAAAGTACGTACTACAATTCTACATCTAAGATTTGGTATTTGTACCTGAAGTGAGACCCGAATAGGTTTCAAGGCGTACCTGCAAATTAGGAGACCAAACCGTCAAACCAGTACACAGTCAAAGATGTAAATAGAATAACATATAACTTACCAATTTTTTCATATATCTTTTTCCAAAAATCAGGAGTCCAACGCTCAAGCTGTCTTAGTAGACCTTCACGGTTCACAAGAATAGACTACAAAAAAGAGAAGTGTCAATAGTAAGTTGATCATTATACAATAATTGTGTTGAACGCAAATTATCAATAGTAAGTTGATCATTATACAATAATTGTGTTGAACGCAAATTACCTGAACCTTCTTAGGCAACCCTCAAAATGTTTGTAGGAGTTCTTTAGAACTCGAGTGTATTCATAAGGATCATTTTCGTTGTACTCATCAAAACCATTCAGTTCTGAATCCTTGAGAATTTGATTAAGCAAGTCGGGCAAAACATGTTGAGGCTCAGAGAATGGCCATTTAATACCAATTCCTTGCATTTGAGATCGTATTCGTGGCTGCTTGGCAACATATAATGACAGCAAATACTCCCCTTTCTTTTTGTAGTCCCATGTATCTGGATAGCCTTTTAACTTCTCCAATGTGAATGTCTCTTTTCCAATGAAATCAGAGAAATCTTTCACTAAGGAGTTTAACTCGACACCACATTCGGTGCAGCATGAGTTAATAAGCTTTCGAATGGAAATCCAGGTAGCTTTAACATCGTGTGCAGGATATTGGGGCCTTTTCACTGCATTTTAAGAAAAGGTCCATAGCTTACACATGACGGGATTTTCAACCAAAAAAAAAAGAAATATCAGAAAAGCATTGCGTATTCTGCACAGGTTGGTATAAAATTGAGAAGACCCAAAACTTAAGATAGTACTAATAATTCGATATGGTGCAGCAGTAGGTCGATTCATGCGCCCTGGCCTCATCGTCGAGTACCCCAAAACTGAGAAGACCGCAAGACTTAAAATAGTACACGCGCGGCCTGCTGCACGACGCAGTCTCCAACATCTGTTGGCACTGACGGAGAAGCTGGCGTGACCTGCTGCACGGCGCAGCAGCAGATGTGCTCCCAGATGGCAGCGGAGAAAGGGAAAATATGCATAGAAACGGCCCCCCTACAGAGAAGGGCAGGAACCAAGATAGCTTGGGATCCCCTATGACATATGTTAAAAGAAGCAAGAAACCAGGGATTAAGCCCAAGAAAGCTGTCAATGCCAAGTGCGGAAGTGTCCATCTTGCAGAGAGATCCTTCTCATCCCCAGCCAGATCTTGTTCGGCACCACCTCTTGGGGCTCCAACATGGGACTCTACAGTTTCTTGGATGATCAGACTCTGCAGTCTCCCCTTCAGCAGAAAGAAATGGCCCGTCCCATGTGACTGCAATTCAAAATCGTTTATCGTCCAGGAGTGAAAAATCTCATGGCGGACGCTCTGTGACGAATTGGCCTCTGATGACAATTTAAGCCACGTCCGAGGTGCCACCAGCTTGGATGCAAGAAGTGTTGAACTCCTACGTCATTGACCCTCTTGCCCAGCAGTGCCTCACTGAATTGGCTTTGTCCAGCCCAGATGAACATGGATATGATCCGTGCGAAATTCAGCTAACACAGGAGTGTAATCTGTGCGAAATTCTAGTGTAGGTATCCACCGTCACGAGGTGCAGTGGAAGCTAAGCCTTACCGCCGGCTGGTGAAGAAAGAGAATGTTGCTCTGCCACAAGCATTGATCAAATGGACTAACCTACCACAAGAGCTAACTACATGGGAAGACTCTGACACACCGAAGGCCAATTCTCCATATATACTGGCATGGGGACAAGTCAGTTCTTCTGAGGGGGTGTTGTCATGCTTAACGACGCAACTTAGTCTAAAGAAGGAACCACTGATGGGATAAAGCTGGATCAGGGCGCAATGGGCCCTAGTGGCAGGTTGTGTGTGTGTGCCTGCTAGGCGGCAGGCCAGCGAGAGGTGTGTGTGCTGCAGGTTATAAGTAGCTGGTTTGTAACTGAATGCTAAGACTGAAGAATAGAAACGAAAGTTTCATGTCTATCTACGTCTCACTCTGCTCTTCTTCCTACGCTCGCAATCATAGCAGCAAAGGGAATATTACACTAGTCTACTTACAAAATAAAACTACTCACCTTCAGCTGGAAGAAATACCAACTTAAGTGTCCCATTAGGACTTATTTTAAAATATAAATCTTCCATTTGGACACCATTCACAATTGTTATTCCCTTCGCAAGCAGGCTGTCTATGAGGTCACATAAGTCACTACAAAACATACACATATATATAAGATTCTAAGCAGAAATGAAACACGATAAATTTTAATGAATTATCAAGAGATTAACCTACATGATGCTATTCCGGAAGAATACTGTCATCTTCCCATTTTCATCAAAAGAATTATTTCCATCTTCTTTCAACCATGCCGACAATGATGTGTCAACTTTCGAGACAACAAATCTCCCATGGTTTCCACCCTCAGTGAAAAAATCAAGAAGGCGAACAATATTTGGATGGAAATAATCAGAGAGTATGTCCACGGTTTCCTTTTTCAGATTGGCTCCTTTTTTAATCATAACATCTGTTTCATAGTTAGCTTGGATGTAGTTGCCGCAAAACAAATTCATATCCTCTCCTATAATCCTATGGCTCTAACATAGCAATCTTCAATTTTATCATTACCCTACACAGAGCATTTGAATATTGATGATGATAGAGTGAGAGAGAGTATAGTGTGCAACTTAATTTAATATGAGCATACCTTCCAAGGGAAATGCTCCTCCCCAATCTCGTCCATCACTTGTATTAGACAACTATTTAAGGCTGCAATTAAATGAGATTAATATATGTGAATTAGTCTTATTTTAACGTACACTAAAATGAAATAACAAACGAAAAGACGAATGTAACATAGCAACAACATGAAACAAGCTAAAATGGAACAGTTTAGCTACTTGTTTAGTGTATTTTAGATATCTTAGCCACCATCATACAAATTACACAATAATTGCCCCACTTAAGATCAGTTTCTGGATGCAAAGACTTGCATAATTATACATTGACGTGAGAATGAAATCTTGTGACGGTGGAGGACGAAGTGGAATTTTAGCTTACCCTCGGTTGTAGAGGAAGTAGTGGAATAACGGGGACCACGGCGGGATCGAGTTGTGTCCTACAGCAACTGCCGCAACACGCTCACTCCCGGAGATGCAACACCACAAAGGCTGAAAATTGCAACAACACATCAATTTGGTCACGGGCTGTTTATCTCTTGCATTTCTATATGCACAAAATACCTAACTATTTATTTATGCAATTCTGAAAAAATAAATTACCTAGCTCGGCTAGGAGAGCAAGGGGGCGGTAGAGGGGAAGCCGGTGGACGTGGGCGGTAGAGGGGAAGCCGGTGGACGTGGGCGGCCGGAGGATGCAGATCCGGTGGAGGTGGGGCGGCCGGTTGAGCTGGGGCTCCCTGCCCTAGGCTCCCTCGCGGAGGAGGAGCTCCTGGCCGTGGAGGAGGAGCTCACGGGACGGGAGGATGGCCGGCGACGGCGGCGCTCATGGCGGGGGGGGGGGGGGGGGGGGGGGGGGGGGGGAGGAATGGGGATTGGGATGCGGCGACGGACAGCGCGGGGGCGAGGGCCGGGCGGGAAGGGACAAGCGGAGAGGGACGGCGAGCACGGGCGGCGACTGCGAGGGATGGCGAGCACGGGGCAGGGACGGGTTTGGGGCTGTGGTGATTTGGGCAAACTTTTTTTTGTTACTACAATTTTTCCTACTACTCCGTAGTCCGTATATCATAAAAACATATCTACTCATTCTTGTTACTACAATTTTTCCTACTACTCCGTAGTCCGTATATCATAAAACCATATCTACTCATTCTACTCCTCGGTATCAAAATATATGATGTTTTAGCATTTTGGATATGTAGGTCCTTACATTTTTTTCTTTAGGGATTCGACGCTCCAAAGAGCCATCGAGGGGCCAATCCTTTTTTTTTGACAAGTCGAGGGGCAAATCCTTAACCGTGGGCCCCGGACTATCGACCGCTTTGACTGAACTCGAAAGGGGTAGACCAATGGAGGCCGTAGGAACCTGTAAACCAAGTTTGAGCACAATTCCATTTGGTGCAACCGAAGTGTGAGTTTCACATTTTAAGTGTTGAACCCTCCTACTGGATAAATGTCGTCTGTGAAGCGGGTTGGAGAGGTGGATTTTGGATATCTCAACACTCCAACAAAGTTGTAGACATATGTAGGGCCCAATACAAGTTTTGGTGAGATTTCAGCACATCCCCCCCCTCCCCCCCCCCCGGCTAAACCTAACCCTTGGACTAACTTCGTCTACCACTT
Source organism: Poa pratensis (assembly GCA_947311845.1). Taxonomy (NCBI): domain Eukaryota; kingdom Viridiplantae; phylum Streptophyta; class Magnoliopsida; order Poales; family Poaceae; genus Poa; species Poa pratensis. Next base: position 43,044,794 of record CAMZMU010000060.1, on the reverse strand, counting down.
TGACCGACGTAGGGGGTAGACCAATGGACTTTTCTATTTGATTTGTTAGGGTAGGTCATAGTAACATGTAAACCAAGTTTGAGCATAATTCATCACTAAATTCAATCCGGTGCACCCGAAGTGGGAGTATCGCACTCTAAGTGCAGAACCTTCCTTCTTGATAAGTGTCGTATATGAAGAGGGTCACACTTGAAGGTGTATTTTGGATATTTCAACACTCCAACACACTTGTATACATATATTAAGGCACCACACAAGATTCTGACGGATTATGAATCCCCAGCGACTCCACAACGGGAAAAACCTAACTGTTTGACCAACTTTGTCTACCCACTTGACTGGCCTCGAAAGGGGTAGACCAATGGATTTATTTACTTGGTTGTGTTAGGGTAGGCTATAGAAACATTTAAAACCAATATTGAGCACAATTCATCAATAGATTTCATCCGGTGCACCTGAAGTAGGAGTTTTGCACTATAAGTGCATAACCTTCCTTGTCGATAAGTGTCATATGTGAAGCTGGTCACACTTGAGAGACAGATCTTCGATATTTCAACACTCAGATCATTTGTATACATATTATGGTGCACCAAGCAATATCCACGGCGGCCAAACCCTAACCCTTTAACCGACTTCCTCTAGCACTTAGACCGGCGTCAAAAGGGGGTAGACCAATGGACTATTACTTGGTTGAGTTATGGTAGAATATAGGGATATGGAAAACCAAATTTGTGCACAAGTTATCACTTGATTCCATCTGGTGCACCCCGAAGTAGGAGTTTCGCACTCTAATTGGAGAACCTTCCCAGATTAAGGGACACATGTGAAGCGGGTCACACTTGGGAGATGGTTTTTTGATATTTCAACGCTACATCACACTTGTATACAAATGTTAGGACACCACGCAAGATTTGGAAGGATTCCGAATCCCCGGTGACTCCACAGCGGCAAAACCCTTACCCTTTGACCAACTTCGTCTGCCCTTTGACCGATGTCAAAAGGGGGCATACAAATGGACTTATTAACTTGGTTGTGTTAGGGTAGGCCATAGGAACAATTAAAATCAGTATTGAGCACAAGTTATCACTAGGTTCCATCCGGTGCACCCAAAATGGGAGTTTCACACTCTAAGTGATGAACCTTGTTTTTTGATAAGTGTCGGTTGTGAAGCGGGTCACCCTTGAGGGGGTATTTCGGATATCGCAATACTCGAACACACTTGTATACATATGCTACGGCCCAATACAAGTTTTGGAGAGAATTAGGCACCTCCTCGCCCCACATCTAAACCCTAACCCTTTGACTAATTCGTCTACCACTTTGACCAACATAAAAGGAGGTAGACCAATGGACTTTTTACCTGGTTGTGTTAGGTTAGGCCATAGTAACACGCAAAACGAATTTTGAACACAATTCATCACTAGATTCCATCCGGTGCACCGAAGGGGAGTATCACACTCTAAGTGCAGAACCTTCCTTCTTGATAAGTGTCGTCTGTGCAGTTGGTCACACTTGAGAGGTGGATTTTTGGATATTTCAACACTCCAACACACTTGTATACAAATATTAGAGCACCAACGTTTTCTTGCTCCTTGGCACTTGTCTGATCAATGACACTGTTCATTCGTTCACTTTATTTTTTTCGTTCATTTTTTATGTCTTGAACCGCTTACTAATCACGCATACGTATAGTAGGCCCTTCGCCACTCCAAGTCTGGCCCGTCTTGGTCTCGCTCACTTCACCGGTCGAGTCACACAATACCTAATATCTATCATTTACGGCTAGGACTACCGCGGTCTCTAATCCCATTTGTTCCCCTAGCTTTCGTCTCTCAGTTTCAGTGTAGGCCCAATAGAGTGCTTTCACGGTTGGTGCTCTTTCCGATCGCAATGCATTTCACCGCTCCACCGGAAATTCCCTCTGCCCCTATCGTATTCCAGCTTGGTAGTTTCCACCACCTGTCTAGGGTTGAGCCCTGGGATTTGACGGTGGACTTGAAAAGCCACCTACACATCTTCACAGACCAAGAACTACGAGATCGCTCCTTTCATTCTGGGGTGATGGAGGGATCGTACCATTCGAGCCTTTTTTCATGCTTTTTCCGGCGGTCTGGAGAAAGCAGCAATCAATAGGAATTTCCTAATTCTCCCTTACTTTCATGAAGAACGTGAAAATTCTTTTTCCTAGAACAGGAACAGAGTGATTCGGACAGATTCGTAGTCTCCGGCGACTCCACAGCGCCAAAAGTGTAATCCTTTGACCAGCTTCGTCTACCCCTTTGACCTGCCCCGAATGGGTGTAGACCAATGGACTTATTTACTTAGTTGTATTAGGGTAGGTCATAGGCACATTTAAAACCAAGTTTGAGCACAAGTCATCACTAGATTCCACCTGGTGCACCCGAAGTATGATTTTCGCACTCTGAGTGCAAAAACCTTCCTTCTTGATAAGTGTCGTCTGTGAAGCGGGTCACCCTTGAGAGGCGAATTTCGGATATTTCAACACTCCAGCTCACTTGTATACATATGTTAGGGCACCACGCAAGATTCAGATGGATTCTGACCCTCTGGCAACCCATGACGGTCAAACCCTAGTCGGGCGTGAAGCCTCAAAGGAACCCGAACATGATCCAAACATTTATTGAGACCTACCGGAAGATTGAGGACAAGGCCACAAACACACCGCTCCATAATGATCCACTGAGCACCTGTGGAAGTTGTATGGGAACTAGATTCCCGTTTATTAAGTTGATATTATTTGTATTCATGTGTTATTTGAACCATTATTTCCATTCCGGACCATTCATTATTGTTTTAATTATTTGAATTTGAACATTTGTTATAATGTAGATGATTATTGAATTGTATGCTGTTAAAACATTAATCAGTTTTATTTATCTTTCTATTGAATGTAGATTATATTGTTAAAAATCATGAATTTGGCTAAAACTAGGAAAACGGTTTGCAGTACCACGCGGGCTCCGGACCTGTGGTAGAACAGATGCTCTAGACTTGCATTGAATTTTTTTCGGTCGAAACAGAAACGCGTTTTCCGGGTCAAGATGCTCTAAGCCGTATATGATAGTTCCACGGCACTACTTTTTTTTTCTTCAGAAAAGGCCATCGGGGCTAGCTTTATTGATTTTCAATAATAATTACATCGTCCACGAGGGTGTGTAAAATGAAACTAGGAAATTCAAAAGGCATACTTCATCGTACTGGTAGTCTGGTTGCATAATCACAGTCATCAGCACTCTTTGTTTATTTTTGGGGGAGAAGAGAACACCAGCACTGTTTTTTTCTTTCGAGGGAAAACACCAGCACTGCTACGAATTTCTAGGTGGGTCCCACGATATGAAACGGTCCCATCTGATGGAGTGTCAAGGTTCCTCTTCTACCCCTGAAGCTGAAGCCCGGCCGCCGTCTCCTCCCCGGTCCAAAAGGCCCCTAAAACCCTCGTCTCCTTCCGCGCCGCACCGGAGCCGCCGCCGGCGAGATGTCGCTCTCCAAGCACTCTCCGCGCGCCGCCTCGTGCCGGCGCTCTTCCCGCTCGCCCACGCGGACGCCCCTCGGCCGCGGCCTCCCGCCGCGCCCGCCGCCGCGGCGCCTTCGTCGCGACGCCCCCCACGCCGCCGCCCTCCCCGAGCTCCGTGCGCCTCGCGGAGCCCCTCCCCTCGCTCGCCCCCTCCCGCCTCGCCTCCACAACCGCATCCTCGCCCTCCTCTCCCCCGCCGCCGCCCCCGACGACCTCGCCGAGGCCACGCTCCTCACCCGCCACGCGCTCCACTCCAACTGCCGCCCCTCCTCCTTCACCTGCGTCGCCGTCCTCGCCGCGCTCCTCCGCGCGCGCCGCCTCGACGACTTCTTCGCGCTCCACCGCTTCGCCCTCCAGGCCGCCGTCCCGCCCACCGCCGCCACCCACGCGCTCTACCTCTCCGCCCTCGCCGCGCGCCGCCTCGCCGACAACGCGCTCCTCCACCTCCGCCTCATCGCCCGCCCCGGCTCCCCCGTGCCCCCTCGCCCACCGCCTACCGCGTCGTCATCAAATCCCTCGTGGCCGACCACGGACGCCTCGACGACGCCATCCAGCTCAAGGACGAGATGCTCGCCTCCGGGTTCGTCGGGCCCGATCCCCATGTCTACAGCCTCCTCATGGCCGGGTGCGTGGGCGCCGGGGATGGCGCCAAAGCCTGGAACTGTACCAAGAGCTGCAGGACAAGATTGGCGGCGAGCCGGTTCTCGATGGCATTGTGTACGGGAGCCTCATGAAGGCCTACTTCCTTATGAGCAAGGACGAGAAGGCCATGGAGTGCTACAAAGAGGTGCTCGGCCCGGACTCGGAGGTGAGGTTTGGGGCCGAGAGCTACAATCAGGTGGTGGATGCACTCGGGCAGAACGGAAGGTTAGAGGATGCACTCAACCTGTTCGACAGAATGCTTGGGGAGCATGACCCTCCGCTGAGGATCGCCGTTGACGTGAGAAGCTTCAGCGTGATGGTGGATGCCTACTGCGCTGCCGGAAGGTTTGAGGATGCGATCGCGGTGTTCCGCAGGATGGGAGAGTATAAGGTGGTACCAGATGTAGCAGCATATAATAATTTGATTCGGCATCTCGGGCTTAATCGGTTGGTAGATGAGGCGGAGGTGCTCCACAAGGAGATGGGGGAGCATAGTCTTGTTGCAGATGAGGAGACATGTGTGCTGCTCATGGAGGCGTGCTTTAAGGCAGATCGCACTGATGATGGTATCAGTTACTTCGACAAAATGGTTGAGTTGGGGTTGAAGCCTGATGCAACACATTATCATAAGATTGTTGATGGTTTGGTCGGTTTGAGTTTGCTTGACAAGGCTCAGGAGTACTTTGATCAGATGAGCGAGAAGGAAATTGGCCCAACCATTGCAACCTACGAGACACTGCTAAAGGAGTATGTTGCTGTGACGCGGTTGGATGATGCAGCCAAGGTAGCAAAGGGTATTCTTCTGGATGAGAAAGTGGTTTTCAGAGAGGAGATGAGGGAGCTTTTGGAAGGTGCGTTGCGCGGAGAGGGCAGGGAAGATGACATAGCAAAGCTATATGAAGACGTGGAGAGGGAGAAGGCCGAAGCAGAGGTGCGTGCGGCAGAAGAGAAGGCGAGGGCAGAGGCACTTGCCAGGGAAGAGAGGGCGGTGAGGAGGGCAGAGGCTGCTGCTAAGGATGAGGCTGCAGCTAAAGCTAGTGCTGCTGCCATTGAGGCTATCCTTGGCCATAGAAGGAAAACCGAGGGTGAGACAGGAGCACCTGCTTCTACTCCGAACACTCTCGATGGCGGGCTTCTCAGTAGGCTAGGCCTCAAGTCAGCTGGAGAAGGTGTGCTTCAAGACACTCCACTAAGTACTGAAACAAAAGGAGACGGGCATGAACAATTTTGATGTCCTGCGTTTGTTCTGAGCACTAAAGTCATAGGCTATAGTCTGTATTTCCTTATAAGAGCATCGATCAGTATGAGCTCTGATGACTTTTAATGTTTCGACTTTCGATTGAATGTCTGGTTGAAACTTTGAGTAAGCACAATTGATGCATAGAAATGTAACGACCACCATGAAAATTTGATGAAAAATCATAGATAGCCTTTTCTAACTTCTTCGTTGTAATAAAATTGTGTTCACCGGTTGTATTGCCTGGCAGTTAAAACTGTGTTGCAGAGTTCCAGGCTTGAATTGCAAGACAAACTACAGAACAGAGCAGAAGGTGAGACACAGCCATTGATATCTGAAAACGTATTTTACTTCATTGTGTAAAAATGTTTGCCTTACACAGTATCAATACAATCCACGCATATACCGATGAGAAACAATGGAACGTATGATAAACCCACAGCTTGGCTGCTGAAAAAGCTAATAGAAGGCAGATACTGAAATTGACATTACGTTTTGGCCCCTGAATCAGGCCGGGCACCCTGATATTATTTTGGTAAACATACAGTTCCAGGGCTCCATCATCTCGGAAATTTTGGCTCCACACCCTCGACGGGACGGTGGACCTACAGATTCTTCGTCAACAAGAACAGCAATTATCTTCTCTTTCCCCTCACCTGCATCAGGTATCTGCAAGAGGAACGGCCAAATTGATGTCAGTCTCAGTTACCCAATGGCATGCCAAAAGTAAAGTACAAACTACCTCAAACATTGCTTCCGTCAAAATGCCCTCCATTATAGATCGTAGACCTCTCGCCCCAGTTTCTCCGCATCTGCTTTCTTTGCTATTAGCCTCAAAGCATTTTCAGTAATATGCAACTTCACCTTGTGGAGGAAAAAGAACAAAAAAAAAACTCTTGTTTTACAAAGTTTACAAATAATCAAAGAAGGAATTCTTTATAAGAACTTCACAAACGAATCACAGACTGACATTATTCATTTTGAACAACTTCTTGTATTGCTTGCCTATTGCGTTCTTGGGTTCCCTGAGAACCTGAAAAGATAAATTACATAGGTTTTTCAAGTTGTCGACAAAATGGGAAGAAAAACTGCGATGCAGAATCTAGTAGACTGAACCACAAAGCATATCTTCTAGAAGCAATGATGAGAATAGAGATGATCCTAAGTAAAGTAGCCAGGATGGAAACAACATATGCAGACAGTTTGTTACCTGAACCAACTGATCTTCAGTGAGATGAGTTAAACCAACTGTTATTGGCAACCTTCCAATAAATTCTGGTGTCAGGCCGTAGGCAATAAGATCATCATTCTCGATCTAAGTAGTTATAAAAAATTATCTCTAGCATTAATGTGGGGATAAAAATACTAAAAAGTGTCACAAAACCAGCAACTAAACTTACATCTTCAAGCAAGCTTGATTCCTCACAAGCATTAATCAAAGAAAAATCCCGCAATTCACGACATATGGGTGTTCCGAAACCAAAAAGGCAGCGACGATGCCTTGCATAGCACACAAATACTTTCAGACACAGCATGGAAGTATGGATAAAAAAAGAGTAGGAAAGTTCCAACCATATAACCTTTCTGAGATAATCTTTCCCAAGCCAGAGAAGGCACCTCCACAAATGAAGAGTATATTTTTCGTGTCAACCTACAAAACAAATTATGAATGTACCAGTAGAGTGCTTGGATATGCACAACTAATCATTGTAATGCAAGGTGATGATTACACTTTCGAAGTATATTTAGTACCTAAGGGCAAACTGCTAGTCATCAATGATGGCAGCCAATCAGAAGTTCTAAAACACAATTACCTCGACATAACCATTGGATGTGCTATCTCGACTTGTTTTTCTTGGCACATTAATCACCTAACAAGGCAAGAATGAAACTGCTGGTGTTTAGAAAGAAACAAATATATATGCACATGTGAGTTCTATGTTAAGGAAGAAAGAGAATGATCAGCATTAGTCACACTTACACACTGGAAGACACAGTGCTAGAAATCGTTTTGTAGTAGATTAAATCTTGCACTCTTCTAAAGAGCATGGCATGTACAACTAAATAACAATGCCATTTGCCCCAGTTCAAAAATAAAAATAAAAATACCATTTACCGTTCCTTCAAAAATCTTTAAGAGTGCTTGCTGGACAACCTCTCCAGAGATATCTCTCCAGTCCTCCTGACAACAACCTGAATGTACCAATGGATCATATTAGTGCAAGTGAAGTGAGGTCCACCGCATGTCTCCAGTTGTGTTTACTGTGATCAGAACTGTTATTTTTAACAACCTGTTTTGCAAGCTTATCAACTTCATCAATGTAGATGATGCCATGCTCTGCAGCTTCGACGTCAAAATCCGCAGCCTAAGAGGCAGAACACATCAGAATGCAATAACTGTGATCTACTGTGTATAATTTCCAAATTGAATATTGGAGACTACTATGAGCATCAAAAAAGAAAGTTCCCTTGGGGATGCTAGGTGATCCAATAAATCGTTAAGGACACAAAGGACTAGTGAGTTATGATAAAATGCATCAATACTTTGGTTTAACATAAAGGTAGCACAAACTAGTAACATTACAGAGCTAAACCCAGAGTGCACAAACAGTCAGAAATATGTACCACTAGCAGTTTGTAGACGATTGATTCCACGTCTTCACAGAGTACCCAGCCTGAAAGAGCAGTCTATTTGTAGCATCAGAAAGAAGAATGAAAAAATTGGCAGTCAGCTTCCTGATTTTCTGCCAAGATATGTACAAATGAACAATGGGAGTCAACGAGAGCTTCCTAGTGGCATTCGACACAAGCAAAGAATACCTGCGTAATCGCCGTCGCATCAGCAATCACGAACGGTACATTCGCAAAGCGAGCTAACGCATTAGCCAGAAGTGTTTTACCTGTTCACAAAAAGAAAACCACCAATAACATTAGCAAACAAATAACATTGCATTGCAACAGTGGAGTAGCAAAACAGATACGCGTCCACAGCACCTGATCCAGTTGGCCCAACCAGAAGGATGTTACTCTTTTCAAGTTCAGTATCATCATCAGGAGTCGTGCTAACATCACAGATTGCCGAGGTTTTCGCAGAGCTAGGTTGATCGCCACAAGTGAAACTCTAGTCAGAATTGCCTCACGCAGTTTGAACAACAGCCAAATTTAATTCATTCAGGAGAAGAGCAGAATCTATCTAACCACTTATTCGGGGAGTGCTCGTTGTATATCCTCTTGTAGTGATTGTGCACGGCAACGCAGAGCACCTGCACAGCCAAACTCCTCCGCCAAATTAATGAGAGGTACAGAAGAAAAATTCTGAACAAAACTTTCAGACTCCTGCTAATTATGCACGAAAAACTTGCATAATCGGCTAATTTTGCACTGGATGCGACATGGATCTTTTGTAATGGTAGTACAGAAGCAGGCAGCATAGCGTCAGCATCATCATAGCAGGAAGAATCGAAGTCGGGGACGGCGAGAGGGGGTGGTAGTGGGCTAACCTTTTTGGCCTTGTCCTGGCCGACGACGAACTGGTCGAGCCCCCTGCGGATCTCCTTGGGCGTCGGGAACCGCGGCGCCGCCGTGGAGCAGTGGTAGCAGCAGGAGGAGGAGGGCCCCCGGACGGCCGCGGGAGGCACCCGAGCGGCGGCGCGGGCGCGGGATGAGAGGAGGAGGAGGAGGCGGCGGGCGCGTACATGATGATTGATGAGGCCAGACACGCAGGGTACAAAGGACACGGCCGCCGGAACAGCCGCCGGGCGGGACGGCGAGTATACTATCTCCCAATTCCCCGCGGCGTTTTGTGGAGGCGCGATTTGACTTCGCCGTCACTGACACACTGTGGCCCGGCCGAACTCCGATGCGAGGCGAGTGCAGCAGCTGCGGTGGAGGCACGGCGGACGGTGTGAACCAAGAACACCAACGGCAGTGAATTATATGCCACGGATGCACTCGCAACGATGAACTATATCGGCAAACTCAAATCAGTTCGAGTTCAGTAATATAGCAATGAAAAAGGAGATGAAATTCTGATAACGGCGCCTATGCCCTGATTTCGTTATATGCACAATCCTTATCCATATATTCCCTCCGTTCCTAAATATAATACTACCTCCGATTCATATTAGTGGGCACAACTTTGTCTAGATACACATGTATCTAGTCTAAATACTTAACTAGATACATATGAATTTAGATAAAGCTATGCCCACTAATATGGATCGGAGGAAGTATATGTTTTTAGGTATTGCAAATGTTAACTAAATGAATGTTGAAATGAGTGACATATAGATACATATGAATCTGGAAAAAGAGTAAAACATTTTACATTTAGGAGGAACAGAGGGAGTACGTCTCAACAAAACAGAAGACAAACACAACCACGACAAGATATACCATCCCATCAATCAATCATTTTACCATGCTTTCGACAAATTATTGTACCCTCATCAAGTCATCGTCAAGTCTGAATTTTCCGAGACATGCAATTCACCAGCACCAAGAATAACATTTCAGGAAACTAAAACTTCCACATCAGATCAGATCCCAAAAAACCGATTGGCTAACAGAGTATTCAGCTCTTAATCGAGGCGCGAATCGTAGACTGCTGATGGAAAGCGCTCAGACGCTGTACCCCATGAAGGCCAAACAGCGCGGCGATGCCCGCATGCTCCACGTTCAGGTCGCCCCTGTTCTTCCACAGCTGCTTCGTTTGGTTTGATCTCCTTCAAGAGTGATTCATAGCGGCCAGGGAGGCTGCAATGAAACGTGTGTCAGTGTTACAGATATACAGAAGATTCAAGTTGCAAAACATTATGTATGTAATCCATCTTGATGTGGAATTATGCAGTCATGTAAATGCAACGGGTGACTATGTTTTTTTGACAGTCTTCTGAATTGTAGCAATGGGAAAAACCTAGCTGATTATGCAGGTCCAGAGCGCAGTTCAGGAAATTTGTATGTAGAGAATTAAACAAGAGTAGCTGTTGCAAGAAGTCAGGATGCAATTACCCCATCATATTATATAAACATGTGTATCATATTATCCTGAACAAAAGATAATTACCAAACTACTACAGTACATTATTTACAATCATAGACGAACTGACATTTAACTAGAAAGCCCTCTATTACCACTACAAGATCCAAACAGAACAAATTATAGCAAGAGAAAATCTTCCTAAAAGAGGACTGAAGACATAGAAACAGTGTTTCTCACCACCCGGAAACAAACATGACCTTCAAACCACATGACTATTGACTATTCTCTTCCAATTCCCAATCTAAGAACTCAAGCATCATGGGTCTGGACTTGCAGACACAACTAGACCATTGGAGACATAGGTCGATTTATAGATTGGTAGTCATTATCAATCTGTCCAGCTACTGGATTATGTCCATTACTTCAAACATTAAGCAAGATTTTCAACCTTCAGAGAAGGTCGTCAAATCAACTTACAGCGGTCGAATGTCCGCCTATGTGTCGCTTGCCTAGCGGACATTGGGGAGCAATCAATATTGGGGCCAACCGAATATTCGTCAATTGAGGCCCAATTCGGGATGCCGGACATGTGTCCGGTCGAATGGAGGGTGCAGCCCACAACGGCGTCCCCCAAATCAAAAAAAAACTTTCACCACGCGGCGGATGACGATGCCGCCTCCGCCTCCACCACGCAGCGGTGAGCGGTGCTCCTGCTTCACTGCCTGGCGCGGCGCGGGGCGCGGGGAAGGGAAGCGCGACACCGGAGGAAGGAGGCGGAGCAGGATAGTGCCGCCCGTGGCGGCGTGCCGACGGGTGGCTTTGATCGCGGAGGCAACCGTGTGGACGGTTGCGTCCCACCAGTCGTGGCACCCTCAGTGTTGTAGTACGTCCGGAGCGCTCTCGGGCCGTCGAGGGTTGCGATGACCGTCTGCCGCTCGCACTCAAAGCGGCCGAGCCAACTGCCCCAGTTCGCCTGGCCGTCGTCGTTCTCGGGGAGGCGCCACTCCGCCGGCGAGCGATGAACCGGCGCATCTGCTAGGCCGTCTCGGGCAGCGGTGGCACGGGAAGGCCACCAGCCGAGACGGCCCAGTGCTTGGGCAGGCGGCAGGCCGGAGGGGCGAGGAGCCCGTACCGGTGCAGCTCCCAGGCGTCCTTGCAGTTGGTGCGCCCGCCGTACGCCATGGGTGCCGGTGGAGTAGGGGTCGAATGGAGGTCGAGGAGAGTGAGGGCGAGGAAGAGGTCAAGGTGGATAAGCACGGTGAGGGCGCCGGCTTATATCGCGGCGATGGGCGGTGCGGCCAGCGTTAATGCGACGCGTGGGGAAGCCGCAACGCCGCACGCGTGGCCTAGGGAGCCGTCGCATCGCCTGGCCGCCGTTAATGCCATGCGTGTGGACAGGCGCACTGCCGTCCAGTCGTGTTGCGTTGATGTTAAGCAATCTTAGTCTGCTAGCTTGAAAAGCAGCAAAGAGAGATGCAATGTTAAAAAAAATTGTGACAGCTTCAGTTTCAAGGATCTGAAAAACTTAGACCTGTTATAACAATGTGCTGATGATTACCTGAAACCATTCATATCCATTTGATTTGGCAAAGTTGGTAAACTTAAATAGAGCAAGCTACTTCAAGGTTTATGTCACGTCGCTGTCATGCGAAGGAGATAAATATGGAGTCACACCATTTTAAAAATTCAGAAAAGCATGTCCTTGCCGAAAAAAATCAAAGCTGTGTCGTGAGAGTGAAAATTCGGGAATGTTGATGTTCATTCACAAAATTGGCTTGACTTCTACATTACGTTTTCTTGCAACAAAAAAAGTGCACCAAAGACTTAAATGGTACTGCAAAACATGAAATTACAATTTACATAGGAAGCAAACTGTGAGTCACCTCAAGGCTCACTAAGTGTTTGTTCCCTGAGTCGACAAACATTAGCCATGGCTTCCTTTTGTGTCTACAACCAAAAAATATATAATTAGATGATGCTATGTAAATCGTTGTCCTGAATATAATTGTCTCAAGGATAATCTAAAGAATAAGTGACCTTCCAACAAGCATTTCAAGTTGTGAAGTTCCTGCTTCTCAAGAAGTGATTTACCAAAAGGACAAGGATCTAGGTTTTGGTCCACCTGCAGACAGGAAATTATGGACATACCTGCTTTGGCATCAATAGCAACAAGCCTAGATATTGCATATAGTGCATAAATTCCATCCAACAGTTGTTTTGCCTCGGTAAAGCCAGTTCTATTATAAATGAATCAAATGATCCAGCATAGAGCAACCTGCATAACATCAAATTTATCAATAATCAATATTAGTATCAGCATTCCATATGCATGTTGAGTTTTTATTGACCATTGGCACAAAAAATGAGAACTCAACAGGAAGATTGTTTTTATAGACAGCTCAAAGTAAACATATAACCTTAGTTATAAAATCAGTCTTTTTGCATATGGCAGGTCATAGAGGGTGGCGAAGAACACCGCGGCTCCTTCAGACTCGGGCTCGGCCCCTGCCCACAAGAAGTGATTACTGCAGGATGCTTATAGTCACTCATTGATAGGCCTATCCTCTTGTGAGGGGCAAACCTGCCACTGGGTTTTTTTTCATGCTGAACAACAAATACAAACCATAAGTAAAAAAACCGGAAGTTAAGATGAACTGATTACTTCCATATCTACATATTTTTTAATTTGTTTTCCTTTTTACATCCTAATAAGGAACAACACATCCTAAAACATTTCAGTACCTAGTACTTGGCAAGGTTTTGGTTACCGACAGAAAAAAAATTCCCGAGGGTGGTCGGGATTTCCGGTTACCGCGGCTACCGGACAAATTTTGAAATCTGAAATTAAAAAATTCAAATATTTTGGTTCCCAGTTTAATCATTTACCAAAAGTTTTTGTTAATATTTCAAATTCCGGAATTTTTCGTCCGGTATGATCATTTCCCGAGGGTGCTCGGTAACCGGATATCCCGACCGGTAACCAAAACCATGGTACTTGGAAGTTGGAATATGAACCATAATAATGTATGACATAATTGAGTATCACCTTTCAATCAAAGGCACCAAGTGTAGAAGGGCAGAACCAATTCAAAACTCAATGGGAAAATAATCAAACACCTTCCCTGCATAGGAGGAGGCGGCGGAATAGAGGGAACAAGAGGAATGAGGTGTTGATGGCTCCACGTCATGGGGGAATTTTTGTTCCAGCATATCGTATCCAGCCAGCATCAACCTGCCTTCGGTCGATAGCATATCCAGCCTGGTCACCAGCGCCTCCAACGGCATCTGAGTCGAGATCACAAGACTTTCTTCTCCTTCCTTCATCTTTCATACCAGAGGTAGGAGCAGTATAAACGTTGATGTGCGCCCGGACGCCCCACGAACGCGGCAGGGCTCTCCGCGCAGTCGGCACCTATGCGACCATGGCGGTGTTGTTCTCCACGATTCCGGTCCGCCCGTCCTTCATTACAGCGTGAAGAGCGCCCGCACGGCGCTGAGCTCGACGAGAGGGCTGCACGGTTGAGCCGGTATAGCGCGACGCCGAAGAGCACCGTCCTTGGTGGCGCGGATGCCCTTCTCGAGGAGTGACGAGAGCGGGTGTTTGATAAAATTTGGGCCTGTATCAAGAAGCTGATGGGGGGATGGTGTGAGAAGTTTTTGAACCCTGCTGGTCGGGAAATGCTGATTAAAGCGATAGCACAGGCCATCCCACTCTACTCCATGAGCTGTTTTGTTCTATCAAAAACAACCTGTAAGAAGATTATGTCAATAGTGGCTATTTTTTGGTGGGGTGGTGATGGAGAAAAGAGGAAGATGCACTGGTGGAGGTGGTCTGAATTAACTCAACCCAAGGCCCATGGTGGTATGGGGTTTAAAGACTTGGTCTTTTCAACATTGCAATGTTAGGGAAACAAGGATGGCGCCTTATGACCAATCCCAACTCTCTATGTGCAAAGGTGCTTAAAGGAAAATATTTCCATGATTGTGATTTCCTTCATGCTCGACAAAAGAGGGGATCTTCCCATATATGGCGTGCTATTCTGAAGGGTAGGAAGGCTCTTGAACTGGGGCTTGTTAAGCGCATTGGCAATGGTGTTGAAACCAAAATTTGGGAGGATCGGTGGATCCCGGAGGTGCCAGGGTGCAGGCCCATATGCAAACCTCTTGCTGCCACTGCGACTTTTGTTAATGAGCTCCTTTCGTCTGATGGCCGAAGCTGAAATGAAGATGCCCTGAATGTGAATCTGTTATACCCTGATGTCCTGGCGGTGAAGAGGATACATCTCGGCTCCTTACCTGGGGATGTCTGGGCTTGGGAAAAGGAAAAGAATGGTCTTTACTCGGTGAGATCGGCTTACAAACTTCTGGCTACAAACGAGAGGATTTCAGAGCTTCATGCCCAACAGTTTGCTTGTCCCTCCTTTGATGAAAAGAATCCTGTGTGGTGTAAAATTTGGAAGATGGCTGTTCCCCGAAAGATCAAAGCCTTCTGGTGGAAAGTAGCTCATAATTTTGTTCCGGTTAGAGCTAACCTACACAAGAGGCATATGGAGGATCACGCTAATTGCATTGATTGTGGAGCTGTGGAGGATACGGTCTTTCATGCCTTGACTGCCTGCCCCATCTCTAAACAATTTTGGATTTATTTCAAGGAGTTGTTTGATATAAAACTCCCTCTCCTGCACCCTCTCACCTGGGCAACTGACCTGCTGGATGGAACCTTGTGTCCTGCTCCTGATGCTTGTGCAATTCTGTGTGGCATGTGGGCTGTGTGGAAAGCTCGGACGGATCGTCGCCATGGCAAGGTACCGCTGAACCTTGAGGCTGCCTGCAGATGGGCTCGTGACACTGCGGCTGACCCGGTGTCGGAGGCGAAAGCGCTGGGCTGCACTGCCCCAAGATCGCTGGAAAGCCCTAAATGGTCTCCTCCTCCGCTAGATACTCTGAAAGTGAATGTGGATGCTGCTTTCGACCAGGCCTCCCTGGCTGGGGTGACAGGGATGGTGATCAGAGACCATCGCTGTTGTTTTATAGCTGCCAAAGCAAAAAGGTATGATCATCTACCTAGTGTGCTGGTAGCGGAAGCCCTCGCATGCCGGGATGGTGTCCAGCTATGCCATGATATCAGAGCTACTCATGTTGCTCTTGAAACGGATTGTCAAAACCTGATCGATCTTTGGAAGACTAGGGAGAAGAATAGGTCTGAGGTGCTCTCTATCCTCTATGATATCCAAGAAACCGCTAAGAAGTTTAATTCTTTCAGTTTTACCTTTGTTAAGCGGGCTGCTAATGTGGTAGCTCACTGTTTAGCTAAGCAAACCTCTGTTGCTAGACCGGAGAGTACCTGGATGGCCCAGGCTCTGGATTGTATCACATCTTGTATTCAGCTTGATAACTCTATGGTTGCTGTTTAATATATTTTCTTTAACTCGCAAAAAAAAGGGGCTGCTTGGCGTGAACGCAGAGGAGGCCGGCGACTAGGGTGCGTGCCATGTGCAGCTTCACATCCATCGCTACTGAGTAAACCAATCTGGCCTTTCATTAGTGGGAATCGCTCGCCATGGGGTTCTTCCGCCTCTCGTTGCGTGATCCAGAGGAACGGTAGATTTCCGCCGCTGATTGTATATGTAATTACTGCTGATTTATCGGGTAAATTAATTGAGCAGTGTAATTACTTCGATGGAAGAAGAAACAAAGGGAAGAAAAACAGGTGCGGGACGACTGAGAGTTGGACGAAGCGAGAGTGCGAGACGGCAGAATTTTGTTCCACATTCTGCCACTCCATTTCGTCCACCCTCTCGTCCTTCATCGCCCAGGGTTTTTTCCAACGCTTTTTCCACTGGGACCGAAATTAAATGCTCAGTTAATTACACGCTCAATCAGCGGTAATCAATCAGCATTCAGCCCCAATTGTACGACACATTTCTTCTCTCCATCGTCTCTCTCATCTCGGTCTCTTCGTGCACCAATCCTTCTCCACGTCGTCGGGCATCCATCTCGCCGCCGTGGTGTTGGATCTAGCCGAGGAGCAGAGTTACAGGTGCATGCCGGGTGCCCGATACTGAAAGAAAATGAGAGGAGGAAAGGTGGGGATGGGCAGCGCAGGTGGTGGCGGATCCACCATAGGTCCAAGCAGGGGTAGCCGCTATGGGTCACCGGTGGCGACGCAGGGTACCCCTGCTAGCCCCAAGCCTCGATTGGTCGATCACTTTTCGACTAATCTCCAGTTCTGATTCTCCTCCCATGACGATTTCGTTCCGAGTATCGGCGTATGTTTCCTCCGTGTACCCGGCGTCTCCGCTCGATTTCGTTCCGTGATTCCCTGCGATTGTTTCTGTTTTTCCTGTCAATCTCTCTCGCTCCCATCTCACCCCGACCACATCGCACACAGCAGCGCCGGCAACCCCCGTCCATCTCTCTTGCTATTCCCCGTGGCTGGCACCAAGCTCTCTCTCGGGCACCGTGCCTGGGCGCACACCTCCCCATCACCATGCCGGCCACGATTCAGCAGCGGCAAGCGTCAAGCACAAGTAGATGTGCTCCCTGGACAGCTGCGTGGCTTGAAGCAGCGCCATGGGCAGGTGGTCGTCGATGCGGTACGGCAGATCGACCTATTCCGCTTTCCTCCTCTGCGTCGTGGAGCTCTGCACGGCAACCACATGCTCGAGTAGGAGGCATGTGAGAGTGGTGTGGTTTACAACCTCTAATTTTATCCGGGGCGTTTACAAATTACAACCTCTTCGTGTTCTCCTGTTAGGCCCTGTTTGTTTGGGCTTCTGCTTCTACTTTTGAGTAAAAAAAGCAGAAGCCCAAACAAACACCCCAATATTGAAAAGTGCTTGTCAAAGGGAGCTCCTATTCAGTACTCGTAGCACCAGCTACGGTACCTACGCCCGCAAGGAGAGGAAAATGGGCCGGCCCACCAAACAGCTTCTTCCCCATCGTCATCCTTCTTCCTCACCCCGACCGCCACCTCTGGCTCCAGTCCACCTCCAACGCCGGCCGGACCGCCTGCTTCCGCCACCCGCGGCCAGCCCCGCTACCGTGGTGCCTCGCCGCCCCGCCCTCCTCAACCGCAGTCCATCGCCGGTCTGCCGCTGCCCCAGGCCTCCCTCTAAACCCCCCCTCCGGCGAATCCCCACCACCCCAAACCCTAATCTCGTCGCCGGCGAGCTCCCCGCACCGCACCTGCACCCCACCCCCGAAGTTAAGTTTTCTTCCTCACCTACGCCGGCGACGCCGCGGCCAGCCGCGTCGTCCCTGTCTCCGGCGAGTGGGCAGGTGGTCTTCTTCTTCCTCTCCGGTGACCTTCTTCCTCTACGACCGCAGCAAGCAGGCCAGGCCCATCTTCGCTCGCAGTTCACTCGCGCTCGCTGTTCGGTGTAGGCGATTTGGCGATAACCGTTGCAACGGGCGTAGAATAGATTTTGCCCTTGTCAAAAGCGCTGACCCAAAATGCACTGATTGAGGCAGGCAAAGCTGAAGCAGCCCGAGAGCAGCTTCCCGCAGCTTTCCACTCAAGAAGCGAAATGTTATTTGTTACTGCCCATTCTGTTACTCCAAATTACGAGCATACTGCCACCCACTGCCACCGTGAGGTGAAACGAACACATTTGGCCTCACACGTGCATTCGTGAGCTGGAACGAACATGCGTGAAACGAACATGCCTGAGTTGGAACCACAGCGTACTTTCCCGTTAAGAAAAAACCGGTGTAATTTGCTTCCCATAGGGATGGTGTCAAAACACAAATTCCATCTCACATAAATATAGTTTGGTTCGAAATAATTTGTAAACAAAATATGTGTACGTCGACTAATAGTTTCCGTTTCCATAATCAGTTTCGAGTTTTATTAACTGTAGCTTCACGAGTAGATAAATCTCTCTGTTTTCTACAAGTTTCTTGTTGTAATTTTCATTTACATATATGAATAGTTAAAAACAACTATTTCGATTCAAATCAGCACTTGTATAACATATTCAGCACTCAGGGACATGTCAGACATTTCAACCAGAAAATCAAAAGCACCAGCTGCTAACAACAATTTTACCAAACATCAAATCTCTGCTTCTTGCAGCTGCTTCTCACAGCTGCTTTCTCACAGCTCAACAGCTACAACTGCTTCTCAAAAGCTGCAGCTCAAACAAACAGACCCTTAGTCGCTGAGCTCCTGCCCTGCGCAGCACTTATCAGCTCAGTGTCGCTCTAGGCGGCCAGGAGCATGCATCGGAAGAGCACACCGGATCTTCAACTGGTACGCTCCGAGACATCCTTAATCTCCAGCCTATGTAAGTGCTTGTCACATCATTATGGTTGTTTCTTTGCTGAAAGTTTAGTGTAATTCACTGGGTGGTTTGTGATTAATTAGGAGAATTTAGCACTTCATCTCTCCAAATTGTTATGTCGGATCAAGGCTTTTCGATGAGAGGGTGCAAAAAAAGCTAGATGGGAAATAGTAGAGCACCATGGTCAACCAGTTTCAATGTTTTCTGGAATAAAGAGGCTAAATTTGCAGGACTAGATAAATTTTTTCTGTTTGCTTTCATTGTTCTGCAGGACGAGATATCTTTTTTTTTTCAAGAACATGCAAGACATGCATGTCATGACATTAAGAAGAAGAAGTTGTTACATATTACAATGCAGCTCTTGCTGCCCGCATCCACGATCTAAGCTACTCCTCTCGTCTCTCTGCACTCTGCCTAGCTACCGCCCAAGTCTGAACTTCAGACTTAATTCTACTTAGTATTACATCATCCGAAGCAAAAATACCATCGAAGTGCCTAGTGTTTCTCTCCAGCCAAAAGGTTCTACAACAGGCAATGGCGATGGTCGCCAAATCCTTCCTACGCGCTCTTGGTTGACAGATTGTCAGCTGACTCCACCAAGACCTCAGCTCGCTGTCATGCCGTGGCACAAATTGCTGCAGGCTCACCTCCGACAGCATCCTGAACCAGAGCGTTCTCGTGACAGGGCATTGTACGAGCAGGTGGTTAATTGTTTCCGTATGTTGATCACAGAATAAGCATTTGTTTGGCCCCTGCATCCCCCTGGCTGCAAGTCTGACCCCCGTCCAGCATCGGTTTTTGATGGCGATCCACATGAACATCTTTTCCTTCAGCGGAGCCGCGCTGCTCCAGATCAGCTCTACGTAGTCCGATTGTTGCGTCCCCAGGAAGAAGCCCTGATACGCTGACCTAGCCGAGTACTGACCATTACTGGTAAGCAACCACCGAAAGCGATCCGGCTGCTCCGTCAGCGCAGGAACCGACTGTACCTCAGTCCATAACTTAACGAATTGGACAATTGCCGGCACAGTGAGCGTGCCCCTAATGTTGCTGATCCAAGTACCATCTGCAAGCGCTTGATCCACTGTCATGAGCAGCGCGCTTTGTGGTGCAACGAAAGGGAGAAGGTCTGGTGCAATTTCCTTAACATTTCGTCCATCAATCCATCGATCATGCCAGAAAAGGGTTAGCTGCCCATTGCCCACGGTGCATTCTGTCGCAGCGAGGAACATTGCTTCCGTGTTATCAGTCAGCTTGAACTGCAAGCCACTCCACGCCCTTAGTGGCCCAACCTTCTCCAACCAGCGCCATCTGATCCGCAAGGCGTCATTCAGTTTCTGCAGGTTGTGAACCCCTAGTCCCCCAAGTGCTTTTGGCATACATACTTGCTCCCATGCTACTTTGCAGTGTCCCCCTCGGCAGTCCTCAGCTCCTTTCCAAAAGAAGCGACGACAAATCTTGTTAATTGTCTTTATTACCCACGGAGGCAAGTCGAGGGAGAGCATGTGGTAGATAGAGATCATTGTCAACACGGAGATAACCAGAACTAGCCGTCCACTTTCAGTAAGCAAGGCCATGCGCCAGGTCGAAAGTCGCCGGGCCAGCTCATCAAGCAACGGCTGCCAATCTGCCTTTCTAAGCGTCCTAGGGGAGAGAGGCAATCCCAAATACTTGAATGGGAAGGTGGCAACCTGACAGGGGAAGGCAGGTCTGATTGCCGTGACGAGAGCCTCCTCACATCTGACGGGCAAGATGGCACTCTTGGCCATATTAGTGACAAGTCCAGAAGCATCCCCAAAGCAATTTAGCAGAGCGTGTGCTGCGTTGAGTTCTTCTTCACACGGTCTAACGAACATGGCGACGTCATCAGCATAAATCGAGATCCGATGCCTGATTCCCCATCTATTCAGAGGCTCAAAAATCCCTGCGCTCTCAGCTTTGGCAAAAACCGCCGTTAGGACATCCATGATCAGAATGAAAAACTGTGGGGACGCTGGATCCCCCTGCCGCAACCCTCGTGCATGAAAGATCTGTTCCCCTGGAAAACCATTGATCATAACTCTAGTATTGGCCGTAGCGAGACTGATCACAACCCAGGAACAAAAACGTGGTCCAAAGCCTCTGCGCTGCAAAACTTCTAGCAGAAAGGACCAAGACAGCGAATCGAAGGCCCTTGCGATGTCCAACTTAAGAAGCAGAGCAGGGGTGTTGCGTCGATGGAAGGTTTTTAGGGACTGACTCACCAGCATGAAATTCTCCTGGATCGTTCGCCCACGAATGTAGGCGCTCTGATTTGTGGCCACCAGATCCTGTAGTTTCGGTGCTAGTCGTATGGAAAGAGCTTTGGAGAAGATCTTGGCCACACTGTGAAGCAAACAGATCAGTCGAAACTCCGTGATATCTGTCGCCCCAATCCTTTTTGGCAGTAGTGTAATCAGAGCGCTGTTCAAGGATTGGAAGCTGCGACCATCATTCTTTGTAAGGTGCGTGATCGCTGCCATAAGATCCTCTTTGATTATGCCCCAGCAAGACTGATAAAACCGCAGGGAGAAGCCGTCAGGTCCCGGCGATTTATCCGGAGGAAGGTCCTTAATTGCCTCCCAGATTTCTTTTTCTGTGAAATCCACTTCTAGGCCGGAGAGATCTATATCGGGAAAGTCCAAATTTCCTAGATTGAGTGCCGCTGGTCTGGCTTGAGGCGTCCCAATCAGCTCCTGGAAGAAATCCATGCTAAGCCTATTCATCTCCTCTTGCTGGGCGACCTCCTGATCTCCTCTTCTGAGCTTGAACATATGGTTTTTCCGACGTCGGCAACTCGCATGAACGTGGAAGTACTTTGTATTTGCATCTCCCTCCTGAAGCCAGAGCGGTCGTGATCGCTGCCGTGCCATAGTTCTCTGAAGCGAGGCAAGCCCAAGGATGCGCTTTTTCAATTGTTTTCGCAGCCAGTTTTCCGCGGAAGATAGCACCCGTCGCTCTTGTGCTTTATCAAGCTGGAAGACCAGTTCATTAGCCAAAAAGAGCTGATGCTTGATGTTGCCGACTCGTTTCTGACCCCAAGAGGTGAGGGCACGACCTGTGGCTCACAGTTTTGTATCTAGTGCCAGGAGCGGGTCTCTGTCCGTCGTTGGTTGTGCCCAGGTCTGCGCTACCACATTTGCAAAGCCCGGCTGCGTCGGCCAGAAGCTCTCGAAGTGAAAACGACGCTTCGTTTGGAAACACACGTTTGTTGACAATTGGATAGCACAATGATCTGAGATGCTCGTGGAGAGAGCCTGCAGGAGGCTGTTGGGGTATGCGGTATCCCAGTCCGAAGAATGAAACCAGCGATCTAACCGGAGACCAAGTGAAACGTCGTCCCATGAGAGGAGCTTCCGAGAGCTCTACATCGTTCAGGAAGCGTTTGAAGCGCCCCATCATTCTGCGGTTTATGTTTCCTTGATTTTTGTCCTCCGCGTCCACAATGAGATTGAAATCTCCTGCAACTGTCCATTTGCCATTGCAGCTGGTTCGGATTTCGCGAAGTTCGTCCAGAAACTCCAGCTTCAAGGCATCATTCGTGGGGCCATACACCGTAGTGTGCCACCACTCCCCGCCATCCGCAAAGGAAAAGAAAGCCGTTAGCGAGTAGGAATCCACACGGGGGTTCGAGACCGTGACTAGGCTGGATTGCCAGGCCACAATGATCCCCCCCGCAGTTCCCACCGCCGGTAAGAAGAGAAAACCATCATACCGCGGATAAGATTGCTTTCATTGTTCTGCGGATAAGATTGAGTACCATGAAATGTTTTTCTCCTGTATAGCTGTATCAGTTCGGGAGAACAATGCAGCAATACAGCAATTCGATCAAAAAAAAAATGCAGCAAGGGGCACACGGAATTGACATGAGTTGACGAAATAAAATGCATCACATATATTTTATATGCATGTGAAATTCTGAATGACCTGCTGTGATCACAAATATGGCGTGTTGTGACAACGGATCATGGACGGGGAGGGCGGCATGGAGAGAAGACAGATATAATTGCAATGACCTTCTTACACTTTTTATCTCTTTGTAGATTGTATGTCTATGGTTGGTTGATTAGTCGTGTGACCATTGTGTGAGGATCCGATGGCTATTTCAGCAAGAAGATATCCAGTGTGTGGGTTTTTGAAGAAAGCAATCAGGTGAGGCCGGAGTACCTAAATCAGTTTGGTACTGTAAGGCTGGCATTCCTTTGCTAACTTGAATTATTTGCAGATGAACTACTAATAGGATAAATCTTCCAATCTTTAAGTGATTTTTGGTGTGTGAAAACTGATAGTTAATCCTCCTGCTTTGTATCCTTAAGAAGATGATTGTTTAATTGGCAACAGAGCATGATTACTGTGGTGTCATACTAAAAATAAACACATTGATTTCATCGGTCCGGTACAGTCGAAAAGGTAATGTGAACATACAACAAGCATTTTGTCTGGTTCTTAGAACGTTACTGCACTTATGTTTGGCTAAGCAAAAGTGGCATTGGCACTGAAGAACATCAGTTTACCTTTAAGAGATATCTGAATTTTTTAGAAGAATAGTGGGAAAGGATCTGCAGCAGCCCTGCTGTAAATTTTACTGGTGCAAATTCTTTTTTCTTACCCTAAATCGCTAAGATCATCTACTAACTGTGATTTTTTTCTGTTTCTTGCAGACGTTGCGTTCATGAGTTATTATTTTACAATTCAGCTTCTTCTGTTCGGTCGTGGCCCTCTCATTGGGATGTACAAAGACCTATGATCATTCATATAGTACATCATAGCTTCATTAAACTGTTGTTCGCTCGATATCGAGGTGTGTTTGCTGCCCTTGTTTTCGTGGTAATGTAGTCACCTTTTTTTTTTTGGTTATTGATGCAGTTCGGGAATGCAGTCAATGAGGTGAGGGCGCAGGTAGATGATGCTGCATTGATGGGATGACTAATCCATTCACGGTCTTTGATTGGCAGGATATGACTGATCATACAGTTGGTAAAAAGGTTTCCTGGTTTCTTCCATTTTTGGTTCATACACGGTTGGTAAAATGGTTTCCCGGTTTCTGAAATTTTTGGTTTGGTCTGTGATTGGCAGGATATATAAACATTTTGTGTGCCCAAGTAAACTTATTTGATTAAGTCGGTACTTCAACTTTGTTTCTGTAGATACAAAAATTGACAATGCTATTAGCTTTCAAATTTTGATCCAATCATGGGAGACAGTTTCTGTGATCACACTGTTATTTATTTATTTCATACCATAATATAAGGGTAATAAGCATTTCACGTGCAGTGATAAATCTTTTTTGTTCCATGGCTATCGAACAATCAGGATATAGGAGAGAGAGTTAAGGTAGGAGAAACCAAAGTACAGTCAGTTTGTTCTTACCTACTTATTGTCAAGAGCGGTTTGTGAAATGTAGATTTCATCTAGTGTTATTTTTAAACTAATGTTAGTGAGAAGCATCTGGTAGTTGAGGCGTTTCGTCATTTACCACCTCACCTTTCTGTTCTTGCATCTGCAATCGTGAACACAGAGACTTAGGAATTACTTGTGTTCATGACGAGAGGCGTGAACTTCTGCTTAGACTAGACCGAACATGCATAGTTAAATTTTAGATAAATTTGTGAGAAAGATAGTTTTGCTTCATACTTTGATAAATGATGTTTAGTTTAGGGTCTTGTTAATTTACACAAGAAAATGAAAAAGAAATCTTATAGAGATTATGATTCAAGCGGAAATGAGTGAAACAGCTATATTACAAATACTTGCTGAAGAATAGTCTAAGCAGTGCAGATAATATTTTGGTCAGGTTGGCGAGGCTTCAGGACTAAACACACTATGTTCGGCACAACCACAAGTGTGTGGTGGCAATAACATGGGTGGTAAATGACGAGCGGTGTGGCTGCAGGGTGCTTAACATCAGTAGCTTGCCTTGGTGATCCATTTGTCGATAGGGGCCTAAGATACATATTCATAGCCTGTATCTATGTCCCATCTTGTGATGTCGAATGTCGAACTCTAAGATACTGTCTGGAGATTGTATAGATGCAGAAGGGTGATGTAGTTTGTTCAGCTAGCTGTTTGTCGACGGTTCTTTTAAGGTAGGTGGACTTGCTTAATCGTTAGTCTTGTATATTCTATTAAGTGTTGGGAACTGCCATTGTTGACCATGCTATATTGTTCCATTTTAGCTCTCTGAATTAGTATAAATGTGATACTGCCCCACTTTCCTTAGTTTGAAAGTTGGTTTGTTTGAGTTAAGTCGACTATATCCTACAAGTTACCATGGCATATTCCTCTTCCTCTTCTTTTTTCTCTCCATTTAATTCGGAATTATTTGTCCTCTCGGATCTTGCTACAAATAAATATAGTGCACTCTCCCGTGGTAAAGGTACTTCAAATTTTACTACTCTCTGGAACTGAAGCATACACATGTAACATATCAATACTTTTCTGCATATGGATACTTGTTTGTTTATCATGTAATAGTGAACCCAAGGGAGGATGAATATATCGATTTTGAAGGAATCAAACCTATCCAAAACAAAATACAAATTCTTGACCAATAAAGTACACCCGTAGCATCGCACGGGCATTTTGCTAGTTAGATAAAAAAAGTAGTAGAGATACGAGCGACATTTATTGGTATAAGAGGGAGTAGGTATTTTATTCACTCAGTATGAGAGTTTATGGAATGTAACCAAATCATTGCACATGTAAATTTACGAGTAACTATGTGTGAAATGTAGTTTCAAGATTTGAACATTTGAACTTCGAAATCTGAAGGGTACGTGCATGGCACGTGCACATAATTATAAACGCGTAAGATTGAATGGAACTATGCAGCGACACAGCTATGTGAAGTGTAGCTGGCCTATAAGCTTTTCTTTATATAAGCTAGCTGCCCTAAAAGCTGATGATAGGATAAGCCCTGAGTTGTCCCAGGGGAAAACGTATCGTACTGCCAAACTATACACAACTGAGAGTTGGATGGCACATGAGTAAATGCATACGTACCGATAATACGGCTTCAAAGCAGGTTTTCGTTTTTCCAACAGACATACATATACCAGCATTAAAAAAACAGTTATTTTAAAAAACTGAAGAATTCTTCGAAC
Organism: Poa pratensis; assembly: GCA_947311845.1. Lineage (NCBI taxonomy): Eukaryota > Viridiplantae > Streptophyta > Magnoliopsida > Poales > Poaceae > Poa > Poa pratensis. Next base: position 43,018,993 of record CAMZMU010000060.1, on the reverse strand, counting down.
AGACTTAAATATAACAGCATAAAAAGACCCAGTTTTTTAGACAGTAGAATCACATCCATCGCTAAGGAACCCAAAAGTACGCCATATACATAAACACAATTCTTATAGCTACGGCATAGTTAGTTGAGGCTGTCATGCCCTCCAATATTACATAGTTCAACCAGCAGAAATAACATAGCAAACCAAGAAAGTACAGCCACTCTCACTAAAAGAAACCACCATCTCGATAATTAGGCTCAAGACCAACTGGAAGACGAGAATATCTATAGAAGAAATCCGTACCCTTCGGCTTATCAAGAACGGCAGTCCACTTGACCTTCACTTTCAGTTTGAGGCCACCCTGCTCCCAAACAGTCTCACGTAGAGGGTATTTTAGAGTACAACATTCTTAGGGTCCTCTTCTCTATCCTTCTCGTCATCATCATCATCATCATCATCAACATTGTCCTCCTCCTCCTCCTCATCATCATCAACATTGTCCTCCTCCTCATCATCATCCTCATCCTCATCCTCGGTGTCCATCTTATCCTTATCCTCAATCTCAAAACCAGCATCAAGAAAACAAACATGTACCGCCAGTTTTTCATCTTTGACCAATGCCCGGTCTTGTACATACCGATAGACTGATACCAGATTATGATTCAAGGCAAGAGAGCCATTTTCACTCACCACCCTGCTACATACATTACTATCATATAGGAGCATATGATGCCTATAATTTCTACAAGTTCCAGCTGTTATTTTACCAGCGAAGGGGACAAGTGGGTCATTGGACTCTTGATTCACAACACTAACTTCAAGGCTAGCAGCCACTGGAAAATCCACATGTTGCAATACCAATTTCACTGTACTCTGGAAACTCAGTAGCTGAAATTTGATGCGCTTGTGATATGCTTCATGGGCGGCTTTGCCGCGGCCTAACAATAAAAGCACAATGTTTTTCTTTTTCCGTTTTCTTTTTTGTTTACTGTTTTCCTTTTTCTTTTGTTTTTTATATTTCACTTTTTATGATTTTGAAAAATGTTCGCATTAAATATATGTTGTACAATTTTTAAATGTGGATAAAATTTGAATTTGAACATGTTTTAAATCTGAACATTTTTTAATTTGAATAATTTTTACTGTGACAAATTTCAAATTTGAATAATTTTTGAATGTGAACAAATTTAGAATTTGAACAATTTTTGAATGTGAACAACTTTCAAATTAGAACTAAATGTTGAATTGGAACTATTTTGAAATCTAAACAAAATTTAAATTGGAATAATTTTTGAATATGAATGAATCTTGAATTTGAACAATTTTTGAATATGAACAAATTTTGACTTGGAACAATAATTTTCAAATTTGAACAATTTTTTAATGCGAACAAATTTCGAATTTGAACAATTTTTAAATCTGAACAACTTTCGAATTTGAACAAAATGTTGAACTGGAACAAATTTGAAATGTGAACAAATTTTACATTGCAACAGTTTTCAGATATGAATGAATCTTGAATTTGATTTTTTTGAATATAAACAAATTTTGAATTGGAAATTTTTTCGTATAGGAACAAATTTTGAATTTGAACAATTTTTGAATATGAATTTTTAAAATTTGAAGAATTTGCAAAATATTTTTCAAAAGCATAAAAAGTTTTTAAAAACGAGAAAAGAAATAAAAACAAAATTTAAAGAACGAAAAATAAAAATAAAAAAATAAAATGAAAACATAAAAGAAAACGAAAAAAGGGAAAAAAATGAAAACAGGTACAAAAAAGAAAAAAAAATGGGTCGGCCCAGCAGGGGCGCGGCCGTCTAGCGTCGCTGCTGGGCAATATATAGCATTTGGCCCACCAAGCAAGGGCTATACAACGGTTTTAGCGTCAAATTAGAAGCGTGCGCGTACCTTTGTGAGGTTTCTGGGATGCCCATTGTCTTGGTTTTTTTGAGATACGAATTAGGGATATTAAAACTGAGCCAACTAAGGCCTCTCTCATGTTATTGGTGTTTTTAGCCGTCAGATTCCTCCTTCTGGTAGTTATTGGCGGTCTGATGAACCTTTTCTCGCACCTGGTCCGAGTATATCTAGAGGACGCTGTTCTCCATATCAAATCGGAGGCCTACCGTTCGATCCCGGACATACGGTTCAGATAGGGCCGTGTGTGCATCCCAATGCCTCCACCAAGTTCCGACCTCTCTTTCCGCCCTCGTTGGCCGCCGCAATCATTCCCCACTCCTCATCACTCTCGTTTTGCCAATCCAACAAGCTCTTCGCCGCCGACCGCTAGCAATCCTCCGACCTCACCTGATGCGCTAGGAGTCAACCCCTTTCTCCTTTCTTCCCTTCTATCTCGATCTGGAATACGTGCCACTAACGCGAATCAATTCAACAACCAGACTGCAGTATAGTGAATCCGGTGATCTACGAGAAGCTGGAGGCGATGGGCGGTGGCGGGGACGTGCTGCTCCTCCGCGTCTTCATCGTTGACAAGCCGACCCGTAGTGTTGATGACCAATTTTGGCTTAAAAAATATAAGAAGAAACATAGCCTAGCTAGTACAAGTACTAGTCAAGTTCTGAATTTCAGCCAAAAACTAGAATGCAAAACAGACGTCAACAAGTACTTGTACTAATCGCGGTATGTGAATGGTCAAACTTAAAATGACTCCTGATGATTAACCAGATCGAATTTGCTCATAAGGAAGGTTCTAAAGAAAAAACGTATAAAATGAAAGTTCTTCGTTTTTTCGAGACGAACACCTTCGTCTTTTATGGAGTTTTGATAAAAGGTCGTTTAATAGCCTAAATATGGCCATTGCGGACAAATTAAGTTTCTATGATTCGGATCAGATTCGAACAGATTTCGATCCGAGCCCGGATGTGCATTCAAGATGGAGTCGGATAATAAAACACATAAAATAAAAGTTTTTCGTATTTTCGATACTAACAACTTTGTTATTTACGAGATTTCGACCCGAGGTCGGTAACTACATCAAAACCAACCCGCAAGGTGCGGCCAGTTTTCTAACCAAATCGGTTTGGAAAGTTTGGACCAAACCATCCGAATTGGACTCAACTTGGAGTTTTGGACATAAATTCAAACCTTTTTCTTGCACGGGAAGTCCTGCCGCCCTTATATATGAGGGTGTCAGCCGATTGAACAACACTCAATCGTCGAACACAAAACCAATCTACTATTGTCTATTTCGTATCATCTTCTACCTCTGTCATTGCTTTCGTTCATCGACGTTCTTTGTCAAGGAGGATTTCGATCTACAAGCTCAAGGTCGACGCGAAATGACCTAGGGCAGCCCATCGCCGCCGTACATCCAGACGGAGTCCCTCCTGGGCGTGTGGGGGTGTCGGGTTCTAAAAGCGCCCGCCGGATTGTCTTGTGTATCGCTTTTCTGGCGAGCCTCCCACGGAGTGAGTTGCGGAGCATCTCCCTCGGCGCCGTGGGTACACGTGACGTGTTCGTGCGTCAACACACTTTTTGGTGACTCCGTTGGGGAAGAAGATCATCATGTCGAACCATATTCCACGGCCAGCTCAGGTTAGCGCCGAAAACATCATCAAGCCTACCTTCGATGATCTTTTGGCGGAGCAACACCAAGACTATGAGGCGTGGAAGAAGGAACGCCAGGAGCAACTCGAAGCGCTAGAGAAGAAGCGCAAGGAGGAGTTCGAGGCTCTGAAGAAGGAGCTGGAAGAAGAGGACATGTGAAGTCGTTCCTCTCCGAATACAAGAAGGATCGCCAAGGGGACGTCGTCCCGCTCTGGGAGAACAAGCTGCGACCCATGCTCGGCAACCCAGCCGAGCCCACTACAAGTTCTGACGTCTTCTCTAAGGATCAAATAGCTGCAATTACTTATTACGCTACCGAGTCCAGTAACCTAGCGTATGCAGCCATGTTAGATGTGTTTAAAGCTGGGAAAAATACACCTGATAATTTTGCTAATGCAAGCCTTACCGCTAGAAACCCTAATATGGCATCAGCTGGTTCATCGGCTGCACTTCAGGGTACGCCGAAGCGTCTTTTTCAAGATAGTCAGCTAATAAACGTGACGGTATCTCCAATGCCTATTAGCTATTAGTAGCATACCGTATTCGGCTCCAGTGCCGAATTACGTTGAGCCACCTATAATCATACGGCACCAAATTACAATTCGACACCTGTTGCGCCTGTGAGTAGCATACCATATTCGGCTCCATTGCCGAATCAGGTCACGCCACCCGTAGCAAATATCGCAGCGCCAAATTACAATTTGGCGACGCCGCCTACAGGTAATTCGGCCATGGATGAAAGCATGGTTACTCTTAGAGCCGAATTGCAAAAAATGTTCTACGACAACTTCGGCATAGAGCCGAAACCAATTGGCCGAAACCAACAGCATACCGTACCCCGAAGGTTATAAAGTCCCTGATTTCGCTAAATTCAACGGGTAGAAAATAAAACTACGTGGGAGAATGTGAGTCAATATCTAGCGCAGTTAGGAGAAGCTGGCAACACCGATCCTTTAATAGTGCGCTTATGTCCATTATCATTAACAGGTACTGCTTTTTCATGGTTTTCTGTATTTCCTTATGGCTCTATTCTCACTTGGTATCATCTAGAATAGAAATTCAATGAGCACTTTTATACCGGTGATAATGAGCTTAAGTTGTCCCATCTTATATCGGTTAGGCAAAAACATGACGAATCGGTCACCGGTTACGTCAAACGATTTGGAGACACTAAAAACCGGTGTTATACCTTGGTGATAACCGAAAGGGACATGACTGATTTAGTGCTTAACGGTTTGAGAACCCACATAAAAGAAAAAAATGAGGGTTTCGAATTTTTAAATGTTAGCCAAGTCTTGCAGCGAGCATTGGCTCAAGAAAACCGTAGCAAGGAGATGCGGGACACACATAGATCTAAATCCGACCGTCCCCATCTCCACATGGTAGGCTACAGCAGCGAAAATTTGGACGAGGAGGCCGATGTATATGCTGCTCAGTCTTCTTGAAGATGAGGAGACATGTGTGCTGCTCATGGAGGCGTGCTTTAAGGCTGATCGCACTGATGATGGTATCAGTTACTTCGACAAAATGGCTGAGTTGGGGTTGAAGCCTGATGCATCACATTATCATAAGATTGTCGATGGTTTGGTCGGTTTGGGTTTGCTTGATAAGGCTCAAGAGTACTTTGATCTGATGAAGGAGAGGGAAATTGGCCCAACCATCGCAACCTACGAGACACTGCTAAAGGAGTATGTTGCTGTGACGCGGTTGGATGATGCAGCCAAGGTAGCAAAGGGTATTCTTCTGGATGAGAAAGTGGTTTTCAGAGATGAGACAAGGGAGCTTTTGGAAGGTGCGTTGCGCGGAGAGGGCAGGGAAGATGACATAGCAAACCTATTTGAAGACGTGAGAGGGAGAAGGCTGAAGCAGCTGTGCGTGCGACAGAAGAGAAAGCCAGGGCAGAGGCACTTGCCAGAGAAGAGAGGGCGACGAGAAGGGCAGAGGCTGCCGCTAAGGATGAGGCTGCAGCTAAAGCTAGTGCTGCTGCCATTGAGGCTATCCTTGGCCATAGAAGGAAAACCGAGGGTGAGATAGGAGCACCTGCTTCTACTCCGAACGCTCTCGATGGCGGGCTTCTCAGTAGGCTAGGCCTCAAGTTAGCTGGAGAAGGTGCGCTTCAAGACACTCCACTAAGTACTGAAACAAAAGGAGATGGGCATGAACAATTTTGATGTCCTGCATTTGTTCTGGGCACTAAAGTCATAGGCTATAATCTGTATTTTCTTATAAGAGCATCCATCAGTATGAGCTCTGATGGCTTTTAATGTTTCGACTTTCGATTGTTCCATGCTAGATTCCAGGCAAGCTTTCCTACTGTGGTCTGTTCTACTGTGGTCTGTTCCACCTAGTGCGTAGGCGCAAACGATTGAGTCCGCTATGGAGGTATCGGCCGGACTCTGGACGCGGGTAACAACTCAAATGGGTGGCACCTGGACTTGCTGTAATGAAGGAAATGAGTCGTGTTGAGAAGCCCTACCTTTTATCTAGATTGATCGAACGTGTATGGGTTGACCATAGTGCACCCCTGCAGGGTCAAATCTTTTCGAAAAGCCGTGTCCGCGGTTATGGACGACTTGGTGAAGATGCTGGCTAACAAGATCATAGACAACTTACACCTATTGTTTCTAATTAACTTGACTAGTAAGTTAGACCTACTTCCATAATAAGATGAAACTAAAACTTGACAACTGTGTGAGTTTCACTCGATTGCTTCCTCATACTTGGTTGAGGGGGTGAATCTGGGAAGTGTTATGTTTGGTGTTAGAAGCTAGTTGTTACCGATGCGCTCTCTTATCCCTCTCCAGTAGACGGAAGTTGTAGAGTGTCTCTATAGGATGTTTAGCGCTGTTGCTGCCGTCTCAGTCCACCTTCCCTTTCACTTTGGTAGCCTTTGTGTTGGTATCTCGTGAGCATTGCTTGCCAGGCTGGTGTACCTGACCCATCTTTGGGCCGTACTATTTTATGTGCAGTCAACATGTTTGAAGTCTGACGACGTTAGCTTGGGAATCCCTCCGGCTCAAGAGTACTTTGATCTGATGAGGGAGAGGGAAATGGGCCCAACCATCGCAACCTACGAGACACTGCTAAAGGAGTATGTTGCTGTGACACGGTTGGATGATGCAGCCAAGGTAGCAAAGGGTATTCTTCTAGATGAGAAAGTGGTTTTCAGAGATGAGATGAGGGAGCTTTTGGAAGGTGCGTTGCGCGGAGAGGGCAGGGAAGATGAAATAGCAAAGCTATATGAAGACGTGGAGAGGGAGAAGGCTGAAGAAGCTGTGCGTGCGGCAGAAGAGAAGGCCAGGGCAGAGGCACTTGCCAGAGAAGAGAGGGCGGCGAGAAGGGCAGAGGCACTTGCTGCTAAGGATGAGGCTGCAGCTAAAGCTAGTGCTGCTGCCATTGAGGCTATCCTTGGCCATAGAAGGAAAACCGAGGGTGAGACAGGAGCACCTGCTTCTACTCCGAACACTCTCGATGGCGGGCTTCTCAGTAGGCTAGGCCTCAAGTCAGCTGGAGAAGGTGCGCTTCAAGACACTCCACTAAGTACTGAAACAAAAGGAGATGGGTGCATTTGTTCTGGGCACTAAAGTCATAGGCTATAGTCTGTATTTTCTTATAAGAGCATCCATCAGTTTGAGCTCTGATGGCTTTTAATGTTTCGACTTTCGATTGTATGTCTGGTTGAAACTCAGTAAGCACGATTGATGCATAGAGATGTAATGACCACCATGAAAATTTGATGAATAATCATAGATCACCTTTTCTAACTTGTTCGTTGTAATGAAATTGTGTGCACCGGTTGTATTGCCAGGCAGTTTAAACTGTGTTGCAGAGTTCTAGGCTTGAATTGCAACACAAATTACAGAACATAGCAGAACGTACTGTACTTCATTGGGTAAAAATGTTTGCCTTACACAGTATCAATACAATCCACGCGTATACCGATGAGAAACAATGGAACGTATGATAAACCCACAACTTGGCTGCTGAAAAAGCTAATAGAAGGCAGAGACTGAATATGACACTGCGTTTTGGCCCATGAATCAAGCCGGGCACCCTGATATTATTTTGAAAAACATACAGTTCCAAGGCTCCATCATCTCGGAAAATTTTAGCTCCGCAGCCACGGCGGTATGGTGGACCAACAGATTCTTCGTCAACAAGAACAGCAATTATCTTCTCCTTCCCCTCTCTTGCATCAGGGATCTGCAAGAGGAACGGCCAAATTGATGTCTGTTCAGTTACTCAATGGCATGCCGAAGGTAAGGTACAAACTACCTCAAACATTGCTTCCGTCAAAATGCCCTCCATTATAGATCGTAGACCTCTCGCCCCAGTTTCTCTCGCAGCTGCTTTCTTTGCTATTAGCCTCAAAGCATTCTCAGTAACATGCAGCTTCACCTTGTGGAGGAAAAATGAACACAAAAAACTCTTGTTTACAAATAATCAAAGAAGGAATTCTTTAATAAAAACTTCACAAACGAATCACAGACTGACATTATTCATTTTGAACAACTTCTTGTATTGCTTGCCTATTGCGTTCTTGGGTTCCCTGAGAACCTGAAAAGATAAATTACATAGGTTTTTCAAGTTGTCTACAAAATGGGAAGAAAAAACTGCGATGCAGAATCTAGTAGACTGAACCACAAAGCATATCTTTTACAAGCAATGATGAGAATAGAGATGATCCCAAGTAAAGTAGCCAGGATGGAAACAACATATGCAGACAGTTTGTTACCTGAACCAACTGATCTTCAGTGAGATGAGTTAAACCAACTGTTATTGGCAACCTTCCAATAAATTCTGGTGTCAGGCCGTAGGCAATAAGATCATCATTCTCGATCTAAGTAGTTATCAAAAATTATCTGTAACATTAATGCGGGGATAAAAAAAATACTAAAGAGTGTCACAAAACCAGCAACTAAGCTTACATTTTCAAGCAAGCTTGATTCCTCACGAGTATTAACCAAAGAAAAATCCCGCAATTCACAACATATTGGTGTTCCGAAACCAAAAAGGCAGCGACGATGCCTTGCATAGCACAAAAATACTTTCAGACACAGCATGGGAGTATGGATAAAGTTTGATTCCTCACGAGTATTAACCAAAGAAAAACCTTTCTGTGATAATCTTTCCCAAGCCAGAGAAGGCACCTCCACAAATGAAGAGTATATTTTTCGTGTCAACCTGCAAAACAAATTAATATGCATGTAAAAGTAGAGTGCTTGCATATGCACAACTAATCACTGTAATGCAAGGTGATGATTACACTTTCTAAGTATATTTAGTACCTAAAGCAAACTGCAAGTGACAAAAGGAACAACAGTCATCTATGATGCTCTGCATATCACTCAGAAAAGCAACAGAGTGAAGACTACCTATGTCATAGCACCATGGAATAATTTGGAACTTTCGGTGCTGAAATACTGTTACTGAGCAAGGTAGTAGGCACTATACGTAACAGATTTGAGAAGTCAATCAAAAGTTCTAAAACACAATTACCTCGACATAACCATCGGATGTGCTATCTCGACTTCTTTTTCTTGGCACATTAATCACCTAAGAAGGCAAGAATGAAACTGCTGGTGTTTAGAAACAGACAAATATAATATGGCACATGTGAGTTCGATGTTAAGGAAGCAAGAGAACGGTCACGCTTACACACTGGAAGACACAGTGCTAGAAATCTTTTTGTAGTTGATTAAATATCCCACTCTTCTAAAGAGCATGTACAACTAAAAATATAACAATGCCATTTACCGTTCCTTCAAAAATCTTTAAGAGTGCTTGCTGGACACCCTCTCCAGAGACGTCTCTCCAGTCCTCCTGACAACCAACCTGAATGTACCAATGGATCATATTAGTGCAAGTGGAATGAGGTTCACTGCATGTCCGTGTTTAGTGTGATCAGAAATGTTGTTTTTAACAACCTGTTTTGCAAGCTTATCAACTTCATCAATGTAGATGATGCCATGCTCTGCAGCTTCGACATCAAATTCCGCAGCCTAAGAGGCAGAACACATCAGAATGCAATAACTGTGATCTACTGTGTATAATTTCCAAACTGACTATTGGAGACTACTATGAGCATCAAAAAAGAAAGTTCCCTTGGGGATGCTAGGTGATCCATACTTTGGTTTAACAGTCAGAAATATGTACCACTAGCAGTTTGTAGACGATTGATTCCACGTCTTCACCTGAGTACCCAGCCTGAAAGAGCAGTCTATTTGTAGCATCAGAAAGAAGAACGAAGCATTGGCAGTCAGCTTCCTGATTTTCTGCCAAGAAATGTGCGAATGAACAATGGGAGTCAACAAGAGCTTCCTACTTCCTAGCGGCATGCGGCACAAACAAAGAATACCTGTGTAATCGTTGTCGCATCAGCAATCAAGAACGGTACATTTGCAAAGCGAGCTAGCGTTTTCGCCAGAAGTGTTTTTCCTGTTCAGAAAAAAAAACTTGATAACATTAGCTAGCAAACAACAATGCATTGCAACAGTTAAGTGGCAAAACAGATACGCTTCCACAGTAGTACCTGATCCAGTTGGCCCAATCAGAAGGATGTTGCTCTTTTCAAGCTCAGTGTCATCATCAGGAGTCGTGCCAACATCACAGCCCGCCGAGGTTTTTGTGGAGCTAGGTTGGTCGCCACTAGTGAAACTCCTAGTCAGAATAACACGCAGTTTGAACCACCACCGAATTGAATTGGTTCAGAAGAAGGGCATAATCTATATATCTAACCACTTATTCGGGGAGTGCTCGTTGTATATCCTCTTGTAGTGATTGTGCACAGCAACGCAGAGCACTTGCACAGCCAAACCCCTCTGATAAATTCATGACCTACCGTAGAAGTGCAGAGAAAATTCTGAACCAAAATTGCACAGTGCTGCTAATTATGCACAAAACTTGCATAATCCGGCTAATTCTGCACAAAAACTTGCATAATCCAGCTAATTCTGCACTAGACGCGACATCAATCTTACGTAACAGTACGCGAGCAGGGAGCATAACGTGAACAGCGGCCGAAGTCGGGGACGGCGAGAGGAGGTGGTACTGGGATAAGTAACCTTTTTGGCCTTGTCCTGGCCGACGACGAACTGGTCGAGCCCCCTGCGGATCTCCTTGGGCGTCGGGAACCGCGGCGCCACCGCGGAGTAGTGGTAGTAGCAGGAGGAGGAGGGCACCCGCGCGGCGGCGCGGGCGCGCGCGGAGAGGACCAGGAGGCGGCGAGCGGCCGCAGCATACATGGTGAGGGCAGACACGCAGGGCAAAGGACGGCGCCTATAGAATCTCCCGGGTCCCGGTGGACGCAGAGTAGTAGCGATTTGACTTAACTGCGGCGAGAGCCGAACGCAGCAGCTGCGGTGGAGGCACCGTGCGAACAAAGGGGGCGAATGCCGACGATTTACATGCCACGGATGCACTGGCAACAACGAACTATATTTGCAAACTCAACATGAATCGAATCAGTTCGAGTTGAGTGCTATAGCATTGAGAGGAAATTCTGGTAGCGGCGCCGATGCCCTGATTGATTTCATACACGCAAAATCTTGATCCATACATCTCTCAACAAAACAGAAAACAAACGCAACCACAGCATCACAGATATACCATCCCATCAATCATAATTTCACCAAAGTTTTCGACAAATTATTGTACCCTCATCAACAAGTCTGAATTTACCGAGAACTCACGCATGTATGTAATTCGCCAGCACCAAGAATAACATTTCAGATATACCATCCCATCAATCATAATTTCACCAAAGTTTTCGACAAATTATTGTACCCTCATCAACAAGTCTGAATTTACCGAGAACTCACGCATGTATGTAATTCGCCAGCACCAAGAATAACATTTCAGAAAACTAAAACTTCCGCATCAGATCAGATCCCAAAAAACCGATTGGCTAACAGAGTCTTCAGCTCTTAATCGAGGGGCGAAGGTGGACTACTGATGGAAGGCGCTCAGACGCTGTAGCCTGTGAAGGTGAATCCCCGGCCAGCGATCTCGCCCAGGCAGAACCACCCGTACAACTCGAGGCCAAACAGCGCGGCGATGCCCGCGTGCTCCACGTTCAGGTCGCCCCTGTTCTTCCACAGCTGCTTCGTTTGGTTGATCTCCTTCAAGAGCGACTCGTAGCGGCCAGGGAGGCTGCAATGAAACGTGTGTCAGTGTTACAGCTAGAGTGAAGATTCAAGTTGCAGAACATTATGTATGTAAACCATGTTGATGTGAAATTATGCAGTCATGTAAATGCAATGAGTCACAATGTTTTTTGACATTCTTTTGAACTGTAGCAATGGTAAAGCCTAGCTGTTGCAAGAAATTTCTACGTGGAGATTTAGACAAGAGTATAGCTGTTGCAAGAAATCAGGATGCAATTACCCTATCATATATAACAATATATCATAGTATCTTGAACAGAAGATAAATACCAAACTCGTAAAGTACATTATTTACGAACATAGACGAATTGAAATTTAACTAGGGAACCCTCTATCACTACAAAATTCAAACAGAATAAATCATAGCTACAGAAAATCTTCCTAAAGGAGAACTGAAGACATAACTGTATGAGAAATAGTGTTTCACCAATGATCTAACTAGTTAAATCAGACCTCTATCCACAATATTTCTCACACGATGTAGCTAGTTAAGCCAGACCTATACCCCCACTGTTTCTAAAAATCAAACGTGACCTTCAACCCCACATGACTATTCTCTTCCGATTCCCAACTAAAGCACTCGATAATCATGGGTCTGGACTTGTAACTTGCCGACACAACAAGACCATTAGAGACAGCGGTGGATTTATAGATTGGTAGTCACTATTAATCTGTTCAGCTACTGGAATATGTCAACTACTTGAAAAATTAAGCTAGATATTCAACTTTGCAGAGAACACTGTCACATCAACCCACCTTTTGATAATGTCATTCATACTTTGCAGGCTATGAAAGGTTATGTTGGGCCACTTCATCCAATAAAGATGATCACATCACTAGATGTTACTAACTAGACATGTTTAGAATGTCAACGGTAATTTTTAGAATATTAAGGGACAATCTTTACAGATTAGTGTGTCATTCCAACCGAAAAAATGTAGTCCAATCAAGGTGAACAAATAATAAATTGAACATAAAATCAGTACTCCATCACATATTCCAAATAATAGTCTGACATAGGACATTATCTATTTGACAAATAATAACGCCAATAGCAGAACATAACGAACAACAGGTTTATAGCACTAGGAAACTGCAATTTCATTCTTGTAGGGAACAGCATCACATCAACCCACTTTTTTATAACGTAATATCACACTTTGCTGGCTATGAATGGGCCGGGTTCATGTAATGTACTACTAGTTTATCCTGGAGCAGCCACAAGTCAATGAAGAGGAAGCACAATTAGACTTTGCTAAATTAGACATGTTGAGAATATCAACAGCACTTTTCAGAATATTAAATGATAATCTATACAAATCAGTGTATCATTCCAACCTAAACTAGATGAATTATTAAGGTCAAGATGCCATGTCACGTAATCCAAATAATAGTCTGGCCTAGGAATTATGTATGTGAAAAACAGAATCACGAGCAGCAGTCTCACAAATAACATCACAAAAAATAGTCCTGACAGATAGCACCAGGAAATGCATCAAGATCACCATGTATCGCAAGAGCAACCTGCGCTTGTGGGGCCTATTCATGCAATGTACTAGTTTATTGATGGACCAGCCACAAGTCAATTAAGAGGAAGCACAATTAGACTTTGCTAAATTGGACATGTTGAGAATATCAACAGTACTTTTCAGAATATCAAGTGATAACCTTTACAAATCAGTGTATCATTCCAACCTAAACTAGATGAATTATTAAGGTCAATAGGTCATGCATTGAACAGATGTCAGGCAATCCAAACAATAGTCTTGGCTAGGGCAAGATCACGAATAGCAGCAGCCTCACAAACAACATCACAGACAATAGGTCTGACAAATAGCATCAGGAAACTGCTGTATCGCAGGAGCAACGGAATCTGACTGCGCCTAGACATGCTCACAGAGGGACGGAATAAATCGGGAGGGGGGTATCGGACCTGGCGATGCGTGTGTAGAACAGCTGCTTGGAGAGCTCCTGGCACTTCTCGACGGTGGCCGGCTGCACGACGTACTGCTTGTTCCTCTCCATGAGGGTCTTGTGGTAGGCGCAGCCGTGCTTGGCCACGAACCGCGTCGCCTCGCAGGCCTTGCCCTGCAGCTGCGCCAGCTTCGACCCCAGCGCCGCCATGGATCTGCTGCTGCTCCTTTCTCGGCCGCGACGGCTCCTGCAGCAATAACCCGCGGGAATGTGGTGAGGTGAGATCGCGGGAAGTGAACTCCGTGGATTCGGGATCGGGGGGATGGGATTTACCTGGGAGAATCGGAGGGGATGGGGAGATCGGAGAGGGCGGCGGCGCGAGTTCGGGGTTGTGCTTTTTCTTTGGGAAGGGGGCGTCTTTTGGGAGGCGGGGGAGGGTTTTCTTGGCTTGGGGAAGAGGTCAATATATGCCGGTTTAGTTCGTGTGAATCTCGCATGGTTCATGTCGGGTTTGTTTAAATGACCTTGCGAATTTAAAATGAAAGTTTTGAGATGAGATGGATATGAGAGAAATCTGAACATGTCGTGTCTAGAACTGATTGGTAGATGCGTGTTGGTTCAAATTGTATAAACCTTGGGTTCAAATTTACAAGATGGAAAATGGATAGAAGAGATTTTGTGAGCTATTTGCATGGCCCACCGCATCTTACAGTACACCATGTGATTTCCTAGCTTGTGAAGGAGTGATTCCTAGGACGATATATCCAATTTCAGCGGATAGAGTATCAATTCTTAAACCAATTTTCGTGAAATGACATCACTCTATGTTGACCGTTTCTTAGTACGAAATTCTCGATGCATCCCATTCTTATGATATCTCATGATGGAGTTACCGATTACACTCGACTTCATTATCGGTCATAGTCTATTCACGACAATAACCTCTTCAAACTGATGTAAGCAGGCGGTCTTGTTCGTTGATTCCACCAACAAAGCAAATGGTTACTTATAGATTGGAGGAGGTATATGTAGGTATGTACACATAGTGTGTTTAGTATCTTAATGCTTTACCAACCATGGTGGGTAATTTAGACTATTGCGTGAATTCACTTCAGCGACCTAGCAACGTTCAGACTCCAATTATGAACTGAATTAATTAATCATACAATTCGAAATGTTTGAGAGAATAACCCGAGTAAAGAAAAAATATATTTGAATTAGATGGTGATGAATGCACAAAAGGATATATGATTTGAATAGTGTCAAGGTCGCATGTCGATGCTAGTTTGCACTTGAGAACTAAATGATTTTAGATTGTCCGAAAAATACATAGTTGGGATTAGATGTGCATGTTTGGGTTGGGCTCCTCTCATTGGACAATATGGTTACATCTAGCACACCATAAACGATGGAACAAAACAACAGAATGAACTCAACTTAGTCGACCTCTTCATAAATAGTAGGGCAAACTAGAAGAAAGGATCCCCTTCCCTTAGAGCTTGCTCTGCTGCCTTTGGTGTTTTCTGTTTGGTTCAGATTTTTTCTATTTCCCATAACTTTCGTTTTCTTTGTTGGATTTTGCCTCTCAACTTTCAGCAGTTTTTGTTTTGTTTAACTGTAGACGCTTTATTTCCATAGTTTTAAAAATTAAATAAGAGCCATAATGCATGGGAAGCTTTGCTGAGCCATAACATTGTCGGTGAATCATTTTCATTTACGTAGTGAAAGAGGGGCATATATAGATTTAACCGTACATTCGTCAAGAAAAATATTGGTGTATTGTCCACAACCTTTTTCAGGGAGCATATTCATAATGTCATTACGAAGTGCCTCCCGGATACAAACCGGAGGAGCTCCACGCCACACAGAATTAACAGAAGATTAACACCCTCTAGGTAATTGATGAGCAGCGATATTGAGCATGCGAAACACATGATGAAACTTGTCCACTACTTGTTGGCTTGTTGCATCGAGCCATGGCGGATTCACAGGCAAACAAAGTCCTTAGAAAAATGAAGTAAAACTATATTCGTCTAAACATACCAAAATGAGTTCTTATTTTTTATTGTATTATCATGGGAAATACAACAACAAGCCCTTCCTAAATTTATATGCTTGGTCAAAAAGTTATTACATTTTTTGTTTTATTGTAAAGAAAATACCACTAGCACCATGCTCAAAGGGCATCGTCTCGAGTGGAGAATTGGCTCCCCACAGGCCTCCCGCAGTGACCGCTAGATAGAGAAAGTCAAAGGTATGTTGTTCTTTTAGTGATATATTTTACGTCACCCATCACACATGGGAAAGTTTCTTCAACGAAGAAATTCCGCTATTAAAATGCAAACTTCTTCATGTGATGTGATCTAAATTCACTATGAAGGCTCCGTACCAAATATGCTACCATAGGACTATTGGCATGTCTGTGTCACACAAACTAGGGAGATGGATCACACCAACAGGACTGATTACACACAATTAAAATCTTAACAGTACACAATTTCACAGAATGCGTCAGTTCAGGCACCGGTTTAGCACGGATATACAAAACCAGTAGTACAAATAAACTGACTTCTCAGTTTCTTTTTCCAATTATCACGGCATGCCTGCCGATCAGGAACCACATGCTTTCTATTATTGCGCCAAACTGAAAAGAAAGAAAATAAGAAAGAACGGAAACTCTTAGACATACGCAGGGACAACAGTGAACACGAGGGACAAAGTGCCTATTCATTCTCCCATCAGTCAAGGAAATCCATGTCTTCTTGATCTACTGCAACTCGAGAACGCCATGCATTTTAGCTTCGGTGGTCGGCCTAAACCCAGGGACGTAGACGTGCATTTGGAGATTGTCCGGAAGTGCTACATCGGTCTAGCAGATAAGTTTAGATAGCTCGGGTGTCTAATATAGAACCAGCTCGCGCAAAATGACATCCTTCTCTGTCTGTTGTTTTCTAGTATGAAATTCTCGATGTATCTCATTCTTAGGACATCTCGTGATGTGCTTACTGATTATGCTCGGTATCGTCACCAGCCGTAACCCTCCTTGTCACAGATTCTCTTCTTCAAAATTGATGTAAGTATGTGATCTAGATCTAGCATTTCTGGACAATCAGAAAATGGTTACTTATAGACTAGATGATGTGTATGTAGTTATGTACACGTAGTACCTAGTGCCGTAGTTTAAATTACTATCTGAGTTCACTTCAATGACCTACCACCGATGTGACTTCAATTAAGAGCTGAATTAGTTAAAAAATATTGAGAGAATCGCCCGAGTAAAGAAGAGTTAAATTAGATGATGGTGAATGCACAAAAGGACTCACAAATTGATTGGTGGCAGGTCTCATACTGATGTTTATAGGGAATGTCTTTTACTGTTGTATTTTGATACGGAGGGAGTACTTCTCTGCGATGCTTCATCAATACTCAAGTAGTTGCAAGCAGTATCGAATACTAATGCAAAGAACGAAAAGCAAAACAGTCTCAACTCTGAGTGCTACTGTGTATCACCATATATATATTATTTTAATTAAAATGAAATGTACAAAATGGAAATGGATAGAAGAGATTTTGTGGGATATTTGCATGGACCAGTTCCATCGTCTCAAGTACACCATGTGAATTCATTGCTTGTGAAGGAGTGGTTCATAGGACAACCCATCCATCTTGAGCGGCTAGAGTATCCATTGTACAACCAATTCGCGTGAAATGATATCACTCTATGTTGGTAGTTTTTCAGTACAAAATTCCCGATGCATCCCATTCTTATGATATCTCATGATGGAGTTACCGATTACACCTGACTTCAACATCGGTGATACGTCTCAAACGTATCTATAATTTCTGATGTTCCATGTTGATATTATACCAATTGTTACATGTTTTACATACACTTCATAACATTTTTATGCATTTTCTGGACTAACCTATTAACAAGATGCCACAGTGTCAGTTTCTGTTTATTATGTCTGTGCATTGGAGAAAAGGTCCAAAAATGAAAGTGCTCAGAAAAATCTGAAAAAATTACAGAAATTCTAAAACGCCAGAAGACTCCGGAAGCCAGAAGGACAATTCCAGCGGAGGCCCACAACCCCCACACCATGGGCCCGCGCAACCAGAGGGGGGGGGCCGCGCCGTGGCATGGTGTGGCCGCCTCGGTCACCTCCTCGCGACTCCCTTTGGACTATATATTGCCTCCGCGGTGAAAACCCAAAAAGAATCTACGATTTCTCCAGAAGAGTTCCGTAGCTCCGCCGCCACCAAAAACCCTAATTCGGGGGACAAAATCTCTGTTTCGGCACCCTGCCGGGACGGGGAATTGCCCCCGGAGCCATCTCCATCGACGCCACCGCCATCTTCATCACCGTTGCTGCCTCCCATGATGAGGAGGGAGTAGTTCTTCATCGGGGCTGAGGGCTCTACCGGTAGCTATGTGGTTTATCTCTCTCTCCCATGGTGTGATCTTTATGTGATCATGAGCTTTGTAATCTAGTTGAATCCATAGATGTTACTCTTCATTATCTTATATGCTACTTGAGTGGTTTTATTAATGTAAACTCCGGAGTCACCTTTGTCCCACGGTGCGAAGTTGACAGTGTGCGCACCGTGTGTGGCTCTTAGGCTAAAGATTACAGGAATACTTATCATGAGTTATTATTTGTGTTGGATGTCTCTATGAAATTGTGGTGTTTGTCTAGTACTATTTAGGGCGCTCAAGTTGACAGTGTGGGGTTCCCTAGATGTGGAATGCGACTTTAAGGTGTGCTTTTATAGCCCTACACAGTGGATTGGTGTTCGTTATCCAACGAGAGAATAATTCAGAGTAGCATAGTGAAGAGGAAATATCTATGTATTCAATTATATTATTATTGTTGAGAGTGTCCACTAGTGAAAGTATGATCCCTAGGCCTTGTTTCTAAGCATTGAAACACCGTTTACTCCATTTGCTCATGTTTGCTTGCTGCCATTTTTATTTCAGATTGCAATTACCACTTATAATCATCCATATCACTTGTATTTTAATATCTCTTCGCCGAACTAGTGCACCTATACATCTGACAAGTGTATTAGGTGTGTTGGGGACACAAGAGACTTCTTGTATCTTAATTGCAGGGTTGCTTGAGAGGGATATCTTTGACCTCTACCTCCCTGAGTTCGATAAACCTTGGGTGATTCACTTAAGGGAAACTTGCTGCTGTTCTACAAACCTCTGCACTTGGAGGCCCAACACTGTCTACAAGAATAGAAGCGTGCGTAGACATCAAGCTATTTTCTGGCGCCGTTGCCGGGGAGGTAAGGTAAAAGGTACTCACATCCTCCGTCTACTAAGCTATTTTCTAGCACTGTTGCCGGTGTGTGAGTGCTCGAAGGTATTTCCTTTAGATCCTGCAGTTATATCTTTTTGTTTCTTGTTTTTATTTCACTAGTTAGGCTTAATGGAAAAAAAAAAAATTAGAGAGCTTATGAAATTTATCTTGAGTTAGGACATGATGTGTTTGAAGAGAAAATTAAAAAACCTATGGAAATTTTTGCATATGGTAGCAATGTTATTACTATAAATTCTTTGAACACCATTATTGCTAATGCTATGGAAAAGTCTAAGCTTGGGGAAGCTGGTTTTGATGAATATGATATTTTCAGTCCCCCAAGTTTTGAGGAGAAAATTTTCTTTGATGATACTTTGCCTCCAATTTATGATGATTATAATGATAGTGGTATTTTGGTGCCACCTACTATGGAGGATAAAGTTTATTATGATTATACTATGCCTGCAATTTATGATGATTACAATGATGGTTGTGATAGTTTTACTCCCACTATTACTAATAAAATTGATTATGCTTATGTGGAGAGTAATGATACTTTTGTGCATGTGGATCATGATAAGAATGCTTTATGTGATAGCTATATTGTTAATTTTGTTCATGATGCTACTGAAAATTATTATGAGAGAGGAAAATATGGTTGTAGAAATTTTCATGTTACTAAAACACCTCTCTTTATGACGAAGGTTTTGAGCTTTCTCTTGATTTGCTTTTATTTGATGGTTACTTTAAAACCTACTGGTCATTATGAGAGAGGGAGACATGGCTTCACATATCACAATAATATTAAGTCTCCTCTCTTTTTGTTGAAATTTTGAAGTTGCACTTGCTTTTGCCTTCCTATGCCATTGGCTTCATGCTTCAATAATTTGTTTTCTTACAAGATCCTTTGCATAGGAAGTGGGTTAGACTTAAATGTGTTTGGTATTTGCTTTTTATGCTCTCTTATATTCAACTCTTATACATATGAGAGCATCATCAAAATTATCATGCCTAGCTAAAAGGCTTTAAAGAAAAGCGCTTATGGGAGACAACCCATTTTTTTATTTCTGCAATTTTTTTTTTTTTGAGTCAAGGAGTTGTTTACTTCTGTAACAACCTTTGTATCTTTATTTTCGCATTGTTGTGCCAAGTAAGCCTCTAATAGGAAGATGATGCTAGATTTGGATTTCTGCGCAGGAACAGATTTCTGCTGTTCACCGTTTTGCTTCTGTAAAATCACAGAAAAATTATTTAAATCTGAAATTTTTGTGCGTGATCCTCAGATATGTACGCATCTTTCGTTAGTTTTGAGTTTTTCGATTGAGCAACGTAAGTGCCTCGAAAAAATTCGTCTTTACGGACTGTTCTGTTTAGACAGATTCTGTCTTTTATTTTTCGCATTCTCTCTTTTACTAGTGTTGAGTGGAATTCTTTTTTAGGGTGAAGAGCTTCACATAACATCAGTGGCAGTAGTTAATGTTAAAAGTAACGGTCATGTTTGTGTCCTTATAGAACATGTGAGTTTTTGATTGTGCACTAACCCTCTAATGAGAATTACTCTGAGTTTGGTGTGGCGGAAGTTTTCAAGGGTCAAGAGAGAAGGATGATATAATGTGATCAAGAAGAGTGAAGAGCTTAAGCTTGGGGATGCTCCCATGGATCACCCCAGCATATTTCAAGAAGACTCAAGCGTCTAAGCTTGGGGATGCCCAAGGCATCCCCTTCTTCATCAGCAACTTATCAGGTCATCTCTAGTGAAACTATATTTTAATTCTTTCACATCATATGTGCTTTACTTGGAGCGTCTGTGTGCTTTTATTTTCAGTATTTTATTTTTCTTATGGTCAACTTGATTGGATCCTAGCATTCTTGATTGGGAGAGAGACACGCTCCGCTTTTTCATATGAATACTCCTATTCTTCACTTATACTTGTTGAGTATTCTTATCTAGCTATTGCTATGCTTTTAGCTCCTGTTTTGCATGCATCTCTTATTCAGAGCTGTTAGTTCTTTTAAAGAAAGTACTCTCTTGCTTCACTTATAATTGTTTGGAGAGTTTATGTTGAAATAAATTGATTGGTGTTTGGTTGGAACAGAAAATGTTGCATGTGGTAGATGGTATAATGGAAAAAGCTTACATATTCTTGTAGATCACTGTATTGGATAATTTGATACTTGTCAATTGTTTTGAGTTATCAAGTAGTTCATGTTTAAGCTTTTGTATCATGTAGTTAAAACCTATTAATGAAGAACTACCGTAAAGCTCGTTGAAATTTGGTTTGCATGATTGGTATCTCTAAGGTCTAGATATTTTCTAGTAAAAGGGTTTGGTTAACAAGGAAGACAGTGTAGAGTCTTATAATGCTTGCAATATGTTTTCATATAAGTCTTGCTGTGTCGGTTGATATCCTGTGTTTGCTTCAAATAACCTTGCTAGCCTAAACTCTGTACTGAGAGGGAATGCTTCTCGTGCATCCAAAACCTTGAGCCAAAATCCATGCCATTGTGTCCACCATAACTACCTATATGTGGTATTTCCTTGCCATTCCAAGTAAATTTTTCATGTGCTACCTTTAAACTATTCAAAAATTATTACTCCTATTTTGTGTCAATGTTTACCAAGCTCATGAGGACGGGGTGGATGTCTTTATGTCAACTGTCAAACAGACTTTACCACCGGACTAGCGGCATATACATCCGCTTATCCATTAATTTTGCAAAAAGAGCTGGCAAATGGGGTGCCCAGTCCCAATTAATTACAACTTTAACCGCTTAATTCTCTTCACATTTTTGCCCTGATTTATCAGTCAAGCAATGACAAACAGTGAAATATCTGCATGTGTAAACAAAAGAGAAAGAGGGATGATCTGCCTTGCTGGTAGAAATAACGTCCTTCATGGGAGCCGCTCTTAAAAGTCTGGTTGGCAGGGGTCATATTGTACTTTCCATTTTCTGATTCGTTGACAATTAACAAACACCTCTCAAAACTTATTTTTACTCTCTATATGATTTCAAAAACTTAAAAAGCTCTAGCACATGATTTAATCCCTGCTTCCCTCTGCGAAGGGCCTTTCTTTTACTTTTATGTTGAGTCAGTTTTCCTACTTCTTTCTATCTCAGAAGCAAACACTAGTGTCAACTTTGGTGCAACAATTTTTATATGCTTGTATATTGCACTTATTATATTGCTTTGTGTTGACAAATATCCATGAGATATATATGTTGAAAGTTGAAAGCAATTGCTGAAGCTTAAATCTTCCTTTGTGTTGGTTAAATACCTTTTACTTAGAATCTATTGCTTTATGAGTTAACTCTTATGCAAAACTCTTTGATGCTTGTCTCGAAAGTACTATTCATGAAAAGTTTTTGCTTATATGATTCAGTTGTTTGCTCATTATCTACTTGCTAGCAAACTATAGACCATTGACCTGGATCACTTCATTCATAACATGTGCTTTACAATACTATTTGATCAAGATTATGATGGTAGCATGTCACCTCAGAAATTATTTTGTTTTTATCGTTTTACCTACTCGAGGACGAGTAGAACTAAGCTTGGGGATGCTTGATACGTCTCAAACGTATCTATAATTTCTGATGTTCCATGTTGATATTATACCAATTGTTACATGTTTTACATACACTTCATACATTTTTATGCATTTTTGGACTAACCTATTAACAAGATGCCACAGTGCCAGTTTCTGTTTATTATGTCTGTGCATTGCAGAAAAGGTCCAAAAATGAAAGTGCTCAGAAAAATTGAAAAATTACAGAAATTCTAAAACGCCAGAAGACTGGGAGCCAGAAGGACAATTCCAGGGAGGCCCACAGCCCCACACCATGGGCCCGCGCGGCCAGAGGGGGGCCGCGCCGTGGTGGTGTGGCCGCCTCGGTCACCTCCTCGCGACGCCCTTTGGACTATATATTGCCTCCGCGGTGAAAACCCTAAAAGAATCGACGATTTCTCCAGAAGAGTTCCGTAGCTCCGCCGCCACCAAAAACCCTAATTCGGGGGACAGAAGTCTCTGTTTCGGCACCCTGCCGGGACGGGGAATTGCCCCCGGAGCCATCTCCATCGACGCCACCGCCATCTTCATCACCGTTGCTGCCTCCCATGATGAGGAGGGAGTAGTTCTTCATCGGGGCTGAGGGCTCTACCGGTAGCTATGTGGTTTATCTCTCTCTCCCATGGTGTGATCTTTATGTGATCATGAGCTTTGTAATCTAGTTGAATCCATAGATGTTACTCTTCATTATCTTATATGCTACTTGAGTGGTTTTATTAATGTAAACTCCGGAGTCACCTTTGTCCCATGGTGCGAAGTTGACAGTGTGCGCACCGTGTGTGGCTCTTAGGCTAAAGATTACAGGAATACTTATCATGAGTTATTATTTGTGTTGGATGTCTCTATGAAATTGTGGTGTTTGTCTAGTACTATTTAGGGCGCTCAAGTTGACAGTGTGGGGTTCCCTAGATGTGGAATGCGACTTTAAGGTGTGCTTTTATAGCCCTACACAGTGAATTGGTGTTCGTTATCCAACAGGAGAATAGTTCAGAGTAGCATAGTGAAGAGGAAATATCTATGTATTCAATTATATTATTATTGTTGAGAGTGTCCACTAGTGAAAGTATGATCCCTAGGCCTATTTCTAAGCATTGAAACACCGTTTACTCTCATTTTGTCTCATGTTTGCTTGCTGCCATTTTTATTTCAGATTGCAATTACCACTTATAATCATCCATATCACTTGTATTTTAATATCTCTTCGCCGAACTAGTGCACCTATACATCTGACAAGTGTATTAGGTGTGTTGGGGACACAAGAGACTTCTTGTATCTTAATTGCAGGGTTGCTTGAGAGGGATATCTTTGACCTCTACCTCCCTGAGTTCGATAAACTTTGGGTGATTCACTTAAGGGAAACTTGCTGCTGTTCTACAAACCTCTGCACTTGGAGGCCCAACACTGTCTACAAGAATAGAAGCGTGCGTAGACATCAATCGGTCACAACTCGCTTCACCACAATATCCTCTTCAAACTGATGTAAGCAGGTGATGTTGTTTTATGAGCTTTGGTGTTGATTCAACCAACATAAATGATTACTTATAGACTGGAGGAGCTATATGTAGGTATGTACACATAGTGTGTCTAGTACCTTACGCTTTACCAATTATGGTGGGTACTATATTGTGTGAATTCACTTAAATGCCCTACCAATGTTCAGTCTCCAAATATGAACTCAATTAATTAATCGTAAAGTTTGAAAGGATCGGTTGAGAGAATCGCCAGAGTAATGAACATTGAGAGAATCGCACGAGTAAAAAAGGATTTGAATTAGATGGCGATGAAATGCTGATGCATGTAAAATGCATACATGAACTTTGCATGTTATTATTAGATATTCCTACATATTTGCAACTTATATGATGTTATATTCATGTTTTATAATGATTTCGGGGATTTTCTAAAAAATCCCCCCTCTTTTGGTTCTAACTCTGTTTTCCAGAAAACGTCTTTTTTAGTGTTTCGGACTTTCCGGGAGTTTCGGGACTCCAAAAAGGGCAAGGCCAAAGAGCACGGTTCAGAATTTTCGAGACGAACGCAATGGGCTGAAAATGAAGACCAGAAGCTAACCAGCTGGAAACTAGAGGGCCCCACGCGGTCAGATTCCCTGGCCGCGTGAGGACCCCTCTTTTCCCCCTCGTGGCTCCGATGCCGTCCGTTTTCGTCTCCGTGGCTTCGTCTTGACCTAAAACCGGCTATAAAAATAGTCCCCCGGGGAGTTTCGGGAGGAGGCGGCGGAGAAACACAAAACCATGAAACTGAGAGTCAGAAGGCTGCCGCCGGAGAAGATCGGAGGGGGGAAACGCCGCCGGAATCACCTCCGGAGGGCTCCACCCCCTCCGGCGTGTTCATCATCAACATCTACAGCAAGATCATCTCCATCTCTCCACTGTAAACTCTTGGCAAACATGATATATGATGCAATATACTATTCCCTTGATCTATTGTGTCTCCCCATCTATGTTTGAGAAGTGATTTGTTCATGGCAATAGTGAAATAGTTCGTTGATTGGTTTCATACAAGTTTTGTTATCTTTTATGATTGTCTTTATGTACAATATATGAGTGCACACATATGTTGGGGAATGCATGTAAGGTGATCACCGGTAATGTAATGGAGTGAGGGAGACTTGGGAGGACATGTAAACCTGAGACCGAGTCATGAAGTTACTTTATTGGGGGATATATATAGGGGACCTTAGAACTTAAGGCTATGGTGGGACTTTTATGTCTTAATAATTCTTGTGTGCTCATTTACTTGGCTACACCTATTTATGGCTCCTTCCTAGAAGAAACAATTAAGACTGAAACATGTGCTTCACTAATTGTGACAACCACACGAATGAAATAACAATTGCTAGAACATTTGCTCCCTTGAGATATTTGCTACTTGCTACTTTGAGAAACTTGCTCTAAGAAACTTGCGTTTGAAACTTGATTGAGAAACTTGTTACTAGATAAACCCATTCCACATCACTTGCTTTCATTAGTTAGTTCCTTTCATATTTAAACTTATTGCTTTGCACAAACGGCCATATAAGAGGGTTATAGGGCTTTAGAGAATAGATAGTTTACCTTCAGCTCCTCGTGGGTTCGACACTCAAATACTTATCGAATTGTGCTACAGTGATTCCTTGCTCTTGGGGATTATCAAATGCACAAAAGGATATATCATTTGAATGGTGTCAAATTCTCATGTCGATGTTGGTTTGCACTTGAGACCTAAATGGTTTTGGATTGCCCAAAAAATATTTAGTTGGGATTTGATGTGCTTGTTTGTGTTGAGCTCCTCTCATTGGGGAATATAGTTACGTCTAGGACACTGTACATGATGCCACAAAACAATATAATGAACTCAGCTTAGCTGACCTCTTCACAAATAGTAGGGTAGGAGAAAGGATCCCTTCCCTCCCTTAGCCGGCGCACTCCCCACTCCGCATTTAGAAACTTAGAGCTTGCTCTGCTGCCTTTGGTGTTCTCTGTCCAGATCAGGTTTTTCCCCATTTTCCACAACTTGCATTTTCTTTGTTAGATTTCGCCGTATCACCTTTTAGCTGTTTTCGTTTTGTTTTACTATATATGAACGGTTTATTTCCATAGGTTTTAAAATTGAACAGGATGCATAATGCATGCATGGGAAGCTTTGCTGAGTCATAATGTTGTTGGTGCATCCATTTTCTACATAGTGAAATAGGGACATAGATTGAACCATACATTCGTCAAGAAAATATTGGTGTATTGTCCACTGCTTTTTTGAGGGAAACATGTGTACTTTATTGATCCAGATTCATCATGCCATTACAAAGTTCCTCCCGGATACAATCGGAGGAGCTAGCAACACACCACACACAATTAACAGAAGACAAACAGCCTCCAGCTAATTAATGAACGGCAAGATTGAGCAAGTGAAACACATGACGAAATTGTCCACTACTTGTTGCATTGACCAATGGTGCATTTCACGCACAAAGCGGAACCGTAGAAAATGAAGAAAACCTATATTCGTCAAAACATACCAAAATAACTTCTTATTTTTGTTATCTTTTCATGGGAATTACAACAACAAGCTCGTCCTAATTTATATGCTTGGTCAAGCTGTTATTGCATTTTTGTTTTATTATAAAGGAAATATCACTAACACCATGCATGCTCAAAGTGCAAGGTCTGGAGTGGAGAATTAGCTCCACACAGGCCTCCCGCGGTGACGGCTAGATAGAGATAATCAAAAGGATGTTGTTCATATATATAATGTTATATTTTACTTCACCCATCACACATGAGAAAAGTTCTTCAACGAAGGAATTCCGTTATTAAAATGCAAACTTCTTCACGTGATGTGAAAATCGCTACGAAGGCTCAATACCAAGTATGCTCGATAGGACTATTGGCATGTATGTGTCACGCAAACTACAGAGATGGATCACACCAACACGACTGATTACACACAATTAAAAGTCTTAACAGTACACTATCACAATTTCACAGAATGCGCCAGTTCAGCCACCGGTTTAGCACAGATATACAAAACCAGTAGTACAAATAAACCGACTTCTCAGTTTCTTTTTCCAGTTATCACGGCATGCCTGCTGACCAGGAACCACATGCTTTCTATTATTGCGCCAAACTGAAAAGAAAGAAAGAAGAAATAACAGAAACTCTTAGACATACACATCGACAGCCATGCACACGAGGGACAAAGCCTATTCATTCTCCCATCAGTCAAGGAAATCCATGTCTTCTTGATCTACTGCAACTCGAGAACGCAATGCATTTTAGCTTCGGCGGTCGGCCTAAACCCAGGGACATAGACGTGCATTTGTAGATTGTCCGGAAGTGCTACATCGGTCTAGCAAATAAGTTTAGATAGCTGGGGTGCCTAATATAGAACCAGCTCATGCAAAATGACATCCTTCTTTGTCTGTTGTTTTCTAGTATGAAATTCTCTATGTATCCCATTCTTAGGATATCTCATGA
This sequence comes from Poa pratensis, assembly GCA_947311845.1. NCBI lineage: Eukaryota > Viridiplantae > Streptophyta > Magnoliopsida > Poales > Poaceae > Poa > Poa pratensis. The sequence goes on along the minus strand of CAMZMU010000060.1, from coordinate 42,991,517 downwards.
TGTGCTTACTGATTATGCTCGGTGTCGTCATCAGCCGCAATCCTCCTTGCCGCACATTCTCTTCTTCGAAATTGATGTAATTATGTGGTCTAATTTTATGAGCTTCAGTATTGAATCCGCTACATTCAGAAAATGGTTATTTATAGACTAGATGATGTATATGTAGGTATGTACACGTAGTACCTTGTTCTGTAGTTTAAATTACTGTCTGAGTTTACTTCAATGGACCTACCACTGTGACTTCAATTAAGAGCTGAATTAGTTAAAAAGTTCAAAAAAATTGAGAGAATCGCCCGAGTAAAGAAGAGTCAAATTAGATGATGCTGAATGCACAAAAGGAGTCAAGAATTGAATGGTGTCAGGTCTCATACTGATGTTTTTTAGGGAAAGTCTTATACTGATGTTGGTTTGCAATTAAACACATATCAACGGTTGAGAACTACTCCCTCCATTACACATTTTAACGTATATGTCCACTCCTTTTAGTTTGAATCTAGACACCATGTACAACACCTAAAACATCTTATATTGTGGAATGGAGGGAGTAGATAGTTTTGGACGGTAGGGAGAATACTTAGGCGGCTTTAATGTTTTTGTTTGGTTTGGGCTCTTTGTGAAGTGCTGTTGGGTCTAGCGCACGAAAATTCCCACCTGATCTATGGGGCCACTGTTCCACAAGTGCGTTCACCATTCAGGATCCGTGACAACAAATAAAAATAATAGTATATTTGTTGAAACATACCAAAATGAGCTTTCATTTTAAATATCTTGTTGTCCCTCTCCTCTACAAAAAATCACGCTTGCGGCATGTGCAGGGGCCGTCCACTAGTGGAAACAGGGCCACTGGTCCCGGGTCGTAAGGGCCTCTAGTACCGGGTGTCCACCCGGGACTAGCAAGGCGACACTAGAGGCCCCCCTCTAGTATCGGGTCCGTTACGACCCGGAACAACAGGCTCCCACGTGGCCGCCGAGGCGCGGGCGTGGTGGAAGACCTCTAGTCCCGATTGGTCATACGACCCGGGACCAAGGACCTCACACGTGGCAGCCTGTAATTTTTTGTTTTTCCTCCCAATTTAATATTGAAATGGTGCAAAAAAATATGCGTTTAATTAATTAAAAACAGAAACTACATATAACATATCAAAATGTTCATAAATAAAAATATGTTCACGTCTATCCGGTTACATGGAGGTGCTCATAACCGGGACTAGAGCCCGTCTATTCGATTACACGTGTGTGGAGATCATAACCGGGACTAGAGCCCGTCTATTCGGTTACACGGGAGATCATAACCGGGACTTCACCGCTATTCTCCATTGTATTTTCCTTTTGTAGGTATGACTTCGCTGAGCAGAAACCCCGCAAGTTCCTCTGCTAGTGCTTGAAAGCGCTTCTTTAGTGGCATACTCTCGCGCAATGGCTCTGCCTATAAAAGAAGGAGATCAATACGAATATTAATCATGACTATCAAAAATTATGAATGACACTGGAGATCAATTGATGAATATGATTGTTCACGTACGTCTAAAAATTTCTTTGGGTCCCGCTCAGTGACCGAACGACGAATCCACTCGCAAACGAAATATCCACAGAAATTGGTCCCCTGTGGTTGCCTCTCGATCCACTTTACGAGAATAGAATTCAATCAAATCATAGTCAACATATAGTGGTATTGAAAACAATAAATAAAGAGATGCGCGAACCTAGCTAGACCGTACTACCTACCTGTGGGTGAACAAAAGTCAGCTGTTCTTCAAATGAACCTGAACCCTTTGTCCTCGCTTTGAATTGTTTGCAAACCCTGCCGGGCAAAAAAAAGAATAAATGAGTTATTAGTTGCTTGATATCTCTGAAATCAATAAGAGAGACTGATATAGTGCGATAATGTTTGAAATTACCTTTGGAGCGTATCTAGAATGCTTTGGTACCTCTCCTCAGTCCAGTCCAATGAGTCGTAGACTTGAACTCTTGATCTATCAACTTCAATGACTAGCAGAATGTAATGATCGCTGCGCATGATTATATACACGTCAGTAACTCATCAGTTACACTTAATTTGTACAAGCGAGTAACACTCCCTTACCTGAAGAAGTAAGAAAACATTATCTCCGTGTTGAAATGTTGCTTCATTAGGGCATTTAGCAAGTTCTTCTCCATGTCCTTCACGTGGTTTTTTAGTGTCCTTGCATTAACTCGTACTGGGTTAACGAACCCAAAGCCATAGATGCCCTTTCTACCACATTCATCACTCTTCATTCTGCATAATACCGTAGTGAGCATAATTAGCGATGTCAATGAACGAGCTGAGAGCTAAAGACTTTATCTTTTTTGGAAATAAATGAATTGAATCACTTACAGACAGTAGGCACTGACGAGAGCCAAGTCGAGGGAGTCAAGGTTGTATAAGTACCAGAGTTCTTCGAGCTGAATTGTGAACATGTCTTCACCCGCGAAATGATTTTTTGTAACTTTCACACAGATCAAAAAGTCATCAAATTCCTTTGTGGTTTTCATGTACCAACTATGGAGTTGTCGCATACATGTCGGTAGACACTTTACCTGATCACCTCGCGGCAGGGACCTCCCCTATTTCCATTTCCATGAATCATCTACATCAAACGGAACCTTCTTCCTGGCGGGCAGGCCCTCAACATCGCCAGGGTCATCTGCTCTGATCTTATACCGCAATGCACCGCATACCGGGCATTCATTCAAATTCTCATACTTCTCACCGCGGTAGAGGATGCAGTCATTAATGCATGCATGTATCTTCTGCACATCTAATCCAAGAGGGCAGATAATCTTCTTTGCTTCATACGCACTCTCAGGCAATTCGTTACCAGCCGGCAGCTTGTCCTTCACTATTTTCAGTAAACTCCCAAATCCCTTGTCAGATAAACCATTCACTGTCTTTCATTGCAATAATTCCAGTGTGGTACCGAGCTTTGTGTTGCCATCTTCGCAAGTTGGGTACAACTTTGTTTTGTGATCCTCTAACATGCGCTCCAACTTCAACTTCTCAAGTGTAGTTTCTGCTAGGGTATGTGCATAAACGATGACCCCACGTAAATCATCATGTATGATGGGATCATCTGGTTCATCATCAGCTTCCCCTGTTGGGTTACCAATATATTCAGGGTACATGTAGTTGTCATCGTTCTCTTCTTCTTCGTTATCTTCCATCATAACCCCTTTTTCTCCGTGCTTGGTCCAACAATTATAGCCGGGCATGAAACCAATCATTATTAGGTGGAGGTGAATTCTGTCTGTGTTAGGGTAATCCTTCTCATTCCGACATTTCTTGCATGGACAACACATAAAACCATTGGGCCTCTTGTTATCCTTAGCCACATTGAGAAAAGATTGCACGCCATCCATGTACTCTTTAGAGCGTCGGTCAGCGTACATCCACGGATGACTCATCTGCAAATCACCGCTAAAACCCATTACGATAAACCAACATAATAGGAAACATATCATATTCATTAATACAAGTTCATCACATTAAAACCAAAGTATAGTAGTGACCAAATGTAATACATAGTTCTCATAAAACATAAATTAATTAAAACTAGAATACAACTATCTAAAGAATTTAAATCCAACAACAAATGCGATCAGAATCGCAACTAAGTTAACTATTGAACCAACAGTATAATGATACCAAGCCTCTTGACTAATGACATATTTTCTAATCTTTCTAAACTTCAAGCGCATTGCATCCATCTTCATCTCGTGAACAGCGACGACGTCGGTAAGCTCGACCCCGTGAGCATCAACGATGTCGGCAATCTTCAAGTCCAATACCATCTTCTCTTCTAGGCATTGGAGACGAAGATCTGCACTTATCTTCAATTTTGCTTTCAAATCGTTGTTTTCTTTTATAAAAAACTCTACAATAGGGTCAGCTGGAATTTCCGGTTCAACTACCTCGTAAATAAAAATATATCTATGTCACTTTGGTCGGCATGATTGTTATAAACACGAAACAAAATAAATAGTGATAAAAATATACCACATCCGAATCATAGACCGGACGAGGGACGACGGGGACGGATATCAAAACCATGACACTATACATAGAAAACATAAGAAAATTATACAAGAAAAATAATTATGCAATCAAATCATACAAGTAATTTTGTAAAATAACAGATAAAAGAAGAGGCTCACCGAGGTGGTGCCGGTCACGGGATGGCGGGGGCTATCGACGGCGGTGAGGACCGAGACGACACTAAAATCCACAAATAATAAATTAATTTGAGCTCAAAATACATAAAAAAATGAACTACCTAGATTAGGCATTTCATCAAACACCTAGGTAGCACTATAAAAATGAAATGAGCTAAACTTGTATGGAAATGGCTAAAATTCGGCCGCCGGGTGAAAGGATCAAGTGTTGCTAACCCTTGGAGAGATGGGTGCCGTCTATCTTGACAAATCTTGGAAAAAAATGGGGCTACACTTGAACTTGAGAGAGGAAACAATGGAGATGATCTTGAGAGTTCAAAAATGGTGGCTGGCCCGGGATGGGAGATGATATAGCGGGACCTCTAGTCCCGGGCTGTACCACGGCCCGGGACGAAAGGTCCACCCTCCTGTCTCCACCCTGCCGCTGACTGCCTCGGTCCCGGGTGATATCACGGCCCGGAACTAGAGGTGCCCTACAACCCGGGACCTGACCTGCGCAGCGTCGGAGCAGCCGGCCCGGTACTAGTTCCCTCCTCTAGTCCGGGATCGAACCACGCCCGGGACTAGAGCCCAACACCCCTCTCCACCAAAGCCCCTGTTTCCACTAGTGGTCGGCATTGAGGTATATGCCGACGAAATTTTGTCTAGTTGCCAAGGGAGAATAAGACGATGGCAAAAAACCGTCGGCATATGAATATGTCGTCGGCAGATGTGTTTACCGATGGTACTCATGTGTTTGCCGACGGTTTTTGGCCGTCGGCAACTATTGGTTTTTCTGTAGTGCTTGTTCATGAACTATGCAAAGCCAAGGAAGACAACCAACACACACTAGCACGCCTAGGAAGCACATGCTTCTATTATTTCACCAAGAAGAAGAAAAAAAACACAATATCCTAGACATATGCAACGGAAGGATCGAGTCCGATTCACTTCTTCCACCAGTGAGGAAATCCATGCACTGGTTATCTACCTTCGCAACTGCAGCGCGCCCCACAGCAAAGCTTCGTCTTTCAGAGGGCACCCGAGGACGTAGATGTGCAGATGTACCTTGTCAGAGAGCACTACTACGGTCTAGCGAACATGTTTCGGCAGCGGCCAGAGTGTTAGTGTAGAACCAACTTGCGGTAAATGGCATCGCCTTCTCTTGGTTGTTTTCTACTATGAAATTCTCGATGTATCCCATTCTTAGGATATCTCGTGATACCCGGCATCACCATTGGTCGTAACTCTCCTCACCACATTGTGCGTTCTCTTCAAAACTTATGTAATCGAGTGGTCTTGAGTGCTGAATCTGCCACGTTCAGAAGTTGGTTACTTATAGGTACTGGAGGAAATATATGTAGGTAGGCACACATAGTGCCTAGCACCTTAGTGGTTCACCAACCGTAGCAGGTAACTTAACAAGAGAAGATTTGGTGCACCTGGGCACCAGTGATCTTTTTTTTAAACGAAAATGATACTTTTAAGTTTGAACATGAATACATATACATGGTATATATATTTGTGCAAAGTTTTGGTTGAAAATACGTTTTATTTCGGACAAAAAATAATAATTTGGTTTGGTTGTACGAAGTATAGTAAAAATCCCCTACCTTGTCCCTAATTTTGTATTTTTTATGTAGCCTAAATACAACGTATTTTTAAATGAAATTTAGTCGGTATATGTATCCATATACTTTTTTCAGAAATTTTTTGGAACAGAAAAAATGTGATTTTCGAATTGTTTTAAAAACGAGATCAGGTGCCAAAACAATTTTCCGGTAACTTAAATTACTATATTAGTTCACTTCAATGACCTACCAACGTTGTGACTTCAAAGAAAACGAGGGATTAATTAAAAAGTTTAAGAAGATCGAGAGAATCGCCCGACTAAAACAGAGTTGGATTAGATGACGTCGAATGTACAAGAAGATCAAGAATTGAATGGTGTCGATGTCTCATACGTATGTTTTTTAGGGAAGTTCTTATAACGATGTAGGTCTGCAACTAAACACATATCAGCAACTTTTAGGGCACATATCGGCTATTGATAATTAGGTGGTTTTAGACCATAGAAGAGTACTTACGTGACTTTGATGTTTTTTTTTGGTTTGGGCTCATTGGGAAATGGGAAGTAATGTTGGGTCTAACACACGAAAATGCACATCTGATCCAAGGGCTGCTGGTCCAAAATCTGGACCACAAGCCCATTCACATTGGAGGATCCTTGACAAAAAACAAATATTTGTTGAAACATATCAAAATGAGATTTTTTTTGAATATCTTGTCAAGGAACATACAACAATATAAATAATTCCTAATTTATATGTTCAGTCAAAATTTTATAGAAATTTACATTTTAACAAAAAAAGTATCGTTGCTCCACTGCACAGAAAATCTCCCATATGACCTCTCGTCCGCTCTGTCCTCTCCTCTGTACTCACCATTACCAGCAGCACCATGCTCGAATCGCACCATGTCGAGTGGAGTATTGGCTCCCCCACACGAGAATCATGGTTGGGGCAACCACTGCTGTTCCCTGCATCTGCCCATTCATTTTGTTTAAGAGAACCTTGAAAAGCACCAAGTTCCTAGGTTAGGTTACAATAATGGAACTTATATAGTGTGCATACCGAGTATTGTGTGATTTTTGGAGAAAATAACAAAAAACCACCACATTTGAACACAAGAGGACGATGAACGACCACCTTAGAGATTTGTGACACATAAATGCCTCTTTTGGGCTACCTTGTGACGCAGAGCACTGATCACATATGTTTAGCGTTTTGACAGCATTTCTGGCAGGTGGGACCCACCTGTCGGGTCTACGTGGCAAAAAAAGTCAACATTATTTGGTTTTTTTCCTTTTCTTTCCTTTTTTTCTTTTTTCTTCCCGCCCAGCAGCTCGCCGTAGCACACGGCCAACTCCCCGCACGTCGTCCGCTCCGCTTGCCTAGCTGCTCATCGGCGCAGCACGCCGTCCTCTACTGCTCACCAGCGCTCCGTGACGGCGAGGAGGCCTCGAGCGCTGCCTACAACGCGGCGAGCTCGGCTGCGGCCGGCTGCCTCCGCGACAACATCCTGTCGACGACGGACACCTCCGCGCGGTCGGCCGTTACGGAGGGCGCGGTGGCGCTCGGCCAGCAGAAGGACGCAGTGACCAAGTCGAACACCCGGAACATCTCCTTGAAGAGCACGGGCACGGTGAGCGCATGCCCCTGCGCGTTGAAGCGGCCTTCGATCGACGCGAGCACAGCGTCAAGCAGCTCGTCGCATGCGCGTTGTAGCTTGCCGTCGCCACGGCCGCTCGTCGTCTGCGCGGCTGGAAACAATCCTGAGCCACGCCGCCTTGTCCTTGAACTTTGCCTCGCTGCGCCGAACCTCCTCCCCGAAGGAATTGACCCGGGAGGCACCAAGATAGACAAGCACGACCTCGTTCTTCACCTCCGGCTTCTTCTGACTTTGCTCAAATTCGTTGCCATCACCGCGTCTCGGCTCTCTCCGTCACCTGCATCTCCTCTGAGTCGCCTCCGCGTACCTTCTGGACAAGCTTTGGGCGAGCGCGGGCACGGACGAGGAGGACGCGGAGGACGCGGAGGAGCACGGCCACGGAGGAGCACGTTCGCGCGTCGTGCCGGCATTCCCGTGAGGCTGAGGATGCGGAGGAGCACGGCCGTGCGTCGGGCTGGCGTTCCCTTGAGGCTGAGCGAGCCGAGCATGGAGGACTTGAGCGCGACTGTGGTGTACCGTAGCCCGACCTCGCCGCCACCGCGCTGGCCAGGCCGCACGCCGTCTTCGCGCTGCTCCCCTCCGCCTGGCCGTGGAGGCCGGGGCTCGCCGCCCACGCCCGCCTCACAGCGAGCGCCTCCTCTGCTTGCGGCCGGAGCTGTGTGGTGGCTTAGAGATAACGTTGACCACATTTTTTTCTTTTTTTTTGCCACGTAGGGTGGGTCCAACCTGTCATAAAATGTGTTAATAGGCTTAAAAAGATAGATTAGTGCTCTGCGTCACAAGGTAGCCCCAAAAGAGGCATTTATGTGTCACAAAGCTCTAAGGTGGTGGTTCATCGTCGTCTTGTATTCAAATGAGGTAGTTTTTTGTCATTTTCTCTGATTTTTGGAATGATCAGAAAATAAGTGTACTTAAGTTTCAAATATCACACCTACAGACTGCTTGCATCCATTACCTACTTGTCTTCGATTTTCTTTTTCAAAATTTGAAATACATTCGTTCGCCTAAAATGCGGTATTCATTGCGGGTTTGGTCTTCTCTCTTCCTATTGGCCGGTGATGTGGGTTCAGATGTGCCTCAGTTCTAAAAAAACCTTCTATACCTCACATGCCTACCGTGGTGAATGCTAGGTAGATGTATCCAAAAGTTGAGAAAGACATAGCAATTCCCGCTATTAAAAATACAAACTCTTCGTGTGATGTGATCCAAACCTATACTTCTTAGTTCTTATAAAGAGAAAACACACTAACTACAATTAATAATATTATCTCCCATGCGAGTTATCCAAGACCTGTTTTTTAGGCTCATGTCTAAACGTTGACCGGCCTTTCCCTTTTTATTTTGTCGAAATGGGGAGTTACCCTGGCCTCTGCATCGAAAAGAGATGCATTCGGCCTTGATTTATTTCATTTATTCAACATAGACTAGCAAAAAACCTTACCACGACCGATCATAGAAGACAAAGCCACCAAGTAGTGATAAAACGCTACAATTAGCACAAACGATAGATAAAACGGATCATATTCCCCTGCGATGTCCATCGCCGGCTCACCGACCGACTCTAGACATAGCGTATTGTGTGCGCTCTGAACGTCGCTTCCTCCATCTACTGCCAACCCATCTCCAGTGTGTATACAAGGGGGAGACCCTAAGAACGCCATCACCCTGCGCGCGTCCATCAACACGTGTCCCTCCCCGACGACGCCAGACCAGCCTTTGATTGGTCAAATACTCTATCATTCTATTTCGGTTAAATTTTACCTTATCGACGTGAATCATGCATATTCCTGTTAGACAACTTCCCCCTGTGTCTTATATCTTTTCGATTATGGAACATAGATTGCAAAGGTATGCTGCTCCAATGCGCGAGATTTGTTTTTACAATCAATACCATATATATTGTAGAGATACACGAGCTGACTATAACGATTACAAAATAAAGTCTAAAAGAAACGAGAAAATCTTCTAAATCTTCACATTATTTTTTCTTCCATGACATAATCTTATATTTTTCTGAAAGCAGCCACCGAAAACTGACAATGATCCCAAACCACACACCTGTAAATACCAGTGATGGTTCTCCCATGCTTTTAATTTTGAGCCACAATGCCGCACAGCCATTAAAATAATCAACCAATATCGGGCAGCCATTAAAATAATCCAATATCGGGCACGCAACCAAGTAATCATTCAACGGGCACGCAACCATTAAAGTAATAAATCAATATCGGTAAGAGCACCAACACCAATATTTTAGGGAAAAACAACCGAACAGCTTTGTCGACGTTGTTAGGAGCCCAGAGTTTCTAGTTCACTACAAATGTCGAATACCACATATGCTCCAACAGGTACACACAACTAGAGAGACCGATCACACGAACACGAACACACAACTCAAATAGCACACAGCATCACAATTGCATAGAACGCATCATTTTCCATCACAGGTACAACACAGATACAATAGGAGTAGTATAAACTGGGGGACGACATAACTCCATAAGGCATCAACTGTTTAACCCATACCACCTGTGACACGTTAGCTTCTTCACGAGCACTGAAGCAAGGTAGCCCCCCAACCGCACACACACAGCAACTTCAGAGTTACAACGGCATGCTCGCTGACCAAGAAGCACATGCTTCTCTTATTCCACGAGACAGAAAATAAAAATAAGTAACACAAGACCCCGGATTGAAGCGCCGATTCACTTCTCCCACCAGTGAAGGATATCCTTGCGCCTGTTGATCTTCTTCTGCAGCTGGAGAACGCCGTAGAGTAAGGCTTCAGCGGTCGGAGGGCAGCCGGGACGAAGATATCCACTGGGACGATCCGGTCGCACCCGCGCACGACGGAGTATGAGTAGTGGTAGTATCCACCGCCGTTGGCGCAGCTGCCCATCGAGATCACCCATCGAGGCTCGGGCATCTGGTCATAAACCCTGCCGAGGACAGATGAAGCTCAACATGTCAGCTACATTAACATGGTAGTATCTACGTTTTAACATGGTATGTACATTTCAGGATGCATATCTATCTATCCAGATGGAGTAAAAAAAACTTTTCATATGTATGAAACGATTTCCCAAAAATGAAAATACAATCTAACAACCACAGTGAACAGAACACAAGGTATCGAGCTAATCTGTATTCTTTTGTACGTTTCTGTATCTGAACCAAGAAACCTCGACTTGAGCGGAACAGCTAAGAAAAGTTTAAGAATTTGCAAGAGAATGCTAATTTACTCGTAAAGATTTCAATCTTCTCGACTGAAGTTTAAAGCCACACGGTAGATAAACAAAGGGAGGCAGTAGTGTGTTAATCAGTAAGCATGTACGATTTCATTGCACACAACTGTTCTCGCCGAATTTGTACCTAGATTTCCATCATTCAGAGTTCATGCATGAGGTGTTTTGACCTTTTTTTTTAGAAAAATAAGGCCCCCCTGGTTCCATTTATTATGCAACCATCATCGTCTTACATCGTTAAGGTTCAACTTGCGAAATCCACTGTCACAGCAAATTACAAATTCAAAGCTCGACTTCACCGACAACAGGCAACAGAAGGAAAACGAAACTAGAACTAGAAACTCTTGATCAACGCCGTCTCGTCCAGCTGAGCCTGTCGCCACCTTCTCAGCATCTCCGGCTGCGGGCTGGAACTCCCTCCAGCTATCCCCACCCAGGCAGTATTCTGGTCCAAGCGATCCTCAGGAGCTCCCCTCTGATATGATTCAGTTTCAACATGTTTTGGTCCAGCAGCGCCAAGTGCTTGTCCATACACAGCACCTTCCAGGTTTTGATAGATGCCCCAATTCTCAGTATTTCCTTCACACCTGGCCATCTTAAACCCTGAAAAATCATTTCATTCCAAACCATCCATAAGTTCCACAATGTAGCAGTAGAGAATATGTTAGTGACAGAGTTACTATTTTCACTCAACCACCATCTAGCAATGGATTCAAAAATTTCTCCAATGCAAACACCAAGAACATTTGAGACATCAGACCAGATTGATCTAGCAACAGCGCACTCACAGAAAAGATGATGGATACTTTCAGGTTCAGAACACAAAACACAAGACAAGTCATCAATTTTTTTGCGCTTACTAAGATTATCCCTAGTCAACAGCTTATCATTAGCAAGTAACCACAAGAAGATGTGGATTCTAGGAGGTATGTGCAGCTTCCAGACAGCTGGAGTGTGCACAGGGACAACTCCTCGATTGTTAATGACACCATAAAAAGATTTGACTGAATACTGTCCAGATGGGTGGAATAACCATATTGGGGAATCTTCATCATCAGATAAATGAACAGTCTCAATCAGAGCAACAAGCTCCAACCAACGGGCAAGGATCTGGGGGGAAACTGTTCTCCTAAAAGAGATTTTTAGGTCAGACCCATCCCACAAATCAGCAACAGTACAACAATGTTCATTGGCAATGATGTAAATGTCCCAAAACATTGTGGCCAGAGAGCAATGTCCAAGCCAAATGTCTTCCCAGAACAAAATTTTCTTACCATTACCAATTTTCCAGCGGTAACCAATTTTTGCTGCTGATGCCGCCCACATGATCCCTTTCCAGAAAGAGGAGCATCGGGTTGAATTAGCATGCATCATGTTTGGAGTAACATTATACTTGTAATCAATAATTTTACGCCAAATTTTGTGTTTATCTAGATGGTATCGCTTGATCCAGGACGCCAAGAGGCAGAGATTAAAATCTCTAATATTTTGGATTCCCAGCCCACCATATTCTTTTTTCTGACACACAAAGTCCCAATTCGCTAAATGAAGTTTCGGGGAGACATCAGTGTCTTTCCAAAAGAAATGAGACATTTGCGAGTAGATCAGCTTAATTGCCCATTTAGGAAATTTAATAAAGGACAGGAGGTACATCGGTATACTGGCCACACAAGCTTGAAGTAGGACAAGTCTGGCTTTTAATAATTTTATCGATAATTGGTTGAAGATCTTCCTTACGAAGCTTAGAGAAATGAAGGGGAACACCCAAATAGGTGAAAGGGAAACTACCAAGTTTACATCCAAACACCTGAGCAAGGAGGTTAGCCTCCTCCTCAGGGACATTAATACTCCCTCCGTTTCAAAATATAAGGCGCGCTATTTTTGTGCTGGTTTTCGGTGCTCAACTTTGACCGTTAATATATAATACATTATGTGGATTCAGAACGTATAAATGGTATAGCTGGATTTATCTCGCAAAATTCTTTCATTCTATATATTCTTATAATAATTTTGTGGATATACTAGAAGTACAAATCATGGTCAAAGTTAGATCCGTTGACCAGCTAAATTAAAGGGCGCCTTTTATTTTGGGATGGAGGGAGTAGTAAACAGGTCGCTTTTATGATAGTTAACACGCATGCCGGACATTTGCTCAAAACAAGTAAGTATCCACTTCAAATTTCTAGCCATATTAATATCGTTTTCCAAGAAAAGTATAGTGTCATCAGCATATTGTAAGCTGATGACACCACCAGGAATAACTTGACTCAAAAGACCACGGATGAGATGATGATCAGACGCCTTCGAGAGCATTTTAGTAAACACATCCGCAACGAAATTAAAAAGAATGGGGGACAGAGGATCACCTTGTTTGAGACCTTTTCCCCCAACAAAATATTTACTATTTGTGTCGTTAATACGCACACAAAAAGAACCCTGAACCAGAATGGATTTGATCCTTGCCCTCCAACGGGGACCAAATCCTCTAGATTCCAACATATGATCCAGAAACGTCCAGTCAATCCTATCATAGGCCTTTTCATAATCTAGTTTCAAAACCAGACCTGATTGCTTCTTTGAATGAACATCATGAATTACTTCATGTGCAGCGACTACACTTTCCAGAATGAATCTCCCTTTAATGAAAGCAATTTGATTTTTGGCAATAATCCTATCACCAATAGGAGCAATCCTATTAGTCATAGCTTTTGTAATAATTTTCAAACTACAGTTGCCCAAACTGATGGGGCGGAACTTTTTAAGATTTCTAGCATCTGCCTCTTTAGGGATCAGGGTAATAATAGAGAAGTTAAGCCTAGCTACATCTAATTTACCACTCTCAAAATCCCTAACCAAAGCCATAAAATCATTCTTAATAATATGCCAGTAAGTTTGATAAAACAAAAAAGACAGACCATCAGGTCCTGGAGCACCAGCACCATACGAGCCCATAACTGCATCATAGATTTCTTTTTCCGAGAAGGGACTATCCAACAACAGAGCTTCCTCGGCAGTGAGTAAGTCTTGTTGATCCCAAAAATGACCTCACTGGATTATAAAAAATACAGTCCAATTATCAATGAATTGTATGCCAGATTGCCAGATTAGGACTTAAGTTTTCAGCCCTGATTCAACAGAGATAAGGAAAGATAGTTTCTGGTAGGTTCTATTAGCAAATTGATATGTCTGGTACAGTGCAGGCATCTGATGCTCACGCAGTTAACTAATTTGTGCACATTGGCTCAGGTCTGAGGATATGATGACATGAATGAAATTCATTGGGGGCACACAAGGACATCAACATTAGGGATAAAATGTACTCCTACGCTAGAGAAATTTGAACCGAACTGGCAGAACAGAGCTCTCAAAATTTCATTTTTAGAAGGGGCGAATCAGGTGAACCATAAGGGCGATATGCATGAGACAGTACGGACTTTCGGAGCGCGGGCGCCATCTTGTTGGTGAGAGTGCCGGCGATGATCATGCAGTCGGACTGGCGCGGGGAGGGGCGGAAGATGACGCCGAAGCGGTCGAAGTCGTAGCGGGAGGCGCCGTCGTGCATCATCTCCACGGCGCAGCAGGCGAGGCCGAACGTCATGGGCCAGATGGAGCCCCTCCGCGCCCAGTTCATCAGGTCGTCCACCTTGGACACCACGAACTCCGCCGCCTTCGACATCGGCGTCGCCGGTGCCCCGCCACGGTACGGCGCGGGCGCAGGCGCTGTCGCGGCGGCGGCATAGGAGGAGGAGGAGTAGGCGCTTGGGGCGCCGGAGAGATAGGCGAGCCGAGCTGTTCGGGGGGGAGGAGCGCCATGGCGCGACGTCGTGCGTACGGCTGTAGGCTATGGCTTCCTGCAGAAGGTGGCGGGGAAGCGGTGCGTGCCGATCAAAGACGAGTCCACGCCGCCTCCACCGCTTCAGCCTTGTGCGGTTGGCTCGCGTTACACGTACTACGTGGCAGACTCCGTGAGTCGGTCACGGCCGGAACTTTGAATTGGGCCGACTATTCACAGGCTGTGTTTATTTAGCGCATGAGCAGGGTATAAATGGACGTTGAATTAAGACTTGATCCATGAATGACCGTACTCGCTACGTCTCAAAATTAAGACACACTTGACTTTTCCCGTTCTTTGATGCAAAATAAATAAATCACTCCCAATATATTTGAAAAAAATAATGTAACACCACAACAATGGCAAGATAAATGCAATCATGTCATATATACATGTTCAATCTATATGTCTACTATTTCACCAAACATAAGACAACGAAATAAGAAACAAAACAACATCCTAGACATATGCAATGTCAGACATGAACCCGGGATCGAAGTGCCGATTCACTTCTCCCACAAGTGAGGAAATGCATGTGCATGTTCATCTTCGTCTGCAACTGCAATATGCCGTACAGTAAACCTTCGGCTTTCGGACAGCTTCCGAGAAAGTAGATGTACAGATGTATCTTGTCACAGAGTGCTACCATGGTCTAGCAAACACGTTTCAGCAACCAGCTGGGTGTCTCACTTAGAACCAACTTGCGCAAAATGGCATCCTTCTCTGTTGGTTGTTTTCTAGTCTGAAATTCACGATGTATCTCATTCTTAGGATATCTCGTGAGGCGCCATTGGTCGTAACTCTCCTCACCACGTTGTACTCTTTAGAACTGATGTGATCAAGTGGTCTAGCTTTCTGAACTTGAGTGTTGAATCCTCATTTGGAATTGTTTATTACTTATAGACAAGATGATGTATATGTAGGTACGCACACATAGTGCCTAGCACCGTAGTGTTTTATCAACCATGGCAGGTAACTTGAATTACTATCTGAGTTCACTTCAATGACCTAACAACGTTGTGACTTCAAATAGAAGATAAATTAACTAAAGAGTTTAAGAAGATCAGGAGAATCACCCGCGAGTAAAGAAGAGTTGAATTAGGTGACGTTGAATGCACAAATGGAGTCATGGATTGAATGGTGTCGATGTCTCATACCGATGTTTTTTAGGGGAGGTCTTATACTGATATTGGTTTGCAACAAAACACATATCAACAGTTTCAGAGTACATACCGGCGGTTGAGAATTAGGTTGGTTTTGGACCATATAAGAGTACTTAGGTGACATTGATGTGTTTGTTTGGGTTGTGCTCATTGCGGAGAGCGGGGGCCATATTTTTCGTGAGCGTGCCTGTGACGATCATGCAGTCGTACTGGCGCGGAGAGGAACGGAAGATGAAGCCGAAGCGGACGAAGTCATAGCGGGAGGCACCGGTGTGCATCATCTCCACAGCGCAGCAGGCGAGGCCGAACGTCATGGGCCAGATGGAGCCCCTGCGCCCCAGTCATCAGGTCGTCCACCTTGGACACCGTGAACTCCACCGCCTTCGACATCGGCGCGGGCGCTGTTGCTGCGGAGACGGAGGAGTAGGCGCGGTGGGCGCCGGATAGGAGCGCGAGCTGCACCGTGCGGAGAAGGAGGAGCGCCATGGCGATGGTCGCCCAAGTGGAGCATACGGTGGTAGGCTGTGGGCTATGGCTTCCCGAAGGTGGCGGAGGACGTGGTCTGTTCGAGAAGGTCGGCAAGCCCAAATGGGCAAAGCGGTGCAAGCCGGCTGCCAAGGCAAGGCAGCCCACGCCACGTCGCCGCCTCTACCACTCCAGCCTTGCGCGGTTCGGCGGACTCCGTGGGGTTGCCACGGCCGGAACTTATTTTTTCAAAAATTTGATCGACTATGTACATTGCCGACAGCGTTTAATTAGTGAATTTTTAGATAACGGGCCGAAAAGCCCCATCGCTAAATTAATACCACCACGAATGGCGGAAAGATACATGGTGCTGAACCCAGCTTACAACAAAGTATTGCACACACACAACGAAAAGCAGAGCTACCGATGAGATTACAGGTGAACACCAGAGGTGAGCTACGCCGAGGAGGGAGAGCACAAGTAAGGCGGATAGAAGTGTGGTCGAGACCATGCGGCACACCGCCGAGACCAACTACACCATCCAAGGAAACACCACCAATAGGATCAACGCCGCCACTATCCACAAACTACAGACAGGCCCACACAGTAAGGTCCCGAGCAGGAAACACCGAGGTCAGGACCTGAAACAAGCATGGCCAGAGGGAGCTCGACGAAGCATCGCCACATCACCTCTAGAGAGCAACCCGCCGTGAACTCCAAGGCAATGTCTTCAAGAAGCAAACGTCGCTATAGCTCCGCCGCCGTCCGATCCGAGGATTTTGGATTTTCATCCAAAGCATAGAAGGCCGAAGAAGCCACTGCAACGCCTCCAATAAGGGGACGACGTCCAGGAACGTCGTTACCGCATCCCGAGAAGACCTCGGGCAAGGGTTTCCCCTGATCGTCTATAGTGAACGAACTTTGAATTAACACTACTAAATCCATTTCTTACTTCCTCTGTCTGGAAACGTAGGGCCCTATGATTTTTTTGGCTGTTTTTCAGCGCAAACCACGATTCTTACTGATAATATATCTTCAAAGATAGTATAAACACATAATATCTCTGTTACTACAAATAACGCGTCTAATTTTTTCAAAAGTCAAAACATTGTAAAATTTGACCAAGATTTCAAAAAAAAATTAACATCTGCAATACAAAATCAATATCATCAGATACATCTTAAAATATATTTTCATACGATATTTTGCTACTACTATATATGGCGCCTTAGATTTCATAAAAAAAATCTGTAGCATCTACAATGCAAAAGATAGCCGCCTTATCGTCGCAGCGGGAAGCGGCGGATTTGTTCTAGTAATATTCATTTGCCCCCTTCAAAGTGTGGTCATCTCTTGTTCGATGTTTATTGTGGGGAACTGTGATACAAATCTTTCTTTAGCTCCTTTATAGTTGCATGTGCAGCTTATTCTTGATTGACTCACTTCTTCAACACATAAAGTCACGTTTAACTTTTGCGATCTAATTCATATTAGCCACAATTTTTACTTACATTATGATTATAAGAAGTAGACATATATATATATATATATATATATATATATATATATATATTATTCTTCCTCCCACCATATCATAATGGATGATAGATATCGATATGATCTTCATTTACCTTTGATCACAATTTTTACTATACTACATGTATAAACACAAAGTATGTCGTATTATGAATATACCTTTGAGTCAAATATAAATTTAAAGTGTACAAGTTCTCAATCCAGATATTAAAAACGATATTATAGTCAAAATTTAAATGTTTGAAGTAATGCATGTCGAAAACATCATCTACTTGTGCTATTGACAGAATAAATACTCACTCCATGTACTTTTGTGCATAAAGTGGTCAAAGGTTTAATCTATGACCACGTTATACTAGTGCGACTTATATTGTAGGAAGTAGGAAGTATACAGGAATCTATACAACAATATAATGCTTTTGTTCACAATCAAAGTGGCAATGCACAATGGCATGATAACATTCGTACATGTGGTAGCCTAGTGGACGCAAAACAATCCGGGAAGACCACACACCTTTGAAGAAATTTGAAAATTTTGAGAAAGCAAAGGCCAGTGTTTATAATAGTTAAACTGAATTATAAATTATGTCAAAGTAAATAAAATCTTAAGTAAAATATTAAAACCATGATTTTAGTCAAGAAAGTAAAAAAACCAGAATCATACATATTTCAAAATAAAATCAAGTAAACTCAACAAAAGTTAGGCACAACCATAAGGAAATCATGAAATATGATTATTTTCCCTATTGTGCATGGACTATTTGTCATCTTTCTTTTGCCCTGATTTCTTCATAATACTATCAATTTTGTTTCATGACATTTTGCAAAATAATATTTTATTACATTTATTTCCACCATTTTTGTAACTTTTCTAAAGAACTGTTTAAAATCATATTTTATTATGTCATATTGTCTTGATCTATCCTCCTTTCATTTCTGACTAAGCTGCATGCATGTGTGCGACCAATTGCCACACCATTGGTTACACTAATTTGACTGAAACCAGAGACCAAAGTCATCCGCCCTTAACAGCTCGTACTGCATAAATGACTGGTGTTTGACCTATGTGCCCAATTGAAAAATCGACTAAATTGTCACCAACATATATATAAGATTCGCCTTATCATTATTGCACTACTACATCAGTCACGCACGCGGACACAGATCCAGCGAGCAAGGCTACTAAAGACACAGGAGCATACACGCACAAGTCGAAGCAACGACGAAAGTAACACAAACTACTCCCGAAAATCCAATTTGGAGCCCGAGCACACATGCACTCGAAATCATGTTCCTACAAAACCATCGAGATCTGTGTCTCCCTGTCCCTATCAGCGCATTTTACCATGGTAACTTCAGACCGCTGGCCCACCGTTGTCCCCCATTTGATGACGACGGCGCCGTCCACCACTCACGGAATAGGCACGGCCGGATGGACCGCTACCTCATTCAAAGCAAGGTCCAGCAAATCTTATCCCCACTCGTCGTCTTCCTTCGTCTCCCTCCCTCAACACAGCCACCCCCATCTAGTTCTACCTCATTCATCGACGCCACCGCGCTCCTTAGCGCCACTCCTACGTGGCCGCGGCGCTGCCAGCCTCCGACCTCCGCGCGCTCGCCGACCTCAAGGCACTCCTCGCCACCCACACGGACCAAATCTCCATCTGGGGCGTGCCGCTCAACCACCCTCCCTCCAGCGACGCCGCCCCGCGCACGACGAGCGCGCCGACGTGGTGCTCCTCAAGTTCCTCCGCGCCAGGGACTTCCACGTCCGCGACGCGCACGCCATGGTGCTCCGCTGCGCCGCCTGGCACGCCGAGTTCCGGGCCGACGCCGTGCTGGAGGAGGACCTCGGGTGCAAGGACCTGGAGGGCGTCGTGGCCTACATGCACGGCTGGGGCCGCGACGGCCACCCGGTGTGCTACAACGCGTACGGCGTGTTCAAGGACCGTGACATGTACGACCGCGTGTTTGGCGACGGCGACCGCCTGGCGCGGTTCCTCCGGTGGCGCGTGCAGGTCATGGAGCGCGGCGTGCGCGCGCTGCAGCTCCGCCCCGGCGCCGTCAACGCCATCATACAGGTGACGGACCTCAGGGACATGCCCAAGCGCGAGCTCCGCGCCGCGTCCAACCAGATCCTCTCCCTCTTCCAGGACAACTACCCCGAGATGGTCGCGCGCAAGGTACCCCTCCCATCGCCTTCCTCTGTTACTTCTCGGGCATTTCGTCGAACACCTGCCATTTTGTTTATCTCATGCCGCTCGTGCTCGCATTTGTTGTCGACCGAGCAGGTGTTCGTGAACGTGCCGTGGTACTTCTCGGTGCTGTTCTCGATGATCTCGCCGTTCCTGACGGAGCGCACCAAGAGCAAGTTCGTCATCGCGCGGGAGGGCAACGTCGCCGAGACGCTCTTCAAGTAAGCTTCGCGCGTGCATTTCAGCAGGGCTAGACATCGATTTGGTTTTCTTCTTGCTCCGTTGCTCGGTTCTCATAAATCGTTTTGTTTCCTCTGTGCGTGCGTAGGTTCATCCGGCCGGAGCTGGTGCCGGTGCAGTACGGCGGACTGAGCCGCGGCAGCGAGCTCGAGAACAGGCCGCCGAAGCCGGCGTCCGAGTTCACCATCAAGGGCGGGGAAAAGGTCTCCCTCGAGATCGACGGCATTGAGGTATAATTTACATCGCGTCTTTGCTTAATTAGAAAATATGTAGTACAAATGGTATGATTAGCTTATCTACCCTGTAACCACTGTTAGATTAAATTAATGTGCAATTTGCAATTTGTGGTACAGGTTGTCAGAAAATCATGTCCCACGGGATAGAAAAATTTGGCGTTACCTTTCGTCGTCAGGAGACGGCGCACGCGTGAAACCACCGTCCCAACGTGGCCCCACTACGCCGAAGGGTGGTTGTTATTCACCGCGTGTTCAGAGTTTTAACCAAGACCTCCCACATGCCGACAACGTACATGAAACAAATCTCAACGTCGCATGCGTGGCCCAGATTTCGGGAGCATCTGTGCTCGGGCACCAAAACGCCCCTCTCACACTACTCCCTTCTGATCCGGAATTAGTGTCGCGACTCTCTATAGTATTTGTACTAGTACCCTACTTCTCATTGCGACAATTAAAGGCCTAGGGGACCGAACGGGCTAGCTAATTAGTATAGCCACTCACGCTCGAGATCAACTCGACGCTCACTCGATGTATCCCAGTAGACTACACCTATGACCGACCGACCAGTGGATGGGTCAGTTCATGTTGCGGGCACATCGGGTGATGGCGGAGCAGCTGCACGTGTAGGGGTCGGCCTGCTTAGCGTGTGGCAGTCGCTGTAGTAGGAGTGTCCGCGTTAGGAGCGGCGGGACGTAGATGTGCAAATGTAGCTCGTCAAGGACTGCTAGGTCTAGTAAACCAATTTCAGAAGCTAGAGTGCCTAATCTAGAACCAACTTGTGCAAAATGACATCCTTCTCCGTCAGTTGTTTTCTAGTCTAAAATTCTCGATGTATCCCACTCTTAGGATATCTCGTGATGCAGTTACCGATTATGTTGGGCGTCATGATCAGGACCGAAACTCTCCTCACCACATTGTCCGCTTTAAAACTGATGTAAACCGGTGGTCTAGTTTTACGAGGTTAAGTGTCGAATCTGCTACGCCGAGGAGTTGGTTACTTATAGACTCGAGGATGTATATATAGGTATGTGCTTTACCAACCATGGTAGGTGATCTAAATTAATTGCCACACCATTGGTTACACAGATTTTTTTTGAGTGATATATACTAAGAAAGAGGAATGGACGAAGAAAAGCCAGAGTCATACATACTCTATCAAGACAGAAGGAAAGGAAGAACATAAACAACAAAAAAGAGGCAACATGCCATAAGCACAAGGACCGTAAAGCAAGCCTATTCAACTACGACCTCTAAAATATGTAATCTCATGGTTACACTGATTTTACTGAAACGAGAGACCAAATTCGTCCAATCTTAGCATTTTGGGCTGCAAAAATGACTGGTGTTGCGCTCAAGTGTCCAATTGAAAAATTGCCTAAACCTACGGCGTGACAATAAGAGCTCATGCTTAGATGTCACGATGTGTATGCACCTTGATTAGCTTTTGCGGGAACGAAAAGGGTAGTAGCTCCTTGGCATCCACCATGCATGTCGTTTTGACGTACTAAACTAGCGTTATTCCAGCCTGGACGAACCTCCCCTTAGGGCAAGATAGCGCGGCTGCCCTAACTTGATGTTTGGCGAAAACATTCACATGGTCATGTTTTTTTCTGAATAATTTGAGTATTGTATGTCAAAAAGGGACTCCGTAAGAGAGGCTTGTTTTAGCGAATATTGCGTATAACAAATTTCCATCCGAAAATAAGAACTAGATCTAACCTAGTTGGAAACCAAGTATTTCACTTTGTAATAACTAATTTTCAATCTAACAAACCCGACTCTAAACAATGTACTAGGCGTGGTATTTAAGGAGGCCGTGAGAGTATTTTGGTCTGCTTATGGGGTGGGCAAAACCAAATCTAGATATGCGATATATTATGTTTTATAAGTCAAATTTGATGTTGTAAATTTTATTGTCTAAAATTTCTAATTGTATTAGCTCAGTCATTATTGATACATAGAGAATTAAATACTTTAGAGATTTTCTTCATATTTGAAAGGCATATCATATTTCCCGCGATTTATCGGCTCATTGAGGAAAAAGATTTTACTTGTGGCAAGGACAATAGTTGAAATGTATTTTAAGATGACAAAGATCATTAAGATCGAGTTGCAGAAAAAGATATATGTGGTGGCTTCTTCATAACTTGATACCATGCTACATAAAACAACTGATATTTAAATTTTGAGCGAGGGATATTCAAAATTCTTGATCCACAAGAAGATTTTTTAAAAAAAGTGCTTTGACACGGAATCTTGTTTCAGTTTAAAATATTGGGGCCGCGAGTGTGAATGTTGTTTGAAAGTACCACATATAACCGGATGACAACGAAGGCGCGCGAAGCTCGTATATAGCTCAAAATTGCTATACGTGAACACAAAGGGGGCTAGGAGCACTTTTTTTAATAAACCGCGAAAGACATTACTCGGATTCGAGACACTGGTCTCGGATCATGTCAAGTTTCATACATTAGCCAACTCGATTAAAAGTCCAAACAAATGGAAAAGCTAGGTGGACACATAGGCTCGAGAACTATGGCTCTGATACCATGTTTAGTTTCATACACTACCCAACGTAACGAAACGTCCGAAATGATAAAAGTGGTTAGTGTGCAATCCACATATACTATAATAGTTGCAAGAGATGCCAAGGTGCAAGATCTCGACGATGCATCACGGCTTTTTCTGAGAAGGGGATGTGTGAAGGTTGTTTTCCGTGTCTTTGCTCTTTGGAGTATATTCCGCTGTAGACTCGTCGAGAGAGAAGTTGCCTTCTTCTAGAGCCGAGAAAAAGCTTTTGTAGTATTCTGTTATTACACAACCAATTCACACAGATTGTCATCCTTCCATGTCCGCTATTTTTTAGTCCGACATTCTCGATGTATCCTATTCTCAAGAGATTAACGATTACATTCAACGTATTCATCGGTGGTAACTCTCTTCATCACATTGTCCTCTTCAAACCGATATGAGCGGGTGGTCTAATTTGATGAGGTTGAGTGTAATTCTGCTACTTTGAGGAATTGGCTACTTATAGATTGAGGACGGATATGCGCGTACGTGCACATAGTGCGTAGTAGCATAGTGCATTACCAACCATGGCAGGTAATTTTAATTCTTATGTGTCTTTAATGACATATCATCCTTCTGACTCCAAGCAGGAGCTTAATTAATCAAGAAAATTGAGAAAATCACACGAGTAAAGTAGTAAAATTTTGGCGATGAATGCACAAAAGGAGACATGAAATTAAATAGTGTCAAGGTCAGGTCGATGTAACCAACTCAAGCGAATCCCGTTCCCCACCCCGTGCTACAGTAAGGAGAGGAGAAACAGAGGCGAAAAGCGAGCAGAGTTCCGCCGGTGCGGATCCGATGGATCTCCCCGTCTCCGGCGCCGTCGCGGCGTCGTGAGGCGGGGGATCCGGAGGATCTCGCCGTGCGGCAGTAGTATAGGTTAGTTTTTATGTGTTTTGGAGTTGTTCCCGGCGGCGGTGGTGGGGTGGAGCCGGCGCCGTGCCTGCGGAATAAGGGTGCTGCAGTTCGTCTTCCACCTTGGCTTCGTCCTCCGGGGCGGCGTCTTCGTGCTGCAGCCGTCTGGTGGTCGCCGATCTGCGGATTGGGCGGCTTGTGGGCTCTGTTTTGGTGCTTCGTTGCCGTCGGTGGGTTGGAGCTGATGGCGGCAGTGAAGATCTTCTTCTCCACCTTCTCCTTCCAATCCGGCGTCTTCGTCGTCGAGGAGGTGGTGTTGATGTACTCTGTGCAGGCGATTGGCAAGGCGACGACGCCGGCCGCCTGCGGTGGAGTTCCAGTCCTCCGAGCTGGTCGTCCCTGCGCCGTCTTCCTCCCCAGGGACGGTGGCGGGCTCGTGAGATGCAGTGATGGGGGTGCGGTTCCGCGGCGGCTTCGGCGGTGGCGGATCCGGTGTGGGAAAATCTTGAAAATGAAGAAGATGGTGATCTTTGTGTGCTCTTCGCTGCCGGCGGCGTCTTCGGCGGTTACACTCGGCGACTTCCCGCTTGCTAGGAGGCTGACTCCGATCCAACATGTGTCAAGGAGCAGCGGCAGCGGCGCGCCACCGATGGCTTCCGAGTGTCAACGGCGGCCAGTTCCAGAGGAAGAAGATAGAGGACCTCGTTGTAATTTCCTGTTCTTTCTGGACCTGTTTGTAAGGGCTCTGGTTTAATATATCACCCTTTTCTCCGCAAAAAAGAGAGGTCAGGTCGATGTATGCTTGCAACTGAACACATATCAAGAACTTTCACGATTGCTTTTGTATGTTTGCACCGGAAAAATCAGACAATAAATTGCTTTTGTTCACGATTAAAGTGGCAATGTGCAACGTCATGACAACATGTGTAGTGGTAGCGCTAGTCGACATAAAAAAGAGGTTAAACCACACAACTTTGAAGAAAAAAAATTAAGAAACGAGAAATCAAAGACATATGTTTTTACTTAAATTTAAATAAAAATCATGATGGAGTAATTAAAACTTTATTAAAATATTAAACCATGATTATATTTAGGAAACTTTCAAGAATTTAAATCATGCATTTAAAAAAATAGAAAAGCAGTAAACTCAACAAAAGTTAGGCACAAATATAAGGAAAACAGAAAAATGATGATTTTCCCTAATATTCATGGATTATTTGTCATCTTTATTTTACCCTTTATTTCTTCAAAATACTTTTGATTTGTGTCGTGACTTTTTACTAAAAGAATACTGCCTTATGTTTATTGCCACCATTTTTGTAACGTTTCTTAAGAACAGTTTAGAAAAAAACGGTTTTGCTAATTCTTAGTTAGTGCTCATTTAAGTCCTACACCACCAGATTTACATCGCGATATGTGCAACTATGGATTACAAATTGAGTTACAACTGATATTTTTTCAGTTACAAGTGGGGTTACAGCTGGAGTGTTGGATTTTTTTCGTGACTCGTGTTAAGCATGAGTTGCAACATGATTTACAACTGAGAATTGATGATGTCACGTGACTAAGAATTAAACTAACTCTCATTCGTGTATGAATTAGTCACGCTCTTCTAAAATTTGGATTTCTGTTTTACTGTTCCAACTTGTTGTCTTGTGCATTCCCCGCCCTCCCCTAGATTTTCTCAGTTTTGTCTTGCTCTATCCAGCTTTCATTACTTACAAGCTGCATGCATGTGTGCGACCAATTGCCTGACCCTTGGTTACACAGATTTGACCGAAACAAGAGACAAAATTCGTCGATCTTAGGATGAACAAACGACTAGTGTTCCACTCAAAGTGACCAAAATCTAAGATCGACTAGTCACCAAATATAGACTCTTACCTCATCATTATTTTACTATTACTACACCTTCAATCACGCACGCGGACACAGATCCGCCCAGCAAAGCTACTGAAAAGTGAAAACACACGAGCACACACAAGCTTAGCTTTTCCGGTGTACTAGTTACGCTCGAGATCAACTCGACGCGCACGCATACACACCGCCCTATACGATCTACTACCACGCAGTACAGAGGTACATCAATGGCGGTGGATGGATCAGTTCATGTTGCGGGCGCAGCGGGTGATGGCGGAGCAGCCGCGGGTGTAGGGGTTGGCCTGCTTCATTACGCCGCAGTTGGTGTAGTAGGACTGCCCGCGCCTGTTGCACGGAATCTGGTCGGCCCGCAGCGCCGCGTAGCTGACGTACTTGGCGGTCGGCTGCCTCGCCAGCACCTCGTCCACCGCGCACTGCCCCAGCGTCGACGTCCCGTTGAACGGGATCACGCCGCCGCCGATGCCGCACGGCAGCTGGCCGGCCACCACGGCCGCGACCAGCACAGCAGCAACGGCAGCACTCACAGCGGTGCGACGAGCCATGGCTGTCGATCGGTATGCGCGCGCGGCGGAGAGCAGAGGATCGAAGAGTGATGAGGAGAATGGTGTGGAGAACTGGAGGTGCCACTTGACGGAGGCTACCGTGGTACTTGTATATGGATGGATGCCGGTGGAGGGAGACAAATGCACGCGCAAGCTACGAGGGTGCCACGCCGAATTCAACATCGATCAAGTATAGAGCCCCGGATCGGGCGAAGCAGAGGATAAAGAAGCGAACCGCACGTGATCACCTCTGGTGCTAGATCTACGAGATAGCATGGTCATCTGCCTGCCTACCTAGTTGCTATTGCCAAAGATGATATCAAGAGAGCATAGCAGAGCTACCGTCATGATCATAGCGTACCGAGGAGTCCATAGCACTCGTTTTAATTTCTTTTGCCTATTCAGAGACTCAAATTTATACTGTGTAACATGCTGCATTGTTGATCCACGCAGCTAGACTGCCTAATGTAGAACCAATTTGCGCAAAATGGCATCCTTCTCTGTCGGTTGTTTTCTAGTATGAAATTCTTGATGTATCTCATTCTTACCGGTTATGTTGGGCGTCATCGCCGGCCGAAACTCTCGTCACCACATTGTCCTCTTTAAAACTAATGTAAACAAGTGGTCTAGTTTTACGAGGTTAATTAAGTGCCGAATCTGGTACACACGAGGAGTTGGTTACTTATATACTCGAGGATGAATATATAGGTATGTACACATAGTGACTAGTACCCTAGTTCTTTTACCAGCCATGGTGGTTGATTTTAATTACTATCTGAGTCTACTTCATTGACCTACAACCATTGTGAGTTCTAGGAGTTTAATTAAATAAAAAGTTCAAGAAGAGATCGAGAGAACCACCCAAGTAAAGAAGAGTTGAATTAGATGGCGATGAATACATAAAAAAGTCATGAATTTGACTAGTGTTAAAGTCTCATACTGATATATCTTAAGGGAAGGCCTCACACTCATGTTGTTTACAACTAAAGAACTTTTTAAAAGATTTCTCTTTTACATTTTCAACTTGTTGTATTTTCAATTCCCTATGCTCCCCCAGATTTTTTTTGTCTTGATCTATGCTTGTTTCATTATTGACTAAGCTTCATTCATGTATGAGGCCAATTGCCACAGCATTGGTTACACCGATTTTTTGAGCCATGGAGGAGAACTGCATGTGTTATATTAAGAAAGAGAAATGGTCGAAGTAAAGCTAGAGTCATACAGCCAACCACAAGCTATCAAGATAGAAGGAAAGGAAGAACAAAAACAACAGAAAAGAGGCAACATGACATAAGCACAACGACCGCAAAGCAAGCCTGTTTAACTACGACCTCTAAAATCTCTAATCTCCTGGTTACCCTGATGTGACTGAAACGAGAGACCAAATTCCTCCAATCTTAACAGTTTAGGCTGCAAAAATGACTGGTGTTGCACTCAAGTGAAAAATCGCCTAGATCTCCGGCGTGACAAGCATACATTGTTCATAACAAACACACCACCATGTGCTGAGCAGCTCATGCTTCGTCGGATGTCACCATGTGTATGCACCTTGATTAGCTTTTGCGGGAAGGAAAAAGGGTAGTAGCTCCTTGGCATCCACCATGCTGTTTTGACGAGTTAATGGCACCCGCAGTCACGCAACTCGTCACGTATGTGCACTTAAGTCACACTTCTCCAGAACGTGATTTTTTGGTCACACATCTGGACAAATGGGTGCACGCTGGTCTCTGGGCCCACGTGTCAAAACAGGAGTTAATGGCACCCGCAGTCACGCACCCACTTGTCCGCTAAAAATCACGTTCTGTAGAAGTGTGACTTAAGTGCTTATGAGGTGGACGAAACCAAATCTAGATATGCGTTATATTATGTTTTATAATTAGAATTTAGCGTCATATATTTTATTGGCTAAATTTCTAATTGTATTAGCTCAGTCATTATTCATACTTTGAGAACCGAATACTTTGAGATTTTCTTGATATTTGAAAGGCATATCATGTTTCCTGCGGTTTATCGTCTCATTGAGGGAAAAAAATTACCAGTGGCAAGGACAATAGTTGAAATGTATTTTAATATGACAAAGATCATTAAGACCGAATTGCAGAAAAAGATTTATGTGGTGGCTTCTTCATAACCTGATGACGTGCTACATCAAATGACTGATATTCAAAATTCGAACGAGTGATATTCAAAATTCTTGGTCCACAAGAAGATTTTTTTAAATAGTGCTTTGCCATTGGTATGTTTTTAGGTTTTATTTACATTCAAATATGTTCATATTTTTTATTGTATTAAGTGATTATAAGTGTAAATGTCTCAGCACTATTTTACTCTTTGCATCATTTTTTAGAGTTCGTCCTACCTCTGATTTTATCATACTTCGCCACTGATTTGTCCGTCTCGTGGCTAATAGAAAATGATGGCTAGTATAAATTCATGGACAAGCGTTTATCTTAACTAGTACCCTACATACACAGTTGAGTAAAAAATATATTTTCTAAACGTTGTCATTTTTTTCCAGCGGAAACATCTCTAGTTGAAATATGCGATGCAAAGAAGTTAAAATATAAAGCATAAACAATTAGACTGGACCGTTTAGGAAATTGTTGGCTTGCGTAAAGAAGAAGAAATGAAAAAATCACTTTGGCTAACGAGTTCCAGTGATATATTTATTTTAAAATTCAAAAACTTACAAGTTTACAAAATCTGTAGTGAATGTAGTCAATGATGCATCCAACAAGCATGTAAAATTAATTTTATTATGGGCTACACAAAATTTTCAAATTCTTGCATCTTTGTAGATTTGAAAGTGTGTATAGTACATCAATCTACATATTATGTAGATCTGAATATAAAGAATTTAAATTGAGATTTTACATATTTATGTGATACATCATTGACGAGGTACAAGATTTTCTAGATCAAGCACGGAACCATGAAAAGATGGACAAAAGTAAGCATGCGGGGCTACGAAAGGATGTAAGATAATTATTCAGATTTAAAAAAATTATAGGATCGTTACGAGCGAGAGGCGTTCCTTATAGCTGAATCTCTCTCTCTATTTCCTGTCTGGCAGTAATTGATTGATTAGGGCTTGAAATCACCGATGTTTTGCAGAACATGTCAAAGAACTCGTCATTTCCTGTGACAGTTGAATACGAATCGATGCGCGCTCCGCCCCGTCGGCCGGCGGCCGGAATCCAATGGCAATGCGTCCTCCCCATCTCTCCCTCCCGCGTCCTGCCCCTACCCTCCAACTCCCGCCACCCATCCCCAGCAAGGGCGAGGGCGCGTGCCGCCGCCTCTCCGTCCATCGGGGGCATTCCTACATCCTCGTCGTTACTCCCTCGTCCAGTGTGCTCGCCCCGTCTACTCCGCGCCGCCTCCGTCGGCGGTGAGATTTTGCCGTCGTCTCTAGCTAATTGGGAAAAATGCGAGTAAGCGTGCAGGGGCCAAAGCCTCAGATCCAATGCTCTGCTTCTATGTTTCTGTGGCTAATTTTTGCTATTCATCGCTGGTTTTTTTTAGCTAAATGCTGCACCATTGTAACAAGGGCGCACAGAGAAGACACTGAATATGTCCAGGATATCTAATCCAGGATCCTTGGATGAAGTTCCTCTCCAGTAATAATAGTATGAAAAGCTCTGTTTCTAAATAAAAAAGAATTGTTCGCCGTGTCGTAATAATTTATGCAAGTAGCGTTCGTTCTTTGAGTTCAAAATACAAAGTGAAATCTTGCATTAACGGTTCTTGGTATCCACTGACATAAAAATTCTCGGTCGACTGAGAATTAGCAAAATCGAAATAATAATGGCATGGGAAGAAAATTCTCTCTCTCATTTTCCTTTTGAAGGCAAGCTTTTCTCACGGTTGAGGTGGAGAAGAGACTCACCATAGAAGTGAGATCATCCATCACCCGTGTCAAACGGTGTCAGTCCATTGGGAAGCCCCTATTTTTAGAAGTTCTTCGCCTTGTCTTCGGGCTCCTCTTTTGCCTCCTCTCCACACTCTGATTTAGAGACCTTGCATGCATTGCCTTGCCTCCTCTCCATAATTTATTTGCTCTAGCCTCCCGGGAGGTAGATCCCTTTCGTCAAAACCTGCTCCGTTACGCTTATGTTTGAAGCCTGAATTTTCCCCCAAAAGTTCTGGTGAGACGTTGTTACGCAACTATTTCTGCCTCTCTGATTATTGTCTGAATCGATTCTTCAAAAGCCAGAGATTCGTCTATGTTGCATCTGTTGTGAACGCATGATACTTACCTATGTTCGCATGGAGCTCACAAAAGTATTTATGTGATGCAGCAGGGTGCTCGTCTCTAACTCGAATGGGGGCAAGATATCCTCTTTTGTTCTTGATCCTCTTACTTCTTCATGGAGCCAATGCTGCTTCAGATCCTCCGGTACCCAATGGCTGACTCTTAGCGGTGAGTTGTGAATTATCAAGTTTTTCTTTCCCTCAAACACATGTCAAAAGCATGTCTTTTGTGCTAGATGAAGGTGAACATGTTCTTTCCGCATGCATTCTGGTTTGTCCGCTATGCAGCTAATCTCTCTGGTACTGTCTGCAGGTCGTCGTCCTCTAGTCATTGCTCGTGGGGGGTTCTCTGGCTTATTTCCCGATTCAAGCGAAACTGCATTCAGCTCTGCAGTGGCTTCTAGCATGCCTGGCGTGGTCCAGTTCTGCGACCTGCAATTTTCCAGTGACGGTGTGGGCTTCTGCATAGGCAGCTTGAAACTTGACAATACGACATGGGTTGCTAATGATAAGGACTTCGCTTCCAGGGGCTCGACATACCAAGTGAATGGACAAGATGTTCAAGGATGGTTCTCTCTGGACTTCAAATCGGAGGAGCTGCACAAAATCCCCTGTAAGCAGAAAAGTACTCTTGTATATATTGAAAGTTCAAACCGTAAATTTTAAGTATTTTATCCGTGCTCCATAATGAAGTTAGCAATTGCAATAGCATATCATAATTTTCTTCCATATTTTTTTTACCATGAAACCTTAGGGAAGTGCCCTACAGTTAGTTTTTTTTTTTCAATATATATGAAAACAATATACAACGAATATTTACACGGCTATTTACAAAACTACAGAGAGAAAACAACCTCAAAAGAGGTAAGCCAAAACTTCTATAAAAAATAAAAGAAATTATCTAGAGGAGGAGGGGAGCCATGGGGTTTAACACTATGAGCAATCAAGCTAAGATCTGTTTTGCAATTTGCATTCCACGCCCGTAACGATGGCCTTCGTTGGGAATAGATTTTTTTCAAAATCAATCTTTGCAATTCATTTATGGTTTTCCATTTAGGTTCAGTTTTTTCTTCTTTTTTCACTTTTTATAAGTATTGACTTGTCTGTGCTTTGATCATCCCTCAGTGATTCAGAGTACTTTTTCTCGCTCTCAAATATTCGACGGCATACCGAATCTATTGTCGCTTGACAATGTGGTGAAACTTGTCCAGCCTAATGAAATTTGGGTTAATGTGGAGGTAAATTGGTTTCACTGACATTCACAGATTCACCAAGGCTCTCTTCATACCGCTCCATGTTCTCTATCTGATACAAGTTCATATTCTCTTCAGTATGATTCATTTGTTCGGGAGCACGGATTAAGTAGTGAAGATTACATATTAGGACTGCCAAAAGAATTTCCTGTCACTTGGGTCTCCTCACCAGAAGTTGCATTACTGAAAAGTCTCACTGGGAAGATCAGAAACAATACTAAGCTAATTTTTCGGTTTCTTCCTGAAGACCTTGTTGAGCCTACGACCAAGATAACATATGGAGAACTTCTGAAAGACCTGAAATCCATCAAGGCCTTTGCATCAGGGATTCTTGTCCCCAAGGGATTTATTTGGCCAATGAATAAGGATATGTACTTGGAGCCGTCTACCAGTTTGGTCAAAGATGCACATGCCCTAGGGCTGGAAGTGTATGCATCTGGATTTTCCAATGACGATTCCTGTATGAGTTACAACTACAGCTATGATCCCAGTGCAGAATATTTGCAGTTCATAGACAATTCAAACTTCTCAGTCGACGGCGTTTTAACAGACTACCCTCCCACTGCATCAGCAGCTGTAGGTAAGAACGAAGAAGCATACATACCATGCTGGAAGAAGCGAAAACTGAATGGATGTTCATGAATATTGGAAATGTTGCTCTTTACTTGATAGCAACATACATGTGACTTAGCTCTCCTTTTTTAATTCATTGATAACATCTTGATGATAATCTTTGTTTACAGCGTGCCTGGCACATACCAAGGGAAATGCTCTTGCTTTTGTTGGAAATGAAACTGCAGGTAAGCTATCAATTTTTTCCTGCTTCACATTCTCACTTTGTTAACCAATCATCATCCTACAATAAGACGCACTGATTCCTCTACTCAATCAGCTGGAGAAAGGCCAATAATCATAACCCACAATGGTGCAAGCGGCGTCTTCTCAGACAGCACGGACCTTGCCTACCAACAAGCGGTGAAAGATGGTGCAGACGTGATAGATTGCTGGGTTCGGATGTCAAAAGATGGAGTCGCCTTTTGCCTGGGGTCTTCAGATCTCAACAGCAGCACGACAGCAGCTACAACTTTCCAGGGAAAAATGACAACTGTCAATGAAATACAGAACAAATCTGGCATTTTCTCGTTTGAACTCTCGTGGAGCGAGATCCAAACCTTAAAACGTGCGAAAAAACACATATTCTTTCTTTCTTTCTTTCTTTCTTTCACAGACTTGCATGCACTAACATTGATCTCACATGTTTTCGTTCGCCGGGGCAGCCAACCTTATCGGTCCATTCGCAGCAGCAAGCCTGGACAGAAATCCTGCGGCGAAGAACGCTGGCAAATTTATGACATTGGCTGGGTTCCTTGATTATGCAAAAGCCAGCGATATCTCTGGTATACTGATCAGCATAGAGGTAGCTAGCATCCTACTTTTGACGTCAAGCTATATCATCATTTGCTTGCTCCTGTCTCTCTGTCATTCTGTTGAACTGAACAGATGTCTTGTACCGAGTGCAGCATGCTGCATACCTTGCAACCAGAGGTCTTGATGTGGTAGATGCAGTATCCAATGCACTGATCAAGTCCGGCTACGACAAGGAGACCAAACAGCGTGTGTTCATACAGTCAGAGGACCCGCCGGTGCTTTCAGCGTTCAAGAATATCCCCAAGTCCAATCGGGTGTTCGAGATCGAATTTGACATTGGTGATGTTTCCCAGCCTTCGGTGGTTGAGATCACCAAGTTTGCGAATGTGGTGAAACTCAGACGCAGCTCTGCCGCAAAGGTCGATGGCTTCTATCTGACGGGGTTCACTGATGCCGTTAAGAGGCTCAAGGATGCGAAGATAGAAGTGCACGTCGGCGTTCTCAAGAACGAGTTCATGAGCCTTGCGTTTGACTACTGGGCCGACCCGATGGTGGAGATTGCTACAGACACGTGGTCGGTGCTCGCTGACGGGCTTGTGACCGAATTCCCTGCCACTGCAGCCGCATACTTCAGTAAGTGGTGGTATCTCAACTCTTGGGTAGCTTTTCTTTCACAAAGTATATTCTGAACTCTCGGGTGGATGAATTGCAGGGAGCCCATGCAGCAACATGGAGCGGAACTTGAGCTACACGATCCGCCCCGCGTCTCCCGGTATTTTGCTCGATCTGGCTGCATATGGCGCGCTTCCTCCAGCGCCCCCTCCAGCGCCCGTGCTCGAACCTGCCGACATTCACCGCCAGCCGCTGCCGCTGTGCCCCACCGAGCCCATGTTCCGGACCTTCCGCTGCCGCCTGGCTCCCAAGGCCACAGGGAAGAGCGCCGAGTACACCGCTAACCTGGCTTCCGACGGGTGAAATGCCAAGAAGCAGATACTTTTGCCTCATCAGCCCACTCTTTGCGAGATACTACTGCTGGTACTTCGTTGTATATTACATAGTGGAATGCACTAGGCACACAACATTTGTTTGTTGTCTATGAGATAGTTTGAACATCATCAGCAAGTTTGTTTTGACTCTAAATAAATAAGGATTACATCGTCCACCAAGAGAGAGGTACCAAGATCATCCACCCAGGTGCATACGAACAGCGAGCTTATTTCCTGCTAAAACATCGGCTGCATAAATTCATCAGATTGTTAGCTGTCTACAAAGCATTGAAACTCTGTGATGCTAATATACTTACAGTATGAGACTGCCTAGATTTGTTCCATTTCATTTCAAAAAAAGAAAGAAAGAAGGAAAGAAAAAAAAGAAAAAAAGCCCACCCCTCTATTTTCTTCCTCTGGAATAATAATACGACTCTGCACAGCACATATACAGTTTATAATTTACAACAATATATGTCAACAACAGTTCACGTACTACAATCATATCAGTTTCACG
Source organism: Poa pratensis (assembly GCA_947311845.1). Lineage (NCBI taxonomy): Eukaryota > Viridiplantae > Streptophyta > Magnoliopsida > Poales > Poaceae > Poa > Poa pratensis. Next base: position 42,956,974 of record CAMZMU010000060.1, on the reverse strand, counting down.
GTAGCCATTCCGTTTTAGACAGATGATCAACGCGTGCTTCTGCCTTTGCGTTCTGCATCGGTAGACATGTATAACCAGATATACGTCACACTGGGTCTGGGTGGTACCAAAGAATATGATTCTATTTTTTCTGATTCCCTGACTGCGTCAAGGAAATGATCATTTGCACCATTTGTAGCCAAGGGTGGGGCGAAGGAGAAGAAGGGCATGTAAGCATCAGGAAACCGTATGTGCTCACGCTGCTGCCCTCGCTCGAGCCACTGCTCTTTCATAGATGTCTTCGTACTGCGAGGCTGAGGTGTCCCAGCTGAAATCTATTGTCATGTCTTTCTGGACCAACTGTTTCCACACCTTAGGTTCTCTTGTGTAGCAGTTGAACGCCCTTTCCATCGCGCTGCTTAGGCCCTGTCAAAAGGACACCCAAATGAGTTGTGCCCACAAGGAACCATCAATGGCAATTTTCCTTTCTAGGCTATGCGCGGAAACAAGACCCACCTGCTCATCCGCCTTCACAAATGTAAAGCCATTCCGCACTTCCGCAGGTATTGTTTCATCGTCGAAGTCAAAGACACTGAAACCACAGAGCACCATATATATGTGCCATCATACTTGTTACTTGACTGAATGAGACGAATATCTTTAGAGGAACAGTTGGTTCACTATTTACCTATCATTCAATCCACCAGTTTTTCGAACAATTGGCACGGAACCATATCTCATGGCTATCATCTGTGGATAATGAACATGTCAGCGTAACACAAGGCCACACATAAAAATATCAAATGGAAGCAAAAGAGGTCAGAGTTGCGCTTGCTTAATTACTTCCAGGAAGATGCCAAATGATCACAACAATAGAAAAGGCCTGCATTTCAGCAAGTGATGGCCTACTACATGTGTACCTAATACATACTACGTGATATGCATATATCATCTAAGTACAGAAAGAATGCACACCTGAGTGAGGCCACATGGCTCAAATATAGAGGGAACAATGAACATGTCAGATGCAGCATATATACAATGAGACAAAGCGTCATCATACTTCAAAATCAGCCGGATATTGTTGTTGTTCTGAAAATAGGCTGCAATATCTTCAAACTCCCTCTGTGAAACAAATAACAATGCAAATATGTTCACTGTTCCAGCTATAGGCACAGATGTGCTTAACAGAAAGAACAGACATAAACACTATTTTAGACTCATGTTCCTTCGACGATAAATAAACTGTTCATGTGGTAGTGAAGTTTTTTCCTCTGTCATCTGGAGATTCAAGTGTGATCAGATTGTGTGCACACCATGGATTACGAGTCGTTCGACTAGTCACGACTAGTCGACGAGTCGCTACCTGGAGGTCGACTCGGACTGTCGACTCGACTAGTTGGGCGAGTCGCTTGACTCGATCGACTAGTCATGACTTATCTTGACTAGTCGCACCTGTTCAGTCGATCGACTAAAAAAAAGGCCCCACATGTCATATATTTTTCCAATATTGCTTTGACTCATGCCCCACATGTCATATTTCCCTGGAATTGCCCAGGTTTTCACCCACTCCCCTGTCCCCAGCACTTTATTTGCACATATTAGTGCTTGTATTATACTAGTATAAGTAATATAATATGATATTTTATAGCAAATATTACTGTATACTCATGTCGACTAGTCAACATGAGTCATGACTAGTCACGACTAGTCTACCAGTCGCTACTCCAGATCGACTCGTCGACTCGTCGACTCGTAATTCTTGGTGCACACATATACTGTGAAATAAACTGTGTGATAAACTGATAAACGCACCTGAATGTCTGGTACTGGACTTGAACCCAGAAGAACAAACTGTCCTCCTAATTCAGCTGTTTTGTATATTGCATGCCTGATAAGATGTACACCCTTCTGAGGAACTAGCCTTGTAATGCAACCAACCTGTTTGAGAAAATTTTAGTTATGCAGTTAACATTTGGTGTCAAGTTTGCAAAAACAAATGAAAGGATATGAATACACACAGCAGGGGATCAAATAATGATATTAGCTAACTGAACAAAACAATAGAAAATAGCTAATTACCAGATAGCTAACAGACTACTCCATGAAGAAAAGTGAGGATAAAACAGGAATAATGTTCAAACTGAAGTACAGGATGAACCTTAACATATCCAGTTTACCAGTAGTTAAGACCTTGTCATAACAGGATTGAAAATCATACCAGCGGTTGTGAAGGATATGCAGAAGCCAGGTTTAGCTGCTCTCTAAGGGCTGCTTTGTTTGCTGCCTTTCCCTGAAGATCATTAGCATTGTATTGGACCTTCAGATACCTATCGGTGGAAGGGTTCCATGTATCGGTGTCGATGCCATTAAGTATCCCAAGAAATTTCCTGGAATGTACTTTAAGTGTATCTTGGAGTCCACGTCCACCCTGAGAACGAGAAGAGCATCATCAACAACAAAAAATGCAGAAACGCTTTACCTGCAAATTAAAACTATTACAATGAACTTGCAATAGAGAGACCTCTATGGATACATATACATGTCAATTTATCTTGATTTAGGGTATTCTCAAGTATTCAAGCTTTTATGAATAATGATCTAGCATCTCTTTAGTGTCCAGGCCATGGAGAAACATCACAATGTCTGGCACTACTGATAAACAAAGGTAACAATAAATATGCCCGTTAGTTTCCCATGTCCTGTGCAACTTCTAGCCTTTTTCTTCCAGAAATAGTTGCCTCCAAACAATTAACCATTTTGAGCGACATGTTTCTATTTTCCCATGAATCTCAGAAGTAGAAGGCTACTAGTGGAACTATGAATTACACAAAGGACAGTTGAAAAACAGCCAAAGAAATTTACATGACATAAAGGTCATAAGAAATGTTACCTCTGAGCGAACCTCTAGTGCATATGTTGGTGAAACAGTTGTCACGATGTTCGAATACACAATTGCACCCTGAATAATATGAATCCAGACCAGCATAATTGATACCACAGAAGTGAGTTTGCATTCCAAATCTATTGCTACAGTTTGCCATAAATGATACCTTAACAACATTTATTCTTCCATGCGAGTTGTCCTGCATCCTGTCTGGTCTATCCAGGTGCTCAACATCAAGGCCACACCATGCTAAATCACGAGCTGGAGCAGTTCCTTGATATTCAAAATTATGACAGGTGAAGCAAATTCTAGCTGAGTTGAAGCCTAGATTTGCATACACATCCCAATAAAGAGGTGCCTGAAGTTTATATTTAAAAAGGTAACTTAGCACATTAAACGTGGTAAATCAACCAATGAAATAAGTTCAATGTTCAGTAGGCAATGGGTCAATGCTGCGAACTGATCTTTGACACTTACAACAAATGCAGTTTGCCAGTCATGGCAGTGGATTATATCAACTTTCTTCCCAGATTGGTAAGTAATTCCAGTGCCGCACGGCTGAAGTACGAAAAACGTTTAAAGTCATCATGCTCTCCATAGTACTGAGCCCTCCAAAAGTACTTCGCTGGATGCTGTGGCTCAATAAAGTAACAGGTAGGCCTGCATATGCTAATTTTAATTAGGCCAATGCAGATTAAAATTTGGCACAGTGGTACAATGAGAGCTGCTTGTAACCTTCAACAGTCCCGGTCCAAATTTTGTTGTTGAACATATTTCCTTCAAAGTAGGACTGCACAAGAACATCTAAAACCTGCACAATCACGTAACAGCAATCTTACTCTAAGAGAAGATCTTACCAAAAAAATATAAATAGCAACATTGCTACATACCTTAAGATTGCTAACTTGGTCAACCTGCATGCAGTCGTATTTGGGAAGAATAATCTCTACTAGATGCCCCTTTTTCTGAAGTGCCTTCCCAAGACCAGAGATCACATCCGCCAGGCCACCAACCTAAACAATCATGCATATAAGCAAGATAAAGATGACAAATAGGATTCAAATTAATCAAAATGGGAACTATAAGATTCCAAACAATTAGTCACTGCATCAGCATCAGTAGTTTACAAATATCCCAAGAAACAACTCAAATAATGCAGTTAGAGGAGATAGCTCGAATGCAACTTATAGGCACATAATCGATGGTCAAATATCTGCAGATTTAGACAGTTTTTTGCAGATTGTAACTTTGTCGAAACATGAAGTCAATATTTCACCTCTTTGGTACAATAGAAGCTGGTTGCACAATCATAACTGATAAGCTAAAAAAACATTCAGGCAGCTTTTTCAACCAGTAAAAAGTACATATCGGAGCACGCATTCAACAGTGTCAGTTACCACGGTTTGGATTAGCCCTTGGATATCATGGCCTGTCTGAGAACAACTGAGGAGAACCATATTTGAAAATCCGCTTTACTGTTTACGTGTAAGATATGGGGATAAGCTGAGTTTACGTGCAGAACTGAAAATTTACTACTTTGTTAAGTTGCAGAATTTTAGTACTTCAAAACTGTGTTCTCTCTAAGCCTCCTAAATAGCAGTTATACTAGGTAGCGACTTATCCAAAGATAAAGTTCAAACTTTCAATGCACTTATGAAAGGCTGAATTAACACTATAACTCACCTTTGCGACAGGAGCCATCTCTGCTGCTATGTGGGCAATGTGCAAACCAGAACTGCATCAATCATACATATTACACCAACTATTTTCAATAAACATGTTTTCTAATATTAGCGAAGGAGAAATTGTACCTGGTTCCTGGTAATGCCATCTTAAGAAAATTATCCATAACTTCCCTGCTTTCGGTATCTCTGCAAGACAAGTACGCTTCGCGAAGACGACTGTCCCTTTTCCGAACCATTTCTCGTAACGTATTTGCATCATTGTAAGATATTTTCTTCTCCAGTAACCACCCATCAATCAAAAGGGAAATTCTGCTCCATAATTCCGAAGGCATGTTTCCTGTGAAATTCTCCAGTGATCTTTTCTCACTTTCCTCTATTAGTTTGCTAAGAGTGCCATGAAATTCCACTATTGAGTGCTCATACAGTTCAATTTGAGAATGCATTTCATGATTACATGCTTGAAAGCGTTCTTCCACCGATTTTACCTTTTGCTGCAAAATATCAACAAGATGACAAGAGAACTTTGAAATAGTTGCTGCTTGCAGTGACTCCTCTAATTTGTCAAGCTTATCCTGCAGATCACTATTGTGGTCCAATATCAAAGCAGCATGCTCTACTTGGTTTGCTGTGTCTCAAGCAAGTCTTCCAATTTTTCTACTTTCTCCCACCAGGCATCATATTTCCTAGGACCAAGTTTCATCATATCTGCCTGGGCAGCTATAAATCTAGACTCCAGCTCCCTAAGGGAAGCATCTAAAAGAGCACGCTCTTTCTCCAATTTGAATATACTCTCCTCTGTCTCAGCAACCTCGATAAGCTTTGTTTTAAGGAATTCTATGTCTTCCTTCAGTAGAATATTCTCTTCCTTTAGAACATCAAACTCCAATCCTAGTGGAGAGTCACTGAAATTCCCTTCAGTTGAAAGCTTATGTTGTGCATCTGTTTCTGACAACCTTGTCTCTAAAATGTCTATCGTTCTTTGCAAGGCTTCCTTTTCTTTAAGAATTTTATCAGCATGTTCCAATGCCTGAACACGAGCTTGATTCAAAAGAAGTATATCTAACAAAATAAAATTTCAGTTCAGTGTTTGTTTTTCACAAACTTACAACTCTATGCTTTACGAAATAATGGAATTTTCGAAAGGAAGGAATTCCCTACTCTTCTCAGTGTTCTGTATCATTCCTACCAAATCTTCCAGCTGGAGGTTTGATATGCCATCCCATCATCGTATTTCTGTGAGGAAAACCACAACCTAGAAACTCTTAAACGTAACAACAGTAACTAGTACGAGCAAACAATAAAAAGTGCTGATATTTCAGAGTAAAACTGATGCAATTGTTAACTTTGCTTAATTGTTGTTCTGACGTGTTTCTCTACAAAATATTGCTTGGCTGCCATTTGGTTTTAAATATACTTTGTAGCAAATCCAGATAATGCTTTAAATTCATACATTTAAGTTAAAATAAGTCGAAATTCATGTGAATAAGGTATTGCTTTCGTTGGCAGCCAAGACCCAAATTTACTTTTACAACAGCAAGAATTCACATCTATTGTCGCGTTACTCCACATCGGACAAATGGATTTGGAAACAAATAAAGTGCTAAAGTATACGTGCTGCAATACCCTTTGTCGGCCTTTATCCGTCGAAACGCGGCTTCGTCGCTCTGGAAATTAGCCCCATTAAGGGGGTCAGCGCCGGTTGTACTCTTGTGTGGACGTTGCGCAGCCGCCCTAGAACCAGCGAACAAAAGTCAGATTCGCTTGACACATTCGTAAAATCAAGAAACGAGGAATCTCAGCAGCATCTATATGATGATCTGACCATGACAGAAGATTGTAAGTAAGAAACATGGCATCGATTGATTGGTTGGACAATGATAGATAAAATTTCTGCATCCTATCTCGTGTAACATGAAACTGAAACGGAAGTGCATCGGTACAGCTATAAGCTAGAAACTGGCGAAAATTATAAAACTCGACGGAATGCTTGCTTGCAGGGTATATGGGGAAAAAATCAGTACATTCTTGTGGTCCTGCTCCTGGATGGACGGAGCATGGAGAGACACGGGATGTGGCGCGCGGCGGGGAACGAGTCCGCGAGGTCCAGTGGCGAGCTCGGCCAGCAGGCGGCGAGCGGTGGGGAACGCGTGGAGCCGTCGACCAGTGGCAGGCAGTGGGCGGCGGCGCGTGCGCGGCGGGGGTGGCGCGGCGCGTGCGCGTGGCCTGGCCCCGCCTGCGGCGGCGTGGCGCAGCGAGGCATGGCCGCAGGGGCTCGAGCGGGACGCCTGCCTCAGTCGGTCGATTTGATCCGGCCGGAGCTTGAGGCGGGAAAGCGGCGGGGAGTGGAGTGGGTGGAAGAGTGGTCGTGGCGGGGGGCGTGCGTCTCGTGCTCCGCGTCGAGCGCGGGGAAGGCGGAGGAGGACCGAACGAATTGGGCTATCTGGCTGCCGCGCGTCGCGGAGCGGACGGCAGTCGGCGGCGGGCGGTGCTGGCGCTGTGCTATTCGTCGGAGGAAACGGCTCGTGGAGGATACGCACACGTGACTGGCGTGAGGTAGGTAGGGTAGGGTCGCTCACTCACGTGAGAAGCAAAGGGAACGGACGGCGCAGCTTGGTTTGGTAAGCCGACCACTCTGCGTCTCTGGGTGCTCGCCTCTTCAGAGAACGTTCGAAGGATCTTTTGATTTAAATGATAAAGGATTTGCCATATTCTGGAGGATTTAAATCCTTGTACTTTTCTATGCTGATTGTTCGATTTGTAGGATCGAATCTCACTGGATTTTTTTTGCATGAATCATTCGCACTAGATTTTTCATAAAAAGAGATTCGATCCCACATGTTTTCTATAAATCTAGTGCAGAGGATTTTCAGGAAAAAAATCCTATGAGATTTGGTCCTACAAAACAAACAACCAAAACCTAATATTTAAATCCTTCAAAATTTTCTATTTCAATTACTCTCCCTCTGCCACAAAATATAATGCGCTTTATTCTTGTGTTGATCGTATCTTGTCCGGACACTTTTTACCACCCGAAAATTCAAAACAATATTTTTTTCTTTAACTATGCCCCCTTTTGAGTATTTTCCAAAGTTGCTCTTAGAGCCCTGGAGGCTATGTGCGACAAAATCATATAAGGTTCCATCCAACTACCGATGTCAGTGACACTGAAGAAAAACAATCAACGTGTTTTGGATTCGTGAAAAAAAAAATGTGTTATGCATTTTCCTCAAAATGAGAAATATTAATGAGTACAAACTATGCTAATCAAGAGTCATCTAACAAACCCAACCCCACTCTCGACCCAATAGAACCATCTAAATATGAAAATTATGCACTTAGTTGTATTTAATATATATTTTGAGAAGATGATAGCTACAAAAGAATAATTAGTTTGCTTATTCAAGTAGTAAATCATCTAAAAGTTATTTATTAAAGTGAGATTACCGTAATCCACCTTAGTGCCAAACATTGTTTTAGTCAATGTCAAGCATCGATGAGAGCGCAAATAGTGAAAAGTCTAGTACCTAATTTTATTTAGTAATCTATTACACCTAGGCAGTTACCGCACAAAGAAGTGAGCCCACCTCACGTGGTTAGGAAAGTGGATGTATAATCTAGTCACCCAGATTCAATTCCTCATAGATGCAGATTTGGATTCTTATCTATACCTCTTATAAAGTAAAACCCTACTAACATGTGTTAATTATTTTTCTATCTTAACCTATGATAACTCACAAGTATAGGGGATCATGTGTAGCCTTTTCGATAAGTAAGAGTGTCGAATCCAACGAGAAGCTAAAGGTAGGATAAGTATTCTCTCAAGTTCTATCAACCACTGATACAACTCTACGCACACTAAACGTTTGCATTATCTAGCAAATAAAACTAGAGTAACAATATGGGTATGAGAGATATCTTTGCGAGATAATAAATAACAAGAAAGTAAATGTTAGTTGTTGCAGCAATAAAGTACACTAAATAATCATAAACTAAAAGTACCATGAATGTGGAAAAGTGGTGGAAAGTGTGATGGAATTGTCCAAGATTAATTAGTGAAGATATTTGGTTCATTGTTTTCGATGCAGTTTTCCATGTGGGAGAGGCTAAATATACATGCACTCGACTACTTGCGATTACACACACTATATGATTGTATTGTTAGCGGGCATCCGCGAATGCTATCAATGCATTAAGGTTTCCCCAACCATAGCCTTAAATTAATGGTACTCTTACTCCCATACGTGCAACTCACCAGTTCGAGTCCTCAGTTTTCTGTCACTCCGACAGGACTACCCTTTTCTTTACACATACTACAAACCCTATAATATTTCATCCATGCGCGCATAAATATAATGGACACCAAAGGACTGTCCCATATCAACACCCAAATGCTTCATCTCGCGCGTGCGTTAAACCGTCGCGCCGTCCGATCCTGCTACTCGCGCGATGAGATTCGTTCGTCGTTTGAGCGCACCCGCTAGGCGACAAACAAATCACAACCTGCTCGCTGCACCCATCCCTTTCAGCGCGCCCCCACCGTCGACTTTTCAGCGCGCAACTCCGCCGCCGCCGCCTTCCTTTTCAGCGCGCACCTCCGCCGCCGGCTACGTTCCCTCGGCTCCCCGTCCTGCTGCTCTGGTCGCCACCGTGCTGGCCGGCACCGGGTACCCGCGCCGCTCGCACTCCTGCCGCCGCATCCTACTGCTGGCGCTCGGTGTGCCGGTCTCCTCCGCCGAGTTAACTACCTCCAGCCTGCCATGGTAGCAGCGACGGCCATCAGCAAGAGGAGAACGGCGTACGGCCGAAGAGGACATTGGTTGGGGGGAGGGGGAGGAGGGGCTACCGCGGTTGGTGGTGGAGGACATGGTGGACGCGGCCGTCGCGTGAGGGCGTGGGACGGCGAAGGCCACGATTGAAGTTTGCGCTGGCCGTAGAAGCTTTCCTCAAGAACCATATGGGAGAAAGGTTGGGGATAACCTTATCTATTTGGCTACTTTGCACTGCTGTCCTTTCACTACTCGTTATACACATAGGAGACCTTTGGTTCAAGTATGTAAAAAGCCATTTGTTTACACTAATGCGGTACGATGTGGTACTATTTTTGTCTGATTGTCGCTAAACGACACATATTAGTTGCCCACTTCTGCTATTTGTTGCCTAACATCATATAGCACTTTCTCTATTATGATATTTTTTATTGCCCACTACTGTTACCAAGTTTCGTGTGGGTGTTGAAATTGTCTACCGATGTTGTGCAGTTGTCTCTGTTTCCCTTGTGGAGGCCTCCGACGTCACGTCCACCTCTAAATCTCTCACATAGTGTTGTGGTACCGAGCCCGATGCTATGGCATCCATCTCACGCTGCCAGACGACAAAGTAACATAATTGAGCAACTATTATTAAATGGCCTAATTGACCAAGGAACAAATTGGCATGATTGAGCAACTATTGTGTGCTGATGAGCAACAATCTGATATAAATAAACAACTGCCCTATGAAAAAAAAAATCAAAAGAAAAAGTAAAGAACCATCAGGCACGGATCGAAAGAAAGCCTAGAGCCCAAGGCATGTAGGCAATGGTTATTTAAATCATTTGCTTAGGCATTTTTGTTATTGTTTCATGCAGCTAAGTAGTGATTTTAGGCAAATTTTGGAGTGTTTTCAGGCAACTAGACATTGTGGAGGCAACATTAATCCTTGTAGAGGCAACATTAATCATTATAGAGGCAACTAGACATTGTGGAGGCAACATTAATCCTTGTAGAGGCAACATTAATCATTATAGAGGCAACTTATGTAGCCTTATAGGCAAATTATAAGTTTCAAGAAATGTGTCAGGGACACGGCAATGTTTCAGGGACAGTAAGATTTTTGTGAGTTTTTGCAGTGGGCAAATATGTAGCTTTGTATGAAATTTTAATCATTGCAGATGCAACTTTAGTTTGGTTGTTGTTCTTGCATTTTATTTTTATTTTTCTAGGCAACTTTTACTGTCGTTTTAGTTGTGACAATAATGTGGTAGGCAAGTTTTCTCTCAATATCCATCTGCTATAAGGAGGCAACTTTCTCACAGGGAGGGGCAACTTTTTATTTCTGCAACCCCAAAATAAATAAAAACCAATTTTGATACTAGGTGAAACGAGTTTGACATAATAAAGCAACATCACAACATTAGTAGGCAACTTTAAAGCAGCGGTAAGCAACTCCAAAACAAATAAATCAACTTTGGTATTAGGCAATAAACATACATAGTTGGGCAACTATTTATTTAAATTGAGCAATTAATATGCGTTGAGGGGCAACAATCTGACAGAAAATAAACCACCCTCCTCTCTTTTCTCCTTTTTACAATCGGGTCCTCCCACCCTCTCTCTCTCTCCTTCTCTTCTTCTCTCCACACAACGCACACACACAGCCTCACGCACACAACACCACGCACGCACACCACACCCGAACCACTCGCTCGCTCCTCTCCTCTTTCTCGCGCGTCGACATCACCTCCCCAGTTACGTACCTAGTGATACGAACTTGCCTACCGATGAATAAGTTGCATACCCGGTTTTTAAAGTTGCCTACTGTTATTTGGAAAGTTAAAGAGAACAGGGATGCATCCTCGCGTGCGCGGTTACCGCTGGGGGTTCAGAGGTGGATGCCATGACGCTGCACCCCACAACATTGCAAGGGACGGACATCACGTCGGAGGCCGCCGCCATGAATTCAGAGAAAACTTACAACATCGATGGACTACTTCATAACACCATAGACAACTTTACAACAACAACATGCAAATTTATGACGGTACTAGGCAACTTCACAATATTTTTAGGCAACAAACTAACATAATTGAGCAACTATTTATTAACTGATTGATTTTACTTGTTGCTAAGTTACCTACCGCCGCAGAGCGCAGGGCGCTCCATTTAGTGGAATATCCACCGGAGCACACCGCGTATGCCAGCAGGTGGCGGTGCGACGGACTCGGCCTCATCGGCGGCGACGGAGAGCACATCGAAGGGCTCGGTGAGACGAACGGGAATGACAACCTCACGTGCATCGAATACCACGGGTATTCAGAGGTGGACGTCGCGGTTTTATCACCTTCGCACCACCACACTACGCGATCTATTCGGGGTGGACATCATCGGATCCGGTGAGGAATTCAGGGGCAACTTCAAAACATTAATAGACAACTTCACAACATTGGTAAACAACTTTATAATGGCAGCAAACAAATTCTCTGTATAATTGAGCAACTAATATAACTTACCTAATTGAGCAAATGTATGAGATGTTAGGCAACAAATTATCAGAATTAAGCAACAAATATGTGCAAATGTATGAGAAGCAAAATTGGTACGGCGTAGCAACTTTGGTATTTCATGAAGCAACTTCACAATGGCATTAGGCAACTATGCTAGCCAACGTTTTATTCACACAATAACAAAGGAGTGTACAAATGACAAGTTATTGTACTAGCAACTGATCAGAGACAGATCGGAGCCTAATTAGCTAGATAGTACGGTTCAGAGAGCAAGCAAAACTGTAACAGAGAGTAAGCAAATTAATCAACAATGCACCACAATCCTACATTTCCCTCAAGAGCTAGCTCGTATCTACAGAACTGCGTCACGAGCAAGAAAAATTCAGAAAGAAAAAAAACCAGGCCAAACCAGCCAGATTTGGTGGCTCTTGGAGATAGCAAGATAGGGCGTCCAGGAGCAGCTCGTGAACGAGTTGCCGGTGGCGGAGCTTAGACATGGACACCCAGACCAAATGGAGAAGCACTACATCTTGACTGCCGGGAGGTCCGGGATGAGGGGATGGTGGTTGTGGACTTGCTTGGACGGGAGGGAGCTTTTCTTTGAACTGAACGGGAGGGAGCTCGGGCAGGTGCCTAAGCACGAGCTTGGCCGGGAGGGGGTTGGGGATCAGCAGTTGGCCGGTAGCCCATCACGCGCTTCTGCTCTGATGCAAGTAGCTTGTCTTCCGCTTCTTGAACAGGAGAAATTTCAGGTAGTTGTCTTGCTCCGACGTGTTCTTCGCGACGGCCACCGTGCCACAGCCGCCGCTCTTTCGGTGGCCATGGAGCCTCTACGTCTTCAACGAGAAAAACTACCTAGCGCTGGAGCTAGGGAAGGATGGCCCTGGGCGGCGCCAGAGGTGGTCGTGGGAAGGGATTCGTGGCAGAGAATGGCCCTGGGTGGCACCGGAGCTAGGGGTGATGGGCGGCTGCCGGCTGGACTCCGTGGCGGTACCCGGGTCCCCGGCGGCGAGGAACACGGGAATCAGAAGCAGGGGATGGGGCTCACGGGAAAGGGCCTTTCCTTTTTGGTCACGTGGGGATAGATCCTTACCTTTTTGGGGCGGCCGTTCCGTTCGAAAAAACAACACGCGGCCATTTTGTAGACGCGTCCTATCAACATACAACTCTAATGAACCACATTAAACAATACAATCAAAGAACAAAGAAACTACACAAACATGACATAGATCATAGGATAGTACTTTATAACATCAAACATCATGTTTACATAGAGCGGTACAGAGGTGTGTGGGAGGATGAACCGCTGTATACAAGGAGGAATTGGCGATGGAGATGGCGGTGACGACGGCGGAGGGGGCAGCGAAGAGCGCAGGGCGGCGCCGGCGCCGACGGTGGTGCGGGGAACTCCTCCCGCGCCGCCGGCATGGAGGGGATGCGCCGCCCCTTAGCCTCCTTCCTTCATGGCTTCTTGGGAGCCCTCCCCCATGGAGATGAGGTCCATGGGGAGGCAAAAAACGTGCCTTTGGCGGCTGGAATTCGAGGGTATGAGGTGTTCTCCACGACCTAGATTTCCTGCCTTTATATAGCCTCTCAGATTTCCGTCATCCCATCTAGGGTTTCGGTGGGACGGTGATATCTGGAGCGTCCGGACTCTGATTGAGCCGAATTTTAAGTCCAGATTTGGCAGAAAAGTCCCTGCAACTTTCGCGTCTAGACTTTGTCCATTTGACGTCGTCTTCAGTCCGTAACTTGACCATCTCCGAAAAACGTTTCCAGACAGATTTCAGGAAAGTCTCAATTCGACTCCAACAAGGTTTCCTCTTGTATTCTTGATAATTCCTACACATCAAAGTGTAAAACAAGAATATTGTGCACTTTTGCAATTATTAATGGGTTAGTCCAAATAAATCATAAACTTAATATAAATACAAGTTTTAAAAGCATAAAAGTGGCATGAAACAATCAAAAAATTATAGATGCGTTTTGGACGTATTAACATCCCCAAGCTTAGTTCCTACTCGTCCTCGAGTAGGTAAAACGATAACAAAATAATTTTTTATGTTAAATGCTATGATCAGGTCTTTAACAATTGCATGACAAATGATATATGGATAATAAAACTTAGCAATCATGTTACCTAATGAAAAGATATCAACGAACTAAGAGCTCATAATATGAAATTTATAAACATCAACAAGATTGTAATGATCATAATAAAGCATGGTAGAGTAGTATCTCGCTTGCCCTTTATTGTGGAGCAAAACATAAATGTTAGAGCACCTCTGAAGTTTAAGTGGAGACTAGAAATAAAGATATCAAAGATAGAAACATCATAGTCATGCCAAAATTAATAATATTCTGGGACAAACACATTACACTAAGAATGACAACTGTGCTCTCAAAGAAGTGCTCAAACGAAGGATGGTAACTAATGATATGTTGATGCCCACAAGTATAGGGGATCGCTGAAATCTTCGTTGGGAAGTATTACCCAAATTTATAGTTCGACACGATGGGAACACAAGAATACCAATAAGACTTTGGCAATTGAGGCGTCACTCTCAACCACACAAGTATATCAATAAACTTGCAGCAGTGATAGTGATGGCAGTAGTATGATTCAAGTAGCAAATAGAACATCAGTAGTTAACAAGGGTTTCCCAGTTTTCACCGGAAAAGTGAAAGTGTAACTCAGAGATTTAAAACGTAGTCATGAGGTGATAGCGGGGTGTTGCATGAATAAGATTGATCATATATAAGATATAAATAGCAATGGGACTTATCTCTAACTCTGATATATGTAGTTATGTGTTCCATAATTAGTTGTGCGTACTAACCAAGAGAATTTGCACAACATCTATTGTCCTACCTGCCCATTTCACCGGGGCCAACTTGGAACTACAGGTAATTAAAGTCTACCCTTTTGAATAGCCCGGAACAACGCATTAACACTTCATGAACACATAGAATCCTCAAACTAAAAAATCTCCCCCTTGTTTTCCCTATACTGTCACTTTAGGGTTCGCAGGTTCAACATAATAGCAGGTGATACACTTTGCAGATAAATACCAAACTCAATTATATGATGAAGCAAAATAAGTTCAGTACTGAAATCATGCCACTCGGGCCCTAGTAACAAGCATTAAGTATAGCATAAGTGCATCAACACAATACAAAAATATCCTCAAGATAAACCCCTAAGATCTCGAACAACGGGTATCATTACATGATCAATCTCATCCAATCCCAATCCACCTCACATGCCTACAACGGACTACTCACACATGGTGATGGAGAGGAGCTCATGGTCGATGGAGATGAAGGCGGTGAAGATGGCGGTGAAGACGGTCTCCGGATCCCTCCACCGGAGGAGAAATCCTGGAGCAATCTGTCTCCGAAAACGAAGATCGTGGTGGCGGCGGCGTGTGTTTCGCGAAAACTCTCCTCCTCTTAGGGCACCCACTTTTTCGTATATATGAGGGGGTACGCGAAAGCCGAAGGAGAGGCGGCGCCTGAGGCTCCAGTTAGGTGGCCCACGCGGCCCAAGGATCTGGCCGCGTGGGGCCCGTTCTTTTGGGCCTCCGGCGCTTCCTCGTGTCCATCCTTTGCACGTTGTCCTCCTTTTCCATAAAAATGATGTGGTATTTTTTCCCCGATTTAAGTTCCTGCAAAAATAACCAGAAACGAGACTTTGCTAAAAACAGCGTCAGATTCAGCAGATTTATTCAAATATGGGAAGATTCCGGAGCAAATTATGAAGCAAAGTGCTTGGAAAAGTAGATGCATTTTAGGTGCATCAACTCCCCAAGCTTAGCTCGTTGTTTGTCCTCGAACAACTCAAACATAGTGCGAAGCGATAAAAAGACTTTGACAAGAACTTTGCATTGCATATGTAACACCGTTTAATACCAACAAGTATTCAAAACATAATTTCCATAACAAAATGCTAGCAAAGGTATATCTAATCAGTGTTAAAGCATTTATACATGTTGCAAGAGAAATATCATGAAGTGTCAATACTTGGATGAGTTTGCCCAACTGTAGAAATAAACAAAGGTTCTTGCATCGCTTTTAATTGAATCAAGACAAGATTTTTGAGATCTTTTGATTCTTTCTTTTATTGACTAATGAACCATTGTGCTTACAACCTTGCTCTCAGTTTTATCAAACCATTTGGTGTTCCCTATTATGACTCATATGCTTGACTGATGCATGTAAAATGCATACATGAACTTTGCACTTTAATTGCTTATATTCCAATCATATTTGCATCATATAAGGGTTATATCAATGTTTTATCATGATTTTGGAAATATCTCAATAATTTCCTATTTTTATGGAATTAACCCTGCACAGGCAGAAAACCCCGTTTTCTTATTTTAATGTTTCAGGGACCCAAACGTCAACGAAATCACCTGGAAATTTACGGGCGTCAATATTTGGAAGGAAGAAGACATGTGGGCGAAGGAAGCAAACAAGCGGAGGCCCGAGGCCGAACGGGGTGGCCCACGCGGCCAGGTACTGTGGCCGCGTGGGGCCCACCCGTTTGGCCTCGTGGCTCCGTTGCCTTCGATCTTTTCTCCACCGACATCGTCTTGACCTAAAAACGCCTATAAAAAAGGTCCCCCGACGTTCTCTGGAAGGAGCGCCGCACAAACACAGAAACACCGAAACGGAGATCAGGAGCTGCAGATTGGAGGGGGAAAACTCCGGCGGGGCGCTGCCGGCGTGGTCTCCATCTTCTCCATCGACTTCTCCACCGTCTCCATGATGAAGAGGGAGTAGTCCACCTCTGGACTATGGGTTTGTGGAAGTAACTTATGTATCTCTCCTCTCTTGAGCTTCACTAATTAGCACCGTATGAGCTGCTGAACATGATTACGGTCACCGTTGTAATACCTTTGTGGTGGATCTTTATGAGTTAATATATGTTTGAGATTGCAATGTTTGTTTCAGTTATGAGTATAGATGCATATTATGTACCCCGTTCTTGTCTACTTGTTTTGATCAAGCATGTTTATGAGAGCGTGTGTGGGGGAACGTGTGCATTAGTTGGAGTAACGGGGGGTGGCTAGTGCAGTGAACGTGAGAGAAAGTTCTGCGATCCACTTTGGTATCTTTACCTTACTTTGTTACCTCACTAGGGATAAACTAAAATACCATGCTACCGGGGATGTGGGCGTGACCATTGCCACTACTCCATGACTAGATCTAGCATGTTCTTATTTTCACTTCATGTCATGATACTTAATGCTATACTCTGAGTTATCTTAATTACTGAGGTGTTATGATTTAGTTCGCATCTTGGTGGAGTATAAGAGAGGTTAATAACCAAAAGATCTCTATGTTAGGACGTGATGCCCATATATCTAAGTAACTTGTTATCAAACCCTGTGTTGCAATCTCATATGTTAACTTTGTGTGTTCCATTGTCTACCACTTTATAAAGAGAGAGTGCATTTGTGAAACCATGAACCCCAGTCCATTTTTAATCATAAGAAACACCTTTCCAACACCATATACCACTTTTCTATTTTCAGCCATCATTAAATCCGAAAATACAAAAATACTTTTCATCTTGCATACATCATTCAAAAACCCAAAAATATCATTTATCATTGCATCCACCATCATTGCATATTTATTTCTTGTTTGCATTGCATAACTATCCTGATATCATTCTTACACCTTGTGCTTGACAACCACAGGTGAGGTTGAGGACCAAAACATCTAACCTTGTTTTGTAGGTAACCAAAAGAAGGATAAGAAGATAAATCTACCACTTCAGATTCCCCGAGAGTTCGATATTAAACCCTCGAGTCACCCCTCGTGGGGAAAACTGTCTTCCACTTACTATACACTCTGCACTTGGAGTCTCAACCTAATCCCGTTTATTTTGCAGGCATCAAGACTTGCTCTTCGGGACCATCAAGACGTTTTCTGGCGCCGTTGCCGGGGAGAAGAAGCATCAAGATTCCCTCGTCAACGCGCTCAGCGTATCAAGACGTTTTCTGGCGCCGTTGCCGGGGAATCGTAGCTGAGAGATTTATCCAAGGGTGTGCATCATCGCATTCATCTCACAACAAAGTCAACGTCACCAACTTGTGCTAACACCTAAGCTTGGGGAGGTTGCACCTACGTGAGCACCATCTTATCCATCTTTACTTACAAAGCAATTTATTTGTTTTGTTAGTGTCATTGCATATCATATCATATTTATTTCAGTTTTGCATAAAAAATTAAAAATACCAAAAAAACTTGCTAAAATGGGAGAAAGAACTAAGTTGTGTGACTACACAAACACTCCTAATGATCAATTTATCACGAGAGCTATTGCCACACCTAAGATAAATGCTGAGAGTTATGAAGTAAGTCCTAGTTTGTTGAACTTGATAACTAGGGAACAATTTGGTGGTAGTGCTATGGAGGATGCCTCTATGCATCTTCATGACTTTGTTGAAATATGTGACATGCAAAAGTTTAAAAATGTGGAAAGTGATATCCTAAAACTGAAGTTATTTCCTTTTTCACTTAGAGGAAAAGCTAAAGAGTGGTTGCATTCCTTGCCATCTGGTAGTATTAATTCTTGGGATGATCTAAAAGAAGCTTTCATTAAGAAATATTATCCCCCTGTTAAAATTTTGCAAAATAGAAACAACATCCTTTCTTTTAGGCAAAATGAAAATGAACATGTTGCTATGGCTTGGGATAGGATAAAACTTATGCTTAGAACTTGTCCCTCACATGGAGTTAATGAATGGACCATATTACACTCTTTCTACAATGGTTTAAACTACATGTCTAGAAACATACTTGATTCTGCTGCTGGAGGTGCTTTTATGAGTAAGACTATAGTAGAAGCTAAAAATATATTGGAAAGCATTTTACAAAACTATAGTCAATGGCATACTGATAGGGCACCTAATCCTTCTAAGAAAGTGAACTCTATTGAAGAAACTAATGATTTGTCATCTAAAATGGATACTATTCTTGCTTTGCTTAATAAACCTAGTGTTGAAAATGTTCCTTTGCAAGAACTAGTTGGAAACAATTCTGAAAATATTGATGTCAACTTCATTAGGAACTATGGTAATAATGGGTATGGTAACAACAATTATAACTCTTATAATAAACCCCCATATGTGCCAAATAAATATGCTTCTAGTGGTAATGTTTCTAGTGACTTGGAAAACACCATTAGATCTTTTATATCTACCCAAAAAGAGCTTAATAAGGAATTTATCTCTAAGTTTGAAAAACAAGATGCTTTGTTTGAAAGGGTAGATCAGCTTACTAAGGAAGTCTCATCATTAAAGAGCATCATTACAGCCCAAAAACATGAGGAAACAATAAAATATTGCCAAGAGGTTATCAATAAGTCTTGGGAACACATTCATGAGCAAGAGAGAGTTGCTAAAGAATCTATTGGGGTAATGAAAGAGGTTGAAGTTGAGGAAGTTAAAATGCTTAATGAAGTCAAGGATCCTTTGCTTGACTTAGAAAATTGTAGCTTGCATGAATTAATATCTATCTTACAAAAATTTGCAAGTGATCCTTCCATCAACACTAACCAAGCAGGTTTTGGTTCTTATATTGCTAATCATGTCTTGAAAGAAAAGATTGCTAGGTACAACCAAGAGGCTATGATACCACCTAAGCTTGGGGATATGTGGATACCTAAGGTACTAGTAACTATTGGAAAAGAGACACACCATGCCATACTTGATCTAGGATCTAGTGTCTCTGTTTTATCTAAAGAACTATATGAAGTGCTTGAATTGAAAAATCTTGAAAAATGCTCTATTGAACTAGCACTTGCTGATGACTCTATTAAACATGCTTTGGGAAAAGTAAGTGATGTTATGGTAGAGTTACATATGACTTTTGTGCCTGTGGATTTTCTAATCATGGATATGGGGAATAAAACCTCTAGTCCTATTATTCTTGGAAGACCTTTTCTTCGTACCACAGGTGCTATCATTGATTCAAAGGAAGGGAATGTAAAGTTTCAGTTTCCACACAAGAAGTGCATGGAACACTTTCCAAGGAAGAGGGAACCACCAAAGTTCAAGCTCCCTCATGAGCTTCGTCCACAATAAAACAACAAGTAAGAAGCCTAGCTATATGGCTATAAAGAAAGCGCTTTGCGGGAGGCAACCCGGTTATTTTTGTGTGTGATTTTTCTTTGTGTCCTCTTGCTGTAACAAGAGATTTTTGTCTAGTTAGGTTCTGGAGTTTTTAATAAAGTGCCAAGTTTTACCCTTTTTGGTTTGAAAAAGTTGCTTATAGCGTTCGGAGATTTTATTCCTGCACAAGTCAGTGCACGGTATGATTTTTAATTCTTATTCTGTAACTCCGAATGAGCTCATATTTGAACTGTAGTTGCAACTTTTCATCCTCTGTATGCATGAATTTTTCGGAATTTTTCGAGAAAGTTTGGTAGGGTAGAAAAATACGTTTTGCTGCTGCTGTTTTTCTGGACAGATTCTGTCCCATTTTGTTTGATGCATGCTTTGAGCTTTTAAGTTGAATCTTTTTGATCCAATTGAGTTTATGAGTAGGCATACAACATTATACACTTTCTGGACATGTCATATGAATTTTTGTTCAAGGATTATATGCAGCAAGGAACCTATTTGTTTATCACTATTAATGCACCCCACAGAAAAGAGATGGGAGAAACGGTGTTTTGAAGTTTTTTCACAGGGATTGGAGGAGATGCACCAAGAGCTATCCAAGGATGGGTGAAGACAACCCCCTGGACCTACACACTCTCGGTTTGCACACGTCCAACTTCTGTTTTTCGATCGAAACACTTTATCGCATAAACTTGGAGCGTCGTTTTTGTTTTTGTTTGAGTCTTGAGAGACCACCACACTATCAATTATATATGAGAGAGCTACTGGAAATATGGGTTGAAATATGTTGGATGCTTTTATAAGATTGGGAAAAGGGATGTTTGACTTGATTTTTAATGATACATATAGTTGCATGATTCATGAGCTTGTTTATGAGTAATAGTTTGCAAATTCTTTTTGTAGAGCTATCACTTATTCATGTTTTGGTGCTGATTGTTATTTTACTTGGTTTAACATGGATTAGTTAGTTCTATGGACACTCATGCATGCATCTAGATGGTCAACTTTCTCCCTTTTGCTAGCCCAAAAACTCCAACAAGCAAAAACTTGTTTCCAACACCTTCAACCAAAGTTATTCCAGTGAGTCCACCATATCTACCTATTGGCTTTATGCTATTCCGAGTATGTTTAACATGTTGTTTGTGTTATCTTACCTCTGAATGAAAATGTTTATGTTATTGATTGCAATGGAAAAAATTGGTTATATAGCTCTCACGAACTTGATGCACAATGTTCTTTTATTTGCATAATAAAACTTGACCCATTGTGATTAAGATTATGATGTTTGTGGCTTGATGAATGTTTTGGGTTGGAAGTTAGCCCATATGTGCTGTCACATGGCAAGCTTTCAACACGCTCTTCATCTCATTTAGTTGATATCATGTGCTTTTGTCTATGGATGCTTATCATGTTGAAATAAATGTGGAAATAAGTGAGTTTAAATGAGTTTGTGTAAATGGTTAGAGAGACGCCTGGGCCGCTAATCTAAGCCATGCATCATTCATGGTGGAAATTTACTTACATACTATGGTGAACCTTCTGTGATACACCTTGCAATAAAAAACTATTCCAAATGGTAAATAAAAAGGGTGTTGAGATTGTTCATTTTGTTTGTTTGTCTTGTCATTTTGATATGGGCTTGTTCCATATCTTGGGACAAGAGGTACCCCAGTTGACGCTCTTGATGATACTATTATGCTTACAATGATATTTAATTGAACTTGCTTTGTTTCCCAAGTTGAGTAACACATGGTGTAAGTACTTGTATTCAAGGGGCATGAGACATTCAACCCATTCTTTATCAAGCACACTACTCATATTTGCTTTCACTTTAACCTTAATCATTCAAGATGCTATGATAGGGGCAATGAGAGCTTGACACCAATGAATACCTTATTGCAATCATTAACTTAAGTAGAAGAGTTTGGAAGTTGGATGAAACTTATGCATGCTTTACCTCTACTCACATATACATCTTTCCAAAGTGTACACCTATCATATTCAGATTTTCATCTACACTCTATGACCATTGTAGGATGTTCTACTTATCATTATGCATACATGTGTTCCATATTACTTGCTACTATGTTACACTTTGTGAACTATCAATGAACATCCTTGTCTTGAATACTTGATATCACTTCATAAACTATTTGCATATTGCTACTCCTTTGAAGAATGAATCATTTGACTATATGTAGCAATAGTAATCATCTTTGATATCATTGTTAAGTATTAAATTGCAAAGTCCATGTTAGTTTTATCATCTTCATACTCGAGGACGAGCATGGATTAAGCTTGGGGATGTTGATGCATGTAAAATGCATACATGAACTTTGCACTTTAATTGCTTATATTCCAATCATATTTGCATCATATAAGGGTTATATCAATGTTTTATATGATTTTGGGAATATTCATATTTCCTATTTTTATGGAATTAACCCTGCACAGGCAGAAAACCCGTTTTCTTATTTTAATGTTTCAGGGACCCAAACGTCAACGAAATCACCTGGAAATTTACGGGCGTCAATATTTGGAAGGAAGAAGACCTGTGGGCGAAGGAAGCAACAACGGAGGCCGAGGCCAAACGGGGTGGCCCACGCGGCCAGGTACTGTGGCCGCGTGGGACCCACCCGTTTGGCCTCGTGGCTCCGTTGCCGTCGATCTTTCTCCACCGACATCGTCTTGACCTAAAAACGCCTATAAAAAAGGTCCCCCGACGTTCTCTGGAAGGAGCGCCGCACAAACACAGAAACACCGAAACGGAGATCAGGAGCTGCAGATTGGAGGGGGAAAACTCCGGCGGGGCGCTGCCGGCGTGGTCTCCATCTTCTCCATCGACTTCTCCACCGTCTCCATGATGAAGAGGGAGTAGTCCACCTCTGGACTATGGGTTTGTGGAAGTAACTTATGTATCTCTCCTCTCTTGAGCTTCACTAATTAGCACCGTATGAGCTGCTGAACATGATTACGGTCACCGTTGTAATACCTTTGTGGTGGATCTTTATGAGTTAATATATGTTTGAGATTGCAATGTTTGTTTCAGTTATGAGTATAGATGCATATTATGTACCCCGTTCTTGTCTACTTGTTTTGATCAAGCATGTTTATGAGAGCGTGTGTGGGGGAACGTGTGCATTAGTTGGAGTAACGGGGGGTGGCTAGTGCAGTGAACGTGAGAGAAAGTTCTGCGATCCACTTTGGTATCTTTACCTTACTTTGTTACCTCACTAGGGATAAACTAAAATACCATGCTACCGGGGATGTGGGCGTGACCATTGCCACTACTCCATGACTAGATCTAGCATGTTCTTATTTTCACTTCATGTCATGATACTTAATGCTATACTCTGAGTTATCTTAATTACTGAGGTGTTATGATTTAGTTCGCATCTTGGTGGAGTATAAGAGAGGTTAATAACCAAAAGATCTCTATGTTAGGACGTGATGCCCATATATCTAAGTAACTTGTTATCAAACCCTGTGTTGCAATCTCATATGTTAACTTGTGTGTTCCATTGTCTACCACTTTATAAAGAGAGAGTGCATTTGTGAAACCATGAACCCCAGTCCATTTTTAATCATAAGAAACACCTTTCCAACACCATATACCACTTTTCTATTTTCAGCCATCATTAAATCCGAAAATACAAAAATACTTTTCATCTTGCATACATCATTCAAAAACCCAAAAATATCATTTATCATTGCATCCACCATCATTGCATATTTATTTCTTGTTTGCATTGCATAACTATCCTGATATCATTCTTACACCTTGTGCTTGACAACCACAGGTGAGGTTGAGGACCAAAACATCTAACCTTGTTTTGTAGGTAACCAAAAGAAGGATAAGAAGATAAATCTACCACTTCAGATTCCCCGAGAGTTCGATATTAAACCCTCGAGTCACCCCTCGTGGGGAAAACTGTCTTCCACTTACTATACACTCTGCACTTGGAGTCTCAACCTAATCCCGTTTATTTGTGCAGGCATCAAGACTTGCTCTTCGGGACATCAAGACGTTTTCTGGCGCCGTTGCCGGGGAGCGAAGAAGCAACACCACATCAAGATTCCCTCGTCAACTACGCGCCCGTCATAGTAGCATCATTGGGTATCATTGACCAACTAGAGGTTGAAAGTCTCATGCCCCGTGAATACGAGTACCTACACCACGTGCTACTCAACTCTGGTCACTAGGCAAGTTCGAGTTTTTCAGTCATTGCAAGTAATAAAAGCGTCATCAAGAGCGTCAACTGGGATACCTCTTGTCCAAGACATGGAACAAGCCCATGTCCAAACGACAAGACAAACAGACAATGAACAATCTCAGCACTCTTTTATTTACTATTTGTGTAGCTTTTTATATGATGTGCATCACTGAATGTTCACTATGGTACGCTGTAAATTTCCACCATGAATGATGCATGGCTTAGGTTGGCGGCCCAGGCGTCTCTCTAGCCAATATATTCCTACTCCTCAAACTTACTAAGTTTCCACATTTATTTCGCACATGATAAGCATCCATAAACAAAGGTACATGATATCAACTAAATATAATTTAGTGCAATGTTGAAAGCTTTCCATGTGTCAGCACATTTAAGTTAACTCCCAAACACTAAGCTTGTCAAGCATATGACTTCATGTTTATCATTTGAAAAATTCTTTTATTCTTTGGTTGGCAAGTTTAGCAAGCACAATGGGATGCGTAGACCTTTGTTTAGAGCCACAATTACTCAACCCACATCCAAGTATTGTCGCTACATATTATCTCGCTTGCATCATAATATAACATACTAGAACACGGAGAAGATAAACATTTGCTACCACTTCCCTAGATGTTAAAGAAACTATGATGTGCGCACTTGTTGTTGTTAAAAAGTCCACATAAGCACGGCAAAGGTGTCATACCTTTCATCCACTTCATGCACATCAACTCATCATTGTTGTTCTCCTCTCCCAATTTGAACTGCGCAATAAAAACTCAAATCTGCCATAAAATGTTACTGCATAAATACTGTTTTTACCCTACCTAGACAGCTCAGAAAAATCTCATAATTTACGGGTGTGTAGGATATGAAAAGTTGCAGTAGTCGTTAAAATTTTAGCTCATTCAGAGTTACAGAGAAAATATGAAAAATAGAACAGTGAGCAGATTTCAGCAATTCCTGCACCTCCGTTTCCACTTTGGATTCAATAAAACGAAAATGTTTTTGTTCTTTTAGTTTTAAGATGCATAAAGTAAATGTCCAGAAGTAACTAAACAAAAGAAACAAATGAAATCTTTTTGTGTTTTTGTGATTTTTAGAACAAGAAACTAAAACATAACAAGATAACAGTGATAAACACAATGAATGGAAAGGGAGAGAGGTACTCCCCCAAGCTTGCGATCAAGCTAGTATCCCGGGTAGTAGTTATATCCACTTCCACCTCCAGGAAAGTAACCATATGGGTAGCCTTGCATTCCTGAGTCTTGGGGCTCCTCTCGAGATTGGTAGCCTTGCATCCTGGATCTTGTGGCTCCTCTTGAGGCGGCATCTCTTCCACAATCCATTTTCAGGTACTCCTGTCAAAAGGTCAGCACAGGGGAGCTTAATGGGAACTCTTTGTCCATTAGTACTCAAATAGTTATACCAATAATGATCCCCATGCATCACACTTATATCCATACGGGTAGTCAAAGCAAAATCGAGTAAATTGGACTCTATCACAGGAGTACCCATGTTATCACCATAACCTATTTCATCTTTAATGTATTCATACACTAAAGTAGCAATAGCACCAGCATAAATAGGGGTTTGATCAGTAATATTTCTACTCACAGCCGTATGCAAGGATCTAGCAAGAATGACTCCCAAGTTATACCCACATGTGGTGTTTTCTTTTGCACATTTAAGTAAATAAACCATTGGTCCCGTGTAAGCAGAATTGTTGTCTCTAGCAAGAAATCCTCTTGCAAGGAACAACGCAAAGTATCTCAAACTTGGGTGCTGTATATGAGTAAATTTACCCCTATTCAATCTATCATGAGAGTTAACAGAAATAGAGTGCCAAAATGCAACAAGCTCCTGGTTGGAGTTGGCATGGGTTTCATCCCAACTACCCCTGTTTTCCACACCAATAGCTTTGCAAAACTCCTCCAAAGACATAAGGTAGGAGTGGGTGCCTTACTCTTCTTACTGTGCTTGTAGATCTCAGGGCCCTCAAACCTGAATGTGGAGAGGAATTCTCGCGAGAGTTCCTCGTATGTACCTCGTGGATTTTGGGCAAACTCAAGCAAACCAGTTGCATTGGCGAAGGTGTCGAAGTCTTCTTTTATCCCCCACTACTCAAGAACATGGGGGTCTTGCCATCTAGTTGTATGGATCTTCAGCTTCTCCCCCACAAAAACTGCATCATCCTCCCAAAGATGGTTGTCATCATAATTAAGGGAGACTTTAGATGCTCTTCTCCTCGGTCTTGAGCTCATCCCAAGCAATGCCTTGCCTTTGTTCATCATGGTACCTTGCTGCCCATAAATAATATTCAACAAAAATTAAGATGTAGCACTCTAAAACAACATTGAGCCATCCATAACTAGTCTCCACATCAATATCATGCATCCATATAAAACTAGAAAACTTAAATCCATGGATTTCTCAAGCATATTAGGTGACACCTAGTGCAGCAAAATACTTCATACATGAAGCACAAGAACAAAATAATTGGATGGGCGGAGGAGTCACATACCAAGGAGCAATCCCACCAAACATATTTGAAAAATCTGCCCTAAACTTGGAGATCCAAGGATAGTAGGAAGAACGAGCTCGGGAAAATTTGGTGGGTCCCACGTGGCCAAGGAATCTGGCCGAGTGGGACACCCCATTTTGGTCCCTGGTGGCCTCCTGGTGTCCCACTTCTGGCAGATGGTCCCTCTGGTTAAATAACTTACCTCCAATTTTTTTTGGAATTTTTAGAGACAATTTTCTAAAGAGAATTTTTCAAACTTTATATTCTGGAATTTCTAAACTCTGAAATAATTATGATTATGCATATACTCTAAAATTCTAAGATAAATAAAATTAAATGCAATACAAATTTTTATAGGAATCAAGTTTTCATCATTTCCACATTAGTAATGAGGTTGATCAAGTCTCATTAATAATATGCAAAAGATATAATACATGATTCTTATTTTATAGATGTAAAGAAGAGTTTCAAGATACCTCATACTTGATTGGAATAGTTCCAATCATCAAGATAGCATATTTTGGTTCAGGTGGTGGTAGTGTAATTTCAAAGCTTCCAATCATAATAGTATTTCTTTGAATAGAATTCACACTCTTGTTTATCACTGTAACAACATTCTTCTTGGGAAAATAGATAGTATGCTCATTTCCTTTTACATTAAATGTCACTTTGCTCTCAGTGCAATTTATCACAGCTCCTGCAGTGTTTAAAAAGGGTCTTCCAAGAATAATAGATAGATTATCATCCTCAGTCATTTCTAATATAACAAAGTCTGTAGGAATTAACACATTATCAATAGAGATAGGAACATCCTCACATATACCTATAGGTTTAGCAGTTGATTTATCAGCCATTTGCAATGAAACTTCAGTTGGAACCAATTTGTTTAGGTTAAGTTTCTTATATAAAGAAAAAGGCATAACACTAACACCAGCTCCTAAATCACATAGTGCATATTTCACATAAGTTTCTTTAATACGACAAGGAATAGTCGGAATACCTGGATCTCCACGCTTTTCCGGCAATTTTCCTTCAAATGAATAATCAGCAAGCATAGCAGTAATTGCATCATTAGGTATCTTCCTTTTATTAGTGACAATATCTTTCATATATTTTGAGTATGGAGGATTTTTAATAGCATCAACAAGAGGAATTTGCAAACATAAATTTTTAATCAACTCAAAAATTTTCTCAAACCTAGCATCATCCAAAGATTTCATTACCTCTTAGGGATATGGTATGGGTCTTTGTACCCATGGATCCCTCTCTTTACCTTTTTATGGATTTGGATGATTCTTCTTTTTGTTCTTCTCAGTAGATGGTTGAGGGTCTTCCTTTTCAGGAGGTTCAGGTTCTGCAATATTTTCAACTTCATGTTGATCTTCTTCAAGTGGAGATGATTCCTCTTCTTCAACATTATCATCTTCGGTCTCAGCATCAGAAATAGAAATATCATTGTCTTGTTCTTGAGAATCATCAATGCCTTTGTTTCCATTGGGAGAGTTTCCTGCAGAAGATTTCCTTTTGAGAGCCTCTTGCTCTTTTCTCTTGGGATGGTTTTCAGGATAGTCAGGGTCCTGAGTACTTGCACCACCTCTAGTACTAACCCACAAACCTGTTTCTTCTCAATAAGATTTTCATACAATTGATTTTGAAGAGAAACCATTTGTTCAATTTGAGTATTCATCATTTCACAGTGTTTAACAATTCTTCTAACTTCTCCCACACTAGCATTTATATTTTCACGAAGGAATTTAATTTTATGAGAGTTTTCCATCATATTCATTCTAATATCATGCTCTTCAGGTATATTATGATAAGCAAAATCATTAACATATGATACATCAATAGGAGGTGTTACCTTTTCATTACCTTCCAAAGAGCTTATAGCATTGACTGGGATTGGAAAACATGGTCGATCAATAGGAAGTTTAACACCCATTTCAGATAATTCCTTAAGATGAGAGGTTTTAATTCCTTCTCTTTCATATCCTTGCAGGCTCCCTTCATTGCCTGATTGTTTAATTCAAGAATAGCTCCTTTCTTCTCTGGAAATATCTCTCTGTCATCTATTATTTCAATATTCCAATCTTCATAGTTTCTAGAGATAGTTTCCAATAACTCAGCTGCTTCATCAATGGTCCTTTCCCTGAAAACACTACCTGCAATACTATCAAGATAGCCTCTTGTATTTTCAGTTAGTCCATTGTAAAATATATCAAGTATTTCATTATTCTTGAAGCCAAGGGTAGGACATTTCCTAACCATCTTACTGTACCTCCCCCAAGCTTGGGGTAAATCCTCCTTCTCTGTTTGTGAAAAGTTGCTAATCTCCATAGTTAAACCATGAATCTTATCAGCAGAGAAATATTTATTATAAAATACCTGCAAGCATTCCTCCTTGCTAGTAATACATCCAGGTTCTAAACGATTATACCAAGTTTTAGCATTTCCTCCCAAAGTAAAAGGAAACAACTTTAAGAAATAATAGCGTTGGTGGATTTCATCTTTACCAAATAACACAGCTAAATCATGCAAATCAGCAATGTGTTCAAAAGGGAACTCAATGTCTCTCCCATAAAACTTATACTTCTCAGCTTTTTCAATTATTTTAGGATCAACACTAAACTCATAATCTTTGTCTTTAATTTTAATAGCTGGAGCATTCATTTTCTCAGTAACAGGGAAATAATCATCAAGAGGAGAATTTTTATAGCTATCAAGTTTATCCAATTTATCAAAATTCGAATCCATAAAAGCCATAGTAAATGCATCCTCTTCCTCAGAAGAAGTTTCATGTTCATCATCACAATATTCATTATCTTCTAATTCAGACTCAACATTTTCAATAATAGAAGATTCAGGAGTTTCAGGTGTTTCAGTTATCTCAGATGTTTCAGGTGTCACATCATTATCTATGCTACCACATATTAAATCATTTTCAGTACTAGTAGACATCTTAGACAATGGTTAACTATTCAAAACTTTTCCTTTTTTCTTAGGAACAATAGCAGAAGCAGCATTAGGTGAAAATTTTGGCCTACTTAGCAAGTCCGTACCTCTACGAGTAGTTGAAGGCCTCACTTCCTTCGGAGTAATCTTTTCCTTTCCCACGGTTAGGAAAAAGCAAATGCAGCAAATAAATGATAACAAGTTGTCTTACCAATAAAGCTAGGTTCCCCGGCAACGGCGCTAGAAAATGTCTTGATGCCCACAAGTATAGGGGATCGCTGAAATTTTCGTTGGGAAGTATTACCCAAATTTATAGTTCGACACGATGGGAACACAAGAATACCAATAAGACTTTGGCAATTGAGGCGTCACTCTCAACCACACCTGTATATCAATAAACTTGCAGCAGTGATAGTGATGGCAGTAGTATGATTCAAGTAGCAAATAGAACAGCAGTAGTTAACAAGGGTTTCCCAGTTTTCACCGGAAAAGTGAAAGTGTAACTCAGAGATTTAAAACGTAGGCATGAGGTGATAGCGGGGTGTTGCATTAATAAGATTGATCATATAATAAGATATAAATAGCAATGGGACTTATCTCTAACTCTGATATATGTAGGTATGTGTTCCATAATTAGTTGTGCGTACTAACCAAGATAATTTGCACAACATTTATTGTCCTACCTGCCCATTTCACCGGGGCCAACTTGGAACTACAGGTAATTAAGGTCTACCCTTTCGAATAGCCCGGAACAACGCATTAACACTTCATGAACACATGTGATACACTTTGCAGATAAATACCAAACTCAATTATATGATGAAGCAAAATAAGTTCAGTACTGAAATCATGCCACTCGGGCCCTAGTAACAAGCATTAAGTATAGCATAAGTGTATCAACACAATACAAAAATATCCTCAAGATAAACCCCTAAGATCTCGAACAACGGGTATCATTACATGATCAATCTCATCCAATCCCCATCCACCTCACATGCCTACAGCGGACTACTCACACATGGTGATGGAGAGGGAGCTCATGGTCGATGGAGATGAAGGCGGTGAAGATGGCGGTGAAGACGGTCTCCGGATCCCTCCACCGGAGGAGAAATCCTGGAGCAATCTGTCTCCGAAAACGAAGATCGTGGTGGCGGCGGCGGTGTGTTTCGCGAAAACTCTCCTCCTCTTAGGGCACCCACTTTTTCGTATATATGAGGGGGTACGCGAAAAGCCGAAGGAGAGGCGGCGCCCGAGGCTCCAGTTAGGTGGGCCCACGCGGCCCAAGGATCTGGCCGCGTGGGGCCCGCTCTTTTGGGCCTTCGGCGCTTCCTCGTGTCCATCCTTTGCACGTTGTCCTCCTTTTCCATAAAAAATGTCGTGGTATTTTTTCCCGATTTAATTTCCTGCAAAAATAACCAGAAACGAGACTTTGCTAAAAACAGAGTCAGATTCAGCAGGTTTATTCAAATATGGGAAGATTCCGGAGCAAATTATGAAGCAAAGTGCTTGGAAAAGTAGATGCATTTTAGGTGCATCATATGTCTTAAACATATCTATAATTTTTGATGTTCTATGCTTGTTTTATATCAAATGTCACATGTTTCTACTATATTTTTATAGCATTTTAGACATTTATTGGACTAACCTACTAATAGTTGTAAAGGTGCACAATGTTCTTGTTTTATACTTTGATGTGTAGAAATTCCTTGGAAATTGACAAGAACATAAAAGGAGCATGATTTCCTGAAATCTGTCCCACCAGACAGTTTTTAAAGATGTCCCGAGGCTACCCGAAAATGACACCACATCAAAAAAGTCTAGTCGCGAAAGTTTTTGGAGCTCGTCGTGGACATGAACATCGTCCAAAACGGAGCTTGTGGGCCCCACACGGGCTGGGGGCGCGGCCAGCGCCTTGCCCGCGCCGTGGGCCCGCCTGGTCCACCTCTCCACCGCCTCGCCAGAAGGACGAAGACTTTTCCAGAAACGCGTCCGAGCTCCGCCGCCATCAAAAACTCTAATCCGGGGGAGAGAAGTCTCTGTTCCGGGACCCTGCTAGGATGGGGAAGTGCCCCCGGAGCCATCTTCATCGCCATTGCTGCTTCCATTCTTTGGACATATCAACCTGTAAGCTATCCACATAATCCATTCTTTTAGCCAATCAATTGTTCATGCCATCCCCCACTAATATTGGCTAAAAATAGATGACGTGGATAAATTGCATGTACAATATAATATTGGACCGTACTAATAAGGGAACGTCCCCGGATTAGTTTTTGGTGGGCACAGATACAATATGGCATCTGAGCCATGCATGCATGCATGGAGCCACTTAGTTCCTTTTGGTTTTAAAACTTTAAAATGTTTTATCTCTTAAACCATAAATCAAAATTTATATCCATTTTCACGATTGGCTTTGTCGTGGCAAGATCTTCGAAACTAGATCCCATGTTGATATGTTTTGACAACTTTTTTTTCCGACCCGAGTTACCAGACTATAGTCACTTGGTCACCGGGTATAGTAAAATTGGTTACCATGTTAAAATGAAATGATTGCCATGTTGTTTGAATGTCGCTTCTTATCAATGTAAGACTTTACTAATAGTAGCGCCATATTTTAAGTGTTCAGAGCGGACGAACTACTCACTCTCTCAACATGAAGATCATTGATGTGACAAAAACAAGATCTAAAAATATCTGGCAAATGTACAATATTTGGATGGTAACTGTGAATTATTATTATGATAACTACGGTATTATAACGTGGTGACTGACGATGAAAAAAAGTTCATCAAACATATTAAGATGGGATCTCACTTTAAAGTATCGTCGAGATGAACCTATCGGTGGAAACATATCGTCAATTGGATTAAGGGTCCAAAAGATAAATCATATTGAATTTTTGGATCTTAGAAAGATTTCTTACATGCATGTCCAAATTGGTCCTCCCGTGGATAGATGGACGCCGGAGCAGGTGGTTTCGTGGGCACGTTCTTTTGTTAGAATAATCATATAATATTATGTTGTACATGCAATTTATCCACATTATCTATTTTTTGTCATATGATTGTCCATGTTACCAATTATTTGCGTCAAATACACAATAATTTCACGTCAATTTAAATTATATAGTATTGTACACGCAATTTATACATGTCATCTATTTTTAGCCATATGATTGTCCATGTAACCAATTATCCATCATCAAATACACAACAATTTCACGGCAATTAAATATATATGGACTTGTCCATATTTTTGTAAAACAACTTGATATTTCACGAGTCTTATATATTTTCATTTACACAAAGTTCTTAATAAAGTTCCCGCTACAACGTGCGGGGTATTATTCTAGTTATGAAAACAAACGCAGCAGGGTTAGTTCATGCAAAATTGATTTAATTCACCAACAACTATTTCCGGTTTTTCACCACTTGCGGCTCCGAAAGGAAGTAAGAACAAAATATGCCTCTTCAGAGATGCTGCATAGCCAAGACTGGCGGCAAATTTCTAATCGCTTGCAAAACATACACCGCCGCCATGCGACCACAAGCGAAGATAATGGGCAAAATTAAAGAATGCCACATGCTGTAACCAATGTTCTACGCAATGTACTTGCAAATAGGAAAATAAAACAAAATTGACCATCATATTAGATTATATTACCAATGTCAGTGACACTAAAGAAAAACAATGAACGTGTTTTCGATTCGTGAAAAATAAGATGTGTTATGCGTTTTGCCCAAAAGGAGAAATATTAATGGGTACAAACTATGTTAATCAAGATTGGTCTAACAAAGCCAACCCCACTCTTGGCCCAACCCCAATTCTCATAAAACCATCTAAATATGAAAATTTATGCACTTAGTGGTAATGTAATATACATTTTGTAGTGATAATAGCTAGAAAAGCAAAATTAGGTTTGCCTAATCAAAATAAAACATCTAAAAGTTATTTATGAAAGCAAGATTACCGTAATCCACCTCAGTGCCAAACATAGTTTTAGTCAATGTCAAGCATCGGTGAGAGCGCAAATAGTGAAAAGTCTAGTACCTAATTCTGTTTAGTAATCTACTAGGCAGTTACCGCACAAAGAAGTGAGCCCAGCTCACGTGATTACGAAAGTGGATGTACAGTCACCCAGATTCAGTTCATCACAGATGCATATTTGGGTTCTTATCTATACCTCTTTTTTTTTTGAAATGGGTATCCCGGGCTGCATCGTGATGATGCACACAACCTATCTATACCTATTATAAAGCAAAACCCCACTAACATGCATTAATTATTTTTCTATCTCAACTTGCAAGCTATCCACATAATCCATTCTCTTAGCCAATCAATTATCCATGTCATCCCCCCACTAATGTTGATTAAAAATAGATGACGTGGATAATATTATATTGTACTTATATTGTACATGCAATTTATCCACGTCATCTATTTTTTTGCCATATGATTGTCCATGTTACCAATTATTTGCGTCAAATGCATAATAATTTCACGTCAATTTAAATTACATTGCACGCGCAATTTATACATGTCATCTATTTTTAGCCATGTGATTGTCCATGTTACCAATTATCTGTCATCAAATACACAACAATTTCACGTCAACTAAATATAAGTGGACTTTTGCATATTTTTGTAAACAACTTGGTATTTCATGCGTCTTATACATTTTCATTTACACAAAGTTCTTAATAAAATTCCCGCTACAACGCGGGGTATTATTCTAGTTATTAAAAACAAACGCTGCAGGGGATCCGCACGTTGCTTCATGCAAAATTGAATTAGTTCACCAACAACTATTTCCGGTTTTTCACCTCTTGCTGCTCTGGAAGGAAGCAAGAACAAAATAACACATGCCTCTTCGGAGATGCCGCATAGCAAGACTGCCGGCAAATTTCCGATCGCTTGCAAAACATACACCACCGCCATGCGACCACAAGCGAAAATAATGGACAAAAGTAAAGAATGCCACATGCTGTAACCAACGTTCTACGCAATGTACTTGCAAATAGGAAAATAAAACAAAATTGACCATCATATTGTACGACATGAACAAATGTATCAATTGGCAACTCTATGGTTAGGAATGAACATTCTAACGGAGCAGAACCTAGCTCCACAATGCACTATACGGCAGACACCACAACGACAAGTCTTAACAATCTCGACATGACATCAACTTCACAAGAAATCTCAAGAACTCACTTTGAGCAGAAGCATTTTCTTGATGTTTTTCCAAGGATCAAGATCAAATTTTGACATAAATACCAAAATGCCATCATCCTAGTCTATTATATACTAAAAGCAATATACAGATATATATAATAGAGACAAGCCACATCATTTAAATTAATTTTGATAGCTGGATCTAAAATATACAGTTAACATTTAATAAAAGATGACGTAACCTTTTAGTTATCATTGTCTGTTGTCACGTATTTAATGGCATGTGCAGAACAATACGATCGATCAGCTTAAGAAGAAAGATAACACGTATTATCATATCGTGTCCCCATTAGACTCTATCCATGTCCGTTTAAACAAACGGGAAACTGAATAGACTAGCTAGCAAAGAAAAGGGGCGCAAAACGGCATGCAGTCCGTTTGAACAAACGGAAAACTGAATAGACTAGCTAGCAAAGAAAAGGGGCGGAAAACGGCATACACTGCATGCATGCCATTGTGGAAAAACCATTAGGCAACAGGCGCAACTTAATATACAGTCAGGGATCCATGGAAAAAAGACAACAAAAAGTGGTGGAGATATTCAGGAGTACACTACAACCATTGGTGTGGTTGTGCTCGAGCTGACAAACGGCAAAGTTGATGCCGACGTTGAGGTTAATTTCACCTTGGCGAGATGGGCACGACGACAGTTCCATGAAGGTCGTCCATTGAACGACGTCGTCGACAAACATATACTTGACATGGATAACAACTTGCATGTTATCCTATCGGTGTCCAGGCTTGGCGTGTCCTGCACCCATGACGACCCTCTGGCCAGGCCTAACATGAAGGAGGTCATGTACCAACTCGAACGGGTCTTCAATCCCACAAAGGTTAGGCTCCTTGACGCAGCGTGGTGTATAATTCCTTTAGATTTATATAGTTTCTACATAATACTTTTAAATAAGTTGTTGATTTTGTCTTTGGCATTTTTTTGTAATGAAGAGGACCACTGGTGGAGCTTAGTGTAGGTCGGGTGGGAGGGGGGCACCTGCCCCCCACCACCATTAACTGGTCCATGAAGAACACAATAACATAACATACCTAAAATTTAGGAGATTGATTAGTGCCTCTAACATCTCTATCCTTTTATCTGTTGTCTAGGGTGAATGGAGGTTGACAGAAATTGAAACAATTTCTTTTTAGTGAAAAGGACTTCAGAGATGAGATTTGAGGCAAAGAAAATTCTGAAGTTAAAGAGACATCTACTTTATAACGCGTCATCAGAATTTTAACTATTTATATCCCAAAAAATTATATTTTAGAATAAAATATAGAAGGATACCTCAAGCGTTGCAGCGGGGGGTCCTATAGAAACTATATTGTGAAATAAAAGGGTATAACATGTTTGGCACATTATGTTGTCTAAAGTAAAATGCAAAATTTATTTGATTATAGTCGAGATACTAATTTTTTTAGACATGAGGTAAGTGTGTATTATAAATTATTAATGTGAACAATTGGACGGTGTAAGAAATAGATGATGTGTAGCTTGCATGTAGATTAAGATAGCATTGAAAATTTAATGGCTAGGAGATAGGATGATGTGGATAACTTTGCATGTTGAGATAAGAACATTATTAATACATGTTAGTGGAGATGACATGGACAACTGATTGGCTAAGAGAATGTGTGATGTGGATAGCTTGCATGTTGAGATAGAAAAATCATTAATACATGTTAGTGGGATTAACTTTATAAGAGGTATAGATAGATAGATATATATGTTGGATAAGCACAATTTGGTGGAGAAATATAGACCTGTCAGAAGTTCTGAGAAAAAACAAAACATCTGGTCATCAATCTAGCACACCCGCTTTTTGTTTGTAGATCATACACATCAAATGTTCATGAAAACGGCCAACATATCATCATAATTTTGTCGGCAAAAGATTTCATAGTTGTATTAAAAATCACGATCAATACACCATGGTAATTGTACCTTCATATAGATTTTCCTAAAATGTATAAAGTAAATACGATAACTTAATATATTCACAACCAATAGTTTTCATGGGTTTACTTCAACCTCATATGTTTTGCCTATGGTGTGATTAAATACACTTTTATACCAGTCTCTTTGGGCTTTTATTTTGCGAGGAACTTCACTTAGTTTCTTATTCTTATATTTTAAGGAGACATCATTGAAATTTGCAAAGTTATAGAAACAATTATGACAATTGAAGATGCCAAAACAACGTTTTGCATAACAACGTAGTGATGTATCATGACACAACATATGCAAGTGAGCGACATAGTACAATTATTGGTTAAAGAATGGGTTTAACAGGGAGAGAGTTAAATATGCAAATCAAATAATTGACCAAAAGTAGTGGTTATTATGAGGATGCGGCAAAGAGCAATAATAACATGATGGGTAGAGTTTTATGTGCAATTAAAAACATTATTTGTGAAATTAAACGAGCTTATAGAATATGTGACATGGATTTTTTTTTGAAATATCAGAACACATACTCTCCATAAATTCAAATATTACACGTATGTGTGATTTTCTCTACCATAATTTTCCGACAGTCATAGGATACTCTTATTTAGATCGGTATTTTCCAGTATCTATAAAAGCACAAAATTAATATATTAACACATTCAATACGTTCATGATGATGCCCTCGCAAAGCTAGTAGCCCCTAAATGTTTTGCTAATTCTAATTTGACCGTGATTTTTCTTAAGTCTAGGGTATATTTACATTTTTAGTAAGCTAAAAACTACAACTCTATTTTACTCATTTTTATAGGAAAATAAGAATAAACTTTGGCTAAATTAAAGTTGAACTCACTCTGTTTCAAATTATTAAATGTTTTTGATATTTCAGTCGTGACTACATACGAACTAAAGTATGTGAAACTGCACACTGAAACACGTTTGGATACATGCGATTTTTAAAAAAAGTTACATTATAATTTGGAACGGAGAGTACCTTATAAATTGACCGGACTTAGACCTTCTTTGATTCACATGATAGGAAAAATATAGCAATAGGAAACCTATAAAATTGGGATGCCATGACTAAATGAATATATGGGAAGAGGAATTTTCTTTGATTGTGATGAATAATTTTTTTCATAAGGTTAGACCTCATGTTATTTAAATTTTACACTATAAGATTCATATGAGATTTTTTTCCTGCATGATATGATCCTATGAATCAAACATCTTCCGAAGGAAAATTTCCATAAAACTTCAATTCTAAACAAATCTTTTGAAATCCTGCGATTTTTTTTAACATAAAATCCTACGAATTAAGGGAGACTTAAAAGGTAAGGAAATGTGACCCATATTCTAGTTGCACACTTACAAAACAAGCAAAGACAAGATGCTCCACTTCTCTCGTGCGCATCATTATTTCCCGTTTGCGAGGTTTTAGCACTATACACCACTTGTTGGGGTAATTTTTGCAGAGAACCACAACCATAAGATTTTTTTGCACAAAACACCAGTATTTGGGGTAATCATTTGCACCAAACACATAACTCGTCATTAGCAGCCCAAATAGTCAATTAGTCAATACGGGCCCACTGTCAAAAGATCCAGCGTTGCATCTGGCAACTCCTAGTGATTTAACTCCGGCCGCTACGTCTTTCCGCCGCCGCCATCCAGCTCCTGCCCAATGCGCCTGCTCCCCATGCTCCTGCCAGCACTGCCCCGACCAACGTCCGTCGCCAGGGAAGCGGCTCCCGCCCGCCGCGCCATACTCCTCCATCTCTTGCTCCTTCTCTCCAGCCCCAGTAGGTGGCCGTGCGGTCAACGCCTCGAACGCCATGACGGACTCGTGCTGGAGTCGTCCGGCCGGGCGCAAGTGGTGGAGGAGAACGGCACGACGGCGACGGACACCGGACTCGGGGAGCTGAGCTCGCAGAAGAACAGGTGGAAGAGCTCCACGCCAGTACGCGCCGTGCCTTGGCGCATCACGCGTGGTCAGTGCGCGTGATGGGCAGGCTGCGCTCGCCACGGAGATGGACGCCCGAGCCCCGAGGCAGAGGCGTGACGCCATGGCTAGGGCACGGAGGCGTGAGCGGCGCGCCGCCACGGGCCTCGTTGACCTCTACTTCGGCGTCGCCGCCGCGGCGTTTGACGCGTTGACGGCGCGGACACCTACCAGAGTTGGATAAGAAGGAGGAGCGCGCGGTGGGCGG
This sequence comes from Poa pratensis, assembly GCA_947311845.1. Lineage (NCBI taxonomy): Eukaryota > Viridiplantae > Streptophyta > Magnoliopsida > Poales > Poaceae > Poa > Poa pratensis. Next base: position 42,917,947 of record CAMZMU010000060.1, on the reverse strand, counting down.
GGGTGGCTTCCCCGGCGGCGGAGTTTGGTTGGGGCGGCGCTGACCGGAGCAGAGGGAGCAGGGCGCACTAGGCAAGAGCAGGTCTGCCGGCGGCGGGCAAGACTGGGCCAGACTTGACTAATTTGCAATCAAAGGCTGTTAATTAGGAGTTATGTGTTTTGTGCAAACAATTACACCAAACATTGGTGTTTTGTGCAAAAAAAGTTTGTGGTTGTGGTTCTCTGCAAAAAGAGCCCCAACATATGGTGTTATGTGCTAAAACTCCCCGTTTGCCCATCGCCGTCGAATCCTCACCCACCCACCAAATAATTCCTCCCCCACTCCGGCGATGCCGGCCGGCCAGCCTCAAGCGCACGACCCCGACGGCGCGAGCCACTCCAACAACCACCACGCCTCCTCCGCCGCGCTCCCGCCGGAGGTGGTGCCGGCCTACCCGCCGCCGGAGTCGGAGTCCGACGAGACCTGGGTGTGGACCCAGATCAAGGCGGAGGCCCGGCGCGACGCGGACGCGGAGCCGGCGCTGGCGTCCTTCCTCTACGCCACGGTGCTCTCCCACCCGTCGCTGCCCCGCTCCCTCTCCTTCCACCTCGCCAACAAGCTCTGCTCCTCCACCCTCCTCTCCACGCTCCTCTACGACCTCTTCCTCGCCTCCCTCACCGCCCACCCCTCCCTCCGCGCCGCCGTCGTCGCCGACCTCCTCGCCGCGCGCGCCCGCGACCCGCCTGCGTCGGCTTCTCCCACTGCCTCCTCAACTTCAAGGGCTTCCTCGCCATCCAGGCCCACCGCGTCGCGCACGTCCTCTGGGCGCAGAACCGCCGCCCGCTCGCGCTCGCGCTCCAGTCCCGCGTCGCAGACGTCTTCGCCGTCGACATTCACCCCGCCGCCGTCGTCGGCAAGGCCATCCTCCTCGACCACGCCACCGGCGTCGTCATCGGCGAGACAGCCGTCGTCGGCGACAACGTCTCCATCCTCCACCACGTCACCTTGGGTGGCACTGGCAAGGCCGTCGGCGACCGGCACCCCAAGATTGGGGACGGGGTGCTCATTGGCGCGGGTGCCACCATCCTAGGCAATGTCATCATTGGAGCCGGGGCCAAGATTGGGGCAGGCTCCGTGGTGCTCATAGATGTGCCGGCCAGGAGCACTGCCGTGGGGAACCCTGCCAGGCTGCTCGGCCAGAGGAAGAGTGATGGCGAGAAGGAGGAGGACATGCCGGGAGAGTCCATGGATCACTCCTTCATACGGCAGTGGTCCGACTACACCATCTGATGAGGGAGCCATTGTCCAAGGTCTATTACTCACCCTTCCTCTGTATCACTAGTCGTGAGCCGGTACTACTGGTTGTTCTGGTTTTGTTCCCTTGACGTGTGTGATCAATTGTTTCTTCAGCTGAGTGGCAACGCTTGGATACTGATAGCAGATGATTGATGGATGAATAGTGGATTCGGTTCTGTGATGGATTAATCGTGCTTTTCTTAGAACAAAAGACATGGATTAATCAAGCTCCAAGGACAGATTGTGTGTGTGATTTCTCTGCTGGAGACCTATTTATTCTCCATTTTGTCTTCCTTTTGTAAAGCTATACGGAGTATATTTTAAATTCATCGATGAAAAATTCATGAAAGCAGTAAGTACTTTTGCAAGTCAAGTAGCTATATTCATGACCGTTTCTACCACAATGATGTCACAGAATACGTGGCACACATGTTTTGAGCCCCCAATTACATCAGTTTACGTGGCATCAAGACTAAATGCCACCATATTTCAGAGCACCATCTTGCTAGTGAGAGGCTGGTCCGGGTTCCTGTTTGTTTGCTCTTCACAATGGAAGCGCTCATGTCCGCAGATCTGATAAGCCATATCTGCCATGGTCGAGAAGTGCCATGAGCAGACAACCGTCAAGGGGGATCTGCAGAGGCTGCACCAACTGCTTTTGAGGATATCTGCAGTAGTCAAGGAGGCTGAGGGTCGGTGTGTCGTAAACCAAGGGATGATCCGTCAGGTTAGCATGATGATAAATCAAATGTTCAGAGGGTACTACCTTCTTGATTCGTTCAAGTGCAGAAGGAATAAGACTGAAGATGAGGAGGTGAGTCACTCCTCATTTTCTCAATCCAAATTTAATCCAGCGTAGCGCTTTCACCGCTATCTAGCAACACTCAAATTGAGAGCATGATGATTGGTAGAGAAAGCAGTAAGGAGTTGAAACAGGTTGTTCTTGTCATAGAACAGATGGTTTCTGACATGAAGGAGTTTGCTATATTTATGATGAGCTACCCTCGGATGTACCGTCAACCTTATGGCGCATATTTATATTTGGACAAGTATATGTGTGGTCACCAAGTGGAGAGGGAACAAGCTATCAGCTTATTGCTACAAGCTGAGCCTCTAGGGGGTGAAAAGTTGGGTTGTCCTTCCAATCGTTGGTACAGATACTTTTCTTCGGGTACAACAATATGTCACCTTCATTGGATGGGTCAACAAAGACTAGTAGAACCCCCATTTTCTGAAACTCATTGCACAATTGTCTTCTTAAGCATTCAGCTGACCGTTCAATGTCAAGTAAGCAACTGCCAAACTCCCTTCAAGTCCAGAGCACCATCTAGCTAGTGAGAAGCCTGTGGGAGTTCTTGTTCCTTCACACTTTACAATGGAGGCCCTCTATTCTGCATTTCTTGGTGAGATTATCAGCAGAGCTATATCTGTCGTGGTCGAGAAGTCCCGCCAGGCAACAACAACTGAGAAGGATCTATAGAGGCTGCAACAACTGCTTCTGAGGATATCTTCTGTCGTCGAGGAGGCAGAGGGGCGGTGCGTCTCAAACCGAGGGATGATCCATCAGGTTACCATGATGAAAGCAAGTGTTCAGAGGATACTACCTTCTCGACTCCTTCAAGTGCATAGAGAAGAAGACTGATGACGAGGTGGTGAGTCGCTCCTCATTTGCTCAATCCAAATTCAATCCCGCCAAGCGCTTTCGCCGCCTATCTAGCAACACTCAAACTGAGAGCATGGTACTTGGTAGAGACAATAGTAGGGAGTTGAAACAAGTAATTCTTGTCCTAGAACAGATGGTTGCTGGCATGAAAGAGTTTGCTATATTACTGATGAGCTACCCTCGTATGTATCGTCAACCTTATGGCGCATATTTATATTTGGACAAGTATATGTTTGGCCGCCAAATGGAGAGGGAACAAACCATTAGCTTCTTGCTACAAGCTGAGCCTCTAGGCGGTGAAAAGTTGGGTGTCCTTCCAATCCTTGGTCCTGGACATGTTGGGAAGAGCACTCTTGTGGAACATGTTTGTGACGATGAGCGTGTGCGCAGTCACTTCTCCTTGATCTTGATGTATAGAAAAAACGACCTTGAATATGAAACAGCGACGATTTTTAGAGATGATTGTGTGATCAAGCATCAAAATACTGCCTCGGGTGAAAAAAGGATGTTGGTTGTCATTGAGCTCTTAGGGGACGTGGACAATGGGGCATGGAAGAGGCTGCTGCACTCTGCTGAAACAAACATGACACATGGGAGCAAAATCATAATCACTAGTCGTTCAGAGAAGATGGCCAGTGTTGGAACAACAGAAACCATCAAGCTAAATTATCTATCTATACTACTATTAAAAGAGCAAACTTGTGTTGATATATTGAATCTGAGCCCTTCAATATTTGGTCAACAGTCCAGATCGCTCCAATGTTTGACAACTCAACACAAATCCACTTTTGCCCGTTTTACCCTCCCACCAAATCACATAATACTGCTAATGCCATCGTACCGGTTCGTTTTATTTCAACTTTGTGGTAATTACAGGAGTTGCCATTGTTAATAGATCCAACTCGTGCGTACAGGCCTATATCTGGCGTGTAGGGAAGAAACGTTATTTTTCTTTTTGCCTGAGTCACGCCGACGAATAACTTTGCCCACTAGTCAGCCGGGCAGCATCCGTGGCCAAGCGCCCGGCGGACGACGGCGACAAGGGCTCGCCGCTGCCGCCGTCTCCGGGGAGGAGCAGCAGGCGCCGGGGGCCGACCCGGCGGAGGCGCTATCGTCGGGCCCCCGCAGGACGGCCGGCAAGCTCGCCAAGGTACGGATCTCCCCGTGCATGCGCGTCTCCAGGTTTCCGCCCGCCTTGATCTGTCATTGCTGATTCCATGGCGTCCTTACAGGTCGAGGCGGTGGAGGAGGATAGCGCCGCCAAGGAGGCCGCGCCATCGACAGATGGGGCCGAGGCCGCGGCCGAGGCGGCTGTTGCTGGAGATCCGGCCGTCGCACCGCCCGACACCACTGGGCTGCAGGCCCTGACCGGCGCCATGACAGGCTCGAGGCCTTCCCCAGATCCGGGGAGGCGGTCACGAATTCCGAAGGTACGAGCCGAGCCTCGCCTTCTTCTGGCGGCGCCCATCAGGACTTGTGTGTGGTCTGATAAACTGTCCCGGCTCGCGCATGGGCAGGGCATAAGCGAGGTGCTGACAAAGATTTACCGGAAATGTTGAAGAGCGCCAAGGATTTGTCTGCCAAGGCCACGTCCAGCAAACGCCAGGGCACTGTGGCCAGCAGGCGGCAAGAGCCGTGGTGCAGGCTAATCTCCCAGTATGCATATGCCACGGTACGGCTTCTTTCTCATCCTCCTTTTACTCGCTCATTAAAACTTGTGTAATCGAATTGCTTTGGAGTCATCAACATCACACCGCCTATTATCCATTATGCGTTCTGTAAAACGTCGCCTTACCTCTCACAATTGATTTTGTCTCTGCTGATTGCATTGCAATCTGAAGTGTGTATTTGTACACAGTACACGAACCACCTGGTATTTCAACCTTTCTGTTGCCCTCTGACATGATTGGTACTTTGGTCTCTGTTAAAAGATATGTCACTAGCAAGTTAAATATGGTTTACTTAATTCTAGGTTTCTTTAAATCATTTTTGGATGTATTTTCGCAGGCACAGACTCATGTGTTTAGCAGCATCACATACAAAACTCTAGCTAGATAGGCCAATCGATCTGTGGCACAAACTTGATGCATGTATACCAACATCCATGAACTGAACCTTTTGAGATTGCTTTTCTGGAGGCGTAGCCAGCCGGGAGGAACCGTGTGTGTGTGTAGATAGATGGTTCAATATATAACGTAATATGTTCGATTGCGCCATATTGTTACTTGTGCTCTTGATTGTAAGTTGAGCCCTGAAGGTGTTCAAACCATGCGTTATGTTTTATATGGCAAGTGAGTTGAAAATAAATTACCAACTGTTTCCATTTTACATAACTTTGTTTGACTTGCATAATATTTTATCTATACAAATTGAGTTATGTTAGGGAGCTGATTGTTGCTTTGCCAACTAGGAAGAGATTTGGCTCTAAGTTGCTGCATATGACGATGATTTTTTATATTGCTTGCAAGACAACTGCTCAGCTAGCATTTATGATTTCGTTGTAGATTTTTTCCATGGTATACATGAAACTTCATAAACACTGTTATGAATTATATGCACTACTAAACAGAGCGCGCAACCTATCTTTACATATTCCTCTCTTAGCTTCGGAGTAAAATGTGTCTTAGAATTAAAAGTGGACACTATTACGTTGAGCATAGCTTCAAAATGAGGTTGAATTGTAGGGTCGTGCGTTGCACGTGCACGTTCACTAGTTTGTCTAAAGAAGCTTACTGGCATTTCTTCAAGATGCGCGTGTTCGGTAGCACGGATCTGGAGGCGCACCCAACATTAACATGTATAGCCATGGAGCTTTCGCTCGAGATGCGTGGGTCTTTCATGTCCGCAAATTGTCATGCGCTGTACTGAAAGGAAATCTCAGTGCTCGGTTCTGGTACAGGGTTCTGAAACAGTTTAGGGAGTACGCACAGAAAAATACCTTGGTGTTTGGTAAATATCCCGAGGATCATATGCCTCAGTATGTTTGGACTATTGCTGAAACAAAACAAGGTCCCAAGCAGAGTAAGTCATTTCTGCTACATGGTAGATACCAAAAAGAGCCTGTAGCCGGCGGCGATGATCCGAGGATAACATTGGTGGATCTTTTATCCAAGAGCCGAAACGCGGTGCCGCAAGGGAAATTCGAGGTCTTGTCCTGGAGGTCCCTCATACCCCATACTACAGTTACAAAAATGCTTGTGAGTTTGTGCGGCACAAGAACACCACGCCATAGTTCTCTTAGATTGGCATGTACTATTAGACTTTATTGCGTGCTCTGAGTTGTTGCGGTTCTTGATACATTGATCGATCTTATATTGCGGTACACTGTAATTGGGTACCAGTAGCTCATTATATAGTGGTCTTTATGTAATGATTGAGTCTGTAATCACTTGTATACTTTTCATCTCAAACACAAATGCTTCAAACAAATCCAGTGGATACTTCTGCAGACTCTGTTCCTCATTTTTTTGGATGAATTAGCTTATAGTATAGCATTGTTTACCAACCACTAGAGAAGCCCGTTTTTTCATGATGCTGGTTAATATTCTCTCCCAGCTCCAAGTTTCCACCATGGTGGTGACCTCTAAATCAAAAACATATGCTGCTACTTTTCTTCTGTCACCAGTAATGTGGCCTTCGTTGGATGGGTTACCATCAATAATTATTAGGATTCTGATTGTGCAGGCGTAGTAAAGAATGGAACAAAATTGTGACCTCGCTGCTGATTTTTTTCCTATACAGAGGAGGCCAAAAAAGGACCTGTTTCTTGTGAAAGCAACAGAAGTTTTACATATATACTTGGGTAAACCAGTTCAGTGCAGAAGTAAAACAGGGTTACGTTTTTAGCGTCAGGCACACACTGGTGGTGGTCCTGCAGGGGAAACATGCAGCTGTCCAATTAAAGTCATCGACTCAGCAAGTGCACCCCCCTTCAAGCTCAGAGTACCATCTATCTAGCTCAGAGGCTTTGGAGGGGTTCCTGATGGTCCATAGTGTCTTGATGGCAGGCAACGTCGCTCACCAATCTTGAAAGTTCAGGCAACCTATATGCGCCGCTATAGAAATCAGCGCCACAAGTCGAGTCACCAAATATATTTGAGCAAACACAACCACAAAATATGGTAGCATCAAAAACAGATATTTTCTTCTAGCAACAGTATTCCACCTTCGTTGGATGGGTCAACATTCAACAAAGACTAGAAGAATCCCCATTTTATGGTAACGCATAGCACAATTGGCTTCTTACGCTTTCAGCTGGCCGTGTTGGGTGTCTTTCCAATCCTTGGTCCTGGACATGTTGGGAAGAGCACTCTTGTGGAACATGTTTGTGACGATGAGCGTGTGCGCAGTCACTTCTCCTTGATCTTGCTCTACATCGGAAATGACCTTAACGATGAAACGGCGATGACTTTTAGAGATCATTGTGTGATCAAGCATCAAAATATTACCTCGGGTAAAGAAAGGTTGTTGGTTGTCATTGAGCTCTTAGGGAATGTTGACGAAGGGGCATGGAAGAGGCTGCTGCACAATTCTGAAAGATGCTTGGAACATGGGAGCAAAATCATTGTCACTAGCCGTTCAGAGAAGATGGTCAGTGTTGGGACAACGAAAGCCATCAAGCTAAACTGTGTCTAAAGAAGCTTACTGCTATTTCTTCAAGATGCTCGTGTTTGGTAGCACGGATCCGGAGGAGCACCCAAAGTTGACATCCATAGCCATGGAACTAGCCCTTGAGATGCGTGGGGATTTCATGTCCGCATATATTGTTGCCTCTCTACTGAGAGCAAATCTCAGTGCTCGGTTCTGGTCCAGGCTTCTCACACAGGTTAAGAAGTACACACGGAGCAATACCTTGTTATTCGGTGAATATCCTGAGGATCATACGTCCCAGTATGTTTGGAATATTGCTGAAACAGAGCAAGGTTCCCAGGGCGGTGAATTATCTCTGCTACAATATAGGTACCAAAAAGAGTCTGCAGCTGAGGTTCCGTGACAGCAGTGGATCTTCTATCCAGGAGCTGGAGTGCTATGCCGCGGGGAAAATTTAAGGTCTTGTGCTGGAGGTCCCTCATACCACCGTACTATAGCTACATATATGCTTGTGAGTTTGTGAGGCAAAAGAGCACCATGACATAGGTCTCTGTATGGCTAACCAGATTGGGTATGTCTTGGTGCTTGATTTGAGTTGATCTGATTCCGGTCGATCTTATATGGAGTATATTGTAGTTGGTACCCAGTAGTTCATCATGCAGGGATCCTTAATTATGGACATTTTTTGTAATCATCTGGATACTCTTTAGTTCTTCGTCTCAATAAAAATAATCCTTTGAACAAAAGACTTGACTAAGCAAGCTTCAGGGACATTTTAGATCATGGGATTCCAAATTCTGTGTGTGTGTAGCAAGATTTATCTGTTGGAGATTTCTTCATTCTCCATTTTGTTTGTAAGGATATCTATAAATCTTTGAATTTCTGTGTGATGCATTCATCGATACAATTATCTATAATATCTATAAAAGGTAATGGAAGCAACACCGGTACTTCTGCAAGTAAATTTCATGGGCATTTCAACCTCATTGAGTATGGTGATGCAGTTATCTGCCACACATGTTTTCATGCCCTTCTTTCATCACTTACGTGGGATCAAGACCAAATGCCACTAGTATTAGAGCCTTTAGCTAATAGTTCACTACTTCACTGTGTCTGAATTTCTCGGAAGGGTTCCTAAATGTCACTAAGGTATTTTTTTTTAGATAAAGAGTGTATATTAATATCGCGGAGATACAAATTACACCCAGCCTCTGCAACAACGCAATAACCAAAGCTATACGGATGCACACAGCCGAAAGACAATAAGAAGAAGAAATAAAAAGAAAAGTCCCGCTACAGAGTTACAGTCCTTGCAGCAGCCGCACAACCACCACCAAAACAACACCTGATGTCCAATTCTTCAAAAGCAACGTATTTAAAAAGAACAATGCCAGGCACAACCAATTAAGGCCAGACCTTGGGCTTTCACCCTAAAGATAGTCCTCGCTCTCAAAACAATGTCTTCAGCAAGACCACTGTCAGGCATAACCAATTAAGGGCAGACCTTGGATTTTCACCCTGAAAGGTAGGACTTCGGACTTCACGTATGTTGTCGCCCCCACTTACATGCCGCTGCTCCAAGTCATGAAACACCAAACCAATTCCTCATCGCCACCAGGAATCGAACCACCGTTACTAGTCTTCAAATCTAGTCCTCCATGTCCTTCTCCGCAGTCTGACTTCACCGGGAAACAGAAAGGCATGTCCCCAATGGCAACCGACTGCAGAGCTTCGCGACGCTTCCTCTGAAACCAAACGGTCAGAAAAAACATGGCTGCGCGCGACCGAATCCCACCCGATCCGACAATCTCCAGGCTTGATTGCCCAATGGAGTTCGCCGACGGAGCCTTCCGGAACTCGACAATCCGGCCAGATCGAAGAAACAGGTGTCAGGCAGATCTTCTTCTTGGCGCAAGAGGGACCATAGGACCGCCGCCTTTATTGTGCAGAGCAGCAGGCCCCCACGCCGCCGTCCGCCAGCCGACCTCCTCCGGCGGAAGAGGAGGCCCGACAACGAAGAACCACGCGGCGCGCGTCCCGCTGGTAACAGCAAGGCCGAACACGAGCACCGCGCCGCCTCCCCACGCACCTCCGGGCGACCGACGGCCGCACCGATGATGGGTCTAGGCGGAAGCCTAGGACCTACAGCCGCCGCTCCACTACACGCACATGACGTCCATGGCAGACGCCATGCCCGGAGAGAAAGCCGCTGCCGCCGCAGACCGGGGTCGCCGCCCCGGATCCTGCTCGCAGAAGATCAACGGCGCCGTCCTCGAACGCCCCGGTGCTCCGCCGCAGCGATGCCTTCAGCACCATAGGCGCTGGGCCCGCCGCCACCGCGGCCCTCGCCGGTGGCAGCGGCGGCAAGGGAGGTCTCCGAGTGAACTTCTTTGGGCGACGAGGGTCTCGCCCCGGTATTTGCTTCTGAACCTCTTAAACTTGCCAATGTCTCTTGACTAAGTTTATGAAAGCATTTCCCCACAACTAAGTTAAAAAGTTCTCAATCATGACAGTCTGGAGAGTTCAGGCGACCTGCATGCTCCAATACAAAGGTCAGTACCTTAAAATTAACACATATTGTTTGAGCTAACATAATCACTGCTAGGTTGTGCAGGTGTTGGAAAGGACGGAATAAAAATTTAATCTGGTTGTTGATCTCGACTGGGGAACCATGTATTCAGCGTCAAGTTTCCACCATGTTGACCTTTAATTAAAAAGCAGATATTTTTCTTCAGGCACAACAATATGCCGCCTTTGTTGGATGGGTCAACAAAGACTAGTAGAACCCCGATTTTATAAAACTCATAGCACAATTGTCTTCTTTAGCTTTCAGCTGACTATTCAGTGTCACCGAGTAGGCAACTGCCAAACTCCTTCATGCTCAGAGCACCATCTAGCTAGTGAGAAGCCTGGCAGGGTTCTTGTTCCTTGAGGATTTACAATGGAGGCCCTCATTTCAGCATTTCTTGGTGATATTGTCAGCAGAACCATATCCTTGATGGTCGAGAAGTCCAGCCAGCAGACAACCTCTGAGGATCTGGAGAGGCTGCACCAACTGCTTTTGAGGGTATCTGCAGTAGTCGAGAAGGCCGAGGGGCGGTGCATCTCAAACCGAGGGATGATCTGTCAGATTAGCATGATGATAGTTTCTGGCCATCTCAGGTGGTGACGGCTCAGGTAATTCACTTTTAGTTAGCTGCTCGCCGGCGCCGCCCCAGCCCGTGGCCACGGGCATGTCCACCGAGCTTGTCGGCTCGTACGAGCTATCAAGGTCGGTACCACAAGTGAAAAATCCACGCGACAGTTCGGGCTGTTGAGATGAAGCAACAGCTGAAACAACACAAATACACAATGAGGAAACACCACCACTGCCTGATTGTGCAGGCATCGTGAAGAACGGAACAAAAATGTGATCTCTGCTGCTGATTTTCTTCTTTTAGAGAGGAGGCTGAAAAAGACCCCCTTTTAATTTCTGAAAGCAACAGTAATCTTACATACTGGGGTACACCGTACACCAGTTCGGCGAAGAAGTACAAGAAACGCAGAAACAAACTTGGCTAAAAGGGATTACTACGTTTTTAGCATCAGGATTCAGGACACACTGCTGCTGGTCCCAGCAGCTTTCAAGTTTCCGCCACGCTGACAAGAAGCAAAAAAATAAATCTTGTGTCATAACGGCGCCGTCATTGTCGAAATTTATGCACAGTTGCTTTGTGAAGCTTCCAAGAAGACGATTTAAAGTCATCAATCTAGTCAGCTCTTCTGGAAGGCAACATCACTCACGTCAATTATTGGGAATTCAGGCAACCTATATGCGCCGCTATTGAGATCAGCACCACGAGTCAGAATAAACACAAATATCTGAGCAAACACAGCCACTGCCAGATGTGCACAGTTTGTCTTCTTAAGCTTTATTATCTGGCCGTTCCATGTCAGCAACTGCCCGACTCTTTCAAGCTCAGAGCACCATCTAGCTTGTGAGAAGCCTGGAGGTGTGCAGGCGTACTAAAGAATGGGACAATTGTGACCTCACTGCTGATTTCTTTTTTTCTTTTACATAGGAGGCCAAAAAAGGATCTGCTTCTTGTGAAAGCAACAGAAGTTCTACATATATACTGGGGTAAACCAGTTCAGTGCAGAAGTAAAAAATAAAGATTACGTTTTTAGCATTAGGCACACACTGGTGCTGATCCAGCAGGGGAAACATGCAGCTGTCCAATTAAAGTCATCGACTCAGCAAGTGCATCCCCCCTTCGAGCTCAGGGTACCATCTATCTAGCTCAGAGTATAGTGTCTTTATGGCAGGCAACATTACTCACCAATCTTGAAAGTTCAGGCAACCTATATGCGCCGCTATAGAAATCAGCACCACAAGTCAGAATCAACAAATATACTTGAGCAAACACAACCACAAATATTGTAGCATCAAAACAGATATTTTCTTCTAGCAACAGTATTCCACCTTCGTTGGATGGGTCAACAAAGACTAGAAGAATCCCCATTTTATGGTAACGCGTAGCACAATTGGCTTCTTACGCTTTCAGCTGGCCGTTGAATGTCAGCAACTTCCTAGCCCTTCAAGCTCAGAGCACCATCTAGCTAGTGAGAAACCTGGAGGTGTTCCTGTTCCTTCAGGCTTTACAATGGAGGCTCTCATTTCTGCAGTACTTGGTGAAATTGTCAGCAGAGCCATATCCGTGATGGTCGAGAAGTGCCTCGAGCAGAGGACCGCCAAGAAGCAGACAACCATCAAGGAGGACCTGCACAGGCTGCAACAACTGCTTATGAGGATATCTGCAGTCGTCGAGGAGGCTGAGGGGCGGTGTGTAACAAACCGAGGGATGATTCATCAGATTAGCACCATGAAAGAGCAAATGTTGAGAGGGTACTTTCTTCTCGACGCCTTAAGGTGCAGAGAGAAGAAAACCGAGGAGGAGGAGGTTAGTCTTGCAATATCCAAATTTAATCCGGCTAAGCGCTTTCGCCTTCTTTCTAGCAACATTCAAACTGAGAGCATCATAATCGGTAGAGACAGCAGTAAGAAGTTGAAGCAGGTTATTCTTGTCCTAGAAAACATGGTTGCTGATATGAAAGAGTTTGCTATATTTTTGATAAGCTACCCTCGGATAAACCGCCAACCTTATGGCGCATATTTGTATTTAGACAAGTATATGTTCGGCCGACAACTGGAGAGGGAACAAGCCGTCAGCTTCTTGCTACACGCGGAGCCTCCAGGGAATGGAAATTTTGGTGTCCTTCCAATTGTTGGTCCTGCATTTGTTGGGAAGAGCACATTTGTGGAACATATTTGCAATGATGAGCATGTGCGTAACCACTTCTCCTTGATCTTGATGTATAGAAAAAACGACCTTGAATATGAAACAGCGACAATTTTTAGAGATGATTGTGTGATCAAGCATCAAAATACTGCCTCGGGTGAAAAAAGGATGTTGGTTGTCATTGAGCTCTTAGGGGACGTGGACAATGGGGCATGGAAGAGGCTGCTGCACTCTGCTAAAACATACATGACACATGGGAGCAAAATCATAATCACTAGTCGTTCAGAGAACATGGCCAGTGTTGGAACAACAGAAACCATCAAGCTAAATTGTTTGTCTAAAGAAGCTTACTGGCATTTCTTCAAGATGCGTGTGTTCGGTAGCATGGATCCAGAGGAGCACCCAACATTAACATGCATAGCCATGGAGCTTTCGCTCGAGATGCGTGGGTCTTTCATAAACGCAAATTGGCTTGCCGCTGTACTGAATGGAAATCTCAGTGCTTGGTTCTGGTGCAGGGTTCTGAAACAGTTTAGGGAGTACGCACAGAAAAATACCTTGGTGTTGGGTAAATATCCCGAGGATCATATGCCTCGGCATGTTTGGACTATTGCTGAAACAAAACAAGGTCCCAAGCAGAGTAAGTCATTTCTGTTACATGGTAGATACCAAAAAGAGCCTGTAGCCGGCGGCAATGATACGAGGATAACATTGGTGGATCTTTTATCCAAGAGGCGAAACGCGGTGCCGCAAGGGAGATTCGAGGTCTTGTCCTGGAGGTCCCTCATACCACCGTACTACAGTTACATAAATGATTGTGAGTTTGTGGGGGACAAGAACACCACTCCATAGTTCTATTCTCATCTACTCGATTAATTATATTTAGCTCACCAGATTGGCATGTACTATTAGACTCTCTTGCGTGCTCTGAGTTCTTGTGGTTCTTGATCAATCGATCTTATATTGCTCTACACTGGAATTGGGTACCCAGTAGCTCATCATGTAGTGTTCTCTATGTACTAATTGTGTCTGTAATCACTCGTATACTTTTCATCTCAAACAAAAGAGCTTCGAACAAAATCCATTGGATACTTCTGCAGACTCTGTTCCTCATTCTTCGATAAAATTAGCTTATTGTATAGCATTTTTTACCAACCACTTGAGAAGCCCGTTTTTTAAATCGTAAACCTGTGCTGCTACTTTTCTTCTCTTCTGTCACCAGTAACGTCGCCTTCGCTGGATTAGCCAGTAATGATTAGCATTCTGAAGTTTATAGCACAGTTGCCTTGTGAAGCTTTCAACACGCCTTTGAATGTCAACAGGCCAAGTATGGACAGTAGCTCATCAAGTAAGGCCCGTTCGTCGACTTTCAGTTTGCTGGTCGATAGTTTCGCTCCATGTAGGTCATCAAGAATAGCCCATCTTGTATGCCGACATCTTATAGGGAGAGTATGTGTGGCAGAGCAAAACTCTGACCTGAAAATAAGTATGAGATAACACTGATGCTGGAAACAGAAGAGGGTTCTTGTATTCTAATTGGAAGTGTAGTACAATCACATTTGTAACTAGGTCCAACACACACGATGACACAACCACACAAAATCATTGAACACACCAACGTAGCATGTAATTGTGGTGGAATATGAAAATCATGTTTATCCAACTAGCCACTCTTTATTTGACCTAGTTTTGCCTATTTTTGCAATTAATTTTCAGCCGTAGACAATAAAATAACCACGCCACATCTACCAATGAATGACCCGGAACCATTGCAAGCATTATTAACAAATTGAACGTAAATCATTTGAGAAATATTTTTTGTTTAGTTCATATAGTGTAACATTTATTTAGTAACATTTAGTACAATACCCACTTGGACGTGCACGCAAAACACCTATCATAGACTTTTTTGAAACAAGGCAAAAGTTTTGCCTTTTATTGATAAATAAGGAGAAAACAACAGGCCTATGCCAACCGAAGAAAGGAAAAAGACATAGCGAAAAATGACTATCTCAGGTGGTAATTTCTCCTAGCTTCTTTGCTCCCACGAGGATCCAGTTTTTTCCTTCGTGTTTGATACGATGTAGCAGTTGTGTCAGCGTAGAGAGCTTGTTGTTGAAGATCCGGGCATTCCTTTCCTTCCAAATCTCCCAAGAGACGAGAATGATCGCCGTCTTGAGCCCTTTCTCAGACTCCGTTGCAGTTGCTGCCACCGCCTTCCAGTACTCTAGCATCGTCGGTCTGCTCTATCCCATGTCCAGCATAAGAGAGGGACATTTGAGCCATGTCGTCGCATCCGCCCAAATACACCTGGAATAGCGGCACTCAAAAATGATGTGTCTAGCCGTTTCTGGCTGGCATCTGCATAGCTGGCAAGTGGGGTTGTGGGGCCATCCCTAATAGCGAGACGATCAAAAGTCCATAGTGGGTTTTGCACTGCGAGACAGGCGAAGAAACTGCACTTGGGGGGGAGCCCAAGTCTTCCAGACGATACTCCCGACGGAGCATGAGGAGGCGCCAAGGAATTGTGCCTTGTAAGCAGAGCTTGCAATGTAATTCATGTCACTCGTCAGGGTCCAAAAAAATGACCACACGCACTTGGCTATGTATCGAAGGACGTTTTCACTAAAAGATGAGATACAAGCCATCAAACCTAGGCTTGTAAAAGTACAAACCCAGTGAAGAGGCCTTCAGCCAACTCATCACCGATGAGATCTGATTGGCTCTTTGGGACAGCTCCGCGCCGTCCGTTTGGGCCAGACCATTTCAGAAGGTACGAACAATAATTTCTGCAATCACTCCGCGTATGCATTTTTTGCTCGCCTCGGGCACGACCGTCCTTATGGCTCGACGTCCGTGGACATGTTTAATCTGGATGTACGTGGGCCATTTTGCGGGTGGGAGGCCGCCCATTGGCTAGCCGTGGGATTTTATGGGTCTAGGTTTCACTCGTTCGTCGCGCTGCGGCCAGGAACCGCTTGGGTCGCACCCGCCCAGTCTCTCTCTGCTATCGCTGCCCCTGGGGTCGGCTTCCTTTCTGCTGCCCGAGTTGGTTACCGCCCACGGGAGATTTCTCCTCAGAGGGGGGCATGACGGGGTTTTCCCGTCGCTTGCGCCCACCGTCTCGGGCCTCGTTGCATTCCTCTCACTGATATTTCGCCATTAGTCAGCGGGTACATTCTCCTCTGCGGGAAGGCGTGTTCCTGCCCTTCGTCCCCTGCCTACGACCATCCCCATTTTCTTCTCCCTCGCTGGTATCGCTTTCTCGCCTCATTTGTTTTGTGCTGTGTTCGCCAATCCGTCTGCCTTGCTTCCTTACTATCAGTGTCAGACGTTGTTTCCGCATGGATGTTCTCTGCTGACGATGCGGGTAAGATCAGGACATGCCTGAACCGTGGGTATTTTCCTTGTTCCGTCCTGGCATCGGGTCGGCGGAACAGTGATTTTCTTCGGTCACATCTTTTTTAGCCGTGCGGGCTTCTAATGTTCTTTTCTTTCTTTGCAGTTTGTCGAATGTTCAAGATCATCTCCTGCTCAGGTGGTCGCGACTGTTTTCCTAAATTTAGAGTCTACGCGTGCCTATGGACTATGGTCAGCGAAACTGCGCTCAGTTGCCGATGTTACCTTATTTTCGTTATAGTTTTTGTTTTCTTTCGGGTCTTTCTTACATGTTTTGTTCTCTGGTTTTAAGCTGAGTAGGAAGTATTTTGCACTATATACAATGTATGTATAGGACATTGCCGTTGGCGTGGTCACATCGATGTCACTCGCCGCAGAGACGCATAGAAATTGTTTGACGAAATGAATGAGCCAAATAACTTGTTTACTCTGTTAATTATAGGGGATCGGTTAGAAACGTCACTTTTTTAGAGGAGCAAATATACTCTAAAGGATAAGGAAGCATATAGAGGACTAAATTTTGAGAGATCGGTTAGCGATGCCCTAATGTTGCACCTAAAATCAAGCTATATCAATCCTTCCTAGCTATATTTAACACTTACATGTTGCAGCATATTTTCGTTGGGATGTACTATAATGAGTACACTTGGTTTTGCTATGTGGATCTGGTCATCTGGATGGTGGTTAGTCGCAAATCGCAAGTGTCCTTTGTCTTTTTTTTTTTTGCGGGAAAGTTCAACTGACATTGTACAAGGCTCTATTACAGAGAGATCCAGCAAAACAAGAAAATTACATCAAGGCCCACAGGATCCCGGAGATGAAGACGAAGCACAGACCGTATCGCCGGCGCGCCGCCACCACTCCTTCCTCGTAGAACAGAAGGAGCCCCTCCATGGCCGGGAAGTCGACGAAGCTTGGCTCCACCGGAGCCTCCACCCTGCGCCGTCATCGCCACCACCTTGCAACAAAGCAGATCAAACTCTCTTATTAGCGAAACCCGGAGCCGCCGCAACTCGGACTCCGGCAAGGGGAAGCCCCGCACAGCAGCTCCGGAGAACTGCGAGCGAGGACCAGGCGGGAATTCCACGACGAAGCTCCCAGGAGCTCCACCGCCGGAGAGGAAGAATCCCACCACCAAAATCCACTCCGACCGCGCCGCCGTCTCCCCAACGCCGCCGGCTGGAAGTCTACTCGACCCTACGCTATGTACGCGGCGAGATCCGGCGTTCCCCCACCCTCCCGCCGCCGAAGCGGCCGACGGAGGGATGGGGAAGCCACCGGATCCACGCCGGCGAGGTGGGCGAACGGGCGGAACCAGAAAATCGCCTCTCTGGAACTGTAGCGGGAGAGGATAAGGTCCAAGGTCCTTTTTTCGCAAGTGTCCTTTGTCTGATGTCATGGACAAGCCTACAAGGAAATTAGGCAAGTGGTTATGATGCCTAAATTTCGAAAGCCTTGTGCCTGGCCTTGACTGGTTGGGACTTGGGAGCCTTGTAGTTAGCTTCTCGCCGGCGCCGCGCAGCCCGGGACGACGGGCATGTCCACCGAGTGAAAATCCACGCGTCAGTTCAG
Organism: Poa pratensis; assembly: GCA_947311845.1. Lineage (NCBI taxonomy): Eukaryota > Viridiplantae > Streptophyta > Magnoliopsida > Poales > Poaceae > Poa > Poa pratensis. The sequence continues at coordinate 42,900,169 of CAMZMU010000060.1, read as the reverse complement.
GCTATCGAGATGAAGCAACAACTGAAACAACACAGTGGGGAAACACCACCACGGACCTGATTGTGCAGGCGACCAGGCGTCGTTAAGGAACGGAATAAAAATATAATCTCACTGCTGTTGATGTTTTTTCCTCTTAGAGAGAAGTCCAAAAAAGGCCCTGCTTATTTATGAAAGCGACAGGATTTTACATATGAAAAAACGCCGGCAAAAACTGGGTAAAAAGGATTGCGTTTTTAGCATTAGGCACACACGCTGTAGCAGGTGGAAACATCGAAGAAAATAATTTCCTTCTGTCATAGCAGCGCCTTCTTTGCTAAAATTTATGCAAAATTGCTTTGCGAGGCTTTCCACGGAGGAATTAAAGGCATCTTGTCAGGAAGTGCAACCCCGGCCCTTGGAGGAGTTCCTGCTGGTCCACAGTGTCTTGATGGCAGGCAACATCACTCACCAATCTTGAAAGTTCAGGCAACCTATATGCGCCGCTATAAAGATCAGCTACACAACACAACCACAAAATATTGTAGCATGAAAAACAGATATTTTCTTCTGGCAACAGTATTCCGCCTTCGTTGGATGGCCAGATGGGTCAACAAAGACTAGAAGAATCCCCATTTTATGGAAACGCGTAGCACAATTGGGCTTCTTAAGCTTTCAATGGCCGTTGAATGTCAGCAACTTCCTAGCCCCTTCAAGCTCAGAGTACCATCTAGCCAGTGAGAAACCTGGAGGTGTTCCTGTTCCTTCAGGCTTTACAATGGAGGCTCTCATTTCTGCGGTACTTGGTGAAATTGTCAGCAGAGCCATATCCGTGGTGGTCGAGAGGTGCCTCGAGCAGAGGACCGCCAAGAAGCGGACAACCATCAAGGAGGACCTGCACAGGCTGCACCAACTGCTTGTGAGGATATCTGCAGTCGTCGAAGAGTCTGAGGGGCGGTGTGTAACAAACCGAGGGATGATTCATCAGATCAGCACCATGAAAGAGCAAATGTTGAGAGGGTACTTTCTTCTCAACGCCTTCAGGTGTAGAGAGAAGAAAACCGAGGAGGAGGTTAGTCTTGCTATATCCAAATTTAATCCGGCTAAACGCTTTCGACTTCTTTCTAGCAGCACTCAAACTGAGAACATCATAATTAGTAGAGACAGCAGTAAGAAGCTGAAGCAGGTTATTCTTGTCCTAGAAAACATGGTTGCTGATATGAAAGAGTTTGCTATATTTCTGACAAACTACCCTCGGATGTACCGCCAACACTATGGTGCATATTTGTATTTAGACAAGTACATGTTACGGCCGGCAAATGGAGTGGGAACAAGCCATCAGCTTCTTGCTACACGCTGATCCTCTAGGGAATGTAAATTTTGGTGTCCTTCCAATTGTTGGGCCTGCATATGTTGGGAAGAGCACATTTGTGGAACATATTTGCAACGATGAGCGTGTGCGTAATCACTTCTCATTGATCTTGATCTATACCAAAAACGACCTTCAATATGAAACCGCAACGACTTTTAGAGATGATTGTGTGATCAAGCATCACAATATTGTCTCGGGTGAAAAAAGGTTGTTGGTTGTCATGGAGCTCTTAGGGGATGTGGACAATGGGGCATGGAAGAGGCTGCTGCACTCTGCTGAAACATACATGACACATGGGAGCAAAATCATAATCACTAGTCGATCAGAGAAGACGGCCAGCCTTGGAACAACTGAAGCTCTCAGGCTAAAAAAATTGTGTAAAGAAGCCTACTGGTATTTCTTCAAGATGCTCGTATTCGGAAGTGCAGGTCCAGAGGAGGACCCGAAGTTAACATCCATAGCCATGGAGCTAGCCCTTGAGATGCGCGGATCTTTCATATATGCATATATTGTTGCCGCCGTACTAGGAAGAAATCTCGATGCTCGGTTCTGGTTCATGGTTCTCAGAAACGTTAGGGAGCACGCACAGAAGAATAACCTATTGTTTGGTGAATATCCTCTTATGGAGAGGCCTCGGTATATTTTGAGCATGGCCAGAACACGGGAAGGTTCTAAAGATATTAAGTTCCTTATAAGTTGTGACTACCAAAAAGTGCTTGCTTCTCACTGCGAGATTCCAAATATAACAACGGTGAATCTGGTATCAGGGACCTGGAGCACTATGCCACAGGGGAAATTTAAGGTCCTGACATGGAGGTCTCGCATACCACCGTACTACATCTACATCGCTGACTGTGAGTTTGTGCAGCACGAGAGCAGTACCACACCATAAGGAAGAAAAAAAGCGCTCTTTGGCACTGGTGACCTTGCTTTGAGTTACTGTTGGTTCTCTTGTCATGGCTAGACAGATCGGTAGGTAGGCTGGAATTCCGTCTCTAAATGTTGTTTCTTGATTTGAGTTCTTGTGGTTCTAGACCGATTGCTGTTATATTAGATGATATGTTGTAATCTTTTTGATGGGATATATTGTAATTGTAACCCAATATGTATGTCATCTTGTAGGCCTCCTTAATTACTGATTGTGTTTGTAGGTATTATACTCTTCATTGTAATAAACAAAACCTTTGTATTCAAGTACTCCCTTTGTACCCAAATATAAAATAATTTAGATATTTCAACATGGACGGAAAGAAATGAGTTAACAGACACACTACAACGTGTCTATAATTAACATGTGACATGGAAAAATTAGAACAACTTATAATTTTGAATAGAGTGAGTAGTTGATATTTCTGCAGACTATTTGACTTTTGGGACAGAGCTGACGGCTTGTTCCCAACGAAACTTGGAATAGATCAATAGAGTGAATAGCTCCAGTGAGTAGTTGATGTTCGGCTTGTCTATAATTAACATGTGACTCGTCGGCTTGTCTATAATTAACATGTGACTCATTGCGTTAACAACGAAACTTGGGTCTTTGCCTCCACTGTGAGGTGTGAACCCGGGTAACCCTTTGGGTATCCCGTACTCTGACCTCCATTGTAGCCTTGCCTCACACCTTTCTTACTGCGCTGTCAAGCCGTATGGCTACACAATCGAGTTCCCCTTGATATTTGGCGCCCGCATGGGGCCCGTGACTCTTGGAGCCATGATCATGGCGACAACAACGCCTTCCGAGGATGTCCACTTTGTCTCTGCACAAATCGTGCGACTTGGTCCGCCCGCCAAAGACAACAACGGCGGCTTCGTCTTTGCTCCTCGTCATAGTTGACAATTGGGGACCTGAGCTACGGGTCTAACTCCTCATATCCGCAATGTTAATGTGTGCCAGACACTGTTGATGACGAGCTCAAGGAAGAGCCTCCCGGGAATATCTTACTCCAGGTTTTCTTCTTTACTAGGGGACTATGCGCGGGCTCCGCCGCGCCCGTCGGATAAAATTTCGAATTGTTTAACCGTAAAATTGTTGGAATTCAAATATTGTCTAGGTTGATAAGTTGTTTAATTTTTTGGAATGGCCAAACTGGGGAGCTGTTCATAGTTGAATTGTTTTCACGTTTGCGAAATGCTTAGATTTTGTGTTCATGATCTGTCTGTAATATTTGTGGAATTTGATTTTTTATCTGAAGACATAATAATACGTCAAATATTTGTGTTTTTTTAGACAAATGACGTCTCTATTGTAAGTTGGAACATTACTTATAGTTTTTAGATAAATGACTCTATTATTAAGAGAGATGTGAGACTCTATTATTAAGAGAGCTGTGAAACGTTTCGAGTATTGTAAAAAAAATGGCTTCATTACCATTTGTTTGAGCAGTTGGAACATTGGGTAAATAATACTTCCTTTTTCTCTTTTTTCTTTTGTTTGAACAAAACTTAGAATATTTCAGATTTTTTATCTCTTGTAGATCGGATTTTTTTTCATTGAAATTAAGCAAAAGCAGATCTTATTTTCCATCAGTTAGCAAACCCCATACAGGACGTTGTGATTTAAAACGTTAAAATTCGTCGCAATTTGTCGTCTCGAGCATCTCCAGTTTTGTTTAGCAAATTTAAATGTTCAAATATGATTGTAGTTTGATATAGATATTTATTTGATGTACAAAATCAGTAGGAATACAGTATGTAAGTATTTTGCAAACTAAAATCCATTTATTTAGATGGAATGCATTTAGGCTTTGTCTAAATATTTGCCAACTTGAAATGTTGAGAAATGTTTGTATGTTGTCACAAGTAGGTAGCATATATTTTTCGGGTCATCTCGATATGTTTTTATAACTTTTTTTATATTTTTCTGATGGTTATTTTTTAAAGTGTTGGATGTGCAATGTTTTTTTCCTAGAATTAGTTAATCTAAAATTGGAAGAATCGCATCTGAATTTCATATTTGGACGAAGCTAATTTAGGTTGTTTTCAAATATTTTCCAAATTGGAATATTCAATTTAAGCCCACATTTAGAGGAAATGTATTGTGCGAGCATTTGTTAAATTCAACTCCACATAATTAGGGGAAGTTTTATTTTAATTTTTCCAAATATTGTCCAAACTGAAATATTCAATTTAAGTTCATAATTAGAGGAGATGCATTATATGAACATTTACTAAATTCAACTACATATAATTAGGGGAAGTTCATTTGAATGTTTTGAAATGTTCACCAATTTTAGACGTTCAATTTATTTAGTTTTATGTGTCCAAGTAGATTTAACAAAATAAATTGGAGACAACCCATAAGTTCAAAAGTTATTTTTTTAGTGTTTTTTCATAAACATGGTTCAAAGTTATGCAAACATGCATGAATTTGACATAAGCAGATAGCTTACATTTTTCTGAACATTTTGACATATTGAACACATTTTTCTGACTTGTAGATTGAAGCATATGAATTTTGCAATTTTTAGCATTTTTCTGTAAATATAAAAAAATGGCAAGCGGGGCCCGCCTGTCAGCCTGGCCCGCGATGACGTCGAGGTGACGTCACCCGGCGGCCATGGCCAACGCGGGCGAGCTCGGGAGAGCACGCCCCGCTCGCCCCAGCACGCTGGCGAGGCCGGCGGTGCGCGGATCCGCGCCAGGGAAGTGCGCTTAAGCAAGACTTTGACTCCTAAACAAGTTTTTTGATATATAATATTTATGTTGTGAAGAAGTACTGAAGATCATTTGTATGACCTTGTTGATGCCATCATGAAAGGATAGTTTTTGTGCCAAATTGATTCTGAGAGGATTATTGCAAATACTAAATCGCCCCTAAGTTATGGTTTATTCATTCTATACATATTAGTGCTATACAATGATGAATTTGGTAAATGAATAATAATACCTTGTAGATCCATGGTGATTCAGTGGTTTCGCTGCAAAACAAAATGAAATAATGAAGTAATGATTAGATAGAGGAAAAGATTCCAATGTTAGTGGGCTAGTTATTTGTGACACTGTAATGGGAATTCATATGCTGCTGCAACCGCGAAAAACATTTTGGAATGTCAAAAAAAATCCGAACAAAATTTGACGCATACATCTCGACATTTTGTGTGCGCCAATTTTTCAGACATTTCATAATGCAGTTAATGTACATATTATAAACAGGGAGCATATACTCTCGGGTGTAATACATTTCACTCTGATTTTATAATTCATATATAAAAGTCTAAGAAACAAACAAAAATTGACAGCACCCATAACGATCATAAGAAATACAAAACTATCTATATCCATTTACCAACATAAGATGTACTAAAACTATCAAAAGTAAGTGGAAGAAAGCTGTTATGTCAAAGAATCCTATGAATCCATAAGCCTGGAAACAAAACATATCAGGATTAAATCACTTTCTTTGATCTGTAGGATATCACCCCATAATCCCGAGGAGAGATGACAAAAAAAATCTAAGTCAATATACAGATAGTACATTTCGAGCCTCGCCCTGGTTGGTCTTTTATTGGTCCAAAACTGATGTAAGTTCCACAGTCCCCTGAAAAAAATCGACATTGGCCGGTAAACGTGCTTGGCTTGCAGTATTAGGAAACTTTTTAGCCCCCTTTCTGACCCATTCGTTCGAAAAATTTCACACAGCCTCACTGGTCCTGTTTAAAATGCTCTGGTTTTCCTGTACACTGCCAAAAACCCCGTGAACTGTCACGGATGGAAAATAAATCCAAACTCCCAAGTGGGGCCTTAAGGAGCTGTCAATCTGAAAACAAAGCTGTAAAAAGCAAATCAGGATGGTTACACTTTTTTCATTCGAACGGTAAGGAGGAGTTGCAATCTGAGACTGGTGTCTAAGTTTCAGAGACCTACAGGTGCACTGGAGCGGACAATTGGCCCAAGCTCTTCTACATAACCTGGAGATGAGGAGAACTTTACCTCAACGGTTGCAGAATATAATTAAATTCTGAGGCATGCATATACTTTGTTTGCAAGAACAGAAAAAGGCACCATAATAATGCAACAATGCCAGGATCGGCCTTGGCACATACGTATAGTAGAATGTTTCTGTACGGTTTTGCGATCATCTATCATTGCACCTTATATCTTCATTAATAAACAAATTCAGGTAAAAAGTAATTGTACAAAAGTAAGCATAATAGTAGATCTGTTAAGTCAAGAGTATTTCAGGTCATACACTGGCACCCGATGCCAAAGACTTAATTTGACAAACACCTTGCCTGCAACAACCTACAGATATTAGTGCATGCATGCAATGGATGATATGACTTAATTAAGACATGACTTAACTAATGAATGATGGATAGAAAAATTACTTCCCTCCAGTAACAACTAAAATATTCACTTACCCCTCAATCTTGGACTAAAATTATTCTGCTCTTGTCCTATGACCTCAAAAACCTGTATATAAAACTTATTTCCTTTTGAGCAGCTCTATTTTGTAAGCACCCTGATGGGCTAATGCGTGTAACTGCTGCAGCAGTGTAACTTTTCAGCGCCACTATTGCTCAAATAGACCACTGCATATGAAATATCTGGGTCGTTCTGTACATTTGCTTATTTATTTTTGTTGCAAGGAAGCTATGCATATTTGGCTACCTTAACTCAAAAGTTCAGAAGTTGTAGCAGCAAACACCAAACACTGGACAACAATAACTACATCATATACCGCTCAGAATCTTGATATACCATTGAGATGGAACACACAAAAGAACTCTGTGCACTGTGCAGTGAACTCCAAAATAACAATGCAAGCAATGACAGGCCCAAGAAGAAGAAATACAGTGTACTTTTTACATCAAATCAAGCGCCTGGCAGGTCCCTGAAGCTGTGGATGTTGCATGCACGCATGTGGTTGTAGATTGCGCTGAGGCAGCTGGTTAATCGTTTTTGGCCGCCATGTGCTCTACAGTGTCTCGCTTGTAGATAACCTATTCCATATCAAATTAGTACATGCATCTGACGGGAAAACTAAAGCACGTTACTTGCCTGAGATTGGAGGCAATGGTGTCGGAGCCAGTAGCGGATGCCCTCCAGCAGCACGGCAGATGGCTGCACGAATCCGCCATCGATTGTGGAAATTAGGCAGACCTAGAAGTTATTGGACTATATGGTAAGCAATTTGTGGCCGGCGCGAGGATGCCCCTAGCAGTTCTGTTATCTGCTTAATTCATGAGAGGTGAAAAGATATGCTGCTCGCATACCTGCGAGTCGAAGACCGCTCTCTCGCCATGACTTGCTTATGTTTTTGGGCCGATTTTTTTTTGTTTGTAGGAAGTACGTGCGTGATGTTTCTGCCAATCCTCCTTTTGATGGATGCCCGCGGCGTTGCAGAAATCCATGCACTCATCTGGAGCATGATAAACTCCTAGTATAACATGCCAATGATCAATCAGAGAAAGCAATAAGAAAAGAGAATTTCGGGCTGCTCATAGTACCTAGATGAATCTGACGCATCCGCCTGCTAATTACCTGCAAAAGTAGTTTGATATATCTTAGCGAAATCTGCAGCAAAGTATAACAACAGAGTTAATAAACAGCAAAAGTTGGTACATTCGAGGGAGGTAAATTGTTTCTACAGATATAGCAACAAAAAAAAAGTCAAGAAGATAACAGAGTAGCATATATAAATTCGTCCAACTAATACAAAACAAACTGATCCAACAGTAGGTCATAAAATACATGGATAGAGCTTCAGTGGTACATGGCAGTTTATGGAAGGCAAATGATGCAATGATGACAGAGCATTTTCACAAAGTGTAACCTAAGCAACCACCACAAATGGCTAGCACTAGAGGAGCGGTTTCACTGATTGAGTATTTAAAGATTCCAATTTTTCGAAAGCACCGACATATCAGATTTTTCGCCAACATGCTAACACCATTGAAGCACTGTCTCACATGCCATATCGATGTCAACATATCTAAATTGTCTGTCCAACTATGCTTAGGTACAGTAAAAAGAGCATGGAAATACCTTGGACTTGATGATGTCCGGTAAACAAAGCCTGAATAGCTGCATTGGACCTGAATGCCACCGATGTTGCTGCTTCCTATAAGCCTCATATGACTCGGGTAATTCGCATTGGCACTGTCAAAAGTATAACAAACAGTTCAGCTCAACTGAAATGGTAAACTAAATTACCAAGTTAGGTGTCGAGAAGGAATTGGTCATATGCAATACCTCGACGTCATTGAGGAAGATAAACTTCCAGCCATGGAGATGCGCCCGAACTGCAATGTCCATATCCTCCACTGTCGTCCGCTCCAGCCACCCGCCCGACTCCTCCAATGCCTTGATCCTCCACACTCCAGCGGTGCCATTGAACCCAAAGAAATTTAAGAAGACGCCGTTCACCTGCTGCTCCACCTCAAAGTGGAAGCAGAGATTGATGTTCTGCAACCGAGTCAATAAGTTCTCATCCGTGTTGACGAACGACCATCTAGCTTGCACCAGCCCCAATTCATCATTGTCCTGAAACAGCCCAATTGATAAATCAGAATTGGAATACTAACCTGATGATGCTTGGTTGATACCAAAAAAGAAGTACAACATTCCCCTGGATTTACCTTGAAATGCGGCACGCTGCGTTTCAAAAAGTCTGGGTTAGGTTGGAAGTCAGCGTCAAAGATGGCAACAAATTCGTAATCCTTGACGTAGCTGCAGCCCATGGCCGACTTGAGGTTCCCAGCCTTGTACCCGTCCCTGAGCACACGATGCCGGTAGAGAATCCGAGCCCCGTTCTACTGCCACTTCGCAACCTCCTCTCTGATGAGTGACTGCGTCGTGGGTCGTCGGAGTCATCCAAAACCTGAACCAGGAAGTTGGACCTCGGCCAATCAAGGTTGCAGACGGCCGCAATCGACTGCTGATACACCTGAACGACGACCAGATGGTTAAACTATTGCAAAATTGCAGGAAAAGAATATAATGCATCTGCAGAGCAAGAGTAAAATTCTGCGGCGACATTAACCTCTTTCTCGTTGCACATTGGTATCTGGACGAGCACCATGGGGTAGTAGCCGGCGTCAGGGTCCTCGGCGTCCGGCAACGCCGCGGATTTGAGCTCCGGCTTGATGCGCTTGAGCTTGATGTAGAAGCAGCCGAGGCACTGGATGAGGCGGTCGGCGCTCTGTATGAGGAAGAGCACGACGCAGGCGTCGGTGAGGAACTGGAGCAGCGGCGCGAGGTAGGCGGCGCGGAGGCGCAGCCAGGAGCCGTAGAGCGACTCGACGCCGATAATGGGGAGGGCCAGCGCGGAGGCGGCGAGGTTCCAGCCGTTGAAGTGCGCGGCCAGCTCGACGGCGAGGAGGAGCATGGAGAGGACGAGGAAGGCCCTGATGCAGGCGTAGAAGCGGGAGCGCAGCACGGGGCTCTCCGCGCCCGCGGCGCCGGCGCCGGCGTCGGTGCGCCCGTCGGCCACCCTGCGCCTGGCGGCGGCGCCGAGCGCGACGGCCGCGGAGGCCAGCGACGCGGGGCAACCCGCCGCGCGGTGCGCCTTGAGCAGCAGCACCCAGGTGATCTGCTTGGCGTTCTTGCCGCGGCCACTCTTGCGGCGGCCGACCAGGAAGTCCTCGTCGTCGTGGTCCTCCGGCGAGATCTCGGAGATGGACCAGTTGGGGAGCATTTTCGTGGCGGCGGACGCCGAGCGCGCCGGCGGCAAATCCGGCGTCGATCCGTCGTCCTGGCAGGCGCATTTCCGCGAGGAGGTGAAGGGCGGCGCGGCGGAGCTCCCCGTGGCCGCGGATCTGGCCGGGGAGGGCCGTGGTGGCGGCGCTGCGCGGCGGCGACCCGCGGTGGCGCGCGGGGAGAGAGGGAGAGGGGGTGTGCGGACGGTTTTGCACGAAAGTCCTTCCACTTTGCAAAATTTACAAATCGGTACCTTGCGGGGGGTTTCGCAAAAAGGTCGCGCCAAAGTTCGTGCGCGCGGGTGACCGTCTGTGACCGACGCGACCGGGTGGTGACCGGGCCACGCGTCAGCACGCGATTGGTGAAAAATCGGCGTGAACAATGCCGCATTGGAATGAGGGCGACGTGGGCGAATCCTGGACATCCGTCGCGCGGATCGGACGGCCGTGGATTGCGGGCGACGTGGTCACCAACTCACCATCCAACTTTTTCCTCGTGCGTTCTCGCAAATTCCTTTGCCGAATCATCTCCGTTATAGGATTAGAATTCGAAGGCTGCCGTCTCTCGTTTCCCTCCTTGCTACAGTAAATCGAGGCGAAAAAGAGGCGACCAAAGTTTTCGCCGGCGAATCCGCCGTTTCCCTTCGTCTCCGGCGCCGTTCCGGCGTCGCGAGACGGGGGGAAACTCCGGATCTCGTCCGTGCGAGTAGCTAGGTATAGGTTTTTAGGTTTCTTTGCCGTCGTCATCGAGCTGGAGAAGATGGCGGCGACCGTGAAGAATAAGTCCTCCCCCTCTTTTCTCCGGTCCGGCGGCGCTGTCGCCGGGGAGGCTGTGGAGGTTTGTGTCTCCTTGCAGGTGGCCGACATGGCGACGTCGGCTTGCGTGCGTGATGGAGTTCCCGTCCTTCGGGCCTGTCGCCATCGTTTCGTCATCTTCCCCAGTGGCGAGATGAGGTTCGTGAGGTGCTGTGATGGGGACGAGCTCGGTTCTTATGGAAGCTCGCCGGCGACGGCCCCGAAGACGGCGGCATCTCCTTCGGCGCGTAGGGCTCTCGTGGCCCCTTTCTTGGAGGACTTCCGGCTGCTTGCCGTACCAAAGCTTCTCCGGAGCGATCATGGCGGTGGCGTGCCTTCAGTGTGTGCTATCGACAGAGATGGCCGTCTCTTCCCAGGACTTATTTGTAATTTTATGTTTCTCAGAGGGGTTTGTACTGGTGTGATTTCTTAATAGATCTGGGCTTTTGTGTCAAAAAAAAATCATCTCCGTTATTATTCCTAAATCAATCTCTACTCTCCCAAAACAGAAATTAATCTCTCGATCTAGACAGATCAGAAGCCCAAATCTGCCACCCATGCTCCGGTGGCTCAAATGGTGGCTTTGAATCGGCCGTCTATCATGATGTGGAGAAGTAATTTCCGGTGGACACCGGCCATCTCCTACGGCGGCAGCATCCGGAAGGCCGCGCGTGGTCGCCGGGTGCCAACAGCAGAACAGCTCCATCATGATCATGTCCGACGGCCGGGACACCTCCACCTCCCCACGCCCCTCCCCTCCCCTCCAGCATCTCCACCACGCACGGCCGCGCCACTGCCTTCTCACCGCACTCCGCACCGGGCGCCGCCTCCTCCATCACCCCGCCACCATCGAAGAGCCTCCCATTCGCTACCTCCATCACGCACTCCTCCCGCGAACTTGGGCAGGTACGACCACCGGCCGTCCTCCACCCGAGCGACCATCTCCAGCACCATATGATGGACACAGGGCGGCCGTGCCCTTACATACTGGGGTCATCACTCAGCTTGTTGAAATTTGTGCACAATTGCTTTTCCGAAGCTTTCCAACAGACGATTGAAAGTCATCGATCGAGACAGCTCTTGTGGAAGTTCAGGCAACCTATATAGACCGCTACAGAAAAAATCAGCACCGCAAGCCAGAGTCAACACAAAATATTTGAGCAAACACAACCACTGCCAGATATTACAGGTATTTCAAAGAAAGGTGAGATCTGGTTGCCTGTTGATTCCAACGTGCGAACCACGTAGCATCAAGTTTCCACCATGCTGACATCTAAATCCCCATTTTCTGGCCTCATTAGATGGGTCAACAAAGACTAGGAGAATCCACATTTTCTGAAACGTGTGGCACAATTGTCTTCTTGACCTTTCAGTTGGTCGTCAAATGTCACCAACTGCCAAACTCCTTCAAGCTCGGAACACCATCTAGCTAGTGAGAAGCCTGGAGCGGTTTTTGTTCCTGCAGGCTTTAAAATGGAGACCATCATTTCTGCAGTACTTGGTGATATTGTCAGCAGGGCCATATCGGTGGTGGTCCAGAAGTTTCGCGAGCAGACAAACATCGAAGAGGATCTTCAGAGGCTGCGCCAGCTGCTTCTCAGGATACATGTTGTAGTCGAGGAGGCTGATGGGCGGTGGATCACAAACAAAGGGAGGATCCTTCAGGTTAGCACGATGAGAGAGCAAATGTTCAGAGGGTACTTTCTTGTTGACGCCTTCAGGAGGTGCCAAGAGAAGAAAACTGAGGACAAGGAGGTGAGTCTTGCTCAATCCAGATTTAATCCGGCTAAGCGCCTTCGCCTCCTTACTAGCAACCCTCAGTATGAGGACATGTTAATTGGTAGAGTCAGCAGTAAGGAATTGAAGCAGGTTCTTCTTATCCTAGAGAACATGGTTTCCGATCTGAAGGAGATTGCTATATTTATCATGAGCTACCCTCGGATTTACCGTCAACCTTATGGCGCATATTTATATTTGGACAAGTATATGTTTGGCCGCCAAACGGAGAGGGAACAAGCCATTAACTTCTTGCTACAAGCTGAGCCTCTAGGGGTGAAAAGTTGGGTGTCCTTCCAATCGTTGGTCCTGGACGTGTTGGGAAGAGCACTCTTGTGGAACATGTTTGTGATGATGAGCGTGTGCGCAGTCACTTCTCCTTGATCTTGATGTACAGCGGAAATGACCTCAAGGATGAAACAGCGATGACTTTTCGAGATCATTGTGTGATCAAGCATCAAAATATTACCTCGGGTGAAGAAAGGTCGTTGGTTGTCATTGAGCTCTTAGGGGACGAAGAGAGTGGGGCATGGAAGACGCTGCTGCACTCTGCTGAAACATGCATGACACATGGCAGCAAAATTATAATTACCAGTCGATCAGAGAAGACGGTCAGCCTTGGAACAACGGAAGCGATCAAGCTAAAATTTTTGTCTAAAGAAGCCTACTGGTATTTTTTCAAGATGCTCGTATTCGGTAGTACAGATCCAGAGGAGCACCCCAAGTTAACATCCATAGCCATGGAGCTAGCCCTTGAGATGCGTGGATCTTTCATATTTGCATATACTGTTGCGGCTTTACTGAGAGAAAATCTCGGAGCCCAGTTCTGGTCCAGGCTTCTCACACAGGTTAGGAAGTACACGCAGAGCAATACCTTGTTGTTCGGTGAATATCCTCTTCCAGAAAGACCTCGGTATGGTTGGAGCATGGCCAGAAAATGGCAAGGTTCTAAGGATATTAAGTTCTTTATGTGTGGTGACTACCAAAAAGGGCATGCTTCTCAGTGCGAGGTTCCAAAGATAACATCAATAGATCTTCTATGCGGGACCTGGAGCGTGATGCCACGGGGCAAATTTGAGGCCTTGAGCTGGAGATCCCTTATACCGCCATACTACAGCTACGTGTTTTCTTGTGAGTTTGTGCAGCATAGAGAACACCAGGACATAGAGCCATAGAGGCCGTTCTTGGTTTGAGTTGATCTGGTTGTAATGGACTGATGGGTCCTGTAATATTGTAGTTATCATTCAGCCACATGTGGATCCTTTTGTATTTGTAATCTCTTGCATACTCTTTGTCCCAATAAAGCCATGAAATCAAATCTATTTGATTAGTCAAATACGGGATGTACAATTCAATGAGCTTTCTTGGTCGGCGAAATGTGGAAGGGGAGTTGTGATGTGGTGAGCACCTTCTCGTCCTTGGGTTCCTTATCCATTGGGTTTTGATGCGCATCTTGATGGCATTGGGAACCTACCCAATAAGCATCCAGATCTACATAATCATATACCACTCTTTTAGTATTACGCCCAGAAATACCTAAAATGAGCAGCAGAATGCCCAGGCGGTAATGATTACGCCAGAATCACAACGTTATTGTTAGTATTTCAGCAACTTTAAGGGAAAATTATATTTGTAAACATAGCAATATATGTATGTCTGACCTTCTTAGCATTCAGCATTTTCTTTCTTCTAATGGGAATCTGTTGCATGCCTATAAATTTTCTATGCATTGATAGATGTAAGTGTTAGATGTGTCCAAGGAGCCGCAACTGGAATCACTAGTGAGCTTCAAAACTGCACGGATCATTCCTTGGTTTTTGACGCTCCCTCGCAAACGGCATGGATCTTCAGAAGCAGTTTTTGCAGCCTCTGCATATTTAACAGCGCAGTTGCCTGTTTGCGGTATTTCTCCACCATTCCTTCTACTAGTTAATAGCGTCTTGTAGAAGAAAAAAAAACACCTAATGACAGTCTGTGGAGTTCAGACAACCCGCATGTGCTGCCACAAAGATTAGTACGCAAGTGAAAATTCTTGCAAGAGTTCAGCCTAACAAGACGAAACAATGGTTAAAACAACATTGTGAGCTAAAACACCACCGCTGCTTGATTGTGCGGGCGTTGGAAAAAATGGAAGAGGACTGTGATGTGAGTCATGCAATTCCAGGTTTCCACCAATCTCTAAATCGAAAAGAAATACTTTTCTTCTGTCAAAACAATATCGCCTTCGTTGGCTCGGTCATGCAAGAAAATAACAAAAAACCACATAATTGCGCACAAGACGACGATGAACCACCACCTTAGCGCTTTGTGACACATAAATATCACTATTGGGACCATGCTGTGACGCAGAGCACTAATCACCCGTGATTAGCGTTCTAACAGGATTTCTGGTAGGTGGGACCCGCTTTCAGTGCACATGTGGCAAAAAAAAATAGCAGACACTTTGTCGAACACGTTGTGTGCAATGGCGCTTTGATTCCAGCTCCGTCCTGGGCGTGGGCTCCTGTTGGGCCCTCGGCAAGCACTTCCGCCGCGCAGGCGTCGACCACGGGCGGCGAGGTGGTGTGGCTGCAGGTCGTGGGCAATATGGGTGCGGTTCTGCTAGTCCGCCGCCAAACCCTTGCCGGCGCAGACCACGCGCAGCTAGCACGCACGCACGGACGCGCTGCAGCTAGCGAGCTCGCCATGTCCGCGTCCAAGTTCGTGGCCGAACTCTGTGGAGGGCCGAGATCCGCTGACGGCGAGCCACGAGCGATGCCGTCACGGACAGCGCCCGACATGCGCGTTGCCGGCCGCGTCGCCGGCAGTGCCGCGAGCGGAGCAGCCACTCGCCTCGTCTCGTGCCAACTGCGTTGCGACAGCAGCGCGCCGCCGACAGCAACGTTGGCCGCGCCCTTGCCGCCAGGAAGACCATGGGCCTCGTCTTCGTCCTCAAACTGCGTGTCCTGGCGTGAGGGGTGTGTCCTCGACCAGCACATGCGCGGGGCGGGGCGTCGGCCACGGCCTACGCGGGCGCGGCCATACGTGTGCGCGGGGCGAGCGCCGGCCACGGCCTGCGTGGGCGTGGGCGCGAGATCGAGCAGCCACGGCGCGGGCGCGAGCTCGAGCGGTCACGGGCCAGCGAGGCGACTATGTGCACGAGCTAAGGGTTGGCGCGGCAGCGGCTCCGTGCACGAGCTGGGGGTGGGCGGGGCGGCGGCTCCGTTCATCTCCTGCGCGTGGCTGTGGGCGGGGCGGCGGCTTCGTGCACGAGCTGGCCATGCCCTGCGTGGCGGCCGGCGCGGGCGTGCTCTACCAGTACCGGTGCAGCACGGGCACGGTGACAGAAGAAAAAAGAAAAAGGAAAGAAAAATAAAAGGTAGCGTTGACCTGCTTTTTTTGCCACATAGACCTGACGGATGGATCCGATCTGTCATAAATCGTGTTAACATGCTTAAACAGACAAATTAGTACTCTGCGTCACAGCATGGTCCTAATAGTGGTATTTATGTGTCACAATGTCCTAAGGTGGTGGTTCATCGTCGTCTTGTGAGCAATTGTGGTGGTTTTTGTCATTTTCTCCCTTCATGCTCAAAGCACCATCTATCCACTGACGGCAGAGATTTTAAGTGATCGTTAGAGCTATATTCTCCATGGTAGAGAAGTGATCCCAGCACGATAAGAGGATCTGCAGAGGCTGCGCTCCGGATACTTACTTGCCGTAGTGGAGGAGGCTGAGGCACATAGTGGGTCGCAAGCCAAGGGATGAGCCGTCAGGTTAGCACGATGAGAGAGCAAATGTTCAGAGGGTACGTCCTTCTCGACGCCTTCAGGTTAGCACGATGAAAAGTGTGGCGGCAGCGAATGTTTTTGGCATGAAAACACACGAGCATTATTGATTTTACCCCAGACTTAACAGCACGACACGGATACACACCGTTTGTTTTTTGCGTAGTCATCGACCCATGGCGGACTGTTCCATGTCCTTATGTTCATGGACTCTCCTGGATTGATCTACTCGTAATTCTAGTGGGTGGTACCGTGGTGGCTCACGTGTACTCGGTGATCGGAACCGGGAACGTGAACCCCACACACTAATAGGAAATAGTCTATCAGTTGCGCACCTTTTTGAAATTCTGTGGCGTATGGTGGGTGTGTCACAGATATCACGCCACTAATTTTTTTCTATGGCGCATGTTGGAGGTGCGTCATAGAATTCTCACATTTCTGTGGCGCACCCAGAAGATATGCGCCACAGAATATTCAAAAAAAAATTTAAAAATGTTAAGAAATTCAAAAAAAATCAGGAAAAATGAAATAATTTGAAAAACCTAAATATTTGAATTTTTATTTTTTTGATTTTTTAAACCTATCTCAAATGATGACTTCCCGCTAGGTCACCCATTCTCAAATTGCTCCAACACAAGCACGCTGAACTTCTAATTTCTATTCAGCTCAGCCACCCTTATGCTACTAAAGTTCTTAGTGATATAAGTATCATATCAAAGCCTTGTATGTGTATATATGTGTGTGTAGTTTATGTGTGGTATGTGTGTTTTTAAATTTCAAAAGTTTCAAAATTTTCAAAACTTTCAAAAAATCCAAAAAATACAAAAAATCTCGAAAACTTCAAAAAAAATCAAAAAATCTACAATTCCAAAAAAAATATGTTTTAAAAAAAGTTTTTTTTTTGGATTTTTTTAATTTTTTTTATTTTGTAGAAAAAATCTTCTTTTTGAAATAACTTTTTTCCTTTTGGAATTTCGAGGATCTGAGAAAAGTTCACCGGGTAAACCCGTTGAAATCTAGCTCGAATTTTTCTCTAGTTTTTTAATATAATAAACGTATTTTTTCGATGTCGTATGAAAAAGTTATGGCCGTTTTAATTTTTTTCTATTTTTTGCAAAAAAAGGTCAAAATTCATATTTCAAAATTTCTATACAAACCAGACACTAAAACCTAACTATATCTCAAAGAATTTTATTTATTGAAGATTTTATCTTTTTTTTTTGCAAAACTGAAAAGGCGATCCACGGGGGTGGATGGGATCTGATTTCAAAAATAAAAATGTGGCGCATCTGCCAATATGCGCCACAGAAAGCTAATTTCTGCTTTCTGTGGCGCATGTCCATATGCGCCACAGAAAGCTAAATTCTGTGGCGCATGTGGCCATGTACGCCACAGAAAAGTCACATTTCTGTGGCGCATGTAGAACTATGCGCCACAGAAATGTGTATTTATGTGGCGCACATCCACATGCGCCACAGAAAGGTGTATTTCTGTGGCGCATGTAGCAATATGCGCACATTTCTGTGGCGCATGTGATTTTCTGTGGCGTCTGCAAAACTATGCGCCACAGAAATATTTCTGTGGCGCGTGGCTATTTGGTGCACCACAGAAAGTGATTCTATCTATAGCTGTTTTCCTAGTAGTGGCACCTTGCAGCGTGTCCTCAACGATCTTGTCCAGACGCCCCGCCATGGTCGGCGTCATGTGGTTGCTCTAGTCTCCAGCGACCCCTTCCGGAAGAAGTACAATTAGTGGTCACTCCACAGTGCTGAGATTGTGTGACGCTCTTTTATACATAGGTAGAGGAAGTGGATGCTGGGTGCACCCCAAAGTATATTTGGAAATAAGAGGGTTGTTTGCTGCAAGTTGGAAATCCCCAACTCCCCTGTCATGAAGCTAAGATTTGAACCACTTAGATCAACACCATCGTGGTAAAAGTTGTGGAAGGCGTCGGGATCGTCTACGAGAAAGAAGTGGAAGGTGAATGAGAGGTTTGGTTTGAGTTTGGAACATGGGAGGTGCGTAAAGTCCTATTTGTAGTAAATAGATGAGTCGTTTCCCGACCATTTTACCCTCCAAACGGTTCAGAATTTGAAATCTCACGCCAAAACCGTGTTTTTAATGCTCAAACCGTGTTCTTCATGCCCAAACAGCGAGCTGAAGTTTGAATTTTCAGTCAGTTCACGTGCCCCCTACAGGCCTACACTCCTACAGGCCCGACCGTGTCCATTCCGGGCCGGCCAGGCAATTGTGTCGTCCTCGGGCTAGCCCGTGTGGCTGAAAGAGAAAAAAATCCCGGCACGCGGTGAGCTTCGTCCTGAAAATCATCCTACCGGTACCGCGACGTAGTGCTCCCCCCTGCGTCGCCCGCGTCTGGTGACTCGGGGGGAAACCCTAACCCGCCACCGTCAGAGCTCCCTCACCCCTCTCTCTGCATCGCCGTCGCCGGAGGGGGCGCCGGCAAAGCCGTCGCGCCCCGAGGAAGATGGCGGTGGGGCGCTCTTTCATTTTCGCGGCTCTCCCGAGCGCAGATGCAGACGGCGACGCGACGGTGGCGGCGTGAGGTGGTGGCGAGTATGATGCTGGTCGCAGCCCGATCTGGGTCGGCCGGCCCTTTGCTGTGGCAGGCTTGGAGAGGTGTGGAGCTGCCGACGGAGGAGTTCTGGCGCTGGTGCCCGTGCGGGGCGCTGGTGGCTGCGCGACGATGACGCCGTTGTGCCGGGTGGTGGAGTTTGGTGGACAGCGGCGGTGAGGCCCTTTGCAGCGAATTGCTCGGTGATCTTGGTGCCCGGTGCACTAAATCTGCAAGCTCTCGATGGAAGGAGAGAGGCTCCGGCGAAAGCCTTGCACAAGTTGGTGCCGACAGCGGCGGCGCCTTTGGGCGTCATTTTCCTTCTTGAAGACGCTGTCGTGGAGCTCTATTTCCTCTCCATTCGAGAGGCTTGGACCCTCCGGGTGAAAACCCTAGCTCCAGCTTCGGAGCGGGCGACGGCGACAGCAATGTCGTGACCTTCTTGGAGGCGCCGTTTTGGAGGACGAGTCTATTGCTGCTGCAGGGAGTTTCCCTCTCTTCTAGGATCATGGATGTCGGGGTAGCGGCCCCGAGACGGTGGACGTGCGCCGAGGCGGCAGCCTTGGGCAGCAGTGCAGTGGCAGCCTCATGGGGCAGGGCTGCAGTTTGGCACTGCTTTGGGTGGTGACCTTGAGAGGCAGGGGCGGCAGGGTTATCGGCTCGGTCGGCGCATCCTAGAGGGGGTGGTTGGATAGGATGTCGGGGCGGCGGCCCCGGGCTTGGTGTGGCGGCCGTGGTCTGCGAGCAGTGGTTCTGTGTAGCTCGGGCTACAGGCAGCTGTGTCGTGCGGCGTTGCAGCTCGAGTTCGAGCGGTGGCATGTCGGGGTGGCGGCCCCACAAGGCGGTGTTTGTGGAGTATGCAGGGCATGCTGGAGCGTTGGACGTCGGGGCGGCGGCCCCGAGAGCTTCGCAACTTCGAGGGCCTTGACCTTGTGTCATGTGGGCGACAAGGTTGCTCTCGGTGTTGGTAGCCGACGCGTCTCTTCGGCGTCAGAGTTGTGGCGAGTGTGGTGCTCTCGCGTTGTGCGGCGGTGTTCCACTCCTAGTGTAGCTAGCTTGTTGGCTGTGGAGTGTGGTTTTCACTCGGTTCCCCTTAATTAACCGAGTATTGTATGGTTTTTGGGTCCGGTTTCTCATATTAACTGGACCGATTCTTTCTTCTATAATGCATTGGCAGAGCTCCTGCCCGCTACGGTCAAAAAAATTGTCATGCCGTGCCAGGCCTGAAATTCATCATGTCGTGCCAGGTCATCATCCAATTTCTACATCCTGCGTTCTTACCCTAAAAAAACACATGCGTTCTTCCCAAATCCTCTCCGGTTCTTACTAAATCTCTCTCTATTTCCCTCAAAACAGAAATTAATCTCTCGATCTAGACAGATCAGAAGCCCACATCTACCACCGATGCTCCGGTGGTTCAAATGTGGCTTTGAGCCGGTCGTCGATCTTGATGTGGAGAATTAATTTCCGCTGGACACCGGCCGTCTGAAAGGATCGGTATGACACCTAGGGGGGGGGGGTGAATAGGTGCTACTCCAATTTTAGTCTTTTTCAATTTAGGCTTGACACAAAAGGTAAATTCTCTAGATATGCAACTACGGTGAATTTACCTATATGACAAGCTAGCAACTAAGCACGATATAATAAGGCGGTAAACAAGGATAGAGGTAACCGAAGTCAAAGCACGCGGAGACACGGATGTAATCCCGAGTTCCTCCTTTTTAGGGGAGTACGTCTCGTTGGAGAGGTGTGAACCAACACAATGGTTCAACGGCCACAAAGGCCTCACCCTCTTCTCCGGTGAACCGCACCACAAAGGTTTGGTTCACTTCAACTATCGGAAACCTTCGAGGCGGAGTCCGGAGCCTTTACAACAACGATTTGGGGCACAACCCACAAAGGATTGGGGGCTCCCAAACAGCTACAATCTGTCACAAAGACAATCAAGTGAGTACAATAGGGGGCTAGGTTTTCCTAGTGGAAACCCTAGCAAATGGTCCCTCAAGTGAATGAGGGGGAAATGACAAACGGCTCGGTGAAGATGTAGATCGGGGTCTTCTCCTTCAATCCTCCAAAGATCAACAAGTTTGGGTGGAGGGATTGGGAGATCTAGTGATTCTTGAGCTTGCAACAATGGGGATCTTGTATTCTGGGCGAGCTAGCTGGCTGGAGGTAGATGGAGGGGTATATATACCCCTCCCAGAAAAGTAGCCGTTGCAGAAAGAATCACACCGGAGACTCCGGTCCTAGTGACCGGAAACTCCGGCCTGGGGCGGAAACTCCGGCCTACAGGGCCGGAAACTCCGCCCCACACCAGGAGCTGAGCAACTTCTTCACAGCTGAGACTCGGGCCAAAACTCCGGTGCACTGGGGCCGGAATGTTTGGCCAGGGGCGGAAACTCCGGCCTAGGGGGCCGGAAACTCCGCCCCACACCAGGGGCTGAGCAGCAACTTCGCAGCAGAGGCTTGGGCAAAGACTCCGGTGCCCTGGGGCCGGAATGTTCGGCCAGGGGCGGAAACTCCGGTCCTGAGGGCCGGAAACTCCGCCCCACACCAGGGGCTGAGCAGCAAATCAGCAGCTTGCTGTTTCTTCGAGGACAAGACCAAGGACCGGAAACTCCGGCCTTGGAGGCCGGAAACTCCGGCCTGAAATGCTCCAGAAACTCTTTTCTCTTTTTGGTGTTGATGCATATGTTGTATACAATAAAACCTGCATCACTTAGCACCAGATTAAAACATCCAAAGTGTTGTTAACTAACACACAAAACTAAGAGATCACAAAATGTCCTTTCAATCTCCCCCTTTTTGGTGTTAGATGACAACACACGGATTTGCAATATAGTTCACCATACTATCATGTTTAACAAAAGGAAAAGCTCCCCCTAGATGTGTGCATATAACTCATTTGCTTTGGAATGCAAATGCACACATATAGAGAAACAAGTTCCACAAAAGGTGACATGATATGTAAACGATACAAAGCACAAACAAGACATATCACAAAGTAGGTTGAGCCTAGAGATAAAAACCATACCTTGTGCATATAAATGTAGATAAACATCCATATAACCATAGCACAATAATATAGGTTCAACCATACATAATAGAAATCCAAATGTCTTACACTCACATAGTTCACAACACAAGATGCAAATAAGTTCCAAATAACATAAAATGGACACAAGCGCAATAAAATGATAAAAGCACATGCTTGTGTCCAACCCATGCAAATCCCGGAGAGAACCTAATAGAACTACTTCTCCCCCTTTGGCATCGAGACGCCAAAAAGGGAAAAGAGCATAACTACACGATACCCATGGAGATCACCCGGAGCTTTCTTCCATGTCATCATCACCTTCCCTTCTTGATTGTAGTCCTCATCGGAAAGGTTCATGGGAGCCTTGCCGGTGTTGCGAGAAGAGGAGGGCAATGAAGTCACATCCGCATAATCCGACCAAGGAAAGACGTCTTCGTTCCATTTCTCAAGAGGAATAGTCTCGGCCGACGAGGAGGAGATAATAGGATTGCCATCTTCATCTTCTTCCGGAGGAGGAGTGATACTACCATTGTTGAGCTTGCGCAACTCCTTGATCATGATTTGTTGGTTGTCAATGATATGCTTCTCTCTCACATATGAGGCATGGTTCTCCTTGTGAAGTGCAACATCCATGCAAAGCAACTTTCTCTTCCACCAAGAGAGTTTACTCACTTCCGAGTTCACTTGAGCCCTTCCTTGAAGATAGGAGGGAGGGTCGGCATTCTTGCTTCTCCTTCTAGGCATTGGGGCCTCGGTCTCCGCTTCCTCACTACTAGATTGCGGAGGAGGTGCACGAGAGGAAGACGGTTGCTTGGTGTGCTTGCTAAGTTGGTGGAGAGTCCCCTTGGCATGCTTGGTGAGGCGAGAGGTATCGATGTTGGAGACCTTGGAGAGGATGAGCTTCATCACATAAGGTGCATAGAGAGGGTTCTTGTGCTCAAAAATGGCCCAAAGCAATTCACACTTGATGAAATCCATGACATCAACTTCTTGGCCTTCACAATCCGGACCGGCTTGGAGCACCTTGTAAGCATGGTATAAGAGATTGACAAGCCCTCCTCGAATGGCATCCACATTTCCGGCTTGAGGAGCAAGATTGAGCCGAACCATGCGAAGGAAAATGTTGAAGGTGGGGAGGAGGTCTTGATTGGTGCCAACGGATTTTGCAACTGAATATAAAGGGCGCAAGCGGCGTTTGTTGTAGGCTACCCCTTCCACATGCATCCTCTTCCCAACACAAGTAGTGGCACCCTTGAACTTGTATCCCAAACATCTTCCAAACTCCACAAAGTTAGAGGTGCACTTTTGAGAACCGGTCATCCAAGTCATGGTGATATCTTCATCATTATCAAACACCACTGTGGCAAAGAACTGATGCACAAGCTGAATATCATAATCTTCATGAACATGAGAGATGAGCCTCTCAAGTCCAAGCTTCCGAGCAATCCACACGGCCTCTTGAAAATAAGGCTTCTTGTCCAAGCTCTCAAGGCTCAACACTTTTTGCTCACACACCATATGCTTCTCAATGCGGGCATAAATCTCATTCATGATCAGCTGCTGCTCTCTCCTTGGAAACCTAGGATCATCGGTGTTGGATGGCAAGTCATAGAACTGCTGAGATCTCATCCGACGAAACTCGAGCTTCCCCATGCCCAAAACAGTGGTCAAGGAGTCAAAATGAGCTCTCTCGGCCTCTTCTTCATTATCAAAACCACCTAGGGCAGCATGTCTTGTGGCTTCTTCATCTATGGTACCTGCTGTCTCAGACGGCCAGCACTGCTGTCAAAAAGAAGCTTGTCCCTTGTTTGAGCACGGATGACTTTTCTTGGTGATTTTTCAGGATGTTTCATGGAAGCCTTTGTCCTCTGCCCACCTGTGAAATAACAGAATAGGAGAAAAGCATGGGGATAAGCTTGCATGTCCAGGAACCAAAAGAAGAAGTAACCAAAGAATTCTGGGCACAAAGTGTCTGATCTACACCGGAGTTTCCGGCCTCAGGGGGCGGAGATTCCGGCCCTGACCGGAGTTTCCGGCCTGGAAGACCGGAGTCTCCGGCCCTGAGATGGGGAACCTCGATTTAGTTCAAGAAACTTTGTGCTGAGAGTTCTAGGGTTAAATCTAGGATACACCTTGCCATCTAGAAGATTCTACACCATGAAAAACTAGGGGAACTACTCTCCAAACTTAGATCGAGGTGAAAAACCTAAGGAGAGAGAGGAGGTACCCTTTTTGTCCATGGTGCAGCCCAAACGAAGGAGAGGAAGGTCTCCCGCGTTGGTGAGGAGGAGTAGGCCGGAGGCACGGCGGATTCCGGCGGCGGGGAGCAGCCGGAGTGGCACTTCGAGGCGGCGGCGGCTGCAGGGGAGAGGTTGGGGGTCGGGGGTGTGTGGGAGTTGTGAAGTCAACTCCCACCCCGATCCCCTTTTGGACCCCTGCGAGAACTGCCCAGACCGGAGTTTCCGGCCTAAACACCGGAGTCTCCGGCCTAAGCCAGAGTTTCCGGGTTTAGGGCGGAAACTTCAGTCAGACCGGATATTCCGGCCCAAAGGACCGGAGTTTCCGGCCCCACCAACTCAAAAATGCCAGATTTTGTTGTGAACATGCAAGATGCAAGAGGAGCAAGTTTTCAGAAGGGAGAGGCCTGGGATGGGACACAAAGTCACTGGAAATGGTACTTCACACTCAAACTTGGTAAGAGGCACAAAGAAAACATTAAGAAGCATCATTTGAGTGTGTTTTCCATAAAAACCAACGGATAGGCAAAAAGGCCATAAAGCTCCAACAAGATCAAATCTTCACAAAGAAGATGGCGGTGGCCTAAGCCACCATGTATGAGTGTATGTGGTGTGACACCGCGAAGATATATCTTGGGTTCACCGCCACTACTCGTCATTTAAGCTCACAATTCATAAAATGAACAATATAGAGACAAAATGAGTTCTTTCTATCGGCATAATGGGGGGAGGGATAGTCCAATGGATTAGGACCGCACTCCCCCTATGTCCATGCCTACACCTAAACCAAACAAATAGCTAAGATAGGTGTGTATGCAAGATACTCAAGCGACGCTCCCCGAATCGATGATATTTAGCTCATGCCTCAAATAAGTGAACCTTGCTTCATCAAGTGGCTTCGTGAACATATCGGCAAGTTGGATCTTCGTGGGAATATAACCAAGCTCAATATCACCCCGGATGATGTGATCACGGATGAAGTGATAGCGAATCTCAATATGCTTCGTTCTTGAGTGCTCCACCGGGTTGTGGCCAATCTTGATAGCACTTTCATTGTCACATAAAAGAGGCACTTTGTCACAATGGACACCGTATTCCTTTAAAGTTTGCCTCATCCACAACAATTGAGTGCAACAACTAGCGGCCGCCACATACTCGGCTTCGGTGGTGGAGAGAGATATGCAATTTTGCTTCTTAGAAGACCAACTCACCAAGGACCTACCAAGGAATTGGCAAGCCCCGGAAGTTGATTTCCTATCATCCTTGCAACCGGCCCAATCCGAATCCGTGTAACCGGCAAGAGAGAAGTTGAGCCTTTAGGATACCACAAACCAAACCTTGGGGTATGAACCAAATATCGAAAGATTCGAAGAACCGCCGTTTGGTGGCTTTCTTTGGGAGCCGCTTGGTACCTTGCACACACTCCTACACTCAACACAATATCGGGTCTAGATGCACAAAGATAAAGCAAAGAACCAATCATAGAACGATAGAGCTTTTGATCAACATCCTTATCTTTACCCTTTGGATTAAGTTCAAGATGACACTTGGTGTCCATAGGAAACTTCTTCTCTTTAGCATTTTGCATCTTGAACCTCTTGAGCATGTCTTGGATATATTTGGCTTGAGAGATGAAGGTCCCTCCACTCAATTGCTTGATCTCAAAACCAAGGAAGTACTTCAACTCTCCCATCATGGACATCTCGAACCTATCGGTCATAAGCTTTGAAAATTCATCATTAAAAGCTTTGTTAGAAGAGCCAAATATGATATCATCAACATAAAGTTGGCATATGAAAAGCTCCCCTTTAACCCTCTTGGTAAAAAGAGTGGGATCGATTTGCCCCACTTCAAAGCCACGGTCTACTAATAGCTCTCTTAGGTGCTCATACCAAGCACGAGGTGCTTGTTTGAGACCATAGAGCGCCTTATCAAGTTTGTAGACATGGTTAGGGAAGTGTGGATCCTCAAATCCCGGAGGTTGCTTAACATATACCAACTCCTTTAAAGGACCATTAAGAAAGGCACTTTTCACATCCATTTGTTGCAACTTGAAATTATGATGTGATGCATATGCAAGAAGGATACGGATGGACTCAAGGCGAGCCACGGGAGCATAGGTCTCTCCAAAATCAATGCCTTCAACTTGAGAGAACCCTTGTGCTACCAATCTTGCCTTGTTCCTCACAACCATTCCATGCTCATCTTGCTTATTCTTGAATATCCACTTGGTGCCTATAACATTGAGGCAATCTTTTGGCTTCTCCACTAGATTCCACACTTTGTTGCGCTTGAAGTTATTGAGTTCTTCATGCATGGCTTCCAACCAATCCGGATCTTCAAGAGCTTCAAAGACTTTCTTTGGTTCCACCATAGAGATGTGAGCTTGATGTTCATTGAAATTTGCCAATTGTTTTCTTGTGGTGACCTTGTTCTTGACATTAACAATGATATTTCTAGATGAAGACTCTTTCTTCTCCAATCCTTTTTGACTCTTGCTATACGACGGGTTTCGATATCCTCATTGATGCGAGGAATTTCGGCTTGATCATCTTGATCATTTGAGTCCCCGTCTTGACCGGAGTGTTGACCTTGATCATCTTGAAGCTCATCTTCAACAAAGGAAGGAGAGGGTTGATCTTGGTCTTGACCTTGGCTAGTGTTGACAATAGGAGAACTTGGTTCTTGAATAGCCTCTTGGTCAACTTGAGGAGGGCCTTGAACTTGTTCTTGGTAGGTGCATCATTTGCTTCCATAGAAGGTGCAACTTCAACTTGTGATGATGGATCTCCACATGAGTGGAGCTAGGACTTGCTTGAGGAGGCTCATGATGGATTTCAATGGGGCGATGGAAACCAACCCCCATTCTTCTTATTGCTTCTTGAGGTTCCTCATTATCTACATCACAAACATGAAATTGCGCCACTTGGGAGCCGTCATTCTCATCGAACCTCACATCACAAGATTCTATGACTTTCCCAACGGTCTTGTCATAGACTCTATAGGTGTGAGATTCGGCACCGTAACCAACAAAAACACCCTCTAAAGCTTTAGATTCAAATTTAGACAAACGAACACTTTTGTTCTTATAGAAACACTTACAACCAAAAACTCGGTAGTAGGAGACATTGGGCTTGTTGCCGGTGAGCATCTCATAAGATGTAAACTTCTTGCCAACACGAAAGAATAACCGGTTAGATGAGTGACACGCCGTGGAGATAGCCTCGGCCCATAAGAATAGCGGAGACTTAAACTCCGCCAACATAGACCTTGCCATATCCATGAGAGTCCGGTTCTTCCTTTCGGCTACACCATTTTGTTGAGGGGTATATGCAGCGGAATATTGATGACGAATCCCCTCTTCACTAAGAAACTCATTTAAGGTGTAGTTCTTGAACTCGGAGCCATTATCACTCCTAATGACCAAAATAGGGACATTGTATTGGCGTTGAACAATATTGGAAAAGTCGATGATGGTTTGTTGGGTTTCATCCTTCGTCTTGAAGAAATAAACCCAAGTAAATCTTGAATAGTCATCAACAATCACCAAACAATATTTCTTCCCACCAAGACTAGGTTGAGGCACGGCACCAAAGAGATCAACATGAAGAAGTTCCAAAATCCTCGTTGATGAAATAATGGTCTTGCCCGGATGGGGAGAATCATGCATCTTTCCTTCAACACAAGCCCTACAAAGACGATCTCTAGAAAAAGAAACATTCTTTTAGTCCAAGAATGTGGCCACCCTTGTGAAGACTTTGCAAAGTTCTCATGTTGACATGGGACAAGCGGCGATGCCACAACCACCCCACGTCGGCCTTTCCGAATAGGCATATTGCTTGAGTGTTGGTAGACCCCGAAAAGTCTACCACAAACAACTCATTTTCAACATACCCAACGAACATGACCTTTAGAGTCTTGCTCCTCAAGAGTACCACCATATCAATAGTAAAATGGACATCAAAGTTCATCTTATTAAGAGCACGAACGGACATAAGATTGTAACCTAGAGACTCAACAAGCATGACATTTACAAGGGTGATATCCTTGCAACTACCACCTTGCCGAGACTCTTTACCTCAGCTTTTGAATTATCACCATAAGAGACGGTTATTGTATAATCTAGATTTGGTCTCAAGTCCGTCATAATCTCCTTGCTTCCGGTCATATGACTAGTGCATCCACTATCAACCACCCATTTCGATCCACCGGAAGCATAGTCCTACAAGAAATCATTGCTTGGATTTAGGTACCCATTTCTCAATGGGTCCTCTTTGGTTAGCAACAAGGGTCTTAGGAACCCAAATAGAGTAATCAATGTAACCATCATATGGACCAACATATTGAGCATAAACATCCCCATAATAATCAACATAAAGAATATAGTTGGGGTTGTTATGCCCCGCAAAGTCACTACGAGTGGTCTTGCCCCTTGTGGCACTACCACCCGCAATGGAAGTCTCGGCTTGTGCGGGCTTGGTCTTGATCTTCTTGTTGTTGCCCACTTTCTTCTTGGGCTCGGCTACATAACCAAGACCCTCCTTCCCTTTGTGTGGTTTTTGCTCAAATAAGTAAGCAATACCCTTATCTTTACTTTGGGAATAGAGGTCTTGGCACTAACATTTTCTTCAATAACATTTTCATGAACACGAGGAAGAATAGATATGCTAGTTGAGCTAGATTTAGAAAGTTGAGTTTGAAGTTGCTCATGAGACTTGACTAAAAGGGAGTGAGTTGTTTCCAAGGCCTTGTGAGCCTTGTCAAGCTTCTCCATACCTCAAGAAGTCTAGCATTAGCAACCCCAAGTTCAACTTTCTCCTTTTTAAGCACTTTATATTTAGCAACAACATGATCTCTATCCTTAATGATTTTATTAATGATATCATCATTTTTAGCATCAAGAGACTCAAGTCTTTCCTCAAGAGAACATCTTTCTTCACTCTCTTCATCAAGAGAGGCATTCAAGGATGCTACGGAAGCATTCAAAGAGGCAATGGTGAGAGAATCCTCTCTCTCAATCTTACTCTTTTCTTGAAGAAGTTCTTCGGCCGCACATAGTTGTCTCATGAGAGACTCAACATGTTCCTTAGCTTCACCTTGCAAGTTAGTCATGAAAGTATCGAAAGCAACAAGTTCTTTCTTAATCACAAGACTAGATTGATCACTTATTTCATGCATAGTCTTGGGAGAAGGAGATGATACCTCGGTGACATTAGCCATGAGGCAACGAGCATTGTTGGTGGAGAAGTTCTCATTGGGGGATTCAAAGAGAGAAGATGATGAAGTTGATACAATAGCCAATGCGGCTACCTCTTTAGTAGGTGCATCTTCATCTTCGGAATCACTTGTGGCATATTCTTCTTGTGCCACCAACACAATTCTTGGTGCCTTCTTGAAGAAAGGCTTCCTTGGTCTTGCGGGCTTCTTTTGGATCAACTTTGAATGGTCCTTGGGGATGAGCTTCCCACCATTTTGCTCTCGGTTCTCATAAGGACACTCTCTTATGTAGTGGTTCTTGTCATGACAATTGTAGCACGTCTTCCACTTTGAGGCTAGCTCTTTCTTCCCACTTGAGTTGTTCTCTTTATCAACCTTGGCTTTAGCTTTTGCCGGGTCTTGCCAAAACTCTCTTGTGGCAAGAGCTATATGACCATTTAGAGCCGGTTCAAGATCATTTGGAGCAATGTTGCTTGGGCACGCTTCAACCTCATCAAGACATACCACCTTGGCCTTCAAAGCAAGTGAGGGGCCTTGTTTCATCCCCATGGCCCTAGCACGGCTATCTTCGGCATTCTTGGTGGCAACCTTGGAGGCTTGCACTTCTTGCATAACTTCATTGGATGTCATTTCGTTGTAGTTGTGTCTTCCTTGAATGGCCTTCACCTCGATGGGCTCGGAAGGCAAGAGAGCATTCACATACTTCCTCTTGACATAAGCATCATCCACATAGGTTGCCCCCACATCAAAGAAGGCCTTTGCAAGAGTCTTGAGTCTTCCATACATGTCTTCATGAGTCTCATTGTCAAACATGTAGAAGCCTTCGGCATCATTGCTCAAAGACTCATATCGGTTTCTCTTCATGCTTTCATTCCCAAGAAATGCAACCTCAAGACAATTCCAAGCTTCTTTGGCGGTGGAGGCATTGAGAACATAATGCTTGTCACTTTCACCCACTGAAAGTTCAATCATATGGAGTGCGGAGGCATTGAGTTGCTTTTCGGCAAATTCTCTTCTTGTCACATTGCTTGGATCCGCAACCTTGTACCCATCTTCAATGATCCTCCAAAGCTCGATAGAGGCACTGTTAATATGAGATTTCATTGAGCGTTGCCAACTAGCAAAGGCTAATGCATTAAGCTTAGGTGGAGGACCAATGGGGTTTATGCGGGTGGTGATAGGTGGGTCGATAGGGTACCATCCCGGAACGTTATGGTACTCTTCCTTCCCATCTTCATGCTTGGTAGGAGGAGGAGGAGATGGTTTAGATCCGGAGATGGTTTCCAACCCCTTCTCATTTTTCTTTTTACCCTCCTCGGAATCACCTTCATCGGAGTTAGAGATACCCTCTAGTGGGATGGTTTCCGAAACCTTGGCATTTGTGAGTTTCATGAGCATGTCACGCAACTCATCAAATTTGACATTCATGTCATTCATGGACGATGTCAATGTTGTTTCCAACGATTTGATATCGGCCATGGATGCCATGGTCTCCTTGGCCTTGGCAAGATCGGCCTCATCCTCACTTTGTGTCATACTTCTCTTAGGCGGTTAAACCCAAAACAAGAGAGCCTTGCTCTGATACCAATTGAAAGGATCGGTATGACACCTAGAGGGGGGGGGTGAATAGGTGCTACTCCAATTTTAGTCTTTTTCAATTTAGGCTTGACACAAAAGGTAAATTCTCTAGATATGCAACTACGGTGAATTTACCTATATGACAAGCTAGCAACTAAGCACGATATAATAAGGCGGTAAACAAGGATAGAGGTAACCGAAGTCAAAGCACGCGGAGACACGGATGTAATCCCGAGTTCCTCCTTTTTAGGGGAGTACGTCTCGTTGGAGAGGTGTGAACCAACACAATGGTTCAACGGCCACAAAGGCCTCACCCTCTTCTCCGGTGAACCGCACCACAAAGGTTTGGTTCACTTCAACTATCGGAAACCTTCGAGGCGGAGTCCGGAGCCTTTACAACAACGATTTGGGGCACAACCCACAAAGGATTGGGGGCTCCCAAACAGCTACAATCTGTCACAAAGACAATCAAGTGAGTACAATAGGGGGCTAGGTTTTCCTAGTGGAAACCCTAGCAAATGGTCCCTCAAGTGAATGAGGGGGAAATGACAAACGGCTCGGTGAAGATGTAGATCGGGGCCTTCTCCTTCAATCCTCCAAAGATCAACAAGTTTGGGTGGAGGGATTGGGAGATCTAGTGATTCTTGAGCTTGCAACAATGGGGATCTTGTATTCTGGGCGAGCTAGCTGGCTGGAGGTAGATGGAGGGGTATATATACCCCTCCCAGAAAAGTAGCCGTTGCAGAAAGAATCACACCGGAGACTCCGGTCCTAGTGACCGGAAACTCCGGCCTGGGGCGGAAACTCCGGCCTACAGGGCCGGAAACTCCGCCCCACACCAGGAGCTGAGCAACTTCTTCACAGCTGAGACTCGGGCCAAAACTCCGGTGCACTGGGGCCGGAATGTTTGGCCAGGGGCGGAAACTCCGGCCTAGGGGGCCGGAAACTCCGCCCCACACCAGGGGCTGAGCAGCAACTTCGCAGCAGAGGCTTGGGCAAAGACTCCGGTGCCCTGGGGCCGGAATGTTCGGCCAGGGGCGGAAACTCCGGTCCTGAGGGCCGGAAACTCCGCCCCACACCAGGGGCTGAGCAGCAAATCAGCAGCTTGCTGTTTCTTCGAGGACAAGACCAAGGACCGGAAACTCCGGCCTTGGAGGCCGGAAACTCCGGCCTGAAATGCTCCAGAAACTCTTTTCTCTTTTTGGTGTTGGTGCATATGTTGTATACAATAAAACCTGCATCACTTAGCACCAGATTAAAACATCCAAAGTGTTGTTAACTAACACACAAAACTAAGAGATCACAAAATGTCCTTTCACCGTCTCGTACGGCGGCAGCATCCGGAAGGCTGCACGTGGTCGCCGAGTGCCAACAGCAGAACAACTCCACCATGATCATGTCCGACGGCGGGGGCATCTCCACCTCCCCCACGCCCCTCCCCTCCAGCATCTCCACCACGCGCGACATGCTTGCCATGCCCTGCCTTGTGCCACCGCGCCCCTCCCGCGTAATCTCCGCCGCGATCTTGGCAGGTACGACCACCGTCCTTCCTCCTCCACCCGGAGGCACTGGCGCTCGGTGACCATCTCCGGCACCCTATGATGTAAACATACTGGGGTAAACGAGAAAATGACAACAAAACAACACCAAATTTGCGCACGAGTTGTTCGAAACCACCACCGGTCGTCGTTTTGACACATAAATATCTCTTTTGGGCTATGTTGTGACGCGGAACACTGATCACCTGTGGTTAGCGGTCTAACAGATTTTCTGGCAGGTGGAACCCACTAATTAGGTCTACGTGGCAAAAAAGAAAAGAAAAAAAGCAGGTCAACCTCGTCTCCTCCCCATCGCGTGGGCGAGCTGGAGCCCCGGCCAGGCGCAGGCGTGGGCGACGGCCGGCCACGGCGCGGGCGCGGGCGGGCGTCGGCCATGCGCGGGCGAGCTCGAGCCCCAGCGCGGGCGTGGGCGGCGCCGGCCACGCGCGGGCGCGGGCTCGAGCGGGTGCACACGAGCACGGCGCGATGGAGTTCGCACCGGCGTCGGACGCCCAGCTTGCGATAGCGCCTCGCCGGCATCGCGAACAAATCGTGGGCCTCGCCGGAAGGAGAGGAAGGAGATTAGCGGGTGGGCGCCGCCGCCGGGACGTGTCTGCTCCAGCGCGTGCTCGCCGGTGCTGCAGCCGCCAGGGAGCTGCCCTCGCGTCGTCGACCGCGTGCTCGCAGGAGCTGGGGCCAGGGAGCTACCCCTCGCGCCGTCGACCGCGTGCTAGCCGGTGCTGCCGCCACGGAGCTGCTCCTCGCGCCGTAGACCACGTCTCTACTCCCGCGCGTGCTTGGCGCCGCCAGGGAGCCTCTTCCGACTTCGCTCAAATTCGTTGCCGTCACCGCGTCTCGGATCTCTCCGTCACCTGCATCGCCCCTGCGTCGCCTCCGCCTACCTTCTGGACAAGGTCCCGACGAACTCGCCGGCTAGGCGTGCTAGCTCGAGCTGCGCGTGCATGCTCGCCCGCCGGTCGGGCGTTCTAGCTAGCTAGCTGCGCGTCGATGTCGCGCTCGCCAGCCGGGGGTGCTAGCTCTAGCTAGCTAGCTATGCGCGTGAGCAGCGCCGGCGTACAAGCTGTGCGTGCGTGGGTGCTATGTGCATGAGCAGCGCCGGCGTACAAGCTGCGCGTGCTAGCTCGAGCAGGAGTGTCGACGGCCTCGCGCGAGGCGCCCACGACGGTGGCGCTCGGCCGCCCTGCACGTGTGCGTTGACTTGCTCTTTTTATTTTGTTTTTGCCAAGACTTCTTCTTTTTTTTTCTCTCGGGCTATAGTGAACCCTCCAATTTAAAAGAAAATGAAAATCATATTTATGAATTTCAAAAAATTCTGAAGAAATTTCTGGGAGTAGCCAATAGTATATTACATGAACGTGTAAAATATCAACTCCAAATACATTGTATTTTGAGCTATACAAAAATGAAAAATTGTAGATCTAAATATGCCTATTTTCAAATCTGTAAGTTTTACCAGATTTTGTTATTTTTGTATAGCCCATAATATAAAATATTTCAAACTGAAATTTTACACGTTTATGGGATACACCATTACCTACACCCGTGATTTTTTTTTTCAGATTTTTTTGAAAGTCACAAATATAATTTTCAAAAAAATTTAACTGGAGGAAGCACTGGAGCTCGGGAGGAAATAACACTTACCGTTTTGCCACGTAGATCTGACAGGTGGGTCCGAGCTGCCATAATATGTGTTAACATGCTTAAAAATCAGTGCTCTGCGTCACAACATAGTCCCAAAAGAGGTATTTATGTATCAAAACGACTACCGGTGGTGTTTTTGAGAACTAGTGCGCAAATGTGGTCGCTTTTTGTAGTTCGAAGAAGTTCAAAAAATGAAAGAAGTAAAGAGAAACTTGCAGGCACTGGGGAAACATGCGGCCGCGCTTTGTTGACATTTATGCACAGTTGCCTTCCGAAGCTTTCCACAAAGGATTTAAAGTCATCGAATCAGCTCTTGTGGCAGGCAACATCACTCACGCCTCACGACGATCTTGGTAGTTCAGGAAACAGCACCACAAAGTCAGAGTCAACACAAATATTTGAGCAAACACAGCCAGACAGCCACTGCCAGATTTTGCAAGTATTTCAAAGAACGAAAGAAAGATAAGATCTGGTTGCCTGTTGATTCCAACGTGTGGGACCATGCAGCATCAAGTTTCTACCATGCTTTTTTTACCGTGTAATTTTTTCTTTTTGACCGTGAGTCATGCTGACCTCTGAATCCCCATTTTCTGGCTAGGATCATGTCGCCTTCGTTGGATGGGTCAACAAAGATTAGGAGAATCCCCATTTTCTGAAACGCATGGCACAATTGTCTTCTTAACCTTTCAGCTGGCCGTTTAATGTCACCAACTGCCAGACTCCTTCAAGCTCAGAACACCAACTAGCTAGTGAGAAGCCTGGAGGGGTTCAGGCTTTCCAATGGAGGCCCTCCTTTCTGCAGTACTTGGTGATATTGTCAGCAGGGCCATATCCGTGGTGATCGAGAAGTGCCGTGTGGAGACGACCGCCGAGGAAGACCTGCAGAGGCTGCACCAACTGCTTATGAGGATATCTATAGTCGTGGAGGAGGCTGAGGGACGGTGTGTCACAAACCGAGGGATGGTCCGTCAGATTAGCACCATGAAAGAGCAAATGTTCAGAGGGTACTTTCTTCTCGATGCCTTCAGGTGTAGAGAGAAGAAAACCAAGGACAAGCAGGTGAGTCTTGCTCAATCCAAATTTAATCCGGCTAAGCGCTTTCGCCTCCTTTCTAGCAACATTCAGTATGATAGCATGATAGTTGGTAGCGACAACAGTAAGGACTTGAAGCAGTTTATTCTTGTCCTAGAGAACATGGTGGCCGATATGAAGGAGTTTGCTATTATTCTGATGAGCTACCCTCGATGTACCGCCAACCTTATGGTGCATATTTATATTTAGACAAGTATATGTTTGGCCGCCAAATGGAGAGGGAACAAGCCATCAGCTTCTTGCTACAACCTAAGCCTCCACGGGTAAAAAGTTGGGTGTCCTTCCAATCGTTGGTCCTGGACATGTTGGGAAGAGCACTTTTGTGGAACATGTTTGCGACGATGAGTGCGTGCGCAGTCACTTCTCATTGATCTTGCTGCACAGAGGAAACGACCTTAACGATGAAACGGCGACGACTTTTAGAGATCACTGTGTGATCAAGCATGAAAATAGTACCTCGGGTGAAGAAAGGTCGTTGGTTGTCATTGAGCTCTTAGGGGACGAGGATATTGGGGCATGGAAGAGGCTGTTGCACACTGTTGAAACATGCATGGCAAGTGGCAGCAAAATCATAATCACTAGTCGATCAGGCTATTTTTTTTTACAGAAGAAGCCTACTGGTATTTCTTCAAGATGCTCGTATTCGGTAGTACAGTTCCAGAGGAGCACTCAAAGTTAACATCCATAGCCATGGAGCTATCCCTTGAGATGCGCAGATCTTTCATATTTGCATATATTGTTGCTGCTTTACTGAGAGAAAATCTCGATGCTCGGTTCTGGTCCAGGCTTCTCACACTAGTTAGGACATACACACAAAGCAATACCTTGTTGTTCGGTGAATATCCTCTTCCGGAAAAGCCTCGGTATGGTTGGAGCATGGCTAGAACACGGCGGGGTTCTAAGAATATTAAGTTCTTTGTATATGGTGATGACTACCAAAAAGGGCCTGCTTCTCACTGCGAGGTACCAAAGATAACATCAATAGATCTCCTATCTGGGAACTGGAGCGAGATGCCACAGGGCAGATTCGAGGTCTTGAGTTGGACATCCCTCATACCGCCATACTACAGCTACGTGTTTTCTTGTGAGTTTGTGCAGCACAAAGAACACCAGAACATAGAGCCATAGAGGTCGTTCTTGGTTTGAGTTGGTCTGATTGTAACGAACTAATGGATCCTGTAATATTGTACTCCTTTTGTGTTTGTAATCTCTTTCATACTCTTCGACTCAATAAAGCCATGAAATCAAATCTATTTGATTCGTCAAATACGGATTCAATGAGCTTTCGTGGTCGGTGAAATGTGGAAGGGAAGTTGTGATGTGGTGAGCACCTTCTCGTCCTTGGGTTCCTTATTTTTGTGTGAACTGGTCATTTGGTTCCTTATAGGCTTATACACTAGGTTTTTGTTGCGCGTCCTGATCACATTGGGCATCTACGAAATAACAGCATCCAAATCCATATACCACTCTTTTAATGCCATCACGTTCACAAGTACTACCTAAAATGGGCAGCAGAATGCCCAAGTGCTAATGAACTCATGATTACACCAGAACCACGACGTTATTGTTAGTATTTCAGCAACTTCATGGGAAAATTATATTTGTAAAACATAGCAATATTATATGTAATGTCTAACCTTCTTAGCACGGCATCACCCTGTAAAAGAAGAGAAAGACCTATCACACATCTCCAGTGAGTTAAGGAAACATGGAGCACAAGGCATAAAGGGCTAGCATACCAGTTTCTTATACATTCATGTTTTTGTAGTTGTAGGATATATGACCGTGTGGTTTCGCAATCATTTAGGCCCCACATGACAACTGGTAGTCGCTAATTGTCGATCGCATTTTTGTCGGCTTCAGAAATTTTCTGTGCATTGATAGATGTCAAGTGTTAGGTGTGTCCAAGGAGCCGCAACTGGAATTACTAGTGAGCTTCAAAACTTCACAGACCATTCCTCGGTTTGTGACGCTCACATTTCAAATGGCACAGATCTTCAGAAGCAGCTCCTGCAGTCTCTGCAGATTTTTTTTTGATTTAACACCATAGTTGCCGGTTTGCGGCACTCCTCCCCATTCCTTCTCGTTAACAGTGTCTTGTATAAGAAAAAAACACCTAATGACAGTCTGTGGAGTTCAGACAACCTGAATGCGCTGCCACAATGATCAGTACGCAAGTGGAAATTCCTGCCAGAGTTTAGGCTAACAAGACGAAACAACAGAGAATCAACACTGTGAGCGAACACAACCACTGCCTGAATGTGCGGGCGTTGGAAAAAATGGAAGAGGACTGTGATCTAAGTGTTGATCCCAGCAGAAGAGTCATGCAATGTTGCCCCCTCCAAATCAACTGTTCATCTGTCAATAAAATATGCTGTCCCCTCCGTTGGCTTGGTCTATATCTGGAACAACGGCCTTTCACATATGGTTAAGAGCGGGTAACCGTGGACATCTTCATCGAATTCAACAACAAGATAAGTTGCAGTAAG
The DNA here is from genome assembly GCA_947311845.1 of Poa pratensis. NCBI lineage: Eukaryota > Viridiplantae > Streptophyta > Magnoliopsida > Poales > Poaceae > Poa > Poa pratensis. The sequence goes on along the minus strand of CAMZMU010000060.1, from coordinate 42,862,424 downwards.
ACTCGACAATGAGCACTGTAAGTCCCATGTTGTATTTCGATGTGCTTGGCTGTATAAGCCTCATGATGGTTGAACGGGTTGTTTGTTTGTGGCACTATCTAAGTCTATATCTGTAGTATATCCATGTTGAAATGATCAGGCTAGTTTATATACCAGGGGCACACTTTTTAATAGCTCATTTCATTATGTAGGTAATATGTATTATGGAAACAACGGTTCAAAAAAAAATTCCACAAATAATCTTAGCTTTATTAGAGTTCGCTGCTGATTAAAACGGTGAAAACATCTTGCTGTTAATATCAAGCACATTGTGTTTGATTATGTGTTTGCTGAAATGATCTTGCTAGTCTATAGAAGGTACACAATGTTTGATTGCTCATTAGACTGTATACTTTGTCTTTGTTTCAGACTGCTGTGAAAGCAAGAAAGACGGCAAGATCATGTCTACACTCACAGCGCAGCAGCAACACTTGCACTTTTCTTGCTTCCATTCACAACGCCTATCAAGACGCCCATTGTGCAAGTTCTGGCAAACCAGGCTCGATAAAGAAACCTGGATGAATTGACAACTCTGTTCAGCTGTTGAGTGAAGCTGGATGAGGCGTGTAAAATGCTTGTTTTAATCACTATTCAATTTGTTGAGGGCTATGTAATAATTTTGAAGAATTTCCAGCTGACGTAGTATTTAGTTTAAAATTTGGATTATCGTCAAGTAGCATGCTGATTCACACTGGCCGTGATGTCCATATATGTTCGTATCAAGGCATTTTCTGGGACGTTAAGACTTAAATTGCCGTGTGTAAAGGTAATTAGGCAGCTAGCTACATTTGTCGGCAGGCCACTAAACGTTAGTTGTTCAGCCCATTGAACTTAAAAAGCCAGGCCCACGAGATCTTTTTGGGCCAGGCACACACAATCTTGATGGGCCAAAATAGGAATCTTAACTGTCCGGCCCATTTAAGCATAAACAAAAGGTCCAATAACGTGAACGGGCCAGCCCAATTAGCCGTTAAAGGCCGGCCCATCTTATGCAGGCATACCGGCCCACATTGGCCTGACAGGCCGGCTATATAAGCGAAGCAGGCCGGCCCAGGTAAGTCTGATAGGCTGGCCCATATAAGCGTGGTAGGCAGGTCCGCGTAACGAAAAGGCCGACCAACCTTCGCCTTATGGGCCGGCCCATGAACGCATAACAGGCCGTCCTATCTATGTCTAGGGGCCGGCCCACGAATCGTAGCAAGTCGGCCCAAGTTCTGTAGCATGTCGGCCCAGTAAGTGAAGCAGGCCGGCCCATAACTAAAGCAGACCGGCCCACGCACTATAGTATAGCGGCCCGCCTAAGCTGTATGGGCCAGCCCATCTAACCTTAATAGGCCGGCCCATCTAACAGCAGCATGCCTCGGGTGGGCCTGACATCTGCCACAGTTTCTAGCTCGTGGTAGAAGACATAACGCCGTTTGCCACGTGTCCCTTAGATTCTTTTACCACGACAATCTGTTCGTGGTTGATAACGGAACCATCTACCACGAAATCCCGCTGTTGTGGTTAATTAATCAGCCACGCAGCATCCACCACAGTACCCCCCCTCGTTGCTAAAAACCTTTAGCCACGAAAAATAGCCTTTCTACCACGAATCTGAGCCGTGGTAGATGGCGATATTTCTTCTAGTGCATGTCGCCGCTGCCGTCCAAATACGTCTGGAGTATCGCCACTCGAAAAGGATGTGCCTAGCCGTCTCTGGCTAGCACCTGCAAAGCTGGCAGGTGGGATTGTGGGGTCATCCCCTAATGGCAAGACGATCCGATGTCCAAAGTCTGTTTTGCACTGCGAGCCATGCAAAGAAGCTGCATTTGGGAGGGGCCCAAGTCTTTCAGACAATGCTCATGAAGGGACAAGAGGTGGCGCCTGAGTATTGTGCCTTATAAGAAGAGTTTGCACTGTACTTCCCGTCAGTTGTTAAGGTCCAAATTGTGGTGTCGGCAGTGTCAATAGTCAACTGCACCTCCTGGAGTAGCTCCCAGAGGTGGACGAACTGAGCGATGTGTTGAGCAGTGAAGTTGTCAACAGAGAGGTCATTTATCCATGTGTGGTTAGTGACAACGTCATGTACACATCTTCCTTTTCGTCTGGATGCCTCGAAAAGATCCGGGGCAATGGCCTTTGGAGGCATGCCGTCCAGCCAGGATGAACTCCAGAATGAGGCTTTCTTTCCATCTCCGACCGTCACCTTAGTAGCCGCGTTGAACAGGTTCCCGTCTGTTTGATCATTTGGCGTTTCTGAGCCCACCCAGGGTTTGTGCTCGGCGACCCATTCAAACCAAAGCCAACGAACTCGCAGAGCCCTCGAAAACTTTTCTAAATTGAGAATTCCAACCCACCTAGCTTCTTGGGTCGGCAAACCTTGTCCCAGCTGACCTTGCACTTCCCCCTGACACCTTCTCGCTATTGTTCCAGAGCATGCCACGTCTGAGCTTATCAAACGCCTTAAGGGTACGTTTATCCGCCTTGATGGCTGTCAACATGAAGATGGGGATCGATGACAGGACTGATTTGACCGGCGCTGCGCACCCCGCCCTATTGAGGAGCTTCCCTTTTCACGGCTGCATGCAGGAGGCGGCTTTGTCGATGTATGGTTGCATGTCAGCCCGTCTAAGCCTACCACGTCTGAGAAGCATTTTCTTGATGTTTTTCCGGGGATCTGGATCACATTTTGACATAAATACCAAGAATGCCATTATTATAATGGCGCCTAAATGTAAGATGAAAACTCAGGCCCAATCTAAAGTCAAATATCCACTTCAATCAATGTTACACTTTAAGAAAGGCTGAAAGCTGCGAGTTTTCATAAGTCTAAGTAGATTTACATTTTTTGTAAGTTGAAAAGTGTAACTCTAATTTACTCGGTTACATTTTTATAGGAATTGAAGTTGTACTCACTCTGCTCCAAATTATAGACTGTTTTGAATATTTCAGTCGTGACTATACAAGAATTAATATGCCAGCCAAACTATAAACTGAAACACGTATAGATACATGTAACTTAGTACTTTATAAGATCGGTCGACTTAAAAAGGTAAGAAAATGTGACCAGTATATTCTAGTTGTACACTTACAAAATAAGCAAAGACATGAGGCTCCACTTGTCTCGTGCGCATCGTTAAATCCCCTTTTGCCCATCGCCGTCGGCGTTCTGCCTCCGCAATCCTCACCCACCCACCAAATAATTCCTCCCCGCGATGCCGGCCGGCCAGCCTCAAGCGCACGACCTCGACAGCGGCGGCGGCGCGAGCCACTCCAACAACCACCACGCCTACTCGGCGCCCCTCGCCGCTCTCCCGCCGGAGGTGGTGCCGGCCTACCCGCCGCCGGAGTCGGAGTCCGACGAGTCGTGGGTGTGGACCCAGATCAAGGCGGAGGCCCGGCGCGACGCGGACGCGGAGCCGGCGCTGGCGTCCTTCCTCTACGCCACGGTGCTCTCCCACCCGTCGCTGCCCCGCTCCCTCTCCTTCCACCTCGCCAACAAGCTCTGCTCCTCCACCCTGCTCTCCACGCTCCTCTACGACCTCTTCCTCGCCTCCCTCACCGCGCACCCCTCCCTCCGCGCCGCCGTCGTCGCCGACCTCCTCGCCGCGCGCTCCCGCGACCCCGCCTGCGTCGGATTCTCCCACTGCCTCCTCAACTTCAAGGGCTTCCTCGCCATCCAGGCGCACCGCGTCGCGCACGTCCTCTGGGCGCAGAACCGCCGCCCGCTCGCGCTCGCGCTCCAGTCCCGCGTCGCGGACGTCTTCGCCGTCGACATCCACCCCGCCGCCGTCGTCGGCAAGGCCATCCTCCTCGACCACGCCACCGGCGTCGTCATCGGCGAGACCGCCGTCGTCGGCGACAACGTCTCCATCCTCCACCACGCCACCTTGGGTGGCACTGGCAAGGCCGTCGGCGACCGGCATCCCAAGATTGGGGACGGGGTGCTCATAGGCGCCGGTGCCACCATCCTCGGCAACGTCAAGATTGGAGCCGGGGCCAAGATTGGGGCAGGCTCCGTGGTGCTCATAGATGTGCCGGCCAGGAGCACCGCGGTGGGGAACCCTGCCAGGCTGCTCGGCCAGAGAAAACGTGATGGCGAGAAGGAGGAGGACATGCCCGGAGAGTCCATGGATCACACCTCCTTCATACGGCAGTGGTCAGACTACACCATCTGAATGAGCCATTGTCCAAGGTCTATTACTCATCGTCTGTATCACTAATCGTGAGGTACTACTTACTGGTTGTTCTCGTTTTGTTCCCTTGAGAGTTGAGAATGAACATGAACTGTACTATAGTGTGTACTGTAGTGTGTGTGTGTGATCAATTGTTTCTTCAGCTGAGTGGCAACGCTTGGATACTGATAGTGGATGATTGATGGATGAATAGTGAATTCGGTTCTGTGATGGATTAATCGTGCTAAATCAAGCTTCAAGGACAGATTTTGTGTGTGATTTCTCTGCTGGATGCCTTTTTTTTTTATTTTTTTTTTGAAGTAAAACGGCAGTTGTTCTGCCAAATCAATTAAGAGGGAGCAAGCAAGGTCTAGTTACAAGCTAGAGAGACTCTAGCCAAAGGAAAACTGAGAAGAAAAGGAAAACAGTACAGGCCAAGGTTCGCATGGTGATTACTCGCCACTGTCAGATAACTCGTTTGGAACCTGAAGCTCATGTGATCCTCTCGCCAGATGGGTGCCTAGCAGCAACAGATCATCCCGAATAAGGTCGAGAAGCATACTTTCCGTCAAGGATGACTGCTGAAAAACCCTCCGGCACCGCTCTTTCCAGATATGCCATACGCCGTAGATCGCCACCATAAGCTCGTCTTTGGTCAGCGCACCCGTCATGAAGCTCCACCACTCAGCTGGGGCTGAAAATTGTTGTATCTGCACTGCCAAGGCACTAGATCCAGTCCACTGTGCCAACAGAAACCAAACAGTGCGGGCATATGGGCATTGCAACACAAGATGGGCAGCCGTCTCCTCCCCCTGATCGCAAAGAACACAAGCATCCCGATGGTCAATGCCTCGCAGAGCAAGCATGTCATCCGTGAGAATGCGATGGCGGAGCCATAACCAGAGAAACATCTTGCACTTCGGTTGAACCTTGGAACGCCATAGCTTGGAGTAGTCGATCACGGAATATGCCCCCGCGAACTGAACCTTGTAGGCAGAGGCAACGCTGTAGCACTTGTTGGCCCCTAGCCTCCACTGAATTTGGTCTTCCTCTTCAGTTAGCTGAATGCCTTGCAGCTTGATCCATAGCGCCGTGTACTCGCGAAGCTGGGCCTCGGTCGTGATTCTGTGCAGCCCCGTCATCCATTTGTTCCCAATAATAGCCTGGGCAACAGTTAGTTTCTTAAACCTCGACAACTTGAACAGATTTGGGGCCATCTCCAATGGCGCCTTGCCATCCAACCATTGGGATGTCCAGAACTTTGCCTTGTCGCCACATCCCACCGAAATATCAGTACATGCAGCAAAAAGCGAGGAGTCCACCCGGTCACATGGAACCTGGGTTCCAATCCAAGGACGGCCCCTGTCTGTCCACTCAAACCACTGCCAGCGCAACCTAAGCGCACGACTGAACCTCTCCAGGTCAAGAACTCCGAGCCCCCCACAAGATTTGGGCCTGCAAACACTTTTCCAATTCACCAAGCAAACCCCTTGAGTGCCTTGATTTTTAGATTTCCAGAGGAAGTCCCTACGAATTTTGTCGATCCTCTTTATGGCCCATTTTCCCAACTGAAACACCGTCAGCACATATATTGGGATCGCTGACAACACAGAGTTGACCAGCGCCAATCTAGCAGCAGAATTGAGAATGCCTATTTATTCTCCATTTTGTCTTCTTTTCTAAAGCTATATGTTTAGACGAAAAAATCATGGAAGCAGTAAGTACTTTTGCAAGTCAAGTAGATATATTCATGAACATTTCTACCACAATGGTATCACACAATACGTGGCACACATGTTTTCAAGCTCCAATTTCATCAGTTTACCTTGCATCAAGACTAAATGCCAACCAGTATTAGAGCTCTTAGCTAGTAAGTCACTTTTTCTGAAGTCCTCGAAAGGTTGGTAAATGTCACGTCGAGTTATTTGCTTGTCTGAACCTCTTTGATCTGCCAATTTAAAGTTCATGAAGACATTTCCCAATTAGAAAAGTAAACATATCTTTCCAGATCACATCCCATATCTTCCTGTCTCCCTCTGTTTGGTCACTTTGCTGACCTGAGCTCAATTAGAAAAGTGAACTGTACTATAGTGTGTACTGTAGTGTGTGTGTGTGATCAATTGTTTCTTCAGCTGAGTGGCAACGCTTGGATACTGATAGTGGATGATTGATGGGTGAATAGTGAATTCGGTTCTGTGATGGATTAATCGTGCTTTTCTTAGAACAAAGGACATGGATTAATCAAGCTTCACGGACAGATTGTGTGTGTGATTTCTCTGCTGGAGGCCTATTTATTGTCCATTTTGTCTTCCTTTCTAAAGCTATATGTTTAAATTCATTGACGAAAAATTCATGGAAGCAGTAAGTACTTTTGCAAGTCAAGTATAGATATATTCATGACCATTTCTACCACAATGATGTCACACAATACGTGGCACACATGTTTTCAGGCTCCAATTTCATCAGTTTACCTTGCATCAAGACTAAATGCCAACCAGTATTAGAGCTCTTAGCTAGTAAGTCACTTTTTTTGAAGTCCTCGAAAGGTTGGTAAATGTCACTTCGAGTTATTTGCTTGTCTGATCCTCTTTGACTTGCCAATTTCTCTTGAGCACCCAAAGTTAACATCCATAGCTGTGAAGTTAGCCCTGGAGATCCGCGGATCTTTCATATCCGCATATGTTGTTGCCGCCTTACTGAGAGCAAATCTCAGTGCTCGGTTCTGGTGCAGGGTTCTCAGACATGTTAGGGAGCACATGCAGAAGAATACCTTGTTGTTCGGTGAATATCCTGACGATCAATTGTCCATGTATATTTGGAGGATTGCTGAAACACAACGAGGTTCCGAGGATCTTAAGTTATTTCTGCTACTTCATATTCATCAAAAAGGGTCTGCTGCTCATGGGGAGATTCCGAGGATAACAGTGGTGCTGTTCTTTCCGGGACCTGGAGCACTCTGTCACAGGGCAAGTTTGAGGTCTTGTCTTGGAGGTCCCTCATGCCACCATACTACAGCTACATATATGTTTGCGAGTTTGTGAGGCAAAAGAGCACCACGCGATAGTTGGTTAAGGATATATGGCTAACCAGATTGGGTATGTGTCGTGCTTGATTTGAGTTGATCTGAATCTTGACTGGGTGATCTTATATGGAGTGTATTGTACTTGGTACCCAGTAGTTCATCATGTAGGGATCCTGAATTACGGACTGTGTAATCACCTGGATACTCTTTAGTTCTTCATCTCAATAAAAAAATCTTTGAGAAATGACTTGGATAAGCAAACTTCAGGGATATTAGATCACAGGATTCCAAACTCTGTGTGTAAAGCAAGATTCATCTGGTGGAGATTCCTCCATTCTCCATTTTGTTCTTACTTTTGTTAAGTCTCGTAAGGATGTTTATAAATCTTCGAATTGCTGTGTGGTGCATTCATTGATAAAAAATGGTAATGGAAGCAATCAGTACTTCTTCAAGTCAAGTATATATGTTCATGGGCTATTTGAACCACACTGATGCCATTGAATACGGTTATGCAGCTATTTGCCACACATGTTTTCAGGCCCAAGACTAGATGCCACTAGTATTAGAGCTCTCAGCAAATAATTCACTATATCTGAATTTTCTAGAAGGGGTTGATAAATGTCACCTAAAGTATTCGATTGTCTGAACCTCTGCAACTTGCCAGTGTCTCTTGACAAATTTATGAAACCAATTTCACATAATGTAAGTAAAGAAGTTATTTTCTAGAACTATGAGTCTGATTAAATTCCATGCTCATTTGTTCCATATGTTCTCTTGTTCATTCATCTCTTTGTAGCTGGAGACATGGCTGTATGGTTTCACAATCATTGAGCTCCTACATCCTATGACTATATGCAACATGTAGTTGCTACTTAGATTCTTGTACCGAATTAGCTGGATTATATTTTGTCAATTTTCCAATTTTCTGCTCTTTGATTGATGTCAAGTGTTTGAAGTGTCCAAGGTGCCGCAGCTGGAATCATCAGTGAGCTTCGTGACCCTCGGTTTGCGCTACTCTGGCCCTGGGTCTCCTCGGCAACACGCAGATCCTCAGAATCAGCAACTACAGGGCTGCAGATCCCGCCCTACAGCTTCCTGCTCGCGGAACCTCTCAACCATGATGCTGGTTGACAGTGTTTTGTAGCAGACAACACCACATAGGACAGTCTGGGGAGTTCAGGGCACCTCCATGCGCTGATACTGAGGCCAGTACCTGTAAATTAACACAGATATTTTGAGCTAATAACATGAAACAAAAGTTGAAAGAACATAGTGGGCAAACATAACCACTGCTAGACTGTGCAGTTGTTGGAATGGACGGAAGAAAAATGTAATCTGGTTGTTCATCTCAACAGGGGAAACATTCAGCATCACGTTTCCACCATGTTGATCTCTAAATCAAACAGATACTTTTCTTCTGGCACAACAATATGTCGCTTTCATTGGATTGGTCAGCAAACACTAGTAGAATCCCCATTTTCTGAAACTCATAGCACATTTATCTTCTTAAGCTTTCAGCTGACCGTTCAATGTCACTAAGTAAGCAACTGCCAAACTCCTTCAAGTTCAGAGCACCATCCAGCTAGTGAGAAGCCTGGGGGAGTTCTTGTTCCTTCACACTTTAAAATGGAGGCCCTCTTTTCTTCATTTTTTGGTAAGATTATCAGCAGAGCCATATCCGTCGTGGTCGAGAAGTATCTGCAGAGGCTGCACCAACTGCTTCTGATGATATCTGCAGTCGTCGAGGAGGCTGAGGGGCGGTGCGTCTCAAACCGAGGGATGATCCATCATGTCAGCATTATGGTAAAGCGAATGTTCAGAGGGTACTACCTTCTTGACTCCTTCAAGTGCATAGAGAAGAAGACTGATGATGCGGAGGTGAGTCGCTCCTCATTTGCTCAATTCAAATTCAATCCCCCTAAGCGCTTTCGCCGCGTATCTAGCAACACTCAAACTGAGAGCATGGTACTTGAAAGAGACAACAGTAGGGAGTTGAAACAGGTTGTTCTTGCCCTAGAACAGATGGTTGCTGACAAGCCTGACATGAAGGAGTTTGCTATATTACTGATGAGCTACCCTCGGATGGACCGTCAACCTTATGGCACATATTTATATTTGGCCAAGTATATGTTCGGCCGCCAAATGGAGAGGGAACAAGCCATTAGATTCTTGCTACAAGCTGAGCCTCTAGGGGGTGAAAAGTTGGGTGTCCTTCCAATCGTTGGTTCTGGACATGTTGGGAAGAGCACTCTCGTGGAACCTGTTTGTGACGATGTGTGCGCAGTCACTTCTCCTTGATCTTGCTCTACAGCGGAAATGACCTTAAGGATGAAACGGCGACGAGTTTTAGATATCATTCTGTGATCAAGCATCAAAATATTACCCAAAGGTCATTGGTCGTCATTGAGCTCTTAGGGGATGTTGACGAAGGGGCATGGAAGAGGCTGCTGCACAGTTCTGAAAGATGTATGGAACATGGGAGCAAAATCATAATCACTAGCCGTTCAGAGAAGATGGTCAGTGTTGGGACAACGGAAGCCATCAAGTTAAACTGTTTGTCTAAAGAAGCTTACTGGTATATATTTCTTCAGGATGCTCATGTTTGGTAGCGTGGATCCGGAGGAGCACCCAAAGTTGACATCCATAGCCATGGAGCTAGCCCTAGAGATGCGCGGGTCTTTCATATCCGCATATATTGTTGCCTCTCTACTGAGAGCAAATCTCAGTGCTCGGTTCTGGTCTAGGCTTCTCACACAGGTTAGCAAGTACACGCAGAGCAATACCTTGTTGTTTGGTGAATATCCTGAGGATCATACGTCTCAGTACGTTTGGAACATTGCTGAAACACAGCGAGGTTCCGAGGGCCGTGAGTTATCTCTGCTACATGATAGGTACCAAAAAGAGCCTGCAGCCGAGGTTCCGAGGATAACAGCAGTTGATCTTCTATCCAGGAGCCGGAGCGCCATGCTACGGGGCAAATTTGAGGTCTTGTGCTGGAGGTCCGTCATACCACCGTACTATAGCTACATATATGCTTGTGAGTTTGTGAGGCAAAAGAGCACCACGCCATAGTTCTCTTCTTGTGTACTTGGTTAATGGTATATAACCACATTGGCTATGTGCTGTTGCTAGATTTTAGTTGATCTGATTCTTGACTGGTCGATCTTATATGGAGTATTTTTTTGATGATATTGTAGCTGGTACCAGTAGTTCATGATGTAGCGATCTTTTATTGGATATTGTTTGTAATCACCTGGATACTCTTTAGTTCTTCATCTCAATAAAAAAGCTCCTTTGAACAAAGGACTTGGATAAGCAAGCTTCAGGGACGTATTAGATAATGGGATTCCAAACTCTGTAGGCCTCGCTTGGATGCTCGTATTTTAGCCCAAAATGACGAAACCGTCGGGAAGAAATCCGGACCTCGTATGCTCCGTATAATTTACAACTTCAGCTCAGTGGGGAAATACGGGGGTGGGAATAAACAACATTCCAATCGGGGCCGTATGTGTGAAGCAGGATTTATCTGGTGGAGATTTCTTCATTCTCCTTTTTTTTCTTCGTATTGTAAAGTTTTTTAAGGATATCTATAAATCTCGAATTTCTGTGTCACGCATTCATGGATACAAATAGGTAATGGAAGCAATCAGTACTTCTGCAAGTCAAGTACCTACGTTCATGGGCTATTTCAACCGCAATGATGGCATTGAATATGGTGACGCAGCTATGTGCCACACATGTTTTCAAGCCCAAGACTAAATGCACTAGCATTAGACTCTTAGCTAATAATTCACTCTATCTGAATTTTCTAGAAAAGGTTGATAAAATGTGATCTAAAGTTATTCGCTTGTCTGAACCTCTTGCAACTTGCCAGTATCTCTTGATAAATTTTATGAAAACATTTTCACATAATGTAAGTAAAGAAGTTCTTATTCTAGAATTATGAGTCTGATCAAATTCCATGCTCATTTGTTCCAGATGTTCTCTTATTCATTAATCTCTTTGTAGTTGGAGACATGGCCGTATGGTTTCACAATCATTGAGCTCCTACATCCTATGACTATATGCTACAGGTAGTTGCTATTTAAATTTTTGCACCTAATTAGCTGGATTACATTTTGTCAATCTACCAATTTTCTGCTCTTTGATAGATGTCGTGTTAGAAGTGTCCAAGGTACCGCAACTGGAAAACTGGAATCACCAGTGAGCTCCAAGACTTGAAGGATTTTCCTCGCTTTGCGATGCTCGGGCCCTGGGTCTCGTCGACAGCGCGCAGATCCTCAGAATCATCTACTGCAGCATCTACAGATCCCTCCTGGCCTGCAGCTTCTTGCTCGCGGAACTTCTCAACCATGATGCTAGCTAACAGAGTCTTGTAGCCGATAACGACACTCATGGCAGTCTGGGGAGTTCAGGCGACCTGCATGCGCTGATACAAAGGTCAGTAAAATTAACTCATATAGTTTGAGCTAACAAAATGAAACAACTGTTGAAAGGACACGGGGAGCAAACATAACCACTGCTAGATTGTGCTGGTGTTGGAAAGAATGGAAAAAAATGTAATCTGGTTGTTGATCTCAACAGGGGAAACATTCAGCGTCAAGTTTCCACCATGTTGACCTCTAAATCAAAACAATTTACTTTTTTCTTCTGGCAAAACAATATGTCGCCCTCATTGGCTGGGTCAGCAAAGGCTGTAGAACCCCCATTTTCTGAAACTCAAACCACAATTGTCTTCTTAAGCTTTCCAGCTGACTGTTCAACGTCACTGAGTTAGCAACTGCCAAACTCCTTCAAGCTCAGAGCATCATCTATCTAGAGAGAAGCCTGGCATAGTTTTTTTATTTTCCTTGAGGCTTTACAATGGAGGCCCTCATTTCAGCATTTCTTGGTGATATTGTCAGCAGAGCCATATCCTTCGTGGTTGAGAAATCCCGCCAGCAGACAACCGCTGAGGATGATCTGCAGAGGCTGCACCAACTGCTTCTGAGGGTATCTGCAGTCGTCGAGGAGGCTGAGGGGCGGTGCATCTCAAACCGAGGGATGATCTGTCAGGTTAGCATGATGATAAAGCATATGTTCAGAGGGTACTACCTTCTCGATTCCTTCAAGTGCAAAGAGAAGAAGACCAATGATGAGGAGGTGAATCGCTCCTCGTTTTGTCAATCCAAATTTAATCCAGCGAAGCGCTTTCGCCTCCTTTCTAGCAACACTCAATATGAGAGCATAGTAATTGGTAGAGACAGCAGTAAGGAGTTGAAGCAGGTTATTCTTGTCCTAGAGAACATGGTTGTTGATATGAAGGAGTTTGCTATAATTCTGATGAGCTACCCTCCGATGTACCGCCAACCTTATGGAGCATATTTATATCTGGACAAGTACATGTTTGGCCGCCAAATGGAGAGGGAACAAGCCATCAGCTTTTTACTACGCACTGAGCCTCTAGGTGGAAAATTTGGTGTCCTTCCAATCCTTGGCCCTACACTTATTGGGAAGAGCACTCTTGTCGAACATGTTTGCAACGATGAGCGTGTGCACAACCGCTTCTGCTTGATTTTGCTGTACACCGGAAGCGGCCCTAAATATGAAACAATGACAACTTTTAGAGATAACTGTGTGATCAAGCATCAAAATATTGCCTCGGGTGAAGAAAGGACATTGGTTGTCATTGAGCTCTCAGGGAACGTGGACGAAGGGACATGGAAGAGGCTGCTGCACTCTGCTGAAAGAGGTATGACACATGGGAGCAAAGTCATAATCACTAGTCGATCAGAGAAGATAGCCAGCCTTGGAACAACAGAAGCCCTCAAGCTAAATCATTTGTCCAAAGAAGCTTACTGGTATTTTTTCAGAATGCTCGTGTTTGGTAGTACGGATCCAGAGGAGCACCCGAATTTAACATCCATTGCCATGGAGATAGCCCCTGAGTTGTGCGGATCTTTCATATACACATATGTTATTGCCACATTACTGAGAGAAAATCTCAGTGTTCGCTTCTGGTGCAGGGTTCTCAGATACCTTAGGTACCACAGACAGAAGAATACCTTGTTGTTAGGTGAATATCCTATCGAGCAAGATCAGCCTCGCTATGCTTGGAGCATGGTTAAAACACAGCAGGGTTCTAAGAACATTAAGTTCTATCTGCGACTTCGTGACAACCAACGACGGCCTGCTTCTCACGGCGAGGTTCCGAAGATAACATCTGTGGATCTTCTATCAGGGACCTGGGGCGCTATGCCACTGCGGAAGTTTGAGGTCTTGGCTTGGAAGTCGCTCATACCACCGTACTACATCTACACAGCTGATTGCGAGTTGGTCGCATCATAGAGGAAGAAGAGAAGGGCTATTTGGCACTATGGTGGCATTGCTTGGAGTTACTGGTGGTTCTCTTCTTATCTACTGCTGGTCTGCCTGGTCTGATCGGTAGCTAGACGAGACTTCTTGCTTGTTTGTCTGAATGTTGGCGCTTACTTTGGGTTGTTGTGGTTCTCTACCGATTGACAGTATATTGGAGTATGTTGTAATTGGTACCCAGTAGACCATCATGTAGGTCTCCTCAATTATTCTTGTGTCTATAAGTATACATCTCAATAAACAAAGCCTTTGTATACAATCTAGTTGGCAGACTATTTTCACTTTTGGGACAGATCTGATATACAGTATCTTGCTAGTATCTAGCACCGTTTCCAATCATTTGAGAAGTATGTTACCTTAACACGAACGATGGCACGGCTCATTTGGTGCGAATTGCGATGGTGGGGTGGACAAGTACCCTGGGCAGATCCTCAGAAAGAGCTGGTGCAACCACTGCAGATCTTGCTGCATAGTTTGACACTTCTCAGACATAATTGCTGGTTAACAGTGTCTTGTACTCCGTAGAAGACAACATCACTGACAACAGTCTGGGAGTTCAGACAACTTCCATGCGCTGATACAAAAAGGTCAGTACCAGAACTGAAAATCAGCCCTCCAGTAACTCTTCATCTGTATAAACAAGCCCTCCAGTAAGTAACTGATATTTCTGCAGGCTCTGTTTTCACTTTTTGTATGAAGCTGGTACATCTTGCTAGTGCTAAGATGGAATATTGTTATTTCCAACCAATTGAGACGGACGTTTCATCTACACGAACGACGGCACCATTCAGAGACAGCGACGTGGGAAGGACAAAAGTGTCGCCTTTGCTGGATGCGTCAAGCACCTATTCTCTCAAGCCGAAGATTCGGACTGACCGTTCAAATTCATCGAGTAAGCAACTTCCTAACTCCTTTGAGCTCAAAGCACTGTTGGAATTTGGTAGGCTTGTACTTTGGTGGGCTTGTACTTGGGTCACGGACTAAAGCCCAACTAATTCTGAAATTCCGATTTGGCCCATTTATGTATATGCCTGTGTGTGACCAAAGTTTACTCCCACACTGCTAATTGGGAGAGAGCTGCACCACTTTATATAGAGAGCTCTTTTACCACCAGTAAGATCATGAGAAGAGGAATGCCACATGCGCGCTCCTCCTCCTCGCTCGCCTCGTCCCGACGCGACGCGTTCGGGTTTCGGGAATGAGACGATGTCTATATTTTTGTTGTTCGAGAAAATTTAATGAGTCATTAATTAATAATTAACGGACGTGTTAACTAATCAGCCGTTTTCGATTCCTTTGGATTGTGGGGTTGTTACCGACTCGATCGTGGGGCTGCGCCCACGTCCTACGCGACGCGCTATATATACATGCAGGTCAACCCTAACCGCCACTACGAAACATACCGTTCCAGAACCTTGTATCGCCGTCTTCCAAGTCTTCTCCATCCCGTTTTCCGGCGTGCACCGGTTGAAGAGACAGTAGGCCTCCGGTAGTATTTGCTCCAGATTCATTCTGTTTCAGGGACGGAGGGAAGGGGGGACGAGCAGGGGCAAAGCCCCCCTAACAATGGTCATATACTTAAGCTTCTCTTCATGCATATGTTCATGGTAAGCATATCTTAGAGCATTTTGCCACCCCCATGTGCTCTCCGCCCCCTCTATACATGGTTCCTGGCTCCGTCCCTGTTCTGTTTATCTATGGTTTTAGTAAATCGCATGATTAGTTTAATACTTATTATTCTAGTCATGAATTGTTTACTGTTTTGCGGATTAAATCAATTGCTTATATATTCAAAAAGCACCACCTACCTAGCCAGACGATTGGGGCCGGGGCCAAGATTAGGGCAGGCTGGTGCTCATAGATGTGCCGGCCAGGAGCACTACCGTGTGACGAAGTGCCTATGGCAGCGGGGTGGAGACGGCGGCTGACCCTAGTGACAGGCACACTATCTTCCCCGAAGGCCACGGGTAGCGGATCTCGATTCGCCGCTCTGCTAGCTAACGAGGAGGGTTGCAAAGAGGGTCAGGTGGCGCTAATTCATGCAGAGGACGTGGCTACTCGCGTCGCTGGTGAGGTCCTCGTTGAGGATCAGGGGAGCTGGACTACCGTCGTTTGTCGACCACAGAAGACGAAGGAGGAGATCATCCAAGACTTCTGGACAGATGTGGGTTTCCCTACGCCGACGTCTAGGTTCTGAGAGCGAGGAACGGCGGACGGCGACGCTGATGCCTAAGGTACGCCAGTTGCTATTGGTTACATGTCACTAGATGAGCAGGCGCGACCATCTTCGCAGCCGTGCGGGTCACGACTGACCGACGACGGGAGACGGAGATCATCCTCACCACGGATGTGAGTTCTGCGGATGCCGAAGGTGCGGCTGGGTTGGCGAGGTCCTCTGCCTCGACCACGTTTCATGCCGTCGTCGTGCTTAGGAGACTTTCTGCCGGAGATGTAGAAGGGCGCGCCTGGTGCCTTGGGGGAGGATGGCGAGCCGGCGGGCCGGTGTGCCAATGGCCGGTGTCCGGGGAAGGAGGAGGTCGAGGCTTCGATAATCGGCGCTAATTGGATCGAGATCGGCCTGCCCGACAATCATGTGGAGAGGCAGTTTCAAACGGCCGATGTCCGGGGAAGTAAGTCAAAAGTCGTGAAAAAGTCTAAATCTCTGAATAGTAGAAGTCTTGGTGACTTGGCTAAACATATGAATATTACTCAACATGTGCGGGACCATAAGTTGGATTATTTGGCTATTTCGGAGACGGGGACACGAGACTTCACATCACAGGTATGATCCTAGATCGCCTTTCAGGTGGTTTGGATTTTACTTGACATTCTTGTCCAGTGGCGGAGCCACGCCTAGGCTGTATAGTCAGCCGACTACACAACATTTTGGCAAAAACTTCATATTTAGGGTAAAAATTATATGGAAAAAAAACAAATTTTATTCAAGTACATGTATTTGACATCACAGTTTCGTACTCCTGGCTCTGCCACTGTTCTTGCCCCCTTCGCGGTAGATCGGGTGGCATGTTACTCAGCATTAAATCAGATACTATGGAGTTGTTGGCTTTGTCGGATGGTGAATTTTATATTAAATTTCACGTCTGCAGTAAGGTTGACAATTTTATATGAAGTTTGGTAACCGTGTATGGTGCCGCTCAAGAGGAGTATAAGGCAGCTTTTCTTCATGATGTGGTAAACCTAGCTAAGTATAACCCATATCCTATTCTCATAGGTGGGGATTTCAGTATGCTTAGGTTCCGACACGAGGAAAGTAGGGGAAGGTTTGATGATCATTGGTCGTTCTTGTTCAATGTTGTCATTGACAGCTTGTCCTTAAGAGAGGTTCATATGATGGGGAGACAGTTTACTTGGGCAAACGGTCTCTCCAAGCCGACATACGAGAAGCTGGATCATGTGCTGATGGACTCCATTGGGAGGATAAATATCCATTGGTAACGGTACGCGCTTTGGAACGTATTGAGACTTTCTCAGACCACGCCCCTATACTTTTGTCCACCGGGACATCGACATTTCCTGTTCAACCTCAGTTCAAGTTCGAATTGCGATGGTTGTTGCGGGATGGTTTTGATGAAAGTTATGGTCTCAGCCAGTGGGTGGCGATACCCCATCCAATTATGGAATAATAAGATGCGCAATCTGTGAAAATTCCTTTAAGGGTGGGCTAGACACACAACCGAATGCTCAAAAAAGAAAAGGAACGCATGTGTTCCATTATTGATGAGCTCGACCAAATCGCATAAGTACGTGTTCTGTCAGCATAGGAGATTGAACTTAAAATTCAATCGAATGATCAAGTAGCACGTATGTTGCGGTAGGAAGAGATTAGATGGTACCAGAGATCTAAGGCTCAGTTTATCCTGGAAGGGGATATGAATACGAGATACTTACATAATGTTGCTAATGGCAGGCATATGAAGAAACTTTATCACTCCCTAACACAGGATGTGGGCCTGATCGAAGGACAAGATCAGCTCAATGACTATATCACGAACTACTATAGAGGTTTGTTCAGGGCTCCAGTGGAAGGAAACTTTACTCTTGATGAAAACAACGTTCTTATTACTCCCTTCTCTGAAGAAGAGATAAGTAAGGCGGTTTTCCAAATGGAGCATAATAAGACGCCGGGCCTGGATGGTTTTCCTGCTGAGTTTTACCAACACTTCTGTGAAACCATCAAGTCTGACATGCTTGAGTTATTTGGATGCTTGCATGCCGGATAACTGGAGTTGTTTCGCCTTAACTTTGGGGAAATCGTTTTGTTACCTTCAGGAGGCCGAGAGGATACAACAGTGCCAGCCTATATGTCTCCCGAATGTTAGTTTCAAAATCTTTACGAAAGTAGCAACCATTAGGTTAAATTATGTGGCTGATCATGTGGTTAAACCTACACAAACGACATTAATGCAAGGTAGGAATATACTTGACGGGGTCGTCGTCCTGCACGAAACCGGCCATGAGATGCACACAAAAAACTTAATGGGGTAATATTCAAAATAGACATTGAAAAAGCGTATATAAGGTTAGAGTGGACTTCCTCCAATAGATTCTAAGAATGAAAGGTTTCTCGGATGAGTGGTGTGCTTTAATTTATATTAAAAAAATCGGGGGTAGTGTGGCTGTCAAAGTCAATAATGACGTCGGTTGTTACTTCCAAACAAAAAAGAGATTAAGGCAAGGTGATCTCCTATCGCCTATACTATTTAATATAGTGGTTGATCTGTTGGCGATCATGATTGAACGGGTAAAGGAAGATGGCCAAATTTAAGGGCTAGTCCCACATCCTATCGATGGGGGGATTATCTATTCTTCAATATGTGGAAAATTCTCGGTAGATTCCACGTATAGGGCATTAGTCCATTCCGATATACTAGTCGATGATAATAAAAATATGTCAAATGAAGATTCCGTTTAAACTGAAAGTGTTTACTTGGTATCTTCGTAGGGGCGTATTTTAACAAAGGATAATTTTGTTAAGCGAAACTGGTATGGAAGTACAAAGTGTGTGTTTTGTCCACAACAGGAGACAATAAAATACCTATTTTTTGAGTGTAGTTTTACGTGTTCTATTTTGTCATCTATCCAGCACTGGTAGAAAATGGGCCTATGGTCCCGGTTCGGTTGGGCCATCAGTCCCGGTTGCCCAACCGGGACTGGCCAATCGGGACTAATGCTAGTCCCGGTTGGGCCACGAACCGGGACCAATGGTGGCCACGTGGCCAGTTCTGGCTGGGCGTGGGGAGAGACTCATTGGTCCCGGTTCTTGTTACGAACCGGGACCAATGAGTGTTTTTTTTTTTGGTATTTAGGGTTTAGGGTCTCCCTCTCGCCGGTGCCCCCTCTCCCTCTCGCCGGTGCCCCCTCGGTGCCCCCTCTCCTCTCGCCGGTGCCCCCTCTCGCCGGTGCCCCCTCTCCTTCTCGCCGGTGCCCCCTCTCGCCGGTGCCCCCTCTCCTTCTCGCCGGTGCCTCCTCTCCCTCTCGCCGGTGCCCCCTCTCCCTCTCGCCGGTGCCTCCGTCGTCTCCCCCTTCTTCGCATCGCCGACGTGCTCTCCATCGTTTCCGTACGCATATTATACGCTCTACTATATACACAGTACATGTTGATGCATATATAATTAATATTCGATCTCTTGCGAGAATACAACTATTTAATTACATGGAGATAGATCAAGCCATCAAGGCATATGTAGTTCATCGTCCGAAGCATAATGTTCTCCCCTTTCATCGATGACCTCCCTAAGCAGAAATCCCGCCAATTCCTCTTGAATTGCTCCTACGCGCAGTTCTGGGTCGATCTTCTCCCGCATTTTGCTGAAAGCAGTTGTTCTCCGCTCAGTGGTCAACTCGCGAATGAACTCGCAAACGTAGAATCCACATAAATTACTCCCCGGTGGCTGCTGCGGACTTTCACCGTTTTATAAGTTAGCTCATCTTTGAATGGACCTTCTACCTTCTGTTTGAAAATTGTCCAACACCTGCTTTGGCAAAGAAAATGAACAAAGGAGTTATTAATTACTTGACATCAGGGAACGAACGAAAGAGGGCGATATAATGCGATAATGATTGAAATTACTTGTTGAGCATTTCTTTCATGTCGGACCACAACGCTTGGTCCCAACTTAATGAGTCGTGGACTTCAACTGTGGACTTGTCAGGTTGAATGCTTAGCAGAATCCAGTGGAACCTGCGGACGTTTACATAAAGCAGACATGCATAGCTCATCAATTACACTTAACATCGAGAAAGCCAAATAAAAATATGTACAAGACAGAAACACTCACCTGAAGTTGTAAGGAAATAGTATTTCCGTACAGAAATGTTGCATGGTTAAAAAGGTGGTCAGGTCATGCTCCACGTCTTTGGGGTGATTGACTAACGTATGTGAATTCACGATATATGGGTCAACGAACCCAACCTCAAAAACTTTAGATCTTTTGCATTCCAGCATCTTCATTCTGCATAATAGCGTACAAAAGGATATATATATAGGCAGGATAATATAATACAGGCAATGAACGAGCTGAGCTAGAGACTTAATTACGAAAATAAATCACTTACAGACAATAGCAAGAGAGGATAGATTTGTCGAGGGCGCGCTTTTGGAATAACTGGAACAGTTCAGTCAGTTGAACCTGTATAGTGTAACGTTTGAAGAAATGCTCCACTCTAACGTCCAGCGGAAACCACTCTTTCGCGTCCTTCTTTGATGTGTGCACCAGGTACCAGGTATGCAGATTTCGCATATGTGTTGATAGACCCGTCATCTCCTCATTACTGACCATAGGCTCCCCTTGGACATATTTCCGTGCCATCTCTAACATTGGCGCATGTTCATAGCCTAAAAGTTGACCAAGGCTCATACCCAAGGCGGTAGCCTGTTCCTTGGCCTGAGATACAGTGACACCAAGTTCTTTAGCAGCAGCTATGGCTCTGGGGTCCAATAATTCCAGGTCTTATCCATAGCGACTCTGAAGTCCTTGTCGACATCGGAACACACTATGAGCGGGGGGACCGATTGATTTTTCTGCTGTCCGAGCTGGGCAATTTGTTTCCCGCTTTTTGCACTTCTTCCCTTGTTCTGCTCAGACTGGGCACGTGCTAGCTTAGTAAGTTCACGACCATAGTCAGATGGCAGATTCATCGATATCTGGGATGGCTGCTCAAGGAAGGACTTTCTCCACTTTTTGGATTTTTCATCGTATACCGGCTTCTGCTCGGGCTTTTTTGGTGCAAAAAAAGCCTTATTGTAGGCAGCCACCTCCGCGGCGTTTTCCGCTACAGTCCTGTCATAAGGTCTAATGGGAAGATTCTTATGAGGTACTGTTGGGAGGGGCGACCTTTTACGTTTCGGTGATCGCTTACCCCTCATAGTACGAGCGGTGGGCGGAAACGGCTGACGCGGCGGCGGAGACGGCTGCGCTGGAGACTGGTGAGGCGGTGAAGAGGACTGTTGCGCTGGAGAATGCTGAGGCGGTGAAGAGGACTGTTGCGCTGGAGACTGGTGAGGAGTCGATGGCCTTGGCTGCCAGTTCGGAAGCACGATGAATTCCTTTGGCCATAGAATGGTCGCTTTCTTGGCTTCTCCAAGTTCAAGCACCTCCCCATCTTCACCTGCAGGGTGTTGCAGCTTCAGCTCCTCATAATCTTTCATCACTTCATCCACCGCGACAACAGCGTAGCCATTTGGAACCGGAGAGAAATGGTAAGTTGGATTAGGTCCAATTGGTACGACATAGCCGACCGCCACCTTCACGGTTAAGTTAAAAACTTTCACATGCATCTCACAAGGTGTGCTCTCCGTGATATCATCCACTGGGTAGCGACGAAGTGGAGCCACTGCATCATCATTACCATCCTGGAGCTCCGTGGAAGCCACGCTGCTTTTCCGATTCGATGGGCCACCGGTACCATCGCATGCAGCTTCTACCATGTGCCGTTGAGATTGGCCGCTAGTACCTTGCTGGCTAAGCACGGCAATTTGTTCCTTCTGCCGCTTTAATTCTTCTTCTATATTAAGCAGCCGGTCTGCAGCAGCGCGTGCTTCCATTGCCTCCCTTTCCTTTCTCCTCTGATGGCTTCTATCAGGAAATTTCTTCCTGTGCTCGGGAATCGCAATTGTCTTGGGCTTGGAGCCAGGTACGCCTCGTAACCGTCCGTCGTGTTCCTTATTCCCAAGGGCGCGTGTGAGCTCGTCATCCTCTCTATCGGGAATGAACCGTCCCTCTTCAACATCCTTTACTGCTTTTCTAATTTCTTGGATGGGTAGTAGGGGATTATCTTTGTGTCTTCTGTTATATATGCACTTCCCTTCTGCGTCCAACGTGCCCCCATGCCCGTAAAACCAATTTCTTGCCCGTTCGATCCACTTGAGTGGCTCTGGAGTGATCCCATTAGCCAGCAGGTCCGCCTCAAGTTTCTCCCACTTAGGCATGCTACCAGCGTAGCCACCAGGCCCCATAGTATGGTGGTACATCTTTAGAGCAGCATTTGCCGCATTTTTTGCAGACTTTTCCAGAGCTTCCTCTGATTTCTTGTACGCCACAAATTCTTCCCAGTAGTCCTTTATCTTCTCATACCCTTTATCGAAGTCTGGAGTCTTATTTTTCTTGACAAACAGTTTGTTCAATCTTTTCTTCCAGTTCTTGAATAGCTCGGCCATCTTCTTAAGTGCCCAGTCCTTGACTTTTTGCTCCATGATTTTCCGGGCAATCTTTTCTGCCTCATCTGGATCCTCCTCATCTGAATCCACCTCTGGCGCCGGCAGGGTGAAATTAACCATGAGCTTTCTCCAAAGTCTTTCTTTGCCCTCATCGCTGACATATAGCTGTCCTTTCTCGTTTGGCCGATGCCATTCTCGAACGGTGATCGGGATGAAGTCCCTAACAAGAACTCCGCATTGCTTTACCATTTTATTTTTAACACCAGGGGGAGCAGTCGGTGTGCCGTCTTCAGCGACTCTTTCGATCGTGTACCTTTCTTGGTCGCCCAACTTTTTGGCTGGGCCTCGTTTTGTCCTTACAGAAGATTTGCTCGATCCGGAGGGCTAAAAGAAGAAAGAGCGTTAATATATGTATATAGACATCAGAGACTTAATTAATACAATCTTCGGCTTCATTAATATATGTATATGCACCTCGCCGGAGTTTAATGTTCCACCGGAGCCTTCGGCTTCTCCCTCGTCGGCTTCTCCCTCGCTGACTTCTCCCTCACCCCGGCCGTCGGGTTCTACCTCACCGGAGCCGTCTCTTCGGTTGAGAGACTCATCTCCCTCACCGGAGTTGTTCAAAAACTCCGTGGTGACATCGACAATATCTTCCGGCCCGCGGATTATATCCTGGAGGATATTTTCCTGATCTTCGTCTCGTTCCATAGTTTCTGCAAATTAAGAACAATGCACAAAACTTTAGTTGGGTAACTTGTTCCATATGTCAAGATACATCTACAATATCATAAACCCGTAAACTCGTATCGTAAACCCGTAAACTCGTATCGTAAACTCGTATCGTAAACCCGTAAACTCGTAAACTCGTATCGTAAACCCGTAAACTCGTATCGTAAACTCGTATCGTAAACCCGTAAACTCGTATCGTAAACCCGTAAACCGTAAACTCGTATCGTAAACCCGTAAACTCGTATCGTAAACCCGTAAATTTGCATCTTTGCATATCTAACACAATTTACCGGGTCAACTTCCGAACCACGATCTACCGGGAAGAACAAATACCGGACAAGAACACAATCAATACATGGCATTGATGCAATGCGCAATATGTATGCATGATCAATTTAATGCATTGACATGGAACTCTAAATCATGTTTGAAATGTTATTGAATTAGGACAAGCACAAATTAGGACTAACAAAATTTTCCTATACAAAAAAATCCTAACACTAACAAAATTTTCCTATACAAAAAATCCTAACACTAACAAAATTTTCCTATACACTAACAAAAAATCCTAACACTAACAAAATTTTCCTATACAAAAAAATCCTAACACTAACAAAATTTTCCTATACACTAACAAAAAATCCTAACACTAACAAAAAAATTCCTAACACTACATTTTCCTAACACTAACATTTTCCTATACAAAACAAAAAAATCCTAACACTAACATTTCGTATACAAAAAAAATCCTAACACTAACATTTTCCTAACAAATTTTTTTCCTAACACTAACATTTTCCTATACAAAATAAAAAAATCCTAACACTAACATTTCCTATACAAAAAAATCCTAACACTAACATTTTCCTAACAATTTTTTTTCCTAACACTAACATTTTCCTATACAAAACAAAAAAATCCTAACACTAACATGAATTCCTATACAAAAAAAATCCTAAAATCCTAAAATTCTAACTCACCGATCGAGAAGCGGCCGTGCGGGCGGCGGTGGGACGGCGGTGGCGCTGGGCGCGGGGACGGCGGCGTGGAGGCACGGGAGGTGTGCGTGGAGAGGAGGGCGGGTCAGGCCGGCGTCTGGGCGGCGTACGTGCGGGGAGGAGGCCGGCGCGTCGGGCCGGGCGCGTGGCTGTGCGGGGAGGAGGCCGGCCACGTCGTGGCGTGTACGGGGAGGAGGCCGGCCGCGTCGGGGCGGCGGCGGGGCGGCGCGTGGAGTCGGCGGCGGGGCAGCCTGACGGCGTTGATGCGCGGCGCCCTTCTTGCTCCTGCTCGTCGATGAAAACCGTCTCGCGTGCGTGAGAATGGGGAAGAAGAAGAGGCTGGGGGTTAAGTAGCAGGGGGCCATTGGTCCCGGTTGCTTCAAAGAACCGGGACCAATGCATCTTTGGTCCCGGTTCTTGCCAGCAACCGGGACCAAAGAGTGCGTCATTTAATGCCAGATCGCTGCGCGCGTCCAAGGATCTTTGGTCCCGGTTCTTGGTAGAAACCGGGACCAAAGTGTCCTTTTTCAAACTTATTTCGAACTTTTCAGTTCTGAAATTTTGTTCCCTTTTTTTTCTTATTTAGGTGTTTGGATATGAATTTCAAATGGTTTTGAATCTGAAAAGACTTTCAACATGAAAAGTTTTTAAATTTGAATAAATAATCCAAAACCATTTTCTGTTTTCTAAAATAATTATTCTAACTATACAAACTATTAACCATTTTGCCATTTTCAATTAAAAATGCATTAACTTTATTGCATATTTTGAATTGACAAAACTTTCAACGTGAAAAGTGTTTGAATTTGTATAAATAATCCAAAATCAATTTTACATTATTATTGTCATTTTCAATTTAATATGGATAAATTCATATCTTTAAATCCGTAAGTCGAAATTCGACAAATAATTCGACAAACATTATTCTACATAAACGGATTTGCTGGCTCGAAGGCCGTAGGATTAGGGGGAACGGCGGGAGGAGCCAGCCCCGTGGGCGGCCGCCCGGTTCTCGCGCGCACGTTTGCGGCGGAGGGCAAGATCCATGGAGGATGAGTCTTTCAGCGCCCAATCCAGATCGGAAGCCTCCTTCGCCTTGAGCTGGTTGGATCAGAGACGTCTTGCCGGACGGTTGTAGATCATCAGAGATGTCTTACCGCTGCTTGGATCGAAGTGGCGCTCAAACTCACGAGCCACCGTCGGGCTGTATGCAGGGGGAACTGTGTTTGGACGGTCGAAGCTGAGGTTTGAGAGGTTCCCACGGGAGGTGTGGGAGCCGACAACCACCTACCACGCGTGTTTCACCACATAAAGGTTTAATACATTACTACACATCACATAAAGGTTTAATACATTACATTGATTTACATAAAAGCCATGAACCCTTCTTCGCGTATGTCCCTGGCCTATGATCGCTTCAGCCATAACCATGGAGCATCTTCATTATTTAACGGGATGCTTGGATCAGTTCTCACTGTGAAGGGCGGAATTTCATCAAACTTATCATAATCTGCTGACATGTCTATCTTGTCCTCGACTCCCACGATGTTTCTTTTCCCTGAAAGAACTACATGACGCTTTGGCTCATCGTATTCGTTTGCTTGTTTTTTCTTTTTTTCGGTATTCGTTTGCCTGTTTTTTCTTTTTTCGGTCTGGAGGACATGTCCTTCACATGGAAAACCTGAGCCATATCATTGGCTAGGACGAATGGTCCGTTCTTGTAACAACCAAGATTCTTGAGATCCACTGTTGTCATCCCGTACAGCTGGTCTACCTTTATCCCTTCTCCATTCATGTTGACCCAACTGCACCGAAACAAAGGGACCTTAAAAGTAGGTCCATAGTCAAGTTCCCATATCTCCTCTATGCGACCATAGTATGTGTCCTTTTGCCCATCGTCGTTTGTTGCATCAAAGCGGACACCACTGTTTTGGTTGGTGCTCTTTTTATCTTGGGCGATCGTGTAAAATGTATTCCCATTTATCTCGTACCCTTGGAAATTCAATACAGTCGAAGATGGTGACGCGGCCAACAAGTAGAGCTGATCTCCGATAGTGGTGTCATTCATGAGCTGTAATCGCAACCAACTGTCGAAGGTCTCCATGTGTTTTTCTTTAATCCAGGAGTCATCCTTCCCCGGGTTTTTCGAGCGTACATAATTCTTGTGTTCCTCGATATACGGAGCCACGAAGGTGGAACTTTGTAGAACTGTGTAGTGTGCTTGAGTTAAAGAATGCCCGTCCCTACATATCAGTGCTTTCTTTCCTAGCGTGCCTTTTCCACTCAGTCTCCCCTCATGCCGCGATTCAGGAACACCAATCGGCTTAAGGTCAGGAATAAAGTCAACACAGAACTCAATGACCTCTTCTGTTCCATAGCCCCTTGAGATGCTTCCTTCTGGCCTAGCACGGTTATGAACATATTTCTTCAAGACTCCCATGAACCTATCGAAGGGGAACATATTGTGTAGAAATACAGGACCGAGAATGGCAATCTCGTCGACTAGGTGAACCAGGAGATGCGTCATAATATTGAAGAATGATGGGGGGAACACCAACTCGAAGCTGACAAGACATTGGACCACAGCCTTCTGTAAACTTGGTAGAGTTACTGGATCGATGACCTTCTGAGATATTGCATTGAGGAATGCACATAGCTTCACAATGGGTACTCGAACATTTTCCGGTAGAAGCCCCCTCAATGCAACCGGAAGCAACTGCGTCATAATCACGTGGCAATCATGAGACTTCAGGTTCTGGAATTTTTTCTCTGCCATATTTATTATTCCCTTTATATTTGACGAGAAGCCAGCCGGGACCTTGATACTGCTCAGGCATTCAAAAAAGATTTCCTTCTCTGCTTTGGTAAGAGCGTAGCTGATTAAGTATTGACGCCATTTATCCGTCTGCTTGTTGTATGGGTCTTTCATACGTTGCTGGTCTGCCCGTGCTTCCGGTGTATCTTTTGTCTTCCCATACACGCCCAGGAAGCCTAGCAGGTTCACGCAAAGATTCTTCGTCACGTGCATCACGTCGATTGAAGACCAGACCTCTAGGACTTTCCAATAGGGTAGCTCCCAGAATATAGAGCACTTCTTCCATATGGGTACGTGGTTGTCAGCGTCATTCGGAACAGATAGACTGCCAGGACCCTTTCCAAAGATTACTTCTAAATCCTTGACCATGTCATATATAACATCACCATCAGGGAGGTTAGGCTTCTTCCGGCGATCGGCCTCACCGTTGAAATGCTTGTCGGGCTTTCTTACGGCATGACCATTCGGAAGAAATCGACGATGCCCCAGGTACACATTCTTGTTTCCCAAATGTATACTTTCAGTCTTATCTAAACAGTGCGTACATGCATTGTATCCCTTGTTTGACTGTTCTGAAATGTTACTAAGAGCAGGCCAATCATTGATGGTTACAAACAGCAACGCTCGTAGGTCAAATTCCTGTTGTTTGTGCTCATCCCACACACGTACACCTGTTGTTTGTGCTCCTCCTCCTGGTAACATCAGATCACGTACGAGCGATGGGCAGCCGTCGCTCTTGCACCCCAGTGGGTGTTGAGCACCAGTTCTCGGAATCCATCACCTATCCGCCACACCAGGCCAGCCCTAAGTAGTTCCCGACCATGAATAATGCTCCTCCACGTATACGAAGCACGCTTAGGGCAGGTAGCGGTCAGAAAATTATCATTTTTGAAATACCTTGCTTTAAGAACCCTTGCGCACAACGACTCCGGATTGGTGATCATGCGCCATCCCTGTTTTGCAAGAAAAGCTTGATTAAAACATTCATAATCACGGAAACCTAGGCCACCTTGGTTCTTACTCCGACACATTCTGTCCCAACCAATCCAGTGTACTTTGCGCTGTCCATCGGTGTCCCCCCACCAGAAATTCGAGGAGATGGAGCTCAACTTGTTGCACTGCTTCTTTGGGAGTAAGAAACAACTCATAGGGTATGCTGGAACAGCTTGCAAAACAGATTTGACCAGTACCCCTTTGGCAGCTTGTGACATACCTTGACCTTTCCAACCTTTAACTTTCCCCAAGAACGCTCTGTTATATATTTGAAACAGCCGTCCTTAGAGCGTCCCACTACCGTAGGCAGACCTAGGTAACGTTCAGAAGAGCCTCACAATTAATACCAATCTCAGCCTTTAGAGAAGTTTTTAGTTCATCCGTGCAACCTTTACCAAAGAAAACAGATGACTTTTGCAAGTTCACTCTCTGACCTGAACTAGCTTCGTAGTCCTGAAGCACCCGTCTCAACGTTTGCATGTTTCTGCTTGTGCCTTCCAGGAAAACGATGCTATCATCCGCAAATAAAAGGTGAGTGACATGAGGACCTTGAGTTTCAAACTGCACCCCTCTCAAAAGGTTATTTTGTTTGGCTTCCTTCAACAATGCAGAAAAACCCTCCACACATAACAGAAATAGATAAGGTGAAATAGGGTCACCTTGGCGGAGGCCTCTTGAGGGGAGAAAGTGCTCTAAAAGGCCGCCATTCAGCTTGACGGAAAAGCGAACTGTGGAGAGGCATCTCATAACCATTGTCACCCATTCACTACAAAAACCCAATTTGATCATCATTCTTTCCAGAAAAATCCATTCAACCGTGTCGTAAGCCTTCATCATATCCAATTTCACCGCGCACAACGGGTTTTTCCTCTTCCTTGTTCTGATAGCATGAATGCATTCATAAGCAATAAAGACATTGTCCGTTATTAATCTATCGGGGACGAATGCACTTTGCTCCTCCGAGATAAGAATGGGGAGGATCTTCTTCAGCCGATTAGCAACCACCTTAGACGCCAATTTATATAGTACATTGCAGAGGCTGATCGGCCGAAACTGAGTGAGGTTTTCAGGTGAGTTAACTTTCGGTATAAGAACCAAAATCGTGTCATTAAAATCGACCGGGCTATCCTTTCCCACCAGAAAATCTCTCACCGCAGAACATACGTCGGCTTTGATCATAGCCCAGTGGCGTTGGTAGAACAAGGCCGGCAGCCCATCTGGGCCAGGAGATTTTGTTGCTCCCATTTGAAATAACGCCTCTTCAATTTCTTTGTCCGAAATCACTGCAGTCAGTGATTCATTCATCTCATGCGAGACGAAACTGCCAGTACGATCAAGAATTCGCTCCATGTGAGCAGCTCCTTCAGAGGTGTACAAGTTGCTATAGAAAGACCTTGCAAGCTCGCGCATGGCCTCATCTATCGTATATCGATTTCCACCCTCATCTTTCAGGAACCGTATTGTGTTTTTTCGTCTCCGGTGAGACGCTCTATTCTGAAAATATTTTGTATTCTGATCGCCAGCTTTCAACCACTCTTGGCGCGACCTCTGTCTATACATAATCTCTTCTCTTTCATACATATCATGTAGTTTTTTTTTCAATTGCTCGGACTTCCAGTGAAGACCCCGAGTCAAGATATTGGATTTTTGCTTCATCCAAAGCAGATCGAAGCTTCTTTAATTCCAAGCGAACAGAGCCAAAAGATTCGAAACTCCACTTTTTCATGCGTCGCGAAACCTCTTTCAGCCGAGACCACAAACCAGTAATGCCATGGCCATGGAACTCACTGTCCGCCCAAGCAGTTTGGACCATGTCGTCGTAGTCTTCGTGTTTCGTCCACATTTCTTCGTACATGAATCCCCTTGGTGAAGGTGAGCGACAGTCCGTCTCTCCCACCACATTAATAAGAAGCGCCATATGATCTGATTCCTCCGTGGCGATATGCTCCACAACAGTTCTAGGAAACAAACGCAGAAAGCAATCTGTTCCCGTAGCCCTATCAAGCCTAGCTTGGACATTAGCAGCCCCTTCTCTTCTATTATTCCAAGTATAGGCATATCCTGAGAAGCCGAGATCAATAAGGTTGCAGTCCGCCAAACAATCCCTGAAATTTTGCATTTGTGTTTCGCTGCGTTCAAGCTGGCCCAGCTGCTCCTCTTGCTTTGTAATTTCGTTGAAGTCGCCTGCACACAGCCAAGGAAGGTCATCTTGAGCTCTCAGATATCTGATAACATCCCACGTCACTCTTCGCAACTCTGTTCTCGGTTCCCCGTAGATTCCGGTGAATCTCCAGGACCCCTCTTCTTCAGTGATTTTTGCGTCGATATAGTACTGGCACCATGGGCGTACCGAGACGTCGAGGCCATCTCTCCACCATAAAGCTAAACCTCCTCCATTCCCTTTGCCGTCCACGTTAACTCCATGCCTAAAGCCCATGCTCCATTGCAATCGATCCATAAATCTCTTCTTTTGCTTTGTTTCACACAAAAACACCACCCCTGGATTGTACGACCTAATCAGGTCGCGTAATTCACCCACAGCCGAGTCCAACCCCAAACCACGGCTGTTGAGGGCCAAGATTTTCATAGCTTCCAGCAGCTCTGCTCAGCAAGATCCGCCGATATCGGATTAATTCTCGGAGAGTTCTCTTCTAGCCTATCGAATACTGATGCTATGCTCTGTCGCTTGTCGTGAGCTCCAGGCCCAACTTGGAGTCTGGGGAGCTGGCTTCAGACAGAAGAAGTGCAGTAGAACTAGAGCAGAAAACCAACCACCCGGAACAAGGTCACCGGCGATGAGCAAAAGGCGGCAGGCACCAAGGTTGCGTAGCAGGGTTTCCCTCTTATTGGGAGTCTTGGAGCCGTGGGGAGACAGTATAAAATCTGGAAATTAACCACTGGGAAGGAGCAGATCGATGGGTAGAGAGAGATATGTGTGAAGAACTAGAGATGGATCAGATCTGGGGAGGGATTGGAAGGAAGAAATCAGAAGGGAAGATTCGGCATTTCGCCAGTCGCCACTTAGGCAAGTCAACCACGCAGATCATGTATACAGAATGAAAAATATGCATGGCTCAATCCTGCATATCATCACGTACTACATGTGGCCGAGCATCTCGTCGACGTAGAGAGCACAAGCTTCGGTGAAGCGAAGCAATGAAGAGGGAAATACTAAAGAGGGAATCTGAACACAAGCTTCCGATTCCGTTAGCTTCCGATTCCGTTACAGAATACTGAAGAGGGAGATACTGAAGCGCCTTGCCCGCCTTGCCTGCCGTCCACCGTCCTGTGCCACTGCTCTGCGGCCCTCGGCCTCTGGCCTGCAACTCCTATCCTCGGTACCTTCCATCGGCCTTGGGATAGGAGTTGCACCGAGGACTGGAGGCCGAAGGCTCCAAGAACCGCGACATCAGACGCCCTCAGCCTCCGCACTGCCGCCTCTTCCATCACCCCGCCGCCGTCGACGAGGCTCCCGTTCACTGTCTCCATCACGCACTCCTCCGGCGCAATCTCCGCTGCGATTTGGGCAGTTACGACCACCGGCCGTCCTCCTGCACTGGTGCCCGACGACCATCTCCAGCACCGTATGATGGACACAGGGCGGCCATTACATCCTGGGGTAACCCAGTTCAAAGAAGTCTAGGAAAAGCCAGAAGTAAAGAGAAACATGCAGGAACACTTTGTTGAATTTATGCACAATTGTAAGCTTTCCACAAACGATTCAAAGTCATTGACCGAGTCAGCTCTTTTGGCAAGTCACATCACTCACGACAATTTTTGAGCAAGTCATCACCACAAGTCAGAGTCAACACAAATATTTTAGCAAACACAACCACTGCCAGATTTACAGGTATTTCAAAGAATCAAAGAACGAAAGAAAGATGAGACCTGGTTGCCTGTTGATTCCAATGTGTGGGACCATGTAGCATCAAGTTTCTACCATGCTGACATCAAAATCACCATTTTCTGTTAAAAGTATGTCGCCTTCGTTGGATGGGTCAACAAAGATTAGGAAGAATCCCCATTTTCCTTAAACGTGTAGCACAATGTCTTCTTAACCATTCAGCTGGCCGTTCAATGTCACCAACTGCCAAACTCCTTCAATCTCAGAGCACCATCTAGCTAGTGAGAATCCTGGAGAGGGTCTTGTTCCTTCCAATGGAGGCCCTCATTTCTGCAGTACTTGGTGATATTGTCAGCAGAGCCATATCCATGGTGATCGACAAGTGCCGCGAGCAGACGACCGCCAAGGAGCAGACAACCACCGAGGAGGACCTGCAGAGGATGCACCAACTTCTTATGCGGATATATGTAGTCGTCGAGGAGGCTGAGGGCCGGTGTGTAACAAACCGAGGGATGATCCATCAGATTACCAACTTGAAAGAGCAAATGTTCAGAGGGTACTTCCTTCTCGACGCATTCAAGTGCAGAGAGAAAAAAAACCGAAGACAAGGAGGTGAGTCTTGCTCGATCCAAATTTAATCCGGCTAAGCGCTTTCGTCTCCTTACTAGCAACACTCAGTATGAGAGCATGATAATTGGTAGAGACAGCAGTAAGGAGTTGAAGCAGGTTATTCTTCTCCTAGAGAACATGGTTGCCGATATGAAGGAGTTTGCTATATTTCTTATGAGTTACCCTCGGATATTCCGCCAACCTTATGGCGCATATATGTATTTAGACAAGTATATGTTTGGCCGCCAAACGGAGAGGGAACAAGCCGTCAGCTTCTTGCTACAAGCTGAGCCTCTAGGGGGTGAAAAGTTGGGTGTCCTTCCAATCGTTGGTCCTGGACGTGTTGGGAAGAGCACTCTTGTGGAACATGTTTGTGATGATGAGCATGTGCGCAGTCACTTCTCCTTGATCTTGATGTACAGCGGAAACGACCTCAAGGATGAAACAGCGATGACTTTTCGAGATCATTGTGTGATCAAGCATCAAAATATTACTTCGGGTGAAGAAAGGTCGTTGGTTGTCATTGAGCTCTTAGGGGACGAAGAGAGTGGGGCATGGAAGAGGCTGCTGCACTCTGCTGAAACATGCATGACACATGGCAGCAAAATCATAATTACCAGTCGATCAGAGAAGACGGTCAGCCTTGGAACAACGGAAGCGATCAAGCTAAAAAAATTGTCTAAAGAAGCCTACTGGTATTTTTTCAAGATGCTCGTATTCGGTAGTACAGATCCAGAGGAGCACCCCAAGTTAATGTACATTGCCATGGAACTGGCCCTTGAGATGCGCGGATCTTTCATATTTGCATATATTATTGCCGCTTTACTGAGAGAAAATTTCAGTGCTCAATTCTGGTCCAGGATTCTCACACAGGTTAGGAAGTACACGCAGAACAATACCTTGTTGTTCGGTGAATATCCTCTTCCGGAAAGGCCTCGTTATGGTTGGAGCATGGCCAGAACACGGCGAGGTTCTGAGGATATTAAGTTCCTTATGTGTGGTGACTACCAAAAAGGGCCTGCTTCTCGCTGCGAGGTTCCAAAGATAACAGCGATGGATATGCTATCCGGGACATGGAGCGTGTTGCCACAGGGCAAATTTGAGGTCTTGTGCTGGAGATCCCTTATACCGCCATACAACAGCTATGTGTTTTCTATGAGTTTGTGCAGCACAAAGAACACCATGACCTAGAGCCATAGAGGTCGGTCTTGTTCTTGTTTTGAGTTGGTCTGGTTGTAATGGACTAATGGATCCTATAATAATGTAATAGTTTTCATTCAGCCAGTATATGGATCCTATTGTGTTTGCAATCACTTGGATGATCTTCGTCTCAATAAAGCCTTGAAATCAAATCTAGCCAAACAATGTTTGATTGGTCAAATAAGATGTACAATTCAATGAGCATTCTGGGTTTTGATGTGTCCTGATTACACAGGACACCTACGAATTAACAGCATCCAGAGCCACATAAGTCATATCATAAGTTCACAACCAAAACAAAGGATGCAACATGCAAGAAATGAAAAAAAATGCTTGACGGGTAAGCACGGCCATGACAAAATACTATATGAAATCCGAGGAGATATAGAAGTTACCTTAGAATTTTCTTTCGCAGAGTCATGCACCCTGTTGGTCAGCCATACAGTACTCCGGTCATCCGAGGAGATATATAAGTTACCTTAGTAAGATGCAGCAACCAAATCCAACTGACACTAATAGTTTCTTTTATCTTTTAATGTTATAAAGCCAAGGTTTGATGTGGTGCGATAGTGTTTGTTGATGGAAGGACATCCCCTGATGACACAGCACTTGGTCAATGACACGTCCGGGCACCATTGACTAAATTCCTCATTTCCCTATTCATACTCCACTAGTTACCAGTATACCTGGTAGTTCGTCTATTGAAAGACGGTTAACCAAACATAATCTTAATCATATCACAACGTAAAAAACGCCAACACCGATCAGGTGACACGGACACGATAACACAGCCTACCAAATTCTGAGAAGTGAAAAACAACTCTGGATTTACAAAGTCAACCCACACAGGAGCAAATTATCCACATAAAGCACACAATTATTTGTCTGAACACAAGTCGCACAGAAATTATATATGGGAACAACAAAATTTAAGGTTGACAGCGTCGGTGACATGACAAGATACTTCAGATGTTTCACTTCCCACCAAGGGTTGGGAACTGGTTCTGGTCTTGAATTGCCGGAGCCGGCGGGGCATGATAGCCACCACCACCGTATCCACCTCTGAAGCCTCCACGGTCACCACGGCCCCTGCCGCCGCGTCCTCGGCCACCATAGTACCTTTCTCCTTCAGCAGGTTTCAGGAACTCATTGATGCTCACAGACTAAAAACAACAGAAAACAAATCACTGATTAGTTATCTTTATGTATTAGAGAGATGAAAGCGATGGTATACAATTGGACACACCAAGCCGAATGGCAGTTGGTGTTTTAACAAATAAGGCAAGTAAGTGCAACTAGCTGGCAAGAAAGGCCTATATCAAGCATCCTAAAACAGCTAACTAGTGGTTGTTGACACTATTATTAGTAACATCACGTTAAGAAGTACCCAAAATGAGAAGCAGAATACCCTGGTGGTCATGATTACACCAGAATCAAAAGATTATTTTTAGTATTTCAGCAACTTGAAGGAAAAATAAGTACTAATATTTCTAAACATGGCAATAGATGTAATGACTGACCTTCTTAGCACGCTCATCACGTTCAGCATTTTCTTTCTTCTTCAAAGCATCCTTATCAGCACCCTACAGGAAAGTAGAAAGATCAATCACAGCTCTCCAGTGAGTTAGGGAAACATGGAACAGAATGAAAAATAGGCTAGCATACCAGTTTGATGAAAACTTCATCATTTCCTTTCTTGGTGGAAAGCAGTTGCATAGCCTGCAGATCCTTGTCAATTTCAACCTTCCTCTCCTCAGACTTCAAAGCAAGAAGTGCTTTCCGCTTCTCCTCCATTATTTTCTCAAATTCCTCCAGAGTCATCTCCTAAGGTCACCAAACATTTGATTTAAATAAGTGAACACATATAGATAGATGTGAACAGTAATATTGAAATGATAAAACAAGGAGAAGTCTAGATACATTGTAAACATGGTTGCACAGATAGTGTTTCTGCAAGCATCTGACAAGAGCTACGACATGAGTCATAATCACTCGGCCATAAGACACAGAAACAGAACAAGTAATGATCAACATAAATTTGGATTTAGGAGGATGGTATTACATATCATGACCAAATTGACATGCTGTAAGTTGTAACTAACACTAATTATCTGTCGGTCCCTATGAGTCAAAACCAAGGTATAGAAATCAGCAAGCCCTCCGAAAATAGATACTGTCCATAATCAGAAACGGGAGAATAGCAACAGCTACAGGGAAATTGTACTCTCACTTTTTGTGAGGCCTGACTTTAAGTACAGACCAAATGCAAGTCATTAAGCAAATGGCAACACTGGGAGATGCTAAGTAAAACATTGCCAAATCTCACTGCTTCACATGATACAGCGAGACTATTAAAAATGAACATTCCCAGATACCAAAACATGGAAGACATAATAATGTGTAAGATTAGCTAATCGCCCAATAACAACTTAACTACAAATGTATAGCATTCGAGATGAAAACAAACGATGAAGCATGCCATGAGATTGAAAGTTTCAAACAGAAATCCGCACTTTCTATGAAGCTGACAAGAGAACTCTAGGTGCATGTTATATTGCCTTAGAAATATGTGAATTTATGAAGTATACCTTATCTTCTTCTTCCTTCTCTTCTTCCACGTTTGCAGCGGCATCTTTGCCAGCCTTGTTCTCCTCTGCCTGTGGTGCCTCCTCCGGTGCACCCTGCTTCTCAGGAACAGGGGCCTTCTCATCCTGCTTGAGGGCCTCAGTTTCCCTGGTGCCCAAAACAAAACCTCAGGTCAGCTCCCATTTCACCACCCTGAATATAAATATAGCCTACAGTAAAGAGCAGTAGAGCAGACAACTCACTGGGCAAGAAGTTCATCAGAAGAGGTAGTTCCCCAGTTCCCACGGCCAGCACCATCACGCTTCATCTCATACCCACGGCCTGTGCCGCTGTGGCGCTCATGGTTCCTTCGAGGTGGCCTCTCAGAACCATCACCAAACTCGCCTTGGTACCCACCACGACGGCCTCCCTGGTAGGGTGGCCGAGGGCCTCTCTCTCTGTCCTGGGCGCCTTCCTCACCTCCAGCTCTGGCACCATATCCACCTCCCTGTAGCCATTCGTGTCTTCACTGCCGTATTCGCGGGTCTGACCATACCCTCCACGGCCACCTCTGCCGGAGCCACGTTCACCTTGCCTGAATCCTCCGCGTGAACCACCTCGAGACTCCTGGACTGAAATAGTCATACCATCAGAAGTTAAACCCCAAACAAATGAAATGTCCAAAATTGAATCGAAACACCCAATTTCCCTGCCATGATTCCCTTAGTTCCAGATACTAAACACTAATCTATCATGTAGCAGTTGACCCAAAAAGAGAAAATCCACTCTTTCCGAAAAGGGAAATCCATTCCATTCCCCAATACACCCTAAACCCCAGATCCGGCACCAACACGACCACCAACAAAACCTAAAACCCTAGACTTACCAGCCTGCGCAGGTGGAGAGGGCTTGGTGGGCATCTTAGCGGCGGACTTCCCGACGGCGGCCGGCGCCGGCTTCTTCGGCTCGGCCTTCAGCGCCGCGGCAGCCGCCTTGGCTGCGAGCTGCGTGAGGTCTTCGCCTTCGTCGTCGCAGAGCAGGTCAAAAGGGTTGAGGGTCGCCATGGATGACGGCTCAAAATCAGGTCCCGCCGCGCTCGCTCGCTCTCGTGGTGTGGTGTGGGGGACTGGGGAACTGACC
The DNA here is from genome assembly GCA_947311845.1 of Poa pratensis. NCBI lineage: Eukaryota > Viridiplantae > Streptophyta > Magnoliopsida > Poales > Poaceae > Poa > Poa pratensis. The sequence goes on along the minus strand of CAMZMU010000060.1, from coordinate 42,825,279 downwards.
CTTCTCGCTACGACTCTATCCTGCCGGACTGCTGCATCCCCATGGCTCTACCCGAGGCGGAGGCGTACGGATGCGGCGGCTGGCTGGCGGCGGCGGCGAGAGAGATGGAGACGGAGCTGGGTGTGGGGGAGAGGAGTGTGTGTGAGAAGACGAAGAAACCCTAGCCGCACTCCTCCTGTACTAGTCCCTATCCTCTCGCTGTCGCCTTGCCCGTACGACATTACGGACCTGCCCTCGGACTGACCTGGCGTTTAGGCGATGGTTAGAGAGGATTTGATGGGTGATTATGGGATTTGGGGGGTTGGTGAGTCCTCTGCGCTCGTGCGGTTGTTGAGCCGTGGGATTCTGATCCAGCGGCTCGGATTGCACGAAGGGTTCAACTGTCGGTGTTACGGTGTGCTCGTGCCTCGCGGTGACTCTACTCGTGGATCGCTGGTTCGTGAAGGATTCTTTCATTTGAAGACTTGAGGCGGACAATGTTGGATGTGAGCTAAAAAATTGTGTTGTAAAAAACATCTTTGAAAAATGGTTAGTCAGAGATTTGGGTGCAGTATTTTGGCCGAGATGGAAAGATGGGCCAAGGGAATGGGTATACCGAGAACTCGGTCAAAGAAACTAGAAACAACAGTATTTGAGAGTTTTCTAGGAAATGCATCATGCCGGTTTTTACTTATCGTCAAATAACCACACTTAGGAGTAAATTTTTGCTATAAATAATACCTAGCTATGTCGTGAGCTGCTATCTTTGGGTTCGTCCGGCAGTGACTGAAATTGGCATTCCCGTAGCTAGTGGTCTTGAAACTACATGTATACATAACAATCTTGCATTCCATGAGAACAGTTGTTGGTGGGCACACCACTCGCCCAGGTTCAATCCATGTTTGGGACGAATGTTGGTGTGGTCTCACCTTGGGTTTTCACTCCTAATAAAAGTTGCAGGTTCCTCTCACACGTCTACAAGCCACTCGAGAAGACGACGTGCCCGTCGTTCTCGAAGTCTGAGGCTTCGATAGTTTCTTAAGACATGTCGATATAGGTTGTATTAGGCATTATTAGACGCAGCGTCGGGCTGTGAATTGTGTTGTGCGTGAGTGTGGTGTGTCTGATATTACACCTTGTGTCCGAGTTTGAGCCAAAAAGAAATCCCGCATTCGGCATTCCGTAGATTAGCATGCATCAATAGTGGCAGTCATGTCACACTCTGCTTGGACGCTATAGCACAAGGGCAATTTAGAGGTAGATGGGGGCAAACCATTCTTTATCGCCATTACCTCGGTAGCACGTTCATGTTTTTTTTTGTAGGGGGCGCGAGGCATCACAACATCACACACACTCAACTGCCTTGGTTTGTGTACGTTCTTTAATCAATTTGCTTTGTCAAAGTTCTGGACGGTATCTCTTTTTTCACTCCCCCCTTCCTCCCCACCTCCTGCTTTGAGAGTCGTGAGGATAAGGCCGGGCTGCTCCCGAGCCCCTCTCGCCGGAATAGCCGGTGAGTAGTCTTAGGGTTAGGTAGGTGTAGTTGTGGCCTTCTGCCAGTAGTGGGCGCCATGCCCGGAAGTGAAGCTCGAGATCGTGGTGGCCGGATCTCAGCGCTAGGGTTCATCGTCGCCATCTTCATGCTCCTCTGGTTGGAGCTCTGGGTGGTTGCGACGGCCACCACTTCCTTAAATAAGGCCCCGTTTCACAGGCGATTCGAGGTGGAGGGAGACGTTGATGTGAATCTGCTCCTGGCCGGCCGTGGCGGCGAGGAGGAGCAGTTCTGCGGCGACTGCATCCCATCACGGAGCTTGATGGCTGGCTCGGCTACCCCCTTTCTGACCTGCCGTGGAGGCGAGGGGAAGGGGTGGTGCTGGACCCACTCGCCATCTCCATCGAGACGCCGCCCTGGGCGCTGCCACCACCGACGAGGCGGCCTCGCGAGTTCTTATCTCCTCTTGGCCGGCCATGGAGGAGAGGGAGAGGAAAGCGGGGCTGGCGCGGCTGCTGATGCTCGACGGTGGCATCGAGGGTTCCTGGAGTCTGCGCCCTCTGCAGCAGCTTCCAAGCGACGGCGAGGATGCGCCGCCGCTATCCTAGGCCACAGGAGTGGCCCTGCTGCGCTCGGCCTGCTCGGCTTGAGCATGTTCTTCCTCCTTCAGTGGAGGATCTTACTGGATCTCGGCGTGGCGGATAACGCCGCTGCTTCACCAAGTGGTCTCGTCCTCGGTGGGTGCAGAGGTGGCCGCGCAGCGAGGTCAACGACCGTCGACGGAGAAGATGGACCTGATCGCGTTTGGCGATCTTCTGTAGGGTGCTATCTGCAAAAATTAGGGGCCTATGTGCTGTTATTTTTCTTATGGGGTCCTTTCTGTAAAATGTACGCACCACCGCTAAAATGAATGCAGTCTCTAGGTCCTTCGGGGCCTCCATCCTTTCAAAAAAAATTGCTTTGTCAATCGATCCGGGCTACTAGAAATAACAAGTGCTTAGAATTTATTATTCTCGACGTAAGTACGTAACTGCAAACCGTGCCTAATCTAGTTGGTAGTCTCGTAAAGTTCTCGATAACAGAATATTCAAACATCATATAAAAACTATGCTGCATATTTAATAGAAGCTGCTGTGGTGTAGTGGTTATCACGTCAGTCTTACACACTGAAGGTCTCCAGTTCGATCCTGGGCAGCAGCAAATTTTTGCACCTTTTTATGATTTTCGCAAACCAGATTTCCAACAGATCACTGCTTCTCTTTTTGGTCAGTGCCACGGCATCTAAAAAATCTCTCTCAAGTCAGATTTGACGTTTCTTACTTCTTTTTACAACAACCCCGACCGCAATTTGACGTTTTCTTAAGATATCACTACACTACTTCTCTTTCAATCCTTTGTGTGACAGCAATTCCTTCGAACAGATCTCATTATGCCAGCCTGATCGATCCGTTGCGTTCCGATGCAGACTGGAGTCGTCTTGCTGACACGGCACCGTGGAACCTTCAGGCGAACACTGAACCATTTGTACCTTCAGGCGAACACCGGCTGGAGCAGTACAGCGACAGGCTACTACACACTTCGTCAGTCAACCCACTCGCGCTCCGAGAGATAGAGGGGAACCAGAGGAAGCGGCGATGAGAGGCGGCGGGCGGGCGCGGCAGAACGCGATCCGGTCGGGCATCGTGGTGCTGGGCGCCGCGGCCTTCGGCTACCTCTCCTACCGCGTCGGGTTCAAGCCCTACCTCGACCGCGCCCAGGAGGCCATGGACTCCCACCACCACAGCTCCGAAGCCGCCGCCGCAGCCGCCTCTGCGTACGACGCCGATCACCCAGGCGGCGACGGTGACATCCCGCCGTCCAGGGACCCAGCCGTCGTGCTCCGCGACTGAATCTCCTAGCTACGCCTATGCCTTCAGCAGCAGTTTGGCTGGTTTGGGCATCTCGTCGAACACTGTAAGCAGATCGTAGTGGAGCCACCGTCTAGGCACCTGAAGCTTCCTACTGTTATTATGGCACCGTAATTTCTCTGTTGTTATCTCAGTGTCTTTAAAGGAGTTTGTGCGTGATCCCAACGAATATATTGTTCGTGACAATCTCAGTTGGACTGCATTTGCCTGCACATTTTACCTTGATGTGAGTGAGGTCTGAATATGCTGAAACATACGATGGTTTCAGATGATTGATCCTAGGGTTCTTAAGATTCTGACAATGGTTGTTGCAAACTTAGGGCCAGTCAGCAAAGAATTTTAAGATTGCAACAGCATTGTTGCTAGTAACACCGCTTTGAGAGTTAAGGCAGAGTAAACATGCCAACAGAGTCATGTAGAAAAGAAAGTGAAAAGGAGAATGGGTTGTGTCCAAGAAGAAAAATATGCCTTCTTGTGTTATTTTCTGTTACCAAAAAATACTTATTGGCCTTGTGGCTTCAACATCAGTGTTCGTGTCACTCAACATACATGCTCGGTGTTCTAAGTTCTAACTCGAGATGTTGTTGATTGCCACCTGAATTGCAACAAGATTATCTGGAGTTCTATACATTGTGATAGTTGTTTTGGATAGTTGTTGAATTTGCGTAGTTCGTGCTTCGGCTCCATGATTTGTCCTTTACTTTGATTAAAAAGATTTTTATAGGATGCACGGCTTACACATGGTGCATGCCTCACGATTCGGTAGGAATAACCACTTCTAATATTTGATTGAATAATAGCTACTTGCCCTCAAATATAGTTAAGACATGATATATTACACGAAGCCAGCACGCTGGTTGATTTCCAACCGCTTGAGGAAAAAATGGGAGGGGGACTTGTCCCTTGGGAGGTAAAAACATTAATGTGGCCAGCCGAGGGACTTTGGTCAAGTATGTGCGCACCTCGCAAGCCATCTTCCACCTTACGCCACTTATCATTGTCGTGGGCTGCCTCCCAAGCATGAACAAGATTGAGCGCGCTTTCTTTGGGCCAGTACTAGGGAGGTATTCGGCGGCAAGTGCAAGATAAATTGGGAAGATGTGTGTCCACCCACAAATTTTGGAGGGCTCGGTATCCGCCACCCTGAGAAATTTGTGTGTGCCCTTCGCTTGTGGTGGCCTTGTTACGAGTGGAGAGACCCCGACAAACTTTGGGTGGGCATGGACAACCCTTGTGATTCGTTGGACATGAGTCTTTTCTATGCCTCCACCACCATCACCATTGGCAATGGGAACATCGCGCCATTTTGGGACTCGTCGTGGCTTAGTGGTAAGAATCCTAAAGACATTGCTCCGCCCATCTTCGAGGCGTCTACTAGAAAAAAATTGGAAGGTCAAGCAAGCCTTGCATCAAAATGCGTGGATCTCGGAGATTAAGATGGATATCAACTTGACTATACCACACCTCCATGAATTTGTTCGCCTTTGGACGGTGTTAAGCAATGTGCATCTTCGTGAGGAGGTGGAAGCTACCATAGCTTGGAACCTAACAGCGGATGGGGAGTACTCTTTGGGGCCACTAGCACTTGCATGAACAAGGTGGTTTCGAAGGTGTGGGCTCCCCCAAAAATCAAATTCTCCTCAGGGTTGGCATCCCAAAATAAGCTATGAACAGAGAATCATCTTGAGAAAAGAGGTTGGACAAATTGCGGTCTTTGCCCCTTTGTAAGCAAACTCAAGAGGGAGCTGCCCACCTCTTCATCCAATGTTGTTTCACCAAAATAATTTGGGGGATGATCAAGGATTGGCTCGGTCTTAACTTCCTCCCCCTCCAATTGGTCGCCGGGTCTCTCCATAAATGAATAGTAGATTAATATGTGTAGAAAAAACGTTCCCAATTGCAAAGCCATGGCGTCCATCACCATGCTCACTTGTTGGATGATTTGGAATGAGAGGAACTCAAAGGACAAAGATGTCACCTAGAGGGGGTTGAATAGGCGATTAAAACTTTTCCGGTTTAGACTTGCTAATTGCGGAATAAAACTAGGTGTTTAAATTAACAAGACAACAACCTAAATAAACTAGGCTCACCTATGTGCACCAACAACTTATGCTAAGCAAGACAAGCAACAAGGTGGTAGCAAGATAGAATACTTCAAGCACGAAGGCTATCACAATGTAAAGTGCATATGTAAAGAGCTCGGTATAGAAATAACCGAGGCACACGGAGACGATGATGTATTCCCGAGTTCCTCCTTTTTACGGGAGTACGTCTCGTTGGAGAGGTGTGAGGCACCACAAAGGTCGATCTCAACGCCACAAAGGCTGACCCTATTCTCCGATGAACCGCACCACAAAGGTTTGGTTCACCTTCCACTATCGGAATCCTTCGAGGCGGAAATCCGGAGCCATTCAACAACGATCCGGGGCACAACCCACAACAGGATTGGGGGCTCCCGGACAGCTACAAGTGACCACACAAGGGTCTCAACCACCACACGGGCGTCTAGGGTCCAAAGACCCAAGAGTAACGAGTTCACAAGGTTTCAACTTCCACGAATCCTCGTGGAGAGCACAAACCGATGCAACGAAGCAATGGCAAGAGCACAAGGCTCAAATTCTTCACTCTCGAATCCCACCACAAGCAACTAATGCTTATGAGGGGAGAGGAGAGGAAGAACAATGAAGAACACAACAAATGGAACTTCAAGATCAAGATCCAAAGGGTTCCCCTCACTTAGAGGAGAGATGGATTGGTGGAAAATGTGGATCTAGATCTCCTCTCACTTTCCCTCAAAGATATGCAAGAATCATGGGAGGGATTGAGAGGTAGGCAAGCTTTTCCAAAGGTCAACAATGGAGGAGAGAGAAGGGAAAAACGAGCTCTAGAGGTTAGGGAACCATTGGGGAAGAAAGCCCCTTAAATAGGCCCTCTAAAAAATCTGCCCGTTGCAGATGAAATATGGCCGCAGCAGTAGTACCGGGCTCCACCCGGTAGTACCGACCAGCGCAGGGTCAAACGTCATCGAGGATGGTCAACTGGCCTTCGCTCACCGCCCGCAGCGGTAGTACCGGACGGAGCCACGCGGTAGTACCGCGCCACCCGGTAGTACCGGCCCACTACCGGGCCAGTACCGCTAAAAACTGAGCGATGCCAGTACCGAAAATAGCCGAATAGCGGTAGTACCAGGCCTATAGCGGTACTACCGGCTGGGACAGGAAAAAGCTCCTTTCTCCACAGAAACCTGAAATGCAATAACTTTTGCAAGGAAGCTCCAAACTAGATGAAACCAACGAGGTGTGGACCTTATCTCGAGTAGTACCGGTAATATTTCCAACACCGAGAACGCAACAAGTTTTTCATCCGGACTCCGTTTTCAATGATCTTGGGCTTGCTCCGAAGATAATCACAAGCACTACAAGATCATGCATATACACATCATAGTCCATCATGTGAGGAGGATAACACAAGAGGAGAGTTTGACCTCTCTACAAGAGACGAACCGGTAAAACCTTCAACATAAAAAACACCACAAGATATCCAAATGAAATCCATTTTTGATGAACTAGAGCTTGGTATGGAGCTGAACACAAGCTCTAAATTCTCGCATGGATAAAAGCCAAATAAGAACCAAGAAAGATGATATGCCAAATATGCAAAGGTTTGAGCTCTCCATAAAGATGTGATCAAGTTACTCACTTGAGAGCCCCTCTTGATAGTACGTCTTCTATCCTATAACCCGGTCTCCAAACTAACAACATGAGACCGGTAAAATAGAAACCCTATCAAGATCATACCTTTGCCTTGAGCCTTCCACTTGAGCTAGATGATGACGATCTTGATCTCTTCAAGTGGACCACCTTTCTTGATTGCGCTTGCTAGCACATGCTTGATGAAGACTTCTCCAAATGCTCCTCCATACACCATTATGGGAGAGCCTCGCTTAGCTCCGTCTTCATGAATCCACTTGCGCTTCATATTCTTCTTTTGATATAGATGATGGCTTGGAGATAAACATTAATGTTCACTCAATCTTCTTTTCCAAGCCATGCTTGCAATAAGCTCAACTCTAGATAACCATTCTTCATATAAACCCATGAATAGAGCATTGATCATCATGTAATCTTCTAGAGTCCAACACATGAACTCCAATCTTTTCCTATGGCCAATATCTACAAGTACATCTCAATGCAAATATTAGTCCATAAGGATTGTCATTCACTACCAAAACCACGCATGGGGCAACACATGCACTTTCAGGAACGATAGATCTAGAGGCACATATCCACACCCCCGCCTGTGATCATCAGCATAACCTCATCAAGAGCGAAGCAAGACTTCGGATTTGTAATATTGGGAGAGTAATCCCTTAAGTGCTTTGTGCTTTTTAAATTCTCTTGTCAAAACTCTTCTCTCTTGATTAAATAATTAATGCATAGAGGCAAATCTTTTGTGCATTTTAAATTCCCTTGTCAAATCTTTTGCTTCTCGTTCAAAAAAAAAGTTAGGCGAAATCTGAGGGCAACATGTCTGTACACTTTTGTCCTGTAGGTAAAACAATGCACAAACTCATCTACAGTCGTACATAATCCCTAGCGACGAGTCGATTCAAAAAATGTGCTGCCAATGCCAAGTCCCAAGTGTATATGCCTTTCGATCCATGTGACCACAAAGCTGCAATGTGCAATGTAGTACATGTTAAGCAGAAAATGCCAAGAATTGCAAAGTGCACTTGACGAGGGGTACCCTCACCAAATCCCATGGTTAAGGACCTAGGGTTGAGATTATGGGGAGAGAACGTGGTAGTGCTGGTAGTTTCGTCGGCTGACAAGCAGAGGCAGAGATTTACCCAGGTTCAGGCCCCTCGGGTGGAGGTAAAGACCCTACTTCCTGCTTGTCTGTTATTGATCGTGGGAGATCATGAGGTTACAAGATGGCTCCGGCGAGATGATGATCTCGCTAGAGTTTTGGTGGTTCAAGTATGGCTTGGCCTTTAGATCGGCGCCCCTCCCGGCCTTTAAATAGGCTGGGTCTCGGGAGTTCTTAACCGACCTAGTTTACACATATGGAAAGTTCTAAACCGACTATGCCTATGTCTAATCTTGGAGGGTACTCCATCTTCTTGGGTCTCTTGTCTTGGTCTTCGAGTAGGCTCTTCGCTATTGGGCCTTAGTCGTCGCGTGCACCAGGTACCCTCACGGTAGGGTACCCAAAATGTATACCCTTGTCAGTAGCCCCCGAGTACTTGTCTGACTCGAAGAATCGGGCATGGACTCGTTCGTAAGTGCACGTCATATGCTTTGTATTCTATATATTATGATTGGAATTCCTGTATGAATAGCACATGTTGGCTATGTCGATTATTTCATTGACTGTGGTTTTTGCTTATGAAAATCAAGGGATAATAGCTTAGTAGGCCCAATACACTCGATGGATCAGGACTGGTTAACTACACAATCGGGTAAAACCTTACTAGCTTTCAATCTAACTCGAGTCCCCGGACTCGAATCTGGAACAAACTGGTCAGATTCGACTAGGCTGCTTGAGGTCTTACTGAGTCGATCTGCAGTATAACTTTGAATTTTACCCAACACGTCCGTCGGGATTTTTCATCATGTCTGCTGACATGGAAAGTATAAGGATTGACGTTGCTGGAACGGTCCTTAGCCCAGCTCGAAAGTTCGGCGGGTCTTACCTTTGCACTATGCGCGCAGCATCCGAGGTATTTGCGACGGACGCAACTCGGGAATGTTTCGAGTATGATTTTGTATATGAAAGGAGTCGATACTTTTGTCGACTAATACTTTGTCATTATTCTATCGGGTGCGCGACAGCGCTCCTGATGGGAGTGGCCCCCGAGATTGTGCTTTATTGCTTGCAATGGAGGATAATCTCAGAATCATTTTACCCTGCATATGTTAATCGAAGAAAAAATTTGACGTATTTCTATCGGGTGCACGACAGTGCTCCCGATGGGAGTAGCCCCCGAGATTATGCTGTATTGATTGCAATGGAGAATAATCTCAAAATCATCTTATCTTTGAGCATCTTCAGTCGAAGAAATTTTGGATATGCTCCCGATGGGAGTGATATTCCTCAGTCGAAAAAACGGTCGAGTGACCATTTACCTGAAAACAATCGAGTGATTGATATGCATTGGGCGAACCCGAAATCTGCTCTGAACAAATCTGCTGTAATGACATCTGGGATGACGTTTTATGGCGACTGCGCCATCTGACACGCGGTGGCGTGCACTATGCTACGATGGATGGGACGTGACACGTATGTGAGCCCAATGTGCAGCCGTTTGGACTGGATTTGACCGTTCAGGCACGATTTCTCCGGAGTTATGATGGCAGTTCCTAGATTCCCGTGCGTAGTGGGCGGAGTGGCCGGCGACGGTTGCTCTCCATGGCTGCCACATGTACGGCTGGATTTGCTTCTTTGCCCACAATCTCGCATCCACGGTGAGGATTCTCTTGCGATGAGGTTAAAGGGTGCGGCGGAGTAAATAGTCCTTTTTACTTGCCATTTGCTCTCCGCCGCCGCTGCTTCTTCTTCCTCCTCGCGCATCGCCATAGCCTCATAGCGAAGCTTTTGCAACCACCACCGCGATGACGAAGCCTGCCACCCGGAAGGGCAGGAGCTCCGCGAACGCATCGGCAGACAGCGCCGCTACCGCTGCCAGCGGTTTGAAGATGGACAAGGGCGCCTGGACCAAATCCTCCTGCAGCAAGAGGATGCTCACCAGCCTGCGGAATGACGGGCTGATCCCGGAGGACACCTCGCAAATCGCATCCCTGGCGCCGAGGTAATCCCGCGCCCAGGCCCCAATGAGCGGGTCTGCTTTGTGGATTTTGTGAACAGGGGATTCTCCTTCCCTGTTCACAACTTTCTTCGTGCACTGATGCACGTTTATGGGGTGCAACTGCACGATTTTACGCCCAATGGGCTTTTGCACATTGCGTGTTTTTTCGTTCTTTGCGAGTGTTTTCTGGGCGTTGCGCCCCACTTCAGGCTGTTTCGCCGTATTTTCAATGTCAAGCGCCAGCACAGCGCCAAAGGACCTGGTGGTTTTGGAGTACAGACTCGATCTGACGTCGAGTACTTCAAGATCAGCTTCCTCGAGTCTGTGCAAGGATGGCGCCAGAAGTGGTTCTACATCAAGGATGTGACCATAGGCACCCAAGCTTTCGGGTTGCCTCCTTTTGATGCAGACGCTCTGGTGAAGAAGAGGCCCTCCTGGATCGCCAACCGGAGTCGAAGCCGAAGAGGCTGACATTCTGATGGAGAAGGTGCTTAAGCTCCAAACCACTGCTGGTCAGAGGTTACGGGCATCCACTTGCTAGCCATTATGGCCAAGAGGCGAGTGCAGCCTCTCCGAGCTCGAGCGCATGCTTTGTGGGCGTACAGTGGGGCTTCTGATCCAACCCGCTCACGCGCAGTGGAGCTGTCTGATGCGGAAGCGGAGAAGTTGGTAAGAAGCCTTACCAAACTTACTGATGAAGAGCCTTGCGAGATGAACTCGCCTGTGGCTCCTTATGAAACCAGCAACCCTCTTCCAGAGGTAACAGTCGATACTATATGTCAGTTTATATGTTATGCATGTGCAATACTGACTCCTTTGCTGTTTCTGTGTGCAGGGCCACAAAATGTATGAGTCGATGCCCCTCTGCCTGAGGACGGCCCAGTGCCGGACAACGAGCCACTCGATGCGGGCTCTGATAATGAAATGGCCTCACTCGCCACTGCACACACGCCAGAAGCCGATGAGGGCGATGCTGAGGTGCAGGGCAAGCAGAAGCGGGCACGCGAGGAGGAAGACACCGCTGATTCAGAGGAAAAGGAGGGGAACGAGACGGAGTTGACAATGGCGCCACTCAACATCCCTCCTATTCGCTCGCTTCCTCCACGAGTCCCGAAGAAATCGCGCCCCAGCATGGGTATGCTGGCACCTGGCCGATTGTGCGACCTTACAGAAGAGTAAGTATTATGTGCATATGCTTTGTCACTTTATGAACAATGCCACTTGGTATACTTATAATGTTTTGATACAGTGTTTCCTCGGATGAGGATATGCCTCCGCCACCTACAGCGGAAAAGAGCAGCGCAGCGTCCACTGCACGGACGCTGCCACCAGAGCAGCCGCCCACCACTGCGACTCCGGCAGCTGCGGACACGGCTACCCCATCTGAGCCTGAGGCTGCGGCTGACAAGGTGGAGGCAGCAACAACAGGCACCCCTGCATCGACTTCCTCCTTTTTGGAGCACGTAAGTTTGTGCTTTTGTATAATAGTCGAATCAGTAGCGAGTACCAAAGCTGTTCATGGACCTGATAAACTTGTTCTGAATCTTCGTGTAATGTGTTGTAACTGTTTGTGCTGGAGCTACTGAATGCTGGCTCCAAGTATGTTTAGAAGGAGACGGAAGCCACCACCCTGCAACAGCAACTCAAGCTGCGAAGAGTGCGTGTTTCTTTATGCTAGTATCACTTGTTGAAGTTGATTCCTCTTGCAATCTGTTGACCATGTATGTTTGTTGTGCAGAGGCCGCCGCTGATGCGACAGAAAATTTGAACAACGCCACCCGTCGAGTGGCTGATCTGGAGAAGAGACTGAAGGCAACCGAGGTTAGAGAGGAGTCGGCGATTGGTCGACTCTCTATCGCCAGCACCACTTTGACTGGTACAAATTTTTGCTGTGTTCCTTAGATGTTTGAAGTTTCTGCGATATGGTACTGATTATGCTGTCCACGTGCTATGCTAGGCGTGATGGATGGCCCTACTGCTCCTGGCAAGCAAAGCCTTGGCATCTCACTCGATGAAATTGTGGCTGTCTCAGAGGTTACCAGTAGCAGGGCAGGGGAGATGCTGACACAGGCGGCGAGTGCCCTGGGCGCCCTCCATGGCATCTTTTTCCCTGGTGAAGAGCTTCCATCTTCCTTCGCAGAACTAGTGGAGTTGTTCAAGCCTGAAGGGACCGCCGTCACCAATTTCTGTCGCGAGCAAATGGTAAGTAGTGCTCAGACTACTTTTCTCATGTTGCTCGCGCACGGAGTCGAGGCAGATTTTGACAAGGCGACGACGAAGTTCCCACGGGGCTCTGATGGCAGAACCGTCGGGTTCAGCACTTGGATGGAAGCCGCCAAAAAGTATGCCCAGCAGCTTGTAACAACTGTTGAAGATAGGGCAGCCAAGGTCTAGGCGAAGAAAACTTCCTCCAAGAAGTCGACCACTTAGCGAGTGATCCATTTGTGGACTAGGCCTAGGGATTTCGTCATCATGCTTTTGCTATATGTAAATTATCACACATCGTATCTGTCCTTTATGAAATATGAACTTCAGTGATCGGGAGGCGCAGCCCCCGAGCCTTTTGCTTGATCTCTTAATGCTTCCTTATGCCCTTAATTGTTCTGACTGTATAACCGAGCCTCTAAAGCATCGACTGGCCCTGTTGTGGGTGGTTCTTCGAAGTCGCGAAGTGTGAATGACCAGAAAATTATGGACTACCTTCAGCAAAAGCTTTCGAAGGTGAAGGACGAACTGAAGGAGGCACAAGACGCGTATGCTTAGTTACAGTGAGGCCATCCCCAACTTCGGAACGGGAGGCCTTTTTGCTTGAAGAGTTGGAGAGAGTAAACCTGCAACTCGAATGTAAGCTATTTTTGGATCATCAAGATCTGTTCTTCGCAAGATGACTCGACTGGGCGATGATGAGCCCTTTGTTTTTGCGTAGGTGTTTGCTCCGACCCGATAAAGGAAGAGGCGCGGATACAGGATCGACTCGACGTTCATGCGAGTAGTACTGAGTATTCGGCCCACCCCTTTTGGTCAGACAGGGCGAAGAGCGCCACTTTGGTAAGGCTTCTGGACCGAGCCTGGCGAACTGCAATTCGACTGGAGACTTGCATGTTGGCTTTAGTTCGAGTCCACAAAGATTTGTTTCCTTTGAATGAGCAACCACAGAGCCTTTTTGCATTGCTGAAGAAATTTCGAAAAGGCAAGGCGATCAAGAAGTTTGTGCGCGAGCAACTGATTAGCGGGGCTAATGTTGCTCTTGCCTTTGTTCGATCACACCTTCCTCATCTTGATTTCAAAAGGATTGCGATGGGACCCGCTCCCATACCAGGTGGTGGTCTCGTGCCAATGGAAGAGCACTACCAAGAGACACGGGTGGACGCATTGGTCTTAATCCATACTGTGCTCAAGGAGGAGGAGAAGTGGACACAGCCAAAGGAAGAACCTGTAGAATAAGGTTGTATGTGTAGGGGTCAGCCCTCGAGTGTAATATTGCCACTTGTACATGATGTACATTTTGTGTAACTGTATGTGTGCAGCCCCCGAGTGTATCGAAGGGTGTTTATGACAAACACTTAATATGTAATATGATTCTTACAGCCCCCGAGTGTTCGATTGAGTCTGCAAATTTTTGCGATGTTTGGGGCTTCGGCACCTGTTTATTGAGCAACTTGTTTGTATGATTTTTTATGACCCAGCCCCTGAGTATTCGAGTGCGGCTAGGGTATTATGTTTGAAGAAGGAGTGAAAGCTCATGTTTTGAGGTAGCACCACCTTCGAATGCTCAATTGAAGCTAGAGTTGTGCGAATAAGTTATGCGAGTAGTAAACAGAGAGAAATATGAGGAATCATTGATTATATTCCATTTATGAATGTTAAGCTGCAGGCCGCCTCACTAAAAACCTTCCAGTCCCCTTAGGTACCCTGGTAAGGAAAAGAGCGCGTCTGAAACCGCAGCCATCCGACATATATGCCTTTTACATTATGCGACTGAGCAATCTAAGCATAGAAACGGCGCAACTGCACAACGTTCCAAGGATTATGCGAGAGTTCGCCTGTCTTCGCGTGCTTCAGTCTGTATGCTCCACCACCAATGACCTCGGTGATGATGAAGGGTCCTTCCCATGGAGAAGCAAGTTTGTGCACCTTCTTTTGCTTCAGTCGAAGTACCAGGTCGCCAACCTCAAAGGATCTGGTACGCAGTCGACGGATGTGATAGTTGCGGAGGTCCTGCTGATAAACAGCTGTGCGTGCGAGCGCCGTGTTGCGTGCTTCTTCGAGCAAGTCGACTGCATCTTCGAGTGCTTCTTCCGCATCTTCTTCGTTATATGCTTCAACTCTTGGTGCATTGAAGCTTATGTCTGATGGCAGGATTGCCTTTGCGCCGTTGACCTTAAAAAATGGGGTAAATTGTGTTAAAGCATTGGGAGTTGTGCGTAAGCTCCATGGCACAGATGGAAGTTCTTCGACCCAAGCACCCGCTGCTCTTTTGAGTGGGACCAGGAGGCGTTTCTTGATTCCACTCGTCACAAGCCCATTGGCCTTTTTGACTTGGCCATTTGATTGCGGGTGTGCCACGGATGCATAGTTGAGCGTGATATCTTGCTCTTTGCAGAAAGTTCGGAATTCTTCAGCCGTGAAGTTTGTACCGTTATCAGTGATGATGCTACTTGGCACACCAAAGCGGTTTATGATGGACTTTACGAAATTGACTGCTGTAGTGGCAGTTGAACTTGTGATAGGGACTGCTTAAATCCACTTGGTGAACTTGTCGACTGCCACCAGAAGGTGAGTATGCCCTCCATGGGAGGATTTTTTGAGTGGCCCGACCATATCGAGACCCCATTGGGCAGAGGGCCAGGCCAATGGTATTGTCTTCAACGCCGATGCGGGTGTGTGCGGCTTTGTGGCGAACTTATGACAGCCGATGCACCTTTTGACTATGTCCTTCGCGTCTTTGAGTGTTGTGGGCCAGTAAAAGCCTGCGCGAAAGGCTTTGGCTACGAGTGATCGACTGCTGGCGTGATGCCCGCAGGTACCTGCATGAATATCACGAAGAATGGCTTGGCCATCTTCAAATGCTATGCAACGTTGGAACATACCTGATACGATGCGCTTGTATAGTTCGCCGTTGATGACGGTGTATGCTTTAGATCGTCGAGTCACGCGTCGTGACTCTGTGATGTCTTCGGGTACCTCACCGCGGAGTATGTATGCGAGGAAAGGTTGAGTCCATGTTGGCTCGATGAGGAGCACCTCGACTGGTGGGTCCTCTGTGCTAAGTGTTTTGTTCTTAGCAGGTGCGGCTGAAGTAGGAGATGCTCATTTTTTCTTGATGGACCTGTGTGATACGTCTCAAATGTATCTATAATTTTTGATGTTCCATGCTGTTATTATATCAATTGCTACATGTTTTGGTTACACTTTATATCATTTTTATGCATTTTCTGGGACTAACCTATTAACAAGATGCCACAGTGCCAGTTCCCTGTTTTCTGCTGTTTTTGGTTTCAGAAAATCTATTAAGGAAATATTCTCGGAATTGGACGAAACAAAAGACATCGTCAATAATATCACGAGGAGATCACGGAGTCCAAAGGGGAGTCGGAGCAGACCCACCAGGGGGCCACGCCACACTAGGCGCGGCCCAGGGTGGGCCCGCGCCCCCTATGGCGTGGTGGCCCCCTCGGCCACCGACGCCGCCTCTTCGCCTATATATTCTCCGCGACGCGAAAACCCTATTACGGTCGATCATATTCCACGAAAAGTTCCGTCGCGGCCGTCATCGTCAATCTCAGATCGGAGGAGTTCTGAAGCTCTTCCCGGCACCCTGCCGGAGGGGAGATCATCACCGGAGGGCTCTACATCACCATGCCTGCCTCCGGAGTGATGCGTGAGTAGTCCACCCCTGGACTACGGGTCCATAGCAGTAGCTAGATGGTTGTCTCTCTACCTTGTGCCTCCATGTTTAGATCTTGTGAGCTGCCTAACATGATCAAGATCATCTTATTGTAATGCTAGATGTTGTGTTTGCTGGGATCCGATGAATATTGATACCATGTTTATTCAAGTTGTTTATCTATGTGCTCTTGATCTTGCATGCTCTCCGTTGCTAGTAGATGCTTTGGCCAAGTAGATGCTTGTGACTCCAAGAGGGGGTATTTATGCTCGATAGTGGGTTCAGTCTCTAGATATCTGGATCAGTGACAGAAAGGTCTAAGATGGTAGATGTGCTGTTGCTACTAGGGATAAAACATTGGTGCAGTGTCCAAGGGCACTTGTATTGATTACATTACACACTTTACTTCATGCAATAATCTGTTGTTAGCAACTTAATACTGAATGGATGCGGATGCTGCCTTGAAGGTGGATTATTTAGGCATAGATGTGTTGGAATAACGGTCTATGTACTTTGTTGTAATGCCCAACTAGATTTCATAGTAGACATCTTGGCATGTATTGCATTGTTATGCCCTCTCTATTTGTCAATTGCCCAGCTGTAATTTGTTTACCCAACATGCTAGTTATCTGTTCTGAGAGAGACACCACTAGTGAACTGTGGACCCTGGTCCAATTTCCTCATACTGTTTACACAACCTGCTGCAATCATCTGTTTCCTGTTACTTGCTGTTTTTCCTGCTGTTTTCCACACCATACGTTTAACTCTTTGTTTCTGCAAGACCGGAGAGATTGACAACCTCTCTGTTTCGTGTTGGGCAAAGTTCTGGTTTGTGTCTGTGCAGATTCCACGTTGGTGCAAGCTCCCTAGCGCCAGGGGGAGTCAACATCAACAACCTTCCGATAGATCGTCAAGTCCTACTGGATTGATAACCTTGGGTAGATTTCTCAAGGGAAAACTTCTGCTGTCTACATCATAACCTTCCTCTTGGGGTTCACCAACACGTAGCCATCAAGCTGTTTTCTGGCGCCGTTGCCGGGGACTTGGAGGCTATTGGAAAGGGGAGTCTCTCAGTTCCAATCTCTTTACTTTGTTTTTTGTCTTGTTTTATTTTTGTTTTGCTTGCTGTTAAAAATCAAAAACCCAAAAAAAAAATTCCTGCATCTAGTTTATTTCGGTTTGCTCATCATGTCTGGTTCTTCTTATTTTGTTTCATCTCCTGAGGTTGAGGTTCGAACTTTTAAGCAACAAGGGGGAGAAAGTTTAAAAGATGCTTGGTACAGAATTAGTAATGCTCATCATAGGTGTGCTAAAAAACATTCCACTACAATCCTTCTTAGGAACTTTTATGTTGGCATTACCAATTGGTATAGATATGTTTTGGACACTTTGACAGGGGGTAACTTCCTAGGAACACCTGCTCTAGAGGCTAGCTACATCCTTGAAAGTCTAGTAGGAATACCACCTGTTAATGAAATTAAAATTGAAGTCTCTCTTGAGGATGTTATGAAAAAGCTTGAGGTTGTAGAGAATCTTCCAAGTATTGATGTTAAGCTTGAAAAACTACTTGAGAACACTGAAAAATTTGATAAATCCTTGGAAGATCTTAATAAAAGAATTGTTGCTCTAGAAACTTGCTTTAAAAATCATGATCAAAACTCTAGGATTGAGGAGATAGAGGAAGTCATTGACACCATGAGTAATACTTTTTCCTCTTTCAAAACTAAGAAGCAAGGGTATATTCTAGATAAAGGAAAGAAATTCATGTATGTACCTAAGGGGCCTAAACCAAAACTTTCAACTTCTGATGTGCTGGATAATGGATTTTATGAATTTACTAATAAAGCTTGCAGTGGGCCTCTCAAGTTTTCTTCTCAAGAACTAGCTAAAATGAAAACCCCTCTTGTTGTGAATTATGATTTATCTGAAGCTTTTGGGAACCTTGATGTTTCTGGTCTTGACAATACTTGATGCATCTCTTCATGCCTAGCTCAAAGGCATTAAAGAAAAGCACTTCTGGGAGATAACCCATGTTTTTATTTGCTTTTTTTTTGTTTTCTTGAGTCAAGGATGCTTGTTTACCTCTGTAGCAACTCCTTTGTATCTTTTATTTGCTGTTTTGTTGTGCCAAGGAGAGTTACTAATGCAAAGTTGGTTTTTATTTTCGGGACTGCATTGGGACAGATTGCTGTTCGTCACCGTTTAATTCAGTAGAAAATCAGAAAAAATCGAAAAATGCTGAAATTTTTGTGCATGTTCCTGATGATGTTACGCAACTTTCATTATTTCAAAAGTTTTCATCTGAGCATCGTAAGTGCCTCGAAAAAATTCGTCATTACAGACTGTTCTGGTTTGACAGATTCTGTCTTTTATTTTGCATTCTCTCTTTTACAAGTTTTTAAGTGGTTTCTTTTCGTGTAAAAGTGCCCACTTGAGCCTAGTAACAGTGGCTAATGTTTAAAATAGTTGGCTTGTGAGTTTTGTCTTTGCTAGAACTTTGAAGTATTATCTTTTAGTGCACTAACCTGCTAATGAGAAAAGCTGTTAAGTTTTGGTGTGAAGGAAGTTTTCAAGTGTTGATAGAGGAGAATGATATTACATGATCAAGAAGAGTGAAGAGCTTAAGCTTGGGGAGGCTTACCTCCCCAGCATATTTCAAGAAGACTCAAGCATCTAAGCTTGGGGATGCCCAAGGCATCCCCTTCTTCATCTACAAATTATCAGGTCATCTCTAATGGTGCTATATTTTTATTGCTTCATACTAGTGTACTCTTCCTTGGAGCGTCAGTGTGTTTTTGTTTTCAGTTTGTTTTGTTTTGTTTGCTGTGCTATACTTGTTGGATCCTAGTATTCATGTTTGGGAGAGAGACACGCTCCACTTTTTCATTAGAATACTCTTGTGCTTCACTTATACTTGTTGAGTATTCCTGTCTAGTTGCTGTTATTGCTGTTAGCTCTCAGTTTTTCATATCTCTTGTTAGAGCTTTCAGTTTCTTTTGAAGAAAGTACTCTCTTGCTTCACTTATATCTGTTTGGAGAGTTGTCAAATAAGTTGATTGGTGTTTGGTTGGACCAGAAAAATGCTATGCATGTGGTAGTGGTATAAAATGCTTACATGAATCTTTTTAGATCGTTGTCTTGAGTAATTTGATGCTTGCCAATTGTTTTGAGCTGTCAAGTAATTAATGTTTAAGCTTGTGCATCATGTAAGTAATGGCTATTAATGAAGAACTACTATAAGGATTTTCTGCTATAATAATCTGTTGCATAATTGGAAGTCCATAGTAGTCTAGATAATTTTTGGATGAAGGCTATGTGTTAACAAGGAAGACAGTGGGAGTCTATGGTTCGTCAAACCTTGTGTTTTATGTACACTCTTGCTATTCCAGTTGATAATGATGTTTGCTTATAATAACCTTGCTAGCCTAAACTCTGTACTAAGAGGGAATGCTTCTTGTACATCCAAAACCTTGAGCCAAATCCATGCCACCTGTGTCCACCATACCTACCTATTATGTGGTGTTTTCACCATTCCAAGTAAATTTCTTCATGTGCTATCTACTAACTACTCAAAACTGTTACATTTCCTTTTTGTGTCACTACTTGAAAAGCTCATAAGGACGTAGATAGGTGGTCTTTATTTCCTGGTTGATCAAATTTTACACACCTGGACTAGTGGCATATACATCCGCTTATCCAATAATTTTGCAAAAAGAGCTGGCAACGGGGTGCCCAGTCCCAATTAATTACAACTTTAACCAAACAATTCTCTTCACATCTTTTTGCCCCTGATTCGTCAGTCAAGCAATGTTCACAAGTGTGTAAACAAAAGAGAAGAGGGATGATCTGCCCGCTGGTAGAAATAACGTCCTTCATGGGAGCCGCTCTTGTAAAGTTTGATCAACTAGTGAAGTAGAGTATTGCCTATTTGCTGATTTGTTGACACCTGTATACACCATTACCTTACAAAACAATATTTTATGCTCTCTATATGCCTTCGGGAACTACAGCTCTAGCACATGATGTTAATCCCTGCTTCCCTCTGCGAAGGGCCATTCTTTTACTTTTATGTTGAGTCAGTTTTCCCACTTCTTTCTGTCTACTTAAGCAAACATCATTGTCAACTCCAGTATAACAGTTTTTACATAACTTTGTGTTTGGTTGATCATATTCTTTGCATTGACATTATCTATATGATATACATGTTGAAAGTTGAAGCAAAAGCTGAAGCTATTATCTTCCTTTGTGTTGATACAAACACTTTCATGTTGAGAATTATTGCTGCTGTGAACTAACTATTATGTTAGACTATTATATCTCTAAATGTTTTATAGTATTATTCATGAAAGTTTGCACTTGTGTGATCACTTATGTTTACTCTTTATTTACTTGCTTGCAAACTATAGACCATTGGCTTGGATCACTTCATTCAGATCATGTGCATTACATTGTTATTTGATCAAAGATTGTGTTGGTAGCATGTCACTTCAAAAATTATCTGTTTTTATCGTTTACCTACTCGAGGACGAGCAGGAACTAAGCTTGGGGATGCTTGATACGTCTCAAACGTATCTATAATTTTTGATGTTCCATGCTGTTATTATATCAATTGCTACATGTTTTGGTTACACTTTATATCATTTTTATGCATTTTCTGGGACTAACCTATTAACAAGATGCCACAGTGCCAGTTCCCTGTTTTCTGCTGTTTTTGGTTTCAGAAAATCTATTAAGGAAATATTCTCGGAATTGGACGAAACAAAAGACATCGTCAATAATATCACGAGGAGATCACGGAGTCCAAAGGGGAGTCGGAGCAGACCCACCAGGGGGCCACGCCACACTAGGGCGCGGCCCAGGGTGGGCCCGCGCCCCCTATGGCGTGGTGGCCCCCCTCGGCCACCGACGCCGCCTCTTCGCCTATATATTCTCCGCGACGCGAAAACCCTATTACGGTCGATCATATTCCACGAAAAGTTCCGTCGCGGCCGTCATCGTCAATCTCAGATCGGAGGAGTTCTGAAGCTCTTCCCGGCACCCTGCCGGAGGGGAGATCATCACCGGAGGGCTCTACATCACCATGCCTGCCTCCGGAGTGATGCGTGAGTAGTCCACCCCTGGACTACGGGTCCATAGCAGTAGCTAGATGGTTGTCTCTCTACCTTGTGCCTCCATGTTTAGATCTTGTGAGCTGCCTAACATGATCAAGATCATCTTATTGTAATGCTAGATGTTGTGTTTGCTGGGATCCGATGAATATTGATACCATGTTTATTCAAGTTGTTTATCTATGTGCTCTTGATCTTGCATGCTCTCCGTTGCTAGTAGATGCTTTGGCCAAGTAGATGCTTGTGACTCCAAGAGGGGGTATTTATGCTCGATAGTGGGTTCAGTCTCTAGATATCTGGATCAGTGACAGAAAGGTCTAAGATGGTAGATGTGCTGTTGCTACTAGGGATAAAACATTGGTGCAGTGTCCAAGGGCACTTGTATTGATTACATTACACACTTTACTTCATGCAATAATCTGTTGTTAGCAACTTAATACTGAATGGATGCGGATGCTGCCTTGAAGGTGGATTATTTAGGCATAGATGCTGTTGGAATAACGGTCTATGTACTTTGTTGTAATGCCCAACTAGATTTCATAGTAGACATCTTGGCATGTATTGCATTGTTATGCCCTCTCTATTTGTCAATTGCCCAGCTGTAATTTGTTTACCCAACATGCTAGTTATCTGTTCTGAGAGAGACACCACTAGTGAACTGTGGACCCTGGTCCAATTTCCTCATACTGTTTACACAACCTGCTGCAATCATCTGTTTCCTGTTACTTGCTGTTTTTCCTGCTGTTTTCCACACCATACGTTTAACTCTTTGTTTCTGCAAGACCGGAGAGATTGACAACCTCTCTGTTTCGTGTTGGGCAAAGTTCTGGTTTGTGTCTGTGCAGATTCCACGTTGGTGCAAGCTCCCTAGCGCCAGGGGGAGTCAACATCAACAACCTTCCGATAGATCGTCAAGTCCTACTGGATTGATAACCTTGGGTAGATTTCTCAAGGAAAACTTCTGCTGTCTACATCATAACCTTCCTCTTGGGGTTCACCAACACGTAGCCATCACTGTGCTCGATGCGCTCGAAGAAGACACTAGGTGGTACTGGTGCTTTGGTCGCTCCAATATTGGCCAGCTTATTTGCTTCTTCATTGCTCTCACGTCCTATGTGTCGTAACTCGCAGCCACCGAAGCTGCCCTCCATGAGGTTGTACAGGTCACGGTAGGCGATCATGTTATCCGCGATTGCATCGCAGGCCTTCATTGTTTGCTGCACCACAAGATTCGAGTCACCATAGATCATCAGTCGAGTGCACCCGAGGGCTTTGGCCATCCTCATGCCATGGATCAGGGCCTCATATTCTGCTTCGTTATTTGATGGGAACTCAAACCCCATTTGCAGGATGTAGCGGTTCTTGTCGCCTTTTGGTGATATGAGGATGACACCTGCGCCTGCGCCTTCATTTTTCTTCGAGCCGTCAAAGTACATAGTCCATGAGTTGGATACATCTGGTGCTCCTGGGAGCTGAGCTTCAATCCACTCGGTGTGCAAGTCAGGTAAGACTTGTGCTTTGATGGCCTTCGGGTAATCATACCTGATGTCTCGCGGTGCCAGCTCGATGAGCCATTTTCCTACTCGCCCAGTTGCATTGGGGTTTGTGAGGATGTCCCCGATCCCTGAAGTACTGATTACAGTGATCGGGTGTTCTGCGAAGTAGTGCGTCAGCTTTCTTGAAGACATGAACGCGGCGTAAGCCAGCTTTTGATAGTGCGAGTACCGCTGCTTTGATATAGAGAGACCTTCACTCAAGTAGTAGACTGGACGTTGTATGCTTTGGGTGTGTCCCTCCTCCCTGCGCTCGACTACTAGTACGGTACTCACCACCCTGTTAGTTGCAGAGACATATAGGTATAGTGGCTCGCGTTCCCTTGGTGCGACGAGGATTGGAGGGCTTGTGAGGACTCGCTTGAGGTCCGTGAAGGCTGCTTCTGCTTCTGGCGTCCACTGGAATTTGTCTGCTTTCTTCATCAGCCGATAGAACGGGAGTGCTTTTTCACCTAGCTTGTTGATGAATCGACTGAGACTACGACTCGACCCGCTAACTTTTGCACGTCATGGAGCTTCAAAGGCCTTTGCATTGTCAAGATGGCCTGTATTTTCTCCGGGTCCACCTCGATTCCTCTAGCTGAGACGAGATACCCGAGGAGTTGCCTGACTGGCACGCCGAACGTGCACTTCTTCGGGTTGAGCTTGATGTGGAAGCGTTTGAGGTTTGCGAACGTCTCTCGCAAGTCGTCGAGTAGTGTGTTTTCCTCCCTTGTTGTAAATGACGATGTCATCTACATAGACCTGGACGTTTCGCCCTATTTGCTTTTTGAGGCAATCTTGCATCATGCGCTGGTAGGTTGCACCTGCGTTCTTGAGCCCGAAAGGCATTGTTGTGTAGCAGTAGACCCCGAGTGGGGTTATGAACGCCGTTTTCTCTTCCTCCTCTTCCTTCATCCTTATTTGGTGGTAACCCGAGTAAGCATCCAGGAAGGACAGGCGAGCACACCCGGCTGTGGAGTCGACGATCTGGTCGATTCGAGGTAGTGGAAAGTGATCCTTTGGACAACACTTATTGAGTGTTGTAAAATCTACGCACATCCGAAAGATATCTGTGTTCTTCTTCTCCACGAGTACGGGATTGGCCACCCATTGTGATTTTTTGATCTCTCTGATGAAACCTGCGGCGAGTAGTCTGTCGACTTCGGCTTCGACTGCGGTTCTTTTGGGGCCGGATATGCGGCGCATTGTTTGCTTGACTGGTTTAGCATCTGGAAATAATTGTAGAGAGTGCTCGGCGAATTCCCTGGAAATACCTGGCATGTCGGCTGGATGATACGTCTCCAACGTATCCATAATTTCTGTTGTTCCATGCTTATATTATACCATTTGCTACATGTTTTATATACACTTCATATCACTTTTATGCATTTTCTGGGACTAACCTATTAACAAGATGCCAAAGTGCCAGTTCCCTGTTTTCTGCTGTTTTTGGTTTCAGAAAGTTACTTCTGGAAATATTCTCGGAATTGCACGAAACAAAAGGCCAAGTCCCTATTTTTCCAACACGTACACGGAGTCCGAAGGAGAGACGAAGACTCGCCACGAGGTGGCCAAACCATAGGCCGGGGCGGCAGAGGGGCCCACCGCGCCGCCTGGTGATTTGGGCCCCTCGGGGGTCCGCCGACATCGCCCCTTCGCCTATTTATTCCCCGAGACGTGAAAACCCTAAAACACCGAGCCTTTCATCCAGAACATATTCGCTGCCGCCGCCGTCATCAACCCTAACTCGGGGGGTTCTGAAGCTCTTCCCGGCACCCTGCCGGAGAGGGGAATCATCACCGGAGGGCTCTACATCGCCATGCCCGCCTCCGGAGTGATGCGTGAGGAGTTCATCCTTGGACTATGGGTCCATAGCAGTAGCTAGATGGTTGTCTTCTCCACTTGTGACATCATGTTTAGATCTTGTGAGCTGCCTATCATGATCAAGATCATCTTATTGTAATGCTACATGTTGTGTTTGCTGAGATCTGACTTATATTAATACCTATGTGGAGTTGAATATTATATTATCATGTCTATGTCATTTGTGATCTTGCATGCTCTCCGTTAGTTGTTGAAGCCTTGGCCAAGTGAATGCTTGTGACTCCAAGAGGGGGTATTTATGCATGATAGTTGGGTTCAACCTCTATTTAACCTGGGATAGTGACAGCAAGTTCTAAGGTTGTAGATGTGTTGTTGCCACTAGGGGTAAAACAGCAATGCTTTATTCAAGGATGAATGTATTGTTTACATTACGCACATTACTTAATGCAATTGTCTGTTGCTTGCAACTTAATACTGGAAGGGGTACGGATGTTAACCGGAAGGTGGACTATTTAGGCATAGATGCATGCTGGATAGCGGTCTATGTACTTTGTCGTAATGCCCAAATGAATCTCATAGTAGACACCACAACTCGCACATGCATGTTATATGCACTTATCAATTGTCAATTGCCCAGCTGTAATTTGTTTACCTAGCATGTTAGTTATCTTATTGGAGAGACACCACTAGTGAACTGTGGACCCCGGTCCATTCTTTTACATCTGAAATACAATCTACTGCAATCATTGTTCTCTACTGTTTTATGGAAACAAACATCATCTTCCATACGATACGTTTAACCCTTTGTTTTCAGCAAGCCGGTGAGATTGACAACCTCACTGTTAAGTTGGGGCAAACTAATTTGATTGTGTTGTGCAGGTTCCACGTTGGCACCGGTATTCCTGGTGTTACGCCGCACTACACTCCTTCACCAACACCTTCGAAGCAATCTCGTTTTCCTACTGGTTCGATAAACTTGGTTTCATACTGAGTGAAAACTTGCTGCTGCACTCATCATACCTTCCTCTTGGGGTTCCCAACTGACGTGTGACGTTACACGCATCAAGAAAAGTTTCTGGCGTTGTTGCTGGGGAGATATTCCCTCGTCAACTTAGCGCTAGCACTGGACACCATGCAAATATATCCCAGTTCTCATGGAGGAATTCGACGAGCGCGCTTTCCTATGCGATAGGCAGACTCGACGAGACATTGACTGTCTTGGTCGGGTCAGTCGGGTGCACCTGATGCGATCTTGTGTCATTGGTGGCATTGAATGCTCTGTCGACTGCCACCTTTTTGTGTTCTGGCATAAGTGTTTTGTCGTTGGAGACCGCTAGATCAGCGAGCATTGCTTCCATGCCAAACATCTCAGAGATTTTGCTGAATTCTCGGTCGCAAGAGTCAGACTTTTGGAAGTTCCCCTTGACTGTGATTACTCCTTTTGGTCCAGGCATTTTCAGCTGGAGGTATGCATAGTGTGGGACCACCATGAACCGAGCAAACGTCGGGCGTCCAAGTATGGCGTGATATTGTGACTTCCAGTCGACGACCTCGAACTCGATCGACTCTGTCCTGAAGTGGTTCTTGTCTCCGAACGTTACGTCGAGTTGTATGGTGCATTCTGGGCTTACTGCTTTGCCTGGGACGATGCCGTGAACGGTATTTGATGACCTTGGCAGGTTTTTGACTGACCTGTTCATTTTGCGGAGCGTATCTGCGAAGATGATGTTTATACCCCTGCCCCCGTCCATGAATACCTTGGACATGGCGTAGCCTCCGATTTGCGCATCAAGTACCAGAGCAGAGTGCCCCGGGCGAACAACCGATGGAGGGTGGTCCCCTCTGCTGAAACTTATTGCGGTTTCAGAACCCTTCAAGAATTCAGTTACGGCGGGAGGCGACATGACTGCCATGTTTACTTGTCGAGTGCGAAGTTTTTGCTCCCTGTTAGAAGGGCGACCTTTTTGTATCATGTACATCTGCCCTTGGGGTGGAGGGTACTGAGATTCGTCCACCCGAGGTACAGGTTGTATGGCACTCGTGATATTTCCGCCTGCATGAGGCTGTGGTGGTGGAGGTGGTGCCATTAGAACAAGCACATTGTTTGGCTGAGGCACGGGCGCGGGTGCGTGTGCATTTACGGCTGTTGCCTTTCTGAGATTTATGTAATCACACGCCATTTGTTTGAACTCCGTGCAGTTTCTCATCGAGTGATTGGAGCGCAGTTTTCCATCTTCTCCTTTGTACAGGTGTAATCTGCAATCATCATCCATCTTTTCTTCGAATGATCGCTCAGATTGTGCTCCAGGTCGTGACTTGCACCAATCTTTCCTCCTGTAGCCGTCACTGCGTTGGCCACGATCTCGACTGTCTCAGCGATCATCTTGACTGTCCCGTCGATCGTCTCGAGTGTCCCGTCGATCTTCTGACTGTCGGTCAATTCTGTCTTGGTCGTTGCGGGGTGTGGAAAACCCAGCCGCCATGAACTCGGGTCTGTCATCGTCATAGTGACGTTTTGAGCGTTTGCGCCTTCGGTCATCTCTGTACGAGTCTCTGCGGCTTCGACTGCCGCTTTCATGATTATCACGGGGTGAGGATCCACGTGTGGTGCGCGCCATGTCTTCTCCGTCTTCCCACTCAGTCGCGGTCATCAAGAGGTTAGCCACAGAGGTTGACTTTTTGCGACCAAGTGCCTCTTTGAGGTCTCGCCTGGCGAGTCCCATTATGAAAGCATCCATGGCCATATCTTCTGAAATTACTCTGACAGACTTGCGTATCTCAGTCCATTGTCTGATCTATGACCTCAACGTTTTGTCAGATCGTTGAACGCAAGCTCGAAGCTCCCCAAATGTTTTTGGGCGCTCACATAGAGGCTCGAAGTTTTTGATGAAGTCATCGCGGAAGTGATCTCACGAGTCGTACTTTGATGGAGGTAGGGCCTTGAGCCAGTCGCGGGCTGTGCCATCGAGCATGAGTCGTATGTATTGCATGGCTGTGGTGTTTGTGCCTCGCTGGCACGCGACAGCCAGCTTGTAATCTTCCAGCCATCCGGAAGGTTCCTGTCGACTCGTGTACTTGGGCTGTTCAGATGTGAGTTTGAATCTTTTTGGCATCCTTGTCTCGCAGACGCGTCGAGTGAAGCACAGAGTTCCATGTGACTGAGGCTCCTAATCAGAGTATGAGTCGCTGCTATAAGATCTGCGTGATTGGCTCCTAGATCTGCGCCTGCGTGAGCTGCTTCTTTCCTTCGAGTGGTGGCGGCGGCCACTGCGTTTATGCTTTTCTCAACGTGTGTCAACTATGACACGATCTCGACTCCCTCCTGGAGCTGTTGGGATTTGCCGTATGGCCTTTGCTGCTAAGGCGAGTGATTTGATCTGTTGGCGATGCAATTTTGCATTGGGGTCATCAGCTGGAGGCTTGATTGCCTCGAGGTATGCTGCGGCGGTAAAGAGAGCACCCGCTGCTGTTTTGGGTACCGGCACTCCTTCATCGTCGTATGTCATGAAAGAGTTGCCCAGGTTGCAGGTGAGTGCCGCCCTCTCCTCCGGCGAGAGGTGTGACAACCTTGATCTGGGTCTTGTGTCTGCTTGCCCGGTGGAGCTCAGGGAGAGCTGTCTTCTCCACGCACTCGACAAGCTAGTTTGTTTTTTACGTTCTTCGAGTGTTGCTCTGACCTACTACAGTCGAAGCGTTTCCTGCCAGGTGAAGTACTGAAAGGTCAACATCTCTTCCCGTGTTGCGTCTATGGGCATCATTGTGCACTCCTTGATGACTTTATCTGCTTTTGCTGACATCTCAACAGTGATTGTGAGAGTTGTAACTCCGTCCGGCATAGTAACTATGCACGGGAATTCTGTAGGCCTGCGGCTGGCTGCAACATCTGATGATTCTGCGGCGATGGCGACATAGACCTGCTGGGGTATGGTGGCTCTAGGTTGATAGTGCCAGAAACAATGCTTGTACGTCACACGTCAGTTGGGAACCCCAAGAGGAAGGTATGATGAGTGCAGCAGTAAGTTTTCCCTCAGTATGAAACCAAGGTTTAATCGGACCAGTAGGAAAACGAGGTTTGCTTCGAAGGTGTTGGTGGAGGAGTGTAGTGCGGCGCAACACCAGGGATTCCGGTGCCAACGTGGAACCTGCACAACACAACCAAATTACTTTGCCCCAACTTAACAGTGAGGTTGTCAATCTCACCGGCTTGCTGAAAACAAAGGGTTAAACGTATCGAATGGAAAATGATGTTTGTTTGCTGAAAATTGGGTTTTGTACGTGAAGAACTTGTGCCAGGGTCGCCGCGAAGAAAAGGCTAGTTGCTTCATCCTGAAACACCGATTTAGTCCTTTGGGAGGCCGCCTGAATCATGATGGAGTACCTCCTTCCAGCCATCCCAGTCCTGATGAAGACGCCAATGCCCGTGGCATGAAGACCCTCTGACCTGGGATATCACTGCACTTATCTTGTTACTCGTTCAAATCTCGATAATGGGCACCCTGGGCCCTAGATGTACTCCCTCCGTTCACAAAAGGATGTCTCAATCTTTTCTAGATTTGTATGTATCTACACACTAAAGTATGTATGTCTACATACATACAAATCTAGAAAAAATTGAGACATCCTTTTCTGAACGGAGGGAGTAGAAGCAAATGACGGGAGCTTTTTGTCATCACGGACCGAGCTGCAGTTAAAGTGGGAAGCAGCAGGCTGATAGCAGAAAAGTCCGAACAACGTACCGACGGGTAATGAAGGAAGAGAGGGCGGAAGAAGCGGCGAAATAAAGGAAACTCCTGACCAGCATGGTTTTGCTCCTTGAGGCTGCCGGAGGCGTCTCTCCAGATCGTATCCTTACCCGGTGAGGTGGTGCAGTTCTCCAGATCGGGGAAGGTAGCTAGAAAGTGGAGGCAATGCATCCATGCATTCTGTATCCATTCTTGCTTCGTTTGAGCCTATTAAAAAAATTCAGGAACTTATTTTAGATGAGAATAATGCAGAATTATCATATGCTTTTGGACCTATTTAAAAAATTCAGGAACTCCTTTAAGATGAGAATAATGCAGAATTACCATCAGCTACCTTGAAGGGTCACGAAGCTGACCTATAAATTGAGCACCACATAGATTAAAAATAGCATTTGTAAGAGAAATAATGTAATCTTGTTTACATTAATATATAATCATGTCAAGTTTCAGTATACCAGGTGATTATTGTTATATTCAGGTGTGCCATTTGTTTTTCTCCTTTCTGCTTGGCCAAATTTGGCTCAGAATATATATGTATTGTTCAATTTTATATGCTTCAAATTAGCTGAAATTTCACGGCAGAGCTGTTCGTGCCGTAATATTTTTGTAGCATACCGATAAATATGCATGCGCTCCTTTCGTTCTATATTGCCGATAGTGAGCTGACAAATTTCTAGAGAGTACGTATATTCTGTAGTATATTATAAAGATGTAGATGGAGCAATCAAATCAAAGGAAATTAAACATCTCGTGTAGGTACCTGGCTTTGGACTGTCTGGCTGTGTGTGCACACGCAAGTATTACTTCAACCGATCGATCCATCCTGTGCATGGCGCCATGCACCCATTCGATCTACTCCATCCGTTCCAAATTACTTGTCTCAACTTTGTCTAAATTTGGATGTATCTCCACACTAAAATATGTCTAGATACATGCAAATTTAGACAAAGTTGAGACAAGTAATTTGGAACGGAGGGAGTATATTGCAGATAGCCGCTGACAATTTGTAGACAGCACGTATATGTTGTAGTATATTGTAAATAAGTAGATGAAACACTGGAAGGAAATTAAATTGCACATATATTTACTACCTTGCATTGGGCTGTCCCTGTGTGCGCGCACCACGCAAATCTTAATTCGATCGATCCATCCTGTATGCATACATGGCATATGCATGAGATTAAAACTCACGTTGAGAATCTAAATAGACTGGCCGATTGCATCGGGCGAACTTGGCGGCGGCGGCGGCACCATGCCTATACACGCTAGGCGATCGGAATACGTCGTCCTGCGGCAGCGTGCGTACGACGGTAGAATACGGCGGCGGCGGCGGCGGCGGCAAATTGCACGCACGTTGATGGTGACTTCTTCTCGTGGCGATGTGTATCACGTAATGCCTCCAGCAATCAAGCTAGCTAGGTCCTCCGGCGATCTATGTATATTTCAATTGTGATACGGCGGCGTGAGATTGTTATATTGAGATTGAACCGGGTACGTGAGAAAATAAGTAAGGGCATTGGTGGGTAATTTCTTTTAACTTTTGTGTCAACAGATTATTTCTAAAATCCAGCGGTTACTATTGTCTCTTTAGTTAAATTAATGGCCAGATGTTTCTGATTATTGTGGGATTTTCTAGCTAATTCTCTAATTTCTGGTTAGCCCATAATGCACTTTTAATATATAATAGAATAGATTTTCACAAAATTTAAACCCATGTATTGAAATTGTCTTAGTTCATGTAACCATGGCACCCCCAGTATGATGAACCTAGATCCGCCACTGACGCCGACCTTGTCCCGCACGGTTAGAGTGTTGAGAGACCAGTGACAGGAAGAAAGTGACCGCGACTAGGATCGGGTTGGAGAGCAGAGACGTAGGCGTCAGAAGCGTTTCGAAGTTTTTCCGAGACGTGGGCGTCGAAAGCGTTGGGGCTGGGCGGAGCACACAACACACCATCCATCCATCCAGGGCCATGAAGCCCAACTACTCGTCCGTCCCCAACCAGGGATATAAATCGGGTCCCGCCCCATCCAGACCACACCCGCCACCTGCCGCGCTGCGTCTACCTACCCCATGAATGAATGTGTGTGCACCGGTGGTCCGCGCCCGCGTGTCCATACCCAATACCAGTAGCGCTCTCTTCATTCTCCGGTCGAGTAGTTTGTCCGGTTCGTTCGTGCAGGTGCAGCGGCCTCCAACCTCCCGTGTGATTCTGAAGACCACCACAACTTGGCGAGCATATAAAAGAGGAGAGGATGTGGAGTCGGAGACTGGATCGGGGGCAGATACTGAGGAGGATCACGTGAGGTGAGCCGTAGTGGACCGAGACAAGGATACGTATCGGACATCGGGTAGTAGCCCCCCCCGATCCATAAAGCCCGACCGGCCGGCACGCAAGAAACGCAGGTAGCTCGTTCCAGTGTTCCACCATCGAGAGAGAGGAGAGCGAAAGAAGCTTGTGCGAGTTCCTATTCGTCGATCGCTCTCGACGAGCTGTAAGCACTAGTACTGTGTTGTGTTTTTTTCTCCTTCTCAACTCTGACTGAAGACGTTGTTGGTGTGTTGTTTACGAGCATTGGTTAGTAATTTTGCAGTGTCGTTTGCACATCGGGGGTACCTGGGCGGGGTTGGTCGTCGTGTCAAGCTGGTGACGATGTCTCATCTCAAAAAGGCACCGTGCTTTTCTTGTACCAACAACAACAACAGCATAGTCCCACCTGCGCTAGCTAGTACTAGTACTGTCCTACTAGCAATTTCCACGGCTCTGGGATCTTGCTTGGATCTCGCTCTCGTCGGCTTCACTTCCCGCTAACTATAAGTGTTTCTTCGATCGAAACATAGATCAACCGCACCCGCAAAAAAGAAACAGAGGATCTCTATGGGTAGGTGTGCAGGAGTATATTAGTTAGTTTAACAACGGTAGGAGTAAGTAAGATGGAGCGAGCGAGCCAGCAGGAGACGTCGTCGTCGCCGCCATGATGGTGCTGTTGGGGGTTTAGGAGTAGTTTGTTGATCCACCTCCCAACTAATTCCTTCTTTGTTCAAAAAAAAAAAAAACTAATTCCTTCCATCCATCCCCCCGCCCCGCCTCTGTCCGCTAAAACAGAATCCAACTTCCGGCTGCTCAGAGCAGCACGCTCACGCCTTCCAGCCTCCCTCTCTACCCCTCCCCTCCCCGGCGCTGCCCCGTGGTCAGTTCAGGTGGGAGGCGCGCGCGGCGAGATACCACCACCGCCTAGTACAGCAGGAGCAGCGTCGTAGCTCCCGCTGCAATCCCCGACCCCCGCCTCTGTACCAGCTCCTCTGCAGTGGGTGGGGTGGGGGGAGCCGAGCCGCGCATTTAAGACCTGCCGCCGCGCGCCGCCCAGCCGATCCCTTCCCGGATCTTGATCTGCCCACTCGGGCAGCCTTCTCCTTCCTGCGCAGCATTCCGCCGAACGGCCTGCACCCGGGGTACTTACCTACCCCGCCTCCTCCTTCTCTCTCGATGCTCCGCTGCAGCGCTGTTCCTACTTGTGCCCGCCCGCGCGCGCGCGCCTCAGTTCGACCTCCCGCACCAATCCGGCGGCAGGGGAATCTTACTTCACTCCAGTTTACAGCCACTGTTCGTAGATCGCTTCCGGTTCGTGGCTGCCCGGCCTCGACTTGCCTGCCTCAGTGGTGGGCAGGTGATCTTACGCGATTGGGTGAAAGCAAATCATCCTGGATTCTCTTTTTTTTTGTTTGGGTTTCGGTTCCGTTGCGTGCCGGAATTGCTGCCTGCCCCCTTTGCTTGCTCTCGTGCTTGGACTCACCGCTAGAGTGTCTGCGATCACATAGTCAACATGTTTTTCACATGGTTAGAATAAGAAACCGCCATCTCTGTGGTCTCGCTGTCCGTCCGTGATTCTGCTAGATGGCTGCTGCTGTTGCTTGAGGAGTTTCATTTTTTGTTCGTTTGCCAAAAGCTCGAGGAATTCATGCTCTGCCTAAACATAGTCATGTTTTACCCTTTTAACATCTATGCAATTGTTTGCTAGTCAGAATTGACCCGCTAACGGCTTTTTGTTCTCTGCTTGTCCAGTACTGAAGGCTAGAGGGTGGCGACAATGGTGGCGGAACCCAGCCAGATAAACGGGACGCCCAACAGGATGTCTAGTTCCAGGCATCTGTCCTCGCCGTCTGAGGTCGATGAGTTCTGTAAGGCGCTTGGGGGCGACTCACCGGTACACAGCGTGCTTGTCGCCAACAATGGAATGGCTGCGGTCAAGTTCATGCGTAGCATCCGCACGTGGGCCTTGGAGACGTTTGGGACGGAGAATGCGATTCTCCTGGTGGCCATGGCAACTCCAGAGGACCTCAAGATAAATGCGGAGCACATAAGAATTGCCGACCAGTTCATAGAAGTTCCCGGTGGAACAAATAATAACAATTATGCGAATGTACAGCTCATAGTGGAGGTTAGCACAATGACCATGCTCTTGGTCCTTTTTACCAGCTTCTGGATTAGTTTCTGCCCATGTTCGTTAAGCTGGATATTTGATGTTTTGTTCCTGTCACAGATAGCAGAGAGAACTCGGGTTTCTGCAGTTTGGCCTGGCTGGGGTCATGCTTCTGAGAACCCGGAACTTCCAGATGCGCTCAAGGAAAAGGGAATAATTTTTCTTGGGCCACCATCAGCCGCGATGGCTGCACTGGGTGATAAGATTGGTTCTTCTCTTATTGCGCAAGCAGCAGGAGTTCCAACTCTTCCATGGAGTGGATCACATGTATACATTCTCCTATTTCTGTATAGTTTTGCTCATTTTTCCCCACTGCTATATTGCTTAAAATTAAATCCCAAATGAGCTGTAGGTGAAAGTTCCGGAAGAAACCTGCCACTCGATACCTGAGGAGATCTATAAGAAAGCTTGTGTTACAACTACAGAGGAAGCGGTGGCTAGTTGTCAGGTGGTGGGGTATCCTGCAATGATCAAGGCATCATGGGGTGGTGGTGGTAAAGGAATAAGGAAGGTTGGTCTTCTATCTAGTTCAACTCTACCACAACTAAATGGAAAGTCTCTGCTCACGAACAATACATGGAAATGTGCACTGTCCATACAAAATGAAGTTATAGTTTTCTGCAAATATGATTTTGATGTCATCCAAATGGTTTTATAGGTACATAACGATGATGAGGTGAGAGCCTTGTTTAAGCAAGTGCAAGGAGAAGTCCCCGGATCACCTATATTTATCATGAAGGTGGCATCTCAGGTGATAAGCGATAACAGCTTGATTTACTTTGATCTTTATGTTATTCATGTTCACATGCTATCCATATAGATGCCAGTTAGGTAACGGTCTAAGTGTATACAATAATAAAGAACAACTTTTACTGCTGTCAGTATTCAGCGAGTGCTTATGTACTGATGTATCTTCTGTGTCTAAAAGCTTGCCTGTTTTCTTCTTTCTTTGTAGAGCCGACATCTTGAGGTTCAGTTGCTTTGTGACAAACACGGCAATGTAGCAGCACTGCACAGCCGGGACTGTAGTGTTCAAAGAAGGCACCAAAAGGTTAGTTATTCTCCGAAGCATCGTGTTGTCCAATATCAGTTTCCTTGGAATTAGTCTGTGCCGAAAATTTATGTACTGAGTACTGGTAGAAGTTCTGCAGCTTTAGGGAAGTAAAACTTCATTGGACTATGTAGAAATCATGTACTGTCTGTGCCAAAACTGTATTTTTTTTTGTGAAACAATTTTTCACCATATACTTGTGCTACAGATTATTGAAGAGGGACCAATTACAGTTGCTCCTCCAGAAACGATTAAAGAACTTGAGCAGGCAGCAAGGCGGCTTGCCAAATGTGTGCAATATCAGGGTGCTGCTACAGTAGAATATCTGTACAGCATGGAGACAGGCGAATATTATTTCCTGGAGCTTAATCCAAGGTTGCAGGTTGAACACCCTGTGACCGAATGGATCGCTGAAATAAATTTACCTGCATCTCAAGTTGCAGTAGGAATGGGCATACCCCTCTACAACATCCCAGGTAGGTCAGTTTTTCAATTTGACGGTTGCTGAGATTTTCTCTTTTCCTCCATACAATCAATAAACGGATCATTGCAGAGATCAGACGCTTTTATGGAAAGGAACATGGGGGTGGCTACCATGCTTGGAAGGAAATATCAGCTGTTGCAACTAAATTTGATTTGGACGAAGCACAGTCTGTCAGGCCAAAAGGTCACTGTGTAGCAGTTAGAGTTACAAGCGAGGATCCAGATGATGGGTTTAAGCCTACTAGTGGGAGAGTGGAAGAGCTAAACTTTAAAAGTAAACCCAATGTTTGGGCCTATTTCTCCGTTAAGGCAAGTGTCCGTGCACCATGATTCTTTTATACCACATGTCATATGTCATCACGTCACAAAAACCACAACTTTTATTTCCCTTGAGTTTTCATGTTTCTTGTGTCGATAAATTTCCTGGTTAAAAGTTATATCTTCTTGTGTCGCAACCTAACCTGAATCATCATTTTTCTTACTTTCAGTCTGGAGGAGCAATTCATGAATTTTCTGATTCTCAGTTTGGTAAGCGACATGCGTAATTTTTTGTTTCCTTGTTGTAACTCATGATGCATTTCTTAAACATCATCAATTTTTCGCAGGTCATGTTTTTGCTTTTGGGGAATCTAGGTCTTTGGCAATAGCCAATATGGTACTTGGGCTAAAAGAGATCCAAATTCGTGGAGAGATACGCACCAATGTCGATTACACGGTGGATCTCTTGAAGGTAAAGATAACCCCATAGTAAATGTTCTCTGGTTAAAATTATGAACATTTAGTCCTTTTGTGTAATTTGTGTTCAACTTTCCATATGTTCAGACTGCAGAATACCGAGAAAATAAGATCCACACTGGTTGGCTAGACAGCAGAATAGCTATGCGTGTTAGAGCAGAGAGACCCCCATGGTACCTTTCAGTTGTTGGCGGAGCTCTATATGTATGATTTCTTTATCTACATAACTGATTTCTTAGGTGGTTATGACTTATGAGCTTGCACACTAGATACCATTTCCATCCTCAATTACTGTATTTTTATATTCCAGGAAGCATCAAGCAGGAGCTCGAGCGTTTTTACCGATTATGTCGGTTATCTCAGCAAAGGTCAAATACCACCGAAGGTATCATACTGTATTATGAATACTCTTACTGCTTATATTTATAATTTCTATGTATTAAAAAACTGTCTAACTGCTTTTCCTTTACAGCACATCTCTCTTGTCAATTTGACTGTAACACTTAATATAGAGGGGAGCAAATATACGGTAATTATCTGTTGTTTTCTCTTTAAGCTTATCCGTTTCACACCCATGTAGTCCTGTCGGTATCCTTCAGCTGCTCATGATTATCTTCTTTTGTAGATCGAGACAGCAAGAGGTGGACCCCGTAGTTACAAATTAAGAATGAATGAATCAGAGATTGAAGCAGAGATACATTCGTTGCGAGATGGTGGGCTGTTAATGCAGGTAAATATATTTACCAAGTATATACACAAATATGATTTATCTATTTTTTTGTTTCGGAAGGGTCTGATCTATCTTCAACTGTAAAATCTCCAGTTGGATGGAAACAGTCATGTAATTTACGCAGAGACAGAGGCGGCTGGTACGCGCCTTCTAATCAATGGGAGAACATGCTTATTACAGGTGAAGATAGCTTCTCCTCTTGGTTTCTAACTATAAAATTTAGCACTGAGTTATTACAGGCGGAGAGTACTTTATATGTCAAAGTTATGATAGATCTAGACAAAATTTACGCTATTGGGTCTGCAAGTTATGTTGCATCTTTCATGATCATGTGAGGGTCATAAAATCTGGAAATTTCTCTTTGCTGAAGGACAAGAGTATTAAGCTAGAATGAACAAATAGAAGTTAGGATAACTATTGATGAAGGGTAGCATGTAATTGTGTTACAATATTGTCCTAGTTAATTTGAAATCAGGTAAGATATTAATAACATATATATTTCATTTTCCTCGTCAAGTGCTCCTTTTGGCATCTGCTATCACCGTGGTGTTGCATTTGCCTAATAGTCATGTCTTGGCAACTGCTTAGGATCCCCAATTTGACAAAGACCTAAGATCTTATTAGAGAAATCCTCACTAGGTGAATATTTAACTGAAGGACTACGTAATACATGGGTCGTTTCAACTGTAATTGTGACTGCTAATTGTATGAAAATACAGAAATTAATCATGTCCTCTGAATGATAAATTGCAGAAAGAACATGATCCTTCCAAGTTGTTGGCTGATACACCGTGCAAACTTCTTCGGTATTTGGTCACGGATGGTTCTCATGTGGTTGCTGATACACCATATGCGGAAGTGGAGGTCATGAAGATGTGCATGCCGCTGTTACTACCAGCCTCTGGTGTCATTCACTTTGTCATGCCTGAGGGTCAGGCCATGAAGGTTCCTTTCTTCTCTCCCCCCTTGCTTGCATGTTTGCAGTGCTATGTGTACATTATTTCTGGCTATCGTACTTTATGCGTGTAATATGCATCATCTTTTATGTACCAGCTAAAATGGCTGTCATTGTGCAGGCAAGTGACCTGATAGCAAGGTTGGATCTTGATGACCCATCTTCTGTGAGGAAAGCTGAACCATTTCATGGCACCTTCCCAAAACTTGGACCTCCTACTGCATTTCTGGCAAATTTCACCAAAAGTTTGCTACAAGTGAATGCTGCGCGCATGATCCTTGCAGGATATGAACATAATATCAATCAAGTAAGGCATAGCAAACTTTCAGACTATAGTTTCTTCCAATTTTGTTTCCCCTTGTCTATCTCGTTGCCATTGTCCTCGTCTACAGAGAGAAACTAACCTCTTAGTGACAAATTAAATTTCTTTAATCAATTAGTTCCTGACTATATCTTCTCTTCAGGTTGTACAAGATTTGCTAAACTGCCTAGACAGCCCTGAGCTCCCTTTTCTACAGTGGCAAGAACTCATGTCCGTTTTGGCAACCGGCTACCAAAAGATCTTAGGAATGAGGTGATTAAGTGTTCTAGTTGATTTTTTATTTTACATGCCATGTTTATTTCGATTTTTTCCAATTTGTCTGCACATGGAATGTATAACTAATTTTCTGTACTCAGTTGGATGGTAAGTACAAGGATTATGAGTTGAATGCTAGCTTCGGGAAGAGCAAGGATTTCCCTGCCAAGTTGCTAAGGGGAGTCATTGAGGTCAGTTTGAGACTGTTACTTGGCATATTTTCTTTTTTGGTATCATGTTGTTTCCTTACAAAATCATTACTGCAGGCAAATCTTGCATACTGTTCCGAGAAAGACAGGGTTGCTAATGAGAGGCTTGTAGAACCACTTATGAGCCTGGTCAAGTCATATGAGGGTGGAAGAGAAAGCAATGCCGTGGTGTTGTCAAGTCTCTGTTTGAGGAGTATTTGTCTGTTGAAGAACTGTTCAGTGATGACATTCAGGTACACTTCATTATTACTTGGAATGGGTCGATTAGTGCTGACTTTCTCACCGAAATGTGCTTAACTTTTGGGCATTTTTGCTTTTATATTTTCAGTCTGATGTGATAGAACGTCTACGACTTCAACATGCCAAAGACCTTGAGAAAGTCGTATATATTGTGTTCTCCCACCAGGTAATGTCTTTATTGTGCTATGTGTTGATTTACTTGTTATGCAAAAGAATTTTGTGCTGACAATATGTGTTCCTTTGAAGGGCGTGAAAAACAAAAATGAATTACTACTACGGCTTATGGAACAAATGGTCTATCCAAATCCATCTGCGTACAGGGACCAGTTGATTCGCTTCTCTGCCCTGAACCATACAGCATACTCTAGGGTAAAATTGAGTTTCAGTGATCTGCATCTGTGTATTTGGCACATATGATGGTCTAGAGAAATAATAAAAATTAATTATATTTGATGCAGTTGGCTCTTAAAGCAAGCCAACTTCTTGAGCAAACCAAATTGAGTGAACTCCGCACAAGCATAGCAAGAAGCCTTTCAGAGCTAGAGATGTTTACTGAGGAAGGAGAGCGGGTTTCAACACCTAGGAGAAAGATGGCCATCAATGAAAGGATGGAAGATTTAGTATGTGCCCCGCTTGCAGTTGAAGACGCCCTTGTGGCTTTGTTTGATCACAGTGATCCTACTCTTCAGCGGAGAGTAGTTGAGACATACATACGCAGATTGTATCAGGTATCACTGAATTTACCATCTAAACTCTTTCTTGATACAGCTGGAACATTAAAAAACTTACGTTGGCTAACTCACAATCATATTCCAGCATTATCTTGTAAGGGGCAGTGTCCGGATGCAATGGCACAGGTCTGGTCTAATTGCTTTATGGGAATTTTCTGAAGAGCATATTGAACAAAGAAATGGGCAATCTGTGACACGTCTAAAGCCACAAGTAGAGGATCCCATTGGCAGGCGATGGGGTGTAATGGTTGTAATCAAGTCTCTTCAGCTTCTGCCAACTGCAATTGAAGCTGCATTAAAGGAGACTTCACATTACGGAGCAGGTGCTGGAAACGTCTCAAATGGTAATCCTAACCATAGCAATATGCTACATATTGCTTTGGTTGGTATCAGCAATCAGATGAGTACTCTTCAAGACAGGTTAGTTTACACTCTACTCTTTGTGATTCTTTGTTCTTGATGGAACATAAAATATCACAAGGCGATTCTTGAACTAGTGAATATGAATTTTTTAGTTACACTGTCCACTTTGTTTTCTCTTTTT
The DNA here is from genome assembly GCA_947311845.1 of Poa pratensis. Lineage (NCBI taxonomy): Eukaryota > Viridiplantae > Streptophyta > Magnoliopsida > Poales > Poaceae > Poa > Poa pratensis. The sequence goes on along the minus strand of CAMZMU010000060.1, from coordinate 42,785,261 downwards.
AGTGGTGATGAGGATCAAGCACAAGAAAGGATCAACAAACTTTCCAAGATTTTGAAGGATACCACTATAACATCACATCTCAATGGTGCTGGTGTTAGGGTTGTCAGCTGCATTATCCAAAGAGATGAAGGGCGTCCTCCAATGCGCCATTCCTTCCAATGGTCATTTGACAAGCTATATTATGAGGAGGACCCGATGCTCCGCCATGTGGAACCTCCTTGTCCACATTCCTTGAATTGGTATGCAGCTTTTGTTTTGGCTTATGTTCTCTTCAACAATACCAGTACTCGAATAACTTATCTGTAAATACAGGACAAAGTGAAACTAAAAGGTTACAATGAAAGGAAATACACCCCATCACGTGATCGCCAGTGGCACATTTACACACTGGTAAAGAACAGTGAAGATGCAAAATCAAATGACCAAAGGATGTTCCTTCGTACGATTGTTAGACAGCCAAGTGTAACCAATGGGTTTTTCTGTGGAAGTATTGACAATGAAGTAGGCCGTGCTCAAGCTTCATCGTCATTTACTTCTAAGAGCATACTTAGATCATTGAGGGCGGCGCTAGAAGAAATAGAGTTGCACTCTCATAATGAGGCCGTGGGGTCAGGCCATTCCCACATGTATCTGTGCATGTTGAGAGAACAACATTGTTTGATCTAATTCCATTTTCAAGGTCAGTCAAAATATACTTATTTCTCAACAAAATATATTGCATTAATGTGCTCATAGATGTTCACTTGGTTTGTGCTTCTCATTGTGTTAGGATGACAGATGAAGTTGGTCAAGATGAGGAGACGGCATGCACACTTTTGAAGCATATGGTTATGAATATATATGAACATGTTGGTGTCAGGATGCATCGCCTTTCTGTGTGCCAATGGGAAGTGAAGCTATGGTTAGATTGTGATGGGCAAGCTAATGGTGCTTGGAGAGTTGTAATTACCAATATAACTGGGCATACCTGCACTGTTGATGTAAGTTACCCTAGCTATTGCTGTATTTCACTACTATGTGAACAATAGCATCTACAGTTCTGCAAATATCATAAAGAATGCAACCCTGATGGACAATGCCCCACAGATACTTACGCTCAGATTCTTTTGACTTTCAGATCTACCGAGAAGCAGAGGACTCCAATACGCATCAGCTTTTCTACCGCTCTGCCACACACACAGCTGGTCCTTTGCATGGCATTGCGTTGCATGAGCCATACAAACCTTTGGATAATATTGAAATGAAACGTTCCGCGGCTAGGAAAAACGAAACTACGTACTGCTATGATTTCCCATTGGTGAGTTGGTTGCATTTCTACATTATTTTCTAAAACATTAGTTCGCATGATTAACCTGATCAACTGAGATAATAATATACTCTGTCCACAGGCATTTGAAACAGCATTGAAGAAATCATGGAAATCTAGTGTTTCACATCTTGGAGAAGCTAACCACCATAATCAGCAGTATGCTGAAGTGACAGAGCTTATATTTGCTGATTCAACTGGATCATGGGGTACTCCTTTGGTTCCAGTTGAGCGTTCTCCATGTATCAATAATATCGGTATTGTTGCTTGGAACATGAAGCTCTCCACACCAGAATTTCCAGGTGGCCGGGAGATTATAGTTGTTGCAAATGACGTGACTTTTAAGGCTGGGTCTTTTGGTCCTAGAGAAGATGCATTTTCGATGCTGCTACCAGTCTTGCTTGTGAGAGGAAAATTCCTCTAATCTACTTGTCAGCAACTGCTGGTGCTAGGATCGGTGTAGCAGAGGAAATAAAGTCGTGCTTCCATGTTGGATGGTCTGATGACCAGAGTCCTGAACGTGGTTTTCACTACATTTACCTCACTGAACAAGACTATTCACGTCTAAGCTCTTCAGTTATAGCCCATGAGCTGAAACTAGAGAGTGGAGAAACCAGATGGGTTGTTGATACCATTGTTGGGAAAGAGGACGGACTTGGTTGTGAGAATTTACATGGAAGTGGTGCCATTGCCAGTGCCTTTTCTAAGGCATATAGAGAGACCTTTACTCTGACATTTGTGACTGGACGAGCTGTTGGAATTGGGGCTTATCTTGCTCGGCTAGGAATGAGGTGTATACAACGTCTTGATCAATCAATTATTTTAACTGGGTATTCTGCCCTGAACAAACTTCTGGGGCGCGAGGTTTATAGCTCTCATATGCAACTGGGTGGCCCCAAAATTATGGCTACAAATGGAGTTGTGCATCTCACTGTGCCAGATGATCTTGAAGGTGTTTCTGCTATCTTGAAGTGGCTGAGCTATGTTCCTGCCTATGTTGGCGGTCCTCTTCCTATTCTGAAACCTCTTGATCCACCAGATAGACCTGTGACATATTTCCCAGAGAATTCATGTGATGCCCGTGCAGCCATCAGTGGCATTCAGGACACTCAGGGCAAGTGGTTGGGTGGTATGTTTGACAGAGAAAGCTTCGTGGAAACATTAGAAGGATGGGCAAAAACTGTTATCACCGGAAGAGCAAAGCTGGGTGGGATTCCAGTTGGTGTCATAGCTGTGGAAACCCAGACAATGATGCAAGTAATCCCTGCTGACCCTGGTCAGCTTGATTCCGCAGAGCGTGTAGTCCCTCAAGCAGGACAGGTGTGGTTCCCAGATTCGGCCTCAAAAACAGCGCAGGCATTGCTGGATTTCAACCATGAAGGGCTCCCATTGTTCATACTTGCTAACTGGAGAGGCTTTTCTGGTGGGCAAAGGGATCTGTTTGAAGGAATCCTTCAGGCTGGCTCTAATATTGTTGAGAACCTGAGGACATACAAGCAGCCTGCCTTTGTGTACATCCCAAAGGCTGGAGAGCTGCGTGGAGGCGCATGGGTTGTGGTGGACAGCAAGATCAATCCTGAGCACATTGAGATGTATGCCGAGAGGACTTCAAAAGGGAATGTCCTCGAGGCAGAGGGACTGATTGAGATTAAATTTAAGCCAAATGAGGTGGAAGAGGCTATGCGAAGGCTTGACCCTGAGCTGACCAGCCTTAATACTAGACTCGAAGAGATGAGGAAATCAAATGCTAGCCTCCAGGAAACAGAGGCCATCAGGAGGAGTATGAACGGCCGGATAAAGAAGCTGATGCCCATATACACCCAGGTTGCCACACGTTTTGCTGAGCTGCACGACACCTCCTCCAGAATGACCGCAAAGGCGTGATCAGTAAGGTGGTTGACTGGGAGGAGTCTCGGAGCTTCTTCTACAGGAGGCTGCGAAGGAGGGTCACAGAGGACTCACTTGCCAAGGAAGTCAGAGAGGCCGCCGGTGAGCAGATGCCTCACAGAGCAGCACTGGAGTGTATCAAGCAGTGGTATCTGGCCTCCAGGGGTTCTGAAGGAGACGGCGAGGAGTGGAACGATGACGAAGCCTTCTTTGCCTGGAAAGACGACGCCAAGAACTACGAGGGCCATCTCGAGGAGCTGAAGGCTGAAAGAGTATCTAGGATGTTCTCGCATCTCGCTGAAAGCTCGGACGTGAAGGCCTTGCCGAACGGTCTCTCGCTCCTCCTTGCAAAGTAAGTTCCGCCTCTTCTTTTCTTCTTAAGTAATTGGCCAGGACTGATTTTTTGCTTCTTCCTTTTTTCTTCTGTTTGTTCTAAGCTCATTCGTTTGATGCGTTGTGCAGATGGACCCTTCGAAAAGGGAGCAGGTTATCGATGGCCTCAGGCAGCTTCTTGGTTGATCATGGGTTATCCAGCATAAACCTGCTTGGTGGACTACAACAGAAGCACATACCACGACGACGACGAGTCAAAGTTTTACTTGCCTGGCGAGCTACAGGAGGATTGTACGGAAGACAAAAACACGTTGTTTCTTTGCACATAGGCACTTGGTGATGATGGCAAATGTCAAGACCATATATTGTTGTTATACACACAAAGCATAGGTTGTTTTCTTGCTCTGCTTGGATATTTGATTGTGGTTGTAGATTTTTCAGGCGCATCAAATGTGACACTCACTGCTCGTCTAATTTATGCACTACTGAACATCTTGGCCTCTGTACAAGCTCTAAATCAGCACCGTTCGCCCAACATAATTGGTCGTGAAGGTGCAATATAACAAGGAGCGACCTTTGTGCACATAAAACAATCATAAAAAGCTGCGAAGTTAATATCGAACGCATCATAGAGACTGGATCCCTGTAAACTTCCAAAAATATCACAAAACACAGCTATAAGTCTCTAAATCGCATCGGACCCGCGTGCGACGGGAGAAACAGAAGGCATGGGAGTGGTCTAGGAGGGGCTGTTGTGGCTGATCGCTGCTCCAAACTTAGAGGCCAGAGTTTTGAATCCATGACAAGTATCCACTCAGTCAGGTGGAAACACTAGATTAATCGAACGCACGTGCACAATTTTTGAAATGAGATATAAGATTTGCCATTTTCATTAATAGAGAAGAAGTTTGAGGTTTCAACAGTAATGCCTAGGACCGGTCCTAGGACTTTCACAAAAGCCTACTCTCCCGGAATCAAGTGACTCAAAAACTTAGCCCTTGTCTTTCCCCGCATTTTGGCCTCTTCTTTGATCTTCACATTGATGACACTGGCGGGGGAGGCATGATGGCGGAAGACCCTAACGTTCTGCACCTTACAATTTCCCATGACAAGAATAATCAACGAGGCAATGGCTTTGTGCGGGCGACCCATTGTAAGGCGAAATTGTTCCACCAATCTTTAACACAAGTTTCACCAACCCAATTAGAGAGGCGGGAGAGATGTCAAGGATGCCGCACCAAGAGAGAATGGCTGACCAAGTACGTGTAGTGTATCATCATTTGAAGAGGAGATGGGCCGCCGTTTTTTGCACTTGGTTGCAAAGAGGGCAATTCCCACAACTTTGCCCAATCACGCCGTTAAAACCGGTCCGATGTATAAATCCTGTTTTGCATCATAAGTCAAGCAAAGATTTTGCATTTCGGAGGTGCCCAATTCTTCCAAATCACTTGATTCATGTTGGTTGCCATAAGACCCTCAAATTGCATTTTGTAAGGCCATCTCTAGTGAACTTCAACCGAATGGAGTCTCGAGTGTCAAGAGTGAGGGTAATAGGAGAGAGCATTTCCCAAAGGGTGACAAATTGGTTGGTATGATCAACATCAATTTCATTTTGAAGATCAAGAAGGCCAACCGACGCATTATTCTCAAGAGTGACTTTGTTGACGGTGATAGTTATACTCTAATTATCTTTTGCAACATTACTAAAATTATTGACATTGTCACTATGGAGAACAATTTGTGCTCTTATATATGCATGTTTCTGTCTACTCCCATGTTTTATGTTGCCGAGAATCATGCGCTGTCTTGGTGGCTAGAGCTCAGAGTGATGAGCCGACTCAACCAGGTTCGAGTCGCAGGTGAAGCGCTTGTACTAAACGAGTGCTATTGATACATTAAAACATATATATAATTTTTGATAATTTATGCTACTTTTATATCATTATTACATATTTCTATTTTGATTTAATATCATTTTGTGGCATTTTCTTAAATTAACCTATTAACAAGATGCCAAGTGCCACTTCCTGTTTTTTTTTTGTTTTTGTATTGCAGAAAAGTTGTTAAAGAAATATCCTTGGAAAAGGCCCATTAATTACAAAGATTTTTATCGAAGGAAAGAAGCTAGGAGGCAAAAGGGCGAAGTGAGGGGAGCAACGAGGCGGAGCCGCGTGCCAGGAACTAGTTGCAGTGGGACCCACCTCGGCACCGGCTCGGTCTTCGCCTTCGCCTATAAATTTCCTTCAACCCTAAAAACATCGGGATCATTAAAATCATAATCCTAACTTAATGGCTATAAAGAAAGAAATTTTGGGTGGCAACCGTTTTTCTTTTGTTGAGTCTTTGAAGTTATGGCCTCTGTAGTAGCTTCATTTGTCTCCTTTTTGTTTTGGTGCCAAGAAAAGTCCGTAGTGTTTGAAAGTTACTTTGTTGCTTGGTGCCGTTTCGATTTTCCATAAAATGCAGACTAATTCATGTCCCCGCACGGCTATCAAAGCAGAAAACCCTCGTCCCTGTCTCCCACCTTCTGGAAACCGCGTCGCCGACGCGCACAGCCGCACGGGTTTCAAATCGCACCTCGCTTCTTCCCGACCGTTGGCCACCACCCACCTCCCCTCCTTCTCTCCGCCCAATCCGATGCAGAAGAGCCAGGGACCCAAGTCCACGGCGCGCCGCCGCCCCCTCCGCCTCCTCTCCGCCAACCGGACGCCCCACCCGCCGCCGCCCGGATCCCTCCGCCGCAAGCCGACCCCCTCCGCCGCCGCGACCCCCGCCGCCGCCACCACGACCCCCTCCGCGCCCAACGCCGCCACGGCCGAACCGGCGCTCGACCGCCTCCTCCTCGCCAGCTCCGGTCTCGCCGGCCTCGTGTCCCAGGTAGATCCGCCCCTCCACCCTACCCTTCGCTCGATCCCCTCCTATGGCCCTCAGTTTCGTTCTCGCCTGGTAGCCTGTAGGTTCGTTCGTGGTGTGAAATGGCGTGTGTGCCGGTGTCGTGCTTCGTTTCGATCTGAGATGCTGGCATATCGATTACGTTCGATTTGATGTCCGTTTGAACTGGATGGGATGGGGTTGGAGCCAGGTGTTCTCGGATTATACTGTACTACCCGGTCGGCCTCCGTATCGATTTGGGGCGGCGAATTGCTGGGACGGCCGGTGGTTGTGTACTAGCGTTTGTACATCGAAAATGGTGGATTTGACAAATCTCCATCTTATCTTATCTGTTGTAAGTCTGGTATATGATGTGCCTCAGTAGAGTATTCTGTCTACATTTCTGATTTGTCTGTCACTGGTCTGAATTGATACTTGGGAGGGAGAATGGTTTCTCCTAAGAAAACATAAGAAAGGTTATATATCAATGTATGTGGACTTGCACGTTTGTTACTGGTTTGTCCTTTGAACTGATTAGCAGCTTCCTGATTCCTTGGTCGGTCATGTAGTGTATAGGCCTGTGCTTTTAGACATGAGCTTACCAATTTGATGGTTCTTACATCACCTTTGTCAATGTTTTCCTTTGATTAGATCGATGAATTGGTCTCCAGTGCTCTGCATTGCCAGAAGATATCCAGAAGAGGGGAACAAGAGATAGAATCCTTCAGTGCCTTCTTAGCTGATACTAACTCATCTCTGAAGGTAGGCACTGTCATCAGATCTTTCAGTTTTCTGAAGCAAATAGACAAGAGCACATGCCCTTTACGTTATAGCTCTCTTAATCACTGTCTTTGTTTTTCTTACGCAGCAATGGTCTTCGAGGCTTAAGCAAGCGCTTGAAGCTTCTCCAGCCAGAACTGAGAATGCTCCAAAGCCACCCGTGGAGGTCTTTCCAAAATCTGGTGCCAAAGGGAATGGGCAGTTGTTTCCCAGCAGCAGCAGTAGCAGCAGCATTTTACCCCAAGCAGGCCCGACAATATCGCCTTCTCACAACTTGGTCCGCAGCAGCAGCAACTTACCTGAGACTGACCTGATTGTCTCGCCTTCGCCTCTTGTTTCATGGCGTACCGGCTCATGTATGGTTGAGAGTGGAAAGCAGTTATTTCTCTTGACACCGCTGCCAAAGACAAAAGCATACTCGTCTAGGTGCCCAAGATCATCCAAAACGCAGCTGAAGACGACTGCCAGCATGGATGAGCTGAATCTTCCCAATTTACCTGTTTGGAAACTAACCATTGAAGATGACAATCGTCCTGACCTGGAGCAAAGTCTGAAAGCAAAGGAAGCAAGGGCTAGTGCAGCGACGCCTCAGCTTATCAAAGCAAAGCAAGTCTCATCAGAAGATAGTTTTAGTTTCTCAATTAAGAAGAGCAGGAGAGCACTGCCTAGTCCATGCCTGGCGACAGCATTGCGAGGTAAGAGACATGTGTTCTCTCCAATATCAGAGGGCTCAAGTAAGGATGGTATTATCAGTGCTGGACCAGCTGAGAGTGACAAACCTTCTGCTTCCTCCGATGAGATGTTGTCTGACGAAAAGGATCTGGCATCAAGGTATCCGGACTTGTATGGGTTTAATCTACCTACAGCAGATGTACGCCGAAGGAGAGAAACTGATGAGGCTCTTGATTGGTTCTTGTCACCCCTCAAAACCTGTGTATTAATGGATCCGAGTCCAACAGATGATAAGCCTATTCCAATTCCAGTTCCAGCGAAGGATAACAAATCCTTGATTGACAGTCCTTGGAAAGGCCTGGAAAGCAATAAACTGAAGGGGAGACAGGAACTTTCAGATGACAATCCCATCCAAACTCCAGCGGTGTATAGCAAGGCCTTGCTTGGTACTCCCTGGAAAGGCTTGGAAAGCACTAACCTGAAGGGAAGGCATGCTGGTGAAACCACGCTCAAGAAGGAACTCTGGACTAGGTTTGAGGCGGTCTCGACCGATGATCTGCACTTCGACAAGTCAGTCTTCCAGAAGTCAGATGGAAGGCGTTTCATCGACATGCTTGAGGAGGAATCATGATTGCAGAGTAAGCAGGACAGCACCTGTAAGGTTCTTTTTGGCTGTGGCCGTTTTGTCTATAATGCTACATCATGTATGTGAGTGGCCAAAGCCAAACTACTGGAGTAATCAATGGATCAGCAATGGGTTCCAAATTCGAGATGTGCCACACCTTTTTGCAGAAATGCATTTTGTATTTATGTTGTTCTTCATTTTTTGATGTCAAAGTACACACTCCTCCAGATTTCCGTGAACATGGATAAGTGTAGGAATAGGTGGTGAAAATATGCTGCTACAATGCTGGCCTGAAACTATAGTGGTACATGGATGATGCAGGTGCTAACGTTTTATCTGCTATGGATACTGGAGTATAGATAGTGGCTTGGATGATTTCTGTAATCCACAGGATGATATATCTCTACAGTAATATCTTGAAACTAACAAGAATGGTACGGGGATGATGCAAGAGTACGATAATGATGTTTATATGCTATATCAAGTATCACATTTTGAGCAATCAATTTTTTTCTTACATGACACTAAATGGCACTAGCCACTACTGTCATTTATCATATTTACCCGTTTCAATCTAGCATCAATAAGGCATTATTGGACGAAATGTAAGTACACACCTAGAGTTTCAGCATTCATGTATGTGCATAAATTATTGAAATTCTAGCATGTACACATATCCCTGAAAGATACACAAGAGAGATTACTAAGAAAAAGGACATGTGTAGAGTTTCAGCATTCATGTATTTACACAATATTCACTTTGACGTGCTTTGGACTCTTCTAGCATGGTCAGCACACGTTTGCTCAATCTATGGTCCAGCGTAATTTCCTTGAGGCTTGTGAGCACTGATAGCCCGGAGATTTTCTTCAGGTATCTGCAGCTTCCAGAAATTTGTAGCAGCTCGAGCCTAGGCATTACATCTTCTTCAAATAACAGCTCGGAGAAGGACGGAGCAGCCGCCACTCGTTTTCGAGCTCGGGAGTTTCAACGCAGGCTGATGCCATCCGGGGCGGGCGGCCATCTTTGCTCGCGCCCTATTCCACTGCGTCGCCGTCAACCTCCACTCATCCATGTCACTACCAGGTGGCGGAGACCAAACCGCACCAGCGAGCGCCATCGCGCAGACAGCAACGGCACGACGACCATAGGCGCAGGACGCGGTGATGCACCCCTGCTATGCGCTGCCCATCGTCGGTACTCGGCCTGGAGGCTAGCGCGAGCCCGTGGTCATCTGCCTGACTCGAGGCCTCCTCCAGGTGGAGCTCGATCTGAGGTAGAGGGGGAAGTGGAGGAACAGGGAAACAGAGGGGCGCCGCGAGAGTGGGTCGGGAGAGAGACATGGCAAGAGAGATACGACGAGGTGCCCGAGACGGAGACCGGAGAGGACGGGAAATATACGCGTACCGCCACCATACGTGTCAACCACTGGATGGAGTGAAAACTCGCATGAACAGTACTCGATCGCCGGGTATTATTATACATCAGTCACTGAAATTCTAACATCCACAGTGAAGTTCAGAGCCCATCTATACAGATCCCCGAAAGATATACAACAGAGATTTCTACGGTAGTACTACTCCCACCAGAAGAAAAAAGAAAAGGAAATATACACACGTGTAGAGAGTTCAGATAGTATTCACGATGACGTGCTTCAGATCCAGCATGTGTTGTTTTAAGCTAACTAAGAAGGTTTGCAAGCAAATAGCCTCTTATATGGCAAGGTTCTTTTGGAGCAGCTCAATTGACAAAAGGTCCTTCACTGGTTATCCTGGGATAAACTAGTTCAACCTAAGAGCAAGGGTGGCATGGGATTCAGAGATCTCGAACTTTTTAATCTAGCCTTGCTAGGTAAGCATGGGTGGCGCCTTATAACACACCCTGACTCCCTATGCTCACAAGTACTGAAAGGGAAATACTTCCCGGAAGGAGATTTTATGCATGCATCTTGTCCATCGTCGGCGTCAGCGACCTCGCGGGCCATTATTGCAGGCAGAACTGCCCTTGAGAAAGGGCTTATCAAACAGGTAGGCAGTGGTACAACCATTGCGGCCTGGACTGATCGCTGGATACCATCTTCTCTAACCCACATCCCTATGGGACGCATTGGTACTGAACCTATCACTTGGGTCTCTGATCTAATCAACAGTTATAATGGCACGTGGAATGTGGAGAAGGTGAGACAAAATTTCCTGACACCTGACGCTGAAGCAATTCTGAATATCCCTTTGCGTGCATCAGGTGGAGAGGACATGTTAACTTGGGCTCTAGAAAGGAACAGACTATACTCTGTTAAATCAGCATATCGCGCTCTCATGATTCACAACGAGCAGCGTGCTCTAGAAGAAGGGGCGATCATGGGGACTTCATCGTCAAATACAGAACTATGGTCTGCACTTTGGAAGCTCAAGGTTATACCGAGAGTTAGGGTGTTCTGGTGGAGGGTCCTGCGAGGGATTCTACCTGACAATGCCTCTCTCAACCATCGACACATTAAGCAGCTGGCTAGATGTGATCTTTGTCAAGCCATGACTGAAGATCTTCAGCATGCGCTTGTCACATGCTCATTTGCTCGAAAGTATTGGACTGCTGCCCGGGAGTTACTTGATCTGAAACTACCAACGCTGCATCCAAGTACTTGGGCGAAAGACATTGTTCAAGACAGTATGTTCACTGACGAACAGCGAAGCAAAATTGTCACAATCATGCATGCAATTTGGAATGCACGGAACCGATTGACTCATGATCAGGAGTGCTTTGATCCCCGTCTTCTTGTTAAGCGGGTGAGAGAGGACCTTTCCTTGTTGGATTTTCCCCGAACTAGAAGCTCGGTGAACGCCCAATGCTGGCAACCACCTGATCCAGGATGGATTAAAATCAATACAGATGGTTCGGTGGATGCTCTAGCTCGTACTGGAGGAGGTGGGGGTGTAGCACGATCACATGTGTCCTTCATTGGTGCATGGTGCAAGCCTTTCATTGGTGTTACCGATCCACTTATCACTGAGGCCTTGGCGCTGCGAGAAGGTGTTATCTTTGCTCAGCTCAGGGGTTTCTCCCATGTGATAATGGAAGTGGACTGCTCCGAGGTCGTGGACCTCTGGAACTCGCGTCGCAACTCAAGATCGATTGTGGCGCCTATCTTAGATGAAGTTGGGGAGATCTCTAGTAGTTTTATCTCGTTTTCAATCAAACATGTTAGGAGGGATGCTAATAAGTCTGCGGATTGCTGCGCTAAACTAGCCTGCAACCTTTCTGGTTCAGATAGTTGGCTTGGTGATTGCCCGCCGTTTCTTGTAAGCAGCCTTATGGCTGATTGTAAGCGTTTGTCTATTATTCAATAAAGATACCTAGGTTGAGTGCAAAAAAAAAAAGATCCACCCATAGCTGTCTCAGCTCTTGTTCCCCATAAGCGTCCAGCCTAACTTCCTTGAGGCTCGTGAGAACTGATAGCCCGGAGATTTTATTCAGACTGTAGCACCTACGCACTTGCAGCAGCTCGAGCCTAGGCATTGCGTCTTCTTCAAATAGCACCGATTCGAGGTCACGTAAGTAATCAAGCTCCAGAACCACGAGACTCGGGAAAACCGAGTTTCGGAAATGGAGCTGTTTCCCCTTAAATGACTCACTCTTCAGGCGTAGAACTGCAAGATTTGGTAACATCCCAAAGGCTTGTATGTGATCATCTTGCTCCAAATAGCTAAACTCTAGCACCAACTTGCAGAGATTCTGAAGCTGATGGATCCAATATGTTACCCTGACTAGTTTGCCAGACAGCTTGAGGCTCTCAAGGCAGCTTGGTGGCGACAAACCCTCACCCAGACAACCATCTAAGATATCCGGTGAACACCCTCTTACTGAAAGAGAACGAATATGATAGTGACCAGCAATGGCAGACCAGAACTCCATCATGTTTTCGTTGCCGATACCAATCACTCCAAGCTTACGCAGTTCAGTAAGCTCTCTGAACTCTTTTACTTTGGCATTTGCCCCGTACTCAGTAACATTGGCAACACTTAGTGTCTGCAGGGCCTTCAGCTGACCAAACCCTCTAGGAAGTTCAGCACCATATGCGACACCCATCCTGCGAAACCGGCACACATTCAGTACATCACGCCTGTTCAAACCAACACCTAAATTTTGTGGTCTCAATAAAATAGAACCTATATGCATCAATCGGGTAAAGGATACCCATTTGTTTCGGCCTCTGTGTATACGATAATGAATGGACTCGTACTTTTCAAGCATGTCCTCCTCTTGCTTACCACCGCTTGTATCAAAATGGCCATGCGTACAAAGGTTCTGTAGCTTCCCAAGATTGGTGATTGCCGATGGCAACTCAGTTATATGTGTACCTCTAATATCCAATGTTTGGAGGCGCCTCAAATTCCCCAAAGAATCAGGCAGATATAAAATATTGCAACATCCTCGTAGAGAAAGGTACTTGAGGTGATGGAGTTGCCCGACACGATCAAGGTGATGATCCAACAACCCTATTGTGTCTTCCAAATCGAGCACTCGGAGGAACCTCATATTCTCGGAGATGAAAAAAGGTCTCCACTCTCCGAACACGGTCAATGACCGTACATGAGACAAGTCCAGCACACTCACCAATGCATCTTCATCCCTTTTCCAGTTGCTGCCTATGACAAGATGACGTATTGGACCTTGTGTGCCGCTCAAACAACACCCATCCTCCAGTGTGAAGACAAGGTTTTCCTCTCTCGCCTTTAAGATGCAGATTTCCCGGATGATATCATGAAGTTGGCAGGAATTAATTTTACCACTATCATGATTTTCGTCTTCCCCTGGCAGGATCATACTCCTATCCAAAAGCTGGTCAAAGTACCTACGACCAAGTTGCTCTGCAGTAATGCCATGCATGTCCCGTGAATAACCCTCTGCAATCCACCGCCTTACTAGGCGTTTCAACCCAATGTTTTGATCTTCTTGAAATATTGACAGATATAAGAAAGCAGACTTGAGATAATATGGCAAACCATCATAGCTCCTCATAAGAACTGTCTTTATTGTCCTAAATTCAGGATTGATCGCTAGCTCAGCACTAATGCGATCATTCATCATCCTCCATTCAATAGCAGTTTTTGGCTTAGTGGCTAGAAATCCACCTATCGTTGATATTGCAAGGGGAAGTCCATCACACTTCTTGACGATAATCCATGCTTGCTCCATCATAGCAGGGACAAAATTAATATTTTCTGTGTTGTCCTTGGATACCTGCAACAAATATAATTTAAAACGTTAAGTACATGGATTGAAGAATAAATGTTGCTAAATTAAGACTATGAAATACGTTTGTGCTAGCTTCAGACTGTGGCTTCTAAAAGCCGAACCAAGATAAAACTGCTGCAAAAATTACTCTTGGCGCATATATAAAAAGACAGATTTCCAAATTTTAAAAATGTTGTACGTATAAGAAATCTTACAACTAAGTACTACTTGGACATAAGCTTTCGTGATTTTCGTTTATACATAAATTGAACTTTTTTCAAAGCCTGATAGAGAGTTAGAGCATTCCTTGGCACCACTTTTTTTGACAGCTACAAGCCATCCCACGATATTCGAAGAAAGTCCACATACCCCACACAAGTATTGCGGTTTGGAGGCAGCACCCACTCAACTAAAAAACAGCACACTTAACCCCCCAAACTCTCCAAAACCAGATAATTGGCCCCCCTATACTCTGCCAAAACCAGTTATGGTCAACACTGGGGACACGAGGAGGTCGAAGCGGTAGCCGACGCTATCGGACGAGCTGGCGCCGCCTCGCTCGCACCTGGGCGCTGTCCAGGTTGAGGCATGCGCCCGCGGGCCGGAGGATGAGGCATGCGCCCGGGTTGGAGCGTATCACGCGGTGTCGCGGTCCATCCTCGGCGAGGCCACGAAAGGCGTCACCATGGAGCGAAGCGCCGTCAACCTCGAATACAAAGCGTGGGTCAGGCTCCACGCGGACAGCGAGGCTGACCTTCGCGGCCTTGCCGCCACCGCATTTCCCCACAGATCTCCAGCCGTTGTGCACAGCTGTCTGCCTCTGAGATTCCTTGAGCGCGGTCGTGCGGCGTAAGGGGGAGAAGATCGAGGGTTTCCGATCGAAGCACTCCAAATCCGCCTTGCACAGCGGTCGGGAAGAGTCTACTCGCTGCTGTCGCCGTCGGATAGCATGAGCGGGGCCGGTGTGGGTCTGGCGTGGCATTTTCCCGAGCCGATCTCGCAAGAGAATGATGAGGTGGACGCCCTGCCGGTTCCTGCGGCGAGCAGCACCTCGGCAATCTGGAAACGAGTAGGTCATCGCGAGGTGCTCCTCTCTGTCCATGAGGCAGCGCCATAGGAATTCTGAAAACGATGGCGTTGACGTTATGGGCGAATGGCAGAGTTCCACGTGGAAAACCCGACTTGCAAAACGAAACAGCTTATCTACGCCCTTCCTTTTCTTCTTTCTCTCCCCTTTTTCCCCATCTCGCCCCATCCCGTGATCGGCTGGGACGTAGAAGGCTCAGGATCATTGGGTATGTGGACTTCTTTCCACGATATTCTAGAGCAATTAGTATTCAATATTTATATTTATTCTGTAGAGAAATTAGTATTCAATATTTCTATTTATTCTGTAGAGCAATTAGTTCTGAATTTGAAAATGTATTTCAAAAAGAGAATTGTTATGGAGCTCATATGTGCCTAGGAGGGTAAAAAATATGTACGCGACCATGTTGTGCAGATGGTATAAGCTTAATTAATTAAGATTTCGTTGAGCTACGAATCTCTAGATTAGGTGAAAACATCCAGTTATAACGGCATATTTGCCCTTCTTGAGGTTTAGTTCGTGGGTTATTCAAAATGCATAATTGTCAATATCGAGATATATAATGAACATGGCAGGGACAAAATTAATATTTTCTGTGTTGTCCTTGGATACCTGCAACAAATATAATTTAAAACGTTAAGTACATGGATTGAAGAATAAATGTTGCTAAATTAAGACTATGAAATACGTTTGTGCTAGCTTCAGACTGTGGCTTCTAAAAGCCGAACCAAGATAAAACTGCTGCAAAAATTACTCTTGGCGCATATATAAAAAGACAGATTTCCAAATTTTAAAAATGTTGTACGTATAAGAAATCTTACAACTAAGTACTACTTGGACATAAGCTTTCGTGATTTTCGTTTATACATAAATTGAACTTTTTTTCAAAGCCTGATAGAGAGTTAGAGCATTCCTTGGCACCACTTTTTTTGACAGCTACAAGTCTTCCCACGATATTCGAAGAAAGTCCACATACCCCACACAAGTATTGCGGTTTGGAGGCAGCACCCACTCAACTAAAAAACAGCACACTTAACCCCCCAAACTCTCCAAAACCAGATAATTGGCCCCCCTATACTCTGCCAAAACCAGTTATGGTCAACACCGGGGACACGAGGAGGTCGAAGCGGTAGCCGACGCTATCGGACGAGCTGGTGCCGCCTCGCTCGCACCTGGGCGCTGTCCAAGTTGAGGCATGCGCCCGCGGGCCGGAGGATGAGGCATGCGCCCGGGTTGAAGCGTATCACGCGGTGTCGCGGTCCATCCTCGGCGAGGCCACGAAAGGCGTCACCATGGAGCGAAGCGCCGTCAACCTCGAATACAAAGCGTGGGTCAGGCTCCACGCGGACAGCGAGGCTGACCTTCGCGGCCTTGCCGCCACCGCATTTCCCCACAGATCTCCAGCCGTTGTGCACAGCTGTCTGCCTCTGAGATTCCTTGAGCGCGGTCGTGCGGCGTAAGGGGGAGAAGATCGAGGGTTTCCGATCGAAGCACTCCAAATCCGCCTTGCACAGCGGTCGGGAAGAGTCTACTCGCTGCTGTCGCCGTCGGATAGCATGAGCGGGGCCGGTGTGGGTCTGGCGTGGCATTTTCCCGAGCCGATCTCGCAAGAGAATGATAAGGTGGACGCCCTGCCGGTTCCTGCGGCGAGCAGCACCTCGGCAATCTGGAAACGAGTAGGTCATCGCGAGGTGCTCCTCTCTGTCCATGAGGCAGCGCCATAGGAATTCTGAAAACGATGGTGTTGACGTTATGGGCGAATGGCAGAGTTCCACGTGGAAAACCCGACTTGCAAAACGAAACAGCTTATCTACGCCCTTCCTTTTCTTCTTTCTCTCCCCTTTTTCCCCATCTCGCCCCATCCCGTGATCGGCTGGGACGTAGAAGACGCAGGATCATTGGGTATGTGGACTTCTTTCCACGATATTCTAGAGCAATTAGTATTCAATATTTATATTTATTCTGTAGAGAAATTAGTATTCAATATTTCTATTTATTCTGTAGAGCAATTAGTTCTGAATTTGAAAATGTATTTCAAAAAGAGAATTGTTATGGAGCTCATATGTGCCTAGGAGGGTAAAAAATATGTACGCGACCATGTTGTGCAGATGGTATAAGCTTAATTAATTAAGATTTCGTTGAGCTACGAATCTCTAGATTAGGTGAAAACATCCAGTTATAACGGCATATTTGCCCTTCTTGAGGTTTAGTTCGTGGGTTATTCAAAATGCATAATTGTCAATATCGAGATATATAATGAACATGGCAGGTCCAAATATACTTGTTTAGACGCAGAGATCAATCAAGACTGCACATAGGAAATGAAGCATTTTCACCGCATTGAGTTCTAGAGAATGAATAAGAACCTTATAATTAAGGTCGGTACTCATGTTTTTTCACTTTGAGAAAGTTGCAGAGCACACAAAAAACACAATGCGAGCAGACTATTGCCTTGTGTTGTAAGATAGCATATGAGCTCAGAGTTATATGAGTTGACATCTGTGGTCAATTATGAAATATATAAATATATTTCAGATTCAAGACCTCAAATGTTCAGCCCTCGAAATAAAAAATCACTCTGCCTATATTAGGAATTGGTGTGGACATTTTCCTATATGCAATATTTCTGTATGTACAAGACCAACATTGATTTCTTCCAAGACGATACGTTAAACTTATAAATTTTGAGTTCAGAGAAATGTGAAGCACAGTTATTACAGTACTACGTGAAGCAAAACTCAAGATGAAAACGAAGAAATGATGCAAGTTATAAAGTACCTTCTTTTTGAAGAGGTCAAGTGCAGCATCATCTTTAAGACCGTCAAGACTGTACATGTTACTATATTCAATTGAACAATGTTTGGCAATATTCTTTTCTCTTGTGGTGACTATGATCCTTCCCGCATTATCCAAACACCCTTTAACCAAATCCCATTCAGAAGTGGATGATATATCATCAAGAACAACAAGACACTTTTGTGTTTGTAGTAGCCGAGCTAACTCCACCTTCAACTCTTCAATTTGCAGCATTGCTATATTTACCTTTTGCGCTGCAGTTGATGTTGCTCCAGCACTATCTTCTTGAATACTTTTCTGAAGCTGCACAGCCAAATCTCTAAGGAGTACTTCAGGGTTAAAAGGACGCAATGCGGTGGTCCAAGCATGCTTCCAGGCAGCAATCTCTTGGCTTCGGTAGACGCTCCGGACAAGAGTGGTTTTTCCCAGACCACCCATTCCCCAAACTGAGATCACCTTGTGATTGTTGTCCGGTTGACCAACTAATTTCATGACAAAAGATTTCTCTGTTTCTCGCCCAGTGAGCACTCCGTCAACCAGTGCCATTGTCCTGCTGCGATCAAATTTCTTTACAGCAGTTAAATTACTTACTTTGTCTTCACCTGCATTCTTAGGTCCTACATCTTCCTGTTGTATTTCGCTGATGGCCTGAACAAAGATTATCGATGAGGATTTTTCTACTTGTACTCTACACAATTTCACATCTAGACTACCTACATGTGTTTTAAAGATGTGAATTCCACTTTTCAACCCCGAACTGTTGAGAGATGTTATATTTGAACCAGTCGTTTTAATCTTGAACTATTGAATTAGTTTAGGGTCTTGAGTTAACTCAGAAACCACATGGCGTCAGTTATGAAGGTAAGCTTCTTTCCATGGCAGAATTTATGTACAACAAAGAACACAACTACCGGGATTTCAATAATAAATCTTAAAGTAGAACTCTAAAAAATTAGGGGAATACAAAAGTTGGTAAATAATTGAAAATTAAAGGTTGCAAACCGAACATCAGAATAAAAATAATACATGTGTCGGATTTCAAGGTTTAAAACTGAACTTTTGCAATAGTGGATATTTTAAAAGTGGGCTTTCAAGTGCAACATTTTAAATATGCTCGCCAAACTACCTTTTTTGTATGATTACCAATAAAAATCCTAAATAATTTAATAGTCCCAGCTCAATTTCAAAATACCATTTGTTTTTTCAAGTAGCATATATTCTAACATGAGTCTTGTCTCCGAAAGTCAAAATGTCTCAGTTTCATTTTCCATCAATCTTGAAATTTTTGTTAAATACTCCCCCCGTCCCATAGAAGTTACTGTTTTAGTTAAGGATAGTGTCAACCTTCTGAAATTTTGATTATTAATGTCTTCACAAAATTTGGATTGTGTACCTGAAAATCATATATGTGATTTTTTACTTATGTTTTATTCTCAAGATTACTTCAAATAATACTAGTTCATGCTAAATTGGATGTGTCTTCAAATTTCTCGACTGAACATGCAACTATGTTTGCATATCAAATTAACCAGGTAAAGTTCAGCCGTGCATAGTGTGTATCTGTCTGAGGATAAAAAGGAACACACTCCAAACATTTATATACACCCACATAATTAACATACATGTAATTCAAGAAACGAAATTCTATCAGCTGGAGGAGTCCCACCTTCAGTTTCTCCTCTCTGTCAGTAAGCTTTGCTCCACTGATCATGCTGTGCTCCTCTGTATTCTGCAATTAGGCATGGAATGAAATGAAGAATATATCAATTATACAGAAAAATAAATTATTGTATAACAGAAGATATTTATGAAAAAAATATTTACCTTCTTGTGGAAAAGATAAATAGTTTGATCACATGAAACCTGCCTGAGCTCCGACACTTGGTACGGTTGTTCTGTGCACAAGCTTGCAGTTTCACTATTCTGCGTCGAAACAATGATTCTACTTTGTTTCTTGTTGTTGGGAAAGTACATATTGATACAATGCCACTCTTCTATTGTGGATAGGTCATTTATCACAATTAGGTAGCTATTGCTACACAGCAGTGCATTGAAAACACAGACACGGGTTAAATCATTTTGATCCATCTTCTCCATCTTCTCAAAAACAGCCTCGACACTTGTTTCACTTTTTTTCTTTCCAACCTCACCATGTGAATTTCCATAGAACTGCCTCATCAAGCTCCGAAGGAACTCTTGTGGATTGAAAGGGTTCATCAACCTAACCCAAGCATGGTATCGGAACTTTTTAAGTACCTTTGGATCCTTATAAACGTCCTGGATGGCGGACGTCTTCCCATGATCACCGCTTGTTCCCCACAACGCGATCACTCTAAGATCCTCCTCCTCGCTGGTGATCAGCGAGTGGAGGTCCACTTCTGATTTTTCCTGCTCCATGGTGGCAAGCGTTGCTTCGTTGATGCCAAGCATTGCCTCCCTAGCAATGTTGGCCTGTTTCTCGGCTGTGGTAGGCTTGGAGGCAGAGCTATCCTTGCGGTCCTTGACAAGGCGGTAGCGGAGGTTCCTGTTG
This sequence comes from Poa pratensis, assembly GCA_947311845.1. NCBI lineage: Eukaryota > Viridiplantae > Streptophyta > Magnoliopsida > Poales > Poaceae > Poa > Poa pratensis. Next base: position 42,765,144 of record CAMZMU010000060.1, on the reverse strand, counting down.
CTCACGTCCTCTACCTTGGCTCTCAACTCCTTCACCTCCTTGGCAATTCGGCGTCGATCAGATAGGCCGCGGGGAATGCAGCCCCAGAATGGCTTCTTCTCCTTGTGGAGGCCAAAATCCATGAGGCTGTCCTCCACTTTGTAGGCCAGGTCGCGGATCTGCTTCACCCAGGTCATGAACACCTCGTTCTGGCCATTGTCATCATCAGCCATCACCAGGAACGACTGCATCATCTGCAGCTCGTCCGTAATGAAGTCCACGTCACGCTCGACACCGAGCTGCAACGCGATCTCCTCCGCCGCCTTGGACTTGGCGTAGCCCAGCGCGCCATCAAGCACGGCCTTGCCCATGCTCACCGCCGTCGCCTCCATGGCTCTCCTTTCTTGCCGTGATCGATATGAAGTTGTGTTGCGTTGGCACTGATGGTAGATGTGAGTCTAGGAGCTGACCAGCGCAGCTGTATTAATAAGGAGAATCCATTTGAGTTACACGTGTCAAGTTGGCCATTTCCTTGTTTGTTTTCAGTACAAGATTCGTTGCACCATGATGTGCGATGGGCCGCTGGAATACTAAAAAAACTAATTTAACTAAATGGCCTGCTGGCTCTGATTAAACAAACAAGTTGTGTAAATTTTTTCTTGATCACAGGGACGCAGCAACTGAATTGAGGTAAGGAGGCAGAATCTTGATTGCAGGGAGCAAGTAAACTCTGAAGCCAACATGAGTACAATCTGAACAAATGAAAATGCGAATCCTCAGTACTATTTTCCTGCCGTTGGGTGCCTCTTCCAGGGTCCAAAGGTTAGTATTGACCAGTCTAGAAGGCCACCCCATCCGGCGTGCACAGATCAGTACAGGTCTTGATGGATGCAAGAAGACTGACTACACCCAAGTCATATCAATGTAAATGTGTGATCCCCGATGTTTCGAAAACAGTGATGATTAATATGAGACGGTCCAGGTTCATATGCATCCAGCTTGCATTTGACTTTGAGATGAGTTGTTCACATGGCTACAACCAGCCCATGTTACCTTTGAGATTTATTTAGGCGGTCTGTAGCAGTTCTCTCTTCGCCACAGCTAAAAGAAAGGACACTTAAGAGTTTAAGACCCAACAAAAAAAAGAGGAGTGTAGGCCAGGAAACTTTTCGAGTGCAAGCATGGACTTCACGAACGAAAAATGCTTCAGGCATAGCATCAAACAAGTTGTGTGCATGGCTATACACTACCAGCTAGCACGGCCTACCACATGTTCCAAAGCCTTATTTTGTTCCACGCCACAAAATTTATTTCCCGAATCGAGTTTACTGTCACTCCCTTGTTCCTAGTACTGCTCGGACGCCACAAAAATTCATCCCGAAAATCGAATCGATCGGCACTCGATTGGTGGAACCAAATAGCCAAATTGAAGGCGTGCATGGTCCTGGCTAATTGGGATGGAACTGGGGAGCCAGAGATCGAGGTGACATGCGATTGCTTACCGAATGGAGAGAAACTTCCACGTCTTCGTCGACGTCGAGGATGCATCCCAGCATGGCCGATCCGCTTCTCTTCCGCGCCTCCTGTGGACCTGCAGCAACACAAGCTGCTGGTTCCACTCCTCTGGCGCGCTCAGAATACCTACGCCTGCAGCTTGCTCCAGCCGGGTCGGCGGACAAGGACACACACCCGAGGTAGTCGCCATCCATGGATTGGGCCGCACGGAGCGCCGCGTCTCTCCCTCCTCCCCCACCAACCTGGCCTCCCATAGGTAGCACACCGCTCGCTTCGTCTCCGTCGGCGGCGAGCGACCCACACATCAACGGCCGCGGCCGCCGCCGCGTGGGGGCGCCTTGTCAGCCCTGTATATGCAGTTACTGACGACGTGTCGAATTCTTCAGTTATCTGTGTATCCCTAGTAAGCTACAGTCTTACAGGTTCAGGTTGATCCAAGGGCGCTCATGAGCTTCAGTGATCAGTCATTCCCTCAACGGTCCAGATGTTTTCAGCTCTGTTTACCCTTTGTTATAACTTACTCCTCCGTTCGGATTTAATTGACACACACTTGGTTACACACGGATGTATCTAGACATTTAACAAGTATAGATACATCCATATTTTGACAAAAGCAAGTCAATTAATTTGGAACGGATGGAGTATAACCGATACACCGCTAGAGTATGAAGTGAGGATTTGTGTCATCTGACACACGCCAAGGTGCCATGACAACGCATGGCGGCACCCGATGCGGTTGGGGACTTGGGGTAGACGTACGTCGTCCTGGCTTGGCTTGGCGACGCCATTGGCCAGCAGCATCCAAGTTCCAAGTTCCAACCGTACATCTCACAATCAGTGAAAAAAGAATTCACCAGCCACGGCGGCTAGCTGTGGCACCCGAGCTCCAGTGAGCTCTATTTTTGAAAGAAAAAAAATGGTAATTTGAATTTTCAAACACAATCAGTGAATATGTATACGTGTTCTGTATAATTGTGCAAAATTTCGTTACAAAGGACGCTCTATTTTAGGCTAAAAAAAGTTGTGGCGTGAGTACTCTATGTGCATATATGGCTGTATATTTTCTTAGTATCTTCAGATATACAGAAATACTATTTTCTAATTTTTGAAAAAAAAAGACAATTGTGCTCATGTGCAACTAACACTTTCCCTGATGTTACCTGCTAATGAGTATAGTATTTGTGGTTATCAACTTTCGAAAAGTCATTTTGACTCCCGATCTCTAGATATCGCTTTATTTGTAAGTTTAGCAAAATCTTAAAAACAATCTAGTTATAGTCAATGATGCGTCCTGTGAGCATGCAAATTTTTTATATCTTGGTAATATAAAAAAGTCAATGGGCTGTAAAAAAATGAATAGATCTTCTATATTTTGGTGATTTTAAAGTGTATATACTCAGCACACACATTTATCATTTCTGTGTAGGTCGGACTATAAAGCATTTCAAATTGACATATTTTACACTGTTGTGGTGTACATCATTGATAACATACATGATTTTTTTTCAGCTTTTAAAAACTTAAAAAATATGATTTTTGTTTTTTATTTAAATAAAGGGATCGCTAGAGGTTAGTAGCCAGAAATCTCCACTCAAATTTGACATGACAAGAGAATGGTAATTATAGTCACCGTGGAGAACTACATAGCAAAATGCCCGTCTAGCTCAGTTGGTAGAGCGCAAGGCTCTTAACCTTGTGGTCGTGGGTTCGAGCCCCACGGTGGGCGTTTAACTTTTTTGTCTAAGTTGACAGAATCACAGAATTGATCTAGAGTTTTCACGTTTTGTTTTTGTGATGTCATCATCAAAAGCAAACAAAATAAAAGACTCGGCTCAGTGAACTCATTTGATTGATACTGCTTTTTTCGCTGTTATTTACAACAACAATGAAGAATTAACTATGAACAGATTTCGTGGGCGCAAAAAACAGTACAAGCCTCTCCCCCTAGTGGCATCCTCAGCTGCCATACCCAACTATCGAGTGCCGGGAGCCCTGGTGAGCTTCCTTCACATAGCATCCATCGCCCAGGACACGGGCTTGGGCACCCGTCTCCGCGAGCTCGATTTCTTCTCCTTTTTCCGCTTCAGCAACGGCTTCTTCGACGGGGGAGCTTTCTTGCCACCCGGCCTAAGTTTCCGTGATGATTCGACAGAGACCGGAGGCGCATTCCTACGGGCCGCAATCATTTGCTCTAGCAGCTCCCTGTGGTATGCCTGGTGAAATGTCAACGGCAAAGAGATACTTGTAAGCTTAACAAGTGAGCTGTGAGCATGTGCTGTGCCTGATACTTGTAAGCTTAAGAAGTGAGCATGTAGGCTGTAGGACGCCCAAAACATAGTCCACTTGCTCAGAGCTTGAGCTGTGCAGCGAACCCCAGGTAGTTGCCTAATGTGCATGCAAGAAGTGCATTGGGGAACAAAGATTAGATTGGAGATGATGCATGTACCTGGACAACAAAGTTGCGTCTTTCGCAATCCAGGAACATCTGAGGCATCCAGCCAACTTTAGCTCTTATTTTGTCCCGGACGGTGCTGAAACTAATCTGATCCCTGGCGGTGAAACGGTCAACTTCATTGAACCAAAGACATGTGAAGAGATTCGAGATGGGGACATGTTCTCTGATGATCACACAGCCTTCAGGGACGTCTGCACGCAATGCAAAAGGGAAAAGATTAGTGCTTGAGAATGAAACTGAACAGCTGAGGAATCATGATGCACAATCTGATGAGTTCACTGACCACTTGTGATAGGAAGCTTGGCTGTAGAATAATGTGTTAAGCCCTCATTTCTGTAAAACTCTATTTGGTCATCTATTGATGCATTGTCATACTTTCCAGCTGCTTTATTAGCTTCTGCTTCTTCAAACACATCAAAACGTTTGTAGTGCCGAGATATCGCAAAACTAGCATTTTTTCTCCACAGAAACCTGATTGGTAGACTAAAAAGTCAGGCTCCACATTACAGGTGACAAGAGTCCAGAGACAAAATTTCGACATATGCAGTTTTGATAATATAATGAGTTAATGAGTCATTCTCTAACCCACTTCAAATATTGCAGGCCTAAATTTGACACAACACTAACAATTTGCCAGATATTTTCCTTAAGAATACTCACACCAAGAAACAACACATAATAAACCAAGCTCTTTACGTCAAGCATACCTCTCAAGCAGTAAATAAGGATCCACAACAAGCTGAAGCTTTGCATCTATCCAAACTGAAAATCTCACATTCGGAAATAGCCTATGGAGTAGAAGCTTTGGAATCTGCACCAATGAAGTATTTGGTCATTAAAAGTGATCATAACAATTTATAGATACGGATAACAATGTCAGTGAGCATATTATTGGATTTCTTCAATTGAACTACTAAAGTCGTTCGAACTAACACGTCGTAGAAGAATTTTCAGTTAGACATCTGGACAGAACTCCTCGAAATCTAACATCGGCAGAAAAACGTACAACCTCTTGCACGATGACAAGTGGTCTCAACGACCGAGCTATAGGCTACAACATGGTCCCGAAACTGACGAGGTGGATGTAAAGAGCCAAAGCGAAGGCCAAACAGCATTTCAATAGTTTCTCAATTTCTGATAAACTGGTTGGAATACGAGACATGAAAAGATGGATACCCCGAGAGCATGTTTTGCACAGTAGCCCCTCAACAAGTTTGCCACACATACATACCACCTTACGCATTTTCGTTGTTCATGGAGTTAATATTTGATTTCATTATTTAATTTTATCTTGAATATGCACCTCATGTGTAAATTCTGGGACCGCATGTTCAAGTACAAAGTACATGACAAAGGTTACAGTTCATAAGAAGGGCACCTTCCCCGTACGCCTGGGATCTTCATAAGGGAGGTTTCGGACGACCACTAGCCTCCATATGCCAACTTTATTATCTTTGTACAGTGAACTAGAATTCTTGACATAGGCCATTGTTTCTTCGTCTACGAACATATAGAAACATGCGTTTGCCTTTGACAATTCACTGACATTTCTTGGATGTTGAATCATATCATAATTTCCTGGGCAAGGGCATGAAACTGTGAGCAGAATATTGAATGCAATCAAATTTACGACTAATTGTTTTCTCGAAAAAAATTACGACTAGTTATAAACAGTTCTAGTTACCGAAAATGGCGGATGCTACGACGAGCCCACGGCATTGCTCCATTTCTAGCAGATCATCATCGTTGATGTCAAATCCGGTACCTTGGCCAGGTTTCTTTCCTCTAACAAATCTGACAAAACAGTCCAAGCAATTTCAATCAGTATTCACATTTCCAAGTTCAATATGTTGGAGAACCTTAAGAATTAATCTGAAATTCTGGAAGACCAGAGGAATGTAACATACCCACAGTGGACGCTCATCGAATTGGTAATGTCAAAAGATTTATTTCTCTGTTCCAGGGACAGATACCCTCCAAATGCAGAGCCCTGATTTGAGAAATTGGCAGTAATAGTGTCTTCTGAGACGTAATCCAAGTTTTTAAGGATAGGAGATGGCGAAGCTTGTAGAGGCATCAGAGCAAACGCCTGATCTACCGAGACATAGCAAACAGGGCATGCTAGAGGTGGAATGAAAAGAGATAAAACAATAAGGCACATGTTCAGGACAAAAGAATTTTGGGCTGCTAACTAGAAAAAATGGAAAGAACTAGCTTACGTCGAGGTCCGGTTCGTTTCTTATCAAACAGGGTAGGAGGAACTGCGAAACCATCACAAGGATGATTTGTCAAGTTTTCAAATGAAAGTTGAAGCTGATTAGGATTGTCCATTTTGGTGACATCACTAGCAGAGTATTGTTCCTTGGACGTTGTCACAGGCCTTGATGTGCTGGGGTAGACAGAATTCTGAATAGCTTTCGTGACTTCGTAGTTGCTAGCAATGATAATTGAAGAAGTATTGTCATCTGGAACAACATTAAAAGTCAGTGCCCATAGTTAATAAGAGTTTATATTTAATTATAAAGCAACATTTATTCTAAATTGTTGACTCATGGGCACAATGCATGTTCAAATATACCCTGCGAAAGATGCGACACATTAGCTGCAGGTGCCGGTACTGGTTTTGACCAGCAAAAGAGTTTGATATTTGGACAACAGTTCAATTTCTATGTGGTGAGGTATCTAAGACTGGAGGTACAAAGCTCAGCAGAGCTAAACCCTGCCATTTGAAATCTTTCCTACCTCAGACAACAATCAGAACCATGAACAAAAATATAAAGAACAGAAGCAACGGAATTGGTCAGCAGCTACAGCGTCAAACGATGGGGAGGAACAAGACTAGGACGTGGGGAGGGTCACACAATCTGCACGGGCAGCGTGCTACTACAGTTTAAACCAATCCGAAATTCGCAAACGCCAGCTGCGTGACACTCAACACGCTACAGAATTAGTACCTAGCGGCGCCCATTTCGCTCCGGACAGGGCCAGAGAGTGAAGCGCGCCGCGCGAAGGACCACAGCAAAGCTACGGCTGCAGCTGAGGTGGAGGTTGGCAAAAGGAGCAGAGAGGTGGTTGCTACCCTACCTTTGACGACGGCGAAGAGGGAGCAGAGGAGCGCGGCGGAGGCGACGGCGAGCAGCAAGAGCAGCCCCGCCCCGCGTCGGCCGACGAGGCGCAGCGCGCGATGCAGCAGCTGCAGCCGCTCCTTCTCCCCGCCGCCGCGCCAGCCCCACCCCCTGGCGGCCCCCGCCTTCCTCCCACCGCCGGGGACGGCGGCCGCGGCCGCGGCGGGGGCCAGGGAGCCGCAGCTCCCCGTGCGCAGCCCCAGCGACGCGGCGCCGCTCATCGCCTCCCCTCCCGCATCCCGATCGCCAGATCACGCCCCGGGACGCCAATCCGAGCCGCCAAGATCCGCGCGGGGTTCCGTCGCACGCCTCGGCGAAGCCGCGCGGAACCGGATCGGAGCCCGGGAGGCCACTTAACGCGCGCCTGTGCGCGCAAGGGGAGGTGAGCGGGCTGCGGGTGGGTGGGGATTAGGAGCGCGGCGCGGGGCGACGGGGCGGTGGATTGCCGGTTGGGAATTGGAGGTAGGTGTGCGTCCGCGAGCGCGCATGTGATCCTCGGCTTGGAAGGAAGCGAGCGAGTGGGATGGGCAGGCAGACCAGACGAGCCAGCCGAGTCGAGACGACGCGCTCCCTCCTTCCTTCCCAGTTCCCACTGCCCTCCCGACTGACGCCACTGCCGCTCCACTGCTGGCCAAACGCGGTGAAAGCGGCCGCCTTCGGTGAAACGCCACCGACGTCGAGGAAGGCTTCGGCGACGACGACGAGGAGGAGGAGGATCGGATCTGGTATCAGTATCACCTGCCGTCGGTTGAGAAAAGTATTGTTTGTAGTTGTGGCGGTGGCGATGTCACGCTTGCCATTTGGCGGGCGAGGTGGGTCAGGAGGAGTACTTGGCACGGGTGGGAGCTGGACGGACGCTTAATGCAAAAGCAAAAGTGTTTTCTTAGGCACGAACAAGGGAACGGACCCCTTTTTCGTAGCTTTTCGAATGGGATCTGTCTGTCCGAAACGACGTTTTATCGGCCATGCACGATGTTAAGGAGTAGTAAAAGAGTCGGCCTGTTTTGGGGCGTAGAAATTTCATACTACCTCCGGTCTTATTTAACTGTCGCAGAGAATCAACTGCGCTAGTACATGTTAGGAATACAGTTGGCGACAGTTTTTTCGGATCAGAGGAGTAGAAAATTTTAGCATTCTAAATTTGAAGATTAATTTTCCTACTATAGCCGCCTTCCGCAGTTCCGCTCAAAGAAAGAGTGTTAATCAAACTTGGTTTATTAATTATTATCCCCGGCTTCGTAAGAAATTGAGCATCCACCTTACACTCGTGGAATTAAGACATTTTCTCGTGTTTTCCTCTGTTCCTTCTCCCAACATCCTTTATGGGTTTGACAATTATATGTTCTGTAAAAGCGACCTTGTCAAGTTCTCACCAAGCAAAGGAGTAAGCAAAAGCAGCTCCAACCTGTTTGGATATTTTTTTTAACATCTCCTAGATATAGACTCAATCGAGTTTTTAAAAATGCGTTTTGATTCTTGCAACCCACAGAGTTCTCAGTTATGCATTTCTCTCATGTGTGTTTATGTTCCTATGACATGATTCACAGGATCTAAAACTTCACGTTTTTGTCTACCCAAAAGCTGTAGTTGTGCACATTACTGGATTTTATGACCATGAAAGATTAAAACTTTGTGTCCTGCTCAAAATTTGTGCATTGGCCATCAAGTGAATTTAATTCGTATGTGCTTGTGTTTACGTGGTCATTTTGTGGGATCAGTGCTTAAGGTTTGTTGTGAAGGCTGGTGTTTGGATTTTGGTTTTGTTTTGATTCACTTGTGTTGAACTTCTCTCTTTAGTATTTGACATTCCGTTTTAAAGTTTTGTTTTGTTGACCATGAGGCAGACCTCCGTTGATGATTTGGTTGCCCAAACTAGAATTTGCTCTGCTTTAAGGTGATGTCTTGCAAGAAGATATATATGATTATGTGATAAGGCTCCTAACCATGACATGTTGGTAAATTTTGTATAAGTGTGTCGGCCAGACCCTCCGATCATTTTTCACTTAGATAATTGGGCTTCTTTGATTGAAACAATGTTTTATGGGTGTAACTTAGTGGGGTAATTATATTGAGTTTTGAAGGCTGTAGTATATGATTTTCATTCAAGAATTGTGGGATAATAATTCACAAATAATTTTTCATTTTGTCTCTATCCCAAACTGTTAGGTGGTCTTCTCTTGCGTGATTATTCTTTGCTGTTTTTTTCCTCTTGATGAGGAGGCTATTCTTTGCTCTCTTTTTTAGTGGATAGGCTATTCTTTGCTGGGCCATAACTTTGAAGTCAGAGCCGATCTAAGCCCGTCTCGAAGCCTGGCCCAGTTTGACATTGAGTCAGACCCGATATAAGCACGTCTAGATGCATGGCCTAGTTTGGCATTAACGCTCTGATTTTGTTCACAATAGACCGATTGGAAAAAAGTACAGACATGTCTGAACTTATAGAAACGTAAGAATTAATCCTTGCAACATCTAGTCGTCACATGACAATAGTTTTACGCTTCTGGCTTCACTTCTGTTAGTTATAATCATTGCTCTAGAGGTTGTAATGGTAGCTCATTTGCTGGCTAGGAATAGTTTTACGCAGTTTTTAACCAATGTTTGGGATGGTGACCCACCTAGTTTAATCATGCTGGCAATGGTAAACGATGTATCTGTTTTTGATAATCAATAAAGCTAGCCGAAATGCATTCCCTCAACAACAAAATCGTCACATGAGACAATTTTTTCTCTCAGTTCATCGTAATTTGAGTTTTTATTCCGACCATCCAGTTGCTACAACAAAGAAGCTTACAACACCACTGTAACATAAAGACACTGAAAAATCAACATCCAGTTGCTAATCCTATCCATCCATTTATTCAGGTCCTTGGCATCCAATGGAGAGGGACCAAATTAACTCTACGAACGGTGCACCTTGTGCTAGCTAAGCTTACAAGTACATGATCAATGGCAGTGCCACACAACGTGTACGAGCTCTCGATGGATCATGGATCCCTCATCGATCAGTAGCACTTGTTGGCGTACTTGGGCTGGAAGAAGAAGTTGCCGACGGAGTAGAGCGCGCGCAGCCCGTCGCCGCGCTTGAGGAAGCGCGTGAACTTGAGCGGCATCCCCTTGCCGGCGCCCGGGTTCCCTGGCACGGCCAGGCCGCACGCGCTCGACGGCGAGGCCGTCACATACACCTTACACTCGTCGATGGTGAAGGCCGCCATCTGCGACGACTCGACGAGGAAGTAGCCGCCCGGCCCCGTCACCCCCTTCACTGACTTCATCCGCCGCGGCCCGTGCCGGCACCGCAGCTCCACCGCCGCGTCTGCACACATGCATACGCAGACAGTTTTATATCAGGATCCATGCATGCCATGTGAGACTGAGGGTAAAAAAAAATGAAGTTCATGGGGGCTAGCGGGGTCGGCAGGTAGTTAACCTTTGAGCGGGGAGGCTTTCATGGCGGCGTTGTAGCCGCTATACTTGCAGCCCTTGCACCACACCATGCCCTGCACGCCGATGCTGAAGTTCACCGCGGCCTGAGGCCGGGGCAGGCCCATGGCAGAGGCGCCACCGCCGCCTAGCAGAGAGATGAGCACGGCGGAGAGGGAGAGCACGAGGCACTTGGCTAGCAGAGCGGCCATCTTGTTGGATGTTTCGCGAGCAAGCTAGCTGCTAGCTCGAAAAGGTTGTTCAGTACGGCCAAGTAGCTATTGGCTAGGAAGTACTAGGATACGTTGCCAAGACAAGAAGGGAGAGGGGTTGCAATTTATAGCAGCAATAGTAGACTTAGCTGAATCCATGATGTATAGTTAAGTCGTTTCGTGACCGAGATTCTTGCATTGGATCAGCAGAGATCGTTTGATCGTCCAAGTTGGCCTCCAAGTTGCGCTGAAAATATGATCAGGGCTCGTCGATCGGGGACTGGATCCAGGGCACTGGAGTGCATCGCAAGCGAATTACGCTTCGTGAAGAGCAGCGCGGGTGCTCATTGCTGCGGATAATCTAGACGCGCCGTCGCAGTCTTCCAGGTGACTTGGCATTAGCGTAAACTTCGTGTAGGATCAACTAATTAATTAAATTCGCGTACCATTGATTTCCTGTGCAGATTTTAGGCTCACTACCAGTGAACCTCTGTCCTGTAGTTACACTTTACCTTCTCCTATATATGCCCCCTCTAAGCTAGTAACACCATCCGAATCACGAGCTAGGTAGCAAACCGAGGTGGCATGGGATGAATAAGAGAAACTTGAAACGCTCCATCATGCGTAGCGTTCAAGGCATGTTGGATCCATTTCAATCGGGAACGTAGCTTCTATTCTTAACCGGCGATGCGGTTCAAAGGTACTCCATCCGTTTACCATTACATTGCATTCTGGGTTTAGTCAAAATTAAACTTTGTAAATTTTGACCAAATATATAGTAAAAATATCAACATTTACAATATAATTTTAATATTCTTAGAATCAATGTAAACTATATTTTTATATTATATACATTGGATATTATAACTATTAATATTTTTTGTATCTACGTGGTCAAACTTTTAAAAGTTTGACTTTGAAAAAATTCAAAACGCAAAGTAAATAAAAACGGAGGGTTTATTTGCTTAGAATAACTCAAGGGAAACAGTCAGTGACACGAATGGTGCCTGCCACTCCGGCGAGGACAGGAAAAAGAGGATCGAGCGCCAGGAAATTTTTGATGGGTTAAAAAAGCTAGCTCGTCTGTTGATAGGACAGTTTTTAATGTCGTTGTTAGTTGTTGTGTGTCTTAAATATTGGTATTTTTCTTTTTATTCTTATTAATTTGACTATATGAATTCTCGATGACTCGAATTGATGTTAATATTGAGTTTTTATAGAGACAAGATGTATTGAAATCTTCTTGATATATAAATCATATACCGTTTATTGAAAAAAAAAGAGGAGCATCTCGTCGACAGAAGCTGACTGTCCTTCATCTCTTGACACATGATGGTGCAGTTCTAGATAAGCGCAACGTTCATGTCTCCTTACTTTTTTGTAGAGAATCATGTCACCATGCATGAACTCCTTTTTTGTATTTTTTAGATAGTGCATGAGCTCCTAAATTGTAGCAAGCCTTAACTGGGTCAGGCCCAGCTAAACAAGCATGGTCGGGCCGGTCTGATGATCTGATGTAGGAGCGAAGAACTGACAGGGCCAACTTTTTAACAGAGCGACGACCCAACAACCCATTTGGCCGGAAAAGAGAAACGATCCCCTAAAAAAACCACGGCTACCCTGGAAGCCGATTCATCATTCATGTTGTAGTCGGGTGATTTTCTACATGCATGGTGTAAAATACGAAGTACATAGAGTGTCTTTGGTTTGAATAATCCAGAACAAGACAACCCCACTAAAATTTGGCTTGGAAATATGTTGTCAAAGGCTTTGGTTGAGCATATTTTAGCCAATGCAGACAAACAAGAAAAACTAGAGTTCGAGACTCGAGAGCACGCGCATGCCAAAATATAGGCAACCATCCAAACTTGAGCTAAAATGGTCGTGACCGAAAATTGGTATGCTTGATTTTCGTAACCATCCAAACATACCCTAGGTTATTTTTTCTTCGTAACATATAACGATTGTGCTTCTTCCATAATTTGTGCATTTTTTCTTCACATAAAGCCACATGGCTTAGGTCACTCCACATCTTCGTAACATTGTTTTGTTTCCAAAAACGGAACTCCCTCACATACGATGTTTTTGTGCTATACTGGTACGAATACGACGTGGCTAAATCCGTTCTTTTAATTCCTCTTTTGGTGGGACAAGGAAGGGCACCGATGCATGTATGATGCATGTGTGAGTACGTGTTGTATGAAAATCGGATAAAAAACATCCCACATATAGCATTGCTCTATTTAGAACTACCGAGTACAATGTATAGATGCACATGCACACAATCAAAACACCACTCACACATTGTGTACTAAAGTTTGGAGCCATTGAACTTCATGATCGACGAAGTCCCAATTGAAACCTCACTAACAACGGGAATGTCGCCTCGAGCTAAATAATATCATGCCTTGTTTATTTCCCTTTCTAGCTACAACTTATTTTGTTTACGTGAATTATTCACATGAATTTACTTCGCCTTGTTAGGTTTCATTAGATCAATAGTCAACGTGAAAAATCAACACAGTCAAATAACGTGCAGATTTACTGCATTGGATTTCGATCACCGAACAATACTGCAATGTACATATCAGTAATTGTCGCGAGACACAAAGTGGGTGCGTTAAATGTATTTTCGCTTTGTTTTAAAATAAAAGAAGTTCTCGGTTTGTACTAAGTCAAACTATTTTATCATTTTCTTGTATGTACTAGTAATATAAGTAAATAGGGAGTGATGTTTTGGCTCCGGTGCATATGCACCCTTTATTTAAAATGCATTTTTGACGTATATTGAAATTTCAATTTTTTTTTGAAAAAATGTTCTCGCATAGAAGTTAACATGCTATGTGTTCACAAAGTCGTTTCACGAAAAACCATCCGTTTTTGTGTCTTTTGTAAAAAAGACAAAATTTGATGCTAAAATAAGGCTTTTCATGAAACTTTGTTTTTTCTTTTTTACGCATGGCATAAAAAAGATTGGTTTTTGGTGAAACGACTTTGTGATCATATATAATGTGAAGATGTATCCGCGGAATTTTACTTATATTCTTCGGCATTTTAAAATATGTTTTTCAAATACCGGGTGGCAAAATGGATTTGACAAATAAATTGTCGTAATGCTCGAGGTATAAAAAAGAGGCGTGGAAGCAGAAGAAACTCTTGAATATAATTTGAAATAAATGTAGCCCTAGTTCTTTCTTAAATGGTAAAATCTTTGTCGCGAGAAGAAGGAGTTAAGTTTGACAAGGTTTATAGAAGATTATTATATCTTGACCTACAACACCAGCTCGGTTTTATAGAAGTTTGACCAAGTATTTTCATAACATATAAATTTGATTGATGTTGTACATATTGACATATTTTATTTAAATACAATCAAACTTAGAAAAATTTAACTTCAGACAACTCTATAACTTCAATTATTCTGGAAGGGGCTGAGTAATTAGGAACACAAATCAGACGATATCCTGAAAATGTGTTTCTATTTCTAAGTCAACTTAGAAATTGTCGTTTCTGAGGCCGAGACTTGATTCTCTTTTTATTCATTTGAAATTGACTAGTTGCAGTCCAGAAATTGTTTGTAACTCGGATCAACTTAAAAAGAGAAAATTGCAAAAAACCATCAACAATTGGTGGTCAAGCTTCAAGAAACCACCGGCTTTCATTTAATACGCAAATCACCACCACTATTTGTTGACACGTTACAAAAAATCACCACTTCTTCGCTAACCGTCCGCGACGCTCAATTAAGTATGAAACTGGCAGACGGGGCCGACATGTCATCATCTCCAACTAGAATCACTATTTTTTCTCCTCTGTTTCACATGAGCAATTCATCGAGCAGGTTGTGGGCAGTGCCTATCGGCGGCGGCAGCAGGATGGTCATGGCTACGCGGCGCGCCGTCGTGGCCGCACCCTCGCGCCGCCAGAGCCCCCGTGCGCCGCCCAGGCCGGCCGCACGCCGCGTCGGCCCAGGTCAGTCCATCCTCGTGTCGACGCGGAGGGCCGCCGCGGGTGCTCCCGCGCGTGCTCGCCGGTGCTGCCTCCTAGCCGCGCCCGTAGCTCGCCGACGCCCCGGTCGCTCTTCGGCGACGAGCCGACGAGCAAGGGAGCATGGGGCGGCGCTCGTCCGCGTGAGGGGGCGTGACGACTGCGGCCATGACATGGCGGCGAGCAGGAGTGCGCGGCTGCGGCACTCAGGCGCGAGCTCCCGCCGGGCGCGGGCATGGACGAGCTCCGGCCATCGCGGGCGCGGGCACGGGCGAGGGCGAGCTCTGGCCAGCGCGGGCACGGGAAAGCTCTGGTCGGGCGCGAGCGACCTGCTCGAGCACGGCCATGGCGCTGGCGAGCTCCGGGCGTGCTCTGGGCATGACCGGCCTGGGCGGCGCACGGGGGCTCTGGCGGCGCGAGCGTGCGGCGCCGCCGCGGACAGGCACTGCCCACAACCTGCTCGATGAATTGCTCATGTGAAACAGAGGAGAAAAAAATAGTGATTCTAGTTGGAGATGATGACATGTGGGCCCCGTCTGCCAGTTTCATACTTAACTGAGCGTCGCGGACGGTTAACGAAGAAGTGGTGGTTTTTTGTAACGTGTCAACGAATAGTGGTGGTGATTTGCGAATTAAATGAAAACCGGTGGTTTCTTGAATATTGACCACCAATTGTGGTGTTTTTTTGCAATTTTCTCACTTAAAAATGATGGTTTCAAGCGAACTAGAAATGCAAAATCCATCGGGAGTGAACGTGAAAAGAAGCGAAACGATGACCAAACTCATTAACTCGTCGACAAAACAACAAACTGACAAAGGGAAACGTTACAGAGATTGACGAGCGAACCGCTCAAAACGACCAACATCACACTATGATCGATCATCAACTAGTAAAACATTACGGAGACCTAGCTACGTGTAGGCGACAACAATCTCTGTTTATTATTGCCTCCGACTACGTACGTCCCACGACACTCCTGCATTGCAACATCCATCTCATGCTTCATCAGGCACAAGTGTCTGTCAGTAGTGGCGTGGGCACTTGCGGCCCTTGCGCGGCGCGTACATGAGCTCGCTCTTGGCGCGGTACACGGCGCCCTTCTTCGCCTCCTCCCTCTCGAGGATGATCCCGAGCGAGGCGTCGGCCGGCACGAACGGCGCGTCGCAGCGCGCCGTCGGCGACGTGCGGAGGAACACCCTGCAGCTCTCCCGGCTGAACATGGCCACCTCGTACACCATGAACAAGAAGTAGCCGATCTCGTTCGTGGTCGTGCTCGTCTGGTTCAGCACCCTGTACCCGCCGCGGCCGCCCTTCTCGCCGCCGCCGTAGCACACCAGCTTCGCCGTCGCGTCTGCATTCATTCATTTGCATATACGAACGAGCATAAGAAAAAACAAAAAGGATTTCTATTTCATCGGGATTATTAACTGTCGGAGGACGACGTACTGGGGAGAGGCGAGGCGTCCAGTCGGGCGTCGTAGCCGCGGAGCTTGCAGGACTTGCAGTAGATGCGGCCCTCCACGATGATCACCGCTGGGGCCTTCTTGGCCGGCGACGGCGGCGGCGCCTTGGAGTACGACGGAGCTGGAGCGACGTGCTTGTAGGAATCCGGCTCGTCCATGGTGGACGCATGGGAAGGGAGCATGGCGACCATGAGGAGCACGGCAACTGCTGCCATTCCAGGGCCACGGATCTTGATCATGGAAACCATGTTCCCGACCGTAATATCTTGCGCTCTGCTTGCTTGGAGGTGGTCGAGTTGAGATGAGTTATCCGAAGTGACATGAGCTAATTTATAGAGTGGCCAGGAGATTGATCGATCCATCGGCTCGCTAGGGCTCCCGTCTACTGTTTGACCAATTGCTTCGTGATCAAACAAGTGATGGAGCTAGCAGCCAGATGAGATTTGATTTGCAGTTAATGCTTTTGTTGTCTTACGAGTTATGAACAGTGGCTATGCGGTAGGGTAAACAAACAAATTCAGAGCTGTGAGCTGCAAGTTTGCAGGCATGGAAGCTCCCCACCCTGGGTGAATGCCGCCATGTTTTTGACGCCTGCGATTCTGCTAAGGTTGAATCGGTTGAAAAGGATAGAACTGAACATGGGTCTTTGACAGAGTTTGATCCGCTTACTGAATCTTAACGTTCACATGTCAATTTTAACAGTACTCCTACTACGTCCGGTACTACTACACTACTGCTACCTGGCACTAAACAAATGCAGAGCAGTCAGCGGCGAGCTGCAAATTTTCAGGTATTCATGAAAGCACCCTTAGTGCATCCTGCCATGTTTTTGACGCCTGTGATTCTGATAAGGTTCAATCGGTTGAAACGGATAGAACTGAACATGGCGTGTTTATTTACTTTGAGTCTTTCACAGCGTTTGACCCTTTTACTGAATCATAACGGCTATTCGTCATTATTTTACTGTACTCCTAGCTAGCTGACACTGCACTATTACTACGTCGGAATTGGATTAGCCTGAAAGGGTTAGCTACATAGGTTATTCATGTTATCGGGGAGCGTTGCCCGGAGGATTCTGCGGAACGGCGACCTTTGTTTCTACTCATCCTCGTTCCCTGAAAAAGGAAATTACTAGTTTTGGGGCTTGGAATGTGTGTGGAGTTGCCGCTAAGGCAAGCAACTTGGCCTCCTGTCTCCCCCGATTCCAGGTATCGATTGCAGCGAAACAAGCTTTAGAGCAAAATGTGTTTCACCTTTTCTATATTGACAGAAGTTCGTATGTTTTTACAGCAGTTTACTTCACTCTGTTTTTCTATACCTTTTTTTTTTCAGACCAAGTTTTTTGTTAGCATATTTTCTGACCAAGTTTTGCTTCATTGTGTTTGCACTCGGCCCCTCGCAGCCGAAGGCCCGTCTCCTAGGACACCGACAACCCATGCTGCAGGCCGAAGCGACCCACACATTGTCTTCGGCCCATTATCTTAATGCAGCATGCATCACAAAAGTTTTTTTTTCTTTGCTGAGGATTTTAATGCAGCACAACATTTTTTTATTGCAAATAAAATACATAAAAAATTCCGCAACTTCTTTTCTTATATATATACTAGTTGACATGTACGTGCAATCGCACGTTTCAAAAATTAAAGGGTAGCAACAAAATCATTCTAAAGATGGGGGCCTAATTTTTCCAATATATAAAATACGAGTGCCAAACGCCTTTTCTCTTTCCAATCACGATTTTTTATCCCACTCCCAATACTTTAGGAATTTCTTGATAGTTTGTATAAATTTGTAAGTCGGGTCGGCTTATATGCTTCAAAAAAGGTCTTGTTCTATATATTTCTTTTGTACTCTTTCTCTTTTGATGTCATAAAGTTGAAACCAAGAAATATATGCTACATTCCTTATGTTTCCAAACACTTTCAATAAAACCCTCTTGTAGAAGTATTTTGACAATGTTTTCGGTAATATTTGCAGATATTAAATTGTTTCGAAAATTCCGGATGTAAAATTCCCACGACACCACTGCAACCACACTCTTCATATGCAGAAAATCACTTCTACGTCATAGAAGAAAAATTAAAACTGGTTGTATGCTGCCAAGGGATACTACTTTTTTCATGTACTTCACTTCACTATGTGTGTCAATTCCACAACACCGATGCCAAACTTCACAAGTACAACGTCACAAGAATCTCATCCGAATAACGAATGGTGAAGACACATGTACGCGTCCCTGATTTCTGAGTACAGTTTAACCGGAGTTGTTTATTTTTTGCCGGTGAGAATCATACGCATGTGTGATGGCTTTAGATCATTCCTCAGCTCATATGTCGCTTCTGTGCTTGATTATTGCTACACCCGCTGACCCCCATTGACCATATGGTGGCTGGATCGACGGCGCTTGAGGAAAGAACGGCAAGGAGCTCGCGGTCGCGATCGAGCTCGTCGGCGCACTCAGAGGCTAGTGTGGTCCAGACTCCAGAGGTAAAGATGTAACAGGACGAAGCAAACACGCAGGCTTCGAGTTCATCGGGAAGACGGCCGCCGGCTCGAGGAATCCACGCGAGGAGTTCTTTTTTTATCGAATCGGTTTGTTGGCGGTGGTACACAGCACAAGTGCACAACACATGTAGGTGGTGTCAATTTGGTCGTATTATGTGAGTTGGTGGGAGGGTAAAACGGTCCAAAACAGACAATGTTGAGTTGTCAAACATTGGGACGATCTGAACCGTTTGATCGGATATTGAAGGGCCCAGATTTAAAGTATCCCAACAACACAAGTTTGCTCTTTTAATAGTAGTATAGATATATACGTAAAATAGTGATCGCATCAACCCATGAAAGCTATTTTTTGACCGGGAGAAGCCTTCCAGTGATCTTCATATGAATTAATTTCAAAATACAAAAAAGAAACATTGAATTAATGCACAAGCCAAATTCAGGGAAAAATCTGAACTGATGGAGATAGACGGACAATATATTTCAACACTCCTCACATTTAGCCTATTTCAGTTTTTGAACGTGGGTCGATGTAGACCGTATCATTTTTATTTTTGACACTGTGTTTGCATAGTTTTAAACTTGAAACCTCTTAATTCTGATACTAAATTAACTTTATGCACCAGCCAACTCAATCAAAATACGAACTGGTGGAAAGAGGTGGACAATATATTTTAACAAAACTAAAAAAAAAATCAAAAGGAGTATCACGTTTCATTATGATTTGAAGTTTTGAACAACCGTTCTTGGACGTGTGAAAATTTACATGCATACGTGGTAACGTGGGTGCATTTAGTTTAGTTAGCCTATTTGTTGCAAAAAAAAGGATGATATTCTTTTGCACTCTGTTTGGTGCTATTGCACTTGGTAGTGACCTATCAAAGGCTCATGCTTCTATTGAGAACCCAACAAAATATTGCCATATCTGTACGCCGACGGAACTGCGTTCGCGGGGTTGCTATCTAAACCTGACGTTCACCTCCCGATCGGGTAACATATATTCCTTCAACGAATAATCTAAAGTACCATATCGATCGAGTGCGCTCTCGTACACGCAAGCCGCAGCACTAGATTGAGGCTAGGGTCCCTCAAATTATTTGCTGGCCCCCCAATTTTATCATGCAAGCGGAAACACGGAATTGTTGGAAAGGAACTGCGCCACTCGAAGCCAAGAAATCTCTTGGACGCAAACATTTTTCTTCACAAACAACGTTAGATTGGTAATAGCCCAGTACGGTGTTGCTAAGAACTGAAGGTTTATTCACCTCCCAAGCCTCTGAATAAATGGATGCACATATCACAAATTAAAGTATCAGGTGATAACAAAACCAAGCAGAAGGTAAGATCTGAAAATTATAGAGGAAAGTAAATAAAGTAGATCCCTGCACATGATTTCTAACTTTCGCCTATGAGTTTTTATGTTTGTTTCTTTCCAACTTAATTATAGGAAAAACGGACGAAAACCGCTACAAAAGTACAAATGCACCAATATCGTCATGAAACACAACCATATTAGGCACCACCGGCCGACCTGCCAACCCACAGGAAGCACACATACGAGAAGAAAAAACACCGTCCAGATGGACATCAACATCGTCATCACTCCTACTCAGGCAGCGACTCCGGCTCATCGATGAAGCCCTCCCCACATAACATGCCAAACAGTCGGCCACCCGCCCGAGAGACCCGGTAGCTCTGATTCCTGCGTGCAATGGCATCTGGTAACTCCATTATTTAGCTTGGCGCTCATGTTTGTGATTTTCACATATTGGGAAGTGTAGATCGCTTGAATAATATTAGAAAGAAATAAAACTAAAAAGGCCTAAGTACTTGATATTTTTTTCCTCTTAATCGAACTAAACTAACTATGTGTCTACTTTGTAGTACTTTCTTTCATTCTTTGGGAGTACAATTGGTGATTCTCTCTATAATTTTCCATCATCGGTTCGACATAGGAATTATACCCTGTTTGCACACATGTTTCTTCGCAAGAGCTGTTTAGACCACAATATTTGTCTCAAAAGGCTCTCACTAAAGCTAGCATCTTCACTAAGGGCTCGCTTGGATTGGCGTGGCAGATTATGAAAGAGAATGTGTTGCCCCCCACGTGCCGGGACATCTCAACTGGTCCGTGAAATATTCCTGCCATTTGTTTTATTTTACGCTGAACCAAGTGAGCCCTAAGTATCAAATGGTTTATATATGATTTGTAAGATATGGTTAGAATGATAGATCAAGGTTCACTTGCGAGAATCCTATGTGGGGTTTTTGGAAAATTAGAATTAGAAGAAGAAGCTTACATAAGGTTTACCAACAAACTTAATGTTTCACATAACTAGTAAAACTATTTTTCGGTGCTGGTTGGATTTTAATCCATTTGCTCTGTTTCATACATTATTCATGAGCGAGCAATAGGCATACACTATAACACAATATTCTAAGCTTCATTTTAATAAATAAAATAAAACTAGCTAATTAATAATTAATTAAACAAGAGTTTTACATCTCCTGTGCCACAAGCTCTCACTCACACGCGTCCAAGGACGTTCCGAAGCAATACTATATCCACGGACGAGGTTCAATTCATTCATTTCTCGATGAATCCGGTCATCCTGAGGACGAGGTTCCTAACGTTCCGGAGGTCCCGCCCTTTGAGCGTGCTCCCTTTCCCGGCGCACATGGAGTAGGCCGCCGTCGACCTTCCGGCGAGCCTCCTCCGCCGTTCAGCCAGGACGTGCGGCGGCAGGGCCCTCTTCGCGTCGTTGGTACAGCCGACGTCGCTGTCGTCGCTGCCGCCGCTCCCGTCCGTGAACGGTTGGTCGGACGCCGTCCAGGAGCGAGACCGGCGTTTCCGACGAGGCACGTCGACCGGGGCAGACACCTCCGCCGGCGGTGACGACTCCTTTGTCATGAATTCATCGACGTTGGCGCCGTCGTCGTCGTCGACGACGCTGTCAGGGTGGTGGTCGTAGTGTTGAGGCCACAGGAAGTCTGCGTCTTGGAGTTCCTGATCCATGGCCTCCCCGGCCGTGTATCCGGGAAGGCAAGAGCTCGGGTACCATGGCGAGGGGGATATATAGCGGTAGGTACGTTGTGCGGTGGAAGGAAGAGGAAGCTGTGGCGTGTCTTGGTGTGCAAGCAGAGTTTCTTGGGGAGTTGGCAACTGGACTAGTGGCGGTTTCGGACAAACTAGCTAGCTGTAGGTGGGCACGAGCTGGACGGAACCGAAGGAATGGGTTGATGTGGAGTGCGGTGCACCCTATCCCGGAACGCCACGTGGACGTGCACAGGGCTAGTACATATGTACACGCTCGGTCCAGACCTCGGAGACTCGGAATACTTAAAAATCGTATACGTACGTATTTTAAGCGGCTGTGTACGATATATATGTGTACGTGTGTTGTCGTACCGATCAGAACGTCAGAACGTACAGGAAGTGAGTTTTTTTTTTTGCACGAGATGAGTTTTAGTGTGCGGTGCTCTTCTAAGGTAAGGTTGATCACTTTGACCGATGATCTAAACAGAATTTTCACACGGCAAGATAAGTAGTTTAATGCCATTAAATCTGTGCTAATACCTACGATAACAAATTGGTAGTACTACAGTAATTTGAAGTGATCTCTTTGTTGGTAACATTCATTGAAGAGCACAAGGAAACTTTCGACAAATTTAAGCATGTGCAGATGTGCTCGGACAACTAAATTAAGGTGTGACCGGCCGATCGACGAGACAGTTTCAAATCATTTCTGATCGGTTCGTCTTATTTTTAAAGATAAAGAAAAAGAAAAGAAAATAAGACGAACAGAGTAC
Organism: Poa pratensis; assembly: GCA_947311845.1. Taxonomy (NCBI): domain Eukaryota; kingdom Viridiplantae; phylum Streptophyta; class Magnoliopsida; order Poales; family Poaceae; genus Poa; species Poa pratensis. Next base: position 42,742,675 of record CAMZMU010000060.1, on the reverse strand, counting down.
TTATCGGTTCGTCTTATGATAGTCCCATCTCTGTTCTCGACTACAGAATATACTTATACATGCCCCAGCAACAAAGCCACCGGACAAACCAGCCGTGCATGCGCGTCATCCTTCGATAAAGCCGGTCATCCGCAGCACAGAGTTGCGCAGGTGGCGGAGGTCGCGCGCGCGCCTGCGTTGCCGCCCTGACCGCAGCGACGCGTACGCCACTGTGGCACTCTCCCCGCCGGAGACCAGCAGGTGCGGCGGCACGATGATCGCGCTGCCACCGGCGCCGCGCTCGACCTCCGGCTCCAAGTCGTCTTGATCAGTACCGTCTTTCCACCGTATCACTAGCATGGCGCCCCTGCTGCTTGGAACGTCCACCGGCCGAGACAGCGCCGCGCGCCGCTGCCGGATCGGGCTCGACATCGGTATGCTCGCGGCGGCCGGCGGCGGCAGCAGCTTGTGGTCGGAGTCGGCGCCGTGCGTGTGGCAGGTGAAGTACTCTGGCCAGAGCACCTCGACCTCGTCGAGCTCTTCCATCGGCGCCACCACGGTGAGGTGGCAACTGGCGCTGGCCGCTGGACGTGCCGATCGAGAGCTGAGCGCGGTTGAGCAGTGCCCGGACGCCGTGCTATATATACCAACGGCCGGTCGGCAGACGGTGTGGATCGCGTCGACGCCGTCCCGTCGCGGGCTCCGGACGCGGCGCCGGCCGGGAACACACGTTATTTCCCTTCGGGGCACGCAACAGCGTACGTGTGTGCATGCCGTGTTTGCCGCGTCACTGAGGCAGCCGCGTAGGCGTGTTTGATGTGTGCATGCATATGCCCTGACTAACTGGACATGACATGTTCTGTTCCGATCAGAGTTTTATTCTTGTGAGCACAAATACATGCACGATAGATTCGCTACTAGCAGACTTTGTAATCTCAAACAGTGGATACCACATTAAGCAAAACCGGAAGGCCACATAATACCTTTCTCTGCACTATTTTAGACTATCTTTGGGCTTTATTTTTTGTCTTTAAAAACATATTGAGACCTTTTTGCTACATTTGTGCGAAAGAATCATTACAAGTCTGTTCTAGCTACGATGGGGCTCCTCACGACATGCTTCTCCGACACCCATCTCAAGCTCCCCTCCACGAAGTCTTCTTTACCCACGACATGGCCGCTTACGGTTAAGCTAAACATTTTCTTCTCCCCGACCTTGGAGAAGGTTAGTGTCTCCGGGAAGACGTGTGCCACCAATGTACTGGGCACGTCCACCTTCGCCTTGTATGTCGAGGTTGCCGGCCCGACATTCGTCACTGTCCGGTTCACGGTGAAAGGCGTTGACTTCAATGGCATAGTAATCGTTGGGTAGTTGAGCTGAATACCCTTAACCTTTGGTACCTTCGCGCAAATAAGGCTTGAGTTGCGCACAATTCTTGCCTGGATGTCGTCGCCATAGATCGAACAAATATGACCCGCATATTCAGTGATGCTAAGGTCATACACAAGACCAGGGTCTGCGGCTCTCATGGGGTTCACATGACCGGCACCTACATCGTACACACTTGCTTTCATATGTTTCTGGTCCAAGATCGAGCCGCCGGTGCGATTGACGATGTCGGATGTCGTCAAGATGGCGGATTTGATGGCCGCAGGTGACCAGCTAGGATGAATGCTCTTGATTAGTGCGGCCATACCGCTGACGTGCGGCGCTGCCATGGATGTGCCGGATAAGATGTTAAAGGGCCCGATGCAGAGTCAGTTTTTGGCGGCCATGCTGCTAGAATGTTGAGCCCTGGCGCCAATATGTCTGGCTTGAGCACGCTGATGTCATTCATACTACATGGACCCCGTGAAGAGAGCCACGCCACGACAGGAGCCGGCCGGACACCAAGCAATGTGTTGTTGTATGTGAAAGCAGCCATGGATCTGCTCTCTGATGACGTCGTCGCATACGATGTGAGAGTAGCGCCATCGGCCGCTGCTACTTGCACGACGCTGGAGTTATAATCCCCAAGCAGTGTCGTGTAGCCACTCCTCTCGTCATTGAACAACAACATCCCAGCTGCACCAGCACCTATTGTGGACATTGGTCTTCTGATTCTTCGACATTTCGCCCTCGCAAACAACGATCTTACCGACAATGGAACTGGTATTGTGGTATTCACAATACCGATGTTCCTTAGAGAAGACGAGAGGGTATGACTTTGAGCTCTTCACGTCCTGGATAAGTGCTCTCCGTGGATGGTCTTGCCGTTGCCAAGACGCACCTCAGCACCGAAGCTGCGGTCCACTGAACCGGCAGCGACAGTGAGCAACCATGGCGCATCGTTAACCAATAGGCCTCCCCCGGGACCACCATTGCCGGCCGAACAAACCACGATGATGCCCTTGGATGCGGCGCTAAATGTGCCAATGGCGATGGAGTCCAGATCATAGAAGCTGGGCGAGCTGCCACCGAGGAAATTGAGAGCACATCCACCCCATCCTTGATGGCCATGTCAAGCCCAGCCAGTATATCGGAATCATCACATCCACTAGCATCGCATACCTTGTACATGGCGATGTGAGCGCCAGGAGCTATTCCCGCTGCGGTGCCAGTGCCCACGCCATGCTATGATGCCCCTCGGATGAAGTTCCCGGCGGCTGTGGATGAGGTGTGCGTGCCGTGCCCCTCTTCATCGCCAAAGTCGTCGCCTCCAACAAATGACCTGGCACCGATGAGCTTGTTGTTGCAGCGGGCCGCCTTGCACGACCCCTTCCACTTTGCCGGGGCGGCGGGACACCATGATCATTGAAGGAAGGGTGTGGTGCATGGAGGCCGGTGTCGAGAAACCCGATGATGACTCCCTTGCCGTAGCTAGCGTCGCTCCATATCCCGGTGCCGTTCCTTAGCCCGAGGAACTCCGGCGTGTGCGTGGTCATGAGTTGCAGCTTCCGGCTTGGGAACGCGTGCACGAACCCTGACTTCTTGGCCACCGTATCGAGCTCAGCCCCGGTGAGCCTCAAAGCGAAGCCGTTGAACACCTCGGTGTAGGAGTGGAGAAGACGTAACCCAGCGGATTCATCAACATGCGAGCTTTGCAGGAAAGACTCGTGCCACCGGCGGTGAGCGTCTTCGCCGATAATCGAGCTCGGTGGCTCGACAAGCACAATGTAAGTGCGATAAGCAGAGGCCTCTTTTGCGGCATCTTGCTGACCCGTGGGGGCAGATGAGTATGATATAGCTCAGTGGTCGGTTTACAAGAGAGGGTGGGGTTGAACAATAAGGGGGGTAGCAAGAAATGGAAACGACGCCATGGTCGAAGCGAGACACACAGATAAGGATGAAGATGATTGCGATGATATAGGATCCACCACTGAGTCATCTTTATACTAGACGAATGATCAACGTATAGTTTCCGTAATTTTGGAACAAGTTAATTACTTGGTGAATCCAGCGAATACAGCGACATAAATGAGTTTAATTTATACCAAAATTTGGGTGATCTGTAAAGATTACGTGGGAGGCACCAACGTTGGTAAAGTATTAATGTATCTCTTAATTATTATTTTTTGAACAAATGTATCTCTTAAGTTATTGGGGTGGGATATGTGGACAAAATACATGATCCTTCTTTATTTTCTGAGTGATCTTGAAGATTATTTTGGCTGAAATATACTGCGCTATTGGTAAAATCAATTACTTGGTAAATGCAGCGAATGCATCAACATAAATTACTTTAATTTGTATACTATCTTGGATGATCTGGTAAATATTACATGGGAGGCAATCAACGGACCATCGTAAAAATGTACTCCCTCCGTTCCCAAATATAAGATTTTTAGACTTTGTTTACATTATCACATACACATATACAAATGTATCTAGACACATTACATGTGTATGTTCACTCATTTGTGTATGTATCTAGACAACATGTGTAACATTTAAAACATCTTATATTTAGGAACAAGGGAGTATCTCGTAAGTTTATGGTGTGGGATATGTGGACCAAATACATGATCAGTTTTTATTTTCTGCGATATCTTGAAGATTATTTCGGCTGAATATATATTGCGCTACTGGTAATCATTTACTTGGTAAATGCAGCGAATGCACAAACATAAATGACTTTAATTTGTGTATCTTTGATGATCGGTAAGATTACGTTGGAGGCCAGAGCGACGTTGGCAATGTAATTATATATCTCTTAAGTTTATGGTGTAGGATGTGTGGACAAAATACATGATCTTTTTTTATTTTGTGCGTGATCTTAACGATTTAAAACTAACAGCTGGTGGTTTGTCCTGGGTACGTATGATGCCTATCTATCGTCTCATAAATGAAAATATCAAAATGACGAGATCATGTGAGATTAACTGGCTACCCATTCATGTTGATAGTTTTTACGAGAAAGAACAAATCTATTGTAAAAGTTCATCTGAAGTATAAATTATCCTAAAAATAATAAAAATTACATCCCATCCTTGTACCACCTAACAACCACTACCGCGACCAGAGCGAGCCGACGACGTGCTGCTATCGCGTTGGCCTACTGTAGCCGGCCTGACTTTGTCGATGACAACCAAGAAGTTTTCGTGTATGTGGCTCTAAGGAGCAGCGGTCCAAAGCCAAGTCGTCGCCATTGAACGCTTGAATCGAATCTGCCAATATCAATCCTACAACACATGTAGACACACTGTTGACCAAACTCTAGCTTTCGGTACTCCTCCGTTCCGATTTATAGGATGCAATTCCGAAACCAGGTTTTACCAAGAATAAGCAACAATTAACATTAATTAAAGCAGTTAATGTTGGGTTTTGGCATTTCCAAGATCAATATGAAAACGATTGGGTTTGGCCTTTTCCTAATTAATGTTGTATTAAATATCAAGTGCTAATTGGGTGAAATATTGGTGAGATAGATTTTGCATGGCCAATCCCCATTCACCTAGGCCCAAGAGATTTGCCAAATGCATCCTATAAACCGGGATGGAGGGAGTACCTATCTACAAGCATGTCTGAGATCCCCGCCCCCTCCCGTGGCCAAATCGACAAGCAAAGTAAAAGGGGACCCGTCGAATTTAGAACGGGGAAAGAGGAGAGATGAGAAGCGATTAGGATTTCTTTTCTTTGATGAGACGAGATGCGCCATGATGCATAAACTCGTTCGTGTTGATTGTTGATATACGTCCTACTAGATTGGAAAAAGCTGGAAATCTCTTTGTGCATGTGTGGAGGTTGATGCTCTTCCGCTTATTCACAGAAAGATATTGTATCGGTATGTCTGAAAATATTTACTCTAATCTTCTCTCTTTCATAATTTTCTACAATGTCATCGTTTTATTGGGGCGGAGGTGCATGATACTGGCTAAAATATCAGCACAATCGTTAGCATTACGAAATTGCTTTTGTTCGCGCGTGCGAGCGCTCGCACGCTTCGCTCTCGCCAGACGCGTCGTGTCTACTCGATTGATTTCGTCCGCGTCGCACGCGAGGCCCCTTTTCCGTTTCCTTTTACGGAAAACTGGCACACCCTTCCGTCTTATTCCCTTTTCGTTGTCGTCATCTCTTCCTTCCTCTCCCGTGGAAAATTCCCTTTCCCTCTGATCCCTATTCCAATCCCTCCCCCATCGCCGGCAGACAAGGTGGTCGACGGCGATACATCGCCGGCAGGCAAAGGGACTGGATATGTGCATAAGTCATCTAGGTTCCGTTCTCAGTAAAGCTAGATCTAGGTTTCTCGAGCGCCTTCTTCTACTTGAATCTGTTCATGGTGGATTGGTAGCCAGGAGAGTGGACAGCGGTGAGTATGTCCCTGTGCCGGCGGCCCGCGTGGTGTGGCTTGCGCGTGCCTGACTACTCGTCGTTCTACACCTGGTGGGCGAAGGGCAGCACGAGCGTCGCAACTGTCTCCTTGGATGAGGAGATCCGCGTGGTCAGCACGGCCTTCACCATTCGTGCTGGATCACTGGATGTGGTGGTCATGGTGGAGGTTTCCATTACGAGCATGGCTGTAGTGGGGGCTCCTACGTTTGCCTGGACTGCAGCCTTACACATGGATCCAACGAAGTACCTTCTCTTTTTCTTCCTTGTTCAGTTTCTCATTTCTATTTGATCTTTCTGCCTGCGTTCTTTAAACCTGTTGCAGTACTAGTATTATCCATTTGATCCTGCACAATAAGAAACCAACAAATTAAGCTTGTTTCGTCCAGTCAAATCTCCTCTCACTCTCCCAATCAATGGTCCGAAACTAGTTACTTCCGTATAATAATGGTACTACCAATCTAAAACTCACATAAAAAAATTAGGTTGTGCACCTTGCTCCACCAACTACTATGTGATACGACTAATTTGTTAACACGTATGTGCTGCTGCGTGAAATTTTGAAATGTTTTTTCACTGGATAAATGAAAAATTCTATAAACAATTTTTTAACAGTACTTTCAAAACATATACATTGCAGAGATTTTGTAGACACATCCAATATAAATTAGGTTTCAAAGTTTCACTTTATAGACCATGTAGATGTCCAAAGCAACCCGTATGGAACTTATACAGTTTTCTAGAATTTTTGTAATGAATTAAACCGCAACAAACATATGCAGTGCAGGTCTTTCTGGTACTAGGAGATTTATTTGGTTGTTAGTAGATCTCTGATATTGTGCCATGTAGTTTTATTTAGCCATAAGATTACGTTCCTAATGTTATAGTGAATTGTCACTCGGATCAGCTCCCTGACTTTTAAAATTGTGTCACTTGGGTCATTTCAACTTTAACTTAGATAAAATACAATGATTATTCAGAAATAAATGTGTGGCAATGAAGTTGATAATTTTGTGTAAAATCTGATTACATTTTCTTAAACTATTCGTTTGATCAGACTTGCTCGTGGAATCAAAGCATTTCCCAACCACAGATGGTACCATGTGTTACTATTCATTTCTAACTTGTTCGATTTTATCAGAGGAAGAGTGTTCGTTCGGGCTAATCAGACCTGCTTGTTAAATGCTTGCTATGTATTTGGTATCATCGTGTACTAGTTTTTAGGTTGGTAACTCGTGCTCTAGACGCTCAGTAACACTTTAGTTAATCCTAGCATCGGTAACGGCACTTGGTATCATCATGTACTAGTATTGAGATTGGTAACTCGTGCTCTAGATGCTCGGTAACACTTTAGTTAGTCCTAGCATCAGTAACTTGCATGCTAGGCACTTGGTATCATCATGTACTAGTATTGAGATTGGTAACTCGTGCTCTAGATACTCGGTAACACTTTAGTTAGTCCTAGCATCGGTAACTTGCATGCTAGGCACTTGGTATCATCATGTACTAGTATTTAGATTGATAACTCGTGCTCTAGATGCTCGGTAACACTTTAGTTAGTCCTAGCATCGATAACTTGCATGCTATTATTTAGATTGGTAGCTCGTGCTCTAGATGCTCGGTAACACTTTACTTAGTCCTAGCATCGGTAACTTGTATGCTAGGCAATTGGTATCATAATGTACTAGTATTTAGATTGGTAACTCGTGCTCTAGATGCTCGGTAACACTTTAGTTAGTCCTAGCATCGGTAACTTGCATGCTAGTATTTAGATTGGTAACTCGTGCTCTAAATGCTCGGTAACACTTTAGTTAGTCCTAGCATCGGTAACTTGCATGCTAGGCACTTGGTATCATCATGTACTAGTATTTAGATTGGTAACTCGTGCTCTAGATGCTCGGTAACATTTTAGTTAGTCCTAGGGTCGGTAACTTGCATGCTAGGCACTTGGTATCATCATGTACTAGTATTTAGATTGGTAACTGGTATTCTAGATGCTCGGTGACACTTTAGTTAGTCCTAGGATCGGTAACTTACTTGTTAGGTACTTGGTATCATCATGTACTAGTATTTAGATTGGTAACTTGTGCTCTAGATGTTTGGTAATACTTTAGTTTGTTCTAGTATTGGTAACTTGCTTGGTAGGTACTTGGTATCATCATGTACTAGTATTTAGATTGGTCTCTCGTGCTCTAAATGCTCGATAACACTTTAGTTAGTCCTAACATCGGTAACTTGCATGCTAGGCACTTGGTATCATCATGTACTGGTATTTAGATTGGTAACTCGTGATCTAGATGCTCGGTAACAATTTAGTTAGTCCTAGCATCGGTAACTTGCATGCTAGGCACTTGGTATCATCATGTACTAATATTAGATTGATAACTCGTGCTCTAGATGCTCGGTGACATTTTAGTTAGTCCTAGGATCGGTAACTTGCATGCTAGGCACTTGGTATCATCATGTACTAGTATTTAGATTGGTAACTCGTGCTCTAGATACTCGGTGACACTTTAGTTAGTCCTAGGATCGGTAACTTGTTTGCTACGTACTTGGTATCATCATGTACTACTATTTAGATTGGTAACTTGTGCTCTAGATGCTTGGTAATAATTTAGTTTGTTTTAGGATCGGTAACTTGCTTGGTAAGTACTTGGTATCATCATGTACTAGTTTTTAGGTTGGTAATTCGTGCGCTAGATGGTTGGTAACAACATGATGGGGTGTGATAGATGAGAAAAGGGATTTTCTCGAGAAATTAGTTTTATGATATTTTTTGTTCTATAGGCCGGGGGCTCATATAGTTAAATTGTTGCATATACTTGATTGCATTGAATAGTATGCATTTTATTTTTGCCCGCAAAGAAAAGGTATGCACTTTATTTCACTAATCGTAGAAGCTTATGCACCCTGCTATTTCCAAAGACTTGTCAAATCTGCAGTAAAATGAAAGAGATATATAGTCTGTGAGTTCAATATGGAATGCTTGTGTTTCAGAGTCTGAGCAATCATACTAATGCTTGGCCGTTTAAAGAGCAGGTAAAATTCACGTGATGTTCCAGATTATTATGATATTAAATATCTTTTGGTGAGTTTTAACTGATAGATGGCTTTACCTTTCCGTCACCCATACACCATCCTTTCAAAACATATGTTGCTTATGTTGGTTTAAGTTGAGCAGTTAGCTTGTGTGCAGATTTGAAGATGATTTCAAGAAGAGTCAAACCAGATTAGTATTATTTCACCATATAGGTGTTTGCAGTCGACTTAAAGAAGATGTTTTTGTCGATGGAAGAACCTGCAACTCTCCTGGTACAATTTATTTTTCTAAATGCTCTACTCGACGAGTGAGGAATTTTGAAGCTACAGCACGAAGCCGGAGGTTGAAATGGATATAATCATTTTTCAGAAATTGCATATATATGTTTTTATCTTTAAAGTTTACACTCATATTTTCTTTCCAGTTTCCATTTGTTTTTCAAATTAAGCACCAAATTTTGCATTTCAAGGAGAATAGAGGAATAGCACCAATTTTCTAGTTTTCCTTTCCTAGTTGAAATTGCCAGTTCATTCACGTTGAAAGTTATTCTTGTTGAAAGTAGATTTTTGTGAGAGGGTTGAAAGTAGATTTTATAATATTATCCACCCTCTTGTGTTCAAATATTGTACTAGTAGAAAGTGGCTTTTTTGTGATTCAATATTTGCACAGCAGAAAGTGGTGGTTTTTTTGTGTTCAAAATCTTGTACTAGTAGAAAGTGGTGTTTTTTGTGTTCAAAATCTTGTGCTAGTAGAAAGTGGTAGTTCTTTTTGTTCCAATTTTTTGTACTAGTAGAAAATGGTCTTCGGCTATCTCCCACCCATTTTGTTACCCTAAAATATCACTGGCCCAAAAAAGGAATTGATAAAGTTCACTAATTTATTTATTTTCCTTTCTAATAATTTGGAGGTAAAAGGGACTGTCGGGCACTTTGGTCCCGTGAACGTACACCCGATCGCAGATCTTGACACGCTCACGAGAAGGAATAGCGAACAAGGTTAAAAAATAAAGGGAACAGCGAATGAAACGGTCATATCCACGTGTGCACGCACCTAATTAGGAAACCGGTGTCTTACCTAATACGCGGCGATTATTTGACCCATCTTTCCAGTTCAAAAGGGAATAGCGTGTAATCAGCTCTTTCCGTTTTCAGCAAAAGCACCTGGTCGGAAAACCGTGCGAGCATAATGATTCCATCGCACGCGCGAAGGTTAGCCAAGCCCTTAGCATTATATGAAAGTATTCAGGGCTGACCCTGACACGTTGGAGGTCCCAGTCCAGACAACAAAGTGGACCTTTTGTACACGAGTAATGATAGAAGAATACTCAAATTAGTGATAAAAGAAGCATATGTGTAAATTTTCAACTAGTACAAATTTAAGATTAAATTCACTGCAAAAAAACTTAAAATTGAATTAAGCATTTTCTATAAACTCACAATAGATATATTATGCAAATAATACACAATTATTGCATGAATTGAAACAAAAACACCCTTACTATCCGCCGTGACGTCACCAGCGGACACAGATTGAGCCAAGTGCCACTAGCCACTTGCCCATGGAGATTAGATAGCCCAACGCCCCCTAACCGGCACCCCCTTGCTAGCAATAAAGTTGAGAGGAAACTCAAGCCTTTGGGGAATATGGAATTGTTAAGAGAATTGGATGGACTGCACCAATGACCAACAAACTGAATCAGAGAAATTCATATAAGGAGATTTTACAGACTATTAGAAATTAACTAGTACTCCTCTCTTCCATATTAGTTGTCGCTAATTTAATATTATTTATACTAAATCAACGACAACTAATATGGAATGGAAGACGTAGTTTTTCGCAGAATAAGATGACTGGGTATCTTTTCCAGTATTTTTGTCCGAACGGCCAGAAATCCCAACAGCAGCGTGGGAGTGTGGGACGGCGGCAATCGACGAATTACGAACGAATTACACTATATATAAAAGACAGAAGAAACCGCGGCCTGTCATTCGTCCACGTCGCCCCCATCCCGCAATTTACTGTAGCTAGCGATTTTTGTCCAATCAGACGACGCCACGTCGCTCCGGTCACCGGCCGGTCACCCCAGTTCCAGCCGGTCGCCCACCCGATCGCCGTGCCACTTTGCAAAAAAAAACCTCCTACTTTCACATATTTGCATGCTTTCCATGCTTTTACTCCGCGGGAGGGCTTCAACGTAAATTACAGAAAAAACTGGGGCTACCGTGCAAAACTACCAGCGAGCTCCCGCGACACCGTGGTCACCGCCGCCGCGCCGTCCCTCCCCGCTCCGATTGGAGCCCACCACGGGATCCGCCGTCGCCGCCTCGACCTCCTCGGCGCGGTTCGGCCTCCAGGACGCCGACGACGAGCTCGAATCACCGCGACCTGGCCCGCCGTCCTCCGCCGCGTCCGGCCGCCGTCACGGCCGCTCCGGCGACCTATAACTGGCAGCGCCGCCACGTTCAGGTTCGCCGGCTCCGGGCGCACCCGGCGCGCCCACGCGCGCGTCCGAAGGCGCGGCGGAGCGCCGCCGGCGACTCCAGCGCCGCCGCGGGCAGAACTAGGGTTATCCCCACTGTGACGTCAGCACGACGTTACAGTGGGGCCAATTTGTCAGTTTTTTTTTTTTTGAAAAATCCTAAATTATTCATAAACTTCGGAACAAATTCTACATAATTTAAACCAGTAATTTCAAAATGGCCACAAAAAAAATGAAAAAATGATAAACATGCCCGACCGAAATTCAAATTTCAAACTTCCATGTGTACTCCAAGTTGAAGATCCTAAATTATTCATATACTTTCGAAAAAATTCTACATAATTTAAACCAATAATTTCAATATGTCCACAAAAAAAATGATAAACATACCCGACCAAAATTCAAATTTCAAACCTCCATGTGTATTCCAAGTTTATTTTTTTTATATACGCCAAAAGGAATTCAAATGTGTCAAAGTATTCCAAAACCGTACGACTTCCGAATTTGAACAATTCTCGAAATGCGGACAATTTTCCAATTCCAACAAATTTTACGGTTGAATAGATCAAAAAAAAAATTGCCCACCTTAAAAAACCATTTAGATAAATTCCCGCTGGGAAAAAGATTACAAAAAAGCAAAATGTTCATGGAAAAAAAATGCTGCCTATTTACGGGAAAAAAAAACATACTCGAATTTTTAAATTGAATATTTTGCAGAGAAGCTCTAATTCAATATTAAATGTAAAATAGTAATCAACATTCCAACTCAAATTGAGAATTTGAATATATGAAAAAGTTCTACGACTTCCAAACCTCATCAATTCATAAACACTAAAATAATCCAAGTTTGAATAGATTCCAAGATATACAATTTTCAAAACCTGCTCGATCATTTCAACTCAAATTCGACATTTACAGTAAATTTGACTATTTCAGAAAGATATATGACTCCCAACCCTCAACATTTCATAAATACTACAATAATTCAAATTTGAATAAAATCCAAATTGTAAAATTTTTAAAATCTATTTGACCGTTCGAACTGAAAATTCACATTTAATCATTCTAGAATTTTAAATACCTTTTAAATCTAACCATTCTTGCCGCCACTAAAAGAATACAAGTTTGAATAAATTCCAATACAACCACTTTTCAAAAACTCAACATCCTTTTAAGCACAAAATTTTCCATATTAAAATCACGTTCATATTTCAACAACTCTTTATAAAAAAAATTATCGAACAGGCGCGACAATAAATACCCATCGACAAAATATAAAAAATATTATCAAAATACTAAAATCACAAAAATGTTAACTATTTTTGAAAAAAAATTAATAATTCAAACTTTCTTCTTAACTAAAATAAAACCCACAAAAATAATATCAGTAATACCATTTAAAACGATAAACCCAAAAAAAAACAATTTGGCACAAAGCATCTTATTCAAAAAGAGTCCGGTAAATCAACTAAATACAACGACCCACTTCAATTCCAATAGCTTTCAAACTTAACCAATTTTTAAATGCAAACACTTTCAAATTAAATTTCACAGTCTTTCCCAAACTATAAAATGCCAACAGTCTTTTTTTTTAAACCATTCTACATAATTCTAAACATGTTTTTCACACGATTCCAAATAATGCAAAACAAAAAAATAACAAATGACCACATTTTTTTCCCCCAAAAAAATAGTCCAAACTATCCATTCCAGCCCAAACTCAAAAAATCCACGATTTTTTTCCCAAAAAATTCTTTCAGAACTTTTAATTCACAACAACTTTACGGTTAATTGGTTCAAAATTTAAACCCACGGGCGCGGCGTAGTCCGCGCTTCGTCCCCTAGTTTACCAAAACGGGGAGGCAGGAGCTCGGAGGAGCAAATCAGGGAGCACGCTCGACACTGCATACCGATGCATGGGCACGTGGCCTGGTCGTTGGTTTGCTGCCTTCAGTCAAAACATACTTAACTGCAGCTGTTGGGCTGAACTGATTCATGTTTAACTTCTTTTTTTGAGCAATTTTCCATGTTTAACTGGGCTAAGCTTAGACTAACTGGGCTAGGGCCGCTTAAATTTGGGTGACTTGGGTGCACCTGTTGCACTTGCGCACGGGCCGGGCCTGAATGTATTGTCAAGTGTACGCAGATTTAAGAAAGATTCAAGACTATCTATTCCTTGTTAAGCTTCCCTAAAAAAAACTTATTCCGTTTTAAGTTTGATTGTCACAGTTTCCACTCCCATAGTGGAAAAAGAGATGACAACATAGTAGCTACATGACTTGACTAGTTGAGTGCATGCGTTAACGTACCAACTCATTTACCTACCATCAATTCGGCTGGTGCAACAACCTCCTCGCCATATTAGGTCGGAATGCATTAACTGGTGCAATGTAAATTAAGGGGAAATATATAAGGTTACTAGCCGGTGCTACATCCTCGGGGCCAAGACAAAAAGAAAAATGCAGCAAAAAAGAGCTGAGACGCTGAGGGCTAGAGCCAGTGTAAAGTGTAGACATGGGTGTGGGAGGTGTCGGTAAAATGTTGGCCACACGGGCCAGCTGTTCCAGCTGTAAAATTTAGATAAAATGGGCTGAATTGAGACCTCAGACGCATAAGCGGATCCTCAAGGAAGCAGGCCGATGACACTCGTTGAGTGTTCGCGTGGGGGATCGTTTAGGTGGTGATAGCAGTTGAGCAAGCCGGTGGGACCTTGTAATCCGCAGGGTTTCATCAATGTCTAAATGCCCTTCAACGCCCAAGAAGCCCTCCAGTGACGTGCTTGGACACCAGGTTTTTTTTGTTTGTTCCTGGCACGAGATTCCAAGTTGAGCCTGCTTCGCTTCATGTCGGTGAGAAACTATGCTCTCGCATTGTCTTGCCTCCAACAGGAGCACGAAATGTAAGCACAATGTTAGATTGAAACCATGTTCTCCTCTCATGCAAAGTTCGGTTATTTGGTTACGTGTGTACCAATGTTTGTCCTCATCTCTTTTTCAGATCGTAAAACTTAACTCGCACCACTACATTTGAAACCACTTCTGACGTCAAAATTAAATACATAAATACGAGTTGCATGGAGCAACAAGACAAAGCTAATGGTCCAAAGAAGTGAGCGAGAAATTTGACAAAATTCATCTAAAAATGTTGCAAAAAATTAACAAATCCTCACACAACATGCGAATCCGCTGCCCCGACAGATGGAACATAGAATCTGGAGCGGTACGAGGTAATATGCACGACACGGCCCATTACATCACGCAGCATCGCAGTGATGAATATTGGGATAATAGGAGGTGTGGGATTGTTAATGGAGACAATAAGTTGAGCATCAGAGGAGTGTTGGAGGTCTGAGATGGTGAGAAGGGATTTTCTAAAGAATTATTTCAGGAGCTCGACGCCGAACCGCTCGCTAACACCAAGCCGGCAACACAAAGCAACGAAGGAAGAACAAAGGTAGGGGGTGGGAGAGCTGGAGGAGCCCGAGGAGGTGGTAGGAGGGAGCGAGAGAAACATCCTTTTTGCCCTAAGTTTATGTAACCATCAAGATGTTTAACAATTAACATCCTTAAGTTTAGATGGGAAAATCTCGGATCCGGGCGTCTCCTTTAAAATCCACTTGAAAATCATGCGGCCAAAGCCTATTCCCTGTATTGGGTACGCCTTTCCACTGGCAAAGTACTACTACCTCCGATCCAGAAAAACTGTCGTGAAGTGTACAGTATTTTGTACTAGCATAGTTGGTTTTCCACGACAGTTAATTAGGACCAGAGGGAGTATTTCATTTCAAGAGCGCCAAATGCCAAGCATTGTTTTGTGCAACTGAATGGTCATGTCGCTGGTGTACTCAAAACATCGTCTCGCTTGGGATCACTTTGGCTACAGCGTTCTAGCTCGTGAGTCCTCGCTCTTTTACTTTTCTTCCGTGTTCCGACTGCCTTCGCGTTTCATTCTAGTGAAACTTCTTTGCTGGTACGGGAACTGTTTACGATTCTAAACAGTCCACCGTATAAATATAGTCTGTCCGCTTTCGGCCTGCCTGCCTCGTTCTGATATGCATGACACATGCTGTGCAGTGCACTACACAGCTGGTTTTTCTTCTATTTCCAATCTATCTACGATGCCCATTTCTGACGCAGAGAAACTGCAGGAGAAGTAGAGGCCGGATTCGATTGACAATTTAAAGACCACAGTAAGAAAGCACAGATCGATTTGCATACCAAGTTCTGAACGGAGACATACACCAAACACCATGCTATTTCAAGACTAGCCGTCTCTGAATCTCTGGTTCACTGGAGCGAGACACACGCACATTCCCGGAATTCAGATTGCCTACACCCCTTCGTCTCAGCCAGACGCACGCACACTACTTAGTACTTACCCACCGAAATTCTGCACTCTGCAGCTAGCCAGCTACTCCAACCACGTAGAGAGCTATTCCGTGTTGAGTTCGATTGGCATAGTTTCAACTCCCATAGTAGAAAAAAAGATGGCAACACAGTTACTCTCTCTGCTTGATTTGAGTGGCCTTGAAACACCAAATGACCAGCTCGATCGAGACCTCTTCAACGCTGCGACCAAGGTCATCATCGGAAATGGTTTGAAGGCCTCCTTTTGGTCATCCTCTTGGCTGGACGGGCTTGCGCCAAGGACTGTGGCACCCCTGATTTTTGCGGTGTCCAAGCGGAAGAACAAGTGTGTTCACGACGCCCTGCACAATCACGCTTGGCTACGGGACATCCCCGTGCAAAACTTCACAGTCGATCATTTTGTGCAACTCGTCAACCTCTGGGAGCGTCTGCAGGAAACCGCGCTTGACCCGGACATTGATGACTCAATCACTTGGACTCTATCGGCAAATGGTTGCTACTCGGCGAACTCCGCGTACAAGGCTCAATTCTGGGGATCGACTCCATGCTCCTTCGACAAGTTGGTTTGGAAAACTTGGGCCCCTCCAAAGTGTCGCTTCTTCGCTTGGCTGGTTCTGCAGAACAGGCTCTGGACCTCGGATCGTTTGGCCGTCAGAGGTTGGCCACATAGCCCGCAGTGCCAGCTGTGTCGGTGCCAGCCCGAAACGGCAAGGCACATCCTCTTCGAGTGTCGTTTCTCCAGACGCATTTGGGCAGGGGCTGCCTCTTGGTTGTCTTGCCCTGACCTCCTGCTTAATTTGGGTTCTGGAAGGCCCACGGTTCTCAACTATTGGCAGGCGATTGTGATCACCCCGTCGGCGAACCCCAAGGGCCTCAATTCCGCTGTTGTCCTAACGGCGTGGGAAATCTGGAAGGAGCGAAATGAGAGGGTCTTCAACAACAAATTCACTGCTCCTATGCAGCTTCTTCAGAAGATAAAAGATGAGAGCAAAGTTTGGATTCTAGCTGGCGCTAGGCACCTTGCGGAGATTATTTCTTAAGTTTCCTGTTTTTTTTGGCCTAAAATGGCCTTTTTTTAGTTTGGCTTAGGCCACACCCTGTTTGCTCCTTCTATATCAATAAAGTGGCAAAGCTTTTGCCCGGTTCAAAAAAAAAAAAAACTTATCAACAACTTCCTCGGCATATTATGTCGAGTTGCATTAAGTAGTGTGATGTAAATGGCAATATATAACGTTACTAGCGCTGCTGCATCCACCGGGCGTAAGATAAGAAGATCAATGTTGCAAAAGCTAGCTGAGACGCTGAGGGCTGGAGTCAGTGCAAAATGTAGACATGGGTGTGGTAGGTGTCGGTAAAATGTTGGCCCCTAACGCCATATGTTCCTCATGTAAAATGTAGAGGAAATGGAATGAATGAATCCCTAAGACGCAGAGGCGGATCCCAAAAGAAGCATGCTGATAATACCGTTGAGATGTTCGTGTTGGTGGATCGTCTAGTTAGCGATAGCCGTTGAGCTAGTCGGTGCGGGGTTTCAGCAGCACGGCAAGTCGGCAAGCCATTGTCTTGCCTCGCAGGAAGGTACGAAATGTAAGCACGGTGTTTTATTGCATTTATGTGCTCCTCTCGTGCAAAGTTCGGATATTTGGTTGTGTGTACCGATGGGTGTCCTCGTCACTTTTTAAAATTGTGAGCTTACATACAACACTACACTTGCGACCAATTTTGACTGTTAAAATTAAAAACATTAAAACGAGTTGTGTGTAACAATAAGACGTACAAAGCTAGTGGTCCAAAGAAGTGCACGGTGAATTTGACAAAACACATCTAAAAAGGTTTCAAAAAATTAACAAATCCTCACACAACATGGCTTCAGTCAACAGGCTTCACTGCAGCTATTGGGCCGAACTGATTCACGTCTATACTGCTACAAGTATAAATGGGCTACGATTACACTACCTGGACTAGGGCCGCTTAGATTTGGGTGCCTGTGCGGATGCATGTTGCCCCTTCCCTAAAAAAAACAAAATTGTTGCACCTACCCGAGGGCCGGGCCTGAATGTATTGTCGAGTGTACACGGATTCAATACTACACATTCCTTGTAAATTTCGATTGCCATAGTTTCAACTTCCATAGTAGAAAAAGAGACGGCAACACAGTTACTCTCTGCTCGATTTGAGTGGTGTGTGTAGGTGTTAATGTACCATCTCATTTTGCTACCTTCAATTCGACTTGTGCAACAACTTCCTCGGCATATTATGTTAGATTGCATTAAGTAGTGCGATGTAAATGGCAATATATAACGTTACTAGCATGTGCTGCGCATCTACCACAGGCCTAAGAGAAGAAGAACAGTGTAGCAAAAGCGAGCTGAGATTATGAGGGTTAGAGCATTGCAAAGTGTAGACATGGGGGTGGGAGGTGTCGGTAAAATGTTGGTCACAAGCTCGAGTTGGTCCACTTGTAAAATGTAGAGTAAGTGGGCTGAATGAAGCCCTCAGAAGCAAAAACAAATCCCATAGGAAGCTAGCTGATAACACGCGCTAACTTGTTCTTCTTGGGGATCATCTAGGTGGTGGTAGCCGTTGAGAAAGAAGGATCGGTCATGTAATCTCTGATATTTCAGCGATGTCTAAATGGCCTTCAACGGCACGGGAGGTACTGTTGTGACATGTTTGGTTACGAGGGCCTTTTTCATTCCTTGCATGATATACCAAGTTGAGCATGCTTTGCCTCGTGCCGGCAAGAAATTATGTACTCGCATTGTCTTGCCGCGCTTGAGAGCACGAAATCTAAGACGGTATTTGATTGCATTTGTGTGCTCCTCTCGTGCAAAGTTTGGGTACTTGGTGTCATCACCTCTTTTTCAGATCATGAACTTGCCTCGCACCACTACAAACCGTTTCTGACCATCAAATTAAAAAACATAACCACAATTTGTGTGGAACAGCAAGACAAATCTATTGGTCCAAAGAAGTTTGTGATTAACTTTTCAAATTCATCTAAAAGGCTTGCACTAAAATCTAACAAATCCTTACAAAACATCATGATCAAACACATGGTCACGCAACACCATGAATCAATAATGGCAAAACCTAACATATTACCTGCGGATCTACCACACGCTCACAGAGCTAAGGTACACGAGTTACTGTCTAAGGATAACGAAAAATCATTGGAGGAGATTAGGAGGCCGAAGAAGAGGAGAAAGAGGTTTGCAGCTTCCGACAAACGCCGACATGAGAAGATGGTGTCGTTTACGTGCTCGTCGTTGAGGAAGAAGAACCTCTGTTCTCGTGGCACCGGAAAGCTCGAAAGAGGGGGGGGGGGGGGGAGTGGCACAGGTTCTGGCGATGAGCTGAAGCGGGGTAAATAGGGTGAGAGTTTCGGTGGATGGTTACGAAATTTCTCCCCCCGTATTTTCGCAGTTGCACGAAGCTGCGCCATTTCCTAGCTCGCACGAGCTCGGCGCATCCACACCTCCCCTAACCGTGACAAGGTTGGTTCTGCGGATTCAGTCGTTCTTTTGGGACCAGGCTGCATACTGCTTCACGGTTCGTGCGGGCCAAATTTTTAGTGCGGCCCACACAACAAAATGGACCCAAATTGGCTCCATAGAGCCTACATGGAGGGCGGCGGTGCCCAAGGAGGTCGAGGGAGGGAGCGAGAGAGACATCCTTTTAGTTTTAAGTTTATGTAACCGTCTACATATTACATTCTTAAGTTTATTACATAGAAACGCTTTGAAGTGATATATTCAGGTTAGACATGGAAAATCTCGTTGTTCCTCTCTGGACTCCGGGCGTTTCCTTTAAAATCCTTGTGAAAATCACGCGGGCAAAGCTTATTCCCCCGTTGGGAACACCTTCCTACTAGCACGCACAGTATACCGTTTCAAGTCTTCAAGAGCGCCAAATGCCAACCAGTTTTCTTCGCGCAACTGAACAATCATGTGGCCGGCGCACTCAAAAGTCTCAAACATCATCTCCCCTTTGTATCATTTTGGCTACAGCGTTCTAGCTCGTGAGTCGTCCCCCTTTACTTGTCTTCGCTGTTCAGACTGCCTTCGCATACCATCCTAGTGAAACTTCTTTGCCGGTATGAGAACAGTTTGCAATCTAAACAAGGCTCGCATGCGTCTGATGGGATCTGACCCCAAACTACAGTCGACCATGCATAAATATAGCCAGTCCACTTTCAGCCTGCCTGCCTCGTTCTGATATGCACGATACATGCATGCTGTGAAGTGCAGCTGGTTTTCTTTATACGTGTCCCATTTCTGAAGCAGATCACTGCGGGAGAGGTAGGGGCCGGATTCCATTGATATTTTAAGAGCTCAAAGTACATGTAAAAGCACAGATCGATTTACTCGTCGGATGGCCAAGTTCTGAACCGAGAATCATGCGATGCAATTCCCAAGCACAGTCGTCTCTGAATCTCTGGTTCAGTGAAGCGCACATTCCCGGAATTCAGATCGCCGATCACCTACCCCCCCTACCTGCACGGCGACGGCCCCTCTTCCTCACACGAGCTCCAGCTTCATCGTGTAAACATGGCCGGCCGGTATATCGATCGAGCGCACGGGTCTGAAGGCCGCACTGTGCGCGTTCGCTGTAGAGATGGATCCGCACGTGCGCCGATGATCTATCCGTCTTTGGAAAATTCAGGGGAGCCATGCACGGATGCACCTGCTGTGTCTCCGCTTAAATGCTTTGCTCTATGAGAAATACTACATCAGATGCTGCTGTCTCCCGTCTTTACGATGCTACATGTGCATACCTACATGGTACTGTACGTATCTAGCTAGTATCCTCTTTGTGGCAACATGCAGCGACGAGGAGCAGAGCCAGTTCACAGTAGATGCAGAGGCTCGGTCGGGTATAGCTCAGCACCCATTAGTACCAAGAGGACCGTACATATACATGAAGGATCAATTTCGTGGAACTCGAGTGATCTGATCACTGACCTCGTCTCACCTCCATGCAACGTCCTAATACTGAAAGTACTTGTCGACCTTCGTCATCTGCATGCAGCACGCTCGAGAGGAATTTTTTTTTCGAAATGGAGGGTGTGCCGCAGCCTCTGCATCCACACAGCCGAGTTTTATTAATATGAAAAAATAGTAAGCACTAGGCTTTACAAAGAAATACATCGATCAACCAGAAGAACCACCGTCTAGGTGAAAACTCGCTACACTTACAAGCTTTCTGAAGGGGTGGACCAATCGGAGTCAATGCTCTGACCTCACGCACCTACGCACATCATCTAAATCCGGAGGCTTCTACCAGGCCACCCAACAGCGCGCCGAAAGTACAAACCGGTTCACCAATCCTCAGCGCACGCCGCATGCATACAACAGAAGCCGCTGCCACCATCTTCCACCATCCCATCTTCAGGAGCGCTCAACGTGATGACCTTGCAAGGCCTGCCATCGACATCGCCATGACGCCAGACAGCTCCACCATCATGCGCGAATCCATCATCATACGCTTGTCACCGAGACCTCGCTGCACCACGCCGCCGAGACTCGCCGTTGTCAACGTGGTAGATGTACACCGCTCCACTTATTGCATCCTCCCTCCAGCAGCAGCCCCAAAAACAATGCCCCCAAGAGGGAGAGCGGCACCGATAGCGTCGCCATTGTCCGACCCGGGAACCCCGGAATCTGAGGTTTCCCCCGGAGCACCGCGAGCGGGTAGACAGTAGCTGCAATGACGATGCCTTCAACAAGGGAACGGCGTAGGCGCCGCCATCGCCTGTCCTGACCGTGGCCGGAACTCGATTTTCATCGGTAGCCAGGCCTCCCGACTCGCCGCCAGAGCTAACTGTGGGATCTAGACCGCCACAGCCAGCCGAACGACCCTTCCGGCGGAGGAGGAGGCCGCGCCGCCGCTACGCCCGGAGCCGAAGCCCTTGGCTTCCTCTTGCAGCGAACGTAGCCCAGGAGGTTCATCGTGCGTCGTTGCCGTGACCGCCGTAGGTGCAGCAGATGCGAAGGACGCGGCCCGTCTGAGCCCATAAGGGTCCAGATCGAGCTCACGCATGCCGACCGCCGCCGCCAGCGCTCCGGGAGCCGCCTGACCGCCGTTCGTCCGAGGGGAGGTCGCTGCCGCGGTGCCGCCTCAGAATTGAACATCCACCGAGGGAGATCCGCCGCCGCCACCATGCCACACGAGCTTTGCCCGGCAACGCCCCCGGCGGCGGCGGCAGTAGAGGTAGGCTCGATGGGGGAGACGTCGAGGAGAGGCTGCCGGGGACGTCCTGGTGCGGCGCCTACTACCAGAGCTGCAATTGAGAGCTGCAACCAGGGGTATCCTGGAGCCGATCGGGCGCCTACTACAGAGAAAGGATACAGCACCGTGCCCTCAATAATTCAGAGACAGGCGTGATGTGCCTAGCTAGGGGGTCTAGAGTTAAGGCGCATGCACAAGAAACAACACGTATAGTACGTGTGATCGATGTGGACTTGTTAGCTCGTACGGAGTAGTTACCACAGTACGTATCGCTGTAGCATGCTTGCTCCGTCCGTGCGCACGCTAGACAGCAAAGCATCGATGCGAAGCTGATGTGTCCCGCTATACTATGTACACAGTGGCAACAAGGCCAAGCTGGCAAGCACCAAGCGACACGCGCACTGTGCTTGGTAGTTTTTTTTTTGAAAGCTAAACACTTGTATTCATACGTATAAGAAAGCAGTACAGATCCTAATACAAGCAGCTACGATACAGAGAGCAGCACTGCTGCAGATCATCTTCTTCAACCTCCAGGATGCCGAACACCCAAGACCTCCATCGTCGAGGACAACGCAGGATCCAGCCGCCGACAACCCTCTCCAACGGAGCGGAAGAACTCCTAGCCTGAAGGCTTTGACGGGCCGCATCAGCCACCAGCTCCGACGAGCTGGATCTGAAGCCGAAGATGGTCCATCGGCCGGGGGAGTCCCCCAAGCAACCTCCGCCCCAGATCCAGGGCCAGCGCCACCCCACCTCCACCGAGGTGGCCGGATCTTCAACCTGCAAGCCTCGATCCCGCGCAACAGCAGCCTCCCATCCCCTCCGCACGCCTCCAGAACACCAACCAGAACGCCAACCGCAAAGAAAACACCAGCACCGGAGGAAGCACCAGTGGAGCAGGGCAGCAGCCAGCCGCCGCCGTCGAAGACGACGACGGGAGCGAGGGGAGGCTGCGCCCCAACAAAACCACTGTGCTTGGTAGTTGAGTTGGGGAAAGACCACCCGGTGTAAAATCGGGTCGACGATCGACCAGATATTTGGGAAAAAGGTCCATCTTAAACATTGAACACGTAAGGTTGGACGGACTGAAGCCTAAAGTCAAAATTCTTCGCAACCTGAAATATTTGACTTCCGTCTAAATCACTGAAAATGTTTGCTTTACGAGAATGTGACGACCCTAACCAGGATTGCAGACTACTCTCACCGACCCCACCTGCAAGAACCGTCTTACTCAATCTGGCGGATGCAAACAAGTGCGCATCACGGTGCAGGAGATCACGACGGCTCCCAGGCGTCGGATGATTTGGCAGAGGAGACCAGTAGCAAGGTGAGGCTGCTGGCCACGGTCGACCCCGAGCGGCTCCGGCGCCACCTCTGCAAGGTCACCTACGTTCGACCTGTCGGTGTCCCTCCCGTCGCCCTCCAAGGAGAGTGGCGGCAAGAACGGCGACCCCTCCATCGCCCTACTCTCCACCCTGCATCTCCAAGAGGAGGCGCAAGGGCGGCCTGTTAGAAATACAATGGTTGTAATGGAGCAGCCGCGGCATGAGCTACGAACTAATAGTAGTAGTTGATGATGGGGCTGCGTCTCGATGACTGATGGAACGACGTGGCGTACCGATTCCAAGTTTTGGGAGAAGAAATTGCGCAAGCGGTCAATGTGGACACCGCAGACCACCGTACGCCGGAACAAGTAGTGCGAGGAAGTGGACGCCGAAAACTTGGTTTTGTCCTGGTTGCTAATCGAGAGCGGAGAGAACTGCGGTGGCGAGGAAATTGCCGGTGACCCGAGATTGGACAGTGAAACGTGAGGTAGAAGATATATACTCCCTCCGTGTCAAAAAGTAAGACGTTTTAGCTACTTACCACACACATGTATCTAGACATGTTTTAGTGCAAGATTCATGTGAATCTTGCACTAAAACATGTCTAGATACATGTGTGTGGTAAGTAGCTAGAGAGTCTTACTTTTTGACACGGAGGGAGTATATGACATGTGGGATATCTTAGTCACCGCAGAATAGCAAATTATTCAATTTGAGTTATGTTTTTAGTGAAAAACTGATTCAAAGTTTAAAATAGATGGGGATATAGAAGCGAATGACATGCATGGACTTCGACTTCAAAGTTCGATCCGCCTGACCTCTCTCCAAGTTCAAAGCTTAAAATGAACTTCTTTCCTGTTATTTGTGATCGCGGGGCGTCTTTTGCGGAAGATTAATAAGCAGAGAACAATTCGATTGTTCTGCGATGAATCGTGATTGGGTTTACAATATTTGGAATGTTGGATCTTTCCCGCCGATCGATCGAAAGGTAGGTGGGTCGGTGGTGGCACTGATTCTAACAGTGGAATTCCCCGGCAGCGCACGCACGCACGCGCACGCACACTGTGGCTCTTTCTGAATTCTGTACGGGCAGCCAGGCCCCAGTCCCGTCACTTCAGGTTCAGCTGGCCCCACCGCCCTCACTCACTCTGCCCAATAAACGCCACTGAATTCAACTGAACTGAGCACATCGACGACGTCAGAAAAGCGAAACCACACGCGCGCTCGCGCATCACAGCACGAGAGCACCGCCATGCCACTGTCCGCCACCGTCGTGCTCCTCCTGTCGCTGCTCACCGTGGCCGGGGCGGCCATGGACCCGTCTGAGCGCGAAGCCCTGCTGCGCGTCATGGAGACCGTCTCCTCCGACCGCGACTGGCGCACCTCCTCCGGCCCCGACCCCTGCGCCGCCCCCTGGCCCGGCCTCGAGTGCAAGCCGGACCCCTCCTCCACCTCACGTCTCAAGCACGTCACGCGGCTCGACTTCGGCGTGCCGCCAAACCCGGCGTGCAAGCCCACGGCGGCCTTCCCCACCCACGCCTTCTCCTCGCTGCCGCACCTCCAGTCCCTCTTCCTCGTCGACTGCTTCACCAACCCGTCCACGCCCACCCGCCTCGCGCTGCCCCCCGCCGCCAACCTCTCCGCCTCCCGCCTGCAGCAGCTCAGCATCCGCTCCAACCCCTCCCTCTCCGGCGCGCTCCCGCCGCAGCTCGCCGCGCTCCGCTCCATCCAGGTGCTCACCGTCGCCCAGAACGCGCTCGTCCGGGGCGAGGTCCCGCGGGGCATCGGCGAGCTCCGCGGCCTCGTCCACCTCGACCTCAGCTACAACTCGCTCACGGGCCCCATCCCGGCCCGCATCGGCGAGCTCGCCAGCCTCGCGGGGCTCGACCTCAGCTACAACTCCTTCTCGGGCCCCATCCCACGCGAGCTCGGCGGCCTCTCCCAGCTCCAGAAGCTTGATCTCAGCTCCAACAACCTCACCGGCGCCGTCCCCGCCGCCGTCGCCGGCCTAAAGTCGCTCACTTTCCTCGCGCTGAGCAACAACGGCTTGAGCGGCCGTCTCCCCGCCGGCCTCGCCGGGCTCCGGGACCTCCAATACCTGATCATGGAGAACAACCCGATGGGCGTGCCGCTGCCGCCCGAGCTGGGCGGCATCGCGCGTCTGCAGGAGCTCCGGCTCGCCAACTCCGGCTACTCGGGTCCATACCGGAGACGTTCGGGCAGCTGTCGAGCCTCACCACGCTGTCGCTGCAGAACAACAACCTCACCGGCAGGATCCCGCTGGGGCTGAGCCGGCTGAAGCGCATGTACCACCTGAACCTGAGCAAGAACGGGCTGGACGGCGCCGTGCCCTTTGACGGCGCCTTCCTCAGGCGCCTCGGCCGGAACCTCGACCTCAGCGGCAACCCGGGGCTCTGCGTCGATGACGACCGGACCGTCGTCAAGGATGTCGGCGTCGGCTCCTGCCGTGGAGCCAGTGGCGACGACACCTCCGCCGCGGCCGCCGTCGGTAGATCGATCAGGGGAGATGTCGCGAGGAGTGACGCCCTCTGGGCCGCCCTGCTCCGGCCATCTTCAGCCTCCGTGTTGCTCTGCTGCCTCTTGCTCCGATGATTGTTTCCTCTCCCGCGTAATTGCACCACTAATTGATCATCACTCTGTATGTAATTGTGTCGCTGATGCGGCTTTGTAAGGTTGATTTGTGTCGCCGCGACAAGAATCGTGCTGCTGATTCGATGGGCACGTGGGCGCGCATATGTTTTTCTGTCTCGTGGGCCCAGCGGTCAACCAAAGCGCCGGGGACTGGCCAGACTGCTAATCTGTGCTGTCTTCCCGCCTTCAAACTCTGCTTGGCCCGCACTGTAGTTGTGGAGCCGATCGGTCACACTGCGATTTGCATCAGCTTTCAGTCGCTGATCTCGCTGTAGCATTTGACCTCGCTCTGGCTTTATGCTTGCCATTTAGCTACTCAAGGCTACGGTCGGAGGGTTAATTTGGAGGAGAGAAACACGGTGGATCATGGACAGATTGCACAGAGCTTTTCGATTTGTAATCTCTAGACTATCACGACGCTTTCAACTTCTTTATTTCGTATCCGCGTTTCATAAGTTTTCTCGACTTGCTCGGCAACCAAATTGTGGGAGAAGTAAAGAAGTTTAAAAAACAAATGTTTTTTGTTGTTGTATTTGTCTTGTCTATGTTTTATGGCATCCGATTCTAGTTTGGTGGCGAGAGAATCAACTTATTTCATATAAAATAATCGTTTGTCTTGTCGATATTGGAATAATTATTTTATCTGACCGATAAATATAGTTAGTCCCGAATGTCAAAAAATACAGCACTCGAGATGTAAAATACATTTGCTTGCAATCCTTGACGTATTTTGTTCATCTGCACTCTTCAGTATGATATGGTTTATGTAGCTATTGGAACTATAGTACGACAGATGGCAATATGGCCTCATCGGATCGTAGGATTGATCCTACGCACTTGAGCCTAATGGCTTGTTTGGTCTAAAGGCAAAATGGAGGATTAACAGATCAATAGGAAAATTTTCTGTGATGGCATTATTCATTCGTTTGGTTTAAAGAAATAGATCGAAGAGAAAACACAGGAATCCATTGAGCTCGGTTCAAAAGGAAAACCGCGGGAATTTTGCAATTCACATCGAACTCTTTGTCAAATTTCTACGCACTATTAAAAAGGCTACGGGGTGGAGGGGTCGTCTGATGTCTCATGCAGCTAAGCTTGAGCTTGTTAGGAGCGTCTTAGCGAGCATTCCTATTTACCTGTTAAGTGTAATTAAATTCCCTAAATGGGCGATAGCCTTGATCAACTCACAGATGGCACATTGCTTGTGGGATGATTACGAGGACATTTTAAGTATCACTTAGCAAATTGGGGGCTAGTTGCGCAGAAGAAAGAATATGGGGGCTTAGGTATCCCTAATATTGCTGAAATGAACTTATGTCTTCTAGCTTCTTGGGTAAAGAAATATAATCTTGATGGTAATAAAATGTGGAAGCAAATTATTGACCATAAGTACCAAGTTAATTGCCCTAATATTTTTGCTTGCTCTACTTTGGGGGTTTCTCCTTTCTGGAAAGGAGTCCTCTGGGCAGCTAATGCTGCTAAGTTAGGGTACCAATGGAAAGTGGGTAATGGCAAGAAAGTCAAGTTTTGGGAAGACCAGTGGTTTGGTAATTCCAGCTTGGCTGTTCAATACTGGGATGTTTATATCCTGGCAAATGAACAGAATGTTACTGTTGCGGAGGTTTGGGATGGAGTGAATTTAAAAATCACTTTTAGAAGGTGTTTCGATAATAAACTAATGATGCAATGGTATGAGATTACTCAGATAGTTCAATCTCTTAACATTATTGAAGAGGATGATGCTATTCTGTGGAAATTCGAATCTAAAGGGGCGTACTCAGTCAGCTCCATGTATGCTGTTATTAATTTCAGAGGTGTTGTACCTACTCATGTGCATGCGGTTTGGCGGATAAAAGTTCCTCCCCGGATTCATTTTTTCCTGTGGCTAGTCTCTCACAATAAAATCCTAACTAGGGATAATTTGTGCAAGAGACAAAATGTCCATGACTTAACCTGCCTTTTCTGCACTGAGCCTGAAACTTGTAGCCATTTACTTTTTACTTGTAATGTGGCTGCGTTGGTTTGGGCTGAGATTAGTAGATTGACGGGTGTAGCTGTCTCCCCTGCAAATTATGAAAGAATTGCTAGTCTGTGGCTTAGCGAAAACAAACATGAGGTTGTGAATGTTGTCCATGCAGCCGTTATGTGGGTGCTATGGAAATGTAGAAATAATCTCTGTTTTAATAATGAGCCGTGGACTGGCATGCAGGTGATATGGAGAAGCTTAGCTTCTACACTTTCTCTGTGGGCGATCTTGCTCTCCGGCGATGCAAAAGCTCGAATGATGGAAAACGTCGCCGCTGTGGAGATGCTGGCAAGAAGCCCTCCCCCGCTGATCTGGCGAGATCCAGGGTGAGGGACCCGGTGAAGATTGGTCTCAAGAACTGCTTGGGTCCGCACTGTGATCCGCAAGATGCAGAGTGGGAATCCACTACGCGTGGGCTAGCTCGTACCTGGAAGCTGCCAAGCTGGTGATGGTCGAAAATGGCAGGAACTGGAAGGTGATCAGCAAGCAGTGAATCGGTTATCCAGTTTCTCCCTCTTGCGCGTTTCCCTGCTGGTAGTTGGTCGTTCTTGTTCTGTGTAGTGGTGTGAGGTTGTATCCCTCCAGACTTTTAGCTTGTTCTGTTGTTGCTTTACGCACTTTCTGAGATCAACATTCAGCTGTTGCTCTGAGTTCTGTAAAACCGAATGATGTAAGACCTGGGGTTTCATTTCTTGAAATGGAACTGGGGCGAGGCCCTTTATTTCTAAATTTCTACGCACGAAGAACGAGATTGAGATCTTTAGTGGCATAATAAGATCTTATTATACTTTCGCATGTGGTTGGACTTGGATTCCTGTATTTTTTTTTCAAATTTCTACAGACTTCATGCATAGAAATCTATTCGTAGGAATTTGGTTAGCACCATTCATTTGATCTAAAGACAATACATAGGAAAGAATCCTAAGTATTGAAATCCTACAAAAATCTTATGAAATTCTTGCAATCCAAAGATTCCTTTGGAGTGTACCCTGGGAGATAATGTGCATGCAAATAAAAATGGATTTCGAACATTACCGTAGTGTAGATACACAATATGGTTATACTACATTCAAAATTGTGAACTAATGTATCTCCCTATCTCTATCTGCAAGCCGGTATAAAAGCTCTGAAACCTGGACTCTCTCAATATTGACCTCATGCCTACCACCTCCTTTTACCATTTCATTCCTAGTTGCTACTGCCAGGTGGACTCCAACGACCCCCATTAGTTCTCAACAAAGCAATGATGAATTGCAAAGTTGCTTCCTCGAGATGAAGTGAGAGCATGGTGTACAAAACGACCGGGGTAGGAAGACATAACGGTTTATGAAGGGATGAGTTGGAGGAAAAATAGTTGACGTGGCCGAGTAAGAGCTAGTGGCATGGTGATTGGGCGAACCAGCAAGTGCATGTTGTAATTTTGGTTATTCTTTGGCAGTGTCTGATGCCTCCTATGCCTAAACGTATCAAATTCAAATCCAGAGTATGCATAGATGGACCAAATATTTCACACAATAGGAGTAGATAATCGAAATACAATGACGTAAGGTGAGGAAGAAGCTATTTATCTTTCAATTAGGTAAGGATCCTACTTATAAAAGATTTTGGTGGTAGGTAATGAGATGAAGACATCGGTACTCCGCTAGGTCAATATAAAAGAACCCATTGTGAGGTTGGTACTCACGTATGTCAAATTCTAGGAAAACATGCATGAATTTCATGAGATTGTTTCACCTCATGTAGGTCAGAGGCCATGGGAGCTTTAAATTCGTGATGAATTTTCGGATCCTATTTGCATTGAACTACGTCAGGTTATGAGGAATTTCCGAACCATGTTGGATCTCGATAATAAGATGATGCACCTAGCTAACGTAAAATTTATTTGTAAAGACGGGTAACATATTTGGGTAGAAAAAGAAGTGAGTTGAGTAGAACAATTTCACCTAAATTTCAACATACCCTTACTTTGTTTTTTGCATAATTGCGCCACTAATTGATCACCCTGTATGTAATTGTGCCGCTGGTGCGGCTTTGTAAGGTCGATTTGTGTCGCCTCGACAAGAATCGTGCTGCTGATGGGCGCGCATATGTTTTTCTGTCTCGTGGGACCACCAGCGGTCAAGCAAAGCGCCGGGGACTTGCCGGACTGCTAATCTGTTGTCTTGAAATTCTGCTTGTGTCCACTACTGACTACTGTAGTTGTGGAGCCGATCGCTCATGCATGCATCATGCATGAGTCGAGCTGCAATTTGCATCAGCTTTCAGCAGCTGATCTCGCTGTAGCATTTGACCTCGCTCTGGCTTTATGTTTGCCACTCAACTGCTCAAGGATACGGTTGGAGAGTTTTGGAGAAGAGAAAGACGGTGGAAGATGGACAATTGGCAAAGTTGTTCTTGTCTGATCAAGTTAAGATTGCACACAACTTTTCAATTTGAAATCTCTAGACTATCACGACGTTTTCAACTTGTTTACTTGTAGTCACGTTTCATAAACGATCTTGATTTGCAAACCAGGCAAATTGTGGGATCAATAAAAAGTTTCAAAAATAATTTTTGTTGTTGTTTACTTTTGGCTTGTCTAGTTTATCGCATTCGGCTCTGATTCTACTATGGTGCGGACACAATGGTGATAAGATAGAAGGTGCTTGCATTTAGGGCAACGACGACCTATAGCTACCAAAATGGAGGAAGATGGACAATCTTCTACTATGTGTCTCTACTGTGCAAGCTAGAATAAAAGATACAAAATATGGACTCTCTGTCGTACTTACCAATATTGACCTCATGCTAAATTGCTAATGAGATGCATCGATGGACGACCACCTCCTTTTACCATCTCTGAGACGTTCAGGTCGTTAGTGTTGCCCCTATGAAACCACCAACCAACCAAGTATCCATATGTTCTTTGTTCCATATCCTTTTCATTCGTAGTTGCTACAGCGAACACGTCTCTAGCGACCCCCATTAATTCTCAGCAAAGCAGCTAGGAAGAACATAGTTGGTTCCTCGAGATGAAGTGAGATCATGGTGTGCAAAACGATTGGGGTAGGAAGGCAGAACGGCTTATGGAGCGGTGAGTTGGATGGAAAATAATTGATGTGGCCGAGTAAGAGCAAGTGGCATGGTGATTGGGAGAACTTACAAGTGCATGTTGTAATTTTTGTTATTCTTTGGCAGTTTCTGATGCCCTATCCCTAAACCTATCAAACTCAAATCAAGAGTGTGCATAGACGAAACACATATTTCACACAATAAGACTACATAATCAAAATACAAAGACGTAAGCTGAGGAATAAGCTATTCCTCTTTCAATTAGGAAAGGCTCCTCCTTATAAAAGATTTTGATGGTAGGCAGTGAGATGAAGACATTAGTACTCTGTTAGGTCACGTTAGGTCAATATTTAAGAACCCCTTATGAGGTTGATACTCATGTATGTCAAAGACTACGAAAACATTGAAGATTCATGAAATTTAATGAGCTTGTTTCACTTATGTAGGTCAGAAGCCATTGGAGGTTTAAACTGATGACGCTTTTTCCGATCCAAATTTCCTTCAGCTATATCAGGTTATGATAGCCTTAAACTAATATTGAATTTCCTAAGTTATTAATATAAGTTAGATGTTGGAGCTAGATAATAAGATGATGCACCTAGCTAACCCGCGAACATTTTTTCATAACAGCTTGAACATTTTTTTTATGAAAGCGCGAAAAATTATTTCTAACCATTTGAACATTGTTGAATTTTACGAACATTTGTTTTACATTCATGAACATTTTTTTTAACCCCTGAACATTATTTAAAATTCATGGAAATCTTTTGAATTAATGAATAACATATTCACATATATTTTCAAACTTCACGAACCTTTTTCAATTTCGTGAACATTAACATTTATGAAATTCATGACCACAGTAAGTCGTCAAACATTTTTTTCCAATTCGTGAATATTTTATATTTTATTTTTTAAAATGTGAATTTTTATTTCACTAAAGTTTCCAAAATTAATACTGTAGAAAAAAAAGCTAGACAGAAAAACCGAACCGTTTTTTCCCAGCAGACAACAGCGCAAGCGAACGGAAAAAAGGAAAATAAGCGCAACAAGCGAGTTTGCCGGGACGCGAGTTAGCTGGGCCGGCCCACCCTGGCTACGCTTCATCTCGATCGGGGCAGCGTGAAGAAATGATGGAAAGATCTCGCTCAAGAAAGAGAAAAATTCAGCTATAGTACTCAAACTTACAGATGTGTCTCAGTTTGGTCCACGCACTTCGGAATACCCGAAATACGGTGCCTATACTCGAGTAGTTGTTCCAGTTTGGTCATTCCGCAATTTTTCATACAGTATTGCGCTGACGTGGCGTACGGTACAGAACACGTCAGCGACACGCAGGCGGACAGCGTGGCGGAAGAGGAACGTATGGTTAAATTGCGGAAACATCCTGCCATTCCTATCAATTTCATTCCCGACACCACACCGCCACCACCAATTCCTTGTCGTTTTCATCGACGAGTTCAAGGAGGGAGGCGATACGTTGGCGCTGCGGCTGTCGGGGATCAACCGGCGGCGCGATGGCGTCTTCGTCGCATGGCCAGCCACCGCCGCACGCGCCGCCAGATGGTCGGTCGTCAGCGTCGGTTGGGGCCGGGCTGCGTGACGTGCTCTGGGCTCCGGGGCGGCGGCGGCCGGAGGAAGGGCAAGCTTTATCACCTGGCCGTGCTGGCGGCGGCGGCCGGAGGAAGAGCTTGAAGGCGGAGTCCGCACTTGTGCTGGCAGGTCGCCAATCGCCGCCATGGGAGCTGGTTGGGAGACGTCTGAGCGACGTGCCTTTGGCACCGGAGCAGCGGCGGGTGGATGCTTCTCCACCACTGTATGGTATGATTTCCCCTGTTTCCCCTCTTTTCCCCTCGATTTTGACCTCTGATTCGAAGTTTTAGGTGTTAGCATTGTCATGGGGTTAGGGTTCAAGCCGGTCCATGTGTTTAGGGGTTCGGGATGGGTGAAATTGGGGGTTTGGTTGGGGTTTAAGCAAAATTCCTTTGCAAGAATCATGCTGAGAACTTGTTTATCTGATCGCTGACCGTGTTGTATTGGGTGTGCCACTCACAGCAATCTGTAAGCAAATGTTGAAAAATGACACCTTTTACGTTAGCAATTGGTGAAAATGACACCTTTTACTAAAGATCTTTGTACTCTGCCTTCTTAATCTTAATAAAGATCGTTGTTCCCTTAATCTTATGCTAGCAATTGGTGAAAAATGACACCTTTTACACATTAGTTAGCAAAGTAATATTTTTCTGTAAGCAAATGTTGAAGGATTTTGTGTTTGCAATGTAGGTAAAGGCAGTTGTCACTTCTCTATGGAAATAAACCATGGTGGTTACTTCTTGTGTGGTGGCAAAAAACAGAGAATATGCGCGTGGTCACTCACAGTGGTTTGATTACTGTGACATTGACAATTGGATCTATTTTATGATTGAGAATATGGTGCAGGAGATGGGCTATGAGTTTGGGGGCAGAATTAGAGTATACTGGTGTGTTCCTGGTATCCCAATTTGGAGGAATGGTCTCAGAGAGATCAAGAAAGGAGATGGCAGGATGATTCAGAACATGGTTTCATGTGTTAGGCATGGAGAGCACCATCAGCAACTATTTCTTGATCATGACAACAGCATTGTCTCATTCATTTCACCAGTCGAAGTGCACTCTGATGACGAAGATCTGCCAGTGCCTTACTATGCTGCCGTGAAGATGGAGCATGATGATGTGGTGCGGTACCCACTGGCCCAACTGCCAGCAGTTATCAGTCCTATTAGGCCACTCCAGATTGTTCAAGCATCCGAGAGCCTGCAAATTATGCAAGCACCAGAGAGCTCCTCGGATGAAGATGATGCTGAGTACAACATCCCAGAGCCCCTCAACCAGGAGAGATAGTGCACCCGTACTTCGAGCGCAGAGGGAGTAGAGTAAGGAAGGCATTGAACATGGCTTCAGCACAAGAAGAGGCTGGTAAAGGTGCAGATGAAGATTCTGATTCAGACTACACACCTGAAATTTGTGACTCTGATTTTGAATTAGATGCTGGTGATGATGACCTGTTTGACAGAAATGTAGATGAGGGAAAAGGTAAATCAATCCAGAGAGAGGTTGAAGATAATACTGAAGGTGATGACTTGTATTTTCCCGATTCAGATGAAGATGAAGTGCGACTGAATTTCAAATCTTTCAGAGAAGAGGACCTGAGCTGTCCTGGTTTCCATGTAGGCCAAACCTTCCAGTCTGTGCAGCTACTTAGGAAAGCTATCAGAGAGTATAGTTGCAAAGAGAGAGTTGACATAAAGATGCCAACCAACGACAAGAGAAGGTTGTGTGCAAGGTGTGAGGATGAGGATGAGGATGGCATTGTGTGCACATGGTATTTGTGGGCCTCTTTCGACAGCAGAAGTAAGTGCTTCATGATCAAGAAGTACAATCCAGACCATAGTTGCTCAAAGACTGATAGAGTGACTGCCTTCACTGCTCCATTTGTGGCAAACAAGTATATTGATTCCTTCAGAGCAGATGAAAACATGAACATGAAGAATTTCTCTAGAGTTGTGCAGAAAGACTGGAACATGACGGTCTCCAGGAGCAAGCTGAGAAGGGCGAAGAGGCTTGCTAAGAAAGTAATTGAAGGAGATGAAATTGAGCAGTACAATACCATGTGGGATTGCGCAAATGAAGTTAGAAGATCTAACCCAGGAAGCACTTTCTATGTGTCTGTTGATCAAGAGATATTTTCCAAGGCTTATTTATCTTTAGCAGCTTGCAAAATTGGTTTCATGCAAGCATGTAGGCCAGTAATATGCCTAGATGGATGTCATGTGAAGACAAAATATGGAGGGGTTTTACTGTCAGCTGTTGGGATGGACCCAAATGACTGCATATACCCCATTTCAATGGCAGTAGTTGAGGTCGAGAACACTGAGTCATGGAAGTGGTTTCTTTCAACTCTAAAGAGAGATCTGGGTATCATAAACACCAAGCCATGGACTATAATGTCAGACAAGCAAAAGATATTTTCTAACTGTTGTTTCATTGCATTCCAGACGCATTCCACAAAATTTATTCAGTGCATTTACAGCTTCTAACTGATACTCCTCTTGGACAGGGCCTCATCAAAGGTGTAAGAGAATTTTTCCCTGATGCAGAACACAGATTGTTCACGAGTACAACCTGTGTGCCATTTATTATCTCACATACATATCACAATGCAATGGGTAAAATAAAGGATCACATAAACATCATTTTTCTGGCATAGATAACTGGCACAAAGTTGTATACATAGATAACCAGCTTGTTCACGAGTACAACCATACAAGCATCACTTCTGCTAGCACTACCTAAACATCACTTCTTCAGTAGCAGCAGCAGAAACAGCATACACATCACGACGACAATAGCCATGATGAACTTCATCAGGAACACTATTTCCCTCCCTACTGCTAGAATCGAATCTACTTGGAGCTTGGTGAAGTTCATGGGAGATCCATTTGCACAAATTGCAGGCACATTCCCCCTGACAATCTTGCTAGATCCATTATTTGCCATCTTCGCCTCTCTTGCAGCCATCAACACCTCTCTCTTATCATTTGCTGCAAAAAAAAATGCTACAACAGCTTCATCATCAACAAGGATGCGCTTGTCACACAGATAAACTACATACTCGAGCTCCCACTTCCAAAAGTCACAAGTTACCTACGAATCAAGAATTGAAATAGTCAAATTAGTAACAAATAATGCCACTTGCACTATGTCACAACATTTGCAGAGCTCCAAGCAGATAAACATACTGAATAACCCGCTACTTACTCCATGGTTGCGACAAGAGAAGAACACCCAGCCCTCATGGTCGTCGGTGTTCGAGACCCACTGCTTCACCTTTGTACCACAGTCCGGGCACTCGATGATGGGCAATGGAATTGTCCCCGGCGGAGGATCGAAGAACGGACAGAGCTCGATGTCGACATGCCGCCCTGCGAAGCGACGACGACGGCAAAGGCCAGCGGCGGCAGGCGACGAGCTAGGGATTTGGGGATTTGGGAGAAGACGAGCTAGGGATTTCGGGTCGCTCGGTCAGTCGCTCGGTCTGGGCTCGGTCGGTGGAGCCAGTCGGGTTATACTCACTCAGAAATTTGAACCCTGCAGCTGTCACGCGTACATACGGTCTACGCCACGCTGTCCATCCACTTTTTGCCCAAGTGTCGCTGACGTGTCACCTTCCGTATGCCACGGCAGCGCAATACTGTACGAGAAAATGCGGAATGACCAAACTGAAACACTGGGTCAAGTACAGGCACCGTATTTTGGGTATTCCAAAGTGCGTGGACCAAAGCGAGACACCGCTGTTAGTTCAGTTATTGTAGCTGAATTTTTCTCCTCAAGAAATGTACGTGCAAGACTGTGAGCGCATGTTTCGTGTGTCGGCCCTACGGCTTATTTCGACCTAAAAGGCAACGATACCCTGGCGGTGCAGAGCACACGTGGTGTGGGCGTTAGAGGAGCTAAACATTATTATATTACATATATGAAGCAGAATGTTCTAAACATAATTTGGTAGACCTCGGTTCAAATTTTAGGGAGAATCTTGGAAATGTCTCCATCATCACGTTGGTCAAACTCGTGTAGCAAGTTGGTTACAAGTACACAGATCTGGAGGTTCTCGAGTTCTCAGATATATATAGATGCCTCGTTAAAAAAGAAAAAATACTCACTCCGTCCCAAAATAAGTGTCTCAAGTTTACACAAAAGTGAATGTATCTATACATATTTTATGTCTAGATACATCCACTTTTTGACAAATATAAGACATTTATTTTTGGACGGAGGAAGTATATAGAAGCATCGCTAGTTCGGCATCTCTTCTTGTACAATTTTTTTTTCTTTTCCGAAATGGAGATCGCTGCCCCAACCATCGATGTTGTGCCTCCTATACCATCGATGATCAACCGGATCACCTTGTTTCTCAGACCTGTATCCTTCAATGCTCCTGACATGAATAAACCTCTTCTTTCTCCTATTCTTTCTCAGATCAACGATACAGACGCATTGTTAGTTTTGTGAGATGACATATGACTATATGAGTTTGGTGAAAAGGGCGGCCAGATTAAGAGGCTACTTCCATCATCTGGGGATTGAGACCGAGGGATAAGAGATAATGTGCCTGTGTAGGAGGGAGAGGCATGATGGTTGTGTCAACTTGGGAGTAGAAGTTGTATATCCAGTTATCCATTGGTAGTTCCTTGTGCCTCCTATGCCTAATATGCAATACTATGTAGATACTGATTCAAATAATGCAAAAAATAAGATTGGATAATCCCAATACAGAGAAGTAAGATGAGGAACCACTATCCATCTTTGGCTTAGGGGCAGCTCTTGCTCCTTATATAAGACTTGGTGATAGGTAATGACACGAAGTCCTTGGTTCCCCATTAAGTAAGCGAAGAGTTTATTGGCTATGAGCTTTGTACTGAGGCGAGGTCAGAGCCTATCAGAGATTTTAATCAAATGATGAATTTCCTTAGCTTGTTTCTTCTCGATTATTCCATCCATTTCAATTTAATTGACTTGCTATTCATCACATGTGGATATATCTATACATGTAACATGTCTAGATGCATCCACATTTTGTACATAGCAGTCAATTAAATTAGAACGGAGGGAGTAGGTGAGAAGCTACGAGGGACTGAAACAAATGATTGATTTATCTCGTCTAGGTCAGGCAATAAGTAAACGAACGATGAATTTCACTTTTCCAAAAACAAATTGATCTTCAGTTTGACACCAAGATTATCACCTAGCTAAAATATTTTCCAAGTGCAAAATTCATGAAATTGGGAATTCACCTGTTTAGCTTAAATTCTTTTGTTGTTGTTGTTGCAAAAAGCTTATCCATGTCATCTCTTGGGACATCCGGTCTCAATAATAAGGCAACGTGTGCCGACGTTCCCGATCACAGTTCTCAGATTGCTCTAAAACTCGAAAAACTATTTCAACCACACGACCAGCTTTCACAGCCCACAACCAAAACAATCGCATTTGCACTTGCTCTAACCTGAGCCCATGACGTCGACGGAACAATTTGCCAGGAACGATTCGATCGGGTATACGCCCTACTTTGACGTAAAAGGCTCTCGATACCCTGGCGTTTTGCGGTGGAGGAGCAAGCAATGAAAGCTGCTCTGGTCGTGCTCGCCGGGCGGAGCGACGTGACGAACTGAAGCGCGGGATGGCGCCGGCAGTTTTTTTTTTTTGCGAAACACAGTAAAACGTAGACGCTCACATACAGGTGCACACACTCACCCATATGAACGCACACACGCACACCCTACCCGTATGAGCACCTCCGAAATATTGAGCCGGCGGTCGGGTCTTGAGATTGACGAAGTCACCACAGGCGCCTCGCTGTCGACGGGAACGTCGCCTCCCACTGAAAAATATTCCGTCTAAATGAGAAACACCAATGACAAATCTAGGATTTGAACTCTGGTGGGCCGAGGGTGCAACCACCCTTCTAACCATCTTGCCACAGACAAGTTCTCATGGCGCCGGCAGCTGGGCAGTGGCGTTGCGGCACATAAGTGGTCAGTACTCAGTAGTAGCGATTTTTTACAAATATGACCCCCTGCCCAACGTATTTCAAAACTAGCCCGGCCCCACCAATTTTCGTGTGTCAAATATGGCTTAGGCAGGAAACACAAAAGGCGACACGTGTATTCCGCCAGCACATCGGGCGGAAAGGCACGCACTACAGGAATGAACCTATGTGACGACGACAGTAATCTACACCGATGGCTTTTTGTCGGGGTCATCGAAGTAGACCCCGACGCGGCCAGCTCGACGACGTGGCCGTCGGCGTAGGCTGTATACGCCGATGGCCACCCACGGCGTAGAATTTGCCATCGGCGTAGTCCTCACCAGGCCGTCGGCGTATACAGGTCGTCGGCGTAGTGTCAACCTGGGCATTAGGTGTAGTCGTAGCTCTAGCTACACCAACGGCTTTGCCGTCGGCTTAGTTTCCATACTTTTTAAAATCTTTATTTTTTATGTATATATCTACACCGACGGCTTTGCCGTTGGCATAGTTACCATATTTTTTTAAATCTTCATTTTAAAAACACATAGCTACGCCGACGGCACAGCTACCATGTTTTTTTTAAATCTTCATTTTTATGTATTTTATTTAGTACTCTCAATTAAGTTTAATTGCCATCGGCGTAGAGCCTGCGTGCTGTTGTGACTTGCCGCCGTACAATCTCGCGGAAGGTCTCTTCCCGCCATCGTAGTATACGGAAGGTGACTTTGTGCTATTTTACTGAGCACCTCTGCGTCCACTTTACGCCGACTCGGAAGGAGACACGTGACCTTCCGCCGTCTGGAACGGCGCGAAGTGACTTTCCGCCAACTGGTTTGGCCGTAAGACACGTGCCGCCTTTTGTACTTCCCGTCAAGGCTAGATTTAACGAAA
This sequence comes from Poa pratensis, assembly GCA_947311845.1. Classification (NCBI taxonomy): domain Eukaryota; kingdom Viridiplantae; phylum Streptophyta; class Magnoliopsida; order Poales; family Poaceae; genus Poa; species Poa pratensis. The sequence goes on along the minus strand of CAMZMU010000060.1, from coordinate 42,703,264 downwards.
AAAATCGGTGGGGCTAGTTTTGACAAATACGTTGGGCAGAGAGTCATATTTGTGAAAACATCCAGTAGTAGCTGGATGGAGGAGACGGCTGAGTGGATGGGTAGTCTTGGATCGTGTGCCTTTGCCCTGCATCTGCATATGCTTCAGATTTGAGGAGCTTCTGCAGGAGATGGACGGCACCTGAGACATCGTCATCTCGCTCTGGTACCCTTTTTTTTTTTTTTTGAACAATGCTCTGGTACCGTTTGTGCTTCCCGAGCAAAATAGCGTACAGCTACTCACCTGCATCCAACGCAGATGCCGTCTATTTCAAGACTCCGTTTTCTCACTTAGAAAAGCATATCCAATCTAATTGCATCTTTTACTGATAGTCGCCACTAAAAGTTCTTTATTAACTACTCCCTTCGTTCGGAAAAGGATGTCACAAAAATGAACTATAGATAGATCATTTTTGTGACATCCTTTTCCGAACGGAGGGAGTAGATAATATATTGTCCCGATTCTTGAAAATATAGTGTATTTAAGAGAAACATGGTGTAGGTGTCTTCAGTTTTGAACCTAATTTTACAAGCACAGTACTATTTTTTTGTTGAAGTCGTGGCAGGAGCTCTGCCTTTTCGATTATATAGAATTAGCAAATACTACTATTATTAGAAGCACAATACTACTATTATTACTCTTTCCGACCACAGACGCTCCGATCCGGGACTGCTTCGAGTCCACGATGTGTCGGCCCGATCAGGTTCTCGTGCAAATGCTGCGCTGGAGGTTGTTGTGTTCGTTCATCCATCCATAATTTCTATCGATCGATAAGTTCTGTAGCTATCATGGTTCTGAGTAATTTGCACTTGTAGCTACTATTATTACAGTACGTACGTCTGTAGCAACCTGATGGAAGAATTTGCACTTGTAGTTGTAGATTTGAGGTTTCGTCCGGTTGTGATCATGTTCCTACTCGAGTTAACAATGCTTCCATCCTAGTGACTATAAACGCAGGTCGCGGTTGTTCTAGTAACACCACGAAGGGTGCATCTATCTGTTCTGCAACTTGAACGGCTATTTCTTTTTTTTTTTTGCGAAGGTGAGACAGCATTACACTTCCGAACTTACAAAACGACCCAGAAAAAAGCAGAAATTACAAAGAACTCCTCCTTCTCCTAGGTCCCGACACAGACGAAGCACAGGAGCCGCCGGTGACGCACCGCTGCCGCTGCTCCGCTTCACGCCTTGGATAGGAGCCAGCTCCGAGGCAGGCGGGAAGTCGCCAATCGCCGGGCCCAAGGACCCTACTCGCCAGAACGCCGTCTTCGTCGCGGGGAAGCAGAACGCCGTCTTCATCTTGATCTTCAAGCCACGAATCCACCACCAGCGTGGATCCGGCCGGAGCCCGACGAGGCGAACAGATCCGTGGATCTGCGGCCTCGAGAAAGCCAGCAGCGGCGCGACGAATCTCCGGGGAGCACCGCCACGAGAGGGACCGCCTGCCGACACCAAACCTTCCACCGACGCCTCCAACACCTCCATGGCGTCGCCGGCCGGAGACCTACCTAGCCCTACACTATGTACAGGCCGGGATCTACGGCTTCCGCAACCTCCCGCCGCCGAGGCGGCCGACGGAGGCGGCGGAACCCGCAGATCGCCGGCGAGCGAGGTGGGCAGACGGGTCGGTTTCAGAAATCGCCTCTCCTTGCTACAGTGGTGAGGGAGGGACGCGTCCAAGTCGCGTTTAACATCAATCTTGAACGGCTATTTCAACAATCACCACCACCATTTTTTCACACGGTCCAAAAACAAAACACATACCATTTTCATCCACCTACGGAAGTTTCTGATGTAGCTGAATAGGAGAGAGAGGTGTGCCGGCTTTCTGAACACATCAGTGCATGTGGTAATTCTTGTTATTCACTAGTCGTTCCTGGTGCCTCCTATGACTAGACCTATCAAGTTTAAATCCCTACTAGTCAAAGACAAACTAAAAATAACACATACAGCAAGACTAGACAATGACAATGGAGAGAAGTGAGAAAAGGAATAAGCTATTTGTTTTTGGCTCCGGGAGCGATCCTCCTTTTAAAGGACTTGGGTGACTGTACTTGGCCGTGACATAAAGTTTGTGGTTCAGGATACTCCATAGTGTATGACGTTTTCTACTCCTTTCGTTCGGAAAAGGATGTCACAAAAAAAGACCGTCCTTTTTTGTGACATCCTTTTCCGAACGGAGGAAGTACAAAATTAGAGAATCTGAGATTTTCACAACGCCTAACTATGTGGCGTGTTGTGGCGAGGGCCATGCCCTGCTGAAAGTTATTTGAAGGGTCACCGTTTTAGCTAAATGTTAGGAAAAATGCCGTTTAGTAAAAAACATACAGGTACGAGCGCATGCGGCTGTCGGTCCTACGCCCTAATTTGACGTGAAAGGCGACGATACCCTGGCGCTGCAGAGCACACGTGGTATTAAGCGGTGGAGGGGCAAGAAAAGAAAGCTGCGCTAGTGCCGCACTGTTTGTCTTCCCCTTGGCTTGTCCGCCTCCAATTCATGACGCCGCTGCCAGCTCGATCAGCGTCGCCGTCACGGCACAGCTCGTCTCTCACCGGCGGACGGGCAAAGGACGACGACCGGCGGTGAGATGGTGCCCGTACTGGTACCAATAGGCTGGTGCTGTGCTTTGCATGTCTCTCTGCTCCCGGTCACTGCTCTGGTCATGCTCGCCGGCCGCCGGGCGGAGCGACGAGACGAACTGAAGGGCGTGATGGCGTGGGCAGCTCGGCAGCGGCGTTCCGGCGCATCAGTGTCAGTACTCAGTAGTAGCTGCTGTGAATAGGGTTGGAACCGTACCCTCTCCCTGGGCCGGGCTACATGTTTATATAGTGCGTAGAAAAACCCTACACAGGGTGTTTACAAAGACGTATACGACTAGGTAGAGTACTACTCTATGCTAGCGTATACAATGATATTACATGGCTTAACATCCCCTTAATCTCAACCTCGAGAGAGATTGAGATTACGTTTAAATTCATCTAAATCCTTAACACCTAAAACCTTAGTGAATCCATCAACAACCTGATTCTTGGAAGAGATAAACTTAATATCAAGCAATTTATCAGCGACTCGTTCTCTCACAAAGTGATAGTCAATCTCAATATGCTTGGTCCTGGCATGAAAAATGGGATTGGCAGATAAATATGTAGCACCAATGTTATCACACCACAGACATGGACGCTGTCGAAGGGATATACCCAATTCTCGAACCAAGGCTTCAACCGAAATTAACTCAGCTGTGGCATTAGCCACTGCTTTGTATTCTGCTTCAGTACTTGACCTAGACACAGTGGCTTGTTTCCTGGCACTCCAAGATATGAGGTTTGGACCAAAGAAAACAGCAAACCCACCGGTGGAACGTCTGTCATCAAGACATCCTGCCCAATCTACGTCTAAAAAGGTACTAAGAAGTGTAGAAGAAGATCGCTGAAAAGTGAGTCCAATGGTGAGGGTACCTTTAATATACCGTAGTATGCGCTTAACTGCTGTCCAATGATTGGTGGTAGGTGCATGGAGATGCTGACACACTTTGTTGACCGAGAATGACAAATCAGGACGGGTGAGTGTCAAATACTGGAGAGCACCAACAATGCTTCTATAATTTGTGCTGTTATCAGAACTAAGAGGAGTGCCATCTTTCAAGGATAATTTATCTGTGGTAGACAAAGGAGTGGACAAGTGGCGCAATGTGTCATGCCAGCTTTGGATAGCAAGTCTGCCGCATATTTCTCTTGTGTCAAAATTTGCCTATCTGAATATTTTTTAACTTAAATTCCCAAGAAAAAATGTAAGTGACAAGGGTATACATCTCGGGTACCCTACCGTGAAGGTACCTGGTGCACGTGACGACTAAGACCCAATAAGCGAAGAGCCAACTTAAAGCCCAAGGCAAGAGGCCCGACAAGATGGAGTACCCTCCAAGATTAGACATAGGCATAGTCAGTTTATACTTTTCTTACATGTAAACTAGGTCGGTGACAAACTCCCGAGACCCAGCCTATTTAAGGGCTGGGAGGGGTGCCGATCTAGGACCAAGCCATACTCGAACCACTAAAAGCCCTAGCGAGATCGACATCAAGCCAAAGCTTCCTGTAATCGCATAATCTCACACAATCAATACCAGACAAGCAGGAAGTAGGGTCTTTACTTCCACCCGAGGGGCCTGAACCTGGGTAAATCTTTGCCTCTGCTTGTCAGCCGACGAAACTACCAGTACTACCACGTTCTCTCTCATAATCTCAACCCTAGGTCCTAACCATGGGATTTGATGAGTTAACCCCTCGTCAATTGGCGCCGTCTGTGGGAAAGAATAGTGCTGGACTCACGGTTTCTTCGGTTCCGGCAGAAAACGGCGACTCGTCGATCGGATCTACAAACGGCAACTCGCCGGCTGCATCAAAAACCAGAACTCGCCGACTCTGGCGGCACACGACAACTCGCCGAATCACTCGACAAACGGCAACATGCCAGATTCACCTGCAAAAAGTACATCAGATCCTCTGATGGATTTCGAGCCCCACTCGCCAGAATTTCAGAAGACCTTCTCCGATCTCGAGTCAGGTTTGGGTTTAACCGTTGGTTCGTTTAATTTTTTCGTAAACAAGCTTGGTACGCAGGACTTGACAGATCCACGCCAACTCGCGACTTTCGTACCCGAGGCTCCATCGGTTGCGGCTCCTTGAACTGCAGATCCATCAACTGCGTCCATACCATCGCCGATTCTCAAAGCTTGTTCGTCTGCAACAACCATGTCGACTCGAGAGATGAACCAGCTCATCGACGAACTCCAAAGAGAGGAGGCCGAGTCAGCATACCACACAAACGATCCCAAGCTCGATCTCCCACTCGAAGATACTTTCGACTGCGGGATCTCCCTCAGCGACTTCGACGAGACCGAAACTCATATCGATAACTACATTGACTCCGAGATCTGCACCAACAACAACCTCAACTTCGAGATTCATAACAACTTCGCCGACGCCGAGATGAGCATAGATGATGAAGGCGTCGACAGCGAGACCCGTCCACACGGACCACTCGATGGGAATAACAACTCCGACATGAGCCTTGATGACGACATCGAGTCCATGACGGGACTCAAAAACACATACACATACCCTCGGGTGATACCCCAGCAGGTTTACGTTGCCTTCGCCGCAGAATCATCTGATGCTGCGGCCAGTCGCAGGCCTACAGAATTCCCGTGCACGGTTACTATACCGAATGGAGTCACAACTCTCATGATTACTGCTGAGATGGCAGCAAAAGCAGATAAAGTCATCAAGGAATGCACAATAATGCCTATGGATGCAACACGGGAAGAGATGTTGACCTTCCAATATTTCACTTGGCAAGAAACACTTCGACTGCAGCAGATCAGGGCAACACTCGAAGAACGTAAAAAGCAAGCTAGCTTGTCGAGTGCGCGCAGAAGACAACTCTCCCTGAGCTCCACTGGGCGGGCAGATACAAGACCCAGATCAAGACTGTCACACCTCGCGCCAGATGAGAGGGCAACACTCACCCGCAACCTAGGTAACTCTTTCATGACATACGATGAAGAGGGAGTGCCAGTACCCAAAACAGCCACCGGTGCTCTCTTTACTGCTGCAGCATATCTAGAGGCAATCAAGCCTCCAGCGGATGATCCCAATGCAAAACTACATCGCCAACAGATCAAATCACTCGTCTTAGCAGCAAAGGCCATACGCCAAATTCCAACAGCTCCAGGAGCGAGTCGAGATCGTGCCATAGTCGACACACGTCGTGAAGAGCATAATCGCAGCGGTCGCAGTCACCACTCGAAGGAAAGGAGCAGCTCACGTCGGCGCAGGTCCAAGAGCAGATCACGCAGATCTTACAGTCGCGACTCGTACTCTGATCAAGAGCCTCAGTCATGCGGAGCTCCGTGCTTCACTCGACGCGTCCGCGAGACACGGATGCCCAAAGGGTTCAAACTTACATCTAAACAACCCAAATACACGGGTCGACAGGAACTTTTAGGATGGCTGAAAGACTACAGACTGGCTGTCTCGTGCCAGCGAGGCACGAACACCACAGCCATGCAATACATACGACTCATGCTCGAAGGCACAGCTCGCGACTGGCTCAAGGCTCTACCTCCGTCAACATACGACTCATGGGATCACTTCTGCAGAGACTTCATCAAAAACTTCGAGCCTCTATGCGAGCGCCCAAAAACGTTCGAGGAGTTGCGAGCTTGCGTCCAACGGTCAGACGAAACGTTGAGGTCATACATCTGACGATGGACTGAGATACGCAACTCAGTCGAAGTAATTTTAGAAGATATGGCCATGGATGCCTTCATCATGGGCCTCGCCAGGCGAGACTTCAAAGAAGGACTTGGTCGCCAAAAGCCAACCTCTGTGGCTAACCTCCTGAAGATGCGACTGAGTGGGCAGACGGAGAAGACATGGCGCGCACCACACGCGGGTCCTCACCCCGTGACAATCATGAAAGTGGCAGTCGAAGCCGCAGAGATTCATGCAGAGACGACCGAAGGCGCAAACGTTCAAAACGTCACTACGACGACGACAGACCCGAGTTCATGGCGGTTGGGTTCTCCACGCCCCGCAACGACCAAGACAGAAGCGACCGACGGTCAGAAGATCGGCGGACAGTCGAGATGATCGGCGAGACAGTCGAGATGATCGTCGAGACAGTCGAGACCGCGGCCAACGCAGTGATAGCTACAAGAGGAAAGACTGGCGCAAGTCACGGTGGAGCACAATCCGAGCGATCATTCGAAGAAAAGATGGATGCTGATTGCAGATTCCACCTGTACAAGGGGGAAGACGGAAAACTGCGCTCCAATCACTCGATGAGAAACTGCAGGAGTTCGACCAAATGGCGACTGATTACATAAATCTCAGAAAGGCAGCCACACCGCACCCGTAGCTGCGCCGCAGCCAGCCAATGTACCCGTTCTGATGGCACCACCTCCACCACCACAGCCTCGCAGGCGGAAACATCGCGGGTGCCATACAACCTGTACCTCGGGTGGACGAACCTCAGTACCCTCCACCCCAAGGGCAGATGTACATGATACAGAAAGGTCGCCCTTCCAACAGGGAGCAAAAACTTCGCACTCGACAAGTAAACATGGCGGTCATGTCACCTCCTGCGTAACTGAATTCTTGAAGGATCCGAACTGCAATAAGTTTCAGCAGAGAGGATCACCCACCATCGGTGTTCGTCCAGGGCACTCCGCTCTGGTACTCGACGCCAAATTGGAGGCTACGCCATGTCCAAGGTCTTCATGGATGGTGGCAGCGGCATAAACATCATCTTCGCAGATACGCTCCGCAAAATGAACAGGTCAGTCGAAAACCTGCCAAATCCAAATACCTTCACGGTATCGTCCCAGGCAAAGCAATAAGCCCAGAAGGCACCATACAACTCGACGTAACGTTCGGGGACAAGAACCACTTCAGGACAGAGTCGATTGAGTTCGAAGTTGTCGACTGGAAGTCACAATACCACGCCATACTTGGACGCCCGACGTTTGCTCGGTTCATGGCGGTCCCACTATGCATACCTCCAGCTGAAAATGCCTGGACCAAAAGGAGTAATCACAGTCAAGGGAAACTTCCAAAAGTCTGACTCTTGCGACCGAGAGTTTAGCAAAATCTCTGAGATGTTCGGCATGGAAGCAACACTCGCCGATCTAGCGGTCTCCAACGATCGAACACTTATGCCGGAGCACAAAAAGGTGGCAGTCGACAGAGCATTCAATGCCACCAATGACACAAGGTCGCATCAGGTGCACCCGACTGACCCGACCAAGACAGTCAATGTCTCGTCGAGTCTGCCTATCGCATAGGAAAGCGCGCTCGTCGAATTCCTCCGTGAGAACTGGGATATATTTGCGTGGTGTCCAGCCGACATGCCAGGTATTCCCAGGGAATTCGCCGAGCACTCTCTCCAATTATTTCCAGATGCTAAACCAGTCAAGCAAACAATGCGCCGCATATCCGGCCCAAAAAGAACCGCAGTCGAAGCCGAAGTCGACAGACTACTCGCAGCAGGTTTCATCAGAGAAATCAAGAAATCACAATGGGTGGCCAACCCCGTACTCGTAGAGAAGAAGCACACAGATATCCTTCGGATGTGCGTAGATTTCACGCACTCAATAGTGCTGTCCAAAGGATCACTTTCCACTACCTCGAATCGACCAGATCGTCGACTCCACCGCCGGGTGCGCTCGCTTGTCCTTCCTGGATGCTTACTCGGGTTACCACCAGATAAGGATGAAGGAAGAGGATGAAGAGAAAACGGCGTTCATAACCCCACTCGGGGTCTACTGCTACACAAAATGCCTTTCGGGCTCAAGAACGCAGGCGCAACCTACCAGCGCATGATGCAAGACTGCCTCAAGAAGCAAATTGGGCGAAACGTCCAGGTCTATGTAGATGACATCGTCATCACAACAAGGGAGGAAAACACACTACTCGATGACTTGCGAGAGACGTTCGCAAACCTCAAACGCTTCCACATCAAGCTCAACCCGAAGAAGTGCACGTTCGGCGTGCCAGCCGGGCAACTCCTCGGGTATCTAGTCTCAGCTCGAGGAATCGAGGCGGACCCGGAGAAAATACAGGCCATCTTGACGATGCAAAGGCCTTCAAAGCTCCATGACGTGCAAAAGTTAGCGGGTCGAGTGGCAGCACTCAGTCGATTCATCAGCAAGCTAGGCGAAAAAGCACTCCCGTTCTATCGACTGATGAAGAAAGCAGATAAATTCGAGTGGACGCCAGAAGCCGAAGCAGCCTTCACGGACCTCAAGCGAGTCCTCACAAGCCCTCCAATCCTCGTCGCACCAAGGGAACGCGAGCCACTATACCTATATGTCTCCGCAACTAACAGGGTGGTGAGCACCGTACTGGTAGTCGAACGCAGGGAGGAGGGACACACCCAAAGCATACAACGTCCAGTCTATTACTTGAGTGAAGTGCTCTCCATATCAAAGCAGCGGTACCCGCACTATCAAAAGCTGGCCTACGCCGTGTTCATGTCCTCAAGGAAGCTGACGCACTACTTCCAGAGCACCCGATCACTGTAATCAGCACCTCAGGGATCGGGGACATCCTCACAAACCCCAATGCAACTGGGCGAGTCACAAAATGGCTCATCGAGCTAGCACCACGAGATATCAAGTATGATTACCCGAAGGCCATCAAAGCACAAGTCTTACCTGACTTCCATACCGAGTGGATCGAAGCTCATTGCCAGGAGCACCAGATGTGTCCAACTCATGGACTATGTACTTTGACGGCTCAAAGAAGAACGAAGGCGCAGGCGCAGGTGTCATCCTCATATCACCAAAAGGCGACAAGCTCGCTATATCCTGCAAATGGGATTCGAGTTCCCATCCAATAACGAAGCAGAGTATGAGGCCCTGATCCATGGCATGAGGATGGCCAAAGCCCTCGGGTGCACTCGACTGATGATCTACGGTGACTCGAATCTTGTGGTGCAGCAAACAATGAAGGCCTGCGACGCAATCGCAGATAACATGATCGCCTACCGTGACCTATACAACTCATGGAGGGCAGCTTCGAAGGCTGCGAGTTGTGACACATAGGGCGTGAAAGCAATGAAGAAGCAGATAAGCTAGCCAACATTGGAGCGACCAAAGCACCAGTTCCACCTGGTGTCTTCTTCGAGCGCATCAAGCACAGGTCCATCAAGAAAAAACGAGCACCTCCTACATCAGCTGCAGCAGTCAAGAGCAAAGCACCTAGCACAGAGGACCCGCCAGTCGAGGTGCTCCTCATCGAGCGAACTTGGACTCAACCTTTCCTCGCATACATACTCCGCGGCGAGGTACATGAAGACATAACAGAGTCACGACATGTGACTCGACGATCTAAAGCATACACCGTCATCAACGGCGAACTATACAAGCGCAACGTATCAGGTATGTTCCAACGTTGCATAGCATTTGAAGATGGCCAAGCCATCCTTCGTGATATTCATGCAGGTACCTGCGGGCATCATGCCAGCAGTCGATCACTCGTAGCCAAAGCCTTTCATGCAGGCTTCTACTGGCCCACATCACTCAAAGACGAGGAGGACATAGTCAAAAGGTGCATCGGCTGTCAAAAATTCGCCACAAAGCAGCACGCACACGCATCGGCGTTGAAGACAATACCATTGGCCTGGCCCTTCGCCCAATGGGGGCTCGATATACTCACCTTCTGGTGGCGGTCGACAAGTTCACCAAGTGGATCGAAGCAGTCCCTATCACAAGTTCGACTGCCACTACAGCAGTCAATTTCATAAAATCCATCATATACCGCTTCGGCGTACCAAGCAGTATCATCACTGATAACGATACAAACTTCACGGCTGAAGAATTCCGAACTTTCTGCAAAGAGCAAGATATCGCGCTCAACTATGCATCCGTGGCACACCCGCAGTCCAATGGCCAAGTCGAAAAAGCCAATGGCTCGTGACGAGCGGAATCAAGAAACGTCTCCTGGTGCCACTCAATAGGGCCGCGGGTGCTTGGGTCGAAGAACTTCCATCTGTGCATGGAACCTACGCACAACTCCTAACGCTTCAACACAGTTCACCCCATTTTTCATGGTATACGGTGCAGAGGCAATCCTGCCATCCGATGTAAGGTTCAACACACCAAGAGTCGAAGCATACAACAAGGAAGATGCACATGAAGCACTCGAAGATGTAGTCGACTTGCTCGAAGAAGCACGCAACACGGCGCTGGCACGCACAACTGTTTATCAGCAAGATCCCTGCAACTATCACAGCCGTCGACTCCGTACCAGGTCCTTCGAGGTTGGCGACCTGGTGCTTCGACTGAAGCAAAAGAAGGTGCACAAACTTGCTTCACCATGGGAGGGACCCTTCATCATCACCGAGGTCATTGGCGGTGGAGCATACAGACTGAAGCATGCGAAGACAGGCGAACTGTCACATAATCCTTGGAACGTTGCGCAGCTGCGCCGTTTCTATGCTTAGATTGTTCAGTCGCACAATGTAATAGGCACATATGTCGGATGGCTGCAGGTTTCAGACGCGCTCTTTTCCTTACCAGGGTACCTGCGGGGACTGGAAGGTTTTTAATGAGGCGGCATGCAGCCTAACATTCAAAAATGGAATATAATCAATGATTCTTCATATTTCTCCTGCTTACTACTCGCATAACTTATTCGCACACACTTAGCCTCACCCGAATACTCGGGGGCTATGCTGTCTCAAAGCATGAACTTTCGCTCCTTCAAGCATAATACTCCAGACGCACTCGATTACTCGGGGGCTGTGCAATTTAGGTTCCATACTCTGTATATTTCATAAAACCCACTCGATACACTCGGGGGCTGCGCTCATTCACAAACAAAATATGCACAAATGGCAAAATTACGCTCAGGGGCTGACCCTGTACATAAAACCTTAATCTACAGGCTCATCTTTGGGTGGAGCCCATTTTTCCTCCTCCTTTAATACATGATGAACCAATACAAGGGCATCCACGCGGGTCTCCTTGTAATGTTCCTCCATAGGCACAGGACCACCGCCAGGTACAGGTGCTGGTCCCAGGGCAATCTTCTTCAGATCAAGGTTCGGGTGATGTGTCCGAACAAAGGCGAGTGCCACATTTGCTCCACTGATGAGTTGCTCTCGCACAAACTTCTTGATGGCCTTGCCCTTGCGAATTTTTCCTAGCAAGGCCGACAAACCCTCTGGCTGTTCATTTAGGGGGAACAACGTGTGGTGTATCCTGGAGAAGGCTTGCCTATAGCTCTCCAGCATAGCAGCCACACGCCAGGCGTGATCATAAAGAGTCACAAGTGTCTGACTCCTATCCCTATTTGACCAGCAGATTCACCTTGTCCAATTTCGCCAGCAAGAACAACTCTCTCTCTGTAGAGGGTGAGGGTCTCGACTGGAGATCAGCAAGGGAAGCCTTGGTCTCCTTCAACTCTGCCTCCATAGCTATGAATTTCTGCGTGAGATATTCAATCAACTTCTGGTCATTCACGCTTCGAGTGTGCTTGGGTTGGGAGCTGCTTGCAGATGAACCAGTTGCTGCAGCACGACCTTCAGACTACACAAAATATACTTCAAGTAAGTTTCACATCATACTTGCACAAATCCTGGCCAAGCAGGCTCGGGGGCTGTTTTCCAAAAGGACATGCATGACAATAGCATGAAGGAGAGCAAAAGATGCAATTCATAATAAACAAAAGCCCTGGGCAGCATTCAAGTTCTTTACAAGCAAAATCATAACAAGACATAAAAAGTCAACTATGCTATGTCTGACACTGATTCAGACTTAGCCCTAGCAGCACGACTGGCATGCTCAGACACAGCCGCGGCACGTTTCTCAAGCATGGTCACCATCTTCTTCGACATCGTTCTAGCTTCCATCTTCATAGCGTCCGTAATGGCTGGTTTTCCACCCGAACACTTCGGGAAACCAGCCAGGGCTGTCATAAAATCACCCGCAACACCATTGCCCCTTAACATTATGAGGGTGGTCTCGGATCCACCTACCATTTGGGCTCGGGCGAAGTTCGCCAAGGTGGTTGTCCCCGGTGCAAACATGTCAGCCAAGTCCTCCACTGTCTTGGGTGGTGAATTTGCGGGCAGCACGGTCTGATATATGGAAGTCAGTGCACTCTTGGAACGGCAAAAAGCCTCTCGAGTGCGGGCACATATTTTGTCAAAGGCGCTCGCCGCATCCTCGAATGAGCCCTCGTCCATGGCAGGCTCGGCACCAACAGTTTCTGTTGGCAAAAGCATAAAATTATACTACTGGTGGTAGTCAGATCAAACTCGAAAGTATTCTCTCAAACGCATTACCTCCCAGCACTTGGGACAGCGCGCGGAGCCGATGAGTCTGCATCGTTTCGCGTGTCTCCGCCTCCTCGAGCTTTTTCTGTGAATCTTCGAGTTTCTTCTCAACCTCTTGCACGCGGGTGGCGGACGTGGCCTTCTCACCTGCGAATGGCACAAACCACCTCTTAGCAAAATCAGAACATTACAACACAGAAAGGGCATAAAAAGCGAGGCAGAAATTCTTACGGTCCAACTGCTCCACTCTGGCTCGCAGTTGATCGCGTTCCTGCTCCACTTGCAAATATGTGTCACCCGACTCAAGGAGAGTACGGATGAATGACTATATAGCATACAAAGTCAGGAAATTAGTACATACACGGCTTCAGCTGCGAGTCAACACATAAATAAAGAGCATATCGCACTTACGTGGTTATAACGTGCAGGAAGCGGTTCACCCGATGAGGAGGGCATGTTTTCTTGAGGCTCGGGTTGAGGAGCTGCTGGGGAGGTCTGTTGGGCCTCTGAGCGAATCACTTCACCCGAAGAAGAAACGGGCGTCCCATCAGGTGCAGGCGGTGGTAGATCAACCTTGGGTGCGCCGTCCTCGACCAGCCTGCACATATCTGAATCAGCCTATGACACATAATGTTCCAGCAGAAACTTACTGAGGTTCGTCGTCATCCGAGAGAATCAGCGTGTTATAGTCTATACACGCCTTGAATGACGGCGACCTATTCGGTGAAGCTGCACGCGAAGGGGATTTCCCCTTAGGCTCCCCTGAGTCAGTCGCAGAAGAATCAGAATCCTCGCCTTGAGTGGCACGCGGAGGCGAGCTTTCTGCAGTCGATTTCGTATCGTCTGCACAACGGCGCTTCAGGAGTGGAACCTCATCCTCCTCCTCTTGCTCGGAATCCTCTGCCTCCTCTATAGAGGGTGTGCGCGGAGGCGAGTGAGACGTCATCGGCTTTGTGATCAACCAGCAAAACCTCTGTCTCCGCGGTATCCCCATCTTCCGGTAGTGGGGGCAAGCACTGGAGGGGAACATAATCCTATACATAATCAAGCCATGAGCTATCACTCGACAAAAATCATATCTCCAATGCTAGGTGCATAAAGGAAAAACAGTGAATACCTTGGGTAAAGGGTGCTCACTGTCGAAGGCATCGACAGGACAATTGAGTGGGCAGCTATCGTTCGCCGTCAGCTTGGTGATCGATCGAACCCGCTTCTCCACATCATCAGGTGCTGGCAGAGTTTGGCCAGGCACCAAACGTGTCGGGTCCTGTGGACCCTGAAATGCCCACATGGGGTGCGCTCGCACTCGCAGTGGCTGCACACCCTCTTGATGAAGGTTGAAATCAAATGTAGGCCGCTCACTTCGCGGCCCACAGTCTTCATAAGCTTGGCAATCTTGGTCATCAAAGGCTTCACCTCAGCCTCTTCAGCCGCTGTGGTCTGATGCAGCCAAGCCCGTGTCTTCACCAAAGGTGCGTGGGGATCAAAGCGCGGCAGACCCTCTTGGTTGGTGGTGAAGTAGAACCACTTCTGCCTCCAACCTTGCGCAGATTCAACTTGTTTAATGTCGAAATATGCGACTTCTTTACGGCTCTGAATGTTGAAGCCGCCAACAGCATAAACGTTCTTCTTTCCGGCGTTCTCCCTCATAGTAAAGATCTTCTTCTAAATACCCCAATGTGGGTGCACACCCAAGAAACACTCACATAGCACAAAGAATACAGCAATGTGCATAATGGAGTTGGTTGTAAAATCGTGCAGTTGCACCTTGTACGCGTACATCAGAGCCTGCACAAAATCGTGAATAGGGAATGAGGAACCCCTATTCACGAAATCGTGAAAGCATACACGCTCGCCCTCCTTGGGTTGAGGGCTTACCTCGTCTCCGGGGAGGCGCGTCGTCAGCAGCTCGGCGGAGGGGATCCATCCATCCCGCCGATAGCCCTCCAGCCTGGACAGCTTCATGGTGGACCGCGTCCAGTCGCCGGTCTTCTTGTCCAAGGTCACGTCCGTGTCACCCTTGACGGCGGCGGTGCTCGCACTCCCACCAGCCACCGCGGCGGCGGCGGCAAGCGCAGCTTTTTTCTTGGGTGCCATGGAGGTGGTGGTTCGCAAGAGAAAGGGGATGCGTAGCGCAGAGGAGGAAGAAGAAGCAACGGCGGCGGTGCATAGATGGCAAGTAAAAAGATTATTTACGATGCCACACCCTTTTAACCTCAGCACAATGAATCCGCATCGTTGATACGAGATCGTGGGCAGAGCTGCATATCCAGCCGTACACGTGGTAGCCGCGGAGGGCAACCGTCTCCGGCCACTCCGCCCACTACGCACGAAAAATGAGGAACCATCATCATGGCCCCGTAAAAACCGCGTCAGAATGGTCAAATCTAGTCCATACGGCAACGACGTTTGGTCAAGCGCTGCACAATGGGCCCACGTACGTGTCACGTCCCATCCATCTCAGCGTAGCGCACGCCACCGCGTGTCAGGTAGCGCAGTCGCCATAAAATGTCATCCCTGACGTCATTGCAAGAGATTTGTTCGGAAAAGATTTCGGGTTCACCCAATGCATATCAATCACTCGATTGTTTTCGGGTGTATGGTCACTTGACTGTCTCTTCGACCAAAGACATGTTACTCCCATCGGGAGCATATCAAAATTTTCTTCGACTAAGAGTATAGGATAAAAAGGATTTGAGATTATCCTCCATTGCAAGCAATAAAGCACAATCTCGGGGTCTACTCCCATCGGGAGCGCTGTCGCGCACCCGATAGAATAATAACAAAGTGTCAGTCGACAGAATTATCGGCTCAGTTCATATACAAAATCATACTCAAAACATTCCCGAGTTGCGTCCGCCGCAAATACCTCGGATGCTGCATGCATAGTACAAAGGTAAGACCCGCCGAACTTTCGAGCTGGGTTAAGGACCGTTCCAGCAACGTTAATCCTTATACTTTCCGTGTTAGCAGACATGATGAAAAATCCTGACGGACGCGTTGGGTAAAATTCAAATCTGTACTGCAGATTGACTCAGTAAGACCTCCGCGGCCTAGTCGAATCTGACCAGTTTGTTCCAGATTCGAGTCCGGGGACTCGAGTTTGATTGAAAGCTAGTAAGGTTTTACCCGAATGTGTAGTTAACCAGTCCCGATCCATCGAGTGTACTGGGCCAGCTAAGCTATTATCCCTTGATCATCATAAACAAAAATCACAGTCGATGAGATAGTCGACATAGCCAACATGTGCTATTCATACAGGAATTCCAATTATAAAAATACAAAATACAAAGCATATAACGTGCACTTACGAATAAGTCCGTGCCCGATTCTTTGAGTCAAACAAGTACTCGGGGGCTACTGACAAGGGTATACACCTCGGGTACGCTACGTGAAGGTACTTGGTGCACGTGACGACTAAGGCCCAAAAAGCGAAGAGCCAACTTGAAGCCCAAGGCAAGAGGCCCAACAAGATGGAGTACCCTCCAAGATTAGACATAGACCTAGTCGGTTTATACTTTCCTTACATGTAAACTAGGTCGGTGGCAAACTCCTGAGACCCAGCCTATTTAAGGGCTGGGAGGGGTGCCGATCTAGGACCAAGCCATACTCGAACCACCAAAAGCCCTAGCGAGATCGAAATCTCGCCAGAGCTTCCCTGTAATCGCATAATCTCACACAATCAATACCAGACAAACAGGAAGTAGGGTCTTTACCTCCACCCGAGGGGCCTGAACCTGGGTAAATCTTTGCCTCTGCTTGTCAGCCGACGAAACTACCAGTACTACCACGTTCTCTCCCCATAATCTCAACCCTAGGTCCTAACCATGGGATTTGATGAGTTAACCCCTCGTCAGCAAGTCACCAAGATCTTTGAGAGCAAACGAAGTACTCAGATTTTTAAGTAAAACCGAAGTAGCCTCATCAGAAGAACTGGCTACAATGATGTCATCAACATAGATGAGTATGAACATGGTGATACCTGACTTGTTATAGAGAAATAATGATGTATCAGCTTTGGAGGGCATAAAACCAAGATCTTGTAACTTCGAACTTAACCGAGAATACCAGGCCCGGGGAGCTTGCTTCTGTCCATAAAGAGATTTATCCAGCTTGCAAATGTGATGCAGAAAGCGAGGATCTACAAACCCAGGAGGTTGTTTCATGTAAACATCTTCCTCCAGAATGCCATGAAGAAACGCGTTCTTGACGTCTAGCTGTCTCAGGCTCCACCCTTGAGATACAGATATAGCAAGAACAAGTCTGACAGTAGCAGCTTTAACAACTGGACTAAACGTATCTTCATAATCAATACCGTACCTCTGCTTAAACCCCTTTGCAACAAGATGTGCCTTGTACCACTCAATTGTACCATCAGCATTCTTCTTGATGCGATAGACCCATTTGCAGTCGATCAAGTTTTTATTTGGACTAGAAGGTACACGATGCCATGTGTTTATTGTCCATGAGAGCAAGATATTCTTCCTCCATTGCCGTTTTCCACTGAGCATCTGCAAGTGCTTCAGTTAAAGTATTGGGTTCTCCTGTGGATGTTAGCAAACCATAGCGAATAATATTTCCCTGCTTGTAAATTTTGGGTTGTTTACCATAGGTGACAGTGCCATCTTTATATTTTCTCGGTTGACATATACCTTTTTGAAGACGTGTTCTAGGCTGAGATGGATCAGGTGCATCGGGAGGCACAGAAGTCTGAGCCACAGAGGATCCTGAGTCAGGGCTGTCACTGTCAGAATCAGCAGAGGAAACTTCCGCCTCCACGTCGTGTTCTGCATTGTGACGCAGACCCATGGGGCCCGGCGTCGTCATTTTCTGCATGGGACACGGACCCGCGCGGCCCGGCTTCGTCGTGAGCTGCATGCTGGCGCGGTTCTGGCGAGGAAGAGCGTGACGCGCGGAGCACCCGCATGTGGGTTGCGGGCCCCAGGACTGGAGCTGCGGTCAGCCACCGTGGGCGTGGCGGAGGCAGAATGGTCAGGAGATTGCGCGCTGGGCGCGACTGATTCTCGCGACGGATCCGAGGCAGATGCGTTGCCAGAGGAATGTTCTTCTGCAGCAGAATCAACCTCGTCGACCGTGTCAGATGGATTTTGCTCTATTTCATCCATTTCTTCGTTGTTTGAGCTGGAATTTTGTCCAGAATCTGCAGAAATATCACTCGACACTTGGGAATGTTCATTAGCACGGTTAGTATGCTGTAAGGGATCGGTAACAGGTACAATATGCATATGGTCATTAACATGAATACTCTCATTATTTGATGGTGTGGATTGCAAGGGAGTGGGCAAGAGTAAAATTTCAGCACGAAGTTGAGCACCGGCATTAGGATGAGGAGACTGAAAAGGGAAAATGTTTTCATCGAAAACAACATCTCTAGAAATGTAAACTCTACCGGTGGCTACATCAAGGCACTTCACACCCTTGTGGAGAGGACTATAGCCCAAAAAGACACATCTCTTAGACCGAAAAGATAGTTTTCTTTTATTGTATGGGCGAAGATTGGGCCAATACGCACAACCAAAAACACGAAGAGCGTCATAGTTCGGTTTGACATGGAGAAGTGTTTCAACGGGAGTTTTGAGTTGGAGAAATTTTGTGGGAAGCAAGTTGATAAGAAATGTGGCAGTGAGAAAAGCCTCATCCCAAAATTTCAGTGGCATAGAAGCATTTGCAAGTAAAGCAAGCCCAACCTCTACAATATGTCTATGCTTTCGCTCAGCCGAACCATTTTGTTGGTGAGCATGTGGACACGATACATGATGCGTAATGCCCACCTTCTGAAAGAAACCGTGGAGTTTTTCATATTCACCTCCCCAATCAGTTTGTATTGTAACAATTTTACGTCCAAACTTGCGCTCAACAAGTTGTTGAAAATTAAGAAAAACTTGATAATCATCACATCTCTTTTTAAGCCAATAGATCCAAGTAAACTTGCTATAGTCATCAATAAAGCTTACATAATACTGGTGTTTGCCAACAGAGGCTGGAGCAGGACCCCATACATCAGAAAACACCTGTTCCAAAGGAACAGTAGACACACTAGTGGAGGTGGGATATGGTAGTTGATGGCTCTTTGCTTGTTGACATGGATCATAAACATATGGATTTATTTCTGGGGAATACGATAGATTATTCTTTCTAATAACTTGTTGAACGATAAACGAAGATGGATGCCCTAGACGACGATGCCAAGTAGATGAAGACGGCTTGATGGTGATGAAAGCATGCTTGTGAGATGCGGCAGCAATGGGAACAAGTGGGTAGAGGCCGCCATGACATGGACCTCGAAACATAATTTGCTTGGTTTCCTGGTCCTTGATCAAAAAGAAGAAAGGGTGAATTTCAATGAAGGCATTATTGTCTAGGGCAATTTTATGAGCTGATAATAGATTTTTGGTGGCACTAGGAACATGCAATATGTTGCGCAATTTTAAGGAACTATGAGGAGTATGTAATGTTGAATGACCAATATGCTGTATTGTCATACCTGCACCACTCGCATTATGGACCTGATCATGACCCTTGTAGTTGTCCCTTGTGTGAAGCTTGTTCAGTTCCCCAGTGATATGATCGGTGGCTCCAGTGTCCATGTACCAGTTTGTGTCAACACCATCTGCACCCTTTGCACGCTGATAATCATCCTCATCATCATCACGGTCTGCATACCTCCACCAACAGCCGCTAGCAGGGTGCCCATACTTCTTGCATATCTGACAAGTGGTATCAACAAAGCGAGTGGGTGTCCTTCCACGACCACGGCCTGCACCACGGTCACGAGAGCGGCCTCGGCCATTGCGACCACCATCCCTGCGGTCATGATAGCCTCCACCATCACGGTAGCCACCACCATCACGACGCTCCAGATACTGATCATCACGGCGGTCACGGTGCTGTCCACCACCACGGTCATCACTGTAGCCACCTCCATCTCTTCTTGGTGGCTCCCTGTCATCACGGCGATAGTTCTGTCCTCCTCCATCACGAGCTGCAGCATTAGCAGAGGACTGGAAAACAGCATTACTCGGACCAGATTCAGCTATCATGGACAGACGGTAATCAAAAGCTTGCAGCTGGGAGCACATATCAGTCAGGGTTGTACTAGGAACAACATTAATGGAAACAACAAAAGGAGTGTATTCGGAGCCCTCAAGACCCGAGAGGATGTATCCTTTGAGTTCATCATCATCAACGATTTTTCCTGCAGCCGCTAGTTCAGAAACAAAACCTTTCATCTTGGAGATATACTGAGTTGCTGTCATCTCATGCTTCTTGGTGTTGGCCAGGGCACCCCGCAGCATATTGATACGGGAGCGGGATTGCGAGGAGAACAGGCCCTCAATCGTGGACCAGACGTCATGTGCATGTTCAAGGCCAACAATCTGAGCGAGGAGATCGGGATCCAAGGACTTTACCAGAAAACTGAGGGCACTTTGGTCCCGAGCGAGCCAGACGGCGTAGTCCTGACTCGGGACGGTGATCTTTTTCTTCTCTTCATCCTCCACCTCCATAGTTTTGGGTGGAGCGCGGTCGGAGCCGTCCAGCAACCCCATGGCCTGCGCACCGCGGAACGCCGGAAGAACTTGCGCCTTCCAGAACAGATGGTTCTCACGAGACAGCTTCTCCGTCGGAGGGGAGCCCAGCGCGGACGTGAGACTCGCCGCCGCCGAAGCACTTGCCGCCAAGGAAGAGGACGCCATCGGATAGATCTAGGTTGTTTGGGTGTTTGTTTGGATCGTTGTTTGTTGGGTGTTTGGTAGGGAGGGAATCAAGGCAGTGAATCACGGCATGTTCTTCTTCTTCTTCTTCTTCTTCTTCTTCTTCTTCTTCTTCTGCTTGTCGAGTTCTATGATCCTACCGCGGCGATCGTCGGCGGGGAGTTTTTACGAGCAAGCGGCGATCCGATCTATACGTCGGGAGGCCGGCTCTGATACCATGTGAATAGGGTTGGAACCGTACCCTCTCCCTGGGCCGGGCTACGTGTTTATATAGTGTGTAGAAAAACCCTACACGGGGTGTTTACAAAGACGTATACGACTAGGTAGAGTACTACTCTATGTTAGCGTATACAATGATATTACATGGCTTAACAGCTGCATGGAGGAGACGGCCGAGTGGATGGGCAGTCTTGTTTCGTGTGCCATTACCCTGCGTCCGCATGCTTCATGCGGTGGTTTGAGGAGCTTTTGCAGGAGATGGACGGCACCTGAGACATCGTCATCTCGCTCTGGTGCTGTTCGTGCTTCCCGAGCAAAATAGCGTACAGCTACTCACCTGCACCCACGAGGATGACGTCTATATCGAGACTCCGTTTTTTCTCACTTAGAAAAGCATATCCAATCAAATTGCATCTTTTATTGATAGTCCTCGCTAAAAGTTCTTTATTAACTGGATAATATATTGTCCCGATTCCTGAAATTGTAGTGTTTTTTTAAGAGAAACATGTTGTAGTTGTCTTTAATTTGAACCTTTTACAAGCACCACAGATGCTCCGGGACTGGTGAATTTTCACAAAAATAACCCTTTTGGCAAACTTTAACGAAAAATAATCCCTTTTCAAAAATATTTTCAAATATAACCCATTTTGGTAGCGCCCAACGACGGGGCGCTACACTCTTCCTAATAGTGCCGTGATGTGCGTCGTTACAAGTCTGCCAGCGTGGCAAGGTGGGGCCCGCATGCTTGACATGTAGTGCCGTGGCAGAGGGAGCTACACACCAGAGCGTAGCGCCTTGTTTGATAACTATCCTTTGGGGATTTTGGTACCCGACAGACAGAGAGGATGCAGGTAACAAATACTCGAAAATTCGCCAAGTCATTGTGTAGCTCCGCATTATGGGGCGCTATGCTTCATATCGTAGCTCCTCGTTGTATGGTGCTATACCCCTGAGAACTGGTAAGTCGCTGGGGCCACGGAATGGCTGGGCACCCAAGCCATTCATTCATCCCCGACTCACTTCTCTTTCCCTGTCCCTCCTCCTACTCACCCCCCTCACAAATCCCTTCCTTTTGGCCGTGAATTTCGGCTCCCTGTGTGGAGAGAGGTAATCTCCCCCATCCTCCATGTCTTTGTCCAATCAAAATCTTGCAATTTTGTGCCATCTGTGTAGATCTTGGAAACCCTAGAAATGTCATAGGAGGGGAAATGTGAGGTTTCTCCTTGATTCTATTGGTCAATGGGTGTGGATATGATGGCTATGAAGTGTTGAGCTTGCCCCTTTATAGGTTAGGATTAGGGTTTTTGGTAGATGTAGTTAATGAGCTAGGTTTAGTTAGGGTTAGTAGCTAATGAGCTAGATTTTATTGTTGTATTTGTTTCAAGAGCATAGCTTAGTGACTTTTGTGTATCATTTGATGCATTCGCGTTGTTCAAAATTTTCTTTTTAGATGGAGAGCATGGTTAGTGTTCGTCATGTGGACAAGGATGCTTTCTTGAAAGGCAATGTGGAGCATGAGTCGGAGCAGAAAGTGGTGTTGTTTGACCGTAGTCCTAACTATGCGGAGGTTGTGGAAAAAGTGAGGATTGCATTGAATTAGACGGATCCAAATGATGTAGTTTCTTTGGAGGGAAGGCATCAAGTAGTTCCATCCTACATTGAAATTAAAACTAATAAGATGTAGCATATCTGATTTTCACATAGAACATACACGACAAATACAAATGTTCTACCGCATCTCACAAGAATAGATGTGCTCTATCACATCTCATACATACACCACACATACAAATTAACATTTTATTTGGCATGCATTCTTGCTAATACATCTAATTGACCACATCTAATGCATACACCTCACAAACTAACCACCGGTTAAATAGAACTACAAAATCAACACTCCACATGATTCTCAACGATTATACGTGCTACCTAATTGCTATAGGACCAACAAAATTACCAAGTTTCAATACAAATTTTGAATCCAGGATTAAATAGGGTTCCACCTATAGTTGCAAAGAGAGAGAGCAAATGTGACACAATTTGTGGATGAAATTGAAGGGAGAGGGGAGAATACCTTGGGGAAGGATGGAGGGGCAAAATCCACGGACAAGCCCATCAGATCTGCCGGAATCGGATGGAGATTTAGGAGGGAGGGAGAGGGGCGCTGTCGGCTATGGCTTTCTTCTAGGAAACAAGAGGTTCGAGTGTGCTAGGGTGGGCTGGGGCGGCTGAGCGCAGCATCTAAGTCATCGAGGGTAGCGTCGTCCTGCGAGTCGCTACGTCTGGCTGTGTAGCGCCGGTCGTTTCGGCGCTATACTTCGGCCATTTGGGCCCCGCAGTGCCACGCTGGCAAGACCATAGCGCCCCGGTCCGAGGCGCTATCAGGAAGAGTGTAGCGCCCCGTCGTTGGGCGCCACTAAAAAGGTTAGATTTGAAAATATTTTCGAAAAAGGGTTATTTTTTCGTTAAAGTTTGCCAAAAGGATTAATTTTGTGGAATTTTATGCGGGACTGCTTCGAGTCCACGCATGCGTCGGCCCGCCAGAGGCCCGATCAGGTCCTCGTGCAAATGCTGCGCTGGAGGTTGTGTTCGTCCATCCATCGAAAATGCAACACCACAACTAACATGATATCCACCAACTATCCACACCCTTCATTTCATCAAGATTCGTGCAACAAATTCATCAACGAATATTCAAATGTCAACGCATTATCAATAATTGATGGATTTATGTAACATGAATTTTAGATTCATGTACTAACATGAATTTTCTGTGCATGCTTGAAAAAAAAATTAAAACCACGCGTTAACATATTTTTTAGTTTTTTTAACACATAAAACAGTAGGAATAATATGGTTCGTTGGATGCATAATCAACGGTCATGATAATATGTAGAGATCCTATTAGTTGTGGAAAAATCACGTTGGTCCATCCATCCATCTTTCTATCGATTGATCAGTTTTGTAGCTACCATGGTTCTGTGTAGTTTGTCGAGCACAGTTGACAGTACGTACGTCTGCAGCAACCTGATGGAAGAATTTTCACTTGTAGTTGTAGATTTGAGGTTTCAAAGTAGAACCAGCTTCTCGTTAAAAAAAAAAAGTAGAACCAGTTTCGTCCAGTTGTGATCATGTTCGTACTCGAATTGACAATGCTTCCATCCTAGTGATTATAATGTACATTTTCCTGGCTGGCTAACCCATTTATAAGTTCAGTTGCTCCGTGATCTCTTCTGATAAGCCAAAAAAAAAAAAAAAAACACTGTAACAAATGGCATGTTGATGCTATGAACTACGCAGGCCGCTGTTCTTCTAGTAACACCACGAAGGGTGCAAGGGTTTCTACATTTCAATACAGAAAAAGAAAAATCGTCTATTAATCATAAAATGACGGGCAATCTAGGGGGTCACCGTTCAATTTTTTAAAAGAACTTCGAAAAATCTACCCATCTCTCTGTTCTTCAAACTTCAACGGTTATTCCAACAATCGCCACCACCATTTTTTCACACGGTCCAAAAATAAAACACGCCCCCTTTCCATCCTCCTACGGGATTTTCTGACGTAGCTGAATAGGAGGGAGAGGCGTGCTGTTTATCAGAAGTTCAGAACCAACAAGAGCATGTGATAATTCCAGTTATTCACTAGTCGTTCCTGGTGCCTCCTATGACTAGACCTATCAAGTTTAAATCCATACTAGGCAAAGACAAACCAAATAACACACATACAAAGACTATACGATGGAAATTTAGAGAAGTGAGAAAAGGAATAAGTTATTTTTCTTTGGCTCTGGGAGCGATCCTCCTTATAAAGGACTTGGGCGGCTGTGGTTGGCCGTGACATGAAGTCTGTGGTTCTCCGCTGGGTTAAGAGCAAACAGTTCTTTGGTTATGAGGTTGGTCCTCGGGTAGCTAGAGCTTGTGAGGCTATAAACATACATTGACTTCCATGCTCTTGATTCTCCTCAGTTAGGTCATGAGTTACAAGACCTTCAAACAAACGATAAATTTATTGAGCTTTTGTGTCTCAGGCCAGATGAGCTATGAGAAGTCTAAATAAACATTGAATTTCTCGAGTTTTTTTGGAGGTGGAGATGGTATTTGTCTCGACGCCAAGATGATCTCCTAGACAACATATTGTTATCACAAATTTCATGAAAAAATAGGCACAATATCCGAAGCTTCGTCCTCGCCGAGAAAATGTGAGCTAAATAGAACCATTGTGACTTCGGCGTCATCATGGAACTTACACTCTGGCTAGTTCAAAACCTTACATTTTCATGCGTTGATAAGGCGCCTTGATCTAGCTTTTGGGTCAATATTGTTCCCTAATCAACATGTGAAGGTTCCCATCGTACCATGAAAATGACCAAAGTGTAGTGGGATGCTCTTTTAATATGTCTAGATCTGCTAATCCTAAGAGCATCTCCACCGGCGCGCCCAATACAGCGTCCGACAAAGTTGCCGGACAGGCGCTGTTGGGCGCGCCGGCAGCCGTTGCCGCCTATTGGGAGCGCCGCGCCCCACCGGTCGCTCCCAATAGGTTTTCACAAAACAAATAGATACTCGAATATGGACGAACCGGTGATATTTCATTGAATTTGAAGGACATTTAACAAACTTAAACAAATTTTGACAAACGAAATTTAACAAACTTAAACGGAATTTAAATAAATTCAAACTAAACCCTAGACCCTAAATCTGGCGGCGGTGCCGGCGGGCACTCGAGAAAGAAGCTAGTTCCGGCGACAGTGAAAGCAGTGGCTACACGGCGGCGTCGAAGAAGGCGACCCTCCCGGCGGTGGCATGTCTTGCATGCCTCAATGATCTCCGGCCACCGAGGAGGAAGTATCATCTGCGCCGCCGTCGCTGAGGCTTCCGATTTCACCGTCGGCGGCTCCGGCCTAGAGGAACGTCTCCGTGCCGCCGCCGTCGCCGAGCGTGGTGGGGTTTGATCTAGCGGTGGCGGAGGGAGGCCTCAATGGCCGCCTGCATTCCGTCCCACTCTGGCTCACCCCAGTCGCCGTCGCTGCTGTCCTCCTCCTCTGCCGGTGCCGCGGTAGGCGCCGGTTCGTCGCGGCGGAGCTCGGGTGTCATGGCCGCGTCGTCGCGGCGTTGGCGCGGTCGCGCCGACCTCGCCGTTCCGCGCCCATTTGCTGGCGGCGGCTTGCCTCCTCGGCGCTCAGCTCCGGTCGAGGCTCGCTGCTACGGGTCATGGTGGCTAGGGTTTTCTATGAGAAGGGAGCTGTGTTTGTGTGGAGAAGAGAGGCACACCGGGCGTTGTTTTAAAGACGGCGGGGGGCAGAGGAGGCCGGTCGCCGCATTAACACGTCGCCACCGGCTCGTCTTCCACGCGCATTGACGCCGACGACGCGTGCGCGCCACCGCCTGACCTTCCAGTTCTGCGCTCGACGCGTCGCGTCGTCTGTGCCCGCCAGGGGAACCGCCGCGTCATTAAAACGGGCGTATCTGCCACAATAAATCCGCCCTCGACCGTTGGGTCGCTGACGCGTCGCCCCCACCCGTCAGGTTCGGACGAGCCGCGCGTTGCCGAGGTTGCTGGCACGCCCGCTTGCGTCGCTAGAACCTGGGCACGAAGCGGGTTTGCCGGACGCTGTATTGGGACGCGCCGGTAATTTTTTTTGTATTGGGCGCGCCGCTGTGGGGTTTTTTTTGCTGCCGGCGCGTCCAAAACGTCTATTGGGAGCGGAGTTGGACGTGCAGGTGGAGATGCTCCGGAGACCTCCAAATTCGTGTCCGGCACCCCCAACTTAGGCCACAGACCACAGATGCCCCGGGACTGTTTCGATTCCATGCATGTGTCGGCCTCCAGAGGGCCGATCAGGTTCTCGTGCAAATGCTGCATGGTTCCGAGTTTTGTGTTCGTCCATCCATCCATCTTTCTCATCGATCGATCAGTTTTATAGCTAGCATGGTTCCGAGAAATTTGATGAGAACAGTACGTACGTCTTCAGCAACTTGATGGAAGAATTTGCACTTGTAGTTGTAGATTTGAGGTTTCGTCCAGTTGTGATCATGTTCCCACTCTGAATTTTGACAATGCTTCCATCAAGTTTCTGAAGACGTACGTACTGTTCTCATCAAATTTATAAGCTCACTTGCTGTGTGATGTCTTCTGAGATGCAAAATAATAATAATAATACAGGTACAAATGACATCTTGATGCTATGAACTACGCAGGCCACGGTTCTTCTAGTAACACCACGAAGGGTTCAGGGGTTTCTATATTTCAATACAGAAGAAGAAAAATGGTCTATTAATCAGAAAATGTCAGGCCACCACTTTTTTTTCACACGGTCGAAAAAACAAAACAGATCCCTTTTCTGTCCATCTACGGAAGTTTCTGATGTAGCTGAATAGGAGGAGAGGCGTGCCGGCTATCAGAAGTTCAGAACCAATAAGTGCATGTGATAATTCTTGTTATTCACTAGTCGTTCCTGGTGCCTCCTATGACTAGAGCTATCAAGTTTAAAACCCTACTAGGCAAAGACAAACAAAATAAGACACATAGCAAGACTAGGCAATGCAAATGTAGAGAAGTGAGAAAAGGAATAAGCTATTTGTCTTTGGCTCTGGGAGGATCCTCCTTATGAAGGACTTGGGTGGTTGTACCTGGCCGTGACATGAAATTTGTGGTTCTCCGCTGGGTTAAGAGCAAGCAGTTCTTTGGTTATGAGGTTGGTCCTCCGGTAGCTAGGAGCTTGTGAGACTATAAACATACATTAGCTTCCCTGCTCTTATTTCTCCTCGGTTAGGTCATGAGTTACAAAACCTTCAAACAAATGTTAAATTTATTGAGTTTTTGTGTCTTGGGCCAGATGAGCTATGAGAAGTCTAAATAAACATTGAATTTCTAGAGTTTTTTATGAAGTGGAGATGGTGTTTGTCTCGACATCAAGATGATATCCTCGACAACATATTGTTATCACAAATTTCATGAAAAAATAGGCACAATATCCCAACTTCTTTCTCACGGAGAAAATGTGAGCTAAATAGAACCATTGGGATGTCGGTGTGATCATCGATCTTACACTCTGGTTAGTTCAAAAGCTTACATTTTCTGGCGTTGATAAGGCACCTTGATCTAGCTTTTTGGCCCATATTGTTCCCTAATCAGCACGTGAAGGTTCCCATCACACCATGAAAATGACCACAGGCTCTTTTAATATGTCTAGAACTGCTAATCCTAAGTCATGGAGGAGATGACCTCGGGTTATTCATCCTTGCCAATGTTGATGTTGGACCAGCGGTGTCGGAGTCAAAGCATCGAAACAAGCCATGGCAGAGTGGAGCAGGAACCGAGGGAGGACAGTCATAGAAGCAAAAAGTGCACTAAAAATATTGGGGTGCTAGCTGACAACACTGAAACGTGGGTCCCAAGATGAGGTGGCATTACATGTCAAAAATCATTCTCATTAGTACACGTCGGTGACCCGAGCTGTGATGTCAGGTATCAAAATGAAGAAAATGTAGATAGTGTTGGCCGTGTAGATGGTTGTGATGGTAACTGTCGTGGTTGCGCAAGCATGGACAAGAAGGTGAAAAAATTGTTTATTTTATCTGCACGAGTTGGTTTATGTTTGAATCGATTTTTTCCGATACATTTGTTAAGTTGTCGGGGGCTACCCCCGGGTAGGGTCATGATGTGGTATAAACAAGGTCTCAGATGGGCCAGATTACAGTAAAAGCCGACATACGTAGGACCTCCGAGGCGACCAGGGTGCGGTGTCGGTACAAACCGACATAAGGCAACCGAGATAACCCGGGCCAGAATGGACCGAGTTACTACCTTGGTGCAACCCGGCATATATTGACCGAGACTGGGGATCCGAGATAAGGGATCCGAGATGTATTGACCGACATGTTTATGTCGGTATCATGTGTGTTCTCTTGTATGCAGGGAAGCTTATTCCGAAAGGGGAATCCGGCATATCCATGCCGGATTACCGAGATGAGGCATCCTATGTCAGACGGAGGTCAGCGCTGCTGTCACATCCCGTCTGACACGGGAGCGTCTGGCACAGAGGCGCCTGACACGGGCGCATGCAGGAGGAGCGAGGTGACTGGTCTCCCGCAGGCTACGAGACAGACATGCAGGCTACGAGACAGACATGGGCGTGCCATGTCCTGTCTCTAGTAGAGGGTACATTCTAACTCTGCAGGAGATGGGCATGCCGCGTCTTGTCTGTGGCAGGAGTGCCATGATGACATAACTTTGGCATGGCTACAGTGCACCCAGGGGTACTTCGGTAACTCGGTTTAGCCTTTATATAAGGCTTCACCCCTCCTGCGTGAGGGACGGCCACAGAGACAGAGAACAAGGCACTGAGAGAGATTTCTCCACATAGCTTCATCTTCTACCTTGAGTTCATCCCCACTGCTGGGATCATACAGCTCGAGGAGCAGCTTTGTACGTGTGGCTTCGAGATATACAGAGAGAGACAGGCAGGAGTCGGGGTTTTACCTCCTCACGAGGGCCCCGAACCTAGGTAGATCGTGTGTGTGCTTATGTTTGAGAGTTCATCTGTGTGTGCTTCTTAGCGCGCTAGCCCTCTCCCGGATCCACCAGCGTCCATCGGCCCCACTCTTAGCCATCCTATGGCATCTGCCGTGATACTACCACGAAAGTTGGCGCCCACCGTGGGGCCAGCAGCGGCGCTGGCTGGTGTGATCATCCGCACGGGTTCCATCATCGACTCCGGCGAGCGCGTCGTCTGCGGGCTCATCTGCAAGCTCGGCTCGCTGAACTTCATCAGCGACAACGCGGGATGCTTCGGCAGTAGGCCGTTCCCAACGAACGGCTGCCTCATCAGCTTTGGCACCTTCGTGACCTACGTCGCCACCGAGGTTGTCTGCAAGTACCCCGAGCAGGTGCTTGTGGCTGAGGATCCTCCTAATGTCTGCGCGGCTCGCGGACGGCGTATTGATCGCCCCGGGGTCTGCGCCGAGGTAATGATGACCGGGACTGCGGGTGATGCCGGCAAAGGTGATGCCGGTGCACCCGCTGCCAAGTCTACCAGAACGGCAAAACTGCCGCTGGAGAGGAGGCAGAACCTCGGCAACCAGGCCGGGACGTCCCATGCACCGGTCAGGCAAGTGCCTCTCGAGGATGTGATAGAGAAGCTGGCTGTGCCGGTAGTTACCGGTACAGATCCTGCTCTGGCGGAGGCCGAGTTGGAGGCACAACGCCAGAGCTTACATCAGGAGGCTCTCGCGATGGCCGAGATACGGAGGGAGTTCGGGATAACTCTCCGTGAGTATAACCAAGCACATGGTTTAACCCCGGTAGCTGCTCGCCCTAGTCGCATAGATGATGTGCATAGTAGGGGCAGAGGTCTCAATGCCGAGGTTGCTAGAGATGGTAGAGCTAGTTCCAGTAAGACTCCTAGTCACTTGTCGGTTAAAAAACCGAAGTATAGTTCCCCTGCTAAAACTCTTAGAGCTGCCGAGGCAGCGAGAGCCGAGTTGTCAGGCCTATCCGGAGAAGCTCTCCGTAGGCAGCAGGACCGAGTTAATGAGTTGGTAACTGTGGCTACTCGGCAGAATGAGGCCTATCGTAAGGCTAACACAGTTGCCGGCAGATCCGGGATTGTTCACTCGGCTAGGGGAGCTAGTGGGTCTAAGGGGCAAGCTTCCTCACCACATGACGGTGGGGATCGGGACCGGAGTGTAAACTCCGGTAAGAATAAGCAGATGTAGGCGTATGATCCGGCTTATGCCGGTAAACAGTTAGCCGGTCCAGGCAGTGTCGGCCGGGATAAAAGCAATCCCGGTCAGGGCAATCCGAATGTCAGAAATGTCAACTCGGCTGGTCGAGGTTATCCACCTTGGTATCCGCCTCGAAATCCTGCCCAGCGGCAGCCGAGTGTTGCGCATGTTCAGCAGCCACCAGTTGATGACCAGGTGGCTGATCATTATGATGATGGTTACTCGGCTATGGAGAAAGCCGGGTATCAGAGATATGAAGGTGCACTGGGATCCCGGTTGGGACCTCGCCAGTTGTCACCAAATGATGCACGCTACAAGTTGGACAGAATCTATATGTCCGAGATGCTGGAAGAGCAAGGTCCACCTGGCCCTGCATGCTTTGGACCTCGGATTATGAGGGAGCCCCCTGTGCGGCACTTTCAGTTGAGCCGAGGCTCGAAGACATATGACGGCAACACTAAGCCGGAAGACTGGCTGACAGATTATGTGTCGGCAGTGCATATCGCGGGAGGAAACCGCCGATGGGCGGTGAGGTATATCCCGCAGATGTTGGAAGGGCCAGCCCGGATTTGGCTGAATAACTTGCGAGAGGGAAGTGTTGACTGCTGGCTAGATTTTGAAGAAGCATTTGTTAGCAACTTCTCCAGCACGTACAAGAGACCGAATCATCCTCAGCAGCTTGCGATGTGCAAGCAGAGGGATAATGAAACTGGCCGGGATTACTTGACTCGGTGGAGTACTGTTCGCAATTCCTGTGAAGGAGTTGTTGAGGCGCAGGCCATATCTTGGTTTGCCCAGGGGTGCCGACACGACTCCATGCTCTGGCAGAAGTTGCAGAGGGAGATGCCGGCCACCTTGGCCGAGACAATCCGGATTGCAGATAGCTATGCACTGGGTGATCCGATGCAACCCTTGCTGAACCTGGTGGAACCGAATAGAAGATACCCGTGAATAACAGACCCGGGCCAGTCAGGCAGAATAATTGCCAGGACTTTGGTAACAGGAGGAGAGAGCCAGATTATAGGTATGTCTCGAACCAGGTTGCCGCGATAAACCAAGACCAACCCGATGCCGGCAGTAGCCAGCGTCCGAAGTACAATGGTCCAGCATGGGGCCAGAATCAAGAAGGAAGGAAGTCATGGATTGACCAGAGGCAGTCCCTCACTTATGAGGCTATGTTGGATGGACCTTGTAGTTTTCACACCCAAGACATCCGCAAGCCTGCAAACCGTACAAGGCAGTGCAGCTGGTATCAGCGCACAAGGGGGGAAGGAGCTAGAGCCGGAGGAAATCAGGCGGGGTACCTCAGAGAATTCCGCCAAGGCAAAACTTGCCGCTCACCGGTGCAAATGCTATCCCGGTGAATCCACTGATAGCTACGTGTTGGTGAACCCCAAGAGGAAGGTTATGATGTAGACAGCAGAAGTTTTCCCTTGAGAAATCTACCCAAGGTTATCAATCCAGTAGGACTTGATGATCTATCGGAAGGTTGTTGATGTTGACTCCCCCTGGCGCTAGGGAGCTTGCACCAACGTGGAATCTGCACAGACACAAACCAGAACTTTGCCCAACACGAAACAGAGAGGTTGTCAATCTCTCCGGTCTTGCAGAAACAAAGAGTTAAACGTATGGTGTGGAAAACAGCAGGAAAAACAGCAAGTAACAGGAAACAGATGATTGCAGCAGGTTGTGTAAACAGTATGAGGAAATTGGACCAGGGTCCACAGTTCACTAGTGGTGTCTCTCTCAGAACAGATAACTAGCATGTTGGGTAAACAAATTACAGCTGGGCAATTGACAAATAGAGAGGGCATAACAATGCAATACATGCCAAGATGTCTACTATGAAATCTAGTTGGGCATTACAACAAAGTACATAGACCGTTATTCCAACACATCTATGCCTAAATAATCCACCTTCAAGGCAGCATCCGCATCCCATTCAGTATTAAGTTGCTAACAACAGATTATTGCATGAAGTAAAGTGTGTAATGTAATCAATACAAGTGCCCTTGGACACTGCACCAATGTTTTATCCCTAGTAGCAACAGCACATCTACCATCTTAGACCTTTCTGTCACTGATCCAGATATCTAGAGACTGAACCCACTATCGAGCATAAATACCCCCTCTTGGAGTCACAAGCATCTACTTGGCCAAAGCATCTACTAGCAACGGAGAGCATGCAAGATCAAGAGCACATAGATAAACAACTTGAATAAACATGGTATCAATATTCATCGGATCCCAGCAAACACAACATCTAGCATTACAATAAGATGATCTTGATCATGTTAGGCAGCTCACAAGATCTAAACATGGAGGCACAAGGTAGAGAGACAACCATCTAGCTACTGCTATGGACCCGTAGTCCAGGGGTGGACTACTCACGCATCACTCCGGAGGCAGGCATGGTGATGTAGAGCCCTCCGGTGATGATCTCCCCTCCGGCAGGGTGCCGGGAAGAGCTTCAGAACTCCTCCGATCTGAGATTGACGATGACGGCCGCGACGGAACTTTTCGTGGAATATGATCGACCGTAATAGGGTTTTCGCGTCGCGGAGAATATATAGGCGAAGAGGCGGCGTCGGTGGCCGAGGGGGGCCACCACGCCATAGGGGGCGCGGGCCCACCCTGGGCCGCGCCCTAGTGTGGCGTGGCCCCCTGGTGGGTCTGCTCCGACTCCCCTTTGGACTCCGTGATCTCCTCGTGATATTATTGACGATGTCTTTTGTTTCGTCCAATTCCGAGAATATTTCCTTAATAGATTTTCTGAAACCAAAAACAGCAGAAAACAGGGAACTGGCACTGTGGCATCTTGTTAATAGGTTAGTCCCAGAAAATGCATAAAAATGATATAAAGTGTAACCAAAACATGTAGCAATTGATATAATAACAGCATGGAACATCAAAAATTATAGATACGTTTGAGACGTATCAAGCATCCCCAAGCTTAGTTCCTGCTCGTCCTCGAGTAGGTAAACGATAAAAACAGATAATTTTTGAAGTGACATGCTACCAACACAATCTTTGATCAAATAACAATGTAATGCACATGATCTGAATGAAGTGATCCAAGCCAATGGTCTATAGTTTGCAAGCAAGTAAATAAAGAGTAAACATAAGTGATCACACAAGTGCAAACTTTCATGAATAACACTATAAAACATTTAGAGATATAATAGTCTAACATAATAGTTAGTTCACAGCAGCAATAATTCTCAACATGAAAGTGTTTGTATCAACACAAAGGAAGATAATAGCTTCAGCTTTTGCTTCAACTTTCAACATGTATATCATATAGATAATGTCAATGCAAAGAATATGATCAACCAAACACAAAGTTATGTAAAAACTGTTATACTGGAGTTGACAATGATGTTTGCTTAAGTAGACAGAAAGAAGTGGGAAAACTGACTCAACATAAAAGTAAAAGAATGGCCCTTCGCAGAGGGAAGCAGGGATTAACATCATGTGCTAGAGCTGTAGTTCCCGAAGGCATATAGAGAGCATAAAATATTGTTTTGTAAGGTAATGGTGTATACAGGTGTCAACAAATCAAATAGCAGGTACTTGTCATCTTCCATGGCTAACTAACTTTTAGAGCGGTTCCGAGAGTTTTTAGGACTGCACTTGTAACAAGCACTTATTGGTGACACTCCTCCCAACCATTTACTTTCCACAAACCATGGCTAACCGAATCCTCGGGTGCCCACCAACATTCACCATGGAGGAGTGTCTATTTATTTATTTATTTATAGGGTGGACTAACCAGCTCTTTAATGCAAAATAAAAGGTGGAGAAGCAGATGAAGCTGCCAATCCTTGTAAATTAATTAGCATGGAAGATGACAAATCTCACTACTACGTCCTTATGAGCTTTTCAAGTAGTGACACAAAAAGGAAATGTAACAGTTTTGAGTAGTTAGTAGATAGCACATGAAGAAATTTACTTGGAATGGTGAAAACACCACATAATAGGTAGGTATGGTGGACACAGGTGGCATGGATTTGGCTCAAGGTTTTGGATGTACAAGAAGCATTCCCTCTTAGTACAGAGTTTAGGCTAGCAAGTTATTATAAGCAAACATCATTATCAACTGGAATAGCAAGAGTGTACATAAAACACAAGGTTTGACGAACCATAGACTCCCACTGTCTTCCTTGTTAACACATAGCCTTCATCCAAAAATTATCTAGACTACTATGGACTTCCAATCATGCAACAGATTATTATAGCAGAAAATCCTTATAGTAGTTCTTCATTAATAGCCATTACTTACATGATGCACAAGCTTAAACATTAATTACTTGACAGCTCAAAACAATTGGCAAGCATCAAATTACTCAAGACAACGATCTAAAAAGATTCATGTAAGCATTTTATACCACTACCACATGCATAGCATTTTTCTGGTCCAACCAAACACCAATCAACTTATTTGACAACTCTCCAAACAGATATAAGTGAAGCAAGAGAGTACTTTCTTCAAAAGAAACTGAAAGCTCTAACAAGAGATGTATGAAAAACTGAGAGCTAACAGCAATAACAGCAACTAGACAGGAATACTCAACAAGTATAAG
This sequence comes from Poa pratensis, assembly GCA_947311845.1. Lineage (NCBI taxonomy): Eukaryota > Viridiplantae > Streptophyta > Magnoliopsida > Poales > Poaceae > Poa > Poa pratensis. Next base: position 42,668,120 of record CAMZMU010000060.1, on the reverse strand, counting down.
TGAAGCACAAGAGTATTCTAATGAAAAAGTGGAGCGTGTCTCTCTCCCAAACATGAATGCTAGGATCCAACAAGTATAGCACAGCAAACAAAACAAAACAAACTGAAAACAAAAACACACTGACGCTCCAAGGAAGAGTACACTAGTATGAAGCAATAAAAATATAGCACCATTAGAGATGACCTGATAATTTGTAGATGAAGAAGGGGATGCCTTGGGCATCCCCAAGCTTAGATGCTTGAGTCTTCTTGAAATATGCTGGGGAGGTAAGCCTCCCCAAGCTTAAGCTCTTCACTCTTCTTGATCATGTAATATCATTCTCCTCTATCAACACTTGAAAACTTCCTTCACACCAAAACTTAACAGCTTTTCTCATTAGCAGGTTAGTGCACTAAAAGATAATACTTCAAAGTTCTAGCAAAGACAAAACTCACAAGCCAACTATTTTAAACATTAGCCACTGTTACTAGGCTCAAGTGGGCACTTTTACACGAAAAGAAACCACTTAAAAACTTGTAAAAGAGAGAATGCAAAATAAAAGACAGAATCTGTCAAACCAGAACAGTCTGTATGACGAATTTTTTCGAGGCACTTACGATGCTCAGATGAAAAACTTTTGAAATAATGAAAGTTGCGTAACATCATCAGGAACATGCACAAAAATTTCAGCATTTTTCGATTTTTTCTGATTTTCTACTGAATTAAACGGTGACGAACAGCAATCTGTCCCAATGCAGTCCCGAAAATAAAAACCAACTTTGCATTAGTAACTCTCCTTGGCACAACAAAACAGCAAATAAAAGATACAAAGGAGTTGCTACAGAGGTAAACAAGCATCCTTGACTCAAGAAAACAAAAAAAAACAGCAAATAAAAACATGGGTTATCTCCCAGAAGTGCTTTTCTTTAATGCCTTTGAGCTAGGCATGAAGAGATGCATCAAGTATTGTCAAGACCAGAAAATCCAAAACCATAATTTGTCTTGACACTAGTATCATGTGAGTATTTCATCTTCTTCCTAGGGAAGTGTTCCATACCTTTCTTGAGTGGGAATTGAAATTTTATATTCCCCTCTCTCATATCAATAACAGCACCAACAGTTCTCAGAAAAGGTCTTCCCAAAACAATAGGACAAGAAGGATTGCATTCAATATCCAAAACCACAAAATCAACAGGGACAAGATTGTTATTAACCATTATCAAAACATCATCAACTTTTCCTAAAGGTTTCTTCATAGAAGAATCAGCAAAGTGAACATCCAAATGACATTTTTCCAAAGGTGCAAGCTTGAGAATATCATATAAATTTTTAGGCATAACCGAAATACAAGAACCAAGGTCACACAAAGCATTGCATTCAAACTCACTCAGTTTCATTTTAATAACAGGTTCCCAATTATCATCTAACTTCCTAGGGATAGAAGCTTCAAGTTTTAATTTTTCTTCCCTAGCATGCATGAGAGCTTTGATAATATGTTCAGTAAAAGCCATATTTATTTTACTAGCATTAGGACTCTTAGCTAGCTTTTGCAAGAACATGATGACTTCAGTTATGTTACAATTTTCGAAATTGAAGTTGTTGTCATAAAAACAATGGAGCAATTATCACCAACACCTCTAAAAATTTCAGCACTTTTACTAGGAACAAAAGTAGTGCTATCAGGCAATTTAAAACTTTTTGTAGAGGTAGTAGAGACATTTCCAACACTTATTATCTTTTCACTAACAGTAGGGGGCGCATTAGCATGTGAGGCATCATTTGTTTCATTAGTAAAAATAGTGCAAACTCTAACAACACTATTTTGTTCAGCAATTTCAGCTTCTCTTTCTTCTCTCTCCCATCTTTCATGAAGTTCAGCAAGCATCCTAATGTTATTATCAATTTTAATTTGGATAGCATTGAGTGTTTTACTCTCTCTAATATCACTAGGAATAGCTTTTATTTTCAGCATTTCAACATCATGAGCAAGACTATCAACTTTAGCAGCAAGAGTATCAATTTTTCCTAGCTTTTCCTCAACAGTTTTATTAAAAGTAGTTTGTGTGCTAATAAAATCCTTAAGCATGACTTCAAGATCAGAGGGCACACTTCTATTGTTACTGTAGGAATTACCATAGAATTACCATAAGAGTTGCTACCATTAGCAGGATATGGCCTATAATTGTTGCTACCAAAATTATTCCTATAGGCATTGTTGTTGAAGTTGTTATTTTTAATGAAGTTTACATCAACATTTTTCTCATCATGAGCAACCAAAGAAGCAAGAGGAATATTATTTGGATCCACAACACCATGTCCATTCGAAAGCATAGTCATAATAGCATCAACTTTATCACTCAAGGAGGAAATTTCCTCAACAGAATTTACCTTCTTACCAGTTGGAGCCCTTTCAGTGTGCCATTCAGAATAATTTACCATCATATCATCAAGAAGCTTTGTAGCAGCACCCAAAGTGATGGACATAAAGGTCCCTCCAGCAGCCGAGTCCAATAAGTTCCTTGAGAAAAATTTAGTCCTGCATAAAAGGTTTGGATGATCATCCAAGTAGTCAGTCCATGAGTGGGGCAATTTTTAACCAAAGACTTCATTCTTTCCCAAGCTTGGGCAACATGCTCATTATCAAGTTGCCTAAAGTTCATAATACCACTTCTTAAAGAGATAATTTTAGCAGGAGGATAATATTTTCCAATGAAAGCATCTTTGCATTTAGTCCAGGAATCAATACTATTTCTAGGCAAAGATAGCAACCAATCTTTAGCTCTTCCTCTTAAGAGAAAGGAAACAATTTCAGCTTAATAATATCACTCTCTACCTCCTTATACTTTTGCATATCACAAAGTTCAACAAAGTTGTTTAAGTGGGCAGCAGCATCATCAGTACTAACACCAGAAAATTGCTCTTTCATAACCAGATTTAACAGTGCAGGCTTAATCTCATAAAATTCTGCTTTAGAAGCAGGTGGAGCAATGGGTGTACAGATAAAATCATTGTTGTTTGTGCTAGTAAAGTCACACAACTTAGTATTTTCAGGATTACTCATTTTAGCAAGCCTAAAACAAGCAACAGGGCAACTCGAAATTAAAAACTAGATGCAGGAATTTAATTTTTTTGGGTTTTTGATTTTTAACAGCAAGCAAAACAAAAATAAAACAAGACAAAAACAAAGTAAAGAGATTGGAACTGAGAGACTCCCCTTTCCAATAGCCTCCAAGTCCCCGGCAACGGCGCCAGAAAACAGCTTGATGGCTACGTGTTGGTGAACCCCAAGAGGAAGGTTATGATGTAGACAGCAGAAGTTTTCCCTTGAGAAATCTACCCAAGGTTATCAATCCAGTAGGACTTGACGATCTATCGGAAGGTTGTTGATGTTGACTCCCCCTGGCGCTAGGGAGCTTGCACCAACGTGGAATCTGCACAGACACAAACCAGAACTTTGCCCAACACGAAACAGAGAGGTTGTCAATCTCTCCGGTCTTGCAGAAACAAAGAGTTAAACGTATGGTGTGGAAAACAGCAGGAAAAAAGCAAGTAACAGGAAACAGATGATTGCAGCAGGTTGTGTAAACAGTATGAGGAAATTGGACCAGGGTCCACAGTTCACTAGTGGTGTCTCTCTCAGAACAGATAACTAGCATGTTGGGTAAACAAATTACAGCTGGGCAATTGACAAATAGAGAGGGCATAACAATGCAATACATGCCAAGATGTCTACTATGAAATCTAGTTGGGCATTACAACAAAGTACATAGACCGTTATTCCAACAGCATCTATGCCTAAATAATCCACCTTCAAGGCAGCATCCGCATCCCATTCAGTATTAAGTTGCTAACAACAGATTATTGCATGAAGTAAAGTGTGTAATGTAATCAATACAAGTGCCCTTGGACACTGCACCAATGTTTTATCCCTAGTAGCAACAGCACATCTACCATCTTAGACCTTTCTGTCACTGATCCAGATATCTAGAGACTGAACCCACTATCGAGCATAAATACCCCCTCTTGGAGTCACAAGCATCTACTTGGCCAAAGCATCTACTAGCAACGGAGAGCATGCAAGATCAAGAGCACATAGATAAACAACTTGAATAAACATGGTATCAATATTCATCGGATCCCAGCAAACACAACATCTAGCATTACAATAAGATGATCTTGATCATGTTAGGCAGCTCACAAGATCTAAACATGGAGGCACAAGGTAGAGAGACAACCATCTAGCTACTGCTATGGACCCGTAGTCCAGGGGTGGACTACTCACGCATCACTCCGGAGGCAGGCATGGTGATGTAGAGCCCTCCGGTGATGATCTCCCCTCCGGCAGGGTGCCGGGAAGAGCTTCAGAACTCCTCCGATCTGAGATTGACGATGACGGCCGCGACGGAACTTTTCGTGGAATATGATCGACCGTAATAGGGTTTTCGCGTCGCGGAGAATATATAGGCGAAGAGGCGGCGTCGGTGGCCGAGGGGGGCCACCACGCCATAGGGGGGCGCGGGCCCACCCTGGGCCGCGCCCTAGTGTGGCGTGGCCCCCTGGTGGGTCTGCTCCGACTCCCCTTTGGACTCCGTGATCTCCTCGTGATATTATTGACGATGTCTTTTGTTTCGTCCAATTCCGAGAATATTTCCTTAATAGATTTTCTGAAACCAAAAACAGCAGAAAACAGGGAACTGGCACTGTGGCATCTTGTTAATAGGTTAGTCCCAGAAAATGCATAAAAATGATATAAAGTGTAACCAAAACATGTAGCAATTGATATAATAACAGCATGGAACATCAAAAATTATAGATACGTTTGAGACATATCATCCACCAGTTCCGAGGCAAGTAGATCCGAAACCTGTGAATCAGGTAAATGTCGGAGGGAACAACAGTAACACTAGTCCCAGCAGGCAGGGAGAGTATCCCTAGGGAGACTACAGAGAGGCTCATCAGAGCTATGTGGCCTTTGTGACCGAGCCAACTGACAAGAAGAGCTTGCATCGGCGTGCACTGGAGGTGAACGCGGTTATGCCGGAAGTGCCGAATTATTTGCACTGGTCCGAGCAAGAGATCGTTTGGAGCAGAAGGGATCATCCCCGGGTTATGCCAACTCCGGGAGGTTATGCATTGGTAGTGGACCCGACATTCTTTGGACCCACCATTAATGTTCGGTTCACCCGAGTTCTCATTGATAATGGGAGTGCTATCAATATCATGTACCGAGACACCATGGTGAAGATGGGTATCTCGGTAAATATGCTGCAACCGAGTAGCACGACCTTCCATGGCATAGTGCCGGGTGTCTCATGTGCACCTATGGGCAAAATTTGGGTAGATGTGTTGTTCGGCACAAAGGAGAATTGCCGAACTGAGAGCATTCAATTTGAGGTAGTGGATCTCGAACGTCCGTACCATGCTTTACTCGGCAGGCCTGCGTTGTCCAAGTTTATGATATCAACCCATGTGGGTTACCTCAAGATGAAAATGCCAGGTCCTAATGGTATCATCACTATCTCGGGTGATTACAAGCGTGCACTGGAGTGTGCCTCGGCTGGATCGTGCTTGGCCGAGTCACTGATTATCGCAGCAGAGAAGTAGAAGATCCATGAAGTGGTGGTGTTGGCTCAGGCTGCGCATCTCGGCATGATGGGTATGGCTAACCCGGAGCAGAATGCAACTTTCGAGGTACCAAAGGAGACCAAGAAGGTCAATGTTGACACGGCATTCCCAAACCACAACGTCATCAGTGGGACCGGGTTGACTGAGAAATAGGAAGGCGAGCTCAGTCACTTCCTCCGTGAGAATCGGGATATCTTTGCATGGTCAAATCAGGACCTGCCAGGTGTTCCGAGGGAGTTGGCTGAGCACTCTTTGTTCGTCAGACCAGATATGAAACTGGTGAAGCAACCTATGCGACGTCTCTCGGATGAGAGGAGAAAGGTGATAGGCGATGAACTGGCCAGATTACTTGCATCTGGTTTCATCATGGAAGTGCTGCACCCGGACTGGTTGTCTAACCCAGTCCTGGTAGAGAAGAAAAAAGATGACCCAAATGTGGCCATTGTGTGGCGCATGTATATTGATTACACAAACTTGAACAAGGCATGTCCTAAGGATCCATTCCCGCTGCCTCGAATTGATCAAGTGATCGATTCCACAGCCGGGTGTGAGCTGTTATCCTTTGTAGATGTGTATTCTGGTTTTCACCAGATACCACTGAACCCTGCTGATCAAATAAAAACTGCTTTTATTACCCCGTACGGGGCTTATTGCTATCGTGTCATGACCTTTGGTTTGAGAAATGCTGGTGCTACGTACCAAAGGTCTATGCAAAAATGTTTGCTTGATCAAATAAGCAAAAATGTGCAGGTATATGTCGATGACATTGTCATCAAAACTAAAGAGAAATCCACTCTGATTGATGATCTCGGAGAAACATTTGCAAATCTAAGAAAGTTCCGGATAAAGCTTAACAAGGATAAATGTACATTTGGTGTGCCGGCTAGCAAGTTACTCGGTTTCCTCGTGTCGAGCTGAGGTATCGAGGTGAACCCGAAAAAAATCCGTGCTATTGAAAGCATGAGGTTACCGACATGTCTTAGGGACGTGCATAAATTCACTGGATGTTTAGCATCCTTAAGTCGGTTCGTAAGTAGGTTGGGAGAAAAAGCATTGCCTTTGTATCAGCTCATGAAGAAAACCACCCATTTCGTGTGGACCCCGCAAGCAGATGCGGCGTTCACTGAGCTAAAAAAGATGCTGGCAACTGCGCCGATACTGGCCTCACCATTACCCAAAGAACCGATGTTGCTCTATATTGCAGCCACAAACCGGTTGTGACTATCGTATTAGTAGTGGAGTGAGAAGAAGACGGCAAAACTGTGCAAAGGCTGGTGTATTACCTGAGCGAGGTAATCTCGTTATCCAAACAGAACTATCCTCACTACCAGAAGATGACATATGGTGTCTATCTGGCTGCTAAGAAGTTGAAACATTACTTCCAAGAGCATTCAATCACTGTGGTGTGTGAGGCTCCTGTCTCGGAGATCCTTGGATGTAAAGATGCAACTGGCCGAGTAGCCAAGTGGGCCATCGAGGTGTCCCCTTACACTCCTCAATATGAGAGGAGAGATGCCATTAAGTCTCAGGCACTGCCGGATTTTTTGGTAGATTGGGCCGAAATGCAGTATGAACCACCACTGCCTGATTCCAATTACTGGAGAATGCACTTTGATGGTTCCAGGACGAAAATTGGTTTAGGTGCCGGGGTTGTCCTTACCTCGCCTAAGCGGGATCAACTGAGATATGTGTTGCAAATTCATTTTGCGGCATCTAACAATGTGGCCGAGTATGAGGCACTTGTTCATGGGCTAAATGTGGCCAAGGAAATTGGTATTCGCCAGATAGAATACTTCGGAGACTCGGATCTGGTGGTGCAGCAAGTCTCGGGAAATTGGGATGCATTAGACGCCAACATGGCATTGTATCGGTTTCATGTCCAGAAGATCTCGGGTTTCTTTGAAGGTTGCGAGCTCACGCATATACCTCGGGCTGAAAATGAAGCCGCTGACATATTGTCCAAGCTAGGTTCATCTCGGGATCCCGTCCCACCCGGCATAGCCTTGGAGCATTTGAGGAAGCCGTCAATCAAACCATCACCTGAATCCGAGTCAATCTTTATCCTGAAGAAACCGGAGTGTGAAGCTGTTCCCATGGACGTAGATGTCGGATGTATTTGGGAAAACCCGGGGACTGCTTGGCAGAACTCGGGGACTGGATACTCAGTGTCGGAGAAAGTAATGTCGGTTGATCTCATGGAGGTGGATGATCTGGTCTTTCCTGTGCGTCCTGTGCCGGGATGGGCACAACCGATACTGGCATATATGATGGATGGGAGTTTGCCAAGTAAGGAAGTTGAGGCCAGGCAAGTGCAAAGAAGATCCAAGAAATACACCAACATCAACTAGGAGTTATACAAGAGAAGTGTGACCGAGGTACTGCAGCGTTGTGTCGAGCCGCAGGAAGGGCAAGAGATGCTACTGGAGATCCATCAGGGAGAGTGTGGTCATCATGCTTCATCAAGAGCCTTGGTGGCTAAAGTATTCCGGCATGGGTTTTATTGGCCTAGTGCTTTGAATCAGGCAGAAGATATCATCCGAAAGTGTGAGGGGTGTCAGAGATTTGCTAAAAAGATTCACCGGCCAGCCTCGGCACTCAAAACAATTCCAATCACTTGGCCCTTTGTAGTTTGGTGTCTGGATATGGTGGGAGAGTTCAGGCCAGCCCGAGGTAACATGACCCATATGCTGGTGATGGTGGATAAATTCACCAAATGGATCGAGGTGAAGCCAATCAGGAAGTGTGATGGTCACACAGCGGTGTCCTTTTTGAAGGTCATCATTTTGAGATATGGTTATCCCCATAGCATTATCTCGGATAATGGCAGAAACTTTGTTGTGGGAGAATTTGCTCGGTTCTGTGCGGAAAAAAGAATTTGGTTGGACATAGCCTCGGTGGCACACCCAGAGGCGAATGGGCAAGTGGAAAGAGCAAATGCATTGGTATTGGCCGGTATCAAAGCCCGGTTAATGGAACCACTGTTACGAACTCCGGGATGCTGGATAGAGGAGATACCAGCAGTATTGTGGGGTCTAAGGACCACACCGAATCGTTCAACTGGCTATACGCCATTTTTTCTGGTCTATGGGGCAGAAGTGGTCCCGCCGACCGACATGGAGTATGACTCGCGGAGAGTGGCGCTGTACACTGAAACCGAGGCAAGAGAGGCTCGGGAAAATGATGTCGATTTGCTCGAAGAAGAACGAGAACTTACCTTATCTCGGTTAGCTTTATATCAGCAAAATCTCCGACGCTATCATAGCCGGAAGATCAGCCCTCGGGTATTCCGAGAGGGAGATTTGGTGCTAAGGCTAGTGCAACGCAAAGCAGGCCGACACAAGTTGTCACCTCCATGGGAGGGACCGTTCATTGTGAGCAAGGCTCTGCACAATGATTCATACTATCTTATAGATGCACAGGCACCGAGGAAAAATGTAATGGACAAATCCGGAGAGGAGACCAAAAGACTCTGGAATGTAGCTCTACTTCGACCCTTTTACTCATAAGGGTGCAGCGTATGTATCTTGGTTTTTCTTTGAATAAAATGTCGGCACTCCGAAAAGAAACTCGGGACTGCCCTTGTCTTTATGCATGTGTTTTGTCTCTGTTTTTTTCGATTGTCGTTCATATGTCGGATGGTTTTGAGACCTCGTTTCAAAGTTCAAGTAATGTATGCTATTTTGTTGTGATCTCGTGACTCGACTGACGAACACCGAGATGGTAGTCAAGAGCAGAGGTTGTGGTATATGGTGAACATGAAAATGGACTCGGGGACTCGGTCCTAAAAAGATCCGACATATGTCGTTTACTAACCCGGTTTTTTCTTTCTTTTAATTTATGTCGGATGACTCTAAACCTTACCTCAAAATTTTACAAGTACTGTATGCTATAATTTTGGTCTTGTGACTCGACTGTCGAATGCCTAAATGGTAGACAAGAGCATAGATTACTAAGTATAGTAAACAAGAAAGTAAATTTGGGACTTGGTGCAAAGTAATCCGGCATTGAGCTTGTCTTGTTGAAACTAATGTGATAAAAGTAGTACTGATAAGAGTAGCACTGCGAAATACTTAAAAGTATGTTTACATCTGCACCCGGCATTCCGGGGATTTAATGGTTCAGTTTGTGATAAGTTTAGGCAGCTGCCTTGGAGGAACTCGGAGCAGTGGGAGCGGTGCGAAGCTCAGGAGCAGTCTCGGCGGCTGGAGAAGCTTCGGTTGTCGGAGCCACCTCGGGTGTTGGAGTGGCTGCCGAGGCATCGGCAGTGTCGGATACCGGCTTGTCAGAAGTGTCGGTCGCAGTCGACTTGGCAGTGTCGATCGTGGTTGACTTGGCAATGTCGGCTGCTCCGGCAGCAGAAATGTCGGCTGCTCCGGCAGCAGAAGTGTCGGCTACTCCGGCAGAAGTAGTCTCGGTTGCTCCGGCATTAGCTGTGTTGGGAGCTTCAACCTCGATCTCCTCATCAACGTCTTCTTCCTCGTCTTCACCATCTTCATCATCCTTGTCATCTTCTTCATCCTCCAAGTAGGCTGGACCAGGAAGGAAGTGTCGGGTGGGAGCGTAGCTGGCCATGAAGGAGGCTGCTTCCTGGCGGCTGGCAAGAAGTGTCGGATCGGAAGTCCACTTTGAACCTTGGCGCAGGGACTGCACGGCATCGAGGTTGATGTCCTCATACCAGGATAGCACAAAGGTCAGGGCTTGATCAGCTCCGGCATGAGCTGCGGAAGATCTCCATTCTCGGACCCTGGCCTCGGCCCCCGATAGACACTTGGACAATTCTTCAATGCTAATCGGAGTCTGAGATCCCAGCCATAAGGCTCGGTAAGCTCGAATGCCAGCATCAAGAAGATCCATGCCAATGGCCTTCAGAGGAGAAATGCGAGCGTTCAGAGCGGTCAGGTGATCTTCGATATCCCATTCCTCCGTGATTGGGCCAGCCTCGGCTCTTCTTGCTCGTGCCCTGCCCTGCGAACAGTGTTGATTGCAGCAGCCTTGGAGTGGGAGAAGTGATCTGAAGATAGAAAAGCTATCACCGAATTGAGTTATATACCGGCATATACTTAATGTCGGTACAAGCAATGGAAGCAAAAAGAAAAGATAAAAGAAACTTACTGTCCATCTCCATGTTCAGCCGGGTAAGCTCGCGCAGCCAGATGTCGGATTTTGCCTTGAGGGCATCCAGTTCTCCTTGTGCCGAGGTAGCACGAACCTCGGTCGCCTCGAGGGTTTCCTTGTGCTTCTGTGCGGCTTCCTCCCTCTGCATTAGGGCATTCTCAATGTTGGTCTTCTCGCCCTGGACCCGAGCAAGTTCCTCCTGGAGCCGAGACACTTCCTGTTGTTCCTGATGTGCATCATTTCTATACCCTATTTACCTTCCTTTTTACCCTTTTCTCGCCATGTTTTGCCTCGGTATATAGTCTGTTAGGAGTAAAGTAAGGTTATTATGGATATATTGGACATCTTTACTGGTTTATTGGCATTTCCTGCAGATATAGGGCGAAAAGGCCCCAAACCTTCCATTATTACACAAGTACACAACAAGGGGCGGATAGGAAAGAAGAAGCAAAGGAAGAGGGACCAGCTTGTGAAGAAAGAAGAGAAGAGGAGGGATGAAAGTGCAAAATGACCAGCACAAATCGGGGCATCAAATCCCTAGCTGCTACCCAAATCGAATTAGGCCTGGTACTTCTCTTCCCCAATCCCCGAAGCTTCTCCACCACCGGCCGTCGCCGCGGCCAGGCCAGGCGTGGCGGCGCGCCACCTCAACTCCACCGCGCCACCAAGCCACCAGCCACCACCCCTCCGCCGCTCCACAAGCCCTGATCTGCGTCGCCGCCAGGACGCCAAGGACGCCGATGACTTCCTCAACCCTTGCTGCTGATCTTCCCTAGCCTCTACACTTGATGATCTTCCCTAGCCTTCCAACTTGCTGCTCTTCCTCAACTCCTGTCGCTGTCGGCCGTCCCCAAAGTCCTCAACGACCTGAAGCTCGTATTCCCTGTTGTTGCTCCATCCGACGCGTCCGGCCGCTTGCTGCTGACGCTGCTCTTCCCCAAGGCCACGACGACCTCAAGTTCCTCTTCAACGCCACCTGCTGCTCCTCTTCACCAACCTGAAGAAATCCTGGGGTTGACTTCACTCGATCCCTCTTCCTTTCTCTCTATTATTCCTGCAATTTCTAAGAACCAAGTTTCGTGAGCTGTAGTGAGTTGTTAGGAATAAATATATGTGCTTGTTCATGTACTACTACTGCTACAAGTGAACTTGTTTGTGTATGTGCTTGCTAGTACGTGTGTGTTTGTGTGCTTGCAAAACTTGTAGCTTGTGTCTGCATAATTGTGATCAGTTCGTAGTCCATGTGTATGTCCTCGTCAATTTCTCTATCCCTGTCTCAAAATTGCTTCTGTCCCAATCTTAGTTGTCTGCTAGTACTTGTGGGCCTTTTAATAATTCGTTGCTCTGTTTAGTGTTAATTCCTAAATCAAAAACTACAAAAAGGCAGCATTTAAATTCTTGCAAAATTCATCTTGTTCAGTTTCACCTAGCTTTAGCCGAAACACGATAGTCGTCGCCTAGTCCCCGTGGAAAGAACGAAATCCGCTGTTTGTAGGCGAATATTCATGCTATATTTACAGTTGATCATTTTGGCGCCGTTGCCGGGGACTAGCGTCGAGCGATTGTGTTAGGTTAGAGACTAGGTTTAGTGTAGTTTCCTGTTTAATATTCAGTGTTATTCATTTCGGTGTTTCTTTTATCTTTTCCTTATTTGATGCTTCGGCTTATTAGGATACTAACCCTCTCACTGGTGTTTGTGTGTGTGAGTGTCTGTAGGACATCTTAATTGCTTTGCAGGTTGATTGATAATTGCACTTGAACATATGGCTTTAGTTCGTGACCTGTGGTTGCCAAGTAATTTGGACACTATGACAGGACCAATTTGGCCATCTATTGAGGTAGATAATTTTGAGTTGAAGCCTGGTCTTATTGCTTTGGTTCAACAACATCAGTTTGGAGGATTGCCAAGTGAAGACCCTCATGAGCACATCCACACTATTCTAGAGTATTCCACCATGGTCAAGTACCATGGAATTTCTCATGATGCAATCAAGTGTATGTTGTTCACATTCTCTCTCAAAGATGGTGCTAAGCATTGGTACTATTCCTTGCCATCAAGATCATATACTTGGGGTGAGATTTCACAAGCTTTCCTAGAAAGATATTTTCCACTTCACAAGCAATCTGCAATTCGCGACCAGATCTTTAGTTTTGCACAAGATGGTAGCGCGAGCCTGTATGATGCTTGGAGAGATACAAGGCCTTATACAGGAGATGCCCTAACCATGGGCTTGAGGAATGGTTAAAGCTGCAGATATTTTACAGAGGCTTGACTTGTGATACCCGGTCCTTTGTTGACATGGCAGTAGGTGGATCAATCACTAGCAAGACACTTGACGATGCTCTCCTGCTCATTGGGGACATAGCTTTTCATCAACTTTAGTGGTACAATGAGAAACCCAATTCAGATGTGTTATCTTGCTGCTATCAGACTACTACACCTCAACAACCAACTCTCAATCAAAAGCCTCAACCAGATGCTCCATGTGAGAAGATTGAGCTTGCATGGGTCTTGTTTGATGATGATGATGATGATGTGATTCTGAGTGGCACACACCTGGCAGCACTTATGGGCACCACAGCAACAAATTCAGTTCTCCACTTGGCTGATTCTTTCATGTGTGAGCCCGAGCTGCAGTCAGTTGCTTTTGATGTTGAGGAGCTTCCTTTCATTGCTATTGAGGATGAGCTGCTGGAAATTCATATGGAGAAGTTCACCTTCCAAGATGTTAACAACATTGATTCATCTTCTTCATCTTCTTTTGAGCCTGAGATGGAGATCTTCACGGTTGATTATGATGAGGCTACTTCAGATGTCGAGAAGCCAAGCTCTCCCACTTCCACTGTTGATGTATCCCCACGGGAAATTTCTATTATCGCATCTTCCATGACATCTACAATTAAGGTAGTTCTGAAACTCCTACTCAACCATCTCAGGTATGATTTCAACCTCCTTAACAAAGCACACAGAACCATTAATAATGTCTGTGCAACTTGTGTTCCATTGTTGATATTCCTTCATGTTATCCTTTATAGATATGCTTATGTCATAGGGCACTCTATTGATGATTTAGAGGGAATTGCCCCTATCACTTGTGTTGGCTGCTTTGTTTTGAGCTTTTTCAGTTTATGTTTGTGCACCATCCATTGCGAGTTGACCTTTGAGATGATATCCCATGGGACCCCGGTGGATTCATTGCATGGTGATGAGAAGAGTGAAGAGGGCATGAAGAGAAGGAGGAGGCTGCAGAAGGTTACACACTTTAAGGAGGAAGGGAACGGAAATCAAGTCTTCAAAAATTTCCCGAGGTGAAAACGTTTCAAGTCTTTGATTCAAATGCTCTTACCTGAATATTTATCACATGCTGCAATTTGTTTTATCGCATACTTCCGTCAACATAACTGAATAAGGTTATTTCCTGTCATATGAGCTTTAATCCTTCTATGATTCGTTCTCTAGTTGTGTGTATGTTTCTTACAAGTTCTCAGAATGGTAAAATTTCAACTATAAATCTCTTTACCTAGCTGTGCAAAGCCTTTTGAAAACCTGGATGCTTAGTTGAGGAATTAAAACAGTCTTATCTGGTTCAACCTTGAGCCTCACCTCAGTTTTGCATTAGCATTCCATGATCTCGGGATCGGTGGAATGTGAAGCCCTAACTAAAGAAACCTTTCTCCCTTCTAAATGCAATTTGAAGTTTGTTTTGACCCTTTTGCATTAGCAAGCCATGATCTTGGGATCGGTGGCTTGTGAAGCACTAACATGAGGAATACAAGTCATTTTGGCATTAGCAGATCATGATCTCGGGATCTGTGGTTTGTAACACGCATAACTCAAAAAACCTCGTTGTTGTGCATTAGCATGTCATGATCTCGGGATCGGTGACATGTGACGCATTCCGTGATGAAAGTTTTAATAGTGTTAATAATTCTTTTGAGTTTTCTAACTATGGGAGACAAGAAATTTAACTTGTGGCTCAGTTTTGAACCAATATTATAATTTTAACTTCCTCAAATTCATATCCATGTACATCAGACAGTTTTGCACAGCCAGGAAAGGAGATTTGTTATGGTGAATGTTTACTCAAGCTTGTATTTGCACTAAACAGACTCAGCAACTCTAAACGCATCATTGTTTGATTAGACCTTATATTTCCAACGAATTTCCTTATATTTTTGTCTTGCTTTTGCTTGAGGACAAGCAAAAATTCGAGTGTGGGGGTATGATGTGCATCATTTCTATACCCTATTTACATGCCTTTTTACCCTTTTCTCGCCATGTTTTGCCTCGGTATATAGTCTGTTATGAGTAAAGTAAGGTTATTATGGATATATTGGACATCTTTACTGGTTTATTGGCATTTCCGGCAGATATGGGCGAAAAGGCCCCCAAACCTTCCATTATTACACAAATACACAACAAGGGCGGATAGGAAAGAAGAAGCAAAGGAAGAGGGACCAGCTTGTGAAAAAAGAAGAGAAGAGGAGGGATGAAAGTGCAAAATGACCAGCACAGCTCGGGGCATCAAATCCCTAGCTGCTGCCCAAATCGAATTAGGCCTGGTACTTCTCTTCCCCAATCCCCGAAGCTTCTCCACCACCGGCCGCCACTGCGGCCAGGCCAGGCATGGCGGCGCGCCACCGCAACTCCACCGCGCCACCAAGCCACCAGCTGCTGCACCTCCGCGCCACCACCCCTCCGCCGCTCCACAAGCTCTGATCTGCGTCGCCGCCAGGACGCCAAGGACGCCGACGACTTCCTCAACCCTTGCTGCTGATCTTCCCTAGCCTCCACACTTGCTGATCTTCCCTAGCCGTCCCCAAAGTCCTCAACGACCTGAAGCTCGTGTTCCCTATTGTTGCTCCATCCGACGCGTCCGGCCGCTTGCTGCTGACGCTGCTCTTCCCCAAGTCCACGACGACCTCAAGTTCCTCTTCAACACCACCTGCTGCTCCTCTTCACCAACCTGAAGAAATCATGGGGTTGACTTCACTCGATCCCTCTTCCTTTCTCTCTATTATTCCTGCAATTTCTAAGAACCAAGTTTCGTGAGCTGTAGTGAGTTGTTAGGAATAAATATATGTGCTTGTTCATGTACTACTACTGCTACAAGTGAACCTGTTTGTGTATGTGCTTGCTAGTACGTGTGTGTTTGTGTGCTTGCAAAACTTGTAGCTTGTGTCTGCATAATTGTGATCAGTTCGTAGTCCATGTGTATGTCCTCGTCAATTTCTCTATCCCTGTCTCAAAATTGCTTCTGTCCCAATCTTAGTTGTCTGCTAGTACTTGTGGCCTTTTAATAATTCGTTGCTCTGTTTAGTGTTAATTCCTAAATCAAAAACTACAAAAAGGCAGCATTTAAATTCTTGCAAAATTCATCTTGTTCAGTTTCACCTAGCTTTAGCCGAAACACGATAGTCGTCGCCTAGTCCCTGTGGAAAGAACGACATCCGATGTTTGTAGGCGAATATTCACGCTATATTTCCAGTTGATCAGTTCCTTCTGGAGGGCAGTGGTGTGCGCGGCTTCCTTGTTCTTCAGCGTCTCCTGAAGCTGCTTGTGGGACCTCTTGAGTTTGTTGTGGTCCAAAAGCAGCTTCTGAAATACTGTGGTCCGGGCGTTGGTGCAATCCTGAAAAGAGCAAAGGGTTAGTATGATCTTCTGAAGATTCATGCCGAGTAAAGCTGGATGTCGGATTTTTTGAAGATTCGTGCCGAGTAAAACTCGACAAGAATCTCGGGGACTGGATGTCAGACTTTTTGAGTTTAATGATGGGAATTTTGTGAAGATTCGCACCGACTGATCTTTACTCGGGCGAGTGTCGATCACTCGACCCGAATCTCAGGGACTGGGGATTATATATGTTTATCCTCTAGTACAAAGGAAGGAAAGGTCTGGATGAGGAAAAAGTACCTCGGCAAGCTTGCTGGCTCGAAGGGTCGAGAGTTGCAAGTTGTGCATCGCCTGAGCAAGTGCACTGGGTCCAGCTGGATGTGGGGCGACCGGGTTCGCAGAGGAGACCTCGCTAGTGTCATCGGCATTCCAGTCCATGTGGTACTGCTTCTCCGAGCCTAAGCTATGTCCGCTGTGAGTTCGAAGCTGAGGAAAAACCCAGCTGCCAGTGGTAACTCGGGAGACAGAGGTGGTGAGAGCTTGGTGCTCCGGTGTAGTGGTTGGAGTCAACACCACTTGTTTCTCCGGATTAACAAGTTGTTTCCCGGGGCCACTTGGCTCTGTGTCGGCTTGGCTAGTGGGGTAGATTTCCGAGTTACTAACTCGGTGGACTTGGTGGTGGACTTCGGCCGCGGCGGCTGCTTTTGTTGCTGTTGTTGTTGTTGTTGTTGTTGTTGTTGTTGTTGTTGTTGTTGTTGTTGTTGTTGTTGTTGTTGTTGCTGTTGCTTCTGTTGCTGTTGCTATTGCTGCTGTTCCTGTTGCGGTTGCTGCTGTTGTTGTTGATGTGGTTGCTGTTGTTGCGGCTGTTGTTGTTGTGGTGGTGGTTGCTGTCTCACCGAAGTGTCGGCCCACGGAATGTCGGATTCCGCGGTGGGGGCACCGGAGCCATCATTTTGGTCGAGGACCACGACCTCGGGAATGACTGGTGGAGTGGCATGTGCCCCGGGGTCACTTGACCGAGGTTCCGCTGCACTCGGAAGGGGTGAGCGCATGGAGGAGGCACTTTGGTTAATCTCAAGGGCGGCGCTACATCAAGCAAGAAAAACTGTTATGTCGGGGAAAAGTTATCCCGAGAGAAGCAAAAAAAGGGAAGCGAGCTTATGTCGGCAAAGAGTATGTTACCCTTGAGTAACTGGCAGTGTTTTCTTGGCCTTTCTCGGCTTAACCGCTCCTCTTTTCGGCCGCTTCGCCATCGGTGCTGCTGGGTCTGGGGATGTGGAGGTCCCGGTATTCGAGGTACCGGTCTCTACACGCTTGCGAGATCCCACTTGTTTGCCCGAGGTTGCAGGGCGTGCACTCGGAGCAGGGCCGCCCGGGTTAGTTGATGCCGAGGATACTGGGTGAGCATATGCGATGGGACGAGCATCAATTATCTCTAGCACTTCGCAATCATCATCGTCCGACCAATCTCGGATGGAGGCTCGGGCTCGAGGCTTACCCGAGGTAGGGGCGCCAGCAGCCAGAATCAGTAGCTGATCCTCGTCATCTGGGTCTTCTACCTCGGCGACGGCCGGGGCAGGGATATCTTGGCCCCATTTGGTGGAGGGATCCTCTCCGTCTTCAGTCTTTTGCCGGGTAAACCTCTGCAAGACAGAAGCAGTGGAACCGAGTTATTTTATGAGCCAAGTTTGGGGCCGGCATAAGGGTTATCTCGGTAGAAAAAAGTAT
The DNA here is from genome assembly GCA_947311845.1 of Poa pratensis. Classification (NCBI taxonomy): domain Eukaryota; kingdom Viridiplantae; phylum Streptophyta; class Magnoliopsida; order Poales; family Poaceae; genus Poa; species Poa pratensis. The sequence continues at coordinate 42,650,059 of CAMZMU010000060.1, read as the reverse complement.
GTCGATGTAAATGGTAAGGTTACTTACTTGCTCCGGAAGCCGAGTTCTGTCATGAGGTTCTAGACCCCATTCCCATTCCTCGGTCATCGTCGTGCGGGCAATTGCCTTGACACGTCTTCTGACCTCGGCTTGGGTCAGCTCATGGGTGCTGATCCGGGTTGGATCATACTTGCCACCCATGTGGCAAATCTTGTGAACCCGGTCTTGAAGGGGGAGACTCGGCGGCTGACAAAGGTCCTCTGGAGATCATCGCTTGTTAAGCCTGCCCCACAAGCTCCTCGACGACCTTATGGATTTGGTTGATCTCGAGGTTCAGGTCCTTCGGGTTGAGGGACCAGTTAAACTGTTCAGAAGGGGTGGCAATGTTGAATATCGGCAGGTTCAAAAGGTCGACATTGTCTGGGCTGTCCGGGTTCTTCACGTAGAAGAATGTGCGCTGCCATTTCCGGCATGACTCCAGGCCTTGAATCCGAGGCAAGATGGAACCTCTCTGAGATATAATGGTAGCGGCTCCGCACGGGGTCATCTCCTTGGGGAAGTTCTTGTTCTCCGGATCCGGGACACTCTGCTTCCGGAGTTGGAAGTACTTGGCCCAGAGCTCAACGGTGGGCCAGAGTCCGAGGTATCCCTCGGAGAAAGAAACGCACGCAGAGAGCGTGGTGATGGCATTAGCTGGAAGGTGGTGAGGTTGAAGACGGAACCGATCCAAGAAAGATCGGAAGAACCCGCTCGCCGGGAGTCCAAAGCCACGCTCGAAGTGCGCGACGAAGACCACGCGCTCGCCGGATTTCAGCCTCGGCTCGGCCTCGGTGCCGGGAACCCGGCATATCACTTGTGCCGGAATTCGCTTGGTCCAGACCAGCCAGTCTATCTCGGCCTGGGTTACGTCGGAACCCTCCCATCCGGCGCGCTCACCCACTTCTACGACATTCTCGGCAGGGTCCGGGGTATGGCTGGATGACATCTCAGAAGGAATCTGCAAAAGAGGCACAGGTTGAACCGAGATAAGTATCTCGGAATATTTGGGCTACAGAGGAAAGTGCATAAGTGGTGGGAAACACAAATCTGTGAATGAGTGTTTGGTGGAAAGATCTACGGAGAAGGATAAATAGAGGATTAATGCAAGATTTATAGGTTGAAACCTAGGAGAATATGCGGAGGAAGTACTGCGAGGATAATAAGAAGCACATTGGAGAAGATCTAGAGGGGATCAAAGCATCTGAGTTCAGTAGCATCTATGGAGAGGAGGAGCAAGTTCATCGGGGGAGATGAACAAGTTAATCGGATAAGAGGAACATGTTCATCGGAGAGGATGAACACGTTCATCGGCAATGTCAAGGGCAAGAATTTTACCGGAGTTGCGGCGGCGATGCGAGGCGAAGAAGTGCGGGGCGTGCCGGAGTTGGGCGCGTTCGGCGACGGCGTGAGAATCTCCGGTGGACGGTGGCTCGTGAGATCCGGCGTCGTGCGGCGGCGGAGTTCGCTGCGCGGCGGCGGCGATGTTGCAGGAGAGAGAGAAAGGAGAAGAGGTAATGGCGAAGAAGAAGATATGGGTCGCCCCGCTCCCCTATTTATGGGGGTGAGGGCGTGCGGTTTCCATTTTTGCCGCGTGCGGTTCCCGTAATGGCCGCGCGGATTAAATGCGCACGATCTGCGCGGTTGCGATATTTAAGGCCGCACGATCGGCCACATCGTGGGACACAAGGTGGTAAACGCCCGCGGCGCGATCGTGTGCGGTTGCTGGCGCGGGAATCGAGGAGGAGCACCATGGTCAAAGCACTTGAGTGTGCAGTGGACTTGACGTCCCATGGGGCCCGCGTGACGTGGTAGGCGTGCGTGCAGTGGCACGTATGTCTGCATGCAGTAACCGAGGCATCGCGCAGTGCTTCTCTGCCACGTGCAGTGGCCAAATCTTGGTTGAGATCGAGGGAATCTTTTTGGTGTCGGATAAACCGGCATAAAGAGGTGTGTCAAAAGCAGTTGGAGATTTTATCCTGATGCTTGAGGTATGCCGACACAATTATGTCGGATAGTTGGGTTAGGTTGAGGTGGTTGTGAAAGCTTGACTTGCTCCTTCAGCGGAATTCTTGTGTCGGAGAAACCGACACTGGGGCAGATGTTGGAATCAGTTGGAGAGGTTATTATCAGCTTTATGGTTGAACCGACATGGTTATGTCGGATAATTAGTGTGGTTGTTTCGGTTGGTTAAACCTACTGTGGCCCTTCATCCGAGGCTGCAGGACCGCACCAGCTTCGGGGACTAATGTCGGGGGGCTACCCCCGGGTAGGGTCATGATGTGGTATAAACAAGGTCTCAGATGTGGGCCAGGTTACAGTAAAAGCCGACATACCTAGGACCTCCGAGGCGACCACGGTGCGGTGTCGGTACAAACCGACATAAGGCAACCGAGATAACCCGGGCCAGAATGGACCGAGTTACTACCTTGGTGAAACCCGGCATATATTGACCGAGACTGGGATCCGAGATAAGGGATCCGAGATGTCTTGACCGACATGTTTATGTCGGTATCATGTGTGTTCTCTTGTATGCAGGGAAGCTTATTCCGAAAGGGGAATCCGGCATATCCATGCCGGATTACCGAGATGAGGCATCCTATGTCGGACGGAGGTCAGTGCTGCTGTCACATCCCGTCTGACACGGGAGCGTCTGGCACGGAGGCGCCTGACACGGGCATGCATGAGGAGCGAGGTGACTGGTCTCCCGCAGGCTACGAGACAGACATGCAGGCTACGAGACAGACATGGGCGTGCCATGTCCTGTCTCTAGTAGAGGGTACATTCTATCTCTGCAGGAGATGGGCATGCCGCGTCTTGTCTGTGACAGGAGTGCCATGATGACATAACTTTGGCATGGCTACAGTGCGCCCAGGGGTAATTCGGTAACTCGGTTTAGCCTTTATATAGGGCTTCACCCCCTCCTGCGTGAGGGACGGCCACAGAGAAAGAGAACAAGGCACTGAGAGAGATTTCTCCACATAGCTTCATCTTCTACCTTGAGTTCATCCCCATTGCTGGGATCATACAGCTCGAGAAGCAGCTTTGTACGTGTGGCTTCGAGATTACACAGAGAGACAGGCAGGAGTAGTGGTTTTACCTCCTCACGAGGGCCACGAACCTGGGTAGATCGTGTGTGTGCTTATGTTTGAGAGTTCATCTGTGTGTGCTTCTTAGCGCGCTAGCCCTCTCCCGGATCCACCAGCGTCCATCGGCCCCACTCTTAGCCATCCTATGGCATCTGCCGTGATACTACCACGAAATAAGTGATATGTATAATCACTCTAAAACATCAAAAGGGTCGAGTGCCAAAGTAGCAGCTTGACATATAATATGTCTTGCTTTATAATCATTGAAGCTTTTGTTCATTTCCCATTCTTTGGTCGACAGGCGCGTGAACTTCTGACAAGAAACATGAGGCGAGAGTGAGGTTCGATCTGACAATGTTGTTTTACTAGCTAGACACAAATATTATAAACTGTCGTGGTTGTTGATATTTGAAGAAAAGCAAAAAGGGTGTTTCAAGGACCATCCCTGTCAGCTGGATATATGTAAACATGAAAATATAGACGCTCTCTGGTCCTTACCTCTATTGAGGTGATATGTCATTGAGGCCCACCAGATGCATTCCAAGATCACCACCTCTGCCTACAATTTTGAAGTCGTTTGTGCTGCCCTTCTTGAACCATCGGCCGACAACTCCACACTCTTTATCTCTGCTTTGTTAACGAGAACCAACCTCCTCTGACTTATGTTACTTTCTATCCTAGGTAATCAGAACCTCAATGTTAGTTCTACGAGATGACATGAAAGCGTGTCGTGCAGGCCGAGTCGATTAGGAGGGCATGTCGTTCTATGGCAACGTGTCATCGAGGGACAAGAGATGATGTGGAAAATTGTGAGGGAGATGTATGGTGGCTGAAGGAACCGGATGGTACATGCTGTTATGTGTTTTACTTGTCGGTAGTTCCTGGGGCCTCCTATGCCTAAACCTATCGAATTCAAATCTCTAATATGCAGGGTAAAAGTGCATGAAATATGATTGGATAGTTCCTATACAGAGAAATAAGACAGGGACACGGTTTAGGGAAGCCCCTCGCTCCTTATGAAAGACTAGGGTGAAGTAGTTTGTTCTGTTGGGTCAGGATTTATAACCATCGCTTGGTTATGAGTTTAGTCCTCGGGTAGGTCGCAGCATATGAGAGCTTCAAACAAACGACGAATTTCCCTAGCTTTAATACACAAGTACAGTAGGTAAGAGGACATGAGAGATTTAACCAGATAATGAATATTTGATATTGTTTGTCCCTCGCAAGGTCAGTCGACCAGAGTTCTAAACAAAAGATATAGCGCCATGGGCTTCGTTCTGACCCACCACCGGTTGCCTCAGCTGCATGTTGTTGGTGTTCTGCCTAGCAGAGCGGAGAAGCGGGTGCCTGCCTCGACCACGGCCACTACCTCTGTACCATCCTCTCAATTTTCCAGTAGGTCTATAAGTTTGCTGCCTAAAATTATGTTGACGGAACCTGAAGTTTGCCCCGTTGCCAGCATTACCTTGTCCAACACCCGGAAGCCGGCATTGTGACCATGACGATCACCGTCATTGAAGCCACGGCGATCTCCACCATTCCAGTTTTCATTGACATTGCCAAAATCCTCGGTTGGAGCTAGAGCCTGACTCATAGTGAGAGAAAAATTGCTCATTACGGCGTTGCTGCAGCGGATACACCCGAATGTCGCACGGGCAGGCGTACCTAGGAAGGGCGACGCGTGGTGGCATTGACACGGGGCAGGGCGCCCGGAATGGCGCATGTAGCGGCGCTTGTCCGTTGTTGCAGCCTGACAAGGCTCTGGCTGGACGGAGGATACGGCGAGTGGATGGGTGGATATCTTCTTTCGTGCGACTTTTGATGCTGCCCTGCATCCCCACGCTTCTATGTTGTGCTTCGGGGAGCTTTGTTCGCATGGACGGCACCGAGAAAAAATTGCCTACGCTTTTCTACGGTAGAAAAACACACCAAATACAAAGTGACATTTTTTACTGAGAGCATAATACTCTGTCTTGGTTCTTGAAATTTGGGTGTTTTTCATAGAGAAACATATATCTGGACGACGTGGGTGTGCTCAATTTTTAAACTACTACTGACTGTGACAGCATATTACTCTGTTCCGACTCTCCAAATTTATATGACATCTTTCCTAGCTGCCTAATAAAATATCTTTTTATTTTTTGCGTGTCTTTCGATGCTGCCATGAATCTCCACGCTGCTTCATATGCGATTTGCAACGTTGTGCCTCAGACTTGGTAGATTTTAGAAAAAATTATCAAGAGTGGTACTGACCTATGAAACTAGCCCCAATTGTGGTACATTTATGTAATTTACTCTCTTAGGCTATGCCTGGTCGCAGAGCAAAAATAGCCTAGCTTTCTCTGCCGTAGGAAAACACACGCAATACAAACTTGCATTCTTTTAGTCACAGCATACTACTTCGTCTTCGTTATTGGAGTTTTCGTGTTTTTCATTGAGAAGCATGCATGTATCTAAACGATGTAGGTGTGCTGACACAAGAAAACAGACATATACTTCTGCATCATGCATGTTTCCCTTCTTTTCCGCAGAGCACGAGAGACACATTTTATTCCGTACTTTCTTCTCACGAGAGAGTAGTAATTTTTGTCGTGCCAAACAAGATTTGTTGACTATGGTTTGAAAATTCCGTAAAATAGATACCAATATCCTAATTTTTGTTTTGAGTTGTGAAATCCAGCCAGGATTGTTTTAGGCTTAGCTATCACTAGTAGAAAACAGACATTCCGTTCACATCTTTAGTCCCGGCCATGTTTGGAACCAGGACTAATGTGAGCATTAGTCCCGGTTCAAACGGATAGGACGCCGTACGGTTTTAGTCCCGGTTCGAACGGGACCTTTAGTCCCGGTTGAAAATACCAACCGGTACTAAAGGGTTGCTGACAGGCAGCCGCAGCATGGTGCCAGTGCGAGGGGCTTTAGTCCTGGTTGGTATCACGAACCGGGACTATACCAACCTAGACTAAAGCCGTCGGCATTTTTCATTTAATATGAAATAATTCATATCTTTAAATCCGTAAATCGAAATTTAACAAATAAAATGTCTAAATCGATTAGAAACATGAGAGGAATCCAAATATGACAACTATATCATCTTTTGGATCACAAAAACGCATTTAAATATGTGAAATTAATTTTGAAAAATCGGCATAAACTCATTTAACTAGGTGAAATTAGGTAGAAATCAAGAAAATTCCTAATACTTGGGGATTATTCATAAAATGTGGATTACTCTTTGTGAGATTAGATGGGTTCCATTTTGCACCATATCTTTTTTGGACATTTTTTTTACTTTATTTGATTTTTTTTCAAAAAGCGGACAAAATGGCCACCATGACCCTCCTCGAAATAGGTCAATTTTTTTAAAACGATCGATGTTTCTGTGATATAAGTATATACCACTAGTTGTGTATCTTAAAATAATTTTATAAAAAAAAAGTCAGACCAAACTATCAAACACTTGTAGTTCAAATTTGGATTAGTTTCGGAAAATCAGCATAAACTCATTTAACTAGGCGAAATTAGATAGAAATCAAGAAAATTCCTAATACTTGTGTATTATCCATCAAATGTGGACTACTCTTTGTGAGAATTAGATGGGTGCCATTTTGCACCTTATATTTTGTACTTGGTTCATAAAAAAATCATTTTTACCACTTAGAAAAAGGAAAATGATATTTGTAAAAATAATTTGAAAAATCCCTTTGGAACCATTGTTTCCTATACCAAGATACACCTATTTGTCGAATATGAGAACTTTATCACAAACTATACCGTGAAAATTGCCATAACTTAATCATTTGGCTTGAAACTTACAGATGTTTATACATGATAGACCTTGTTGTGAAGATTATTTTTGAACAATTTGTCAAAAATCAAGTTTATCATTTATCATATCAGCTAGTACACATAAAAGTACTCCATGCCAGAGGGTATCTTTTTTGATGTTTTTTTCACTTTATTTGATTTTTTTGAAAAGCGGTCAAAATGGCCACCATGACTATTCATCCAAAGAGGTCAAATTTTCAAAAACTATTGATGTTTCTGTGATATAACTAGTTTTATACCTTAAAATGATTTTTTTAAACATTTCAGACCAAACCATCAAACACTTGTAGTTCAAATTTATATTACTATCAAAAAATCAGCATAAACTCATTTAACTAGGCGAAATTAGATAGAAATCAAGAAAATTCCTAATACTTGGGGATTATCCGTCAAATGTGGACTACTCTTTGTGAGAGTTAGATGGGTGCCATTTTACACCATATTTTTTGTACTTGGAATACAAAAAAGTCAAATTTTCACTCAGAACCATTGTTTCCTGTAACAAGATACACCAATTTGTCAAATATGAGAAATTTATCACAAACTATGCCTTGAGAATGGTCATCACTTGGTCATTTGGGTTGAAACTTAAAGATGTTTACACATGATAGACCATTTTGTGAAGATGTTTTTTGAATAATTTGTAAAAAATAAAGTTTACCATTTTCCATAGTAACTAGTACACATAAAAGGACTCCATGCCAGAGGATACCTTTTTTTGAGGTTTTTTCACTTTATTTGATTTGTTTCAAAAAACGGTCAAAATGACCACCATGACTATTTATCGAAAGAGGTCAAGTTTTCTAAAACTATCGATATTTCTGTGATGCAAAACATGATATGGATGGCATATTTGAATTCCTCTCATTTTTCTAATCGACTTAGACATTTTATTTGTCAAATTTTGATTTACGGATTTAAAAATATGAATTATTCCATATTAAATGTAAAAAGGAAAAAATAAAGTAAATTCATTTTATTATTATTTATTCAAAATATACTATTACATAATCATTGTTACTTATTTAAACAAATTTTTAAAATTTAAACAATGAAAAAGTGTAACATCATAACCGAGGAGTTAATATGATTGATAGGATATTAATATCAGTCAGTTCTAACTTCGCATTTGGCAGCTAATTTGGATGGAACTCAAAAGTTAAGCGTGCTTGGGCTGGAGGATGGGTGACCGAATGGGAAGTTTGATCAGGGTAAGTACTTTGACCTGAGATTAAGTCAATAATTAGAGTTAAGTGTGTGGCTAAGTGAGAAATTTCGGAATAGATATTAAGTGTGTGGCTAAGTGTATAATTAGAGATTAAGTGTGTGGCTAAGTGTGTAATTAGTGGGAAATTAGGATGGGTGACCGAATGAGCAACGTGAAATCCTGACCAAAAAAATATCCTCTGGAGACTCCAGCCCAGTGCTCGGCCGTGGCCACGTGTGAGGGCTTTAGTCCCGGTTCGTGCCCAACCGGGACTAAAGGGGGGGGGGGGGGGCCTTTAGTACCGATTTGGTAGTCCCGGTTGGAAAATCGGGACTAAAGGCCCTTCCCAACCGGGACTAAAGGCCTCTTTTCTACAAGTGTATGTTCAGGTTTTTTCCAAGGCCAAAGCTACACCCCAAAAAAAATAGCGAATTGATCGGGGTCAGTTGTTGTAGGAATTGAAGTAGGATTGCATTAGCTTGGAAGGTACTAGAGACAGATAGCATATGATTCAACTTAAGGCCAGGCCGGAGTATGTGCGTCTGTATTTTTTGGCGATTACTTTTTGTCGCCAGACACAACATCGTGGTGATTGCACCACGAATTTTGGATCTAAATCGTGTATTCCGTCCATCATGTCGTCGTTCGGGGGTGTAACCGTGATCACCGATGGCAGGAACTGCTACACGTCGGCCGCCGACGCAGCAGTTAGGGATCACGGGTACCACCTATTCATCGTCCAAGGCTACTCGCGCACCATGCGAGAGACTCCCAACAGAGTGGAGACCAGCTCCGGCCGTTTCATGGTAGGAGGCCTCGGGGAGTTGCAGGTGGAGAGCGGGACATTGACGCAAAGTGGGGCGTCACGTTCACCGCCCTTTGTGCGGATGGATGCGATGGTCCGACTCGAGGCAGTTGAGGAAGTGACGTCATCAATGGCGGGACCCGTGGTTCAGATCGTAGGTGGGCTTGTGGGTGGCCATTGCTCTCATGGGCCGAGTGAGTCCAGTGGTGCTCTCTCTAGCACATCTCGCAGACGAGATCAGGGGAATCCGACAAACCCTAGAAGACCGTGTGGTGTCGTGTTTGTCAAATCTGTTCATGCTCCTCGCCCAATCCCAGCCCATCCTTTGCGGTTTGGGCAGGAATTGCTTCTGGAGATAGGAGGTCCTTAGCGCAGGTAGTGCGTACACCTATGGATCGTTGATTTGGAAGAGGTGGAGGAGGCTATGGTCGCGGTGGTGGCTATGGCGGCCCCAGGAGGTCTCCACCATGCAACTTCCCGAGGCCAGGGCCGTATGGTGGCCGATCTAGGTTGGGGAGTGAGGCTGCTCGACGGGGAGAGGAAGCTCGCTGGGAGGAAGAGAGGCGCAGGGAAGAAAGGGATGGAGGCGTGAAGAGGAAAGGCGGCGTGAGGAGGAGAGGCGGAGGGATGATGAACGTCGAGCAGAAGCTGAAAATCGTCGTAGGGAAGATGTTCGATGGCGTGAGGAGGAGCAGCGCAGGTTGGAGAGGTCCCGAGAAACTGAGAGGTTGGCGAGGGAGAGGGCCTTGCTGGAGCAGAGGCGTCGGGATGTGGATGTGCCTGGTGGAAGGGATCGATGGAACAATCGACAGGAAATGATTGGGGCTCTATCTACATCGGCAGCGACGGCAACAACGGCGGCAACTGCGTCAGCGCATTCTGGTGAGGTTAATCATCGCCTTGTTGCTCAGAATTCATCTGCCATTGTTACTAGTCCGGGTGCACACTCTACTATGCCGATAGAGAATGTGGGTACTGCGGCCTCAAGTGTTGCATCTCCTGGTACGAGTCAATTTTCGTTGGCAGTTCCAATTCCTGGTAGAGAAACCACTCAGGCTGGGTCCTTTGCACCTGTGCCTAGGATGGTGCCTCTGATTGAGGGTAATAATGGTGTGGTGGTTGAGGAAGTAGTTGCTCTGTTTGAGGTTTTCTGTCATAACTGTGGGGGAAAACATGATTTTTCTGTGTGTCAATTGAGGGATCCTTGGGACTACGTTGCACCTTTTTTTGGTAGCACTAATTTTGATCATGGGTTCTATTCTATTTCGGCCGTAGAAGGTGAAGTGAGGGCTCAAGAGCTGATGCATTATGCCTTGATAAAAGTGGTGAAAGGAGAAGCTAATGGCAGAGATTTGGAGCGTGAATTTCAAGTTTGGGCAGAAACCATGCAACATAATTGGAGGTTTTATGCCAAGAAGATATCTGAGGCTGAATTTCAAATTCGGTTCCCCACTGCAAAATGTAGAGATGAGTTGTCACACTTTGGTGGTTTTATTATGAAGGCAAAGCCTGAAGTTATGATCGGGATCAAAAAGTGGTCAGGTGATGTAATGCTGAAAGCATTTTTGGAGGAAGCTTGGTTCAGAATAAAAGGGATACCAATGAAATACAGATGCAAGTCTACAATTTTCTATGTGGCAGGCCTGGCTGGGAAACCGTTGGCTCTGGATAAGAACACCATCAGGAATTTCAGCTTTGTCAGGGTAAAATTGGGGTGTGATACGTCTCAAACGTATCTATAATTTTTTGATGTTCCATGCTGTTATTATACCAATTGCTACATGTTTTATTTACACTTCATAGCATTTTTATGCATTTTCTGGGACTAACCTATTAACAAGATGCCGAAGTGCCAGTTCCTGTTTTCTGCTATTTTTCCCTTTCAGAAAAGCTAGTCGCAAAATATTCTCGGAATTGGACGAAAATCAACGGGCGTACGTATTTCACCGGAAGACTTTAGAAGCCAAAAGGGGAGACGCCGAAGAGCCACGAGGGGCCCACGCCAACCCTGGGCGTGGTCAGAGGTGGGCCCACGCCCATCCCTGGCGTGGCCGCCTCGTTTGCCTCCCGACGCCGCCCTTTCGCCTATATATTCCCGATGTCCTGAAAAGCCTAAAAACACCGATCATGTTCCATGAAAAGTTCCGTCGCCGCCGCCGTCATCAACCCTAAATCGGGAGGGTTCTGAAGCTCTTCCTGGCACCCTGCCGGAGGGGAGATCCTCACCGGAGGCCTCTACACCGCCATGCCTGCTTCCGGAGTGATGCGTGAGTAGTTCATCCTTGACTACGGGTCCATGGCAGTAGCTAGATGGTTGGCTCTCCACCTTGTACCTCCATGTTTAGATCTTGTGAGCTGCCTAACATGATCAAGATCATTTTATTGTAATGCTATATGTTGTATTTACTGGGATCCGATGAAAATTTTGATACTATGAGCAAGTTGTTTATCAATCTATCTATTTATGTTGTTTATGATCTTGCATGCTCTCCGTTGCTAGTAGATGCTTCGGCCAAATAGATGCTTGCAACTCCAAGAGGGAGTATTTATGCTAGATAGTGGGTTCATGCCTCCAGTAATCTGGGCTCGAGATGACAGAAACGACTAAGATTGTGGATGCGCTGTTGCCACTAGGGATGAAACAATGATGCATTGTCTACGTGTCATTTGCATTGTTTACATTACACACTTTACTTCATGCAATAATCTGTTGTTTGCAACTCAATACCGGAAGGGGTGCGGATGCTAACCGGAAGGTGGATTATTTAGGCATAGATGCGTTGGATAGCAAGTCTATGTACTTTGTTGTAATGCCCAATTAAATATCATAATAATCATCTTGTCATATATTGCATTGTCATGCGCTCATTATTTGTCAATTGCCCAGCTGTAATTTGTTTACCCAACATGTTAGTTATCTTTTATGGAGAGACACCACTAGTGAACTGTGGACCCCGGTCCATTTCCTCATACTGATAAAACCACCAACTGCAATCATTTGTTCTCTGTTACTTTCTGCACTCATTACTGTTTTCCACACAATACGCTTAATCCTTTGTTTTCAGCAAGCCGGAGAGATTGACAACCTCTCTATTTCGTTGGGGCAAAATAGTTTGCTTGTGTTGTGTGCAGGTTCCACGTCAGTTGCGCCGCTGGCAACCTTCTGAAGAACCTTCGTGTCCTCCAGGTTCGATAAACCTTGGTCATATTTCAAGGAAAAACTGCTGCTGCACTACATCATACCTTCCTCTTGGGGTCTTCCAACGAACGTGTGTTGTCACGGTCAACAAGCAGATCTTCTGGTGCTGTTGCTGGGAAGTAATAAAACACTCTACCGTTAACACGCCATCCAGACATTTTTCTGGCGCCGTTGCCGGGGTGATACAGCCAAAACGTATCTATTTTCCCGAACACTTTTGCTGTTGTTTTACCTCTAATTTGTGTGTTTTGAATGCAACTAACACGGACTAACGCTGTTTTCAGCAGAATTGCCCTGGTGTCTTGTTTTTGTGCAGAAAGTCAAGTTTCGGGAAAATCCCCGGTAAATATCCAGGAGCTCCTATTTTTCCAGAAGACACCGGGAGCCAGAAGATGAGACGGAGGCGGGCTACAGGGGCCCCACACCACATGGCCGCGCGGCCAAGGGAGGGGGGCGCCGTGGTGGGGTGTGGCCGCCTCGGTCACCCCCTCGCGACCCCTTTCGACTACTTAAAGCCCTTGACCTAAAAACGTCAGGAGGATCGACGTTTTCCCCAAAACACTCCAGAGCTCCGCCGCCACCAAAAACCCTAATTCGGGGACCAGAAACTCCGTTCTGGCACCCTGCCGGGACGGGGAATTGGAGGAGATCATCGCCATCATCATCACCGACGCCTCTCCATCAACCATCCATGATTCCCCCATCCATGTGTGAGTAATCCCCGCTGTAGGCTGAAGGGGATGGTAGGGATTGGATGAGATCATTCATGTAATAGATATCAGATTGTTAGGGCATGGTGCCTAGTATCCGTTGTTAGTACTTTATGTCATTGTTGCAACTTGTTATGCTTAATGCTTGACACTTAGGGCCCGAGTGCAATGATTTCAGATCTGAACATGTTATTGAATCATGAGGATAATTATTGCTTTAGATCATATCTGCAAGTTGTTTACACATATGATTGTCCGGAACCCGAGGCCCCAAAGTGACAGCAATTGGGATAACCGGAGGGGATGGCTGTAATGTGAGGATCACATGTGTTCACGGAGTGTTAATGCTTTGCTCCGGTGCTTTATTAAAAGGAGCACCTTAATTACCAGTAATTTCCCTTGAGGCCCCGCTGCAAACGGGCTGGTTGGACAGAAGATGTTGTGCAAGTTTCTCATTGCGAGCACTTACGACTAAATACGGAACACATGCCTATGATCGATTATTACCTGGATACTTATTATTATCTACCTGCAATTGCCCATGTCTTGACTATTATATGAATTATCTTATCCATGCAACGCCCGTTCATCCATCCCTATGCCTACAGTATTTTAATCCTGCTGTCTACTACAATTACTGCTGCTGTCTTTATCTTGTTACTGCTATTATTTCACTACTGCTACTGCTATAAAACTGTTGCTACTGATAAACTGTGTCGAGCAAGTCTATTTCCAGGTGCAGCTGAACTGACAATTCATCTGTTAAGGCTTATAAATATTCTTTGGCTCCCCTTGTGTCGAATCAATAAATTTGGGTTTTACTTCCCTCGAATACTGTTGCGATCCCCTATACTTGTGGGTCATCACGGGACACCGGAATCTCCAGATAGGGGAGTCTCACACTTCCAATCTCATTACTTTGTTTTTGTCTTGCTTAGTTTATTTTATTTTATCTTGTTTGCTGTTAAAACCCAAAAACACAAAAAATTAAATTCCTGCATTTAGTTTATTTTGGTTTGTTATTTTCTTGTTCTGTTTTAATTTTGCTAAAATGAGTAATCCTGAAAACACTAAGTTGTGTGACTTCACTAGCACAAACAACAATGATTTCATATGCACACCTATTGCTCCTCCTGCTACCACAGCAGAGTTCTATGAAATTAAACCTGCACTGTTAAATCTTGTTATGAAAGAGCAATTTTCTGGTGTTAGTACTGATGATGCTGCTGCTCACCTTAATAATTTTGTTGAGCTATGTGATATGCAAAAATATAAAGAGGTAGAGGGTGATATTATTAAACTGAAATTATTTCCTTTCTCCTTGAGAGGAAGAGCTAAATAATGGTTACTATCTTTGCCTAGAAATAGTATTGATTCTTGGACTAAGTGTAAAGATGCTTTCATTGGAAAATATTATCCTCCTGCTAAAATCATATCTTTGAAAAGTGGCATTATGAACTTTAAGCAATTTGATAATGAGCATGTTGCCCAAGCTTGGGAAAGAATGAAATCATTGGTTAAGAATTGTCCCACTCATGGACTGACTACTTGGATGATTATTCAAACCTTTTATGCAGGATTGAATTTTTTTCAAGAAATTTATTGGATTCAGCTGCTGGAGGGACCTTTATGTCCATCACTTTGGGTGCTGCAACAAAGCTTCTTGATGATATGATGGTAAACTATTCTGAATGGCACACCGAAAGAACTCCAACAGGTAAGAAGGTAAATTCTGTTGAGGAGATCTCCTCTTTGAATGATAAGGTTGATGCCATTATGTCTATGCTTTCGAATGGTCATGCTACTATTGATCCAAATAATGTTCCTTTAGCTTCATTGGTTGCACAAAAAGAATGTTGATGTGAACTTCATTAAAAATAATAACTTCAACAACAATGCCTACAGGAATAATTTTGGTAATAGCAACTATAGGCCATATCCTTCTAATGGTAGCAATGCTTATGGTAATTCTTTTGGTAATTCCTACAACAACAATAAGAGTGTGCCCTTTGATCTTGAAGTTATGCTTAAGGATTTTATTAGCACACAAACTACTTTCAATAAAACTGTTGAGGAAAAGCTAGGAAAAATTGATATTCTTGCTGCTAAGGTTGATAGTCTTGTTCATGACATTGATTTCTTAAAAATAAAGGTGCTGCCTCATGATGTTAAAGAGAGCAAAACTCTCAATGCTATACAAGTTAAAATTGATAACAATATAAGAATGCTAGCTGAGTTGCATGATAGATGGGAAAGAGAGGAAAAAGAAGCTGAAATTGCTAAACAGAATAGTGTGGCTAGAGTTTGCACTATTTTTACTACTGAAAATGTTGATACCTCAAGTGCTAGTAAACCTCCTACTGTTAATGGAAAGATAATTGGTGTTGGAAATGTCTCCACTTCTGCTGCAAAAAGCTTTAAACTGCCTGATAGCACTAAAATTGCTCCTGATAAAAGTGCTGAAATTTTTAGGAGTGTAGGAGATAATGGTTCCATTACCTTTGATGATAATAATTTTGATTTTATGGTTGTAATATAACTGAAGTCATTATGTTCTTGCAAAAGCTAGCTAAGAGTCCTAAGGCTAGTGAAATAAATATGGCTTTTACTAAACATATCATCAATGCTCTCATGCATGCTAGGGAAGAGAAATTAAAACGTGAAGCTTCTATCCCTAGGAAGTTAGATGATGGTTGGGAGCCCATCATTAAAATGAAAGTGAATGATTTTGATTGCAATGCTTTGTGTGATCTTGGTGCTAGTATTTCTGTTATGCCTAAAAAGCTTTATGATATCCTTGATCTTGCACCTTTGGAAAAATGTTATTTGGATGTTCACTTTGCTGATTCTTCTATGAAGAAACCTTTGGGGAGAGTTGATAATGTTCTTATTATGGTTAACAATAACCTTGTCCCTGTTGATTTTGTGGTTTTGGATATTGAATGCAATCCTTCTTGTCCTATTGTGTTGGGAAGACCTTTTCTTAGAACTGTTGGTGCTGTTATTGATATGAAAGAGGGGAATATAAAATTTCAATTCCCACTCAGGAAAGGTATGGAACACTTCCCTAGAAGAAGGATGAAACACCCTTTTGATACTATTGTTAGGGCAAGTTATAATGTTGATGTTTTTGGTCTTGACAATACTTGATTCATGTTTCATGCCTAGCTAAAAGGCATTAAAGAGAAGCGCTTATGGGAGGCAACCCATTGTTTTTACTTACTGTTATTTTTTGTATTGATTCAAGGAGCATGTTTACTTCTGTAAAAACTCCTTTGTATCTTTTATTTGCTGTTTTGTTGTGCCAAGAAAAGTCTCTTATGACAAGATGGTACCTATATTTGGATTACTGGGCAGGAACAGATTTCTGGAACGTCACCGTTTCTCGACGTAGAAAATCAGAAAATTTGAAAAACCTGCCAATTTTGTGCGCGTTCTTGAGATATGTACGCAACTTTCGTATGACTAAAGTTTTTCGATTTGAGCGACGTAAGTGTCCCGAAAAAAATCATCTTTACGGACTATTCTGGTTTTGACAGATTCTATCTTTGTTTTGCATTCTCTCTTTTACAAGTGTTGAGTGGTTTCTTTTAAGGTGAAAGAGCATCACTTAAGCCTAGTAACAGTAGCTAATGTTTGAAAATGATTGCTTATGAATTTGTGTCCTTACAGAACTAAGTGAGATTATTTGTTTTGATGCACTAACCCGCTAATGAGAAAAATATTGAGTTTTGGTGTGAAGGAAGTTTTCAAGTGTTAAGAGAGGAGGATGATATTATAAGATCAAGAAGAGTGAAAAGCTTAAGCTTGGGGAAACTCCCATGGATCTCCCCAACATCACTTAAGCCTAGTAACAATAGCTAATGTTTGAAAATGATTGCTTATGAATTTGTGTCCTTACAGAACTAAGTGAGATTATTTGTTTTGATGCACTAACCCGCTAATGAGAAAAATATTGAGTTTTGGTGTGAAGGAAGGTTTCAAGTGTTAAGAGAGGAGGATGATATTATAAGATCAAGAAGAGTGAAAAGCTTAAGCTTGGGGAAACTCCCATGGATCTCCCCAATATATTCAAGAAGACTCAAGCGTCTAAGCTTGGGGATGCCTTGGGCATCCCCTTCTTCATCAACAAACTATCAGGTCATCTCTAGTGAGACTATATTTTTATTTCTTCACATTATATATACTTTTCTTGGAGCGTTAGTGTGCTTTTGTTTTCAGTTTGTTTTTGTTTTGTTTGCTGCTCTATACTTGTTGGATCCTAGCACTCTTGTTTGGGAGAGAGACACGCTCTGCTTTTTCATTGGAATACTCTTGTTCTTCACTTATATTTGTTGAGTATTCTTGTCTAGCTACTGCTAAAGCTTCTAGCTCTCTGTTTTCATATATATCTTGTCAGAACTATTTGTTTCTTTTGAAGAAAGTACTCTCTTGCTTCACTTATATTTGTTTGGAGAGTTGTTCAAATAAGTTGATTGGTGTTTGGTTGGAACAGAAAATGCTATGCATGTGGTAGTGGTATAAAATGCTTACATAAGTCTTGTAGATCACTGTCTTGAGTAATTTGATACTTGTCAATTGTTTTGAGTTATCAAGTAAGTAATGTTTAGACTTGTGCATCATTTAAGTAAAGGCTATTAGTGAAGAACTACTGTAAAGCTTGTTGATATTTGATTTGTATTATTGGTAGTTCCAAAGTCTATATATTTTCTAGTGAAAGGTTTTGGTTAACAAGGAAGACAATGTGGAGTCTTGTAATTTTTCAAGCATGTTTTTTTATATGAGTTCTTGCTGTACCGGTTGACAGTCTATGTTTGCTTAAATAACCTTGCTAGTCTAAACTCTGTACTAAGCGGGAATGCTGCTTGTGCATCCAAAACCCTTGAGCCAAAATCCATGTCATCTGTGTCCACCATAACTACCTATTATGTGGTATTTTCTTGCCATTCCAAATAAAAATTTCATGTGCTACCTTTAAAATATTCAAAACTGTTACTACTCCTTTTTGTGTCACTGTTTACAAGCTCATGAGAATGTGGTAGATGGTCTTTATTTCACTTGTTGATCAGACTTTACACCTGGACTAGTGGCATATACATCCGCTTATCCAATAATTTTGCAAAAAGAGCTGGCAACGGGGTGCCCAGTCCCAATTAATTACAACTTTAACCATTAATTCTCTTCACATCTTTTTGCCCCTGAGAAATCAGTCAAGCAATGTTCATAAGTGTGTAAACAAAAGAGAACGAGGGATGATCTACCCGCTGGTAGAAATAACATCCTTCATGGGAGCCGCTCTTGCAAGGTCTGGTTAACTTGTGACTTAAAGTATTGTCTATTTACTGATTCGTTGACCACTAACACACACCTCTCAAAATATATTTTATACTCTCTATATGCTTTCAAAAACTTAAAAAGATCTTGCACATGATTTAATCCCTGCTTCCCTCTGCAAAGGCCTTTCTTTTACTTTATTGTTGAGTCAGTTTTCCTACTTCTTTCTATCTTCACAAGCAAACACTAGTGTCAACTTTGGTACAACAGTTGTTATATAATGATATGTTTGACTTATTGCATTACTTTGCCTTGACAATATCCATGAGATAAATATGTTAAAGTTGAAGCCAGTGCTGAAACTACATCTTCCTCTGTGTTAGTCAAACAATTTCATTTAGGATCTATTGCTTTGTGAGCTAACTTTTATGCAAACTCTTATAGCTCCATTGTCTCCAAAGTATTATTCATGAAAGTTTGCACTTGTATGATTCATTTTGTTTACTCCTTATTTACTTGTTAGCAAACTATAGACCATTGACTTGGATCACTTCATTCAGTTCATGTGCTTTGCATTACTATTTGATCAAGATTATGTTGGTAGCATGTCACTTCAAAAATTATGTTGTTTTTATTGTTTACCTACTCGAGGACGAGCAGGAACTAAGCTTGGGGATGCATGATACGTCTCAAACGTATCTATAATTTTTGATGTTCCATGCTGTTATTATACCAATTGCTACATATTTTATTTACACTTCATAGCATTTTTTTGCATTTTCTGGGACTAACCTATTAACAAGATGCCGAAGTGCCAGTTCCTGTTTTCTGCTGTTTTTCTCTTTCAGAAAAGCTAGTCGCAAAATATTCTCGGAATTGGACGAAAATCAACGGGCGTACGTTTTTCACCGGAAGACTCTAGAAGCCAAAAGGGGAGACGCCGAAGAGCCACGAGGGGCCCACGCCAACCCTGGGCGCGGTCAGAGGTGGGCCCACGCCCAGCCCTGGCGTGGCCGCCTCGGTTGCCTCCCGACGCCGCCCTTTCGCTATCCGGATTTTGCAGGAGGGGTCACAGGTACTAATCCAAATTCTCAGAATTCTTTTGCTATTTTAGCTGATGATGATATCCAGGTTAGGGCTTTAGAAATGGGTGTAGATCCTGCGTCTTTTAGTTTTGAAAAAATTGATGCTATGAAAGAACTTGAGATTGCCCGGCACAATCTGCTAGCTAAGCAAACGTCGAATTCTGATGTACCTGAAGAGTAGCATAGTTACAATAATGTGCTCTTGTAGGGTTGGGGTGAGGAAGAGGATGAAATGGAATGTTTTACGCCAGTTATTACTAGAAGAAGGAAAAAAGCTTTGTGGTCTGCCAGCAAGAAGAAAAGTGGGGTCACACAAGATAGTTGCGGTGTTGACATGGGAGGGGCACAGTGTGGTTATAGTGTTGCCTCGCTAAAAGCTCTTAATGATCACCCTTTGTGTGACATTATAGCTGGATCTAGAGTTAGGAAAAAAATCCTAAATATCTATGATAGGTGCTTCTTTAAATTGCAGAGGGGTGGGAAAAAAAGGTATGAGTGTGTTCCTTACGAACCTTATCAAAGACCAGATGTTGGATTTTGTGGGTTTACAGGAGACTATTTAAAAAGATTACTCTCAGGCCTTTTTTAGGAGAATTGATCCTTTGAATCAATTCACCTGGAAATGGTCAGGGTCAGTTGGCAGAGTAGGCGGGATTCTGTGTGGCTTCAGAAGTTCCAGGTTTGATGTGTGTGAGACAGAGGTTTTGAGATTCATGGTGAAGGTGGTTTTGTGGGATCTAAAAATTCAAAAAAAGTGGTGCTTGGTTACTGTGTATGGTGCTGCCCAAGAAAAGGAGAAAGAAGAATTTCTGACAGACTTTAGTAGAGTGTGAAGTGATCATTCAATCCCCATGCTTTTGGGAGGTGATTTCAACTTAATAAGGTTTGAGTCGAAAAAAATAAGAAGGTGAAGCTAGGAAAGTGGTCTGACTTGTTTAATTCGATCATTCATATGAATGAATTGAGTGATATTAAGATGACAGGGGGTCAGTTCACTTGGTCCAACAATCATGCGGTGCCTACGCTGGAGAAATTGGACAAGTTTCTTATGTCAAAAGATTGGGAAGATCTTTTCCATTGACTACACTGCATAAACTCACAAGGGAGATGTCAGATCATTATCCATTAATTTTGGACACAATGGAGGGCAATGTTAGCAAGAACAGGAAGTTCCGGTTTGATAAAAGGTGGCCCAGGGGATTCCTTCCTTCTGAGGGTATCTAGAATCAGGTGTCAACCGGTCATAGCTAGAAACAGCTTGGAGGCTTTCCAACATAAACTCAAGAATGTTAAGAAAGATTTGAAAGGATGGGGTGCTAATCTAAGAGGACAAGATATCAAAAGAAAGAAAGAGCTGTCTGTAGAGTTAACTGACTTGGAAGCGCTAGAAGAGATAGGGCCGTTGTCGGATGATTTGGTGAGAAGAAGAAGTGTGGTGCAACAAGAGTTGCTAAAAATTCATGAAAACGAAGAAGATTACTAGTGGCAGAGGTCGAGTGAGGTTTGGTTGCTAAAAGGTGATAATAACACCAACTTTTTCCACAAAATTGCTAATGGCAGGAAAAGGAAGAAAACCATTTTCTCGCTTAAACAAGGACATAACGTGATCCAAGGTACACCTGATTTGCTAAAACATGTGACTGAGTTCTATAAAGATTTGTTTGGGCCGATCCCTGATTCAGGGGTCCGTTTTGATGCGCATAACTGGAGGAGATGAGAAATTATCTGAGGCTGAAAGAGTAGAGATGGACATGCCCTTTTCTGAAGCAGAGATCAAAGAAACAATTGACTCTATGAAAAGTAATAAAGCACCTGGGCCGGATGGTGTCCCGATTGAGTTTTATCAGGCGTGTTGGGAGGTGATTAAGCATGATCTTATTGCAGTGTTCTCTGATTTAGAACCACAAAATAAGCCTAAGCAGGATAAACTATGGGGTAATAACGCTGTTACCGAAGGGGACGATGCTGATATTATTCAGAAGTTCAGGCCGATTTGTTTGTTACAGGTGTTGTTTAAAATTTTCACGAAAACTCTGACTGACAGAATGGGTCCTGATGGAGAAATTGATTGACACTAGCCAAAATGCTTTTGTGAAATGGAGGAATATCGCTGATGGTGTGACTCTATTGCATGAAGTGCTGAGAGAGAGACGAAGTTTAGTAAACAACAAGGGATAGTGCTAAAATTGAACTTCGAGAAGGCGTACGATAAGGTGAATTGGGAGTTCTTGTTTGATTGCTGTCGACAAAGAGGTTTTAGTGAGAAGAGTATGATCTGGATTAGAAATGCGTGACTGAAGGCACTCTCAGTGTTAGGTTGAATGATACTGAAGGGCCATATTTTGGTAGTCACAAAGGGGTGAGGCAGGGGGACCCTTTTTCTCCTTTCCTTTTCAACCTGGTGGCTAATGTTTTGGCTAAAATGATCCATACTGCACAAGCGAATGGGCTGATTGTTGGGCTGAATGAACATTTGGTGACTCATGGGCTGGCCATACTGCAGTATGCTGACGACACAGTCGTGTTGCTGAAAGATGATGTTGAGAGAGCAAGAAATATGAAGCTGTTGTTGTACATTTTTTAAACGATGTCTGGTCTGAAAATTAATTTCGAGAAGAGTGAGTTGCTGTTGATCCAAAAGGATGAGGAGAAGAAACATTTTTATGCTGATATGTTTAATTGTCAGCAAGGGGAGTGGCCTATTAAGTATCTTGGTACTCCGGTTAGTGCCAGGAGAAATTCAGTTGCTGAGATGAGTATTTTGACCGAAAAATGCAAGAAAATGCTGGGTGGTTGGATGGGGGGATCAATGTCAATTGGAGCAAGGGTGGTTAAAAATTGTGTGTCTGTCTAGTCAGGCGGTATACCAGATGTCAATGGCTATTCTCCATAAGTCAAACATGGAGAGTATGGAGAAAATCCTGAGAGCTTTTTTGTGGGCTGGGAATTTAACAAAAAGGAGATATCATTTGGTGAAGTGGTCTCTGATTTGTAGACCGAAAACCAAAGGTGGTTTGGGTATTAAACATCTGGCTAAGTTCAACATGAGCCTGATGTGCAAGTGGTGGTGGCGCTTGGAGAGTGGAAAAGGTCCTTGGCAGGAGTATATGAGGAAAAATTTCCTGGGGCAGGCTAGGATCTTTGGGGTATCTCATAAACCCCAGGATTCAGCCTTTTGGAAAGACATGTTAATGGTTAAAAACTTGTATCTGTGTGGGGAGATGTGTGTGGGAAATGGAAAGCGAACGGACTTTTGGGGAGATGCATGGTGTGGACATCGCCCTTTTAAGCAGCTTTTTCCTGTGCTGTTTGATCTGTGTAATGAACAGGGTGTCGGTTGCCTGGCTGGCTGAAAAGAGGTGGAGGCTAACTTTTAGAAGATGGCTAGTGGGTGAGTTGCAGGATCAGTATAGGCAGTTGCAGAGCATGCTGTGTGGAGTAGCGCTGAATCAGGAAGATGATAGGCCTATTTGGTAGTGGACTGGTAACAAAGTCTTTAGCGTGAAGTATATGAATAAACACTTGAGTAGTACTGGTGTGGACAGATCCTTCAAACACCTTTGGAAGGCGAAAATACCTCTGAAGATCAAGGTGTTGTTGTGGCTGATTTGGCATAACGCTATTGCTTCCAAGGATAATATGATTAAGAGGAAATGGGTGGGAAATTCGAGATGCCAGTTTTGTGATCAGGAGGAAACTATACACCACATGTTCTTTGCATGTTCAGCAGCCAAGTATGTGTGGAGCACGGTTGCTCGAGCGATTGGGGTGCAAGATAGGCCCGGTTCGTTTTCTCAGGTGTTCTGGTGGCTTCTGAGACATACTGGGGCCAGTAGGAATGTGCAGATTGCTGGGGTAGCGGCGATTTGCTGGGCTATCTGGAAATTAAGAAATAGGGCATGCTTTGAAAGGAAAATTATTAACTCACCCGTGGGTATTGTTAGTTATGCTTGTGTTTTCTTAAAATACAGGGCAGGTTTGATGGGCGAGCAGGAGCAGGGAATGATGCGCGCTGGAGCTGAAGTTCTCTTGAACATTGCGTTGGCTACGGTGGCGAGCGTCAGGAGGGACAATGGAGTACTGCGGGTAGAGGATGGTCGTGACCCAGGGGATACAAATGCAAGTGGGAATGTTACTGGTGATGAAGATGATCCTTAGCCTGGGACGTGTGAGAAGCTTGGAAGTCTGAAATGAGAAGCTGAAAGACTTTCATCTTTGAAACTCTGCCTGTAGTTTTTTTTTGCCTGAAAAACCTTGTCGTAGTGCCCCTTTTGGGCTGGCTGTTTTGTGTTTGGTGGGTTGGCAGGAACTGTGTAGGTTTGGTGGTGGTGTTTTGGCTGTAAGGTGATGTTGGTTCCTGGGGCAACGGCCTCCGTGTGTGTAGCGATCAGACGCTAGCTCGGTGTTGTTTCCGTTATTCAATAATGGAAATCGGCCCTTTCGGGGGGTCGCGTGTGCAGATGGTACATCTCTTACTATCCCAACGGTCTTAGGCAGAAATTCCCCGACTTCATCTCCTTCTGTTTGTGTCGCTGTCGTGACGACGAAGATGAAGAGGAAGAGGAAGAGAAAGAGGCCGTGGAGATCAAGTTCGAGTTTAGCTTTGTCGACCAGGTCGAGAAGCAGAAGGCAAAGTACATCCGTGGAACCAAAGCATTCGACTTCGCTAACGAAGACTGGGGCTCCACCAAGTTTGTAAAGAGAGACGCGCTCGAGCGATCAACTCGGCTCAAGGCTGATTGTTTCACCATCAGTGACGTACACCAGCATTTTGACCGTCTCCTCAATAATAAGCTGGGTGCAGATGTCACGTTTGAGGTTGGCGGTGAGACGTTCCCTGCACATAGGTGTGTGCTTGCAGCCGATCTAAAGTTTTCATGGCGCAGCTATTTGGACCCATGACGGAGGGCACTACATCCAGCGTCATACACATCAAAGACATGGAAGCAAAAGTGTTTGCAGATTTGCTTAGCTTCATCTATACGGATTCATTCCCTAAGATGGAAAAGTGCCTCAACATGGAGGAGGAACAAGTACAAGAAGAGGATATAATGTGGTTGCATCACTTGCTTGTGGCGGCAGACAGATACGATCTCCAACGGCTCAAGTTCTTATGTGAAAACCAGTTGTCCGAGTGCATAGGTGTGAGCTCGGTGGCGTCCACTCTTGCTCTAGCTGAGCAGCACCACTGCCAGGGATTAAAGGATGCATGCTTGACGTTTATCCAAGTCCAATCTTGCTCGTGTTTGGACACAGTAATGGAGACTGATGGTTGGGAGCATATAACTACGACATATCCCTCTATTTTGAAGGAGATCATTGCGAGGCTTGCGTCCAATCAAAGGACTGACAGGAAGAGGAAGTACTAGACTCTACGTAATGTGGCTGCACGTACTGGCTTCAAGTAACACTATTAGTTATGCATATCATATACATCTAGGATGTGATAGTACTCTAGATATAAGTTAATCAGTGTGTCTTGCTTTGGTTTAATCAATCATGTCATGCCGCCTAGATGCTGAACCACAAAGGTACAACATATGGACAAGATAGTGATTTTATCGTGTGAAACTGTATTTTTTTTGTTCATTTGTCATATGTTAATTTTTGCCTGTAGTGCCTTGCTGGTAAAACCCAATTCTAGTGCTTATGTACACGGAGCTTTTTGATAAAGATGTACAAGTAGCTAGCTGATGCAAGCAAAAAAAGAAAATGTAGGAGGGCACTGTCTTGTGTGGGCTGGGTGGCATGATCCACAACGCCTGCTCAGCACCTCCTCCTTCATAAGTAACCACATCAGAACGTAGCTACTGACAGGCAGTGGCGGCCGACATCCTCTCCTTGAACATCTTTGTGGCTTGCCGACCTCCGTCGAAACCCAACTGGTCGTTTCATAGTCATACTATGTGGTGATCTCATTATATTGTTGCTTTGTGCTTTCTCTATGCTAGCGGTCATCTACAAAGAGTTTGGTAGATGTTTTCTCAAGGGCAGTTTATTATGAACCTGGATTTGTTTTTGCGGGACAAATTTTTTTTTTGAGATTTTTGCGGGACAAATTTTGTAAAATAGAGGTCATTGAGGTCTCCGAATATATAGCGTGACTGGCGATAGTGTCCAGTCACTGGATTCTGCTAAGTCTAATGATGTGGTTTTGAACTTTGATTCTGGTGTATTTTGTAGCACTGCTGAACTCTGGGGAACAGGCACACGTTGGAAATAAGAACATCTTCTCCTTTGAACTGTCTTGGTTGCGGCAGGATGGGTTCTATGATTTGGTGCGACATGAATGGTTATCGGTGAGTAATGGGAAGACACCTATAGAGATATGGCAGAATAAAATAAGGCATCTTAGACAATTTTTACGAGGTTGGGCTAAGAATATGGCCGGTGAATATAAGAAAAACAAAACAAAATTGTCAGCTCTTATTGATGAACTCGACATCAAAGCTGGAACGTTCCCTCTTAGTATGGTCGAGGTAGAGGCAAAAAAACAAGCTGAAACTTTTTTAGCTAATTTGCGACGTGACGAAGAGTCAAAGTGGGCTCAACGTGCAAAAGTTTGACATATTAGGGAAGGAGGGGCAAACACAAAGTATTTCCATTTGATCGCAAATGGTAAACACCATAAAAAGAGAATTTTCCAACTTGATCAAGATGAGGGGACTATTGTTGGGCAAGAAAACTTGAAAGTGTTTATCTCGGAATACTATAAAAAGTTATTTGGTGCACCGGCACCGAATTTTTTCTCGATGGAGGAGGAGAGAAATGAGGATATGCCTCAAATCTCTGAAGTGGAAAATACTATTTTGACTTCCATTTTTATGGAAAAGGAAGTCTTCGAAGCTATCTCCCAAATGGAACATAACAAAGCGCCAGGACCAGACGGGTTCCCTACGGAGTTCTATCAAAAAATTTGGGATGTCATTAAGAGCGATTTAATGGCACTATTTGCCCAATTACAATCAGGGGAGTTGCCTTTATATAAACTAAGCTACGGGGTAATCACACTTCTGCCCAAAAAAGAAGATGCAAGCAGAATAGAGCAATATCGGCCAATATGTTTGCTAAATGTAAGTTTCAAAAATTTTACCAAGGTAGGCACAAATAGAGTAACTTCGGTAGCTCACAAGGTTGTGAGACCATCCCAATCTGCCTTTATGCCAGGACGAAATATTCTGAAAGGAGTAGTCGTACTCCACGAAACCATCCATGAGCTTCAGCGGAAGAAAATGGATGGAGTGCTTTTTAAAATCGATTTTGAAAAGGCTTATGATAAAGTTAAATGGTCTTTTCTACAACAAACTTTACGTATGAAAGGGTTCTCACAAAAATGGTGCGAGTGGATTGCTAGGTTTGTTCAAGGTGGGAGTGTTGGGATTAAAGTTAATGATGATATCGGTCATTATTTTCAAACCCTCAAAGGATTGCGTCAAGGGGACCCTCTCTCACCTATAATTTTTAACCTTGTTGCGGATATGTTGGCTGTTTTGATTTCTAGAGCAAAAGAGGATGGTCAGATAGGTGGTTTGGTACCTCACTTAGTCGAAGGGGGCGTATCAATCCTTCAATATGCGGATGATACTATCTTATTTCTTGAACATGACCTAGCGAAGGCTGTGAACATGAAATTAATCCTGTCCTTTTTTGAACAACTCTCTGGTTTTAAAATTAACTTCCACAAAAGTGAGATATATTGCTTCGGAAAAGCAAAGGAAATGCAAACTGAATATCAACATATTTTTGGGTGTGAGAGCGGCTCGCTACCTTTTAAATATCTAGGTATTCCTATTCACTATAGAAAGCTTTTAAACAAGGAATGGAAAATGGTAGAAGACCGATTTGAAAAAAAATTAGGAGCCTGGATTGGGAAGATGCTCTCATACGGAGATCGTTTAGTTCTAATCAATTCGGTCCTTACTAGTTTACCGATGTTCCTTCTATCTTTCTTTGAAATACCTATCGGGGTACGGAAAATATTGGATTTTTATCGGTCTCGCTTCTTTTGGCAAAGCGATCAGAAAAAAGAAAGTATAGACTTACCAAATGGAATATAATTTGTAGACCTAAAGAACAGGGAGGGCTCGGAATTGAGGTTTTTGAAACCAAAAACAAGAGTTTACTTGCTAAATGGTTGTTTAAGATTCTAACAGAAGAAGGGGCCTGGCATGAACTTCTGTGCAATAAGTATTTAGGTGGCAAAATACTCTCACAAGTCCAAGTAAAACCAACAGATTCACCCTTTTGGAAGGGTATCATGGGGGTTAAGCAGGACTTTTTCTCTCGTGGCACTTTTCTTGCAGGACATGGTTTGCGAACCAGATTTTGGGAGGATACTTGGTTAGGCGATGCTCCCTTAGCCTCCCAATATCCAACACTTTATAATATTGTGCGACATAGAAACGTTCTAGTGACACAAGTTTTAAATACGGTGCCACTAAACTTACAATTTCGTAGAGCTATCTTAGGTGATAAGAGGATAGCGTGGCTACGTCTTGTTGAACACCTCATGGGGGTAACGATCTCAAGTGAGGAGGATTCGTTTAAATGGAATCTAACGGCAAATGGATCTTTCTCGGTTAAGTCCATGTACGCTGATTATATGAATGGTCATACGATTTTCCTTCGGAAATATTTATGAAAACTACGAATTCCTTTGAAGATAAAATTTTTCTTGTGGTTTTTAAACAGACGTGTTTTGTTAACCAAAGATAACCTTATTAAAAGACGATGGACAGGTTGTAAAAAATGTGTGTTTTGCGATACAGATGAGTCTGTAGAACATTTATTTATATCCTGTAATTTTGTTTAAAATATTTGGAGACTAATCCATTTTACTTTTAACATTACACCTCCAACCAGTGTGTCTAATCTATTTGGAACATGGTTAAATGGTGTTGACAGGTTGTGCTCAGGGCTACCCACTGGATTCAGTAGTGGTCTCTCCTACTACCGGAAGCCCAGCGGGATCATATGGATTCCAGATGTACTCGAATAATGGCGGTCGTTCGGGCTATCTTCTCCCACAATGGGTGGCGTCATTCTAGAAGAATAGATGGCTAGGCTTAATTTATTCTTCTGGCTCATTTTCATTTCAACACTTTGCGATCAGTGATTTGTAATAATTCAGTACTGTCGTACGATTGGATATGGATTCCAGAATTTATTAATGAAAATAAGCCGTATGCATCATTTTGATACAGAGGCTGGGGCGATGCCTCCATTTCTAAAAAAAAAGTTACGCGTTTCCTTTTGAAAACACGACATACTGGTACGAATGCTAAAAAAGGTATGCGCTCTTCTTCTGGCGTTATATGTTTTTTCTAGTTCAACAATCCTAGACTAGTACATGCAGTCTTTTTTAGTACTATGACTTGCTACATCCTACAGACTACTACATGCAGTCCTTTTAAACACATTAATGAAATATATTCACTGTGCTCCGTTTGAAACTATTACTGACAACATATTACCCTGCACCTAACCAAACTCATATGACATCTCTCCAAACTCAATTTTGAAACTACTACAGACAGCCCCCATCTTTCTACACCGGGAGGATCACTCGGGGTGTTGCGTGGGTCAGTGTCTCCAGAAAGAGATATGGGAAGAGGAAGAAAAAGGGGGCTGACAGGTGGGCCCTACGCCCACCTTAGCTCCTCCTCCATGTGTGCTACCAACAAGGTTCGTACAAATGGGTTCCACCGGTCATCAGTGCTGCTATATCAAAATTCATTTAGATAGGAAGGACTACGATTTGTACGCCAAGCGTGAGACTTGAATTTTTTCTTCAAAAACAAATTCCAAAATAATGTGATAGTTTTTTTTTGTGCAATTTACTCGCTATATACATGTCAAATTGCATGGTGATGTATCTCTATCCTTCAAGCCAGACTAAAAGCATACAAATCCGGTGCCTCTTTGGTCCTCACGTATACTGACATAACATGCAATTTCCAACTACATGAGTCGCTAGATATGATTTTGAAGCCGTTTTGATCGTACATGTTGCCCCTCTTGAATCATCGTCCTACCCACCCTCACAACATGTTGGCCTTTGCCCTTTTATCTTGATTATTTCTGACATGAAAAAACTCCTTCGGCCACCTTTCCGTCCCAGCCAACCAGCTCAAGGTTGCAAATTTGGTTCTTTTAGATGAAATGGGACCGTTGTGTATACGATGAACATAGTAGGAAGGCACGATGGTTAGTTGATGGATGATAGCCAGGAAGACCAACATAATCTAGAAGTGCGTGTTCTAGTGCTAGTTATTCATCAGTAGTTCCTGGTGCATCATTTTCCTAAAACTGTCAAATTTGAATCCCTAGTGTGCAGAGATGAATCAAACAATGCCTATAGTAGGATAAGATAAAATTGAAGACTTGGATACCTAATCATATTTGTCTTAGGAAAGGCTCCTTATATAGGACTTCGATCGTGGGTAATAAGATGAAGTCATAGGTTCTCTTTTATATCCATAGGTAAAAATACCTTATGAGTTTGGTACTAGGGTAAGTCACATCATTGATTCGATGAGCTTGCCTCTCCTCGGGTAGATTAGCGGCTATGGTAGCCTTAAACAGATAATGGGTTTTCTGAGCTTGTTTGCTCTCAACTGTGTGAGGTTTTGAGATCCCTTGTTGAAACGATGGATTTATCAAGGTCTTTTTCTTCTAGAGTTTTGATGTTTGACCTCGACACTAAGGTGGGGGCATAACTAGTGGCCTATGACCTACTATGGCCTACTAAGACATTTGCCAGACCTACATGTTATCGGCGGTGAACTTTACCCCTAAGTTCTGAGCTCCATAAGACATATGATGCAAACTAAGAAATGGGATTCAGCGATCTTTTAGCAATCCAACAGCAACAAATGTTGTAAATGCATTGGAGAACTTGTCACTTAGCAAGATAATCTAGCAATTGGAACTTAAGAACTCCATTGCGCCACACCAAATTCTCAGTTTGTCCTCCGTCACTGCACCTAACCATCATATAATTATGAAAATCGAAGAACAGCGGCGATGATTCCATGCACAAAGTGAAACATCACAGTCAAACAAGCTATGCAAGATCGAAGATGAACTAGACACTTCAAGGAAAACATGCCATTGGAAACTCTCACATAATTCCTCCACGTTTGGGAACTGGTCGAGCAAGTTGAGCTGACGTCGGGCACCCCGAATACGGTGACCTAGAAGCTGACAGCCGACGGCAACTACACTTGTGCGTCTGCTTACGCAGTCCAATTCAAAGGTGGGAAACGCTTATGTTTCCGCAGCATAATTTGGAAAAGCGACGTAACGCTGAAGTGCCGCATTTTTGCTTGGCTGGCAATCTTGGGAAAATGCCATACCTAACAGTTTGAGCACGAAAGGGTGGCCTCATAACGCCGCGTGCGTGTTTTGCCTCAGCTACACCTGCTCGCCACATGCCCAGTAACCATCAGATTTCGAAGCTCACCAACACCGCACAGCTACCACACGTGTTGGTGCCCACACCTGCGACTCGATCTGTCTGTTGAGAGCTCGGGGGCTGTCGTCGCGAGAGCTCATCCAGGTGGGAAGGAGCAGAAGAAACAATGGACGGGCGCTAATCCATCTCACCTGGTGGATGGTTTGGAAGGAGAGGAACGCCAGAATTTTCCATAACAATGCGTCCTCTCTCCAGCGTATTCACAGCAAGGTCATTGAGGAGGCCAAGATCGGGAAGGAGGCTGGGCGATCTAGCGCGGGCGATCTCCTGTTGCGTCCGAGAGAACCAGACTAGAGAGCTCGCTGATCTTTAGTGGCTCTGGAGAAATACTCCAGGCCTTCCTTTTTTTTTGACTTCTTCGTTTCCTTTTTTTGACTTCTTCGTTTTGTTTTTCCTTTCCTTTGGTTCGGTACATCTTCTTCATTTCCTTTGTACTCTTCTTCTTCTTCTAAAAGCAATGAAAAGCAGGCTAAGCTGTGTTTTCGTCAAAACAAAAAAGGGGGTTAGACGGTTAGTAGAGCTCATTGCGCCTAGTCGTCAGTATATCCCCGCCGGATAAATCATAGTACTACGAGTTAATTGCTTCCAATTCATGACGTCCTCTTACATGCAAAACGGCATATGTGTACTGTAAGTGAGTATTCAGGTAAAAACAAGAGGCGAAGGATGGGCCATGGCGCACGATGGGTCAACCTGAACCTCCACGGTGGCACCTCTTCTATGTACACTTTCAATGTCGACAGGGTCAGGCGCGTGGATGATAGGGGCGTCGTCAAGCACGTTGGCGTAGGCGTTGGCGCAGGAGTGGCAACGGACAGGACGCTAGCAACCTGGAGGTCCGATTCTTACCTGGCCATGCACAGTCCGGCTGCAATTTGCATGTATTCGCTATGGCTAGCTATCTGCCACTAGGTACCATAGGAGGCATATGGAATAAGTGTCAAAGTGGTGATTTTTTGGAGTCGACTGGATTTTGTTTACATTTATTAAATCAGTAATAAAGCACACAAACATAAATCCTCCATGTATCATTTCGAAGCCATCCATCCGCGTTTAATGAAAGCCCTACTGTGTATGTGTTGTCCCTCCTGAAAAATCGACCGAACATTTTCTCTCACCCCTCCTATGTCGATTGAACCTGACGCGATCCAACCTCTCTTGACCCCCATTTAATCCTAACTAAGCCACACAAAATATCATTGTTGGTTTCGGGAGATGACACGCAAGTGTAGTGTACAGGATAACTCGTTTGTGAGAGCATGTTGGCTAAGGGACAAATAAGACAAATGTGCAAGAGCTAGCTATTGTAGAAGAGTCGGAGGCAGACCTCTAGTGGCTAGTCAAAACAAGTGTGGGCATGTTGCAATTCTAGATATTCATTGGTCTTTCCTGATGCCTACTATGCGCGAGACTGTTAAATAAATCCCTATTGTGAAAAGACAAACCAGATAATGCACGTAATAAGATTTGATAGTTACAATGTATAGAGAGGTGAGAAATGATTTCAGCTACTCATCTTCAGCTTAGGGAGGGATCCTCCTTTTGAAACTTGTGGCAGGGAGTTCCCGCATTGCATATTAGAAGAAAAAAATTGGTCCAGTTAATAAGGGGAACCGGACCCAAAAACCATACAACACCCGGTTAATTAAGGAGGGATCCTCGTTATAAAATAGTTGGGTGGTAGCTAGGTAGTGACACTAAGTGATGGGTTTTTGGTCGGTTGGTATGAATCCATTGGTTATGAGCTTGGTCCTTTGGTAGTTCAAAGCCTATGAGAGGTTTAAACATACAATGAGTTCCTTGAGCTTGTTTTTCTTCGGGTAGTTTCATGAAGTTCATAAAAAAGCACAGTGGTTAACAGTCCGTCCTTAACGATAAGTAGATTTCTTTTTACATAATTGTCACCCTCTTTCATCTTGAATCGAGATTGTTTCTATTTTGTTAAATAAATCGGTCATAAGTTTACTTGCTTCTTATTCACGGGAAATTGTTCTGCTATATATCAAGCTCAAGTTAATACTGTAGTCCCGCATATAGCTGCGGGGAATATACTATTTCTCTACATCGTTCAAACTTGAAAAACTGTTCTTATTTTTTTGACCATGATACCGTAGGGAAAAACCCTACAGTGTAGATTTTGGATTAATATGCAGAGAGAAAAACCAGAGGTTTTTCACTCAAGAGAGATGGAGCCTTACAAATCGACAACACGGCCAAAAAATTTAAGGGGTAAAAAATGAAAGGAAAACAAGCTAGACATCTAGGTGAAAGTTTCAGTAACCCAAGACAACAGAGGCTGCACCCAAATGGAAACTACACGATGTTGATGAAGCAACACATCAGCTTGGAAGGAGACCTTCCATCGGTCCACAAAGGGCTGAATTCCTTTAAAAATAAGGTCATTTCTTGCCTTCCAAATGTTCCACAGCCCACATACCGCAATTTCCATGAAACAGGGACCCAAGAAGACAGTTTTGGCCTGCACAAATCTGTCCGAGATGGTCCGAGAGTTGTCCCAAAGCACCTGAATATGCCCCCAACACTGAGCTGCAAATTGGCACGAGAAGAAAAGGTGGTCTCTAGTTTCCAGCGTCGAGAGGGAGCAAAGCACACAATCAGGACCAGAATCAACATGCCAATGCTTGCGGATCATCAAGTCTTTGGTGTTCAGACTGTCTTTTTGAAGGAGCCAAGCGAATACTTTTAGCTTAGGTAAGCATTTAGACTTCCAAATGGCCTGCAGAGAGACATCCTGACGAAGCAGAGAAAACATGAAGTTATATAGCTTGCTGGAGGAGAACAAGGATGAACCCCAGGGGAAGATCTTGGTGTCAATGGCTGTCTCATCTAGATCAAAATGGCCTAAAATGTGCTGTAATTGTTCCAGTTCATCAAAAGCTTGAATCGAGAGAGGCAGGGCATATGGAGTTGTGGGTCAACCAAAGCCTTCATGTGAGCAACAGAGGTGTCCTCATCCAGAGTAAAAGAGAACAGGCGATCAAAAGTGTCACAGAGAAGTTCATTCCCATGCCAACGATCCTTCCAAAACAGAGTGTTGCATCCACTACCAACATTGGTCCGAGTAATTGCTCTGTAATCAGACACGAGACTAAAGATGTCTCTCCACCAGAAGGAACCCCTGCTAGACTGAGCTTGAGGAGGTGTATTGGGATCATATAGACTCCACACAAGATGAACCCAAGGCGTATCTACCTTACAAAAAAATTTATGAAGCTGTTTTAGTAGCAAGGCTCTGTTCTGCAGTTCCAAGTTCATGACACCAAGACCTCCAAATTTTTTTGGACGACAAACAATAGACCAAGCGGCAAGAGAGTTGACTGAAGAGCTGTCTTCCTCCTTTGCCCAGAGACAGTGGCATCTGGATTGATCAAAAAGCTTAATGATCTTCTTGGGAAATTTAAGAGAACAGAGGAAGTGAATCGGCAGCGAGGAAAGGACCGAGTTGACAAATGTCAGTCTACTGCCATAGTCTAGGAAGCGTACACTACCTTTGAGACGTCTTTCAACCTGATCAACAATAGGAGAGAGGTCTTGCACGGAGGGTCGGGTCGTGCCAAGAGGAAGTCCAAGGTAGGTGAAAGGAAGGGAGCCAATGGCACATCCGAAAGTTGCAGCAAGTTCATCAAGCTTGGTGGTGTCGATGTTAACAGGCATTCGGCAGGATTTAGAATAGTTAACTCTCAGGCCCGTAGCAGCAGAGAACACCTGTAGCAGCTCTTTTAGAGCAAGAAGCTGGACAGGACATGCTTGTACGATTAGTAATGTGTCATCCGCATATTGAGCAATGGGGAAATCAGTGTTAGGTATCGGCAAGGGAGGGTGCAAGACACCAGAGGCAGCAAACTGATTCACCATGGACTGAAGAAGATCCGCAGCAGCGACAAATAAGATAGGCGAGAAAGGATCGCCTTGTCGAACACCTCGACGACAAAGAAATTTCTTCCCTGGAACCCCATTCAAAAGGACTGAAGAGGTACCAGTAGAGAAGATCATTTGGACCATTTTCAACCATCTCTCATCAAAGCCCCAGGTTTGCAGAATCCTAAGAACAACGGCATGTTCAATTGTATCAAAGGCTTTAGCGAAATCCAGTTTTAGAATGACCACTTCTTTTCTAGCTTGCTTGCATTGATGAATGTACTCGTAGGCCTAGGCTACACAATCCTGGATTGTGCGACTTTTTAGGAAGCCGTACTGATTAACATGAACAAGCTCAAGGATCTTTGTCTGTAGACGATTTGCAAGTATTTTCGTCAGAAGTTTCAGACTAGAGTTTAGCAGTGAAATGGGGCGATAATCATTGGGGCCGGCAGGAGAGTTTATTTTGGGAACAAGCGTGATATATGCGTCATTGATGCTTTGTAGATTTACCGTGCCTTCCGAAAACTGGTGACAGAGCCAATAGAAATCATACTTGATGATGGGCCAACAAACTTTGAAAAACAAACCAGAGAAGCCGTCCGAGCCTGGAGCTTTATCAGAATGCAGTTCAGAAACCACTTTGTCAATTTCCTCATGTGTAAAAGGGGCTGAAAGAGCGTCTAGGCCATCTTTGGGAGAGATGAATGCTGAGAAGTAAAATGTCTGATCAATCGGATTGGAGACCCCAAGGCGGTCCTTGAAAGAGTTCCACAAAATGCCCTCTTTCTCTTGATGGTCAGTAGCAACCGAGCCATCCGGTCGAGTTAACCTAGCAATGGAGTAATTTCTGTAGCGAATGGTGGCCATAGAATGGAAGAACTTAGTGTTCTCTCCACCAAATTTTGCCCAGCGAACTGTGCAACGTTTTTTCCAGTAATCCTGCTTGCAATCAAGGAGAAACTGAAGCTTTCTTTTCACTATATTCCTGAAGTTCCATTCTGTGATATGCAAAGTACGAAGCTCCTCAATATCATCTAACCGAAGGATAGTATTATTGCAATTCTCAATGAGGTGATCAAGGACAGATATGCTGGTGCTCCAATTACGCAGGCCCTTCCGAAGCAATTTAAACTTAGCAGAAATGCATCTTGCGCTATCTCCTGGACAATGAATGTCCCAAATTCTCTGGACTACATCAAGGAAGCCTGGCATTTTGGTCCAGTGATTTTCAAAACGGAAAAGGGCAGCTTTAGGAATTGACGAGGTGTGGACTCGGGAAGTCCCAGGGTTGAGTACCCCGGGTTGATTGAGGGGAGAGAGAGTGCGCGCTGGTAGTTCCGTCGGCTGACAAGCAAGGATTTACCCAGGTTCGGCCCCTCATGGTGAGGTAAAAACCTACATCCTGCTTGTCTGATCTGTATAGATGTATGATGATGTTACATGGTGGCCACGAGGGCGAGGTGAGACGTGGTCTCGTATCGATCTCCCCCCTATGGGGTGCCCCTGCCTGGCTTTATAAAGGGAGCCAGGTAGGGTTTACATGAGTTTTTGTCTTGTACTACAAGTTGTAGCTTGTTGGGCTTCATGGGCCTCCAGGTGCTGGGCCGCATCGGGTACGCCAACGGTCGGGTGCCCGGAGGGTACGCCCACATCAGGAGCCCCCGAGTGTCTGGTCGATACGAAGAATCGGGCAGGGACTCAAAGCAGCATGTCGTGTAGGCGTAGTCGATGCGTCGGGTAAGTACTCTTTCCTCATGGGCATGCCGTCTTGTTCCTGAAAAGGATAGTTAAAGAAATTCGACTCCGGCCGTTGAGGGCTTACAGAGGATGCTTTAGTCGGTAATGTTTCGACTGAGTCTATCGGGAGCGCGAACAGTGCTCCCGATGGGAGTAGCCCCTGAGATTAAGCTGAATTGCTTGTAATTGAGGTTAATCTAAAAAATCTCTCTCAGTCGAAAAGAAATTCTTGAACCCCTCCCGATGGGAGTAATTTTAGGAAATCACTGATAAATCAGAGTCCTTTTTCAGCCTGTTTGGTTTACTATGTGTTTGCACTTTTCGAGTGCTTGCTCAGCCTGACGGCTTACTCGTGTGACTCGAATGGGTTCGAGTGTTTTGCTCAGCCCGACGGCTTACTCGTGTGACTCGAATGGGTTCGAGTGTTTGCTCAGCTCAACGGCTTACTCGTGTGACATTAATGGGTTCGAGTGTTTGCTCAGCCCGACGGCTTACTCGTGTGACTCGAATGGGTTCGAGTGTTTGCTCATTCAGCCTGACGGCCTACTTGTGTGACTCGAATGGATTCGAGCGTTTGCTCATTCAGCCTGACGGCCTACTTGGTGGACTCGACAAACATATCGAGTATTTGCTCAGCCGAACGGCCTACTGCGTTGTTGGACCTGTATGGCGCAGCCCCCGAGTGTTCGAGTGCGGCCTATGTTTTCTTGTTGGACCTGTATGGCGCAGCCCCCGAGTGCTCGAGTGCGACCTAGGTTTTCTTGTTGGACCTGTATGGCGCAGCCCCCGAGTGTTCGAGTGGCGACCTAGGTTTTCTTGAGTTTGTTTATGGCCTGTGCGGCGCAACACCCGGGAGAGCATCAGGTGTGGTCAAGGCGAATTTATTTGTGTGTGGCGGACCGGAGTCGACGCGGCGGAGTAGTGCCGTAGAGGCAGTCGACGCGGCGGACCGGAGTCGACGCGGCGGACCGGAGTCGACGCGGCGGAGTGGTACCGTAGAGGCAGACGACGCGGCGGACCGGAGTCGACGCGGCGGAGTGGTGCCGTAGAGGCAGTCGACGCGGCGGACCGGAGTCGACGCGGCGGAGTGGTGCCATAGAGGCAGTCGACGTGGCGGACCGGAGTCGACGCGGCGCGGGCAACGCTCAGCCCCCGAGTCCCTTATTAGGCTGACGAAGGGGAGTCGACGGTGCCGAGTCGATGAAGGCACTCGAGTTGCGTGCCGAGTGAAGCGAAGAACTTGTTGCTGATGAAGCGCCAGCCCCCGAGTGTCAGAGGCGGAGTCGATGAATGCGAGGCCGCCAGCCCCCGAGTGTCGGAGACGGAGTCAACGAAGGCGAGGCCGCCAGCCCCCGAGTGTTGAAGGCGGAGCCGATGAAGGTGAAGTCGACGAAGGCGAGGCCGCCAGCCCCCGAGTGTTGGATGCGGAGTCGACGAAGGCGAAGTCGACGAAGGCGAGGCCGCCAGCCCCCGAGTGCTGGAGGCGGAGTCGACGAAGGCGAAGTCGACGAAGGCGAGGCCGCCAGCCCCCGAGTGCTGGAGGCGGAGTCGACGAAGGCGAAGTCGATGAAGGCGAGGCCGCCAGCCCCCGAGTGTCGGAGACGGAGTCGATGAAGGCGAGGCCGCTAGCCCCCGAGTGTCGGAGGCGGAGCCGATGAAGGCGAGCCGGAGTCGACGTTGCAGAGTCGAAGAAGGCGCCGGAGTCGCCTCGTCGGGTGGCCATGACAAGTTTGTTGTTGATGTCGAGGCGCCAGCCCCCGAGTGCTAGAGGCGGAGTCAACGAAGGCGAAGCAGCCGAGTATGCAGGTTCCGGCCGCACGACCGCTTGGTCGTGTAGTCGACTCTTGGTCAGGTGCCGCGTGTAGGCACAATCGTCAAAAGATTCACACGATCCAATTCAGGAAAATCTGTGAATATCATAGTGCAAGTCGGCAGAAAACAATTCTTCCACGGAATTAACTTGTACGAAACAGCTTAATAGAAAAATAGCACCTGATGCATTGTTGCCTCGGGGCTTGATCGTTGATGGATTTTGCTTGTACGAGCTAGCTAGCTCTTCCCGATTGATCAGACTTGTACGGGCGGCAGCTAGGCAATCGAACCGGAGCGCCACGTAGTCGTCGGTCTGCTAGACGTGTGTCACCGCGTCGACGCCATCGAGCCGCGGTCGCACTACCATGCATGGATGCGGGAGGAGGAGCAGAAAAGGCGCGGAGCCGCGGGCTGTGCCGCCACGGACCGGATCCTCCATGCCATGGATGAAAACAATATTCATGCACGCATGGATTAGAATAACGACATTGGATGAGTAATTAATAAGAGAGAGAGTAGATCAGATTAGCATGGATGCATGTAGCCATGGGCAGATCGCGTAGAGTCCGCGGTGGCCTGCGTCTTCCAGCCATGTTGTTGACGTTGTTGTCGTGTGGGCAGCCGATCGATCGGAGTCCAGGGAGCATCCGCTGGCCGCTGACCGCCGTGCCAGCGATCAGATGCGATCCGCCCGACGTCAAGGCGGCCGCTGCTGACGAAGATTGCACCGAGTCACTGAGACGATGCCGGCCAGATGCGATCTAATAGCCGCTGTTGTTGATGAAGATTAGAGCCGACGAAACGTTGAATCCAACGCGCGTTCTTTCCCACAGACGGCGCCAATTGACGAGGTGTGGACTCGGCAAGTCCCAGGGTTGAGTACCCCGGGTTGATTGAGGTGGAGAGAGAGTGCGCGCTGGTAGTTTCGTCGGCTGACAAGCAAGGATTTACCCAGGTTCGGCCCCTCATGGTGAGGTAAAAACCTACATCCTGCTTGTCTGATCTGTATAGATGTATGATGATGTTACATGGTGGCCGCGAGGGCGAGGTGAGACGTGGTCTCGTATCGATCTCCCCCCTATGGGGTGCCCCTGCCTGGCTTTATAAAGGGAGCCAGGTAGGATTTACATGAGTTTTTGTCTTGTACTACAAGTTGTAGCTTGTTGGGCTTCATGGGCCTCCAGGTGCTGGGCCGCATCGGGTACGCCAACGGTCGGGTGCCCGGAGGGTATGCCCACATCAGGAATACTGGTTCCAATCGACACAACACACGGGGTATGATCAGAGGTGGGTCGAGCAAGTGGTCGGACAGTAGTATTGGGGAATTTCAGCGTCCAAGCAGGTGAAGTAAAGAACCAATCAAGCTGCACAAGGAGAGGATCGACCTGCATATTGCTCCATGTATAGCTACGTCCCTTGATGGGCAGCTCAACCAAACCAAGATAACTGATAATCTCGTTAAAAGTAGCAATATCCGTGAGGTTAGCACCAGGCTTATTTCTGCTATCAGTGTAGCGGTAAAAGTTGAAGTCACCTAGAATTAACCATAACGTATCGTCGGCAATATCAAGATGAAAAAGCCAAGCAACAAAATTCTCACGATCAACACCTTCAAACGGCCCATAAACATTTACCAATATAAAAGAATCAGCAGATGACGTGGAGGTGAAGCTGACCACAATGGCAAAGCTTTCCTATAGGAGAACATGACCAGTGAACCTGCTACTAGTCCAGAGCACCAGAAGGCCACCCGATGCACCATCAGAGGGCACGAACGCAAATTGATCGAAGCATTTGGGCGCAAAGGATCGAACAAATTGCAAATCAATCATAGCACGCTTTGTTTCCTGGAAACACAAAATAGAAGCCACACTTTCCTCAATTTTATCACGAACAAGGGGCCATTTATCAGATCGATTAAAACCACGGATGTTCCAGCATAACAAGTGCCAAATGAGAGTGGCAAAACGTGACTGATGTCGAGGGGGAGCTAAGCGACGAGACATAGTTCAATAATGCAACAGATGAAGATAAAGTTCCGAGGAAATAGCAGAGGAGCTTATTTGTCACGATCCTTTAGGAGCTGCGCCTCAGTCAGCTCATCAGGGTTGATGTCGCAGTCCTCTACCCCAATTCGCTGCATCTCCGAGATCTGGAGCACAGCCGGGGCGTCAGCTTTCATCACCTGTGTCTTCTTGCGGCGGGAGGGGTTGCTTGGCAGGGCTTGTATCATGTAGCCATCAGGGACACGGCGAGGAGAGCGGCGAACCATCGTGTCCACGGTAGGAGTATCAGCTTTGCGAGGGCGACCACTACGTGCAGCAGCAACAGTAGTTTTTCTAGATGATGATGCAGTGTCAGTCATAAGGCCGACGCCAAACAAGGTGAGGCCATCAGTTCGAGTAACAGAAGTTTCATCAGGTAGACTGTCGGAGAAGGTATCATTCACCGACAGGGCCGGAGCGCAGACTGATTCCACCAGGAGGAGCGGCCCAAGACCCAAAGCAGAGCACGGGAGAACAAGTTTGAAAGCTGAGTCAGCCCAAGTCCCAGAAATAAAGCGCACATTTTTAACCGGAACCCAAGTGTGCAGGAAATAGCCCAACAAATTTTCCTTCAGAACATACATCATCTTCAGGAAAGCCGCAGCAAATTCAACAACACGTCCATGTTCAGCAGAAAGAATAGTGCGAGTATAGGTCTTGCATGCCATCCATCCGAGAAAATGCAAGAGGGAAGGCCACATGGGCACATCAGCCGCAGCGGGTTCACCACCAGCTTGCACAAAAGAAAATTTGAGCCTTGGGCAGTGAAACCAGAAATCCCAAGTTCAGCTGTCAGCTCAATGTGAGAAAAATGGTCATTCCAAGCAGCGATCCCATCATCCTGTATATTGCCATTCGCCAGTGTAATAGAGGAGCTCGGGAGACTGGAAAGGAATCAGCAAAACTGGAAGGCGATGATATGCCCTGTAAAACAATAGATTTTGTCTGGGGAGAGCAATCGTCCATAACCGATTTCTTGCCTTCTAGACGGGGAACAGTATCCAGATCCGTAACAGGATTTGAGCCCATAGGCAGAGCTTTAGCAGCCCAACGACAACGAATTAGGGCTCGGTTGGATAAATCACAGTCAACGTTTTTATGTCCCCAATAGCGGCAGCGAGAACAAAAAATCTTTACAGGACAATAGCGTGCCAAGTGACCTGGGCCAGAGCAAGATCGACAGGGAGGGAGCCCATTAGAGGGAGCGGTTCTGCGTTCCAAACAAGCCAGATCTGGATGCCACGCTGAACCACATCCTCTGCATCGGCCCAACAGATCATAAATTATATCAGTTG
Source organism: Poa pratensis (assembly GCA_947311845.1). Classification (NCBI taxonomy): domain Eukaryota; kingdom Viridiplantae; phylum Streptophyta; class Magnoliopsida; order Poales; family Poaceae; genus Poa; species Poa pratensis. The sequence goes on along the minus strand of CAMZMU010000060.1, from coordinate 42,608,600 downwards.
GAGGAGGTGATCTCAAAAGTCCAAGCATGCCTTGAATTTCAAAATCCGAATATCCCGCTTGTCGGTGATCAAGGGCCAACTCTAAATTATGACGCGAGAATAAAGGATCGTGATTGAAAAGCGTTTCCCAGAATGCTAGCGAGCTGAAATCATGGCCCCCAAAAAAACGCCTTGAGCTGCTTTCGAAATGATCCTTCACTGAACATGCAACCGAACCAAACAAAATGGCCGTGCAGTCTGCCGGCGCCTGAGGAGAAGACAGATTCACCGCAGAGAAAGATCCAAATTTAATCTGACCATGAAAGCCATCATCTAATGAAGAGTCAAGACCAAATTTTGCAAGAACCTCAGCAGATTCAAGCCCAATAGCAGAACTTTTGAGAAAATCCAGAGACGACCTAATCGCCAGAGGCTGAGTCGGAGCTGTTAACTGAATTGGGGCCAAACTATTCTTTTTCTTAGAGGGTGAAACCCAACCAACATCCTCATGTAACACCCCTTTTCCTTTAAGATCCGAATCAAAACAGGGAGCATAACCATGTCCCCGAAAGAGGGAGAAAATACAATGAAAATCTGGCCAAATCCGATCTCGTAGAGAAAAGATGAAGTGACCGACTTTGTTGGAAGCAACAGAGAATCTGAATCGTCTGTCACTAAGTTTGCAAACACGAAAGCCAATTGCATCTCCACCCAAGCAGCATTGCAGGGCTAAACCAACCGAATCTTCAGTCAAGGCGAAGGAGGCATAGGGAAAGGAGGCCACCAAAAAGAATTCCTTGGTGGGAGAGGGGAGGGAGAAGTGGACAGACGAATTGTACCGCTGACGCACCTGAGCCGCCAGGGCCTTGCCCGGCGAGAAGTCCCAAAGGAGGAGGACGTCCATGACTATGGCTAGGCGAGGAGATCACCATTGCCGGAGAGGGGTGGGAGGCACTGTGGGTGGGAGAGGTGGGAGAGAGCCATCTCCTTTTTTTCCGAAGGCAAGAGTTTCAGCTAGGGCTTGGCTTCGTGCGGGCTTCTTATCACCGAGCAAAATTGCCTATGTTTTTCTGCCTAAAAAAAACACGGCATACAAATATGCATTATTTTACAGGTAGGGTCGTACTTCGTCCTGGTTTTTGCATTTTGGTGTTTTTCATATAGAAACATATATATAAACGACGTACATGTTTGCTCAAATTTGATTATATTACTAATAGGATATTGCACTGTGGCGACTCTCCAAATTCATATCTTATCTTTCCTAGATGCCTATAGATTTTCTTTATTTTAGAAGGCATGATACATGCCTACCATTGGCGGGCCGCTGGATAAGGCTTCTTGTTCCACCTTCCAGACCATTTTATACCTTGGGTTACCGGTCATCTAGGGAGCACCTATGTATCGCTTGAAGCGAGTTGTACTCGACTTGCCCAAGCGCTACATGGGCCTAGGCCAGTGGGTGGCGCACCAGCGACCAGTGTTGGTCGACCCGCCTATCAGACGTTCAGCAGATTTTTTTTTTTCCTTCTCTTTTTTATGAAGTCTGAAAGTTTGCAAAATCCGTTTGAAAAATGTTCATATTTTAAACTAGTGGGAAAAATGTCCGTGCGTTGTAACGGGAGAAAAATGCCCCCATGTCCCAGTTCAGCCAAACTACCCAGCCCACCTATGCCCACATACATGCGACTGATCATACACCGCACGAACCTAGCTCGTCGTCATTTTTCCTCGATCCCCGCCGCCACTCTCTCATGTGCAATCGCACGCGAGCGTCGCTCTGTTTTCTTTCTCGATCTCCGCCGACCGCCGCGGATCTCTTGTGCACTCGAACGCGAGCGCCCCGCTCAATCCCCTTCCTTCGCTGCTTATTTCTCCTCACACCTCGCTCGCTCCCCTTCATTCCACTCGTGCGTCGCCAGGCACGAATCCCCTTCAGTCCTCTCGCCCTCCCTTCAGCGACATGCCTGCCCGACCCAGTTCCCCTCGGCCTCCTCAAGCGACAAGCTCCTCCTATTGCGTCGGCCAGCGAGCCTGTCCTCGCCGTACTCCTCTCTGACCCCCAGCTCCGGCCTCCAACTCGCCCCGAGCCTCCGCTGACCTTGAGGTCGCGCAGCGATCGATCAGGAATGTAGACAGGCGATTTTTTTTGGGATAGAGGGAGGCGAAGGGGAGCACGGTGGAGGCCCTTTATGGCGGCTTGTCGGGGACCGCGTCGGCGGGTGGAGGTCCGTTCTAGGGTAGCCGCGGTGGTCTTGCCATGCATGTGCAGCAGCCACAGGCGGCGCTGGGCGAACCAAGCGACGGCCAGAAGGGGAATTTTTGGATCGTTTGACTTAGCGGTGGCAGTTCCGTAAATAAGCGAAACGAAACGGTACGATGGCATAGGTGCGTAATATGTGATTTGGTGGGATGGCAAAATCGGAAAGAAAAATGGCGTACCAAACCAAACCAAGGAAGCCATAGTTCCTTTATTAGCAGGTATAGATAAGCGAAACGAAACGGTACGATGGCATATGTGCGTAATATGTGATTTGGTGGAGAGCAAAATCAGAAAGAAAAATGACTACCAAACCAAGGAAGCCATAGTTCCTTTATTAGTACGTATAGATTTGGATTTGAATAATATTCATATTTTGAAAACGTTCAGACTTTAAAATGTTCAATTTGACTTTTTTCCAAATTTTTGAATGTTCACATTAAAATGGTCCTTTTTAAAACTTACAGATTTTAAAAAAAATAAGATTTTAAACAAACAAAAATGTGATACACCCGAATAAACAAAAATTAAATGAAACATAAAAAAAAATGAAACAGATGATGAAAAACGAAAAACCATAAAAATGGTATAAATGGGCCGGCCCGAACATAGACTGGCAGTGGGCAAGTTGTACTAGGACTCGCAGCGAGCGAGAAATGGTGTTGTGCTCATCTAGGACCTACGCGGGGGAGCACCTATGCTCCGACCCGTGCGACGCGTTCGGCGCGTCGCACACCCCCTCGCTCGCATCCCCTTCTTCTTCCTCTGCTCCTCTCCCGCACACGACCCTCGCCCCAATCCCCCCGCCTCCTCCGCCGGCCAAGCCGCCTACCGCCGCCACCCGCGGCCAGCACTGCTCCCGCGGTGCCTCGCCGCCCCGCCCTCCTCCAACTACGGCCCACCGCCGGTCCGCCGCCGCCCCGATCTTCCCTCTAAAGCCCCCTCCCGACCTACACCCTAGCGCTAACTCCGGCGAGCTCCGGGGACCATCCCACCCGCACCTGCACCCTCCCTCGTTAAGGTACGTCCTCGCCTCCGCCGGCGACGCCACAGCCCGCCGCGTCGTCCCCGTCTCCGGCGAGGTCCTGTCCTCACCTCCGCCGGGGCGCCGCGGCTAGCCGCGTCGTCTCCGTCGTCGGTGAGGATGCTCCGGTGGTCTCCGTCGCCTCTCCGGTGGTCGTCGTTGTCTCGGTGAACTCGACTTCGTCTTATTCCTCCCACGAGTTGGACCGGGCCCAAGTCACCGCAGCGGGTGTGCGACGGCAAGTTAACGTCGACCTGGTCGACAAATAGGTTTTGCCCCTACGCGGGACTGCGGGAGCGTATGAGAGTTCCCTTTATGGGTCGCTCCGAATGCGGCCCAATAATGGGTATTCATTTTCTTCTTTTATTTTTTTGTTTTATTTCCTTTTTTTCTTTTCTAGTTTTTATATTAAAAGAATGTGCTCGTCGTTTTGGAAAAAGGAAGAAAAAGAAAAATCGTTCTAATAAATAAATAATCACATATGTAAAAAAATAATAAATTATTTCTCTTTTTGAACAATTTTCAAATATGATCATTTTTATTTTATTTAACAATTTTTAAAATATGAATATTTATGTTACTTGAACGATTTTAAAAATAATATTTTTGTCATTTAAAAATATGTATTTTAAACAATGTTTCCATAAAACATTTGTATTATTTGAACAAAAACATACTCATGATTATTTGAACAGAAAAAAGAAAGCAAACAAATAAACAGAGAATAAAAATAAATAAGAAAAAAGCTCACACGAAAACAGAGAAAAACGAGCTAGAACCTAGAAAAAACCTTGAAAACAAGAGGGAGAAACTTTCTAAGCCGGCCCATGAAGGATGCGAGGGAACGAATCGCCCCTAGGCGGCAAATAGGGTTTAGTGTGCCGATCGCACCAACAGTGCATCTCAAAATAGAAAAAAAAAGTGGTTCACATACCATATCTGTGGAATTGTCGGCTATATACGGATCAAACTGTAAGTTCTTTTATATCTATCCGGCAAACCGGACTAAAAGCACACACATCCGGTGACTCTATTGAGATAACATGTGATTTTCACCTACGAGATGCGCCACTAGATCATCATGTATGTCTACAATTTCTAAACCATTTGGCGGGTCCATGTTGCCTCTCCTGAATCATCATCACAGTGGCACCATGTTTGTCTTTGCCCTTCTCCCTTGCCTGATTCTGACACGAGAAAACCTTCTCCGTTCACCCTGCTTCCGTTCCATCCAACCAACATAAGATTTCTCCGTTGGTTCCTTGAGATGAAATGAGCCCATGGTGTATAGGATGAACGTAGTAGGAAGGCATGGCGGTTAGTGGAGGAATGGGACAGAACTAGAGTAGCTGATGTGACAGAGTAGGAGAGAGAGGAATGATGCTTGTGAGGAGGAGCTGGTGCATGTTCTAATTCTGGTTATTCATGAGTTGTTCCTAGTGCCCCGCGTTCCTAAAACTATCAAGTTTGAGTGCCCACTGTGCGGAAACGAACCGAACAATGCACACAATGGGATTGGATAAATCAAATACAAATAGGTAATACAAGGAATGAGCTATTTCTCTTTGGCTTAGGAAAGACTTCTCTTTATAAAGGACTTCGGTCGTGGGTAGTATGATGAAGCCATTGGTTCTCTATTACGTCAATAGGTAAAGAATCCCTTATGAGCTTGGTACTCCGGACAAAGGCATTGGTTCCTTGTTAGGTCAGTAGGTAAGAATATCTTCGGAGCTTGTTATTCTTGTAGGGTCAAAGCCTACGAAAGATTTTTTAAAAATGATCTTTTTTTTTTGAAAGGGGAGCTTAGGCCCGCATCTCCATTGAAACGATGTGCATAGCCGATTATTCAAATATCCGGTTTACATCTCACGGGTCACACAAAGTAGACACAACAATCAACCAGCGCAAAAAATACAATAAGCTTCCATGCATATCTAGTAGTCTATTAGAGTGTCGCTAGCCACCCTGGTTGAATAAACCCCGAAAGAACGCCATCAACCGAGTGCATATGGTAACCAAAAGCCCCGCTGGTCCATAGGAAGGAGGAAGGATCACATATAGATCCAATAGGTAGCTCTGTGCATAACTTGTACAATAGCATTTCCAGATTTGACAAAAACAACATCATTGCGACAATTCCAAATTGCTCGAAGAAGTGCACAAACGCAAATCCAATTTGCGCCTTAAGCTTCTTATGGACCCCAATATGCCAGTATCCAAACATACTGGTTACATTTAAAGAGGGTGATGTATTGAAAGTAAAATGAATAGCTCTCCAAACACAACGAGCTAAAGGATAAGAAATAAACATATGCTCGACACTCCTTCGAATTACAAAAGGCGTGTCTGGTACGCCCAGTCCATCTTCTTTTCAAAAAAAATCGGTGAGCAAAACTTTCCTATGAAGAAACCACATAAAAATTGATGTTTAGAGGAACCTTTGACTTCTGTAAGAATTTTCGAAGAAAGGAGTATGACCATTCATTATAAGTCAGCAACTCATTCTCATTAGTTTTCCACGTCGGTGTTTTGCACGTTATGCTATGTTTTTTTTTGTGGGGGTGGAGGGCACATATCCGGTTAAGTAGTAAAGTCACTAGTAGAAAAAGGACTTTTCGTCCGGAGTACTGTTTGCCATTAGCCCCGGTTCAGGCAAAAACCGGGACCAGTGCCTGGCACTGGTCCCGGTTCGAGCTGCCAGGGCCCCGTGGGGCATTGGTCCCGGTTCGGTTGGGGGCATTGGTCCCGGTTTTGGCAAGAACCGGGACCAAAGCTCCAGATCCGGACCACGTGGCATGCCGCGGAGCTTTGGTCCCGGTTCGTGCCAAGAACCGGGACCAATACCCCTCCCCTGCCTATATATTGTTGCCCCCACCCCCCTCTCTCCTCTGTTTTTTTTTCCTGGATTGGTGGGAAGTGGGGGTGCTAGTTTTTTTTCTCTTTGCCACGCACAAGATGTGTTCGATGAAATGCCCGACCCGCACCGAGGTTAGCAACTTTATCCTTTTCGTCTGTAATTGATACAGAAATATTGCACGTGTCGATGTACGGTGGTCATTTCACTATTCAAGATGTTATTGTAATGGTATTTGATAAACTTAATTATATATATGATGCAGATGGATGCACGGATGCGATGGATGTACGGCGAACGACGCAGTTCCGAGTTTATTGCAGGCCTGCATAAATTTCTCGATGTGGCTGAGGCAAACAAAGTGAATAATTTTATGCCTTGTCCATGTGAGAAGTGTCGGAACGTCAGGGAGTACCTGACCCGAGAACCATTCAAGACCACGTGATTCGGAAAGGTTTCATGCCCAGCTATAATTGTTGGACCAAGCACGGAGAAAGAGGGGTTACGATGGAAGACAATGAAGAAGAGGAGGATGATGACAACTATCCTATGTTCCCTGAGGAATGCGGTGATACTGTTATGGAAGACGTTGAAGAAGAAAGAGGTGAACATCGGGCATCAGATGAGCCCGCTGATGGTCTTGGTGGGGTCATTTCTGATGCAAAGCGAGAATGCGATACAGAAAAGGAGAAGCTAAAGTTGGAGGCCATGCTTGAGGATCACAAAAAGTTGCTGTACCCAAACTGCGAAGATGGCAGCACAAAGCTCGGTACCACACTGGAACTGCTGAAATGGAAGGCAGAGACTGGTTGTTCTGACAAGGGATTTGAGAAGTTACTGAAAATAATGAAGCCGAAGCTTCCAAAGGATAACGAATTGCCCGAGACTACATACGAAGCAAAGAAGGCTATCTGCCCTCTAGGATTAGATGTGCAGAAGATACATGCATGCATTAATGACTGCATCCTGTACCGCGGTGAGTACGAGAACATGGATAAATGCCCGGTATGCAATGCACTGCGGTACAAGATAAGACAAGATGACCCTGGTGATGTTGAGGGCGATGACGAGCCCCCCCGGAAGAGGGTTCCTGCTAAGGTGATGTGGTATGCTCCTATAATACCACGGTTGAAACGTCTGTTCAGAAACAAAGAGCATGCCAGGTTGTTGCGATGGCACAAAGAAGAGCGTAAGAAAGACGGGAAGTTGAGACACCCCGCCGATGGGTCCCAGTGGAGAAAAATCGACAGAGAGTTCCCGACATTTTCAGATGACGCAAGGAACTTAAGATTTGGTCTAAGTACAGATGGCTTTAATCCTTTTGGGGAGCAGAGCTCCAGTCATAGCACTTGGCCCGTGACTCTATGTATCTACAACCTTCCTCCTTGGTTGTGCATGAAGCGGAAGTTCATTATGATGCCAGTGCTCATCCAAGGCCCGAAGCAACCCGGCAACGACATTGATGTGTACCTACGGCCATTAGTTGATGAACTTTTGCAGTTGTGGTCCGAACCAGGTGTACGTGTGTGGGATGAGCACAAACAACAGGAATTTGACCTACGAGCGTTGCTGTTCGTAACCATCAATGATTGGCCTGCTCTTAGTAACATTTCAGGACAGTCAAACAAGGGATACAATGCATGCACGCACTGTTTAGATAAGACTGAAAGTATACATTTGGGAAACAAGAATGTGTACCTGGGGCATCGTCGATTTCTTCCGAACGGTCATGCCGTAAGAAAGCCCGGCAAGCATTTCAACGGTGAGGCAGATCGCCGGAAGAAGCCTAACCTCCCTGATGGTGATGTTATATATGACATGGTCAAGGATTTAGAAGTAATCTTTGGAAAGGGTCCTGGCAGTCTATCTGTTCCGAATGACGCTGACAACCACGTACCCATATGGAAGAAGTGCTCTATATTCTGGGAGCTACCCTATTGGAAAGTCCTAGAGGTCCGGTCTTCAATCGACGTGATGCACGTGACGAAGAATCTTTGCGTGAACCTGCTAGGCTTCCTGGGCGTGTATGGGAAGACAAAAGATACACCGGAAGCACGGGCAGACCAGCAACGTATGAAAGACCCATACAACAAGCAGACGGATAAAGGGCGTCAATACTTAAGCAGATACGCTCTTACCAAAGCAGAGAAGGAAATCTTTTTTGAATGCCTGAGCAGTATCAAGGTCCCGGCTGGCTTCTCGTCAAATATAAAGGGAATAATAAATATGGCAAAGAAAAAATTCCAGAACCTGAAGTCTCATGATTGCCACGTGATTATGACGCAGTTGCTTCCGGTTGCATTGAGGGGGCTTCTACCGGAAAATGTTCGAGTACCCATTGTGAAGCTATGTGCATTCCTCAATGCAATATCTCAGAAGGTCATCGATCCAGTAACTCTACCAAGTTTACAGAAGGCTGTGGTCCAATGTCTTGTCAGCTTCGAGTTGGTGTTCCCCCCATCATTCTTCAATATTATGACGCATCTCCTGGTTCACCTACGCGACGAGATTGCCATTCTCGGTCCTGTATTTCTACACAATATGTTCCCCTTCGAGAGGTTCATGGGAGTCTTGAAGAAATATGTTCATAACCGTGCTAGGCCAGAAGGAAGCATCTCAAGGGGCTATGGAACAGAAGAGGTCATTGAGTTCTGTGTTGACTTTATTCCTGACCTTAAGCCGATTGGTGTTCCTGAATCGCGGCATGAGGGGAGACTGAGTGGAAAAGGCACGCTAGGAAAGAAAGCACTGATATGTAGGGACGGGCATTCTTTAACTCAAGCACACTACACAGTTCTACAAAGTTCCACCTTCGTGGCTCCGTATATCGAGGAACACAAGAATTATGTACGCTCCAAGAACCCGGGGAAGGATGACTCCTGGATTAAAGAAAAACACATGGAGACCTTCGGCAGTTGGTTGCGATTACAGCTCATGAATGACACCACTGTCGGAGAACAGCTCTACTTGTTGGCCGCGTCACCATCTTCGACTGTATTGAATTTCCAAGGGTACGAGATAAATGGGAATACATTTTACACGATCGCCCAAGATAAAAAGAGCACCAACCAGAACAGTGGTGTCCGCTTTGATGCAACAAACGACGATGGGCAAAAGGACACATACTATGGTCGCATAGAGGAGATATGGGAACTTGACTATGGACCTACTTTTAAGGTCCCTTTGTTTCGGTGCAGTTGGGTCAACATGAATGGAGAAGGGATAAAGGTAGACCAGCTGTACGGGATGACAACAGTGGATCTCAAGAATCTTGGTTGTTACAAGAACGAACCATTCGTCCTAGCCAATGATGTGGCTCAGGTTTTCTATGTGAAGGACATGTCCTCCAGACCGAAAAAAAGAAAAAACAAGCAAACGAATACATCAGACGATGAGCCAAAGCGTCACGTAGTTCTTTCAGGGAAAAGAAACATCGTGGGAGTCGAGGACAAGACAGACATGTCAGCAGATTATGATAAGTTTGATGAAATTCCGCCCTTCACAGTGAGAACTGACCCAAGCATCCCGTTAAATAATGAAGATGCTCCATGGTTACGGCTGAAGCGATCATAGGCCAGGGACATACGCGAAGAAGGGTTCATGGCTTTTATGTAAATCAATGTAATGTATTAAACCTTTATGTGATGTGTAGTAATGTATTAAACCTTTATGTGGTGAAACACGCGTGGTAGGTGGTTGTCGGCTCCCACACCTCCCGTGGGAACCTCTCAAACCTCAGCTTCGACCGTCCAAACACAGTTCCCCCTGCATATCAGCGGTAAGACGTCTCTGATGATCTACAACCGTCCGCAAGACGTCTCTGATGATCTGCAACCGTTTGGAACGGTCGCAGGTCATCAGAGACGTCTTGCCACTGGTTGCCCAAAGATGCCTCTCCGAGTGACGCTGGAATGTTTTGTGTTTGAGCACCACTTCGATCCAAGCAGCGGCAAGAAGTCTCTGATGATCTACAACCGTCCGGCAACACATCTCTGATGATCTGCAACCGTTTGGAACGGTCGCAGGTCATCAGAGACGGCTTGCCGCTGGTTGCCCAAAGATGCCTCTCCGAGTGACGCTGGAATGTTTTGTGTGAGTGAGTAACTTGTCTGAGGAGGGCGGCTATATATAGGGTACGTGTGCTTCTTTAGTCCGGTTGGTAACACCAACCGGGTCATGTGGCTCACGAAGTGGTCGTGATACTGCTGATCCAACAGCTCACAATCCCTCAAAAGAAACACACCCCTGATCCAACGTCTCACAAGCGCTTGAAAGAAACACACGATCCGTGTGCTTCTTTAGTCCCGGTTTGTAACACCAACCGGGTCATGTGGCTCACGAAGTGGTCGTGATACTGCTGATCCAACAGCTCACAATCCCTCAAAAGAAACACACCCCTGATCCAACGGCTCACAAGCGATTGAAAGAAACACACGATCTGTGTGCTTCTTTAGTCCCGGTTGGTAACACCAACCGGGACTAAAGACGGGCTTTGCGGTCACGACACGTGTCCTCCCCCAGCGCTTCCCTGGGCACGTGTCCTCCCCAGCGCTGCCCTGGAGGTCTTTATATATTGTCGCCGACGGGGTAAACCCTAATCCACCATTCCTAGCCACGAACGCATCGTCTCCACGAGATGGATCCGCCACGCCCGCCGCAGCGCCTTCTGGACGAGGTCGAGCGTGCTCGGCAGAGCGCGCTTGGGCGCAACCGCGGGAGTCTATCCCGCCGTATGCCCACGAGCCCGGCGTGGAGAGGAATGCCCAGCTACGGCCTCCTGCTCCACCAGGTGCCGCCGCACCTCCACCTGGCGCCGCTGCACCTCCACCAGGCGCCGCCGCTCCTCCCGCGGAGGAGGAGGAGGACGACGACTTCGACTGGAGCGACGACGGGGAAGAAGGTTGTGGGTTGCAGATACAGGAGGCCATGGAAGCCTCCTTCCAGTCTGTCCGCGACTACCCTGTCCAGCGAGCCAAGACTTCCTACCAGCTCAAGGCGAAGGAGGCTTCCGATCTGGATTGGGCGCTGAAAGACTCATCCTCCATGGATCTTGCCCTCCGCCGCAAATGTGCGCGCGAGAACCGGGCGGCCGCCCACGGGGCTGGCTCCTCCCGCCGTTCCCCCTAATCCTACGGCCTTCGAGCCAGCAAGTCCGTTTATGTAGAATAATGTTGGTGATGTTGGATCAGGGGTGTGTTTCTTTCAAGCGCTTGTGAGACGTTGTATCATGTGTAATAATGTATTAAACCTTTTATGTAATGCATTAAGATAAATGAATTAATAATTTTTATCTGCTTTCTTCTGCATTTTACAACACCAAACATTCATCTTACAAATATAGGTTTACTGCAATTGTTCTGCATTTACTTCTGCTTACGGATTATTTGTCGAATTTTGACTTACGGATTTAAAGATATGAATTTATCCATATTAAATTGAAAATGACAATAATAATGTAAAATTGATTTTGAATTATTTATACAAATTCAAACACTTTTCACGTTGAAAGTTTTGTCAATTCAAAATATGCAATAAAGTTAATATATTTTTAATTGAAAATGGCAAAATGGTTAATAGTTTGTATAGTTAGAATAATTATTTCAGAAAACAGAAAATGGTTTTGGATTCTTTATTCAAATTTAAAAACTTTTGATGTTGAAAGTCTTTTCAGATTAAAACCATTTGAAATTCATATCCAAACACCTAAATAAGGAAAAAAAAAGGCGGGAACAAAATTTCAGAACTGAAAAGTTCGAAATAATTTTGAAAAAGGACTCTTTGGTCCCGGTTGCTAGAAAGAACCGGGACCAAAGAGTCCATGGATGCGCGCCGCGATCTGGCATTAAATGACCCACTCTTTGGTCCCGGTTTCTGGCAAGAACCGGGACCAAAGGGTCACTGGTCCCGGTTCTTGCCAGAAACCGGGACCAAAGACCCCTGCTACTTAACTTCCCCTGGCCCCTTCTTCTTCCTCGATCCAAAAATTGCCTAAGGACCGGAGACGCGACACGGAGCGAAACTACGCCGGCAGACTGCCCGACTCCGCGCCGCGCCCTGCCGCCGTACAAGAACTCCTTCTCTGACGCCCTGCCGCCCGTGCCGACGCGCAGCGCCGCCGCTACACGCCCTCCCCAACTCCGACTGCCGCGTGTCAAGCAAGCTCGCGTCGCCGTTCGGTCTTCCTCGACCTAACAGTCCATCTCATCACTCTCAGGGTGAGCTCATGGTCCTTCCCGACCTTCCCTTTCTCTTCCTCGTGCCCCGTAGCTCGCTATCGCCGTGCTCCATCGTCCGCCACCGCGGGAGGTGCTCGCCGGAGCCCTTCCGGCGGTGAATAGATGGCTACGCCGCCACCAAATGGTAGCGCGCGTCCGCACAAGTCGAACGCGCCAGCCCGCGCAACACCGCTCGCTCCCGTCCGTCGAGCCCGTGCTCAACCAGAGAGCAGCAGCCATTGCTGACGTCAGCACGATGTCAGCCTCTCTTTTATTTTCCGTAAATATTTTCTGCAAATGTTAAAACCCTGACAGTGGGTCCCGTTGTTTAGAACAATTTGAAATTAGAAATTAGAAATTAAATGTATGAATTTGTGTATGAATTTGTGTATGAAATTAAATGTATGAATTAGAAATTAAATGTATGAATTTGTGTTAGGGAAAAAAATTACGGGTTTACGATACGAGTTAACGAGTTTACGGGTTTACGATACGAGTTAACGAGTTTACGGGTTTACGATACGAGTTTACGGGTTTACGATACGAGTTTACGGGTTTACGATACGAGTTTACGAGTTTACGGGTTTACGATACGAGTTTACGGGTTTACGATACGAGTTTACGAGTTTACGGGTTTACGATACAAGTTACCCAACTAAAGTTTTGTGCATTGTTCTTAATTTGCAGAAACTATGGAACGAGACGAAGATCAGGAAAATATCCTCCAGGATATAATCCGCGGGCCGGAAGATATTGTCGATGTCACCACGGAGTTTTTGAACAACTCCGGTGAGGGAGATGAGTCTCTCAACCGAAGAGACGGCTCCGGTGAGGTAGAACCCGACGGCCGGGGTGAGGGAGAAGTCAGCGAGGGAGAAGCCGACGAGGGAGAAGCCGAAGGCTCCGGTGGAACATTAAATGTTGCAAACTCCGGCGAGGTGCATATACATATATTAATGAAGCCGAAGATTGTATTAATTAAGCTCTGCTGTCTATATACATATATTAACGCTCTTTCTTCTTTTAGCCCTCCGGATCGAGCAAATCTTCTGTAAGGACAAAACGAGGCCCAGCCAAAAAGTTGGGCGACCAAGAAAGGTACACGATCGAAAGAGTCGCTGAAGACGGCACACCGACTGCTCCCCCTGGTGTTAAAATAAAATGGTAAAGCAATGCGGAGTTCTTGTTAGGGACTTCATCCCGATCACCGTTCGAGAATGGCATCGGCCAAAGAGAAAGGACAGCTATATGTCAGCGATGAGGGCAAAGAAAGACTTTGGAGAAAGCTCATGGTTAATTTCACCCTGCCGGCGCCAGAGGTGGATTCAGATGAGGAGGATCCAGATGAGGCAGAAAAGATTGCCCGGAAAATCATGGAGCAAAAAGTCAAGGACTGGGCACTTAAGAAGATGGCCGAGCTATTCAAGAACTGGAAGAAAAGATTGAACAAACTGTTTGTCAAGAAAAATAAGACTCCAGACTTCGATAAAGGGTATGAGAAGATAAAGGACTACTGGGAAGAATTTGTGGCGTACAAGAAATCAGAGGAAGCTCTGGAAAAGTCTGCAAAAAATGCGGCAAATGCTGCTCTAAAGATGTACCACCATACTATGGGGCCTGGTGGCTACGCTGGTAGCATGCCTAAGTGGGAGAAACTTGAGGCGGACCTGCTGGCTAATGGGATCACTCCAGAGCCACTCAAGTGGATCGAACGGGCAAGAAATTGGTTTTACGGGCATGGGGGCACGTTGGACGCAGAAGGGAAGTGCATATATAACAGAAGACACAAAGATAATCCCCTACTACCCATCCAAGAAATTAGAAATGCAGTAAAGGATGTTGAAGAGGGACGGTTCATTCCCGATAGAGAGGATGACGAGCTCACACGCGCCCTTGGGAATAAGGAACACGACGGACGGTTACGAGGCGTACCTGGCTCCAAGCCCAAGACAATTGCGATTCCCGAGCACAGGAAGAAATTTCCTGATAGAAGCCATCAGAGGAGAAAGGAAAGGGAGGCAATGGAAGCACGCGCTGCTGCAGACCGGCTGCGTAATATAGAAGTAGAATTAAAGCTGCAGAAGGAACAAATTGCCGTGCTTAGCCAGCAAGGTACTAGCGGCCAATCTCAACGGCACATGGTAGAAGCTGCATGCGATGGTACCGGTGGCCCATCGAATCGGAAAAGCAGCGTGGCTTCCACGGAGCTCCAGGATGGTAATGATGATGCAGTGGCTCCACTTCGTCGCTACCCAGTGGATGATATCACGGAGAGCACACCTTGTGAGATGCATGTGAAAGTTTTTAACTTAACCGTGAAGGTGGCGGTCGGCTATGTCGTACCAATTGGACCTAATCCAACTTACCATTTCTCTCCGGTTCCAAATGGCTACGCTGTTGTCGCGGTGGATGAAGTGATGAAAGATTATGAGGAGCTGAAGCTGCAACACCCTGCAGGTGAAGATGGGGAGGTGCTTGAACTTGGAGAAGCCAAGAAAGCGACCATTCTATGGCCAAAGGAATTCATCGTGCTTCCGAACTGGCAGCCAAGGCCATCGACTCCTCACCAGTCTCCAGCGCAACAGTCCTCTTCACCGCCTCAGCATTCTCCAGCGCAACAGTCCTCTTCACCGCCTCACCAGTCTCCAGCGCAGCCGTCTCCGCCGCCGCGTCAGCCGTTTCCGCCCACCGCTCGTACTATGAGGGGTAAGCGATCACCGAAACGTAAAAGGTCGCCCCTCCCAACAGTACCTCATAAGAATCTTCCCATTAGACCTTATGACAGGACTGTAGCGGAAAACGCCGCGGAGGTGGCTGCCTACAATAAGGCTTTTTTTGCACCAAAAAAGCCCGAGCAGAAGCCGGTATACGATGAAAAATCCAAAAAGTGGAGAAAGTCCTTCCTTGAGCAGCCATCCCAGATATCGATGAATCTGCCATCTGACTATGGTCGTGAACTTACTAAGCTAGCACGTGCCCAGTCTGAGCAGAACAAGGGAAGAAGTGCAAAAAGCGGGAAACAAATTGCCCAGCTCGGACAGCAGAAAAATCAATCGGTCCCCCCGCTCATAGTGTGTTCCGATGTCGACAAGGACTTCAGAGTCGCTATGGATAAAGACCTGGAATTATTGGACCCCAGAGCCATAGCTGCTGCTAAAGAACTTGGTGTCACTGTATCTCAGGCCAAGGAACAGGCTACCGCCTTGGGTATGAGCCTTGGTCAACTTTTAGGCTATGAACATGCGCCAATGTTAGAGATGGCACGGAAATATGTCCAAGGGGAGCCTATGGTCAGTAATGAGGAGATGACGGGTCTATCAACACATATGCGAAATCTGCATACCTGGTACCTGGTGCACACATCAAAGAAGGACGCGAAAGAGTGGTTTCCGCTGGACGTTAGAGTGGAGCATTTCTTCAAACGTTACACTATACAGGTTCAACTGACTGAACTGTTCCAGTTATTCCAAAAGCGCGCCCTCGACAAATCTATCCTCTCTTGCTATTGTCTGTAAGTGATTTATTTTCGTAATTAAGTCTCTAGCTCAGCTCGTTCATTGCCTGTATTATATTATCCTGCTATATATATATCCTTTTGTACGCTATTATGCAGAATGAAGATGCTGGAATGCAAAAGATCTAAAGTTTTTGAGGTTGGGTTCGTTGACCCATATATCGTGAATTCACATACGTTAGTCAATCACCCCAAAGACGTGGAGCATGACCTGACCACCTTTTTAACCATGCAACATTTCTGTACGGAAATACTATTTCCTTACAACTTCAGGTGAGTGTTTCTGTCTTGTACATATTTTTATTTGGCTTTCTCGATGTTAAGTGTAATTGATGAGCTATGCATGTCTGCTTTATGTAAACGTCCGCAGGTTCCACTGGATTCTGCTAAGCATTCAACCTGACAAGTCCACAGTTGAAGTCCACGACTCATTAAGTTGGGACCAAGCGTTGTGGTCCGACATGAAAGAAATGCTCAACAAGTAATTTCAATCATTATCGCATTATATCGCCCTCTTTCGTTCGTTCCCTGATGTCAAGTAATTAATAACTCCTTTGTTCATTTTCTTTGCCAAAGCAGGTGTTGGACAATTTTCAAACAGAAGGTAGAAGGTCCATTCAAAGATGAGCTAACTTATAAAACGGTGGAAAGTCCGCAGCAGCCACCGGGGAGTAATTTATGTGGATTCTACGTTTGCGAGTTCATTCGCGAGTTGACCACTGAGCGGAGAACAACTGCTTTCAGCAAAATGCGGGAGAAGATCGACCCAGAACTGCGCGTAGGAGCAATTCAAGAGGAATTGGCGGGATTTCTGCTTAGGGAGGTCATCGATGAAAGGGGAGAACATTATGCTTCGGACGATGAACTACATATGCCTTGATGGCTTGATCTATCTCCATGTAATTAAATAGTTGTATTCTCGCAAGAGATCGAATATTAATTATATATGCATCAACATGTACTGTGTATATAGTAGAGCGTATAATATGCGTACGGAAACGATGGAGAGCACGTCGGCGATGCGAAGAAGGGGGAGACGACGGAGGCACCGGCGAGAGGGAGAGGGGGCACCGGCGAGAGGGAGAGGAGGCACCGGCGAGAAGGGGCACCGGCGAGAGGGAGAGGGGCACCGGCGAGAGGGGGCACGGCGAGAGGGAGACCCTAAACCCTAAATACAAAAAAAAAACACTCATTGGTCCCGGTTCGTAACAAGAACCGGGACCAATGAGTCTCCCCCCACGCCCAGCCAGAATTGGCCACGTGGCCACCATTGGTCCCGGTTCGTAACAAGAACCGGGACTAGCATTAGTCCCGATTGCCAGTCCCGGTTGGGAAACCGGGACTGATGGCCCAACCGAACCGGGACCATAGGCCCATTTTCTACTAGTGAGTGTAAATTTACTAGTTCTTGACTAAGTTCCATCAGATTTACTTTTGGTGCTACTCCGATGATGTGGAGACCACACATTTTAGTGATGGTACCGAGAACAAAAGTGAGACAGTGGGTGCTTGAATATAGGAGAGCGCGATGTCAGCTTCAAACAAAGAAAATGTAGAAGGTGTTGGTTGTATAGATGGTTGTGGCCTTGTGGGGGTGGCGGTTGTGGTTTGCACAATCATGGACAAGAAGGAGAATTTCTTTTATTTTCTCAGGAAAGAGTTATTTTACATTTGAAACGTTCTTTTTAATAAACTCGTTGAGTGATATATGTATAGTCACTCTGAAACACCAAGAGAATCCAGTGCCGAAATAGCAGCTTGAAGTATAAGATTTATTAATGATCATTGAAACTTTTGTTGATTTGCTATTCTTAGGTCGACCCTCCCTCGTGAAATTATGACAAGCATGAGGCAAGATTGAGGTTCTATCCAACAATGTTGTTGTACTAGATAGGCTTGAGTAAGAAGCTATAGTCGAGAGGATTGCCACAAATATTATAGATTACTCTGGTTTTTTATGTGCGAAGAAAAGAAAAACTGGTGTTCTTAGGACCGTTTATGTTCACCTGCCTGCTGGATATATGTAAATGTAAGCATGCAAATATAGATGCTCTCCGGTCCTTACTTCTTTTGAGATGATATGTCATTCAGGCCCACCAGGTGCATTCTAAGATAACCACCCAGTGTACAATTTTGAAGTCATCTAGGTCGTTTGTGTTTGCCCTCTTGAAACATCGGCCGACAACTCCACCCTCTTTGTCTCTAATTCCCTGATTGATGCTAGCGGGAACCAACCTCCTTTGACTATAATAGAAACTTAAGGTTAGTTCCACGAGATGACATGAAAGCGTGTCTTGCAAACCGAATGGATTAGGAGGGCACAATGGTCTATGGCTACGCATTATCGAGGGAGAAATGATAATGTGGCATATTGTGAGGGAGGTGTATGGTGGATGTGAAACCAGAGAGTACATGCTGTTATTTGTGTTACTTGTCGGTAGTTCCCGGTGCCTCCTATGCCTAAACATATCGAATTCAGATCTCCATTGTGCAGGGAGAAAATGCATGAAATATGATTGGATAGATCCAATACATAGGGAAATAAAACGTGGGGCCGGATTTAGGGAAGCCGCTAGCTCCTTATCAAGAGTTGGGTGCTAGGTGACATGAAATAATTTTCCATGTTGGGTCAAGACTTATAACCATCCTTCGGCTATGAATTTTGTCCTCTGGTAGGTCCTAGCATATCAGAGTTTCAAATAAACGACGAATTTCCCTAGTATTTATTTACACGAATTACTAAGGGGACATGGGAGCTTTAACCAAATAATTGATGTTTGATGTTGCTTGTCCCTTGCTAGGTCGGTATGTTACAGCTCTAAATAAAAGATAAACGTCATGAATATCTTTTTTTTTTTTTTTGCTTTGGTCTTATCGCTACACGAGATGACGCACCTAGCCAACTTAATCATAAAAATAAAGCACAGCGGAGCTCCGTCCTCGACGAGAAGCTTGAGTTAAGTGGAACATTTTTTCCTAGTTGTCAGCATCTTTCGACTCGAATCGAGAATGTTTCTAATTTGTCATAAAATCTTTCATAAGTTTACGTGGTCTAGAATGTCTTCCCATAGGTGAGAAATTATTACTGAAATATATATTCTCCTCCTATGCATTGTTCAGACTCAGACAAACTGTTCCTATCACCACCGCAACAGCATAGCCCACGAAAATAAAAACCATCCCATTTTCGGGAAGAGCACAGGACGACGGAACAATCTGCCTTGAGCAGCATGATTGGACCATTGCGCAGAAATGAAACATGGTGATGTACGAGCATGTGTTCGTGTGCCCACCCTACACTCTAGTTTAGATGTGAGCTAGATGCATGTGTAGTCCCACAACTTGTCTGGCATGTACAGTTTAGTCTCATAAGTTGAAAAATGGCTCGCCAGCTTGACGGAGACGCCGTCCTTCTTGACCGTAGGGATGTCATGGATCGCCAGCTTCTGGTAACTTGGCGCTACCCTGCACACAGAAAACACGTAGAAGGTAGCAGCATTTGTTAGTCTGTTCAAAACAGTAAAACACCAATTTTAAAATCAGTGCTTTTTCTATATAAACGAACGTCCTATGTTACAGTATCAAAATGATTGTGTTCCAGTGGCTTGCGCGTGTGCAAGGCACCTTCGGATCTCTGGTTCGAATCCCGACCCGAGCACTTATAATTTTTCTTCTTCTCCCTCAACTGACAAGTGGGTCCCGAGCCCGGACCACAACTGACAAATGAAAATATAGAGGGGTCTTTCTGAAAAAATTACAACACCACGTGTCCGCCTCAGATTGATTTTGGACCTATTTGCACCTCAAATACAAGATGTAGTACCACTGTGATGACCCACAAGTATATGGGGTGTATCGTAGTACTTTCGATAAATAAGAGTGTCGAACCCAACGAGGAGCAGAAAGTGTTGACAAGTAATTTTGAACAAGGAATCACTGTAAATACTAGCAGACAAGTTTTTAGGGGTTTTTGATATTACAGATAAATAAAATGCGTGTAAATAAAAGACAGTAATAATAATTGCAGCAAGTGGTCCAATCCTTTTTAGAGCAAAGGATAAGCCGGTTGGTTTACTTATGATGGCAAAATGTTCTTGAGACACACGGGAATTTCGTCAAGTGTTTTCGCTTCTACAGCTGATTAATCTTTATTGTTTTGATAAGTGTTGTGTGGGTGAACCTATGTTTATGCACTGCCCTAACTTGGAACAATACATACTTGTGATTAAACCCCTTGCAAGCATCTGCGTTACAAGGAAGTAATTAAGATAAATCTAACCACATTCTTAAACTCTGAGATCCTACACTCCCTCATGCACCGGTTTACTAACGGGGGTTTAGGTTTCTGTCACTCCGGCAACCCCACAATTAGTAGCCAAATACACAATGCATTCCTCTAGTCCCATAAAGGTGAAGTGTCATGTAGTCGACGTTCACACGACACCACTAGAAAATAACACCACAATTTAAATATCAAACCATTAAATATTACTCAACATAGTTCCACTACTAACAGCATGACTTCTCCCATGTCCTCAAGAACTAAACGAACTACTCACAAGACATCATATGGATCATGATCAGAGGTGATGTAATGATGAATAACAATATGGACATATACTTCAATTTACCGATAAAACTTAATAGCATCAACCACAAGTAGTAATCAACACCGAAAGTTTCCCCTATGAACTACACAAATTATAACCCTAGATGTTGCAGCGAACAAGTGGAGCGGTGGAGATGATGGTGACAGCGATGGAGATGATGATGATCCCGATGAAGTCCGGCGTGATGACGATGACGATGGCGATGATTTCCCCCCTCCGGGAAGGAATTTCCCCGGCAGATTTCTGCCTGCCGGAGAGCTTTTTCTCTCTCTGTGGTTTCCGCCTCGTGGAGGCGGCGGAATATTTACTCGATGACTCCCCGCATCTTAGGGTTTCTGGGGGATGAAGTACGCGAAGGGGAGCGCTAGAGGTGGGCCAGGGCGGCCACACCATGCCCGGCGCGGCAGAAGGGGGGCCCGCGTCGTGGGGTGGTGTGGGCCCCTCGTGGCCCATCTCAGCCTCCCCTTTTGGCTGGCTCCGGCATCTGACAAAATAGGAACATATGTATATTTTTCGTGAATTGTTGATCTTCAGAAATAAGGTGTCTTGACGATGCTTTTTCCAGCTGAATCCTGACTCCGGCAGTTAATTCTCCAATAATCATCAAACATGCAAAACAAGATAAAATAACATAAGTATATCATCTAAATGTTAAATATATCAATGAATAGCAGTAAATTATGATAAAAATAGTGATGCAAAATGGACGTATCAACTCCCCCCAAGCTTAGACCTCGCTTGTCCCCAAGCGAAAGCTGAACTCAGTAAACAAGACCACAGGTTTTTGGAGTGAAGCGTCGATAATAAAGAATACGGACAAGAAGCATCAACACGTACTAACACACAAATCATTTTAGATAGCAACTTCCCCTCATATAACTTATCTTGGAACGAGTAATGGAAATCACAATAAAGGTGCATAAAGAAAATCATAGTTTGGTGATGGCAAACTTCGTTCTTGGTCGAGAACAATTAACAGATTGTACTTATCTTTCGAGTAGATTCCTTATATCGGAGCTATATTGCAGAACTTACATGCTCAATTATCACAATTTCTTTACAGTCATTGATAACTTTCAAAGTTATATTCCTTCAGATAAAAGACTTGTGCGAAACAAGGAAGGATAACAAACATGATTGATAATATTAATGTATAGATGGTTGAATCACAACAACTCAAATGCTTGCTTAAGAAAGAAGGGAATAGGTTTACTGACTCAACATAAAAGTAAAAGAAAGCCCTTCGCAGAGGGAAGCAGGATTAAATCATGTGCTAGAGCTTTTTAAGTTTTTGAAATCATATAGAGAATAAAAATATAAGTTTTGAGTGGTGTATGAGAATTGTCACAAATCAGAAAATGGAAAGTACAATATGACCCCTGCCAACCAGACTTTTAAGAGCAGCTCCCATGAAGGACGTTATTTCTACCAGCAAGGCAGATCATCCCTCTTCTCTTTTATTTACACATGCAGATATTTCACTGTTTGTCATTGCTTGACTGATAAATCAGGGCAAAAATGTGAAGAGAATTAAGCGGTTAAAGTTGTAATTAATTGGGACTGGGCACCCCATTTGCTAGCTCTTTTTGCAAAATTAATGGATAAGCATGTGTATGCCGCTAGTCCGGTGTAAAGTCTGTTTGACAGTTGACATAAAGACATCCACCCCGTCCTCATGAGCTAGTAAACAGTGACACAAATAAGGAGTAGTAACTTTTGAATAGTTTAAAGGTAGCACATGAAGTATTTACTTGGAGTGGCAAGGAAATACCACATATAGGTAGTTATGGTGGACACAAATGGCATGGGTTTTGGCTCAAGGTTTGGATGCACGAGAAGCATTCCCTCTCAGTACAGGTTTTTGGCTAGCAAGGCTGGGTAGCAAGCATAAAGTGGAGGGATACAAACAAATATAAATGTAATAGAAGCAATCATGCAATCTTCCTTGTAAACACAAATAATTTTAACTTGAGAATACTAAGCTCATGAGCCAACAAGAAAGAAAGATACTGAGATAATGTATCTACATGCAATCCCCTTTTCTACTTAAGCCTCAAAGTATTGTTGCTACTGACCAATGCTAAGTTTGCCAAAACCAAATAGATTTACTTGATGCTCCCAAAGCCAACACTAACAACAAGATCATTCATATGACAGAAATTTGCAAAGTAAAATAAAGTGTGCAGAAAGTAAATGATAAAACTTCTCATTAATATTCCAATAACGGCAACTCACACCAAGGGATACATAGATAACCAACTAAGGAGAGATACTTCCACACTGCAAACCATCCTACATGATAACTTCTCTACTCATGATATGACTCGACTGAAAAGTAAAAGGTAAAAGATAATGGTGATGATACCGCGGCACTCCCCCCAAGCTTGGAACAAGCTGAGGGGATGCCAATACCAATGATGAATTACTCCTTCGGTGGTGATGGTGAATCCCTAATAAGCTTCTCAACCAACTCCTTCAACTCGTCAATCTTGTAAGTGAGAGCACGAATCAACTCCGTGTTGTGTTCAATACGGTTCATGAACCTATCAGACTGTGAGTCCCAGCTCTTGGAATTGTTTCCCCACTTCTCATCAGACTGAGAGCTTCCTTTTCCTGCATTGTTAGAACGATCTATATTCCAACTAGTGGGTAATTCTGCCTCAGGAACTCTTTCAAACTGATATTTATGGATTAAAGTGTGGAAAGGGTTATTGGTGCCTGGAGAAGATGTTCTTGGAGCTAAGAAATGACGCGGAACCTTCCCCCCTGTGCTCCACGCATTCCTCTTTGGGTTGAATGGATTTGCCACCACTCCGATACTTGCAATGGTGGCGCACGGGTACGAGTGCGGGTCTTCTTCTACTTCATCTTCAGCTTCACTCTTGACTTCCTCTCCAGCTTGGGATCCTTGAGATCATCTTTCAGAGCCTCCTTGCCCTTGTTGTTGTTGTTGGAGACCATGATGCTTCTAAATCTGGAAACAATTCCTGGCAGAAACAGCTCGAAAACAAAACACGACGAAAAATGATATACGGACCTCGGGGGATCCGGGGGATTATATAGCAAAAAGTTTCATAACAAAAGGAAAGTCCAGGTCGAAACCGGGCTGGAGAGCTCCGAGGCGCCCACACCATGCCACGGCGCGGCCAAGGGTGGGCCCGCGCCGTGGGGTGGTGTGGTGCCCTCGGGCACCGTTTCCTCCCCGTTTTCGGCTCGTAATTTTCCATATTTAATAAAAACAACAAAAATATAAGTTGGGAAGTTAAACGCGAACTTTTTCTTACCAAAACTGTTACCTATTCGAAAACAGACTCTGCAGTTTTCTGAATTTGACTTTTAATAAAATCTTCCGGAGTCACTACTTGAATAATATCAACGTCTTCGTTATAAGAATCCCCAGAAATATAATGCTTGAGTCTTTGACCATTAACCACTTGAGATCTGTCACCATCAAGCGAAGTAATTTTGATTGCACCGGAACGGTAAACCTCTAAAAACATAAGGTCCTTCCCATTTCGAAAGTAATTTACCTGCAAAAAATCTGAGACGGACCTATACAATAGAACTTTCTCACCAACATTAAACTCTCTCTTTAAAAAGTCTAGCATTTTCATAAGCTTCACTTCTCCATTCATCTAAGGAACTCAAGTCAAGTAACCTCTTTTTACCGGCAAGTTTAAAATCTCTATTAAGTTCTTTTACGGCCCAATAAGCTTTATGTTCTAATTCTAGAGGTAAATGACAAGCTTTTCCGTAAACCATTTTATAAGGAGACATACCCATAGGATTTTTATAAGCAGTTCTATAAGCCCACAAAGCATCATTAAGCTTCCTAGCCCAATTCTTTCTAGATTTATTAACAGTCTTCTGCAAAATAGATTTAATCTCTCTATTTGATAATTCTACTTGACCACTTGTTTGAGGATGATAAGGTGAAGAAATTCTATGATTAACATCATATTTAGCAAGGGTTTTTCTAAAAGCACCATGGATAAAATGAGAACCACCATCAGTCATGAGATATCTAGGCACACCAAACCTTGGAAAAATAATATCTTTAAGCATTTTTAATGATGTCTCACCATCAGCACTAGATGTTGGTATAGCTTCTACCCATTTAGTAACATAATCAACAGCAACAAGTATATGAGTATAACCATCAGAAGGAGGAAAAGGACCCATAAAGTCAAATCCCCAACAGTCAAAAGGTTCAATAACAAGAGAATAATTCATAGGCATTTCATTGCGTCTAGTTATATTACCAACTCTTTGACATTCATCGCATGATAAAATAAATTTTCTTGCATCTTTAAAAAGAGTAGGCCAATAAAAACCTGATTGTAAAACCTTTTGTGCAGTTCTATCTCCAGCATGATGTCCTCCATAAGCACTTCCATGGCATTTCTCAATATTTCTTTTTGTTCAAATTCTGGAACACATCTTCGCATTATACCATCCACTCCTTCTTTATATAAGTGTGGGTCATCCCAAAAATAATGCCTCAAGTCATAAAAGAATTTCCTTCTTTGCTGAGCTGTAAAGGTTGGAGGCAAATACTTGGCAACAATAAAGTTAGCATAGTCAGCATACCAAGGACTTTCTCGCGAGCTTACCTTTATCACAGCCAATTGTTCATTTGGAAAACTATCGTTAACAGGAACAGGATCATAAGAAATGTTTTCCAATCTAGACAAATTATCAGCGACAGGATTTTCAGCACCTTTCCTATCTACAATATGCAAATCAAACTCTTGTAATAAAAGCACCCATCTTATAAGTCTAGGCTTAGCATCTTTCTTTTCCATAAGGTATCTAATAGCAGCATGATCGGTATGGATAATAACTTTCGAATCAACAATATAGGGTCTAAACTTATCACAAGCAAAAACTACTGCTAAAAACTCTTTTTCAGTAGTGGCATAATTCTTTTGAGCAGCATCAAGAGTCTTACTAGCATAATGAATAACATTCAACTTCTTATCTACTCGCTGTCCAAGAACAGCACCTACAGCAAAATCACTAGCATCACACATAATTTCGAAAGGTAAAGTCCAATCAGGAGGTTGAACAACAGGAGCAGTGGTTAAAGCCTTTTTTAGAGACTCAAAAGCTTCTTTACAATCATCATCAAAAAAAAAGGTACATCTTTTTGGAGAAGATTAGTAAGAGGTTTTGAAATTTTAGAGAAATCTTTAATAAACCTTCTATAGAAACCGGCATGACCGAGAATACTACGAATACCTTTAACATCCCTGGGACAGGGCATTTTCTCAATTGCTTCAACTTTAGCTCTGTCCACTTCAATACCTCTTTCAGAAATTTTATGTCCAAGAACAATCCCTTCATTAACCATAAAGTGACATTTCTCCCAATTAAGAACAAGATTAGTTTCCTCACATCTCTGCAAAACTTTATCAAGGTTTTGCAAGCAGTTATCAAAAGAAGTTCCATAGACGGAAAAATCGTCCATGAATACTTCCACAATTTTTTCACAAAAACCATGAAAAATAGCAGACATGCATCTTTGAAATGTAGCAGGAGCATTACACAAACCAAAAGGCATACGCCTATAAGCATAAGTTCCATAAGGACAAGTAAAAGTAGTTTTCTCTTGATCTCTTCGCTCTAACAGCAATTTGTGAAAATCCAGAATAACCATCAAGAAAGCAAAAATGAGTTTTCTTAGACAACCTTTCTAACATTTGATCAATAAAAGGTAAAGGATAGTGATCTTTCTTAGTAACTTTATTAACCTTTCGAAAATCAATGCACATCCTATATCCAACAACTACTCTTTGAGGAATAAGTTCATCATTTTCATTTGGCACAACAGTAACTCCTCCTTTCTTAGGAACACAATGCACAGGACTTACCCATTTACTATCAGCAATAGGATAAATTATACCAGCATCGAGGAGTTTTAATACCTCATTTCTTACCACTTCCTTCATTTTAGGGATTAGACGACGCTGGTGCTCCACAACAGGTTTTGCATCATCTTCCATGTTGATGGCGTGTTGACATATAGCAGGAGAAATCCCTTTTAAATCATCCAAAGTATATCCGATAGCCCCTCGGTGTTTCCTCAACACTTCCAATAACCTTGCCTCTTCAGTACCTGAAAGTTTAGAACTAATAATAACAGGATATGTTTTCTTATCATCAATGTGAGCATATTTAAGGTTATCAGGCAAAGGTTTTAAATCAAAAACAGGATCTTCTTTAGGAGGTGCAGGGGTACCCAAATCTTCCACCGGCAAATTATGCTTAAGTAATGGTGGTTGATGAAGAAAGATATTGTCAATTTCATTCCTTTCCTCCATAAAGACCTCACTTTCGTGTTCCTCCATAAATTGCTGCAAGGCATTGTTAGGAGCAATAGCAATAGCAGCAAGTTGTTCAATTTTCGGTCCTCATTAGGCAAATCAGTTTCATAAAGTTTCTTACCAAACTTAGAGAAATTAAACTCATAAGATTCTCCATTAAATTTAGTGTAAATTTTCTCTTTCTTACAATCTATAATAGCACCACATGTATTCAAGAAAGGTCTACCGAAAATAATAGGACAAGTTTTACTAGCTTTAGAACCAAGTACTAGAAAATCAGTAGGATATTTAGTTTTACCGCATAAAACCTCAACATCTCTCACAATACCAATGGAGAGATAGTTTCCCTATTGGCAAGTTGAATAACCACATCAATATCCTCAAGTTCACAGGGACTAATTTCATGCATAATTTCTTTATAAAGTTCAAAAGGAATAGCACTAGAACTTGCACCAATATCACATAAACCATAATAGCAATGTTCTCCTATCTTCACTGAAAGCACAGGAACACTTGTTTTCCTAATTTACCAGGATGCGAAACAATATTAGAAGCATCTTCACAAAAGATAATATGTTCTCCATCTACATTTTCAGTTACCAAATCCTTTATAATTGCTACTTCAGGTTCAACAGTTATTTGTTCATCAGGCTCTAAAGGTTTCTTGGCACTTTTATTAACCACACTAGCTATCAGAGAATGTTGCTTGACTTTAACAGGAAAAGGTATTTTTTCAATATAAGGTTCTGGCAAAATGTGATCAACAGTATGAACTTCAATACTTTGCCAATGGCCGAATTGGTTTTATCTTTATAAGGTTCATGATATTTATTCAAATCCTTCTTAGGCACATCAAGATAAGAGGCAAAAGCTTTGTAATAATTTGCAACAACTTGAGAATCAAGACAGTAAACAGCACTAACATTACGGAAATCATCAGTCTCCATAAAAGATTTAATGCATTCATAATCATAATTTATACCTGACTTTCTACCTTTGTCGTTCTCCCATCCTTCAGTATTTTCCTGAATACGGTCAAGAAGGTCCCATTTAACTTCTTCTTCAGTACGTGTAAATGATCCAGAACAAGAGGCATCCAATAAATCCTTATCATGAAGAGAAAGCCTTGCATAAAAATTATTGATAACAATATTACTTGGGAGCTCATGAATGGGACATTTGAGCATTAGTGACTTCAATCTCCCCACGCTTGGGCAATACTCTCTCCATCATGAGGCCAAAAATTATATATGCGATTTCGATCTTGATGAATCTCACTAGGAGGATAGAATTTAGAATAAAAGAGAGGTACAATTTCCTCCCAGCCAATAGATCGGCCATTCTTCAGCATCTTATACCATTCCGCAGCTCGGCCCTTCAATGATATAGAGAATAACTTCCTCTTGACTTTTTCCATTGAAATACCTGCACACTTGAACAACTCGCATAATTCATGTATAAATAGTAAATGATCACCAGGATGGATGGTTCCATCTCCAACATAGCGGTTATCCATAACACGTTCAACAATTTTCATAGGTATTTTAAATGGATCTAATTCAGCAGGCGGCGGTTCATCTACTACCTTAGCAGTGGCAGTAGTATTCCCAAATAGGGATTCGAATGGAGATCTCTCCATAATAAAATAAAGCAGCAAGCAGAAATAAAAACAGCACTTACAGTAAAGGTTTCCCTTACCAATTCCACTTACCAATAGCACTTCACTCCCCGGCAACGGCGCCAGAAAATAGTCTTGATGACCCACAAGTATAGGGGGTGTATCGTAGTACTTTCGATAAATAAGAGTGTCGAACCCAACGAGGAGCAGAAGGTGTTGACAAGTAGTTTTGATCAAGGAATCACTGTAAATACTAGCAGACAAGTTTTTAGGGTTTTTGATATTGCAGATAAATAAAATACGTGTAAATAAAAGACAGTAATAATAATTGCAGAGTGGCCCAATCCTTTTTAGAGCAAAGGATAAGCCGGTTGGTTTACTTATGATGGCAAAATGTTCTTGAGGACACACGGGAATTTCGTCAAGTGCTTTCGCTTCCTACAGCTGATTAATCTTTATTGTTTTGATAAGTGTTGTGTGGGTGAACCTATGCTAATGCACTGCCCTAACTTGGACTAATACATACTTGTGATTAAACCCCTTGCAAGCATCCGCGTTACAAGGAAGTAATTAAGATAAATCTAACCACAGCCTTAAACTCTGAGATCCTACACTCCCTCATGCACCGGTTTACTAACGGGGGTTTAGGTTTCTGTCACTCCGGCAACCCCACAATTAGTAGCCGAATACACAATGCATTCCTCTAGGCCCATAAAGGTGAAGTGTCATGTAGTCGACGTTCACACGACACCACTAGAAGAATAACACCACAACTTAAATATCAAACCATTAAATATTACTCAACATAGTTCCACTACTAACAGCATGACTTCTCCCATGTCCTCAAGAACTAAACGAACTACTCACAAGACATCATATGGATCATGATCAGAGGTGATATAATGATGAATAACAATCTGGACATATACTTCAATTCACCGATAAAACTTAATAGCATCAACCACAAGTAGTAATCAACACCGGGAAAGTTTCCCCTATGAACTACACAAAGTATAACCCTAGATGTTACAGCGAACGAAGTGGAGCGGTGGAGATGATGGTGACGTGATGGATGATGATGATGATCCCGATGAAGTCCGGCGTGATGACGATGACGATGGCGATGATTTCCCCCCTCCGGGAAGGAATTTCCCCGGCAGATTTCTGCCTGCCGGAGAGCTTTTTCTCTCTCTGTGGTTTCCGCCTCGTGGAGGCGGCGGAATATTTCCTCGATGACTCCCCGTCTTAGGGTTTCTGGGGGATGAAGTACGCGAAGGGGGAGCGCCAGAGGTGGGCCAGGGTGGCCACACCATGCCCCGGCGCGGCAGAGGGGGGCCCGCGCCGTGGGGTGGTGTGGGCCCCTCGTGGCCCATCTCAGCCTCCCCTTTTGGCTGGCTCCGGCATCTGACAAAATAGGAACATCTGTATATTTTCCGTGAATTGTTGATCTTCAGAAATAGGGTGTCTTGACGATGCTTTTTCCAGCTGAATCCTGACTCCGGCAGTTAATTCTCCAATAATCATCAAACATGCAAAACAAGATAAAATAACATAAGTATATCATCAAATGTGAAATATATCAATGAATAGCAGTAAATTATGATAAAAATAGTGATGCAAAATGGACGTATCACACTGCTCCCCATTTTTCAACTTATGGGACTAAACTGCACATGCCAAACAAGTTGTGGGACTACACATGCATATAGCTCTTTTGATGTGAACGGTGATACCATTGTGCGGTACACGCGGTGCCGGTGTATGGAATGGATGTTCTTTCGTCCTGAACAAGAGGGCGGCTGTTGTTATCTCTCCGGCCACGAAAGATTGACCTCGATGGCTGAAATCCTTCCATTGCCTCTGACTCGACGGCTGCACCGAGGTCTCCTCCTCCACCTCCTTCATGTTGCGTGATTGTAATTCATACACAACATGCTCGTGCAGGATGAGCATGACAATGAAATCTATGATCTACTTGGGTAAGACTTCTCGTGGACCAAGCTTGCTAGCGCAGGCAGTAGCGGCGTTGTTTCGGTCGTCGACCCCTCCTTTGAGGTACTGTCCGGATTGCTCGTGGAGTCCCATGTCGATGGAGTTAAGGTCGGTCGCTACCCAGAGCGTGGGTCTCTAGGTTGCAATGTACGACATTGTCGCCATCTCTCTGTCTACGCTCTCTTCAGATCAGGCTGAATCCTACTGTTCACTTGTCGATCTTCTTCTAGGCGCTATGGGTGGGTCGTACGTCGGCGAATGCCTCTCTCAAGTTAGGGTCGTGCTTTTGAGATGTCTGCTCCGGCTGTGACGCGGTCGAGTGGTTCTGTGTCCTGATTCCTCGCTATCTCGGCTGGGTTTTGGCAAGGCATGTCTTGTTGTGTGCTCTTTAAGTATGCGTTGTTTGCCGGTTGACATCGTGTGGGTGTTGTACGATTTTTTGGTCCGGTTTCTTTTATAAACTGAACCACTCTTCTTTGATCAATGAATTTAACAACTCTCCGGCTAACATTTAAAAAAAAATCTGGACAAGCGAGTGCGTGTGCTGTGTGCTCTGGGTCTGGGTCTGGCTGTGGCTCCTGCTTACGTGGATCCGGGCAGGGGCATGGCGCACTCAGTGGCGTTGTCCGTTGTGGCAAACGGGGCAAGACTCTGGTTGGCCAAAGGATACGTCGTTCCATGCTGCCCTGCATCTCCACGCTTCATGTTATGGCTCGAGCATTGGCCTGGACTTTTGCAGCCTCGTAGGGGCATGCATGGTCGCAGAGCAAAAATAGCCTATGTTTTTCGCCGTAGAAAAACAAACTGAATACAAAATTTTACTGAAAACACAGTACTTCGTCCTGGTTCTTGAAACAATGGTGTTTTCATAGGGAAACACATATCTACATTACGTAGGTGTGCTCAATTTTAAAACTATTACTGATAACATATTATATTGTCCCAACTCTTCAAATTCATAAGAAAGCTTTTTAGTTACATATTAAAATATGTTTTTGAATTTTGAAGGCATGACTCGTGCCTTGCATTTGCAGGCCAAATGGATAAGGCTTCTTATTCCAACTTCAAAGCCATTTTCTACCTTGGGCTAACTGAGTCGTCTAGGTGCCATGCCTCATTTCGAAGACTGCTTAGTGGTGTCCAACGCCAGAAATCCTTTTCAGGCAACCCTTCTGTCTCGGCCAACCAGCGAATGAATTTACAGTTGGTTCCTTGAGATGAAACGATACCGTGGTGTGTACGATGAACGGAGTAGGAACGCACATCAGTTAGTGGAGGGATAATACAGAAAGAGAGCAGTAGGACCAAAAAGTGCATGGTCCAATGCTTGTTATCCGTAGGTAGTTCCTGGTGCCTCCTTTTCCTAAAACTATCAAGTTTGAATCACTATGTGCAGCGACAGACCAAACAATGCACATAGTAGTAATTCAAATACAAATACATAAGGCCAGGAATGTCTTTGTGGATTAGGAAAGACTCCTCCTTATATAGGACTTCGATGTAAGATGAAGTCATTGGTTTTCTATTATGTCGATAGATAAGAAACCCTTATGAGCATGGTACTTGGGTAGGTCAAAACTCCAAGAGAGCAACACATATTGATTTCATTGAGCTTATCTCTCTATGGAAGCCTCAAATGATATTTTTTTGTGGGCTTGTTTGTCATGAACTAGGTGAGGTTTTGGGATCCTTAATTTACACAACCGATGATTTTCTCTTTTTTTTTCCTTGAAGATTTCTGTTGTTTGATCTCGACGCTAAGGTACACTAACAAGAAACAACTAATCACCGGCATGGCAAATTTGACATTACTGGCAGGAAACTCGCACGCTGGTAAAGTCACACTAGTGCTATTTTGGATCACCGACTTGTGAGGCCACGCTAGTGCTATTTTAAGATCACCTGCGTGTGTGAGGTCACACCAGTGCTATTTTGTATTTTCGGCGAGGGAGGCCACGCCAGTATGATATTTCAGAAATTAAAAAATTATTGTTATTGAATTTTTGACGACAATTACCAACGAAATACACGGAAACAAAAACATAAATAACACTGGCAGTAGCTGCGCCACTTAACAAACATATATGAGTGCCAGTGTGCCACTCATCAAAATTCTTATTGTTCAGCTAACTTATTCCTAACTACCTAGCTAGTCATTTTGGGTAGTGATCACCTCAGACATGGAGTCATGAGCATCTCTAGGGTCATGATCCTAAGACTCACCGTCGGAGTTGTCAGGGGGCCCTATAGACGGTACCATGGTTGAGAAAAAAGGTGCAACTCGCAGTAGGTTGCTTGCCGTAGGAATCAACAAGTTTTGTCCAACGAGCGCCACCGAAGTATGTCTGGCCATATGGACCAGGTTGACCTCAAATTTCTTGTCGTCGGTAATGGCAAACCGCAAACCTCACATGTTTCAAGAAGTCACGTCTAACCCTGCATGAGATGATCTGAGAAAAACAACAATTAATATTATTGTTAGGATAACGCAAAAGGAGTCGCTCGATGCAATCCCATTTTTCTCGCTCGAGGCATACAAAACTGAGGCGCTTGGGGCTCGGCAGAGAGCGTTGCTGGCAGCGACGCTAACCTCGTAATTATATTTTCTGGTATTAAATTTTTTACTTAAGCGTCCACATAAGCCCTGCCCATTTTGAATGCTCTAAGGGCAGTGGTTTAATTCCCTGTGAAACTGAATGGTATAGGGTGGAAATTGGAATAGGGTGGGGCAGAATCCCAGCCGGGTATAACCAAATGCGTCAAAAGATAGCACCGGGATAGGCCGCGGGGATTTCATCCCAGCCAGGCCGGGGTGGGCGGAAAGGAGCAAAGCCTAATTCTTGACGACCAAAAATCCTGGTGCACAAATCCTCTCGAAGAAATCATACTCGCCGCACGTATGGCGGCACACGAGATGTTACCGTGCAACACGGGGCCTCCACGACGATCCGATCTAGTGCCACACCACCGCGCGTGTCTCCACCGTCGGATCTCCCGCGCATCAGCTCGAAGTTGCTCCCGCTTTGCTGCATCGACCCCCTTCAATCTGATCTCCGCAAGTAGGGGTGGATATCGAGCCAACTCGACTCAACTCGTAAATACTCGTTAGTTAACGAGCCAACTCAACTCAACTTGTTAAATAAACGAGCTCCAGACCCCAACTTGGCTCGACTCAATAAAAACTCCAGCTGTCTCGTTAAACTCATTAAGCTCGGTAATAAATGTTAATAACATAAGCATATATAGCGTGTGTAGTCCATATTATAGCATCAACTTAAATATTCAAAAAATTATTGACAAATAATTGTTTATAGCTTAAAAATCAACAACATGACAGAACATAACTGCTATATATGGCCTACATGTCTCTAGTGGCTATGCTCCCACATAGGGATGGCCTAAGTATTCTTATGATCTTAGGCATAATAGGAGCTACACGAGTTTAACGAGTACTCGTAACTCGACTCATTAAGCTTGTTTTCTTAATGAGCTATAAATGCCAGCTTGCCTCAATTGTCTGACTTTGATCCGAGTTGAGCCGACTTTTTGAGTACTCGTTAGGCTCACGAGTTTCGAGTTTTATTTCCACCCTATCCGCAAGAAGCTGCTCGCCTGCTTGATCCAACGTGCTCCCGCAACAACTCAAACGAGGGCGTGCATGCCTATCCGGAAAATACGTCCTTCACTCCTTATCTGCATTGTTCAAACTCGGCCAATCTCGGGGTTACGGCATAGCCGCAGAGCCCATTGTGTGGCTCTGCAACATGACGAGTGAAAAGAGCGCTGCCAAGCGCGAGGGCCGATTTAGCTGGTCATGCTGCAAGTTGCATCAATTTTCAGTCGTTGATCTCCCACCTCCCTCTGGCTTGCTGCCTGCCACTCTACCGTATGAGGGTCAGGATCAATGGAATGGACAAGTGTCGAAGTAATGATTTTTGGGTCCGAGAAGCCCCCACCTCCCTCTGACCGGACCCTTTTTTCTTACATTCTGCTAATTTGATTTGTAATGGTTCTTTTGTTTGGAATGATAGTCGCTCCGAAATGCCGAAATAACTCAGTGCCAAAAATACAAGCTTGACATACATGAACTATTGACAAAAACATGAACATATAATTAAGAGGATTATATTATGGGGCGTGGCCCAGATTAGAGAGCACCGTGAGAGGCGATATGCAAATGAAAATAAAAAAATTGGTGCTTGACAGTACGATTTTGTATAGCTGCCGGCTGAATACATACCAAATTACAAAGTACAAACCCCAGCCAAAATAAAAAAATCATCGGCTGAATAGATACCAAATTCGAAGTGATGTATCTCTCTATCATACAAGACCAAAGCTGAAATCATGCAAATCCACAGGTTCTCTGGTGCTTACCATTATTGGGCTAGATGTTATTCATGCCTACTCGATGCATCGCTAGATGGCCAACCTCTGTGTACCATTTGAAACCATCAGTAGTGTCACCCCTCCCGAAGAATCGACCGACCACACCAACTGTTTCTCTCATCCTTGTTATCTGGTTATTGTCCTTGAAAAAAACCAACCTCCTTCGACCCCCATTCCCTCCTAAACAAGCGGCACAAAACCTTATTGCTAGTTTCAGAGATGACATGAATGCATGGTGTACATGCTGAGTTGACCATGAGGGCATTTTGGCTAGAGGAGAAATAAGACGGATGGTCAAGAGCTAATGTGGCACAGATGAAATTGGACATAAAGTAGCTTCTCAAAACCAATAAGAGCATGGTGTACTTCTAGTTATTTGTTGGTCATTCCTGGTGTTCTATGCCTAGACTATCAAATATAAACCCCTAGTGTGCAAAGACAAACCAGATAATGCACATAACAAGACAGGAGTGTTCCAATATAGATAAGCGAGAAAATTATGTTTCAAAAAAAGTTAAGCGAGAAAAGTAATAAGCCATGCATCTTAGCTAGCTATGCTCCTCCTTATAAAAGAACTGGGTTGTAGGTACTGATATTATGTCGGTCATTCTTTGTTGGATCAGTAGCTCAGAACCTCTTGGTTATGATACTTCGGAGCATTTTTTAGATAAAGAGTATATATTAATATCGCGTAGATACCAATTTACACCCAGCCTCTGTAACAACGCAATACCCGAAGGTATTACAGATACACACAGCCGAAAAAACAATAAGAAGAAGAAACTAAAAAAAAAGGTCCCGCTACAGAGTTACAGTCCTTGCAGCAGCAGCACAACCACCGCCAAGACAGCACCTGATGTCCAAGTTTTCCAAAAACAACGCCTTCAGGAAGGGAACAGTGCACAAGCACCATCGTCGCCCGATCAAAGATCATGGGTTTTCACCCGGAGATAGTCCCCACTCACAAAACAATGCCTTCATCAAGGCCATTGTCAGGCACAACCAATTAGGGTCAAACTTTGGATTTTCACCCTGCGAGGTAGGACTTTGAACTTCACCAATGTCGTCGCCCCCACAAACATACTGCTACCGCGATTTCTGAAACTCGAAGCCAGTTCGTCATCGACGCAAAGACTCCAAGCACCATTGTCACTCCTCCAATCTCAGCCCTTCATGGCCTTCTCCGCCTCTGACTTCACCATGGATTTGCCCATGATGGCAATACAAGCAGAGCTTCACGCCGGCAGCGGCCATCCTCGACCTCGGCAGAGGCGGTAATCATCCAACAGGCGACAACAGGGAACGCTTCTTAGCGACAAGGGAAATTATAGCGATTATAAGAGGTAGTTAGGAAAACGCGGAACCAACTGAGTCCGGCCGATTTTGGGGGAATGTTTGAGTGGGCATCCAGAGGGAATATCTCTCGTGTGACCGGTTCCATCCACGTTTTCTATAACTGTCTATTTGGTACATGGACTAAGAAGGATGGGTGTGATGGACTAGATTATTTATGATGGGATGGTTCCGAGTTCACGTTTGGTGTTCCGTTTGGTTTTGAGGATGGGATGGTATGTGTCTCGTTTACAATGCTTATTACCAATGAGTTAACAAGCTTTTAGCTGCAATTAGCTTAACACAGTAACTGGGGGAAACTTGTAGAACGCACCGACACCATGAATCCCGACCCGCCACTGAGATGCGCGCCACCAGCCGGAGTGCAGCGGGCTCATGCGGCAGTGGTAGCTCGCCGTCCGGCGGTAGTGGTGGGGGCAGGGATTCGGGGTTGTGGCCCTTCATGACAGGCGGATCTCGCGAGCAAGCGGTGTCGCCACGGTGGAGACCTGGGTCAGGGAGGAGAAGGGTGGCGACGCAACAGGGTTTTGGGCTCTCCGATGAGACGACGGGAGCGGTGCCGTCCATCACGGTGGCTAGAACGGCGGTGGCTATTGGGGAGACGTGACCCGCGAGGCGGTGGCCTCGGGCCACGGGGAAGCGGAGAAACGGCAAGCTTGGTGGCAGAGAAACGGCGAGCTCAGGCGGTGGCCAAGGTGAGCTATGCGGTTGGGCGCAGCGTGAGGGAGAGAAGGATTAGAAGGGGACGATGTGATTAGACAAAGTGTGCCAAACGGTTCGACCGATTTGGCTGGGCCAATCGGTTCAGTATCTTGGGCGAATATTCCCATCTCTTGGACGGTTCCATCCTTGCTTTGTTGCAATCAAACGCATGCTTATCAGGGATGATTCCAGCCGATACACGGTTTTGTCAGCAACCAAACACACACTAACCACTACACCACGACACCACATTCCCTACCGACGTGGGTCGGGAAAGGCCAAGAGCGCCGACGGACTGTCGGTCGGGAAATCTCATGTCAGACTGTTGGTCGGGAAACGTCTTGTTTGATGACAGACTGTCGGTCGGCGTTGCTGAAGACATTTCTGTCTAAACATCGGTCGGGAATTCAGCATAGCCCATCTAATTACCGGTCGGCAAGTATTGCCGACCCACCACGAGTTAGTAATTGGGCTGGCGGGAATTGCAAGCGCGCTGCCGAAAAAACTAGCGCCACTTATTTTGGCCCACCCCGCGAAATAACCCCCACCCCACTCTCTTTGTCTGAAAAATTCCCCACTCATGCTCTCTGTCCGAAGAACCCTAACTTCCTCCGCCGCCCAGATTCTCTCCGCCCGGTGGTGGCTCTCCGGCCAGTGGCGGAGCTCCGGCGAGGAGATCCTCCATCCTCGGTGGCGCAGTGCTCGGCTGCGGTGTGCTCCACCCACATCGGCCGGCGGCGGCTCTCTCTTCCCGGCGCCGCTTCTCCATCTCTGCGGCGGCCGTGTCCTCACAGAAGCAGCACCGATCAAGTGACGACTTCTCTGCTCCTTCGCCAACAGTGAGTCCTTTCATCGATCTTGGAATTTATATTTCCCTGTTGATTGTGTGTTGCTTGATGTGTGTCCTTCGTGTTGCTTGGTGAACATTGGTGAACCTAAGCTACAGCTAATTAGTAATCCGCACACACAACAGTTTTTCAGGTTTCAGTTTGCTGTTCTCCCAGATTGCTGTTTTGTTGACCATCAATTGGTGAACTATTATCATGGATAAGAGTTGGATGGATGCGCCTAGGTATAATGCAACAATTTTTACTTTTTAGAAGTCAATTAGTACTTGCTTAAACAATATATAACATGCTGCATATGTAAATTTGCATGTAGGCATACGGACGATTACTTAGAAGGGCTTGCCAGATTTCTAGGCTATGCGTTTAGTAAATCATCAGTTGAGAACAAAATCTTATGCCCCTGCAAAAACTGTGTGAACTCGTACTGGAGAGAAGAATCTAAAGTCCGTGAGCACCTAGTATGTGAGGGATTTACAGAAGGCTATAAACAGTGGATCTTTCATGGAGAGGGGGATGCTTCTTCAGCAATTCCTTCAGATCTTGAGGAGGGCAACGATAGGGATGAGGAGGGCGACGATATATCTGACTTGCTAAGAGACCTAGCCGCCGGTTTAGATAAAAGGGGAGATCTAGAAGATGATTGTGGTTCACATGAGGATGATGTCTTGTTAGAATCACTTGGCAAGCTGGAAGCTGATTCTAAAGAAGAGCTATATCCCGGTTGCAAGAATTACTCCACACTTCGTTTCCTAGTGAGACTTCTTCACAACAAATTGCTCGGAGGGTGGTCTGATAAGAGTTTTAACCTGCTATTAGATCTACTCAATGATGCTTACCCTACATCTAAAATACCCAAGAACTTCAATGAAGCCAAAAAACTAGTCAAGTGCCTAGGGCTTGGGTATGTTAATATCCATGCATGTGAAAATGACTGCATTCTGTTTAGGAAGGACAATGCCAATGCCAATTCATGCCCAGAATGTAACTCTTCACGATGGAAATCTGAAAAGAAGAGTGCCGACGGGAAACGTGTCAACAAGGTTCCAAAAAAGGTTCTTCGCTACTTCCCTATAAAAAGAAGGCTTCAAAGGTTGTTTTTGTGCTCCAGAACTGCGGGTCTCACAAGATGGCATGCAGAAGAGCGCGTAGATGATGGTTTGCTTAGGCATCCTGCAGATTCTGAACTTTGGAAAGACTTTGATGAAAAAAACCCAGATTTTGGAAAAGATAGCAGAAATATTAGGCTTGCACTATCTACAGACGGTTTTAACCCGTTTAGATCAATGAATCTCAGCTATAGCATTTGGCCAGTTTTATTGATTCCTTATAACTTCCCACCCGAGATGATTATGAAGCAAGCAAATTTCATCCTATCATTGTTGATTCCGGGCAGAAATGCTCCTGGTAGTGATATTGATGTCTACTTTGAGCCCCTGGTTGAGGACATGCTAGATATGTTTGATAATGGTGTTAGGACCTATGATGCTATGACGGGGGATTTTTTTTATTTGAAAGCTGCCATCATATGCGTAATAGCAGATTTTCCAGGTCTTGGATGTGTTCATGCATGTGCTACCTCTGGAGAAGTAGGGTGCCCTGAATGCCACTTTGACATACATTCTGTTAGGCTGAAAAATGGCAGTAAAACTTGCTATATGGGACATCGTAGGTTCTTAAGTGCAGATCACCACTTGAGGTTTGATACACGCACATTTGGTAACATAGAGCGTGGGAAGGCACCCGTTAGACTTTCTGGTAGGCAAATCTTCGAGCTGACAAAAGATATACAAACCAAGTTTGGGAAGGATCCTAAAACAAAGAAGTCTAGAACTAAAAAACGCAAGAAGGGGGATCCATCGATCATATGGAAAAGGCAGTCTATATGGTTCAAGCTACCGTATTGGAAGGGTTTGAAAATGCATCATAACCTTGATATCATGCACATAGAGAAAAACGTGTATGATAACATAGTTTGCACATTGTTGTCTGTCACTGGAAAAACCAAGGATAATATTAATTCTCGGTATGACCTTGAGGACCTCAATATTAGAGATGACCTTCAACCTATTGACCTTAATGATGATGAAGTTTATTTTCCTCCGGCACCTTATGCAATGGAACTTGGTGAGCAGAGGACATTTTGCAAAGTACTAAAAAGTGCCATCTTTCCTACTGGTTATGCATCTGACATACGCCGCAATGTGCATGTCAAGGACAGAAAGATAACTGGGTTAAAGAGCCATGACTGCCATATTATTATGCAAGACTTGCTGCCACTTGCTGTTAGACAAACATTACCAGAAAGAGTGAGTGCAGTACTGATTCGTGTGAGTAGATTTTTCAAGCAATTGTACTCACCAGTTATTCGCACAAGTGACATGGAAAAATTAGGTGCTGAAATAGCTGAGACCTTGAGCCTTCTTGAGGCTATATTCCTTCCATCTTTTTTCGATATTATGGTGCACTTGATGGTTCATCTTCCTGCCCAAGCAAAGATAGCTGGTCCTGTACGTTTTCGTAGCATGTGGGGTACAGAGAGGTATATAGGAAAGCTTAAGGGACATGTCCACACTAGAAGTCACGTGGAAGGATCAATTGCGGAGGGATATATGTTTGACGAGAGCTTGACCTTTTGTTCACGCTATTTAGATGGTGGGTTGAACATAGCTAAGAATGATGGAGGTTTGGATGATGATGCACCTTCATTCTTCCACAACAGTGGTAGAGGGCTGGCTGGCAAGCGCATTGTGATGCTAGATAACAAATCATGGTTGCAAGCCCACCGATATGTTTTATTCAACTATGAACACATAGAACCATACTTACAGTAAGATATCATATCCCTATCTTAGTGTTATTAAGATATTTATCTGTTCAAATATTCCCATACTTATTAAGAACATATCCCATACTTATTAAAATAGAATCTATGCAGCATGCATATGGAATACCTTTCCTCTATTGGTATTCAAGGGCATCGTCAAGTCAAGCGTGCGCATTATGAGACCTTTCATGAGTGGTTTAAATTGCACGTGGCAGCAATGGGTGATGATGCACCACATGAGATAAAAATATTAGCTAAAGAGCCAAACATGGTTGCTGTGCATTATAGTAGCTACAATTTTAATGGGATAGATTATCATACACAATCATATGATGTGGGTCGCCCGGTTCAGAGCAGTGGAGTTGCTCTTGTTGCACAAACCACAACCATCCAAAAAGGAAGTGGCAATGTTAGTGTAAAAAACAAGGCATATTATGGCATTATAAAGGAAATTTTTGAGCTAAACTATCAACATGAAGGAAAAGTAGTGTTGTTCAAGTGTGACTGGGTTGATAATCGTGTAGAAGATAAATGGGTAAGGACTGATCAGTTTGGGATCACCTCTGTGAATTTCAAGCATCTATTCAATAGTGGTGAAAAAATATCAGATGAGCCCTTCATTTTAGCCACACAAGCATCTCAAGTGTACTATGTTGAAGATCCCACTAATGCTGAGTGGTCTAGTGTTGTTATACCATCACGGTGTGACTTAAGTGAAGCTCAAGATGACACATCACGTGTAATATTGACTGATCCATGTACTACCGTACCTGTGAGTGTTGCCGATGGAGGCATTGGTTCTGCTAGGACAGATATAGATGGATTTGTACTTAAAAAAAGTGAGGTTAAAAAAAAGTAAGTGTGTGCATGATTGTGTGATGTACTCATATAGTGTGTATTTTGCAGCAATTTTTCAGCGATGTACTCATATAGTGTGTTTTTTGCAACAGGTTGAATGGCAAGCGCAAGCGGAAAGGATAATGATGGTGCTGTCACCATGGAGCAACTAAAGGAAGTAGAGTATGAACTTAAGAGAAACAAGATTGTTGAAGAAAATGAAAAAGGCTGGCAGTGATACGCCAAAAAAGTGCTGCTTTGCAGGAGCATATTGAAAAAGAGAAACAGCTGGCAGAAGCAAACAAACCTCCCAGAAAGAAAAAACAAAAGGTACACAGCTCCCAGCACTAACCTATTTTATCCCTGTGCAGCACTTACTATTTATTTAGCACATCTAGCACTAACCTATGCGCATTAGGGATCCTCTGATGCACTTGCAATTAGTAATCATGTTTTGAGGTCAAGGACTGCTGCCCAAAAGGATGGTGAACATGTAGATCCCGAGCCTTCAAATTATATATTTGTTCTGATTATAGCTCTTTCATGTCAGTACTTAGAAGTGTTAAAAACTGTGTTCTTATGTCAGTACTTAGCTTCTTTCCTTGTGTGCAGAGATTACTCCTGAGCGTCCTCCTTCCACCTCTCCTCCGCTCCCACCGCAACCTCCACCCTCCCCTCCCATGGCGCTCAGTTCTAGGCTAGCATGGAGGCCCTCCTTCATTGGGACTTTGCCCCCGGCCTTGCGGTCGAGGCTCAGATTCGTCGACGGTATGGTTCTTCGGTGCACTTCTCTCCCTCCTCTGGTTCAAAAGAATTCTTTCTGGTGTCTCCTTTTCCTCTGCCTCGTTTGCTCTTTCTGAAGAGTCTGTGGGTTTAGCCCTCCAATCTTGTATTGGTGGCGATCGACATGGATTTAAGGTTTTCCAATTATCTGATCGGCGATTCAGATTCTCGGTTGCTTCAAACAGAGTAGGTCATTTCATCTATGGATTACGGGACAGAATTTGGCCAGATTTCGTTTGCCATTTCTCGTTATTTCGTGGAGTTCATCCTGCGACTTCTGGGTTTCATCATCCGGCAACCTCGTCCTGGCACTCAATGTCGGAATTATTGGAAGTTTCTCAACGGGCGCCTTTGGCGATCAAAGCTAATCTGGATGCGCTTCATACTGGTGCTGCGACTGACCATTATTCCGTGCTAGAACTTGCTAAATTTGGTTTCTCACGGAACTCTGAACCGCTGAATCCTGTGTCATCTTTTGGGCCTATCAAATTTGGTTCGTTTTCACCGGCAGATTCTGGGCGAGTTCATCAGGTTTCCAATTGTTCTTCTGACATTATTTTTGGATCCTTCACTGATCCTGTAATGGTTGATAACTGCCCTATTCAGCGCTTTTTCTGTAATAATGATTTTGCCCGCAAGATGTGCTGTCAGCTCCCAAAAT
Organism: Poa pratensis; assembly: GCA_947311845.1. Classification (NCBI taxonomy): domain Eukaryota; kingdom Viridiplantae; phylum Streptophyta; class Magnoliopsida; order Poales; family Poaceae; genus Poa; species Poa pratensis. Next base: position 42,565,811 of record CAMZMU010000060.1, on the reverse strand, counting down.
TAACGCTGGAGGATATTGAAGACCTACGGTTTTCAAATTATTCGGACAAGGACATTATGATCGCCCTCAATTTAACGTTAATCCCGCCCAAGGATTTGGTCTTTGAAATTTTGGGAAGATGCTCCCGTTGCAGTCTCTCTGATCACCTTCGTCCTAATTGCCCTAGAATTTGCTCTGACTGCCAATTACTGGGTTCACGCTGCCCCCTCTGCATTGAGAAGAACAAAAGCTTAGAACAAATTCATTTGGAAAATCTGGCCTCAACCAGCAAGGACCCAACTGGACCTCTTGGGCCGCTTGAGGATTGTACTCTGTCTGGCTCACTCAGATGCTGTTATAAATGTTTGGACCTGGGCCACTTACGTAAGGATTGTACTAAAAAGATTAAGTGTTTGGGCTGCTTTGGCTTTGGCCACAAGCTTCGCAATTGCCCGCTGAAACAGCGGTGCTCTTTTTGTCATCACGCTGGCCATAATGTTGATTGGTGCCCAAAGATTCTTTGCCGAAAATGCAATTCTCTGGGGCATTCGGAAAAACATTGTTCTTCCCGTAAACGTTGGGTCAAAAAAGGCACTGTATCAACTGAGAGCAGCACGAATTTAATGGTGATTGACGATTCTGCTCCCTCCTGCCTTGTTTCTCCTGCCTTGTCTCGGTCGAGTATATCTTTGCCCGCTCAAAATATTGAGGTTCTTTCGTTACCAGAGGTGGAACGTGCTACTGACAGTGTGATTAATGGATCCACAGATACCTCTCTGATGTTCTTTAGAGCTGGAGGTGCTTCCCAAGGAATGAGCATCCAGATACCCGTGTTCTCATGTTTCTGGTCCATTTTTGGTTGGATGATGCGTCGGGTATACACAAGAGCTATCATGCCGGCGCCGACGCCATCTTCTGACGTGGCTCCCCTGCAGCTGTTTGTCACCCAGTTAGCCGAGGCAGTTAACTTGGCAATTATTGCTGGTGTCATTTTTGCAAGAACCATTGAGTTGGAACCTATGATTGCTGAAATTGAAACTGATGTTGGGGTCACTGATTCTGAACTTCTGCAGCCTGTGGTTACTTCTGATCTGAGGATCTTATTTGGCAATCTCTTCTCTGCTTCTACTGTCCAGGCGCTTCATGACCTGGGCTTCTCTTCAGACACCTTGGAGTTCCCCATGCAGATCTCCCTCGACAACAGTCTGATCATGAACAGTACTAGCCTTGCAATGATCCCATACTCCCCTTCTGTGCAAGTCAGGCAGGCTCCCAGGGAGGCTACTATGCCATCAGTGGACAGCTCCAATATCCATGAGGTGACAGAGATGATGAGCTTTTCTGATCAGGAGGAGGAAGGATCAAGCTCTGGTGTTAATGCTGCTGTTAGAGGCCGTCGTAGCTCCAGAAATAAGGAAGAACCAAAGGTGAAGTCTCAGGTGAGGCACTGCACTCGCCTACACAATGATGGACGCTTCTATGCTCTGCCAAACCAACCTTCACGTCGTCGTGCTTCTTCTGTTCCAAGAGCAACCTCTCCAGCCATTATGCAGGTCTTGGAAATGCATCGTCTAGGTGCGGAGCTCTGCCTCATTGATCCAGAGGAGCTCACCGAGGAGCGTCTCCTGCGTGCTCGCAAGGACTAGGAAGGGACCAGCTGATACTTGGCCTTCCTGAAATAATTTGATTTCATGAATCGTGTGAACCGTACCTCTTATGTTAATAGGACTTGGTTTATTTTAAATTGGAATATTCGTGGTATTAATGCTGCTGAAAAATGGCCTCTGGTTTTGAACAAAATTGAAGAAAGTTCAGCTTCAATTATCTGTCACCAGGAAACCAAAAAGGAGGATTTTGACCTGAACTTCATCAAAAAATTTGCACCTCGGCGTTTTGATAAATATGCCTTCGTTCCATCTGAGGGTGCGTCCGGAGGGCTCATTGTAATTTGGGCTAGCAATGCCTTCACAGGCCGTGTGATCTTGCAAGAAAGTTTCAGGCTTGTGATCCAGTTTCAGAGTACTCTATCTCCTGATCAGTTTACGCTTGTCAATATTTATGGTCCATGTGAAGGGATAGCCAGAGAGAATTTTATTGCGTGCTTATTTCATCTTGATATTCCTGTTGATTCTCACTGGTTACTTCTTGGTGACTTCAACTTTTATCGCTTTTCTGATAATCGTAACCGTGATGGACCAAACATTGAGGATATGGCGATCTTCAATGAAGTTATAAGTTATTTGGGTCTTATTGAATTGCCGATTAAGGGTCGTGCTTTCACTTGGAGCAATATGCAGTCAGAGCCTCTCCTCGAGCAAATTGACTAGTTTTTCACTTCTACTTCTTGGACGCTTACCTATCCAAACACGATGGTGAACCCTTTAGCAAGATCAACCTCGGATCATGTGCCATGTGTGGTTGCTGTCGGAACATGTATTCCAAAAGCCCAAGTTTTTCGCTTCGAGAACCATTGGGTCTCTATGCCTGGTTTTATAGATGTGGTCCGCAGAATTTGGGATATTCACTGTCATGGTGATAGCGCCAAATGCATATCTTCCAAACTCAAGCTGCTAAGCAAAGCCTTGAAAAACTGGAGCACAAGCATTTCTGTAATTTCCAAGCTGGCTGAAAACTGTAACTCCATTATTTTTATGCTCGACGAGTTTGAGGAACAGAGACCGCTACACATAAGTGAATGGAACTTCAGAAATATTGTAAAGGATCGGCTGCAACATCTTTTGAACTGTAAAAGAGTATATTGGAAGAAACGATGCACCGCACGTTGGGCGAAATTCGGAAATGAGAATACAAAATATTTTCACTCCATGGCAACCATCAGATATAGAAGAAACACAATTGCATCTCTCTCTCGCGAGGATGGTTCTGTGGCGGTGGAACATCACGAGAAAGCTGGAATTCTTTGGCAAGTGTACAGGGACAGACTCGGTTGCTCTTCGCCTATTGATAGCAACTTTGATTTTCATAGATACTTGCAACCGGCTGCTGACCTTGCTTTCCTTGCTGATCCATTCTCGACGGAGGAAATTGATAAAGTGGTCTTGGCTCTCCCTTCCGATAAGGCTCCCGGACCGGATGGCTATTCGGGTCTCTTCATCAAAACTTGCTGGAACATCATTCGTTTTGATTTCTACAGGTTATGTGATGAATTTTGGCAAGGTACGGTTAATCTCTAGAGCATAAACGATGCCTTCATCACTCTTATTCCAAAAGTCAATGCTCCTGAGAATGCCAGCGATTATCATCCAATTTCTTTGCTCAACATCTCAATGAAAATATTGACTAAGCTCCTTGACAATAGAATTCAACTTCAAATTCTGAAGCTTGTTCATGTTAACCAGTATGGCTTCCTGAAAAACAGAAGTATTCAGGACTGTGTTGCATGGGCGTATGAGTATATTCACCTGTGTAAACAATCTCGCAGGAAGTGGTAATTCTAAAGCTAGATTTCGCCAAGGCGTTTGACACCATAGAGCATGAAGCGATAATTAAAATTCTTCAGGCTTGGGGATTTCCTTCTCGTTGGATTGGATGGGTTAAAGCTATTTTTGCAACTGGTTCCTCTTCAGTTCTGTTAAATGGAGTACCCGGGAAGATATTTCCCTGTAGGAGAGGTGTTCGCCAAGGCGATCCTTTTTCTCCTACACTGTTTGTAGCAGGAGCTGATCTCTTACAGACCATGGTCAATCAGCTTGCAAATTCTGGAGTCTTACTGCCACCTCTTCCGATACCGAACACTGACTTTCCGATTGTGCAATACGCGGACGATACACTCCTTATACTTCAAGCTTACCCTGTCCAGCACCTTGCTCTGAAAAATCTGTTGTCGGCTTTTTCTGTAGCTACTGGTCTTAAGGTTAACTATGACAAATCCTGCTTAATGCCAATCAATATCGATGCACAACGTCTGGTTCAACTTGCAAATTCATTTGGATGTGCAACTGGAGCACTTCCCTTTGCCTACTTAGGACTGCCGCTTGGTACCAAAAGGCCAACAGTTCATGATCTTACTCCTGTATCGGACCAACTCGAAAGAAGGCTAAATGCGAGTGCTCGGTTTTTGGATTATGGCGGGCGATTATAGCTGGTTAACTCGATCCTTTCTTCTCTGCCTAATCACTACCTCTCCTCGCTCAAAATTCATAAATCGATCATCAAGATTGCTGACCGCACTCCCGACATTGCTTGTGGGCTAAAGGAGAAGATGTCAACACTACCAACTCGCTGGCGGCTTGGCCCCTAGTGTGCAGACCCAAGAGACATGGAGGTTTAGGGATTATGAACTTTGAAATTCAAAACAAACCTTTGCTCATGAAGCAGCTGCACAAGTTCTACTCTAAGAAAGACATCCCCTGGGTTAAATTAGTCTGGACACTTTATGCTCCAGGAGAAGCCCCTCATGCTCAATCTCGGCGTGTATCATTCTGGTGGAGAGATGTTTGCAGCTTCATGGAAAGCTACAGAAGTATTAGTTCCTGCAAGGTTGGAAGTGGTGATTCCATCTTGTTGTGGAAAGACTTCTGGCATGATGGTGGGCTCCTTATTGACAAGTACCCAAGATTATTCTCCTACTCTTTAAATGAAGATACTACAATCATGAATATCGCCAACTGCCTAGACCTCTTCTCGCTGTTTGCGCTGCCGCTCTCTGTCAAAGCTCATGAAGAACTCCTGGAAATCAGGGATATTCTTCAAGGAATAAATATTGATCCTAATGAAGCTGACAGCAGAACTTTCCCTTGGGGGAACTCATGTTTTACCGCTGCCAGTTTTTATAAGTTTACGTTTGGAGCCTTCCCTATTGATCAGTCACTCGCTCAAATTTGGAAATCCAAGGCGTTGCCAAAACTGAAGGTGTTTCTCTGGCTGCTGATCTTGGATCGGTTAAACACCAAGGACTTGATGAAACGTAAACACTGGAATTTCGAGGGGGTCCGAATTGTGTCCTCTGTCAGAGACAGGTCCTTGAGGATCATGACCACTTATTCTTTGAATGTCCCTTTGCGGTGAGCTGCTGGGATAAGATTCAGATTCAGTGGGACTGCACACTTCAGATTAATCAGAGATTAGAGAGGGCAAAACAAAGCTTTAGTGGTCCTTGTTTTGTGGAGGTCATTGCTTGCGCTCTCTGGAATATTTGGAAGGAGAGAAACGACTTCATCTTCAAACTACAAAACCCCTCCGCAACTAGGTGGAAGATCAAGTTTCAAAGTGATACGCTGCTTCATCAGTACAGGGTGAAGAACTCTGGAGTCCAGCCTTTGATTGATTGGGTCCTTTCATGTTTCTCTTGAGATGTTACCAACCTACATCTTGTGCCCTCATTTTTCCCACCTTGAGGATTTTTGACCATGTAATTTTGTGTGTTACCCATCTATAAATATTCACCACATTTAATAGAAAATTTTACACCGTAGGGGTTTTCCCCTACGTTAACATGATAAAAAAAACAATTACTCAAAAGGCTGACGTATATGCAAGGCTGAATCAACCCAAAACCCATATTCCACTTAACGAACATGGCCAACCGATTGGGCCAAAGGCTACTGAATTTGCCAATTTCATTGGTACTTTGGTGAGGAAGCATATACCACCTGGACAGCTAGATTGGAGAGATGTTGAGGAAGAGAAGAAGTTGATAGTGTGGAAGAATTTAAAGGTATACATGGACAGCTAGATAACTTACATGCTCTTGTTTAATGCCATCTCACTAACTGAGATTTGTTCTCATTTTAATAGGAATTTTACGAGGTGGACACAGCCGCTTTGAGATTTGTTATCAACACTTCACACACAAAATGGAAAGAGTGGAAGGGAGATTTGAAGAAGTCAAAATTTGATCCTCAATTGACTGATGAAGAACTTATGACAAGACGTGACGAAAGAATTAGTATAACTGATTGGCAGACCCTTATTAGTCATTGGAGATCTCCGCTATTTGAAGTAAGTCATTCTTGCAATATCTATATTCATGTACATTGATCTGTCTGGTTGGCTTCGTTCCACTGTTTGACTTTTCCTTTCTTTTGCAAGCTCGCAGTGCTATCGCCAAAAAGAATCGTATGAATGCAGTGCCTCATACATCCAGTAGCAAGAGTCACGCCATTGTAGCCGATGAAATGGTAAAAAAATAGGATTGTGCCAATGCAGTGCCTCATATATCCATTATCATGCAAGGACTGATTGTAAAACGTCAAAATGATTGTAGGCTGAGGAGCTTGGGCGCAAGCCTCGAAGAGATGAAGTTTATATCAAAACACATACTAAGTCGGAAGGGGATTATGTGCCGCAGGCAGCGGCAACAATTGTAAGTATTTTTTGTCATGTCTTTTCTAGCTCCGGTTATTTTTTTGTCACTGGAATTCACATAACAACTATCTTCAATACGTTTTGCAGAAAAATCTCATAGACAAAGCTGAAAAACACCCTGAGCTGAAGGAAAAAAGCATCCATGAGGGTGATCTATTTACTCATGTATGTGGAATGAAGGAGCCCAGGGGTTGTGTCCGTGTGCTAGGTCAAAGTGTATCACCTCAAGATCTCCACACACCAGGTACACGTGGTAAAGTGAGCACAAGGGTTCTAGTTGAAATGGAGGGACGTCGACAGGCTAAAACTCGTATGAACATGATGGAGGTGCAGATGCAACAGTTGCAGGAAGAAATAAAGAAAATGAAAGAAATGATGACAGGTAGACATGAGGGGCATAATCTGGAGCTCCTAGCTCGCATCATGGTTCTTATTCTCGTCAGGACACCAACAATGAGCACAACAGTGATGAAGACGACGATCTCCAAGAAGAAGATGGTGATGGTGTCTACATTCAGAGAAGAGTTCTTGGAACTGCTCCTTTAACTGATCCTGCAAGAAGCTCCTCAACAACCCACCTAGATGAAAGCCTCGTAATATTTTCATCCCTTACATCTTGCAATGCAAACTGGTTCTTGCCACTGTTGTTTCCATGTTTCTAAAATAATGTTGCAACGGTTGTTCCCATTTTCAGCTTGGTACGGATGTGTTGCTCTATGCATGGACTGGTCCTAAAACTCCGGTTGCGAAGGCAACAATTATCTCAGTTGATCCTGACACTATTGTGGGAAGGGATCCCCTTGGACCACAAACCTATGAGGTTATTGTCAATGTTTCACTCAAAAAGGATGTTGTACTGCCTTATCAGTATGATGGTTTACGCTATATGAGTGATGCTGTCAAAATGTCCATTGCATAGCCATCCACCAAGGTAATCACCAAGAATGTGTGTTCTGTCCATGTAGCTTATACTTGTTAATTTGATGTGAGATGATGACTCCTGGTCATTTTGCTAGATGAAGCCCTACAGACCAGGGACGACTTCCTCAAACCGCCACTGAGATGACCCTGAGGTAGTTTGTACCACTAACTACAGGTACTTCATTGCTTCTTCATGATAATACCAAATAATGATGCTTCTGCATGAAAGTTCAACTCACTGAGATGCTACAAATCTGTTATGCTAGTATAGTAATGTATACTTGCTTCCCTTTGTAGGAGAGACACTCTAGAGGAGGAAGAACCTGAAGCTGGCGACTTGCAACTTGCTATTTAGTGTTTTGTAGCTATCCTTTTGTAAACCATCATGGCACTTGGACATGTCTTTGTCAAAACCTATCTGATGTTGTAATGGCAACCATGTTATGTACTTGTGGATGCTAAACTTGTTGAATCTATATTGTTGGATGTCATGTTATTGCAACTTGCTGAATCTATGTTGCAACTAATTATTGAATTTATATCCGTTGGATGTCATTTTATTGCCATATGTTAATTAAGGTGGATGCTAAATAATATTTAATCCTGGAAAACAAGATGTCGACTGACTGTTGGTCGGCAAAACAAGCACGTCCACCAGTCGGTCGGGAAATGTGGGTGGCTAGGCTGACGAAACGTCGGTCGGGAAAAGTAAATCCTGTCCAACGGTCGGTCGGCATAAAATGTCGGTCGGCAGAGAAAAGTCGGTAGGGGAAGAAAACGTCGGTCGGGAATCTGTTTGGAACGCCATCCAACTGTCGGTCGGCAAATATTTGTCGGTCGGGAAAGGGTTTTCCCGACTGGACTTACGGTGACCGACAAGGTCGGTCGGCAATACTGATCCCCGACCGACTTTCTGTCGGCAGAAGCAGTTTTCCCTACCGATTTTAGGGTAGGCAATGTGGTGTCGTGGTGTAGTGAACCCAGCACGGGCAAAAATATGTTGAGTGTGGACGAGAAGGGAGAGAATATGTTTATTTGATTTGGAATTTTTCTATAACGTGTTTTCAATAAAATCGTGTGTTCTATAAGCTGGGTGTATATTCCAAAATAGAATATCTTGACAAACAATCATTTAAGTATGTGATCATCTGCCGTTCTTGAGTTAGACATGCATGGACTGTTGACAAATAACATGAAGGCATAAGAGTCTAACAAGGTTAGTGCACTATATCGTACTAGGCATAGGAGCTTTATAGCCGGGCATGACATCAAATTAGAGAGTACTGTGAGAGGTGATGTGTGCAAAAGAAAATAAATTGATACAATGCTAGACTATCACCTCTTTGTACCGTTTCAAATTCATCCGCGTCCGGGCGTTTGTGTTGCATATCTTGAACCACTGAACGATCGTGCCACCTTATTTGCATTAAAATTTATCCTTAATTGTTGTTGACACATGCTTAGTTCTTCTCACTTCCATTCCGTCTCAACGAACCAACACAAAAGCCTTATTGCTTGTTGCTCGAGAAAGGCGAGAGGGTGGTATACTGGACGACTCTAGGATGGTATCGCGGTTACTAGAGGAGTAAAACATGGTAGAATAGATAACTTGACAGAGTAGGACAGAGATCAGCATGGTGGTTGTGAGAGTGGGATGAGGCATTATTATAATTCTGGTTATTCGTCGGTCATTCCTGGCACCTCCTATGTCTAGCCCTATCAAGTGTAAATCCCTAATGTGCAAAGACAAACGAGGTACCACATGTAATATGATTGACTAATTCCAACACAGAGTAGTAAGATGAGGAACAAGTTATTCAAGCGACTCCTTATAAAAGGCATGCAATCGTTGTTCTCAGTTTGGTCAATAGCAAAGAACTCATTAGTTATGAGCTTCGTACTCAGGTAGGTTAGAGCCTATGGGAGCTTTAAACGAGCAATGAATTATTAGTTTGTTTCTCCTCAAGTAAATGAGAGGCTATGGGCCTGTTTGATTTACACGATTTCACAGGAAAACTACACAAGATATTACTTCCTATAAATATTAGCACCGTAGAGCCGTTTGGAATGCGTGAATTGGGCGTAGGAGAAGTACAGGAAACTTCCCTTTGTGTGACTGCTTTCACACGAAAACATTGGCGTGGGGCTCTTTTCCATTCTTGTTGAAGAGGAACGAGGCAAATGAAGTTATATATGTTTTAAGCAAAGTGAGGCACAAGAGATGGCGTGTTTATCCTAAGAAATCTAATTCCTATGTTTTGCTTTCCTGCTTCCAAACGGAGTAGTGCAACATTTACCTTCGTTTTGCATTCTTCTGTTTTACACATGCAATCATTTCCAATTCCTGTGTTCCCAACATGGCCTATATATAAGAGTTTCCCAATTACCCTACACATAATTTGGATACCCTAAAGAGGATTTGTGTACTCGGAATTTTCTACTTTTAGAGCATACCCAAAACCGGATAACCATATTTTGTCTGTGTATGCACTACCAATGGCAGAGCTTGAAAGCTGGGGAGGAGGGAACGGCGTTCCATGGGTTACAATAAGCTGGTCAATCGATCATTCGGACATTGTTCGACAAATCGAGCGAGTTTTCTCGCAAAACGGTGGACGCAAATTGGCGTCAGGAAATATCGCACGGGTACAGGCGAGCTCGAGCGCGGCGGAAGATTAATGGAACCTGAAGATTGTACGAACATGTAAAAAACAATATGATCTTGTTGTTTTATGTTGATCCAAATTCGTATATACTGATAAAGGCCAACTTATGACGAGCAGAGTGGAGTGCCCCCATCATGGTCGCAGGCCCGTCCGGGGTGCATGAAGGGGGGTGCAGGGGGCGGCAGCCCCCCGCGGTACGGTACGGATCGTTTCCGAGTTAGACTGCAGCTGATTTAGGGTTTTGCACCACTATAAATACATCTTGTAAGCCGCCGGTCGGGGTAAGCCATACATTGTAAACCCGCGGCGTTTGTAACCTCACCCGATATAGTGAAGTATTGTTGGCTGGCGCTCGTGATTTTTTCTCCTCCATTGTTGGAGGGATTTTCCACGTTAAATCTCGTGTCCCCGTTGGTTTGATCTTTCCGCTACTTCATTGTTTTGTTGCTATTATAACAGATCTTAGGCTAGCAGGACAAGACTAGGGATCTTTTACTTGTTGCGAAAGGCTTAGATTTAGAAGATCAAACTCGAAGCGGAGTAGCAACAGTAGAACACAAAATCTCTCACCAGATTCAGATAACAAGGTGCTCACAAAAAAGAAGCGAGATCTGAACCAACTAACCTATCACGAAAATCGAACTTTTGCTAGAATAGTAGAGTCGAACTTGTGCTGGACACGTCCATGGTCACCGCGAACGGCACGGCCTCTCCTCGGTTCAGGGTCTACTACGCGGTCGTGTCCAGGGCGACGGTGGAGTCCGGTATTTGGACAGCATGGTCCACGCCGAGGACGAGGAGATCGAATCCATAGCCAGGCTGCTGGACGAGCAGGCGCCGGCGCGCCGTCGCACTCGCGTCTGCACTCGAGGCGACCTCATGGCTCCCCCGTGATGTCTCTTGCCGGCCTTTCCTAAAGCGCGGTTCAAATTTACTGAGAATCTTGGAAAACAGGTCCTCTGCACTTTTCAAACTAGACCAACTTCGCCCATGGCCTTTCACAGTCCACGAAACCAAAGCCGTCCCATTTTGCGAAGAGCGTCCGCGAATAGCGAGGCTTCTTCCGCACACAATGGCAGGATCTCCTTCCTTTTCTCACTACTTAGAGCGTTTAAGAATCTAGTATACTAATTTGCTACAGAATTAGCGCGGCACACGTGGTGACGACCGGCTAGCTCGGCGTCACGGAAGAGCCCGTCGAACGAGTAGAGACGAAGAGACCGCGTGTAGCGGGGATGGAGCGCGGTGGCGTTGGCACAAGAGTGGCCACGGACAGGGCACTATTTAGCTTGTCAGGCACAGTCCAGCTGCAGTTTGCATCAACTTTCAGTCGTTGATCTCCTCTGTAGCGTTTATTCGCTATGGCTTGCTAGCTGCCATTCGACGTATCGTAAGAATGTCGGTGGAATTGTACATGGATAAGTTTTTTTATGTTGAATAAATGTACATGGATAAGTGTCAAAGTGGTGATTTTTTGTTTTTCGATCAGAGTAGTCCCTAATCCCCACTGGCTACAGTTTTTTACATTGGAGTCCCATGGATTTTGTTTATATTCTAGTAATGAAGCAAACAAAAATAAATCCTCTGTGCATCATATTGAAGCAATCCGTAATTATGTATTATGGAAGTCCTACGTGCTGCCCTCCTGAAGAATCGACCGACCACACCACATTTTTCTCTCACCCGTCTTATTTGAATTGCCCCTCACGCGGATCAACCTATTTTGGCCTCCATTTTATCCTATCCAATCGGCACAAAACCTTCTTGTCGGTATCAAGAGATGACTTGCAAGTGTGGTGTACATGATGACTCGATTGTGAGGGTGCGTCAGCTAAACGAAAAATATGGCTAATGGGCAAAAGCTAACGTGGAAGAGTAGAAACTATAATTGTGGTGGTTAATCAAAACCAATGGGGGCGTGATGTAATTCTAGTTATCCAATGGTAGTTCCTGGTGCCTACTATGCCTAGATTCTCAAATATAAGTCCCTGTTGTGCAAAGACAAACCAGATAATGCACATAATAAGATCTCACAGCTCCAATATAGAGAAGTAGGAAAGTGAATAAGCTATTCATCTTCAGCTTAGGGAGGGATCCTCCTTATAAAATAGTTGGGTGGTAGGTAGTGACATTAAGTCAGATGTTTTTATTCAATAGCTAAGAATTCATTGGTTATGATCTTGGTCCTTTTGTAGTTCCAAGCATATGAGAGGTTTAAACATACAACGAGTCTATTGAGCTTGTTTCTCTTTGGATAGTTTCTTGAAGTTCATAAACAAAGCACATCAAGTAACGGTCCGTCCTAAACGAAAAAATGTGTCAAGTGGAACAAATTTGACCTAGTTGTAACCATCTTCCAACGGGAATGTTTCTAGTCTTTTAATTAAATCGGTCATAAGTTTACTTGATCCGGAATGTCTTCTGATTCGCGAGAAATTATTATGCTATATATGTCAAGCCCATGTTAATACTGCAATCCAGGTTCAACTGCAGGAAATATTCTCTTCCTCTACATTGTTTAGACTCGACAAACTGTTCTTGTCACCACCGCCATGACGACATTTCACGGTCCACCAAAACCAAAACTATCCCATTTTCATGAAGAGCATACATACCCAAACATTAAATCATCCATGCACCACAGACAAGGGAGCTCGGCACACGACGTCGACGGAGCAGTCTGCCACGAGCAGCATGATCGGACCATTCACGATGAAATTAAACACGGCGATGCGTGAGCATGGGTGTGTGTGTGTGCACCCTACGCCCTAGTTTTATGTGAACGGCAATACCATGGTGCGGGAATGGCGCGCGGTGGCGTCGGGGCAAGATGAGTGGCAACGGACAGGGCGCTAGATAGATGGAGGGCCAATTTTCCTGGGCATGCACAGTCCACCTGCAATTTGCATCAACTTTCAGTCGTTGATCTCTGTAGCTCTCTACCTTGATGCCTGCCGCTCAGAGTGACGGCCACCGCCTAACTGAAGTTTATTTTACATTGGAATTGTACATGGATAGGTAGGTGTGTGATGTGTCATAGTAGTGATCTTTGGGTCCGAGTTGTCACCGCATAACTGACGCTTTTTTACATTAGAGTCGACTTGATTTTGTTTATACATTATCTATACTACTATTAAAAGAGCAAACTTGTGTTGATACATTGAATCTGAACCCTTCAATATTTGGTCAACGGTCCAGATCGCTCCAATGTTTGACAACTCAACACAATCCATTTTTGCCCGTTTTACCCTCCCACCAAATCACATAATACTGCTAATGTCATCGTACCGGTTCGTTTTATTTCGTTTCGTGATAATTACAAGATTTGACACCGCTAAAAGAAATAAACGCAAGCGATGCTAAGATCCCGTCCCCGAACCAGGCCGCTACCCTGCTGATGCGCTATGGATGCACTGCCAGGTCGCCGCCCTTATCGCCTAACGTCGCTACCCTGGTCACTGCGCCGACCTGGCCACTACGACGCCCCATCAAGTGGGGAAATCTACGATAACCCCCCCCCCCCCCCCCCCCCCCACGTGGCTTAAATATCGCCCACATGCCCCTTTCCTGAGCCAATGACATGTGGGGTTTTAAATGACCGGGGGTTATTATCAATTGCCCCGGTCGCCGCCCTTATCGCCTAACGTCGCTACCCTGGTCACTGCGCCGACCTGGCCACTACGACGCCCCATCAAGTTTGTCGCGCGAGCCTATCCCTGCCTGCTGCGCTCTGCTCGGAAGCCGCTTCAAGGCCCCTGGGTCCTCGTCGCCGTCGCCACATACTCCTATCCTGCTGTGCTGCACTCGGCGGCCGCCGCAAGCCCCTGCCCGGAGCTGGAGTCGAGTTCTTCGATCCCGGAGGATTCTCCGTAGCTGGAGCTTGGATGAGCTGCGGCAACGGAAGAGGAGCGGCAACTACAAGCCGGTGGCCAGTAGCGAGGCGACGCCCTGGATGCCAGTTTGCTCTTCAGTTTCCTTTTTCCAATTCGAGTTGCTTCATTTTCCCCTATCTCCTTTGTTTGAGATCCATCTGTGCTGCAAGATCCGATTTTGTTGGTTTTTGTGATGTTCATGGTACAGATACTCACGTTGCCATATGATATCTACATCCCAATTGTTTTGAGACAGGTATACATTGTATCTCTACTCCCGTGTATTGAAGTCGTGGATTATGCCTCCAGGGTCATGGGCTTCCTAGATATCATAGATCCTACTCTGGACATAGTTTTGAGTAGTATTTTTTTCACTCTGAATTTACGAGCATAAGTTCTGACAGACTTGGTTCGCTGTTGCACTGCCTTTTCAATACGCCCCGTTAGCAGAAATCGTTTTATATCATCTACATCAAGGACAGTTGAATCATTTATTTTGTTATTTTTTCTGGGATGGTAAGATGCTCGAATTACTTGATGGTATGTAGCAGAAAAGGAGGAAATCTCTTTGGTGGAGTGTGCTGATGTTTCCTTAACTTTTCCAGTTTTAACTAAGCAAACACTTCCTAAAATTGTAGTTCAATCTATTTTCATGTTTCTGTGCAGTTGCCTTAGCAAGAATAAAAATCCCTTCAAAAGTCTATTGTCATGCGCATAGCACAAGCAAACTCAACTGAAGAGTTTGCTGGCGTGGCTAAGTTCAGTAAACTGAAGATGTATGGCCTAAATGAGCCCCCCTACAGTGCAGAGCAATAGGTTGAGTGAACGCCTTGACGCCCTGACAAAGACAGGTCATTCTTTGATAAGCGCATGCATTATAGAATGGGGATTTCCAGTATTTTTCTTTGCAAAAGATTTTGCAAATCTTCAAAAAGAATTGCTAATTTGATGGAAAAATGTAAAGTTTAAGTACAATGTTGGATCATAGAGAAAAAGAGGAACATTATCAAACACATAGTAGTAGGATATATGGAGAGAGTTAACTTTATGCAAAAGATGTCAAGATAACATCATGTACAACTTATGGGATAGGAATTAATTAAAGAAAAATGCAGAATATACTGTTGTCCTGCTTGTAATCACATTTTCTGAAAAATCTAGCATACACACATTTAACTGGCTTAGGTTCAGTAAGAATCTTGTCAGTTAATTCAACTAATCATGTCACTATTTCATAGCCTAGAGAAGTGAAAAGAAAAGCAAACGGCGACTTCTGTTGCATGCCAGTGCAAGTCTATATATTGCTGATTAATGTAGTTTTGTAGTTTAAACTGAGAAAGATTGTTTTGAGCTGCTGGTTGATGGAGTTTAACTTCTCTACTGGTCGTACAAAATTACTACAGGTTGATCTCTTACTCTTGAATTCTTTTTACAGCAGAATATATTCCATCGGAATCTGATTCTAAGGATTATTTCCTATCAAGGCAATGCCATCTTACAGAAGGACAGATGGAGGAAATCAATGTGATTGTCATTAAATTTCAACCTGAAATCCCTATACTTGTGATAATGATGGAGAAGAGCAATGTGACAGACTACCTAATCTGGTACGTCAGGTTTGAATTCTCCAGGAACTGCTAAGTTGCATGTGGTTATGTACAGCTCTCTTGTTCTCTTTATTTTTATATATACTGTTAATTGTAAAGAACTCCTAGAAGATACTTAGGGAACAATTAAACACCATTTTCATTAATGAATCAACAACATCTATGTCTTTCTTTACAGCTGAGATCTTGTGTATTTCAGAACATTATGTACGGCTGGCATCTTGTGCTTTTTTGGAAGAAATAATGGGAAAGGGTGAACCAGGGTAGGGTTATACGAGTATACAGTTAATAATTGTGAAAACGTGTGTTGTACGTACATTTCAACTAGTAGTTCTAAAGCACACAAAATAAATCCTATGTGTATCATTTTGAAGCCACCTGTCTCATAGAAATCCTGCGTGTTGCCCCTCCTGAAGAATCAACCGACCACGTCACATTTTTCTCTCACCCCTCTTATTTGGATTGAACAACCTCTCTTGGCCTCCATTTTATCTTATACAAGCGGCACAGAACCTCCTTATTGGATTCGAGAGATGACTTGCGAGTGTGGTGTACATGATGACTTGATCGTGAGGGGGCGTTGGCTAGAGGAGAAATGAGACAAATGGGTAAGAGCTAATGTGGAAGAGTCAGAGTCAGATCTGTGGTGGTTAATCAAAACCAATGGGTACATGTTGTAATTCTAGTTATTCATTGGTCGTTCCTGATGCCTACTATGCCAAGATTGTCAAATATAATTCCCTAGTGTGCAAAGACAATAAGATCTGATAGTTCCAATATAGAGAAGTGAGAAAAGGAATAAGCTATTCATCTTCATCTAAGGGAGGGATCCTCCTTATAAAATACTCCGTAGTTGGGTGGTAGGTAGTGACATTAAGTCACGTGTTGAGCTTGGTCCTTGGTAGTTCAGAGCTTATGAGAGATTTAAACATACAGTTAGTTTCTTGAGCTTGTTTCTCTTCAGGTCGTTTCATGAACACACCTTGCATAACCTACATGAGTAGGCTAGCTCTGCCATGAGAAAATTGCAAAAAACCACCACAATTGGTGGTTAAGCTACAAAAGACCACCGGTTTCCAACGAAATCGTAAATCGCCACCACTATTCGTTGACACGTTACAAAAAACCACCACTTTTTGCTGGGACCTCGTCTTAGTCAATTTGACGCTGTTTCTGACCAGTGGGCCCACTGTCAGACATGACGTGGCATATGACTGATGCCGCGCCGTTAACGGCCGTTTGTGCGCGCGTGTACAGGTCGAACGACCGGGTTGACTCGCCGCTCTGTCCTCACTCCCTCTCTCTCCCGTGCTAGAGACACGGATCCCGCGAGTCCCGGCGATGGCGACGGCGGCAGCGGCGCAACCGGCGGTGGAGAGGAGAGAGATGGAGTCGCGGGTGCTGGCGGCGCAACCGGCGGCGGAGTCGCGGGTCATGGCGGCTGCTCGAACCCGGTCCAGAGCTTCCTCACATAGGACTGGGTCTGGTGCGGCAGATCGAACCCGGCCGCGGCGAGTCCAGAGCTGTTCCCGGCGGCGGAGGCGTTGCTGCCGGCCAAGGATTCGCTAGGTGGAGCAGAGTAAGCTCGATTTCCTTCCCCATTTAGGTCGAATTCCTTCCCCTTTTAGCTCGATTTCTAGGGTTTCAGATTCTGAATCACATTTTTCTTGCGTAGGATGTTAGAAGATGATGAAAGCTTGCAGTATCTGTATACCCAACAGAGCCAGAATAATTGTAGGGAGATTGTTAATGTTGAAGATTGGGAGAGGAAGCAAAAGGGGAAGGAAATTTGTGCAGAATTTTCAGCGGAAGAACGTAGTGAAGATGAATTTGATGATGAATCTGATGATGAGACCGGGATTTATGACTCTGAAGATCTTGAATTGGGCACGAGAAATGTTGATTTTAAGAGGAAAAGAAAAGGTGAGGAAGAGGACATATTTTGCGACTCTGACGAACCTGTTGATGATATCAACAGCGACAGTGACTGCATGTTTGTTTCTGAGCAAGGGCCTGAGGCACAACCTGTTAAGAAGGTGAAGAAAGTGAAGAAAAAGGGAGGGAAGGGGCCGACAGACAGGGCTCACTGCAGCCAAGTGAGCACTACACCTGCAGATTTTGTGCCATCTTCTGATGACGACACTTTTGGTGATTTTGTTGATGATGGAACCGAAGTTATGTCTTGGGTGTTGCCTACTAGAGGAAGGAAAAGCATGGCAAAGAAGCTGAAGGAAAGAAAGTGGTATGTTGAGAGCAGGCTACAGCCCGAAGACCAGTTTTGTTTGCAACTGTGTTTCTCTGATGTGTATCAGTTTAGGCTTGCAGTGCATAACTTTCACATCCAACAGCTGAGGAACTACAAGCTTCATCGAAATTGCCATGATAGGGTTATTGTGAAGTGCGTCTTTAAACCTGATGATGACAGCGACCCGGAGGCACAAGCTGTTAAGAAGGCGAAGGAAGTGAACAAGTGTCCTTTTTAATGGTAGCTTCAGAAATCAAAGGAGAGAAAACTTTCTGTCTTAGGAAGATGCACTTGGAACACACATGTCAAACTTTAGGAGATAACTGCAAGGTAACAGAAAAATGGGTTGCCAAGGTTAGTGAGCAGGCTTTCAGAATTGATCCAGGGACTGGAGTTGGCTCTGTGATTGACACAACAAAGGAAAAATTTGGAGTTGAGGTGCCAAAGGTAATGGCATGTAGGGCTAGGCAGAAAGCTTTGTCGGCTGTTTTGGGTGATCAAGTGAAGCAATATACGAGATTACTTACAGGCAGTGATTGACTCAAATCCCGGTAGTCGTTGCATTGTGACTACCAAGATGCTAGCAGAACATCCAACTCAAAACCCCACGTTCCATGGGCTGTTTATGTGTCTTAATGCATGCAAAGAAAGTTTCCTAAATGGATGTAGACCATTTATTGGTAAGCTCGGCTAATTTTGTATCCATGGGTTGTGAATGTGTCTTAATGCACTCTATTTATAATATGTTTGCAAAATTGCAGGACTTGATGGCTGCTTCATTAAGCTGACAACTGGCCAGCAGATTCTAGCAGCCACGGGAAGGGATGGCAACAACAACATTTACCCAATTGCTTTTGGACTGGTTGAGAAGGAGGATACTGCTAATTGGTGCTGGTTCCTAACCCAATTGAAGTATGCTCTCGATGGAGAGGAAGGGAAGTTTGGCAAATATACAATAATTTCGGATAGACAGAAGGTAAAAATCGTGTCCTAGTTCTCATTCTTGTTTGACATTGCAGTCTAATGTATCATATGGTGCTACTCTGTAGTATTAGTTCCTAGTTGTCCTAATATAATTTTTATCATGGTAAATAGGGCTTGCTGAATGCTATCAATCAAGTATTCCCCAATTGTTATCAAAGATTCTGCCTGAGACATATGTATGCCAACTTCCAAATTGCTGGCTTTAGAGGGGAAGAACTAAAAAATACATGGATGCAACAGCTTATTCATACACCAAAAATGGATTCGATGTAGCAATGCAAAACATGAAAGAGGAGTGTGAGCTAGCATGGCAGTGGTTTAGTGACATTCCTGTATCTTGTTGGGCAAGGCATGCCATGGATTACAACTGCAAAACTGATTTGGTTGTCAACAATCTTAGTGAAGTTTTTAACAGGATGATACTAGATGTGAGAGGAAAACCAGTCAGAACAATGTTTGTTGGCATAACAACAAAACTTATGACTAGATTTGATGGAAAAAGAACAAAGGCAGACAATGCAAGGTGGGAAATCACCCCCACCTTCTCTGAAATATTGGAACAATCCAAGAAGTACTCCAAATTATACAAATCTGCCAGATCTGTTGGTAGTTTGTGGCAAGTTAGCGGAGGGGTGGACAAATCATATGATGTGGACTTGGATAAAAGAACATGTGGGTGCAAAAGATGGGACCTTAGTGGCATTCCATGCAATCATGTCGTGTCTGCCATCTACAAATCCTTCCAACAACCTGAGGATTTTGTGCATGAGTGTTTCAAGAAGCTAATGTACATGGAGGCTTACAATCCTGTAATTTACCCTGTACCTGGTGAAGACTGTTGGACAAAAACTGACACACCAGATATCGAGGCACCCGAGTTTAGAACGGATAAAAGAAGAAGACAGACAAAAAGAAAGAAGGGAAAGTTTGAGGTGCCTGCCCCAAAGCAAACTTCAAGAATGGGTTCAATTACTTGTAGCAATTGCAAGTTGTTAGGGCGCAGATACACCAACTGCCCGAGCCAACTGAAGCCAGAGTTGCAGATGAGAAAGAACCAACATCAGGTACAAAATTTGTTGCTCCACTCCATACTACTTCTGCACTAACTTTGTTCCTACTGTTTCTGACTTTATATGCATATTAGTCAACAAGAAATGCAGATGAATCTGCTACTACAATGCCACCTCCACCCCAACCTGCAAGGCAGGCTGCACCTGCTCGACCTGCAACATCTGCTCCACCTGCTCGACCTGCACCTGCAACATCTGCTCCACCTGCTCGACCTGCACCTGCTCCACCTGCTCGAGCTGCACCTGCTCTAGCTCCACCTGCTCGAGCTGCACCTGCAACATCTGCTCCAAAGCCTACAGCAAGAAATGCTGCCAGGGCTGGCTTCATTGCTCCAAGACCTGCTGCAGCGGGAGATACTTCTAGACCAAGAAGGAGTAGAAATCCTACTCGTAAGGTGGCTTCGTACTTCAATGCAAGTGGCATTGACAATATGACTGCTAAGCAAGTGCAAAAGATGCTACCTCCGTGACGTGCCTGATGTGCCGTTGTTCGACGAAAACATGTTGTTTAAGCTACTACCTCCTATTTATCTATGTATTTTGTGTGAACTTCATGTAATGGTGTCTTGAACCTTGTGTAATGTGTATTTTGTGTGAACTTCATGTAATGGTGTCGAGAACCTCCTATTTATCTATGTAATGGTGTCGAGAACCTCCTATTTATCTATGTAATGGTGTCGGGAACCTCCTATTTATCTAATATATTATCTGTTCATGTCACATATATTCTGTCACAAATTATCTGATATATTATCTGGTCATGTCACATATATTATGTCAGAAATTATCTGAAAACAGTAGGACCAAATTCATACACACACAAATTTAAATTAAGTCACACACAACATTTAAATTAAATCACCATAAATACGTACACACATAAATTAAATCGCACACAACATTTCACAAATTATCTGAAATTCATACACACACAACATTTAAATTAAGTCACCACAAATACATAAATGATTCAGTCGCACAAATACATATAGAAATTCAGTTTCGCAATTTCAGTGCTACTACAAGTCACACAAATTCATATAGAAATTCAGTCTCACAATTCCAGTGCTACAAGTTCAGTGCTAACATTGACTAAACATAGAAATATTACAATATTCATTCAGATAGGACATTCTGGACTTTCTTCAACTTTTCTTTGTTCACTTGCACAGCTTTGAAAATATCTGCCATCACGTTTGTCTGCTTCTTCTTTTCTGCTTGCAAATCATCCCTCTCTTTCTCTGCCTTTAACCTGAGCACCTTCTCATCATTCAGCAGCTTCTCGAGATTCAACACTCTTTCTGGAACTTCTTGCACCTTCTTCTCCTTCTCCAATTTCTGAACTTCACACTGCAGAGTGTGTACCATCTTCTCCAGCTCTTCTTTGTCCTTGCCAAGAGTGAAGATTTTGAAAGAAGTCTCTAAAGCTTCCCTCCTTCTTCATCTTTTTCTTCTCCATACTTCTCCCATAGGGCCCAGAGAGCTTTCTTAAGTGTCATAGGCCATTCTTTGTCAATCCAGTCTACTCTCCCACATCTAAAACCATCCTGTTCATTATACATAACATATATGTCAGAAATAGTGTCGAATTTCTAGCTAAATTTCTGTCTACACAAGAACATTGTTATGTATATCCAAATTTCTTGTAGCAAAATATCTAAATTGATAAATGGCAGTCACACAAGAACATCCACAATTTTCTCTCCCTCTGACAAATTTGCAGCTCGAGGTAACAACATAAATGGCAGTCACAGAAGAACATCCACAAATTTCTCTCCCTCTGACAAATTTCGAGTATGACTTACCACACAAGAACATCCAAGGAACCTTCTGCCAGTGTTAGAGCTCTCAAAGGCCACGAATTTCTCCAATATTCCGTGGCAGTCACACCGACGCTGGTCATCTTCAACCTCTCCGCAGAAATCTTCATCGTAGATGGTCAGAGGGCCCTGCAGTAGATCAAATCGAGCCAAATCAGCACGAAGCAAACCTCAAATCGAACAAAATCGACAGATTTGAAGAAATCCTAACCTAACCCTAACCCTAACCATTGCGGACTGACCTCAGGCTCGGAGTCCAAGCTCTCCATACTGGTCTCCCCGTCGTTCCACGAAACCATGGCGGGAGCGGCGGCCTAACGCGGGGGAAGGTGCTCGCCGGTGAAATCGCCGCCGCCGAGAGATAGAGCGAGAGCGAGGATGAGGAAGAGTGAGACAGAGCGGCGAGTCAACCCGGTCGTTCGACCTGTACACGCGCACACAAACGGCCGTTAACGGCGCGACATCAGTCATATGCCACGTCATGTCTGACAGTGGGCCCCACTGGTCAGAAACAGCGTCAAATTGACTAAGACGAGGTCCCATCAAAAAGTGGTGGTTTTTTGTAACGTGTCAACGAATAGTGGTGGCGATTTACGATTTCGTTGGAAACCGGTGGTCTTTTGTAGCTTAACCACCAATTGTGGTGGTTTTTTGCAATTTTCTCCTCTGCCATTGATAGGATGATATGATCTAGGGTCATGGTGAAAACTAGAGTACTACGGGAGGTGGTATTCAAAGGAAAAACAAACATTGGAGTTTCAAAGTGCACAACTATCATCAAGATATGTACAAAAGTGCGGCATGAAGCATGTATTCCTGCCCTATAAGCCTAAAAACACACAAATCTGGAGGCTTTTCTATGCTTACAAGTGTTGAGTTATAGGTGATTTAGGCCTAACAAATGCATTCAGTGGCACTTGAGATTTGAGCATCGTCAAGAGCTTCTATGCGGGCGAATCGGTGGTTCAAGAGGTCTAGGGATGAAGCAGCCATAACCGATCTCCATCAAATGGCACATTATGTAGCGACCGTCCGTGACACAACAAATCTGAAGGCACCTAAAAAATTTGGGCTAAAAAATTGGAGGCACGAGACGTCAATAGGAGGCACGACAGAAGATGACCCCACTTGTGATGGTGGCAAGCCATATGGCTGCCCCCCCAACAACTGAGAGGGAGGGAGGCGCGGCGGTGCTAGTGTGTGGTGACACAACTATGGTGTCACTGTGAACGTCCTTGTTCTTCAAAACAAGGGCGTACTCACCTTATGCTAGCAGGTGTCACAGGACACCGGGTAAAATCCTATTTCCTTGCTATTTTTGGTACTTTTGTATTATGTGAGACCCTTAACTATAGGTGAGAAATCTGAATGTCTCATTCAATGACACCGGGTTGATTTTACTCTGGGTCCGCCCCTGCTTCAAAATATGGTGTTGTAGTAAAAATATGATGTTTAGTGTGCTCAAATTTGAGTGTTTTCCGTATTAAATTTCAATTGAAATATTTTGAATATACTCCGTCTTATTTTGAGGAAAAAACCCTTTTTAGCTGATGTTCTCTTGATTTTTTTAGAGGAATCTGAGTCTGAGGTTCTCTTGAATGAATGATGCATACTTGACATTTGCGGTCGGGGGGATAGGGGATAAGGCTTCATTGTTCCCGGTTCCAGGCCATCATTAGGCCCGCGAAGGTTGCCGCCCGTCGTCCCTAGTTCGTAGCCCGTTTACGTCCGACCCAGGCCAGGCACGACACCACGCGATATCACGCGACGGCCCTAGACACCAAAACCTCCGCCGCCGCTCTTCTCCCCCAGCCGCGTCGCCGCCCCGCCGCCCTCTCGCACCGCCGCCGAGATGGAGGCCCTCCACGAGGAGATGCCCTTCGACCTGGACTTCCACCCCTCCGCCCCCCTCGTCGCCACCTCCCTCATCACCGGCGAGCTCTACCTGTACGCACGGCCAAAACCGACCCCCTCCAGCACCCTGAGTAATTTCCCGCTGCCCCCTCCCGAGGAACTAACTGGCTCTAATTTTCGCTGCCTCTCGCAGGTTCCGCTACGCCGACGGGTTGCAGCCCGAGAGGTAACTCGCGAGAGCCCCTGCTCCTAGTGCTTTGTTTTTTTTGTAGTATGTTGCTGGTTGCTCTGGCTTTATGCTTTGACTGCTTACGGCATTGGATTAGTGTTCATAAGGTTTATCTTCAGCCGCCAATAGGTTTTAGCTTAGGTTTTTACCTCCTTGTCGTTTGGAGCTGTTATTAGAGATTCCATTTGTTGTATGCTAATTGCACGACGTGGATCAGTTCATTTGGTTAATCCAGAAGGGTTAACTCCACTCTGCTCGTTTTCTCTTATAATTAGATTCCTCTGTTCGATTTCGCAATCCATGAGAGTACGTTTATAAAAGCTTGATATGTAAGTGGCCGTGTTGGCATTTGGGTTGATAGGTGTACGTGTGGTCAAATTTTATGTAGCTTACTGATTATGTAACTAATAATGTGTAACTTCTATTAGGAATCCTTTCTGTCTGGCTTAGTTTTGTTTGATGTTGGAGCCTTTCTCATGTTAAAATACAATTCTTAAGCAGCTTTCAGATATCATTGGTTGCTTTTTTTGGAGAATAGATATTAGAGGTTGCTGATAAATGTCATTTTGCTGTATTTTAAGGTTATTTGCGACAAAAGCTCACGAGGAGTCATGTAGAGCTGTTCGTTTTGTGGACTCAGGAACTGGTAATGAGCCCCTTTTTAATCCTAACACCTCCCAGCTTGCAAACCAATTGTTGTGCATTTTATATGTGATTCTGTTCTTCTGTCCGCTGTTTTATTTTTCGCAGGGCTTTTATCCACTGTTTTTTAATCACAGCGCTACAAAATTAGCTCCTTTATGCTGGCATTTGCAATCACAACCCCTATGGGAGGTGAAGACACCACTGATTGCCTTGTTAGATGTTCTAACCAGAACCTGTGGGCTTTGTGGATTGTTTCAGTGATTCTGACGGGATCTGCTGATAGCTCAATTCTTGCATTTGATGTAGAAACAGGCAAAGCCATTGCCCGTTTGAAGGATGCACATGAGTAAGCTTGTTTTCATTGCTGTTATTGATTTTGGTGGAACTAAATATTTTATGCTTTCTTATTGCTTTATTTTCTTGTTGATATTTTCAGTAATGCCATAAACCGCCTTGTCTGTCTTACTGAAACCACAGTTGCTTCGGGCAACGACGAGGGCTGCATCAAGGTATTAAATATTTTATTGATTCTACTGTTCCAGCCGTATAACCTTTAAACATTGGACAGTTTCACGCCTATGGCTCTCATTACCTGATCAATTAAGAGAGTGCTAATATAATTACACCTGAGCCTATTTAGCCACAGGCACCTGTCTAAGTATCTAATCATCTATTATAGGTTGGTAATAATCATATTAGCTGCAATTGTTACTTACAAATGTTGTGGACTGACGTAGCGATACTTACAAGCCAGCACTTGCTGTTTTTTTTCCCTTGTTTACAATTCTTATTTTTTCGATAATAGTTGCAATAATATGTTCGACAAATCAGTTCACTTTAAAAACTTCTTCAATTTTAGGTGTGGGATACTCGGAAACGATCTTGCTGCAACACTTTTCAGTGCCATGAAGATTACATATCAGATATGACCTATGTAGCTGGCTCAAATCAAATATTGGCAACAAGGTACTTAATTTACCTTCTCGCAATCTTGTTGCTGCACGGGTGTCATATGTCTTAGCATATGTATGCATGCACAAACCTAGTGTTTCCATGGCAACAAGGTGTACGATTCTCTTTTGCTGATAGACCATTTGATACCATTACATGGAGTGGCAGGAACCATTTCACTTCTTAGTTCACTTCTCCGTGGTGTAGAATTAACACCGTTATTTAGTACATGCTGTTATATTTA
This sequence comes from Poa pratensis, assembly GCA_947311845.1. NCBI lineage: Eukaryota > Viridiplantae > Streptophyta > Magnoliopsida > Poales > Poaceae > Poa > Poa pratensis. The sequence continues at coordinate 42,540,397 of CAMZMU010000060.1, read as the reverse complement.
TGAGGCCATTGTTTTGTGAATCCTTGAAGTTGTATTTTTATGCAGTTCTACCTGGTCAATGTTTTAGACAGCTTTGTTGCTTTGATTTTATAGTAATCTAGGCTTACATTGCTCTTGTCATTTGCAGTGGTGACGGGACTTTATCTGTAAACAATCTTCGTGGTAGCAGAGTGAGTTATCTTTCCATACATCAAATCTCATCCCTGTGTATTACATAAACCCTTATTCCAAGTTTTGGCTTTAAGAACTTCTATATTGTTATAGTTTTACCTTCAATCTTTCATAACCATAGTCATGCCTAATTTGCTAATAGGTAAAGGCACAATCTGAATTTTCAGAAGATGAATTGCTATCCTTGGTGATAATGAAGGTAGTTACTTTTGCTGATCGGCACCCTTCATGTGTAACTTAACAGTTACTGAACGATCGCTTGTGATTTTCAGAATGGTCAAAAAGTTGTTTGTGGAACTCCGAGTGGAGCTTTGTTGTTGTATTCATGGGGACATTTTAAGGACTGCAGGTAAATATGGCTTCATCACTGCACTAGCAGAAGAAATAAGATGTGCCCTTTAACTGTGATCTTAATTTTTTCAGTGCCATTATTCCCTACTGTAAAATGTAAAGTAATGCATAGCTAATGGCTATCAACCTATCATGGACGATATTCGCTTCTGGAAGGCAAACCATGAAAACGCACCTTATTCCCTCCAGTTCTCTGTTTGCCTCAGATCGGCCATACAATTGAATTGATGATATTCCACTCTTTGTTATGATGATGTTATGTCCGTTGACTAGTATTTACATCTATAAGCGTTATTTTTGTCAGTGCAAGGCTCTTATTTTCTCACAGTTAAAGAATAAGGGCTTTAGAAATTTGTAGGATAGCTATTTGGGATTTCTTCAGTTATTGTCTCGTGTGCAACATGGTTATTAGTTGCAAAGGCTCATCTCACTTTTATTTTTTACTGATAAAGCCTGAGAATAATCTTGACATGTAATATGCAGACAAATCTGAAAATGTTGCAGCTTACAACTAGATTTCCTCTTTGAATTTGCGTGATGGTAGACTAAGTCTGTAAGTGAATTTCTCTGTCGTTGGATACTGACATACACTTTTGTGGCTAGTGACCGCTTTCTGGGGCACTCACAGTCCGTTGATACACTGCTGAAGGTTAGAATGACTATACTTTTTATTGGTACCTTCCTTTTTTTCTATGTAGTCATCGCTAAGATAGTGTATTTTGTGTTTTAGCTGGATGAAGAAACTCTGATATCTGGTGCAGCAGATGGTGTGATCAGGTTTGAAATTAACCATGGTGCCTTTCATGACCTACTTCTGGTGCCTCCATTGGATCATTGTTTTATGACGTGTTATATATTTTCCTTGGATCCAGATTAGTGGGTATCTTACCTAATCAGATAATACAGCCACTAGCTGAGCATTCAGAATATCCAATCGAGGCCCTTGGTATGTTCACTCCATTTCTGGGTGTATAAGTAACTCCAAGGATGCCATGTTCTTAGTTATTATCACCTCTGTTGCGCAGGTTTCTCACACGACAGGAAGTATCTAGGCAGTATTTCACATGACAAAATCCTAAAGGTGTGACCTCTCTCCCCATCTCTTTCCCAGTATGTCCATGTAGTAGTGATGTAACCAGGCGTTCTGTGATTTATGCAGCTTTGGGACATGGAAGAACTCTTGGCTGGTCCGCAGTTAGATAAGCCCGAAGCTGCAGCTGCCGTTGATCACGACGAATTGCCCGAAGCCAACATTGCCGTTGATCACAACGAGTTGCCCGAAGTAAACGTTGCCGTTGATCACAACAAAGCGGCTGAAGCTGATAGCGACGACGATGGGATGGATGTAGATATGGAGCCAAGCTCTTCAAAGAGCAAGAAGAAAGGCAAGGGCAAGCGTTCGAATGGATTCCAACCGGACTTCTTTGCAGACTTGTAGTAGCTCTATATCCTTCGCGTGGTGCAGTGCTTACTACTGGAGCAGTTTTGACCGCAGATCAGTACTGAAGATTTGATCTCCTGCATCGAAGTGCGAGGTCGATGTTGTATCCGAGTATAGTTTGGTCGTAGAGAGGCCTCTGCTGTGTGACATGACATCATGGCCGCAAAGACCCGTCTGGATGGCGCATAGTTCTGTGAAGCGTATGTACCTGTCTTTAGTTCTGACAGTTTAAGCTGTGTATGATGCTTTTGTGGTTTGTGTACGATGGCACTTCTTACAGTACTTTGTTGTTTTACTTTTAAATTATGAAGTAAGAACGAATATGAGTATCATTTCACACCCGGTGCTAAGCCGCCACCCTTCACAAAATCGAGTGTAAGTGTGACGGGTATAGGGTATAGGACAGCCTTCCGTGACATGCTCAAAGAAAAGAAAAGATGATCCAGCCAACATTGATGCCTGTGTGGCGTCGAGAGCCAGCGAGGCGTTGCTGAAAGATCCTCCAAACAGTGAAATTTGACCTGAATTTGAATTTGAACACAAAATAAACCGGATAAAATAACAATAACGATCTGACCCTTTTTCCACGTACGCGGAATAGTGCAGAGCACCTGCCATGAAAAAGGGTGCAGAGTACCTACATGAAAAAAAAGGTTTAGATACCAACTAATCGAATACCACGCCAGACAGTAGGAGGGAGGGGACCCAGTTTCCTCCGTTTTGACATGGAAGTTAGGGTTAGGATAGTTTTGACGTGGTGTGTTGTTGGGGTGGTGGGAGCGATGTCCGGGCAAATAAATCTGACTCAACTCCAATCCCACACCGGCGTTGTCATTCATGGTGGCGTCTTTGAGTTGGTAGCATCGTGTGTTTGTCGATCTTTCAGATCGGTGTCTTTAGTGTTCATGGATGGTGTCGGCGAGACGCCGGCGGCGATTCAAGCAGATGGGTCTTTCCTCCTGCTTTGTCCCCATTGCTGCGGGGTTGTCTCCGGTACCATGGTGGATCAGAGAGGATTTGTCCAGAGTAGACGCAGACGGTTGTCTCTGCTGGTGACAGTTGGAAGATGGTGCATCTTGTGCTGGGTTCATTGTTGGAAGCTGACGGTTCTGGTTCCGTACTTCGACGTCATCGTGCGGGCATGTCAGTTTGAAATTCGATGCTACTCTGTCTGATTCTTTCAACGACAATAATTTGTCCTATGACAAATTACTCTTGAGGAATGAAAAGCTGTTGATCAGGAATTAGCCGCATTGAAATCTGGTGAAGAGGTAATCTGTCTTTCTTCTGTTTGATGGCTGTTATGGTAGTGCCGAAAAAGAGAGATATGCGTTGGTTTGTCACATATGTTTCCCCTATCTTTTCAGTTCTGAATGGTCGGTATTCACGTACCCTATAATTTTATATCTATATTCTATAAATGAAATACTATTTCTTTTTTAATACGGTTTATTTTTGTTTAAATTTAAATTTTGGTCAAATCTGTTGTTTTTCACTCCAACAGACGCCGAGCACTGGGTGGAGTATACGCGTGGCACGTCGTCTTCGTCGCTCGCGTGCGGGAGAGAGGCGAATGCGAGCTCCACCCGCCGCAGTGCCGCACCCACCCATCGCACTCTTTGCTCACGTTCCGGCCGAGTCCATCGCGCACGAATCTCCGCGCGCCACGAGCGGCCCCACCACCCGGTGGGCCCCACGTGAATCCCCGTCCATTTCTCCTTCCCGTGACAGGCGCATCTGCCACCCCCGTCCCCCCCTCCGGGACCTCGCATCGCCGCCGGCGTCTCTGCCCCCCGTCGCGTCCGTCGCCCTACCGCCGCGCCCTTGGGCGGGAGCTCCCGTCCTCCGTCTAGCGCCGAAGCTCGCCTGCTGCCAGGTAGGCTCCCCTACTCCCACCTCTCCTCTTTCTCTCGTCCCCTCCTCCCTTTCAATCCTCCACGGCCCTGCCTCCGCACTGGGCTGTGCGTTCGGGACCGGACTCGTGAAGCTTCGCCTCTACTACGCGCGTGCTTCTCGCCGAGAGAGGAGACTCTGCCTGCCGGCGCGCTTCCCGCCACGCCCAGATCCGGGAGCTGGGCACGTGCCCGCGCTGCAATTCGGCCGGCGACAATCTGTTTTTGCTTTGTGTACGCCAATCTGTAGGTGTTTTTATTGGAGAAATGATATGACGGATCGGCGAGCGAGTTCCCATTTCTCATTTTCGCGGAATGAATTGCGCGTAATTTCTGTCTCTGTCACACCAAGTGTAGCCGTATACATGTATAACTCGTCAGGATCCAACTGTGTGAATCGTCTAGATCCAACCGTAGTTTCTGTTAGATGAATCCGACCTTACTTTTACTACTACCGAGTTGCGTGATAACAGATTTAATTAATTCCTTTTAACCCGGAATTATTTGGGTGTAAAAAAATTCAGGTTGAGGATGGATTCAGCCGGCAGAGATGCAAACCCGCTGGCGGGCTACCGGATTGGCAAAACCCTGGGGATCGGGTCGTTCGGCAAGGTGAAGATCGCGGAGCATATTATCACAGGCCACAAGGTGGCAATCAAGATCCTCAATCGCCGGAAGATCAAGAGCATGGAAATGGAAGAGAAAGGTTGATGACCCCTCACTTTCTACAGAAAACCTGTGCATTCTTGGACCTATTGGCCTAGTATTAGTGTCAAAATTTGCTTCGCTCAAGAGCTCAGCTTGGTTTTTGTGCTAATTTACAGTGAAGAGAGAAATCAAGATATTGAGGCTATTTATGCACCCTCATATCATACGGCTTTATGAGGTGATAGACACACCAGCTGATATCTATGTTGTTATGGAGTATGTTAAATCCGGAGAGCTTTTCGATTACATTGTCGAGAAGGGAAGGTTACAAGAGGAAGAAGCTCGTCGCTTTTTCCAGCAAGTAAGTTTTCTTCCATTTTCCCGAGTTCATTGTGAAGACTCTGCTAAGCCATTTGTAATGTAGTTTTAGTTACACTATGGTTACCGTAAGCTACGTGTCATGTGTGTTTAAACTGTGTAGGTCAGTGAACACTTCTGTTGTGTATAGTGTAGTATGTCACTGAGAGTCTGAGACAGTTCAATATTGCCCGCTTAGGCATGTAGGCGGTTGTCTGCTCCAGCTAAAATATTTGTCCGTCTCGTTTCATGTTTAATAGATTCGATTAACAGTTTGCTTAGCAAGTCACTGATTATCAACTAACAAACGTGTCGGGCGGAGGTCCGCCCTGTCCGCGGGACCTACTATTGTGTATAAGTATGATTTGTTGTTCATGGTAGGATAAGTTTTATTTGACCTTTTGTACAGATTATATCTGGTGTGGAATATTGCCATAGAAATATGGTGGTTCATCGTGATTTGAAACCGGAGAACCTTCTGTTGGATTCAAAATGGAATGTTAAGATTGCAGATTTTGGCTTAAGTAATGTTATGCGTGATGGCCACTTTTTGAAGACTAGTTGTGGTAGCCCAAATTATGCAGCACCCGAGGTACATATCTTAATTGTTTGCATTTTACACCTTCACATGCCTTCTTCATTGTTAATATCTGTAGGTGTGTTGCTAATGTGTCACAACTCTCACGCCAGACATTCTTTTCTCCATTTGTTTAGGTGATATCTGGTAAACTCTACGCTGGCCCTGAAGTTGATGTTTGGAGCTGTGGTGTTATTCTCTATGCTCTTCTTTGCGGTACTCTTCCATTTGATGATGAGAATATACCAAACCTTTTTAAGAAAATAAAGGTTAGCAACTATCTGCTTTAATTAGCTGAAAAATGTGCTATACCATTCCTTCTTGATATCCAGTGAATTAGTTACCTTTCTATTATTGTAGGGTGGGATATACACCCTTCCTAGTCACTTGTCTCCTTTAGCACGAGATTTGATCCCCAGAATGCTGGTCGTTGATCCTATGAAGAGGATCACCGTACGTGAAATCCGTGAACATTCATGGTTCAAAGCTCGACTTCCACGCTATTTGGCTGTGCCTCCCCCAGACACTGCACAACAAGTTAAAAAGGTACGATGATGCTTCTGTGTATCAACATCAGCATCACTATATGGATAGTTATCTTAAGACTTTTTGCTTTGACCTTATTAAGCTATCTATAGTTGCATTAAAACTATCCATTTTCCTCATTTTGTTTGTAACAAAAATGGGAGCTCTTTCTGCATCATTACACTTATCTATGCATGTTTAGTGTGAGATTTTGACTTCACTGTGAGTTTTGTAGCTGGACGATGAAACTCTGAATGATGTTATCAAAATGGGATTTGATAAGAATCAGCTAACTGAATCTCTTCAAAAGAGATTGCAAAATGAGGTATTTGCATTACTCTGTTGCTCTTTTTGGTTGTTCTCGATGGAACCATGACTAAATCTGCCTGTACAGGCTACTGTTGCATATTATTTACTCTTGGACAATAAGCTTCGTACAACCAGCGGCTACCTTGGTGCTGAGTATCAAGAATCAATGGTGTGTTAGAATCTGCCTCTTTTGAATTGCTTGTATCTGGATTGCAAATGTTCTTGTACTTGAACTGCTGCTGATTTCCTTTGCTTTCTGTGATCTGCAGGACTCATCTTTCTCTCAAGTTTCAACTGAAACACCAAGTTCTGCGTCCGAAGCTCGGCAGTTTGGCTCTCCAGCGTTTGGTTCTCCAGCATTTGGCTTGAGGCAACATTTTGCTGCTGAGAGGAAATGGGCTCTTGGTCTTCAGGTAATTTTCGTTTGAAGTTCATCTTGCTATAACAGAAACATAAATGCTTAAAATCTCCTAATTCATGTATGTTTTTTGACAGTCTCGAGCACATCCACGAGAAATTATAACTGAAGTGCTTAAAGCTCTGCAAGAGCTAAATGTTTGCTGGAAGAAGATTGGGCACTATAACATGAAATGTAGGTGGAATCCTGGCTTTGTCGAGAATATGATGCATAATAACAATGGCTTTGGTGCGGAGTCTGCTATAATAGAAACTGATGACCACAGTGAAAGATCAGCCCACATCGTGAAGTTTGAAATTCAGGTACCCTCCTCAATCATAACCATTATTTCGACCAGGTCTTTTTGCATACTTGCAGTGTAATTCCATGAATTCATAGGCCTCTTCATCAACATGTCTTTTTTCTCTTTGTGTGATCAGTAAGCTGCGAGATTATTGTTTTAGTGCAGTATCATGTAAGATTATTTTGGTAATGATGGACTGTGTTCATAGTTGGAATGTTATTTTCCTTCGTAACACGTACCCAAAAAAAGTACTCCCTCCGATCTGGTATAAGTGTCGTGAGCACTTTAGAACTTTGTACGTACACAGCTCACCTCCCACGACACATTTTTAGGATCGGAGGGAGTATTTCTATTTTCCATGTCCAATCGCAGATATCTGAATTTCTACAATTCCTTTTTATGAAAGAAAGGCAAGGGACAGAATAAAGATACAAAATTAAAGAATTAAGCATATTCATTAAGCAAAAAAGAGAGATTGGAACCTTGTCTTTTGTTTTGCTTGATTCTGATATACTCCTGCTATTTACAGCTTCACAACGTCCTTTTTCTTTGTGTAAAGTTAGTTCTCGGGGGATGTGCTTGGTTCTGATACACTCTGCTCTTTGCAGCTATACAAAACAAGGGAGGAGAAGTATCTTCTCGACTTGCAAAGGATCAGCGGACCGCAGCTCCTCTTTCTGGACTTGTGTTCTGCCTTTTTAACTCAGCTGAGAGTCCTTTGAACTCTGAAGATGGTGACTTCCCAACTGCAACCCGATGCAGCATCCTGTCGAGTGTGAAGTTACAGTCAAGATGTACATAATTATCATAATCCTCCAGTACATTCTACTCCTGGGGTATGTAGACGCTAGAGGACCACGTGATTTCGTTTTGATGGTTACGACTTATTTGCCGAACCAGAGGTTGTGGGCTAGAGGCATCCTTTGCTCTGCTCGCCACTAATGTTGCTTTATGACTTTCGTAGCCCTATATTTAGTCCTTGAACATTTTTGCTTGTTAATGAACTTTATTAGCATAATGCCAGCCTGAGAATAACCTCTATTGTTATAATGAAAGTTGAGCTGTTGACATGCACTGTTTGGTCCTGACCTGCGCGTCACCATTGCTGATCTTAGTAATGTATTTCCAAGATGAGCCAAAGTTTGGTAGGTCTGAATGGTATAATTATATCTAATGAGTACTCAAGTTAGAAGTCAGTAAGTTGAATCTGCATTCTAGAATCTTGTGATCACACAGCAGTAAGAACAGTCAAACTGTGTTCCATAAGAAAGAAGAATACATCAATTTATTTGTCACCTGTAATATGAGTTGATTTAACTAGATTGGTACTCATAGTGTCAGATGGTCACAAGAAGTCACGGGGAAGAATTTACCAGGAATGACTAGACAGATAAGATTTTGACTGAAACGGTATCATACACATAACAAAGAAGGTAATTGACTACAAAAGTGTGTATCCTTTCTACTCTAGCTGTACAGAACATGACTAAACAAGACGCGCTAAACTGGCTCTAGAGAGTGTCAATGCAATACAGGCTAAACTATCACTGTATTTACATATGGACTATGAACCATTGGGAAAACCATCAGGTTTTCTGGTCAGAGGTAAGATGCACCATCTGCTGGGTGATCTGCTCAACATTGCCCCGGTGATTAAACCAGTTGCAGTCGATGCCTATTCTTACTTCCTCCTTGGTTTCAGTTGTCTCTCTCTTACAATCAGCATCATGGCCTTCCCAGAAGGTACGAGGATATTTCGGGGTTTCTGAGAGAAACCGCTCCCAGAATTGATCGTTCGTCGCGGCAGCCGGTTCATGTGAAACTTCAGTTTCGGCGGTCATCTCATCCTGTGAAGTGTCAGTGGTGCTAACCTCGGAGCTCATATCAGCCTCTGTCATCGTCTTGTGGGTCTCGCCGTAAATATCTGCTAACAGTAGCATTGGACTCTGGACATAACCTGGTGATGATTCTAATAGCTCTGGAGGAGAATTGACATGCTGCGTGTCATCCGGTGAAGAGAGGTCCAGGACTACCGCTGATGGCTGAAGGTTTACGCCGGTATCCATTGATGCTGTCTGCAGATCTCCGAGAGCTAGAACAGGGCTGGCAACACTGCTGTACATGTCTTCTGAAGATGCATAGTTGCCTGCCGTCTGGAAGATGTTCTCCAGGGACGCCAATGCCAGCTCCATCTTCTCAAAGGGCTCGGTGTTTACCTGGCACAAGCCTGTTGTTCCATCAGCAGTCGTCTGCAGATACGGCACCTGCTGCTCCACCGTGAGCTCCTCGGCGAAGAAGTCGATCTTCGGAACCCGCCTCTTCTTGCTGAAATGGTCCGTTTCCAGCATGACACTGGAGTCTGAAACATCCCCCCGTCGCTTCTGCACCATGTCACGCATGGAGGCGACGAGGTTCTGCTGCCGTTGCTCCATTATCACTAACCTTTCCTCCAGCGACTGCATCAGCCAGTTGATCCCACACTGCTGCTGAGCCTGCCTTTGGAGATCAGCCAGAAGCACGCTCTTCTCCTGCTTGAGCTTGTTGATCTCCTCCTCGTACTCGCGTCTCTCTGCATCCGCCAGCGGCCCGTTCACCTGGTTCTGCAGCGAGTGGCTGTGCACCGGCTTGCGTCGGTGGATGTTCTTCAGGAGGTGCATGTGCCCCCTTATGAACTCCTCGTTCGCGAACTCCCATCTCTCCGGGTCGACCTTTCGAAAACCCTGGGAACATGGCAAATGAAGTCATTTGACTGGACACAAGCAGTAACAACAGAAAATTACTGCTTGGAAAGGAAGCAGAGGATGAAAGAATGGAGTGGAAGTACTCACGTATGTGTTGAGCTGCCTGATGAAGCTTGAGAAGTTGTTGTGCTTGAAGTACTTGGGCAGCAGGTCCCTTGAGAAGTCGGGCGGGTTCCAGACGACGAAGCTGGCGCCGCCGACGCCCCAGGAGACGACGTGGTTGGTCGCCGGGTCCTCCACCATCTCGTATGTCTTGGTCAGGAACGGCGGCGGTCCGCCTTGCGAGTTGGAACCCTCCATGCCTCCAATCTGGAAGTGTAGCAAGTAGCAACTGACGGTACAACTAACGGAATTTAATCTGGCTCTTCGCGGATCCTCCCTTCACATCAGCAAACTGCGCGCGGTGGGAAATTCTCACCAATTGGCAGGTGACAGCGACCTGCGGTCGATCGGATCGACTTGCTCTGCAAGAACGGACGGAGGTAAGAGTCAGTTAAGCAACAGTACCCGTACAAGTTAAGAATGCAAATCGCAGTAAGTAAACGAAATCTAACCTCGGTGATTGGCTGGCTGGATCCCGCTCTAACCAAGACAAGGGTAAGACTGTAACCCTCGTTAATTCACTTGGCGAATTGGCGCCAAAAAAACAGGGGATGATTGAAATCCCGGAGAAGTTAGTGGATGCCTCTTCCTGACCTATCCTGCAGCTAGCTGAAGGAGACACCGGCGAAGCCAGACCGCGGCAAGCTCCTGCAGTGGGAAGTGGTGTGGCGTGGCGCGGCAGACGAGAAACGGAAGGCGGGTGACACCACCGGTGCAGGTGCCGCTCGGGGAGGCGGCCTTTATAGGGCTCCTCACGCGCACGTGGTTGCCCTCGCGCGCGCGCATCTTCTAGCCTGTGGTAATTGTTGCATGTGACGTTTGACTGACCAATTTGCACGTGGCTTGCTCCTTCTAGATGGCGGACGGGTCGCCGCCCGGCCGCCGTGGGGTCGTCGGACACTCCCAATCCAGTCAGCTCCTTGGACCGTCTAGCCCGAACACGTACGCTCCATCGATGGATGCCACTCGATCATCGGACCGAGACAGAGATCACAGGCTCCATGGACGCGGTGTGCAGTGAGTTGAACTTGTAGCGCAAGAAGAGGAAGATGAAGACGGAAAACAGTTCAACCAAAGCTAGTCGCTCAGTCACCGTGTGAACTTGGCCCACGCGAGAAATTTCACCGGTATCTGGCCCCCCGTGCGTGGAAAATCACCACACCAACAGCGACGCTATTGGATTTGGAACCTTCCACGCCGCAGCTTCATTCGATCCCCGGGCATCGCTGCAAATTCTCCTGTGGCCTGTGCGTCATCCGCGCCGTCAGATCGAGCAGAGGCTTGCGTGCGTGTGCGCCTTCTAGAGAGCATGGACTTTGAGTGCAGCTATCCTATTCCTGGCGATTTCACCACATGTATATCTGCAGGGGCCAGGGGAGAGAGACTCTTGTTTCCAGATCATTGTGATATGACCTTTGTGGGATTGGGAATCTAGAAGCTGTGGAATTCGATAGTGAACTTCGTTGAACTAGAGCGCACGTGAGATGACCCTCTTGTTAGCTACCGGATTAGTATATTAACTCCAATAATTGTATTGTTGATGTGGCAATTAGTCTAACGGAAGATAAGATTCCGACAAAGTTAGTAAGTGATGTTAACAGTTTTTTTTATGTGGTTCAGTATTGTGCCCATTCATGTGTGGATTTGATTTGGGGGATAAACATGAAAGGCAAAAACTTTCCGAGGAAAAAACATGCCTAGCTAGTAAAAACTGGCTGTTTCACACTTTTCTTTTCTATAAAGGATATTATCATCGCAGTGCGGTGATTTCCTGGACGAGCTCCACGTAGCTCGTATTTTTGGAAATAATTCAAAAAGGATATTTTAAGTTTTGGAAAAAATGTTAAACAATCTTAGAAGTAGACCATGATTACTTATACGAGTGTGCATAAGTCAAAACCAAATATTATGTATTTTGGTCTGTGCAAAAATGACAAATATCCGGATGTGAGAAGTGAACGGTGCAAAATTCGATTTTTTTTATTTGTTATTTTTGTGTAGGCTGGAATAAAACTATTTCAGGTTGAAAAATTGCAGAACTGTAGAATACAACGTCATCAAGATTTAGATTTGTTTTCATATTTTTTTGAAAATTTAAAACATCGATTAAAATAAATAAATTGGAAAACGGGCTCTATGGAGCTTGTGATCCGAAAGCACTTTCCGGGGGCTAGCATTATTTATTAGGGTTGCCATGCAATTTTGATATTTATCAATACTAGTTGATTTGCACGTGCAACACACGACTCATAAATTAACTTGATACATGTGAAACTTGGGTCAAAGTGAATCCATATGAAAGTTGGAGAAAACTGAATGCGTTTTTAATATTTGACAGTTTGACATGTATATAAAGCCGGCATTTACCTTTTTTTGACAATACATGTCCTGTATTTTTGGGCATCAGATTTTCACTTGCAACTGGAAAAGCGGGGGTGTGAACGACTGTCTGAATGTCGTGAGCTTTATTAATTCAAAACCAGAGTCATACAATTTGCCTAATAACTGTGATTAAGAAAAGTCTAGCAGAAACCTAGCCGCTCTGAACCTACAGCTCTCTCACGCGCATGATTCGCACACCGGTCAGCAACAATGTTTGTTAAAAAAAAGACAAAATGAAATAAGCACGCCGATCTCACGAAAAATAGGAGCGATCTCGGTTCTACAATATTTGACTTGCTCGGATATGTGTATCTTCAATTACTGAAGCGCTCTGTTTCCAAAAATAGCTTGTATGTAGCTGCAAATAGGTTGCCGTACCCTCTTTGTGTCAAACAACCAATATAGCTGGACAACCTGCAAGCAAAAACTTGTTCGATTTACCTTGTACCCTAATAAAGCAAATCTACTAAATTGGTTTAGCTAATGTGCATACCTTCATTTTCGATCAGGGTTACTTACCATTCGTACCTTCCCCTAAATAACTTCTTCAAATGAACAATGATCCCTAAAAGAACACATATAAGCTCAACAGTCTCCTGCCAAACAACATATTTTTGTCAAAATTCAGTAATTAATTTTCATTTGATCATCTGGTGCACTTTGTTCTCTGAAAACTGCAAAGATTCATTTTGTCATAGAACACTCATGGATACAGTAACACAAACATATGGCAAGAAAATAAAATGATTATATGGATCAATATGGACATGAAAGGTTTTCAAGAGAAAATGGTGAGTGTCTGCGTTGCAATAGATCCTAACTAATGCATACCCCAGCCCAAATGCCAAACCTGAAGAAGGCAATCAAATGCAATTCATACCACCCCAATTTATGTACAAGTACCTATTTATCTCTGTTCTTGAAATAACAGATGTGTCGCCTCCAATTAAGTGTATCAAGTGAGGTAACACTAAATGGCAAAAAAATACCAGATGGGTCCCCTCGACTATCTTTTAATATAGTATTATTTGAAGACACAAAAAGACAAAGAATCGTAGTGCAGCATCAGAACAATGATCCCTTGTGCAAAGCACCACTGCTCTGTTACACGCTGAGGAAGTACATTTTTTTAGGATCTAATGTAACTTGAACATGTCCGCAGAAATATGGTGACGGAAACATGGCTACCAGCTTTGGCAAGAGCAGTTCTATCCGAGGCTGCAGGACTTCTACGTGCTCAAGTCCCTACTCGTGTGATTTTCTCTGAATTTTGTTTCTAAACTCCGAACCAGACAGATTGGAACAATAAGCAAAGCCTAACACGTTCTAGGATAAGCATAAAACTTTACTTATAAGGCAGACAGATCGGTGGCTGAATGTTTCCCACTGCCATTTCTAATGAAACCAAGAACTGTATAATTACAAGTTCAGAGTGCCTGATCTGTAGAACGTAAAGCGGAACCAAGTTAGCTCAGTGGTCAAACATCTTTCAGAGAAACAATGTGCAAGAGAGGAAGAACTGCAGCAACGGGAAATTTTTATGACATTCCCATAGTCTAAATAAGCATAGCTCAAGGAAACCCCTCTCTCCCACAAGTCCATGTCCTCTATTTTAGCATGGCAGTCCCACCTATGCTACCGCTTATTCCCTTTCCTGCCCTCACCGATGGTTGCCACGGTTCCACCTGAACACATGATAAGTTGAGATAATATTTCATCGACACATTTACAAGCAAGAGTAGAAATATGCAGTTACTGCCGCAACAACATATTTTTCAGGTGCATTTCGACGGCCTCACAAAGTATATCGGAATATGACTTCGGTGTTGAACAAATCCCACAAGTGCCATGCCGTGCCCTAGTCCTTGGCACTTAGTGTGGAATTTTTGTATGAAACCAATATTTCCGGGGAAAGAAATTCCTAATTGTATTTGTAACAAAAGGAAAAGAAAACAATTGAGTAAAAAAACTGAAGTTTTTCGCACCTTTGAATAGAATCGTCATCTAAACCAGGAGAGAATGCCCTCTTCCAGCTAGGAACTGTCAAATAGATAGGATTAATAAGTGGTACTCTAGCATTTGATACAACACCTTGGCTTACTAACATTACATGGCAACTACTCGTGGCAGTAGTACTTCAGGTCACTGCATCTCCCGAAAAACTTCAGCAAGCAATTCAGGAGAAGATTCAGATCAGTATAAACGCTTGAATATCTGAGTTTTTACCTTGTGGCCTGGAAACTGCATTCTTTGGTTTAAACTCGTACTTCAGTCTTCAGGTAAGTCAGGACTACTTGCTGATGCCCATGATATAGTGTCTGAGAATCAAGCTGCTTGTGGTATAAGAAATTATTTGCTTAATGGGGAAGATTGTTCTTCTCATCTCATTGCTTCTCATGACCACAAAGCCAAAGAAATCGATCAGTGTCGCAGCTATTCCTGCTCTGAGCACGCTATCTTAAGATCAGAGCCATGGACGACATAGACCTCCCATGGCACCCGAGTGCCCAAAAGTCGCGCGTCGTTGTCCGCTCGAATCCGGCAGCTGTATTCATGGACGGCTAGCAGTGGACAGCTCCAGCGTGCGCCAACCGTGGCAGTGAGCTCCGGGATTGCGGCAGCCTAAGGCCTCGAAGGATGCTGCAGCCGGGTGCTCTGCCGCAGGAAAGGACAGGTAGCTCAGGGCGCAGAGGGATCCGTAACCAGCGACGTGCATGGAGATCACGGAACGGAACACAGAGGATCTCGGGGTGCGGCTTGGCGTGGGGCGCCCCTGACGATTCAGAATCGGCGCTGGCGAGGCCCTGGTGGCCGGATCAGCGGCCGGCAACAGGAAGTGGGCAAGCGCCTGTGGTGGGGTTGGGGTGGAGGTTGGGGCCGGAGCAGCAGGATCCGTCGGCGGCGGAGATCGGGACGGCTGCCGGATGCGGGCCGCCAGGGCTAAGGTGCAAAACGCAGGCCAGGTCAACCTCCGCGTCGTAGAGGACGAGAGAGGTGGGAAAGTCGGCGTCGCGGGAGCACGCTTCGCAAAAAAGGAACATAACGTTTCGGAAACAAGAACGGCTCAGATTTGATGTATCGATGTATCAACGCAGCACAACACAAGTTTGCTCTTTTAATAGTAGTATAGATAATCGAGAACTTGCCTGTGGCAAAGATGGTTAGGTGGGTGGTTGTACCCAGCCCATTAGAGTTTAAACTCCAGGTTTGACGCTGGTGTTTCTTATTTAGGCGGAATATTCTTCAGTGGGACCCCGTCGACAGCGAGGCGCCCATGGTGACTTCGTTAATCTCAAGACTCGACCTGCCGGCTCAGTATTTGGAGGTGCTCATAGGGGTAGGGTGTGTGTGTGTGCGTTCATAGGTGTGAGTGTGTGCACGCGTTTGTGAGCGCCTGCGTTTGTACTATGTTTCGGAAAAAAAATTATCAATAATGTTTTTCTAAAGAATAGTATTCTTACAAAAGACAATTTGGCTAAAAGAGGCTAGACGGCGAATGAAGGATTTCATTTCTCTAAATAGAAGAAGATGTGGAGGGTTTTTTGTTCCATTGTACCTTGGTTAGGTTCATTTGGTAATTAGTTTTGTAGGCCTTGGGCATGGTCAGCCTCCAGAGAGTGCTCTGGAGCTGGCTATAAGATGGAATGGCTCATTTCCAGCGTCTAAGCGGAAACTGGTGCTCAATGGAGGGGCAACAGTCCGCTGGACGATCTGGAAGATTATAAATGATGCGTGTTTTAATCGTATAATCCTAAATGATTCACGAGTGTTGTCTTTAGGCTCTGCGACATGATTAATTATTGTGCGATATTGTAGAGAAGCCAAGGTCGAATAAACTTTGAAGGGGAAGTGGATAAGATCAAGATGGTGATGCATGAAGTCTACTTAACATCGTTCCAGCATCTGGGTGGCCAATGAACTGATTTCCTCTGCTGATCTCTTTTCTACTTCACTTTGGTTGTATCTTACCCTTGATTCTATGTTTGACAGCTACTTTTCCATCAACTTTTTGGGGTTTCGAAAAAATTCAGGTAGCTGTAGTTACCCAAGTTGTTCAGCCTGGAGCAACCCTTGTGCGCTGCTTGGTGATGCTTGGTTTCGTTCTTGTTGTATTCTTTTAGTGCATAGATCACCTAAGAGTATATGGTCCAAGGTTGGGACAATCACTGTCAAGTCGCATACAACTTTCTTTCTAGTAATGGGATAGATAGATCCTTCAAGAACCAGTGGAAAGCCAAAATCCCTTGAAAATTAAATTCTGGCCATGGCTTATTTCGCTTGGTGTTGTTGCTACGAAAGACAATATGACAAAAAGAAAATGGATTGGTAACACAAAATATCAATTCTCGAGAAAGAAGAGAAGCTTTTTGCATCTTTTCTTGGGGCTAGGTATGTATGAGGCATGGTTGGAATTGCTCTTGGTGCAAGGGACAAACCTGGCTCTTTCCTACATTGTTTTGGTGGATTCCCCAATCCCTGCCAGCCAGCAGAAATGTGCAAATCACTCGCCTTGCAGCTATTTTATTTGACCATTTGTAAGCTGGGGAATATAAGTTGTTTTGAGACAAAGTTGATTAAATATCCTCTATAACTAATTTGTTACGCTTGTGTTTTTATAACATAATGGGCATGTCTCCATACGGAACAAGAGGAGAGGGATCTTCCTTTGATACAGAGTATCAATGCTTCTGCAGTGTGAAGTGGATGGTGTTGCGTTAAATCGATTTGCACGTGGCCTCATCCTTCACAACAATGCTGATGGTTCTGGCCGCTTTGAAGATTGTTATGGAGTAAACATATAACCCGACTAATACATAATATATGAAATAAAACACAACAAATAATTCACTAGAAGGGGGTCTACCACCCTGACGGCTAGATGTTTCACTTTATTGTGAGAATTAATAGCACATCTTCTTATTTGTTAGTTGCATCTTGCTTTTAGTATATAATAGATATAATGGTTACTGACTGCGACATACTCCTTCCGTCCAATAATAAGTGTCTCAAGTTTGACAAAAAATGGATATATCTATACATGAAACATGTCTAGATACATCCACTTTTGGACAAACTTGAGATACTTATTTTGGAACGGAGGGAGTACTTGACACGGATATAGATCACATCGACACATGTAGATATCAAGATCACGTCAGATCATATCTTGTACTGAGCGCGAAGTACTTTACCCGTATAGTTACCACATGTCGATAGTATCAACAGGATGGTACCGTGGCAATTTAATTTAGTCGAGCAGTTGAGTTCAAGCGTTAACGTGGCTCACCAACCCGTCTGCTTACATTCAGTTAGATCGGTGCAACAACCTTCGAACCCATTTTGTATTCGACTTCATTAACTGCTACAAGTGTAGGTAAATATATAAGGCTCCTAGCTAGTGATGGATCCATAGGACTAGTAAAATAACAATGCAATGCAACATAGGTGACCTGAGCCACAAAGGACTAGAACATTGCAAAAAATAAACATGGGTGTGGAAGGTGTCGGTAAAATGTTGGCAACTAGCATCTTTAAGGACACTTGAAAAAATAGATGACAATGGCTGAATGGGGCCTTTCAGATCCCGAAGGCATTGCTTTCAGCATGTTAGACATGCAAGTGGATCCCAGGTGTGTATGACACATGTCAATGGTGCCGTGTCAATGCTCTCTTCACGCCACTCCAGCCTCGTTCCCCTCCGATGCCATCGTTGTATTTCTAATTGGGTAGAAGGTGCCCCCATCTTGCCATGATTTTCTTGGATCACATTAGTTCCACAATGTTGTTCTGGTTAGCAACCTGTGAGTCATGAGCTAGCGCAGTTGTGGTCAGTTTAGCAACTAATTACCAGTTGCGGATGACCTGCAAAATATAACACAATTTTTCATGAGCATCTTAAATACCCAGATTTAGCTTGATCTTTCTGCACATAGCATCAGCACGACAGGTGCCAAAATCCTCACAAAGTGACCACTAGCTAGTAACAGAGCAACACCCTTGGTTTTATTTTTAAAATCATGTGCGATTATTTGGTCTAAAAACAACCGTTGAACCTTTGCACGCATATTTTATTGCGAAGGGTAAGAGATAGGGCATATCGCACACAGAGGGCTGCATCCATATGCGATTGGAGGTAACATATTGCTAGCCCATACTAAAGCACAAACTCCTACACCTATGTGAGATTTGTCTTTCTTTGCAGCCATGTTTAACCACTTTCCAAACAATCTTGTAATATTGGTTGGGGGGAGTGATGTTAAAAGCGATGGAAACAATGCGCCAAATGACTTGAGCGAGTGGACAAGATATAAACAAATGCTGAGCAGCTTTGTCACAAAAGCAACACTTAGTATTACCTTGCCAGTTCTTCCTAGTCGGGTTAACTTTTGTAACAAAACTATGCGATACAGAAACCACATGAAGATTCTTTTCACTGGCACTTTAATTTTCCAGATATACTTTCAAAGAGAGGGTGTATGACCATTTGACAAATCAAGGTACATAGATTTAGTTGTAAATTTCCCTGCAGCCGCGAGTCCCCAGACAAAGCTATCTTTATCAGTGCCAACGATCCCATTTATTCCCGGTTATCGCTCTTCTAAAAGCTATATTCGGATGATCACCCTCTAATACTGAAGCCACCGAAAAGTATTTTCGTTGGAAAATATTATATAAGGATGGATACTGCTACGACAGAGACACAACTCCTAACCATATGTCCTCCTAGAATTTCCTGCTATGTTTATTTCCTATGACAAAAGATCCCCTAGAGAAGAACTCTTCCTTAACTCTCATAAGATCCTTCCAAAAGGCAGAGTTAGCTTGCCCTTGGGAAAGAGATTTAGTATGTAGCTATTTATTTGTAAGTAGTTCTTGCCTAACACCTTCCTCATTTAGCAACTTAAATAACCACTTACACATGAGACTCTTATTTTTTTGATCTAAAACCTCCACACCAAGTCCACCTTGATCTTTTGGTCTACACATGATATTCCATTCGTTAACCGATATTTCTTCTTATGACCGTCACTTTGCCTGAAAAAGCGCGATCGAAAATAGTCCAATCTTTTACATACCCCTTTAGGTTAGGTATCTCTAAGAAGGACAACATAAGCATAGATCTTTTTAGTACTTTCGTAGACATATTTTAGTACGTATATTCGCTTATTTTAATGTGTATAGTCAATACTAAAAAGCTAAGAATGTATTACATTAGTGGACAGAGGGAGTAATATAAATTAAGCAGAGTTTTTGGTTTATCATTAACAAAAATTTCAGATTATGTATTAAAAAATCACATTATGCATTACCAGGGATTTTCACTTGAGTCCGTAACAATAGCTAGTTTTGTATAAAAAATCGCATAGGTGTTTTTTTAGATAAAGGGAATTTTATTACTTAAGAGTTTTAAGCATTACACCCGGCCTCTGCATAGCTAGGATGCACACAGCCACAAGTTCACGAGCTCACAAGTACCCAAAACAGAAAGTAAAAAGGCGAATTACATATCATAATGAGAAATTGTAGATCCGCCTAAGATGCTGGTAGGTCAATCCGGAGACTATGTTGCCATCCATGCCGGGAAAATAACTCCCTGGCCGCAGCCTCCAAACGTGACGCCACCTCCAAAAACAAGTCTCGATGCTCCGCACGTTGCAGGGCCGACCAAGCTCGTATCGTTGCTGTGCACCGATAGATAACCTGCATAATAGAAGCATTTTTATCGTTAAAAACCTTGTCATTTCTACATAGCCACAGCGACCAAATAACGGCAATCGCTCCCATCCTGCTGAAGAGTTTAAACCTAGGATCTACCCCGTTTAACCAGTTGCCAAAAATGTTTGCAACGGAACGCGGGGGATGTAAGGTAGAACCTATCTGGATGGCTGACCATATAGACCTAGCGAACTCGCACTGAAAGAATAAGTGTGTAATGGTCTCATCGTGATGACAGAAGACACACTTTTTACTTCCGTGCCAATTGCGTTTGGCAAGGTTATCTTTTGTAAGAATTACACCTCGACGAAGATACCATGCAAAAACCTTAGTTTTCAGTGGTATCTTCATCTTCCAAATTTTATTATTATCCTTAATATCGACTGAACCTACGGGTACGATTAATGCTCTATACATAGAATCAACCGAGAATTTACCATTCTTCGTAAGATTCCATATAAATTTATCTGTACCTTCCGATAGATGGATGGACTCCAATCGGATGCGCAAAGCATTCCAGGATGCTTGTCTCGTACCAAATAAACTTCGCCTGAACGAAACATTTGGTGGGAAGGTTTCCAACACCTTAGCGATCGTGTCGCTCTTGTTTCGTACAATTGCATATAGAGCCGGATATTGTTCCCTAAGAGTGGATTGGCCAAGCCATTTATCCTCCCAGAAGCGAATTTCCGAACCATCCCTAATAGAGAAAGATCCATGTGGAAAAAAGAACTTCTTCGTAGCCATAAGACCAGCCCAGAAGTGCGAATCGCCAGGTTTCCAAAGCACCTGAGATACGGCTTGAGATCCCACATACTTTCTCCTAAGGAGGGTTTGCCAAACTCCATCTTCAGCAAGAAGCTTGAAGAGCCATTTACCCAGAAACGCTCTGTTCTTGACCTCAAGGTCATGAACTCCGAGCCCTCCCTGGTCTTTAGGGCAGCAAACCACACTCCACTTAGTTAGCCGATATTTTTTCTTCTCACAATCCCCTTGCCAGAAGAATCTAGACCGGAAATAATCCAATCGTTTTAAGACTCCTTTAGGTAATTGGAAGAATGATATCATATACAGTACCATGTTAGTAAGTACTGAATTTATGAGCACCAATCTACCACCCAGGGATAAGAGTTTGCCTTTCCAGCTATTTAAACGAAGTTGAAGTCTTTCCTCCACCTTTTTCCATTCAGCATTTGTAAGTTTCCGATAATGAATCGGAATACCCAAATAGTTGATAGGAAATTGACCTTGCTCACAGCCGAAGAGATCTGTATACAAGGCAGTGTTTTCTTGGGCCTCGCCAAAGCAAAACAACTCACTTTTATGGAAATTAATCTTAAGACCCGAAAGCTGCTCGAAAGCTGACAAAATCAGCTTTAAGTTACGTGCTTTGTCAATGTCATGTTCCATAAAAAGAATTGTGTCATCAGCGTATTGAAGAATCGATAAACCACCATCGACGAGATGTGGAATCACTCCTTCAATTTGGCCCTCAGATTTAGCGCGTTCGATCAAGATCGCCAGCATATCAGCCACTATATTAAATAGTACTGGCGATAGCGGGTCACCTTGTCTAAGGCCTTTTTTCGTTTGGAAGAATTTGCCAGTGTCATCATTGACTTTAATGGCTACACTTCCTCCCGAAACAAAGCTATCTATTAGCGCTCTCCACTCAGTAGAAAAACCTTTCATTCTGAGGGTCTGTTGGAGAAAAGACCAATTAACTTTATCATAAGCTTTCTCAAAATCAATTTTAAGAATCACCCCGTTCAGCTTTTTCCTATGTAGTTCATGAACTGTTTCATGTAGGATCGCCACCCCATCCAGGATGTTACGACCTTGCATGAAAGCAGTCTGAGATGGTCGAACTACATGATCTGCCACACTGTTCAGTCGAATTGTAGCAACTTTGGTGAATATTTTAAAGCTAACGTTAAGGAGGCATATAGGTCGGTATTGTTGAATCCTTTCTGCCTGATTAACCTTAGGTAATAAAATTATCTCACCAAAGTTGAGACGAAACAACTCTAATTGTCCATCATGTAGACACGCGAACAGTTGTAGCAAATCCGACTTGATAACATCCCAGAAGTTCTGATAGAACTCAGTGGGGAAGCCATCCGGTCCAGGAGCTGTATTGAGTTTCATTTGGAAGACCGCCTTTCTCACTTCATCCTCTGAATAGAGGTTAGTAAGTAGACTATTTTCCTCATCTGAAACTTGAGGTATATCCTCTGTTCTGGACTCATCCAATGTGAAGTTTCCTTCCTCTGGGGCCCCGAACAAACCCTTATAGTAATTAGTAATATACGACTTGAGTTGTTCATGGCCCTCAATCGTCCCCTCATCCTGGACTAGAGAATGAATACGCTTTTTCCTGTGTCTGCCATTGGCAATACTATGGAAATAGCGAGTATTCGAATCCCCTTCTAGGATGAATTGAGCTTTGGAACGTTGGTACCATTTTAACTCCTCCTCTCGCAGAAGTTTAGCTATCTGTGCATTGGCTTGGCTCTTTAGCTCAATCTCTTGCACAGATAGTAACCGAACTTCTGCTAGTGCTTCAAGAGCATCAATAATCGAGGAAAGTCGTACCTTTTCTTTTTTAAGTAAACCAGTGGTATGGCGAGCCCAACCAACGAGGTGCGTGCGTAAAGCACGAATCTTATTGTTCCACCGCTGGATAGGCGAATCACCCGCAACTGGTCTTTCCCAAATTCTCTTAACCATCTCATAAAAACCCTCTCGGTGTAACCACCCAAGTTCAAACTTGAACCGTGGTTTACACTGAGGTCTAGGGGTTCCAGTGGTCAATAGAATGGGAGCATGGTCCGACAGACCCTCAATACGTTCTAGAGCCCGTACCGACACCAGTGGGAACTTAGATTCCCAGTCTGTATCCATCAGTACACGGTCTAGTTTCTCGTATGTAGGATCCGGGAGAGAATTAGCCCAAGTGAACTGTCTCCCCACCATTGTGATCTCTTTTAAGTTCAAGCTGTCAATGACCGCATTGAACAAAAGAGGCCAACGGTTGTCGAAACGCCCTCTACTCTTCTCAAACGGAAAACGTAGCAAATTGAAATCCCCTCCAATGATAAGAGGGTATGGGTTATCTTTTGCCAAGTTTACCATTTCGCAGAGAAAAGAGGTTTTCGCCACTTCCTGAGCCGGCCCATACACGGCAACAAGACTCCAAATGAAATTGTCTGATTTATTACGGATGTGCATTTTAATATGAAAATCACCATCCGTAACATCCAACACTTCCATGGTATCAGTCCTAGTGCCAAGTAAAATGCCTCCGGAGCGGCCATGAGGGGGACGTGAGTACCAATCAAACTCTATACCGCCTGAAAGACGGTTCAAAAGAGATTGCGAAAACTCACGTCTACCCGTCTCCGAAATAGCTAAGAAATCCAAATTATGGTCCCGAATTGAACCAGCAAAGTGCAAATGTTTAGCCAAGTCACCAAGACCTCTGCTATTTGCAAACATGCCATTCATCAGGAAACTGTGGGGGATTTGGATAACTTTGTCCGTTTCCGGGACGCCTTGTTGTTGTTAGATTTAGATTTCCGATCGGCTGCTTTTAACTCATACAATGAGCTCAAACCGTCGTCATCCAAACCACCCTCCAACACTTCACCAATTAGATGAGAAAAAAGCTGACCATCTGATGTGGCAATCGCTTCTTCCTCATCATCATAGGTGGCTACCAACTTAGTCGAAACTTTAGGAATAACCGTAAGGCGGTCAAATTCCATATGTCTCAAGACATTAGTTGAAACATGAACTTGATGTTTACTTTTACCAAGACTAACTCCTACACTAGACAGTTTAGAATGAATCGACTGCGGTGAAAAAGAAAGAAAAGATTTCGAATTAACTTCCGTACCGGAGAAGTCCAAGTTACGCGCCGCTGTGCGGCGCATGGCCCTTGTCATGGAGTCTTCATCCGTCTCCGAAGCTCCGTCCACCCCCACCCCAAACCTCTCGCTACGACGGGTCGGGGTGACCCCGTCAGAAAAGGCCGTGGACCTGGGGGGAGGTGAGGCGGCGATAGCGCGGGTCGGCACAGGCGGAGTAGCAGCCGACCCAGCCAACGCACCGAGAGACGGGTGGGTATGTGTTGGTGTCGAACCCACGCCCGTCCCAGCCGCGTCAATAGCCGGTCCATCCGGGGGGAGAAGTGGTGACGTAGAAGTCCCCCCGGAGACCAACCCAGCGATGCAGCACTGCCGGCCCAGCCCAGCAGAAGAGCCGGCCGAGAGCACAGCCTGGCCTGGCGAACTGAGCCCAGCCGAACATGGCGTGGTGCAAGGCCAGCCCAGCCCATCAGGAGAGGAGGCCGTGCGCGCGTCCGGACCTGGCGCCGAGGCGGTCCGGTGCACAGTCCCCCCCGCTGTGAGCTCCTCCTGATCGCCCGCCGAGAGCCCAGTTGGGCCGAAATCCGGCGTCGCGGTTTGGACCGCCAGCCCAGACTCGCGTGGGCCTGAAGAGGACTCCGGCACCCAAGCTGGGCCAGAATCAACCACCTCAGCACGTATGGCCGGCGCCAGAACATCATCAGCTGCCGTAACCTGAAAACTGGAAGGCACACACTGGCCAGCAGAACCATCTGGCATAGAAATCACAGCGTCGACAGCACGCAGAAGACCCGGCGAGACTCTGCCAATCCTTGCAACTATCTCAATACCACGCGGAGTCTGTGGACTCGGATTATATGGAGTGATTGCAAAAACAGGACACTGAGTAACGTTGTGCAAAGTGGTCACAGATTTTCCATAGCTAGCCGCTCCCGAGCTTTGACTTGCATCAATCTCCATATTAGAATTCTGCGGCGCACTCATCGCAGGGTTCCCCGTCGTGTCCTCCAAACCCTCCTCCGTACCCCCAGACTCATCATCAGCGTCATCACCCTTGCGACGCCAGAAATAGGGAACGAACTCTGGGTCAGGGACAAAATCCGCTGCCTCACGACGGAAAATGAAAGCAAACTCCTCAGCTTAATCACACAAGCCGTGCCAAGATAAGGTCCATCCGGGTCCAGTTGCTTGTCCAGGGGCTTGGAGCATGGCATACCAACCAGGATACGGATAATACCCCTGCTCCTCAGCGTGACAAGATCGACATCCAGCGTAGTCCCAATCAAAGTCCCAACCGCCCAAATACCAAGGAAATGTCTGAGAGGATACGGAACCCCTTGCACTTGGACCCAAACCTGCTCCAGCACCCTCATAGGTTGATAATCCGTTTTCTTCCAGACAGAAATAGTGGCTTGCGCTGCACAGGAGGGGACACTCATCTGCATACCATCCATCCGCTGAAGATCCTCGAAGGAAGGGAACCCGATCAGAAAGGCATCCGTACCGTGGGGTACCGCCTCCCAGGTCCATGTCGGCTTCGAAGGACACATCCTGGCTAACAAACTCTGAACAGCAGTCGCAGGCACCATATCACCCACGATCTTCACCAGGGCAGTGGGAGAACTCGAGGGAACCAGATGAGGCTTGTACACACTATCAGGCAGCTGCACAAAAGTAGTCTCCTCTGAGCCATAGCCCGAAGTAAAGGCCGAGGGCCTCGGTAACCGGAGAGTCGGACATCTGAAGGTCGGATGTGCCCCGGTGTCGCAAACAAGACAGTAGTGCTGCACAGGACACCCCTTTGTAGTATGCGAATCAACCCCGCACTTCCAGCATTTAGAGGATTTCTTCGCTTTACCAGTGCCACCCAACTTTGCCGCAGCCTGCACGCCGGGCGCAGCTACCGGCGAGGCATCAACCACATTAGCCACCTCAGAGGTGGTGGCCACAGCAGATGGCGGCAGGAGCAATGGCTGACCCTGCATAGTAACTGAAAGCGGCGCGACGTACTGCCCCGTCTGAGCCGGTGGCTGCTGATAAACATTGGGCTGAACATGTTGCTGAGTCACAAATTGTTGAACTCCCTTCTTCTTCTTCCTCTTTGGCCGCGGACCCTGCCCTGCTGGTTGCCCCGCCGTCACCGGAACAGGGGGAGCGAACTGCTGCTGAAACTGTGGAAACACAGGTGGTGGCACTGGCATCAAAGGCGGGAATTGCAACTGTTGCGGCGGCGGCATGTACGCCGGGAGTCCTGGTTGTCTCGATGGGTTTTGCAGAGGACGAAACGGAGGACCTCCCGGCGGCTGCCAGAATTGCCCGCCCATGGCAGGGACGGCCCCTCCTGCCACCTGTTGAAGAAGTCCACCCTGCGGCGCCCCGGCGCCGGCACCGACACCCGGAGGCTGGAACGGCGCGGCCATCGGCGCCTGCTGCACCCCTTGCGGCCCCCCGGCTCCGGTCCCTTGAGGAAGCTGCGGTTGTTGAAGAAGAGCAGAGGACGGAGCGGGAGGGCGACAAGGACCAGTCCGCGGCGGACCACCTTGCTGCGGGCGATGGTGCGCGGCCATGGCACGGGCTGCGACGGACGCGAACGTCCGAGGCCACCGACGCGGGGGAGGCGCGGGGGCAGTCGTCGGCAGGACGGCCGCCGGAACTCGAGCAGGCGATGAAGAGCTTGACGAAGCGAGGAAGCCGGACGTGATTAGGTGGCGGCGCTGCGGACGAAGAACTGGTTGCAGTCGAAGCGCAGACGAGGTAGGGCAAGGCCGGTTCGGACGGTGCAGATGCGCCCACTGGTTTGGACGCTCCCGATCTAACGCCTGAGCCGCGGGCCCCACCACCATGCAATTTGAAACTTGCAGCGCCCCCGGCTCCGTGATCAACGGATCGGCCGTTGACGGCAAGCTCGGAGCCGCGTCCGCCTGCGTCGACGCGCCCGGCGGAGACGACGCCCCGCGAGCTGCCACCACCTTGTCGATGAAGGCCCCGAGCACCGGCGGTGGCGTGACCCGACGCGGAGGTAGAGGGCCACGCCACGGCCCCATGCGCGGTGGCGGCCGAGCTAGCCGTAGGCCAACCTGCGACGAGAGCGCGCCCCGGTTCCCGGCCGGCGGCGAGGTCACCTGCGACCCCGAATCCTCCCTGCACAGATTGAAAGCACCGTTATTCTCACCTGCGGATGACGACGCTCCCCGCTCCCAGACGCGGCTCCCCGGCGACGGGAAACCCGCCTTCGCCCAGAATTCGTGGATACGATCCAAATCCGTCTGGATCGCGTTGCCGGCCGACGCCGAGCTCTTGCACGGGGACCCTTCCGCAGGGAGGGCGTCAAGCGCAACTCGCACAACAACATGGTCCGCCGCCGCCCTCACTCCCAAACTTTCGGTCTCCGACGACTCCATCTCGGCCTCGGACGGCTCGGCGACCAGCTCAGCCAAGCAGTCGAAACGCGATCCAGAGATCCGACGTCCCCACGCCGGCGGCGCCAGCGTAGCCCGGCGACGCAGCACCGCGGCCGATGTAGGGTCGCCTCCGATCATTACCTCCTCCTCCTCGACCTGTCTTTTTTCATGAATTCGTTCAAGGTGCGAGCTGATCAACACACACAAAAAGACAAGATTAGGGAAAGATATGCATAGAGGTAACGTTTGCAAGAAATTAATCAGGAGTCAAATATTCTCCGGCGTATCTGACAGTTTGTGGGGCCATCTCGCATCTCAAAGCGAATTACCGGTATGAAATAAATCTTCGACGTCAGACTAGTTGTGATATCGGTTTCCATCGGTCACGTCTCCTTCACCGCACCACACAGATCGATCCGATCCACCGCCGCCGCCGCCTCATGGACAGCCCCAAGGCGTCGTCCTCCTCCTCGCACAGCTACCTTGACTGGGTAATGCTCGACCCGCACCCCCGCCTCAACTACCCTAAACCCACTCTCGATCAAGATTACCCCGAGGAAGTTTACCACGCGACCAACGCGTTCAACGAGACCTCCAAGGGCGAGCGCATCGACGTCTGGTTCCGCGCCGTCGCGCCCCCAGGGGCTTCCCGCCTCTACGTCCACTGGATGCGGCGCCGGCGCACCAGGTCGTCATCGTCGGAGGAACGAAGGGGAGAAGATCGTCGGGATCGATTGCACGGGCGGTATGCCGAGGTCTTGGCTGCCCACGGCAACTCCATAATCTTGCAGCTCACACGCAAGAGCAACCGTTCAGACTTCTTCGTCTACACGGCCCGCTCCACTGGGCCGCCGTCGCTCTTCCGTCTCCCCCGGTGCGACCACAAACTCGAAGATGGCGATCTCCGGTTAGATCACATGGTCAGGACTGATAACATTATTGGTCTTCTATGCAACGGTGAGAGAGAAGAGTTCGTGGTTGCAGACCTCATCATTGTTCCGAAATACGATGACGCCTCCCACGACGATGACACTCCGGTGGTAGCCGGGCTGTGCGTTTACCAGTCGTGCGACCCGGGGGATGGCTGGAAAGCCAGACGACCACGGATCCTCCATAAGGAGAGGCAAGGCAGGGAGTTGATGTGGTGGCACACTGACGCCGTCGTCCCATGCGGAGCTTCCCTGTGCTACGTCGACTATTTCCGTGGCATCTTGTTCTTAGACGTGCTCAACCGATCCCCATGTCCGGCTTCCGGTAAACATGCCCATTGGCGATCCCCGTGATCAATCTGGACTCCAAGCTGGGTGCCTGGAATCATTCCGGAGCGTGTGCGCCACTGATGGCGGCACCATGAAGTTCGTGGACGTTGTCACCACGACCGTCTTTGTCTCAGGCAGCCGGTCAGCCGCCGCCTCTTCGTTCGCCATCAAAGTTTGGAGGCTGAGGGAAGAGGACATGACGTGGGAGAAAGAGACCACCATGCAGGACAACGAGCTCTGGTCCCTGCAGGGTTACGGTGGCGATCTGCTGCGTGTCTCGCCGGAATTCCCCCTGGTGAGCATGGCGGAGCCCGATGTCGTCTGCTTTGTGCTGACCAATAGGGGTTTTCGTGACGCCGACGTGACGTGGGTCGTCGTGGTTGATATGTCGAAGAAGACCTTGCGATTGGCGTTTAGGTACAACAAAGTACTTAGGAACCACGTTGAGAACGATGGAGATATGGCGTCTGCGAGCCTCACTACTAACAGTGCGTTCATTCCGTGTGAGTTCTCCAAGTATCTGCAGGTGCCTGCTGGAGCCACAAGGAAGAGGGAGGAGGAATCTGGGATTTTTTTTCGAGAAGCACGCCAAAAACGTACAGGTTCCCATTGTTCTTCTCCGAAGCATGCAGGATCATGTTAAAGTCGCCTATAATGAGCCATGTCCCAGAGCATAGAGATCGACGCTCCACCAGCTCCTGCAAGAATTGTTCCTTCTCCTCCATGCGCTGCGGTCCGTAGACCGCAGTCAGCCACCATCTCCTTTGGTCCCGAGCTCTAACCTCCCCTGTAATAGCGTGAGTATCCCTGCTGACATTGGTGATGTCAAACACAGTGGTATCCCACGCAACTAAGATCCCTCCTCTAGTTTGAATCGCCGGCAAGAACACATACGAATCAAATCTTGGCCCTAGGCATTGTGCCACCACAAAATCATCGATTACAGCCATTTTAGTTTCAAGGAGACAAACGATGTTTATGTTCATCGTGTCTAAGAACTCCCTTGCCAAATCGCGCTTTGCCGGATCATTAATCCCGCGAATGTTCCAGCTTGCCATCTCAGGATTTAAATCCATTGGATAGCTAGCTTCTTCACCTACTAGGCTTGCGCGCTCAACCCGCCGTCAACACCATACAAGGTGCTTCCTCGAAATTCGACGGCACCGTCTTACCGAAGATGGCCGCCAGCGCACGAAGATGCTGGTCCTTCAACGGCGAGTCGAAAACCTCTTGGATCTCCTGTACGCAAGCTTCCTCCACGGCGAAATCACATGTAGAGATACCCAGTGCCTTCAAGAGCACCATATCCTGCGGCGATGTTTTCTTCGGCAGTTTCCCCTGCACTGCACTGGACGATCTGGGATAAATCGAACAAGTTTGGGTTTCGCCTACTGCAGTTTAGAAACGTGGGGCAAAAGCTTTGCCCCAACTTTTTATATAGAAGGAGAATGCAAGAATGCAAGTTTCAGAACATAATTAGGAATACAAACAACTACTCTCGCGGCATCAAATTGCCCAAACATTTGGCACCCGCAAGAACCCACAAACGAGCCTCACTCTTAATTCTATCAAAGATAACTAGAGGTGGCGTGCTCTTGTTCTTGAAGACCCTCGCATTGCGCTCGTTCCAAAGCTCCCAAGTGGTAAGGAGGGCTAAGGAGGCGATAGCTTTACGGTTGGGCGTGGCGCCATCCGTCAACAACAACCACCACTCGTGGAAGGGGAGAGAAGTCCATGAGCTAGTGAGCATAGTGTTGAGGCCCAACCACTCCTTGATGAGGTCCCAAATCCTACGGGAGAGACGGCAATGGACAAAAAGGTGAGAGACCGTCTCCGTGGTTTGCTTGCAAAATGGGCATAATCCGCAATTTGGCCACCCCCTTTTTGCCAAACGATCCGCCGTCCAAATCCGGTTTTGGTTCGCAAGCCAAGCAAAAAACTTCGTCTTCGGGGGAGCCCAAGCCTTCCAAATCGTCTTCTCAAAGGATGAAGCAATGGTTCCCATGAATTGCATAGAGTAAGCCGTCTTCACGGAGTATTCTCCATTTTCCGTAAGCCTCCAACGGATGTCATCCACGGTGCTAGGGTCAAGGCGCACATCGGAAAGGAGGACCCAAAGGGCAAGGAATTGAGAAAAGTGAGCGGCGGTGAAGTTTTCATCAAGGCACACATTTCCAACCCAACCATTTGCGTGCATGGCCTCACGCACGGTGCAATTCTTCTTCTTGGAGCAATCAAAGATGAGAGGAGCAATATCCTTGGGCTTGCGCCTCTCCACCCACGGAGCATGCCAAAAGGGAGTTTTATTCCCATCTCCAATGGTAATTGATGTGGCGGCATAGAAGAGGTCCATATCCTTGGGGGTGCAAGGGTTGCCCAAACCGACCCAAATTTTTTGGGAGTCCTTCCATTCTTGCCAAGGCCAACGCAAACATAAAGCCGCCGCAAACTTGTCCAAATGAAGCATGCCAAGGCCCCCAAGGCTCTTTGGGTGGCACACTAGATCCCAACTCACTTTGCACTTGGCTCCGGTGGTAGTATCCTTAGCGGACAATAGAAACGCCCGTTGAAGCTTGTTGATGAAAAGCATTGTGGGCGGAGGAATGATGAGGGGCGTCAAGTAGTAAATTGCTTGAGAGGCAATAACCGATTTCACAAGGGCCGCTCTACCGGCCGCGGCGATGTATCTCCCGTTCCAAGTGGGAAGCTTTCCGGCGCATTTATCTTCTAGGTGTTGGAAATCCGCCCTCCGAAGCCGCCAAACCGATAAGGGTAGTCCAAGGTACCGCAATGGGAAAGTAGCCCTAGTAGCCAGGATGTCCTCAAGGACGTCGTCAAGGTTGATATTGGCACACTTGATGGGAACCACGGAACTCTTGTCAAAGTTGGTACATAGGCCGGTGACCTCGCCAAAAGCTTCAAGAATGGATGCGAAGTTCCTAATGTCCTCTTTGAAGGGGGCCACAAAAACCGCCGCATCATCCGCATAAAGAGAAGTTCTCAAAATGGTACCCCTTCCCCGAAGCTTGTGTAGAAGTCCCTCTCTAGTGGCATTTTCCAAAATTTGCGTGAGGGGGTCAATGGTGAGGACAAATAGAAGAGGGGACAAGGGGTCCCCTTGTCTAAGCCCACGACCATGGAAAATAGGAGGGCCGGCCACACCATTGAGAAGGACCCGAGAGGATGCGGTGGAGAATAAAGCGGCGATCCAATTTCGAAACCGGCTAGGGAAACCGCGGCGTTGGAGGAGGTCCAAGATGAATTCCCAACGGATAGAGTCAAAAGCTTTGCAGATGTCAAGTTTGAAGAGTAGAGCGGGGATCTTGTTCTTGTGGAAGCGCTTAGCGAGGTTCTTGACGTAGAGAAAATTGTCATGAATGCTTCTTTTCTTGATGAATGCACTTTGGGCGTTGGAGACAAGCTCGTTCATGAGAGGCCCAAGGCGGAGAGCAAGCATCTTGGAGATAATCTTGGCAATTGTATGGATGAGACTAATAGGTCTAAAGTCGGAAACCTCCTCGGCCCCATCTTTCTTAGGCACAAGGGCGATGTTGGCGGAATTTAGCCAATGGAAGTGGTCGGTGCGGAGGTTGCTAAAATGGTTTATCACGCTCATAACGTCACCTTTGACGATGTCCCAACATTTCTTGAAGAAAGCACCCGTGAACCCATCGGGTCCGGGTGCCTTGTCACTTGGCATTTGGTTGATAGCATTCTTGACCTCTTCCTCGGTAAAAGGATCCCCAAGAGCTTGCAAGTTTGGTTCCTCAAAATTTAACCCCTCCCAATTGAAATCTTGGGTTCTAGCCTCTCCATGCCCCAAGGCCGAATTGAAATGTTGATGGATAATTTGCTCCTTGGTCTCATGCTCGGTAACCCATCCATGGTTGAACTTGAGGCGGTGGATGTGGTTTTTTCTTCTACGGGAGTTAACTCTCATATGGAAGAATTTTGTGTTGGCATCCCCTTCCTTAATGTTGGCAATTCTCGCAAAACGGTCCATTCCCTTGCGATGGATTCAGCTGCAGTAGGCAAAACGGTCCATCACGCTGGCTGGATGGATTCAGCTGGACAAAAATCTTGTGACTGGAACCTGTTTACGATGCATACATTAATCTTCGTTGTGAAATGATCTCTGCACAAAGCAAAAGAAACAGTTTGTCTCGGCTGTTCCATATGCATGCACAGTTTGTCTCCAAGTATCTTGAAGGAACAAACAATAGCCAGCTACTTGTTGTTCTTGATGTTGCATGGTGATACATGAAACAGAGAATGTACTACTTGCAAATTAATCAATGCTATGGATTTAGACTTTGAGTAATTGCATGGACTCTAGTTGTAGGCTTGTGGCTGATGCAGTTTGCCTTTCGATCGGTATTCACACTGGCTATTTATTGTAGATCGATTTGATTGACAAAGGTATAGAGAAGTTGTATCTTGAGCATTGGTAGTTTTTGTTCATACGATGGATCACTGGATCAGACAAACTGCCGAACACCGCATCGGGCGGAGACTCGCCGATTTGACTGGAGTCGGACTTCGACTGCTCTTTTCTGGATACTTTTTTCCAGTGAGAAGTTTATTAGAAAGGGGTTTCTAACACTCGAGTAAATGTTACCCTGTGAATATTTATTGGTTATAAATAAAGTGTTACTATGACGCAGTCACGTGTGTTGAGCGGAAAAGACTTGATACGGATACCAAAATCACACCGAATCATGTACATTTACTCTAGAGTGCACACATTATTTATATATACGTGTTTTTTGTTCATTTGATCGCTAGTTTCCAGTTTCCACACGCCAGAGAGTAGCAAAAGACGACGACACAACTGCAATTTTAATTTACTCGCGTATAATTGAGTGCAA
Source organism: Poa pratensis (assembly GCA_947311845.1). Taxonomy (NCBI): domain Eukaryota; kingdom Viridiplantae; phylum Streptophyta; class Magnoliopsida; order Poales; family Poaceae; genus Poa; species Poa pratensis. The sequence continues at coordinate 42,507,087 of CAMZMU010000060.1, read as the reverse complement.
GTGTTAATGTGAGTCACCATCTCATCTGCTTACATTCAGTTCGATCAGCGCAGTAACATTCACGACCGTTTTGTTTTGAATTGCATTAATAAAACTACTACAACGTAGACGACTATATATATACGAAGCTCCTAGCCAGTGATATCCATAGGACAAACGAGAGAAGAACAATGCAACGAAGGTTAGCTAAGCTGGCGAGGGCTAGCTAGAAGAGTGCAAAGTTTACACTTGGGCGTGAGAGGTGTCAGTAAAATGTTGACCACACACGCCGATGATTCCACTTGATAACCTGAGCAAAATTGGCTGAATGAAGCATTTCATATACGGAAGCAAATCCCTTCACGTACCATCACTGTAATTGGCAGTGTGGAATGCATGTTCCCCTTCAAGTGGTTTCGTTGGTTCCATTTATCCCGTTGTGACGGCCGATTTAGCACCTCTCAAGTCATGAGATCGTGCGGCTATCTTGCACGTGGGCGCGCAAGGTGTATGTCAAGTTGTCAACAAACCTGCAGTCGATGAGATACAGAAGTCCACCTAGCTAGTCTTGCATGAATGTCTTAAATACACGGACCCTTCACATCCAACTCCATGCGCCCAAAATTCTCACACAATGGCCAGTGATATATACTACCTGCTTATCTGATGGTCATGTGGCCATGTGGCCCTCTGCTTAGTGGAGTATACCAGTTTGCCCTTTGCAAAAAAAGAGCATGTCAATCGGACACTTCTTTTGGTGGTATTATGTTTTTTGGTCTCAGGTTTAGTATGTTTCCTCTTGTCCGTTTTACTTTTACACTTCGCGTCTAGAACGTCAACACTTGCGAGACTTCGATCTGTTTGGAATATGGTTTGAACGTGGTTTATCAACTGTTTCTAAAACAATCAGTGAATTCTTCTAAATGAAGCTAGAATCAATGTAAAGAATTGCATTCCTGGAGATCGGGGAAGCTACATTGTATTACCATCAAGGTAAGAATTGATGGATGGAACACTATATATATGTGCCATAGAGAGAAAAAGTTATGTGTCTGTCCACAAAGTCGTTGCAACTTTCTCATGCGCAAGCTGGATCATCAAAGAAATCGATGTGGAAGCAGAGTCCGTGCTTGCGCATGTACAATCTAGAGAGGGTGTACTTTGCTTCAAATCTCATGTAGTTTTCACCGCATAACTGCACAAGAAACTCTATTTTCTAGATTGTCTCATGTCATGCCTGACACTGCTTGTGCGCGCTCCCTCTTTGCTATGTACATGCCTTTGTCCTGATCGCGACATAGAAGAGGAAGATATCAAGATCACATCGGATAACATGCAGATGTTTAGATCATCCGATCATATTGTTTACTGAGCGTGACATACTTTAAGCGTATAGTTACCACGGCCAGAGAGTAGCAACAGGCGATGGCACAGTCGCAATTTAATTTAGCCGAGTAGTTGAGTAGAAGTGTTAACGTGGCTCACCTTCTCGTCTTCTTACATTCACGTAGGTCAGTGCAACAACCTTCAAACCCATTTTGTGCTGGATTGCATTAACTGCCAAATGTAGGTCACTATATATGAAGCTCCGAGCTTGTGCTGGATACATATGACTAGGAAAATAACAATGCAATTGAGGCGATCTGAGCCTCTGAGGACTAGAACAGTGCAAAATATAGACATGGGTGTGGAAGGTGTCGGTAAAATGTTGGCAACTCGTGTCTGCTAAGACACTTGAAAATACAGAGGACAGTGGCTGAATGCAACCTTTCAGACCCCTAAGTATCCGGGAGCAACCCTTTAGGCGTGAAAGTGGATCCCTTCTGTGCCCGACGCTTATCCGAGGTGCGGTGTCGGTGCTCTCTTCGTGCCATTCCATCCTAGTTGCCCTCCCGTGCTATCGATGTACTGCGCCAGTGTGGAATATGCATGTCCTGGTCTCGCACCGCTTTCCTTTGTTCCCATTTGTTCTGCCGTGACAGACGGTTTAGTGCCTTTCAGTCGCAGAGCGAGTGCGCGTTCAATTGTCTCTCAAATCTCAACTAACCGGCTTTCGAGAGATGCAAAAAATTAACAGTGCCTCAACATGTGCAGAATGTGCGGTTGTGTACACGATGAATGCGCAGTCTATGCAGGTAGTAGCTACTAATTTAATTTCACATAGCATTGTTAATGTAGACTCGTTGCCTAAAAAAACAGATTGATTGTGGCATTCAATTCACTCTTGCCTTCTCTATTTGTTTGTACTCCATTCTGTATTAGAGAACCTATATATTTCCTTATCTCTTTATGTGTTCTTAGTTTCTTAAGAAATGTGTGTCATAACAGTATAACGTTCGGTATGAAGTTTTTCGGTTCAAAAGTTATTTTGTGTTTCCTATAGAGTTGCAGTGATTATACACGTAATGATAATAGTATATCTCTCATGACAATGTTACTTTTTGTGCATACTTGATTGAGTTGCACTGTTATTAAAAGAACTGTGAAAAAATCCTCAAAATACAAAATATTTATTCTTAGGGGCCTAAATTTTGTATTTAGCACCGTCGCCTCAATATCTCAGGAAAGTTTCCGCATCTTCTGACCCTGCTAACCCTCCTGCACAAACATGTGTGTGTGTTTGTTTTGTTTCTCTTGACAAGCACCCATCCCTCTGGGTGACTCGGGCGGATCCCTAACCACCGCCGCCAGAACCCACCTTTGCCTCCCTCTCTTGCCACCGTCGGCACACGTCAACGGGCAAAGCTTGTAGGCGGCGAGAGGCAAAAAAATCCTCTCCTTCGCGTCATGGTTTTAGATTTTTATGCTGCAGAACCTTCAGGCGGAGAGTGCGCAAATCACCCGTGGCCGTATCGCAACCTGGCGATGTGTAGATCGGGGCACTTGGATGAGGTCGCGGTGGACCATTTTGAAAATTGTTAAAATTGAGAAGATATTCATATTTGAATTATATTTATGTTTATGAGGTACTTAAAATTTTGAAGTTTTCAAATTTAAAATTTGATGACATGCTATAAGTAGTGAGCATTTTTTCCTTAATGTTGATATATTTGTCATATGTCTAAGTACCGTGTTGTAAAAAATTTAAATTTTAAGGAATGTCTACATTAAAAAATTATGCAGATTTGAAAATTATTGAAATGTAAAGAAAGTTTACGTTTTGAGATTGTTAAGTGTTCGGAAATTATTCAATTTGCGAGGTTATTCAGATTTGAATTTTGTTAATGTTTAAATAATGTTCAGAATTTAAGGGCATTTGCGAATCTGAAATATGCATCAAATGCCTAGCCTGTTTGGTGGAATTCAAATTTGGAAATGTCGATATGTAAAAGTTGTGAAGCTTTTTTAATGAAATGCGAAGAAAGTTAACGTGTAAAAATTGTTTAGATTTTGAAATTTAATCAAATTAGGAAGTTATTTAGATTTGATTTTTTTTGCGTTTGTAAAATGGGTAGTTTTGAAAGCCATTTTTTTGAAATATTCAAACGTATATGCTATACATGTGTGGTAAAATTTAAATTTGAAAATGTTAACATTTGTAAATTGTCTAGGCTTGAAAAGTGTTGTAATGCAAATAAAGTTTACTTCTAAAAATTGTTTATGTTTTGAATTTTTTTTGTGATAAATTTGATATGTAGTTCTATTTGATAAAAATGTGGTTTTCATTCATAATTTCGTGGTGAAATCAAATAAAATTCTAGGAAATAATATCAGTAATATTATTCAATAAGATAAACTCAACAAACTAATCTGATATGAAACATCTTATTTAAATAGAGTTTGGTAGATCATTTAAATATAATTACCCAATTATATCATGGGATTTGAAAATATCAAAATATCAACAAATAACTGTTATAAATTTATGGAAGTTACCGCTAAAAAATTTGTATAATAATTATTCAGAAACGACAAAAACGACATCTGTTGTGAATTATCATTGTTTATATAGAGTTGGGGAAATGCCAGTGGGAATTACCGTTAAGAAATTTGCAGAATAGTTATTTAGAAATGACCATCATTGGGAATATTCGGTGAAGACTATTTTTCTTTTCATGGAAATTTTGAAAATTTGGTAATTGTGCAAAAAGAATTGACAAATTATTATAGTTTGTGTGGAAAATTTGAAAATTTCTTGAAAAAGTTTGGAAATTTATAAATCTTGGGAAATTTTGGTATATGTACATTACTTGCATTTTTTTGTGCATAATGTAATTTTGGTGTTTTTTTTGTGAAAATTTTGAAAATTGGTAATTTTACTTTTTGTTGACAAATTATTTGCATTATTTTGAATTATGGAAAATTTGGAATTGTCATAATCCTATAATTGTTTTGACAGAATGTTTGTATTAATTTGTGGGAAGTTTGAAAATCTATCAAAAAAGTTTGGCAATTTGTAAATTTTGGGAAGTTTATATATATATATATACTATTTGAATTATTTTGGTGCATAATGTAATTTTGGTTTTTTTTAATGGAAATTTGAAAATTTGGTAATTTTTTTTACAAATTATTTGCATTATTTTGAATTATGAGAAATTTGGAATTTTGATAATTTTTAATTTTTTTGACAAAATATTTGTATTTTTTGTGCATAATGTATTTTGGGTATTTTTTTTGCGAAAATTTTAAATTTTGTATTTTTCTTTTTTTTGACAAATTATTTGGCAATTTGTAAATTTTGGGAAATTTTGATATATATATTATTTTCATTTTTGTGTGCATAATGTAATTTTGGTGTTTTTTTGTGTGTGGAAATTTGGTATTTTTTCTTTATTTTTGACAAATTATTTGCATATTTCTGAATTATGGGGAAGTTTGAATTTTGATTATTTTTTGACACAATATTTGTATTTTTGTGCATAATGTAATTTTGGTGTTTTTTTTAGTGAAAATTTTAAAATTTGGTAGTTTTTTTTTGACAAATTATTTGCATTATTTTGAATTATTGAAAATTAGCAATTTTGGTAATTTTTAATTTTTTGTACACAATATTTGCACTATTTTGAATTATTATAGATTAGAAGATTATTTTTCCCTAAAATTCAAACTTTTGTTTTCTTCGTAATTGTGAAATATCTCACAGGCAGGACCCACATGTCAACGTTTTAATAATTATATGGAAATTGTGCAGGAAAATGGAAAAATGGCTGACAGTGGGCCCTTTGTGACGTCATCCATGGCGTCATCCGCCGGCGGCGGCGAACGTGCGGCCGCGCTGCGCCGAGCTTGCGTTCTAGCAGATGCGTGCCTACGCGGAGTTGGGAGTGCGGGCATCTGGGAGAGGAGGTCGAGGGGAGTTGGGCAAGCGGCGCCTCGGACCATTTGGTCGCCGGAGCCGCGGGCGGCGAGCGCGGCGGCGCCGATTTCGGCGTCCCTCGGACGTCCCGGGACGCGGTCTTCCGCGAGGAGGTGGAGGAAGCGACGCCGGAGCTTCCCGCATGCTTGGATCCGTGCGGGGAGGTCTGTAGCGGTGGAGATGCGCGGCGGCGCGGTGGCGGCCTTGGGCAGTTGCGGGAGAGAGAGAGGAAGAGGAGGATGGGCGAGGTATGCGGTTGTTTTTGCAAAAAAATCCCTGTTTTTTCCAAAAATTACGGCAAGGTCCTTTGCGGGCGGTTTTGTGCAAAAATGTTGCGCCAAAGATCGTGCGTGGCCTCTGATTGGCTAAAATTGCAGTGCTACATTGCGCACGATTTTTAAAGTGATCAGGGCCGTTGGTGAGCGCGATCGGACGGCCGAGGATATTGGGATGACGTGGATAGCAGGAGAAGGTGCGAATCGCACGTACTTTTATATATACTAGGGACTAGGGATAGTTAGCGCGGCAATGCCGCGCGTCCATCTGATGATTTTCGAATATGTTTTTTAGAAAGTATGCATATGAATATTATTTGAATTCGGAGAAGTTTACGATTAGGAGATTTTTCGAGGTCGTTAAAATTTGTCGCATTGAAATGTATTCAAATTTGTATTCTTTGAAAGTTTACAAAAATGATTAGATTTCGAAGGTATTTGAAATTACTAAATATGTGAATTTAAAATTTGAGTTGGAATGGTCAAATAAGGGTGTTTTTCCCATAAAATTGGTCAAATGTAGGTCAATTTGAATATTTAAAACTTATTTGGTTTGTGTGAAAAATAGTTGACAATTTTTTCCCTAGCATTTTGATATATTTTTTATATTTTGTCGATGGGTATGTATAGAATTTTTTCCGGTTTTTGTTTTGCTGCGCAATATAAATTTGGTAACATGTTTATTTAAAAATTGTGCAGGTTTAAAATTAGTGAAATCGAAAGAAGTTTGCGTTTAAAAATTGTTTACATTTTGAATATTGTTCAAGTTGGGGTGTTTTGTAGATTCAAATCATTTTATGTTTGTAAAATGATTAGATTTCGCAGATATTTAAGATTTTGGAATATCGAAATCTGAAATTTGATCGTATCGAATTAAAAAACAACATTTTTTCTCTGAGGTATATATAGAAATAATTTCATGTTGTAGAAATTGTTCTAAGGATGAAGTTTTTTTTCAAATATTTACCAATCTGAAGTGTTTGAACTTATTTGTTTTTTGACGTAAATAATTAGTATTTGTTTTGTTTGAGAATTTTGTTGTATCTTTTGTTTTTTTCCGGCTGGGAATTTTTAGAGGTTCATCTATTTAGTCGATATTTAATAAAATTAAATGCGTAAAATTAGAGGACGGCAAATTGGATTTTGTGTAGATATTAATCATGTTCGTTGTAATTTGAAGTGTTGATTTTTTTTTACTAAAATTGTCTAAATATAGGCTAAATTGAATTATTCAAACTTATTTGTTTATTTGGCAGAAATAGGTACCTTTTTTTTACTTACCATAGTTTCACAAATTTCATAAATCTCATTTTTTTTGCAAGAAAATTATTGGAACGTGAATAATGTTTGAATTAGGGAAAGTTTGCCAAATATAGTCTAAATTGAATTATTTAAACTTTTTTTTGCCAAAGTATGCATTGAGTGGAAATTTGCATTTATTGAATTGAGTTACATATTTAGGGAAATTTTATTTAGATTATACCAAAATGTTTACGAAATCGGAATGTTAAATTTAAGTCCGTTATTAGAGGGAATGCATTATATGAGCATTTAGTAAATATAACTTTGCATAATTAGAGGTTGTGCATTTGTTTTTTTTTCCAAATATTCGCCATTTGAAAAATGTTCGAATATATTTTTGAGTATATAGTATATATAATTGCTAAGCAAGGTGGGATGTTAACAAATTTTTTTAGTTGTTTGTAGTTTAAGTCCATAATAAATGCGGAAGTATATTTATTCAATTGAATTTTATAGTTGCTATTTATTTTTAATTGAAGTCCATACAATTGTCCATGTAGTTGGAATGAGTCTTGTTTTTTCTAAAAAAATTTTGGTGAAATAAAATGTTTGCATATGTTTGTGGTTTGTCATAATTAGCTATAATTTTTTTTTGTGATTATTTGCGGTTGTTGTTTATACTTTTTTTTTAGGAAAAATTGAATTATGTGAATTTGTGGAACTCTTTTTTCCCAATTTGTATAAATTAGGGGGTCCCATCTGTCAGTTTTTTTTTAAAAAAAATTCCTGTGAAAAGACTAAAATGCTGACAGGCCGGCCCCGCTGTGACGTCGTGGTGACGTCAGCAGGGGCCAGGCCTGCCACGGCGACGACGGCGAGGGGCACGGCCGCGGCGCAGCAGCGCGAGCCAGCACACGAAAATGGGCGCATCGGACGCGCCTTGGCGCGGGCGACCTGTAGGTGGCGGCGCCGCCGCGGTTTGGCCACTGGAACGTCGCTGGCGACGACCAGACGCCGCCGCGGCGGACAGCGCGCACGGCGGCCGCGATTCCACCGCGCAGGCAGCATCCCGACAAGCGAAGCTCGGCGAGGGAGGAGAGGGAGCGGCGGCGGAGGTCGGCGGGGCGTGGATCTGGACGGGGAGGGCCGGAGCGGGGCGGGCGCGCGTCGGCGCCGACGCGGCCGAGCTCGTCGCCGCGGGGGGAGAGAGGAGGGAGGGGGAGAGCTGATGACGTTTTTACAGGGAGGCCCCTGAGATTTGCGAGTTTTGCGATTGGGTCCTTCACGGGGGGTTTTCTGCGAAGTGGCGGGGGGTTTCGTGCAAAGCAGCGCGCCAAAAACCGTGCGGAAGCTACGCGTCGACACACGATTGGCAGAAATTCGACTGCTACAGTAATACTGTAGGAGCGCGAATTTTGGAGCGATCTGCGCCGTCCCTCCGCGCGATCGAACGGCCAGAGTTTGGGGCGACGTGGAGGCTGGATTTGGGGTGAATCTGTCCTACTTTTATATATAGTAGGATTTTATATATATAGGAGGATGAGTCTATATGTAAAGCTCGTTGCTAGTGATGGATCCATAAGACTAAGAAAATAACAATGACGAAGAAGTGAGCTGAGACGATGAGGGCTAGAACAATGCAAAAATGTAGGCATGGGTGTGGGAGGCGTCGGGAAAATGTTTGGCCACATGTATCGTGACAGCCACTTGAAAACGTAGAGGGCAATGGCTGAATGGTGCCTTTCGGATCCGCAGTTCTCTGCACCGAAGCCTTCTAGACCCGAAAATGGATCCCCGATGTGCAAAACGCATGTGAGACGTGTCGTACCCATGGTCTCTTCCGGCCATTCCAGCCTCGTTCCATCACGGTTTTCCTAAGGTGGAAGTCTTCCATGTCTCGTGGGGTTTTTCTTGGTTCGATTTTGTTCCGCAATTATGGCTAGTTTAGCACCTTGAAAAGCACGAGGTGGCGCAGATGCTCTCGGAGTGGCTGTTTTCGGTGTCCCCCGGTTAATTGGTTGCAGATGGGATTCAAGAATCCTCTGAACGCACCCGGGTGGAATGGAGCCGCGATCCTTCTTCGCATCAAACCAAGGTTTTGGTTACCAAACTGGGAAAAAATCTCGTGGGTGCTCGAGATTTGCGGTTACCACGTTAACCGAGAAATCTCGACGGGTTACCGGACGAATTTAAATTCTGAATTTTGAATTCAAATTTCTGAGATTTTTCATAAATTGGGTAACCGCTCGGTAACCGGAGAAATGCCGAGAAATTATGAATTTTGAATTCAAATTACTGAGATTTTTCATAAATTCAAAAAACCCCGAAATTTTTTGCTCGGTAAGCCCTTTTACCGTGGGTGCTCGAGATTCCCGGTTACCACGCGGTAACCGGATTTCTCGCTCGGTAACCCAAACCGTGCATCAAACTGCATACGCCCAAAATTGTCACGCAGTGGCCAGATTGCAATAAGCAGCGCTTGAATGATCCCCACACAATGGAAAATAGATGATTTGCTACCCCGATGCACTGGACCATCCGCTCGATCCCATTAAGAATAAATCCATCTAGTAAAAAAAATCAAGCATAGCATTAGATACGAGCAGCGAATAGCTACGATGGAGTCATGCACAGGACTTTTTTAATAGCTGAGTAATTCTTTACCAAACTGCACGAAGTTCACTATGAAGCTTGTCAAATTCTTTCTCAGACTACCGAATATTTCTTTCTCAAATTCTGAGTGCAGTTTATTTATTGTCATATCAATCAACTTCGGTGGTAGCAAATAGGTCACTTCTATAACAATCAGGACTTCAGGAGAGAACACACCTGACGCAGAGAAAAGCTGCGGCCGACGCTCGGGGGATAGCCGCACGAGGCGCGTCTTGGAAAAGCCAGCGGAGGAAGAACACATATTCAAAACTGGCGATCTGGAGACCGGAGACGTCTCCGGCTGAGGGCGTTGAGGGTAAAAAAGTAGAATTGTGCAGGGGAGGAGAACGGGCGTCGTGTTTGGGTGGCAGCGGCGACGCACCTAGGTCGTGGGAGGAGACGAATCGGGAGGCGCGGGTTGCTGGCAGAATGGGGGCATTTCGCGCAGCTCTTCCGTCGTAGATGGGCGCTTTAGTGGAACTTTCTAGGCCCAATTAACCGCAACGGACCAATTTGATCGACAGTGCAGCTTCCTAGGGATAGTCGGTCCAAGCGGGAACTAATGGAGATCTAATGGCCACAACCCGCCAGGCATCATGACCTGAGGGCCGAAAAAGTCTAGATCGTGTGAGAGTTCGTAGATGACTCTATTCTAATATCCCTAATTAACCACAACAGACCAATTTGACCGAAACAGGACTCCAGGAGAGAACACACCTGACGCAGAGAAAAGCTGCGGCCGACGCTCAGTGGATAGCCGCACAAGGCGCGTCTTGGAAAAGCCAGCGGAGGAGGAACACATATTCAGGACTGGCGATCTGAAGACTGGAGATGTCTCCGGCTGAGGGCGTCGAGGGGTAAAAAAGATGAATTGTGCGGGGAGGAGAACGGGCCTCGCGTTTTGGTGGCAGTGGCGGCGCACCTAGGTCTAGGTGGGAGATCCTATACTCCGCGGTACTCGGACGGAAGTCGTTGTCCCCGCCCCCGCACGACGCTATATGGGCTCGCCTCATTTTGCTCCGCGTTCGTTTTTTTCCTGTTTCGCTGCTTCGTACGTTCGAAACCCATTTTGAAATTCAAATCTGAACAAAAAATCAAATCTGAACATTTTTGAAATGAACAAATTGCAAATCTGAACATTTTTCGAAAATGAAAAATGTTTAAATCTGAACAATTTTAAATTTACAATTTTTAAATTTGAACATATTTCGAAAATGAAAATCTTTTGTATCTGAACAAATTTTGAATATGAACAAATTTCGAATCTGAACATTTTTAAAAAATGAACAATTTTCTAATCTATACATTTTTTAAATGAACAGTTTTAAAATCTGAACATTTTTCGAAAATGAACAATTTTCAAACTGAACAATTTTCAAATCTGAACAATTTTAAATCCGAAGAATTTCAAGTCTGAACAATTTTCCAAAAAAAATCGAAAAAGAAAACGAAACAAAAAGAAAAGAAAACGACAGAAAAAGGAAAACGAACAAAAAATGCGAACAAAAAAAAGTAACTAGGCCAGGCCCATGGGTGTCCGGGGGTAAGGTACGCGGAACATAGGTTTTTCCCACTTAGGTCGTCGGAGGAGACGAATCGGGAGGCGCGGGTTGCTGGCAGAATGGGGGCATTTCTCGCAGCTCTTCCGTCGTAGATGGGCTTTAGTGGGACTTTCTGGGCCCAATTAACTATAATGGACCAATTTGATCGACAGTGAAACTTCCCTAGGGATAGTCGGTCCAAGCGGGAACCATCGCAGCATTACCAGCTGTAGACTACTTCTAAATCGTGAAATTCATGAGCAAAAATAAGAAGAGTGACACCATAAGGAAGGCGTCAACGACTGACTAATGGATGATTTCCCATACTTATTATCATATTATCGGGATCTAGATCAATGCTTGATGCAGATGTCAAGATTACGTCGGATACTATTGAGTGTACGCATTATTTATGACTACTTGTTAATTTTCTGTTCAGTTTCACCGTATAGTATTTTTCTATATTTTTGCAGGAAAGTTTGACCTGTATAGTTACCACGGCCAGAGAGTAGCAAAAGACGACGGCATCGTTGCAATGTAAATTACTTTAGTTGGGTTAACTATCAATGTTTCTCAGCATAACGTCTCCATAAATTCAACCTCCGGGCCCATTTTGTGTTAGATTGCATTAAGTGTTACAAATGTATATGTCTATATATAAAGCTCCTTGCTAGGGATGGATCCATAAGACTAAGAAAATAACAATGAAGAAGAAGTGAGCTGAGACGATGAGGGCTAGAACAATGCAAAAATGTAGGCATGGGTGTGGGAGGCGTCGGGAAAATGTTGGTCACGTGTATCTCTAATGCTACTTGAAAACATAGAGGGCAATGGCTGAATGGAGCCTTTCGGACCTGCAGTTCTCTGCACTGTCGCCTTTCAGACCCGAAATTGGATCCCCGATGTGCACAACGTATATGAGACGTGCAATGCCAATGCTCTCTTCACGACATTGCAGCCTCGTTCCATCACTGTTTTCCTAGGGTCGAAGTCTTCCTTGTCTCGTAGCGTTTTCCTTGGTTCGAATTTGTTCCGCAGCTATGGCTAGTTTAGCACCTTGAAGGCACGAGGTCATTCAGCAGGTCTTGCAGTGTGCCTGCTTTCGGTGTCCCTCATTAATTGATTGCCGATGGGATTCGACAATCCTCTCAGTCTTGCATGAACGTCTTCAATACCCGGATGGAACGGAGCCGATCCTTCTTCGCATCAAACTGCATGCGCCAAAAATCCTCACGCAGTGTTCAGATTGCATTGAGCTGCTTGAATGGTTCCCATGCAATAGATGATTTGCTACCAAGCTGCACTGGACCTTTCTTAGCTTTCTATAGTGCACGGCGTCAACGACAACCAACACCACCTTCTTGCGTGACAACCAGTCTCTGTGGAATATCCTCTTGAGCAATTTCGCCGTGCATTCATTGGCCATGTACAATGCTAGCATTTTAAATGGGTGCTTAATTATTCAGTTGATCCATTCAGACGCTTGGTAATTGAGTTTTGCATGTACTCTTAATTAGTGGTTGTTTGGATCGAGCGGATTAGCTAGTAGTTTTTACAAACAAGTATTAGGCTGATTATTAGGAAAACGAGTTTTGCTAAGGTTTCGATTAATAATTGGTACATGGGGTAAAACATGTTTGGGGTAAAGAAAGTCTAGCTACTCCTCGTTCCACTCCTATGTTGCCTTGTCCATACTTCTTTCCTAGAGGATACCTCCCCTCGGGCCTCGATGAATCGGAACGGGCTGCCGCCTGCTGGCTCCCCTCGATGCCCGTGGACGATGTGCTTTGCTACATGCGAGTCTGTGAGGCCGTCCTCCTCTCTGAGGGCTCGAACCCGATCGAACGCGCCGTTGAGGCGGTCTTCCAGTCAAACCTCAGGGGACTACCATAGACTGTCTTTGGTCCCCGGCGAGGGCAAGGAGATCGAGGGGGCGGCGCCGCTAGGGAGGCCGGTGCTAGTTCTGTGTTCGGCGACGCTAAGCAAACCCGCATCGTCTAATGTAAGGCTCCAAAACCTAGATTAATGTTATAATTTTTGCATAGCTTATTAGCATATTTGTAGACATCTAGTTATAAGTATTTAAAGTTATTATGCTCTGTTTAGACATATTTTTGCTAAGAGTTGTCTTCGAGTTCTGGCTGTAAGTAGTTAAAATAATTGTGCTCTATTTTAGACATATTTTTGCTAAGCATTGTCTTCGAGTTCTAGTTGTAAATAGTTAAAATACATATGCTCTGTTTTAGACATACTTTTGCTAAGCATTGTTTCGAGGTCTAGTTGTAGGTAGTTAATATACTTATGATCTGTTTTAGACATATTTTTTGCTTAGCATTGTCCTCGAATTCTAGTTGTAAGTAGTTATAATACTTATGCTCTATTTAGACATATTTTTTCCCATTCCTTTTCTTTCGGTTCTTGTTTTATGTATTTGTAGTACTTATGCTCTGTTTAGACATATTTTTGCAACCTAAACATATCTTTTGAATTTTATCATATCCTTTAGTGCGAGGAGGAAGGCTGGAGACTGTGCAGCGGCTCTGAAGACGTAGAGGGGGGCTCCGTCCACACGGTTCACTGAAACCGGCCTCTCCAAGAGCAAGCCTTTTATGTAGTACTAAATAGGTAAAAGACGAGGACCATCCAACGATCGTGAAGATAGAGCGGGTCTCCATCCACGGTGCACTGAATCAGGGCAAAGAGGAAGAAGGTGAAGAACCGACAACATTAACGCAGGAGTCGGGGCTCCGTCGATGGTGCAGCCGGCCTCACCTTTTTCTTTTGTTTCCTTTTAGCCCTTATTACAAACAGTCACAAACAAGTATCTGTATCTGATGTAAAGATTAAAGGCAACCATTGTATACTATGTCCGTTGTCAATATATAGGAAACAGTGTGAAACTCCGTCGCCATTGTGATCCTTCACATCAATCTCGAGGCTCAGGCGACGTAGAGCTTTTTTCCTTTCGGATGAGGATGTTGACTCATTTCCATAGTGTCGTTATGTACTAGTGCTGGTAACTGGGTATCGGGCAACTGAGGTATGTTCTATGGACTTATGTTGGAACTCGAGTATGTGGTGTGATTCTCGTAAGCCCCTCTCGGCATTGTTTAGCTGACTGTTTGTGTAGCACCTTTCTATTGATTTTAGGCGATTTTTTACATGTTAGTTAGTTTAATTAAGGTCATGTTTCCTAGAAGCTTGTCTCCATCCACGGTGCACTGAATCAGGGCAAAGAGGAAGAAGGTGAAGAACCGGCAGCCTTAACGCAGGAGTCGAGGCTCCGTCGATGGTGCAGCCAGCCTCACCTTTTTCTTTTGTTTCCTTTTAGCCCTTATTACAAACAGTCACAAACAAGTATCAGTATCTGATGTAAAGATTAAAGGCAACCATTGTATACTATGTCCGTTGTCAATATATAGGAAACAGTGTGAAACTCCGTCGCCATTGTGATCCTTCACATCAATTTCGGGGCTCAGGCAACGTAGAGCTTTTTTCCTTTCGGATGAGGATGTTGACTCGTTTCCATAGTGTCGTTATGTACTAGTGCTGGTAACTGGGTATCGGGCAACTGAGGTATGTTCTATGGACTTATGTCGAAACTCGAGTATGTGGTGTGATTCTCGTAAGCCCCTCACGACATTGTTTGAACTTAAACTCATTTTTGGGGTCAGCTGACTGTTTTTGTAGCACCTTTCTATTGATTTTAGGCGATTTTTTACATGTTAGTTAGTTTAATCAAGGTCGTGTTTCCTAGAAGCTTGTAATTGTAATGCCTCATTTTCCTTGCTTCATGTAATCATTTCATCATCCAGATATATATAGAGCATGTGAAGGTGCTATGCTAGCTTTCCCTATACTATGTCGATTTCTTCCGTTACAGTATTTCGATGGCACGGTGCCCATGGAGATGGATCTCGGTCATGACCTTGCCCGACGACCTCGCCATGGACCGGGCAGAGTGACTGATTCGTCCTCCTCCTAGCGGTGTCATGGCGCTGACGTCGGCCGGGGTGTTATGGGTTTGTCACGTTAGGTGTCATAGATGACTTCATAGGTGTGGGATTACGCGAGTCAAGCATCTCCGAGCTTGGGATCGCAGGAACAAAGATCAACACAGATTTACCCAGGTTCGGCCCCCTCAATGTGAGGTAAAAGACCTACTTCCTGCCTACCCTAGATTGGTATTGATATGATAATCGAGGTGTTACAATGGAGGCGATCCGATCTGGTACTCGCCGTATGAGCTAGGGTTTAAGGGCTTGACCCTCTAAGTCCTGCGAGTCCTCTTTATATACACAGAGGCTCGTCAGGTTACAAAGGAAACTTCCCCCTCAAGGAATATATTAACTGGGACCTATCCGGAGACTGGCTCGCCTCCGTGCCTTCTAGATTCTTCTCCTTGTGGCGGTTCGATGTTGGGCTTGATCCCATGTGGGCTTTTGTCCGTGCGAGTAAAGTAAGTCGCACTGGGCCGCGGGTTAATCCAGAAAGTATTCCCCCGACATTAGCCCCCAAGATTGGTCAGGACTTTACGGTGAGAACCTTCTGACCTCTTGAAATGGTCGCTGAGCCGCACTGCAAACGTTCTGGCCAATCTCTGACTTATGCGATTCAGAGCCGCGACTTATCTGTGCGACTCATCTCCGCTTCTGGAGATATTCTGTTCCCTTTAATTGCGGACCGTTACTCGTTTTGCGGGCGCAAATTGTGCCGTTGGTTGCAGCGCAGATTGTGCCGTTAGTTGCGGGCCCCTCCAGTTATAAGCTGCGGCCGCCTAGGTCATTATTCACTTGCCCTTGCAATCTCCTCATCCCTAGCCGCACCGTCTTCTTCCTCAATCCAAGCTTAGTCCCCCGATCCAATCTCCCTTTCGCAATGGCGCCTAAGGCCAAGCCATCCGATGACAAGCGCAAGATTTCTTGCAACTGGGAAGGATCTTGGGTGACGGAGGAGGTCCTCACAGATCTAGCCGCCAAGGGTTTCCTGCCCTCGAAGGAGGACAACGTCTGGCGGGCTCCTGGCAGCGAAACCGAGCCGCGCCCTAGGCCCAACGAGCTGGTGATGTTCGTGGAGCACGTGGAGCGCGGATTCACGCCGCCCGGCTCCCTCTTCTTCCGCGATCTGATGCGGCGTCTAGGCCTCCGTCTTCACGACATCGGGCCCAATTCCATGCTCCAAGTGAGTAATTTCCATGTCTTGTGCGAGGACTACCTCGGTGTAGCTCCCAGCATCGATCTGTGGTTGGCTTCCTTCTCCTGTAATAGCCAACTCATCTGCAAAGGTGGCGCCTATGTTCAGGTTGGCGCCATCTCTCTTCAGCGTCATCGAAACTCTGTTCTTCCCAAGCTGGCCCTGGCGAATCGGCCCAGGGCTTGGCAAAAATCCTTTTTCTACTGCCAAGATACTTCTCCGGAGGGCGAAACTCGTCTCCCCTCCTGGTCCAACACCACCTTCGTGCCTACCGAGGCACTGAAATCAAAGCCTCGCGACTCGGCCACGGCTTTCATTAATGAGTCGCTGATTAAGGTCCGCGCCTTAATAGGTCATGGTCTTACTGGCCTTGATCTTCTTTCTTGCTGGACCAAATGGCGCATCCAGCCCGTGAGTCCACGACAACGATCCTTCCTTGAGTGCACTGGCACCTCTGCTGATGTCGATCGCATCAAGGCTGCGGACTGGACGCCTGAGGATTGGGTGGAATTCGTCACCCGCGTGACCGAGGAGAAAGACATCTCCTTTGATAAGGTGGGGCTTGCCCCTTTTAGTGTTAACAACAAGCCTTTTGAGGTAACTTCTCTTCCCTGTCTTTTTGCCTTTGTAGTTGAGTCGCATTCCTTTCTTAATACTGCGACTTATATTTTCCTGATCCAGGCTGATGAGAATTACTGGTCGCTGCCTGCGACCGACGCCGGCACTGCTGCTCCCAAGCGTGCCACAAGAAAGAAGTTGCTGCCCGCTCTAGAGGGCAGCGAAATTGCTGGCATCCCCTCTGTCGCCACTGCGGCCTCAGAAGGTGAAGAGACTGAACTGGACGAGGATGACAGTCCAGTGCCAGCCGCGAGTTCTGCTGCCGCGGCTGGCCCAACTCCCCGCAGAGCCTCCAAGAGGCTATCTCGTGAGGAGCCAGAGCTTGATGCTCTGGAAAATCCTGAGGCCGCGAAGCGTCGCAAGCCTGCTACGGGCGCGACCTCCTCCGCTGCCAGGCGTGTGTACAAAGCCACCGCCTCAGCTGAAGAAGACATGGGTCCCCATTCTGGTAATTTCTGCTGTCTTGACATCTTGACTGCTTATTCTTTTTCCTCTACTGACACGCAAACTTCTGCTCGTAGATTCTGGGATCCAAGGCCCGTCATCGCCGTCAAGTGACGACCTTATGGCCTCTGTGAAGATGGCTCCAGAGTTAGTGACTTTCCTTGCGCTTATAACACTTTTATTCTGGTTTATGTGCTTCTTCTTCACACAATGCCCTTGTTTTTTGCAGAAGTGCGGTTAAATCCGCGACTGAGCCTGGAGTCGTTTCTGAAACCGCGTTGAGCCGCGCTTATCACCTGCGGCTCATACCGCCATGGTGGAGGGCGTGGCCACCACTGATGACTTGGCTACGGCCTCTGTTCTTGACACAGCTGCCCAAGAGGTGGCTCTGGAGGACGAACGGATCTCCTTATTATCCAAGACGTGGAGAAGGTCAACCCTTCCTCCATAGCTGCAATGGCCAAGGATGCTGATGCGCCGCTGATTGAGTCGCCAGCGGCTGATAGCCAGCGGTCGCCAGCTCTGCGTGCTGAGGTCGCTTCCTCCTCCTCCATGAGCCGTGCTGAGAAACTGTCAGAGGCCATCATTGCCTCAAATGACCAGCAAGCCGCGGAGCTCCGCAAGGCGCTGTCTGATCTGTCTGCGGCTTACAAGGTAAACTTCTGTCTCCACTTATCTGTCTCTAGCCCCCAAGGATCAAGTTTCTTTTTTGACTGTAAAGGGAGACTTGATACTTTCTTTAGCTGTTGATATGTACGTACTAGCTGATGTACTCTTTGTAGGAGGAACTACGTTCCGTAACAGCCGCAAGACTCGCCTTGGAAAAGCAGTTGGGGGAGACTCCTTCTGAACTGGAGAGGCTGCGCGAGCTCCTTGGCCAGCGTGACGCTGAGCTGAAGAAGAGGGAAACCAGGATGGGCGAGCTGTCTGATGAGAGCTTTAAGTTATCTGAACAAGCCAAAGCCACTGAGCTGCGGCTTAAGAAGGTTGAAGAAAAGTTCCAAGAGAGGGTCCAGCAGCTGGACCTCCAAATCAATGCTCAGAAAGACGCCATTGCTCAAGCCAACGAGGACGCAAGGCTCAAGGCTGTTGCAATTGGCGACCTTGAGAAAAAATTGGCAAAAGTTTCTGATGCCCATAACCTTGTCCACGCCAAAGTTTGTATCATGACCCAAGAGTTGGCTGGTATGTGTTGCGACTTGCCGCTGTATCGTGGTATCTGACCACCTTCTTTTTGTATGTAACTGGGCTAACTGGCGGACATCTTGTTGCAGGTGAGGATTCTGCACTTCAGCGTGCGACCACTCAAGAACAGCTGAATAACATCCGCGAATTTACGCGGAGGACTTGTGATGCCATGAAATCGCTGTCTAACTGTCTGCTGCCGACCAAGCCAGTCCCCGGTGATTCTGAAGGCTTGCTGAAAAGACTGCTTAAGGCGCCTCAGTTCTTTTTGGACTGGAAGGAGTCCTCAGCTCGCACCGGTGCGGCTCATGTTCTTGCTTTGGCCAAGACATACTATCCCTCTTTTGATGCTGCCAAGGTTGCACAAGGCAGGCCCTCGAAGAAGGTGGATGGCACCGAGCTGACGGCCTCAGAATATGCGGCGACTTGGAAGAACATGCGCGGCCATGCGACTGAGCTGGTGGAGGGGATAGATCTTGCGACCTATCTGGGCAAGTATAATGCAGATGGAAGCAGATGGAGAAGTTACCCGCTCCATCATCCAGTGCGGTGAACCCGCAGGAAAAGAACCCTTCACCGGGTGTGTCCAGCTCTGCAGCCCCCAAGCCCGCGACGGAGAAGCCGTCCGACGAGCCTGCGACTGCTCCTTCTGGCAAGCTTGGTAAGCCGCCAGTTCCTCCTGCGCACAAGCCAAAATCTGGGCGCAAGTGAAAAAACAATGTGTTGATGAATTTAGCCCTTAGTGGCTTGTAATAATTTGTTAGTATTATGTATGTCAAAGACAATGTTATGGTTGTGTAAGTACTCTCAGCAGTACATGTTTCGACCAATAGGCTGGTCCTTATGATTTATCTCGGTTTTTCCTCACTTAGGCCCTTGCGCGGCTCAGTATTTCCCAGGTAAAAAGTGCGTGTTCAGGGTCGAGAGCGGCCATGATAGGCGATCAAACTCGATTGACGCCGCACCCCCAGTACTTTGGCCGCATAGTGCAAGTCGCATCCAAGAGAGGTTGAGTATAATCACGATAAATGCCACTCGTTTGGCGATCCCAAGGTAATAGGCCGCGCTAAAAAGCTGCCGCGCCCCCAAGGAACCAATGATTAAAAAATAAAAGACTGACAACTCAATTGGTAGTTTGAGATGCTTTATTTCAAATCATTATATGATACATAGGGTCGGTCGCGCCTAGGTGGCGACCAGAAATGATGCTTGGGTCGGTTGCGCCTAGGTGGCAACCAGAAATGGGTCGATCGCGCCTGAGTGGCGATCAGAAGTGATACATGGGTCGGTCGCGCCTGGTGGCGACCAGAGGTGATACATGGGTCGGTCGCGCCTGGTGGCGACCAGAGATACATGGGTCGGTCGCGCCTGGTGGCGACCAGAGTGATACATGGGTCGGTCGCGCCTGGGTGGCGACCAGAGGTGATACATGGGTCGGTCGCGCCTGGGTGGCGACCAGAAATGAAGTTGTTCAGCCCTGAGTGGCCAGCTTGATGACGTGAACCCTTGGTGGTTTTGTTGCGGCTGCTGATGGCAGCTCGCAATGCCTGGGATGTGTCCTTATTGGCAATGGCCTGTAGCCCTTGACTTCCTTGCCTCCCTTGCGGCCGTAATCTGAAGTCGCAAGTCAGGTAGGTGCCTCTTGGCCTCCACGATGTCATCAAAATTCTCCTGCGACTCGCGCATGGGCGCGCTCTCTGC
Source organism: Poa pratensis (assembly GCA_947311845.1). Taxonomy (NCBI): domain Eukaryota; kingdom Viridiplantae; phylum Streptophyta; class Magnoliopsida; order Poales; family Poaceae; genus Poa; species Poa pratensis. The sequence goes on along the minus strand of CAMZMU010000060.1, from coordinate 42,486,958 downwards.
GATGCAAGCTGCTCTGGCCATGGCCTTGTCGCCTTCTTCGCATTCTTGAGCTATTCTTCTGTCGCCATTAATGGTGATGACTCCCCTGGGGCCTGGCATTTTAAGCTTCAGGTACACATAGCACGGCCTAGCCATAAACTTTGCGAATGCTTCTCTGCCAAACAGCGCATGATATGGGCTCTGGAAATCTACAACCTCGAACCAGATATACTCGCTTCTGAAGTTGCTTTGTGTCCCAAAGGCGACCTCCAAGTTGATTCGCCCCAATGGCTGAGCTGATATGCCTGGCACGACACCGTGAAACGTTGTTCTTGATGGGTGTAGCTGCTTTTCTTGGAGGTTCATTCTTTTGAAGGTTTCGTAGTATAATATATTGATGCTGCTGCCTCCGTCCATCAGCACTTTGCCCAACTTGTATCCTGCGACTTGAGGGGCAACCACCAGCGCGAGTTTGCCCTCTTCATTTATTTCTCCTGGGTGGTCCTCGCGGCTCCAAACTACTGGCTGCTCGGACCACTTTAGCCACTGGGTACGGCTGGTACTATGGCGTTAACAGCCTGATTGCGTCGTCAGCTTTTGCTCCCTCCTTGAGTATTGACCACAATGGTGTGATACTGACCCAACTGTTTTGGGAACTGTGGCTGATCTGGCTGTGGATTTGGGACAGCGTTGTTGCTGTTGTTGCCTCCGCCGTGGTTACCTCCCTCATTGTTTTGATGATTGTTGTTTGTGTTGAGTGGTTGCCCATCCTTCCACTTTTTGTAATGATAGCACTGTGCCTTTGTGTGGTTGGGTGGTTTCCCATCTTTTCCTATATGGATGTCGCAGGGGCGGTTAAAAACCTCTTCCAAGTTAACTGGGTGAAAATTCCTTCCTCTGCCGCTGCTTTGCTTGTACGAGTGTTCGTATTTGCGACTAACCCCGAGTTTCCTTCCTCGTTTTTGCGCTTGTTATAACTCGCATTAGCATTGCTAGCTTGCTGTTGTTGAGGCTTGCTACTGGCCTTCTTTCCCTTGCCAGTATTTTCCTCTTCCTCCCCATCAGATGCGTCCCTGGTTTTATCCGAGCTAGCATACTTGTTGGCCGCCGCCATTACCTCGCTTAGGCTCTTGACTTTGTCCTTCATGCGACCTAGTTTGTGGACCAGCGGCTCAAACTTGCAATTTTTCTCCATGACAAGGACTGCTGAACTGGGTGGTATGTTGTCTGAGGAATGTATGATTTCTGCGACCCTTCTCATCCAGTGGCGACTCGACTCACCTTCCTTCTGTACACAACGCTCAAGGTCCTCTATACTGCAGAGTTGCTTGCATGTTCCTTGGAAATTCTTGATAAAAGCTTCCTTCATCTCATCCCAAGAGTTTATTGAATTTGGCGGCAAGTTCTGCAGCCATATGTGAGCTGCGCCTTCTAACATCATGTTTAGGTACCGTGCGCAGATCTCTTCGGATGCGTTTAGGATGCTCATGCCCATCTCGTAATTGTTGAGCCAAGTAACAGGGTCCATGCTTGCGTTGTAGTTGGCGACCTTGCGAGGTCCTTTGAAATCTGCAGGAAACGGTTCAGACCTGATTCTTTCGCTGAAACAGACTGGGCCTTTGAGTCGCGACGATAGATTGGATGAAGCTGGCCTTCCCATTGGATTAGCCGCCGCGCGCTGCACAACTTCTATGGGTTGAACTTGCTGAGGTTGATTTTGAGCCGCAGGTTGATTTTCCCTTTGTCGCCTAGCCGAACTTGAAGTCGCAACGTGCGGCGACTCCGCGTGGATGCTTCTTTCCGCCGTTGCTCTGCTATTGTAGGGGGTGGAGTGCAGCCGTCCCGCGTGTTCGGACATGTTTGCCTGCTGTATTACCGCTGTGCTCAGCATCTCAATGGCGCGCGCGCCTCTCTGTCCATTGGTGTGTTTCCTGCTGGCGCTAACCTGGCCAAGATGTTCGTAGCCGCAAAGAGATTCTCCACTGGGCTAACATAATGTCCTTGCGGCGTGTGGAACCTTTGAGGCTGCTGTGGCGGCTGCTGAACAAAGGTTGGCTGCGGCAATGGCGGGGGCATGATGGCCCTGTTGTTAGCTTGTACTATGGCCCTTGATCCAGGTGTTTCCGCTGCTCTTGGTGCTGCGAAGGACGGAACCGCTGGTACAACTGATGGTACATCGATCGCTTGAACCGCTGGCGCGGCTAATGGTGCCACGGACCGCATAACCATGGCAGACGGTGCCATGTGTGTGGGTACCGCGACTGATGGTTGTGCGACTCCTGACCATGCGACCGGGCGCACTGTGTTGGTGGCGACTGACGGGATCGCGTTGGGTGGTGCCGCGGTTAATGGCGTTTCAACCGCGGGAACCGCGATTGTTGGTCCAGCGGTAGGCGATTGGAACAGCTCCATAGGATTTACTGTTCCTGGCTGCAGGCGACTCGCATGGCGTCTGTGTGGCAAGGTGGCCTGTACTCCTTGCAAAGTATTGGTGTCCTCGATGAGTCGCTGTTGCTCCTGTTGGAGGCGCTGTTCCTCGCGCGCCAGCCTGGCTCTCTCATCTGCGATTCTCTGGACTTCATCATATAGCCCGATCCTGGTAGCCTCCAATTCTGTCACTCTAGCGGCCGCATTAACCGCAGATATTGGCGTGAGCAACACACTTCCCTGTGGCAGCGTGACCGCTGCGTCGGGGGCTACCCTTGACCCTGATTCCGCGGGCGCAACTCCGGGTGGAGTCTCTCTGTTTGCGACTCCTGAGGCCGCGACTCCTGATGCGTCTAGCGCGGCTTGTTCTGCTGCTTCTGGCGGCGTGGGGGCTAAGCTGCCTGGTGGCATGCCCAGCCCTTCGTCCGCTTCTGTGGTCCTGTAGACCCCTTCCATGTGCCGATCTTCTACAGAGGGCGAGTCGCCATCCACAGGGCCTCCGCATAGCCTTTCCTCAAGGACATACTCAATGGATTGGCCTTCTTCGTCTTCAAGAGGTAGCGACTCGTAGTTGATAGATTCTTCTTCTTGGTCCACCGTTACCGCGACTCCTTCTTCTGAGTCGCCATGTTGCGATGGATCTTCTGACTCGCCGCCAATGAAGCCGACGAAGACATGGACAGATCCAAACGGGATGATGTGGCCGGTTTCCAGGTAGTCAGCTTCCGGCCCCCAGCTTGAATCGTCAATGAGGGGTGTGCCATTGACCGTGATGATACGGCCAACAACAAGATCTTCAGCTCCCTTCATGGATCCTGCGCGGAACGTGACGCTCTTGACCGCAGGCCCCACGGTGGGCGCCAACTGTCGTGGGTTTGTCACGTCAGGTGTCATAGATGACTTCGTAGGTGTGGGATTACGCGAGTCAAGCATCTCCGAGCTTGGGATCGCAGGAACAAAGATCAACACAGATTTACCCAGGTTCGGCCCCCTCAATGTGAGGTAAAAGACCTACTTCCTGCCTACCCTAGATTGGTATTGATATGATAATCGAGGTGTTACAATGGAGGCGATCCGATCTGGTACTCGCCGTATGAGCTAGGGTTTAAGGGCTTGCCCCTCTAAGTCCTGCGAGTCCTCTTTATATACACAGAGGCTCGTCAGGTTTACAAAGGAAACTTCCCCCTCAAGGAATATATTAACTGGGACCTATCCGGAGACTGGCTCGCCTCCGTGCCTTCTAGATTCTTCTCCTTGTGGCGGTTTGATGTTGGGCTTGATCCCATGTGGGCTTTTGTCCGTGCGAGTAAAGTAAGTCGCACTGGGCCGCGGGTTAATCCCGAAAGTATTCCCCGACACGGGGGATGGTCGTCAGGCGTGGTGACGGAGTTAGGGTTTGGCTACGCTTCATGTGATGTAGCTTACAATATAATTTCACCAATCTGGTGGGTGTTACGGGGGATAGGTGAAACACAAGACTTGATGCGGATATCAATATCACATTGAATCGAGAACTTGCTTGTGGCAAGATGGTTAGGAGGGTGATTGTACCCCCAGCCCACCAGAGTTTAAATCCTAGATTTTACATTGGTGTTTTTCATTTAGTCGGAATATTCTTCAGTGAGAGGCGACATTCCGTCGATAGCGAGACGCCTGTGGTGACTTCGCCAATCTTAAGTCCCGACCGCTGGCTCAGTCTTTCGGAGATGCTCATAGGTGTAGGGTGTGCGTGAGTGCGTTCATAGGGGCGAGTGTGTGCGTTTGTGAGCATCTGCGTTGTACTGTGTTTCACAAAAATAATATCACATTGAATTATGAAAGTTTACTCCGGAGTATGCACACATCATTTATATCTACTTATTTTGTGTTCATTTGATCCGTAGCTTCCACTGCCAGAGAGTACGATACAGCTGCAATTTAATTTACTTGAGCAGCTGAGTGCTAGTGTGTTAATGTGCCTCACCATCTCATCTGCTTACATTCAGTAAGCACAGTAACATTCGGAAACATTTTGTGTTGAATTGCATTAACTACTACTACAATGTAGACGACTATATACGAAGTTCATAGTCAGTTATGGATCCATAGGTCAAACCGAAGAATAAAATGCGGCGAAGGTGTGCTGAATTGCCGAGAGCTAGAATAGTGCAAAGCGTAGATTTGGCTTTGGGAGGTGTCGGTAAAATGTTGGCCATACATGCATGGCGATGATTCCACTTGAGAGCATAGAAAACATGGGGTCAATGAAGCCTTTCGGAGGCTGAAGCAGATCCCTTGTGTGCACAACACATGTCAGACGTGGTGAATATCCCAACTATGATGCTCTCCTCACGCCATTCCACAATCGTTCCCCTCCCGTGCCATCGTTACATTTCCAGTGTGGAACACTTCTTCATTTTCAGAAGCTTTCAAGTCATGAGCTCGCGCAGCTTTCCTGCACAAGCGGGCGCTCACGGTATATCTCAACTACCTGGTTGTCAACGAGATGCAGCAATTCAATCTGTCTTGGATAAATACGCGGATCCTTTTCACATCACATTACATGCGCGCCCGAAATGTTGGTGATATATTAGACATGGTAATGCTAATTGTATATCTCTCAGGATAATGTTACTTTTAGTGCATACTTGGGTGAGTTGTACTCTTATAATTTGGACAATGAAATTATTTCTATAGATATTTTACTCTTATTAAAAGAAATATACAAACATATTCAAGAATAGACACGAATATATGTGCTTGGGGGACTAAATTTTGTATTTAGCACCGGGACCTCAATATGTCAGGTGCGGCCCTGGATCTTCTGACCTTGCTAACCCTCCTACACAATCATGTTTGTTGGTTTTGTTTCTCTTGAGAAGCACTCGAGGTTATAGTCAGGGGTGACCCACTATTTCTTACGCTACCACCCACTCTTATTATCTTTTCTAAATGGGTGCAAAAGGGTTTGTCCCAATCTATTAATTAAGGAGAAGAGAATTGTCCAGTTAATTAACGAAAAACCGGATGTAAACTATTGCAAAAAAAAAATCTTTGATAGAAAAATAACACAAAAATGAAACTTAAGAGCAAAATTAAGAAGAGTGCCGCACAAAGAAGGTGTCCACGGCTGCTTGATGGATGGTTTCTACTTATTATCATATCATCAGGAGCTAGAGCAATTCTTGATGCAAATGTAAAGATTACATCGGATCATCAGATACTATTGAGCGTACGCATGACGACTACTTGTTAGTTTTCTGTTCAGTTTGATATAAATTTTTCGCGGGAACATTTTTATCCACATAATTACCATGGGCGGAGACTAGCAAGAGACGACAGCACCATTGCAATTTAATTCATACTTTAGTTGAGTGAAAGTATTAATGTGGCTCACCATATCACCTGCTTACAATTCAGTTTGATGGGTGCAACAACCTCTCGGCCCATTTGTGTTGGATTGCATTAAGTGCTACGAATCTGTTGACTATATGTAAAGCTTCTTTCTGATGACGGCATAAGAGAGAAAATAAGAATGCAACATAGGTGAGCTGAGCTGCCTAATTTCCCTCCCATGCTATCGATGTAGTGCCAGTGTGGAACATACATGTCCCCGTGTCGCAGCGCTTTCCTTAATTTGTTCCCATTTGTTATGCTGTGAGGGACGGTTTAGCACCTTCCAGTTGAATAGCTCGCGCAGTTGCCTAGGGAGCGCGTGCTCAAATTGTCTCTCAAATCTCAACTAACTGACTTCCGGGAAATGCACAAAATAATAGTGCCTGATGCATGTGCAAAATGTGCGGCTGTGTAGCTACTAATTAACTTTGACATTAGCATTGTTAATTGAGACTAATTCCGTTGACTCGAAAGACAGAACCCCAGCATTCAGTTCACTCTCTTCCCTTCTCTATCTGTTGGTACTCCATTCTGTTGGTACCCCAGCATTCAGTGTCTTAACAAATGTGTGTGACAACACAAATACAACGTTCGGTATGAAGTTTTTTTGGGTTCAAAGTAGTTATGCGTTTTCTCTAGAGTTGCAATAGGTTGTACACGGAATGATAATTGTATATCTCTAGCGGTTCAAATCAACACAAATACTATGTGACTTTTAGTGCCTACTTGATTGAGTTGCGCTGTTATAATTTGGACCGTGAAATTAGTTGTGTTGATTTTTTAGTCTTCTTGAAAGAACCGTGAAAAAAAAAAGATAGATACAAATATTTATGCTTGGGGTCTAAAATTTGTATTTAGCACCGTGACCTCAATATCTCGGATACCCTCTGCCCGTGCATCTCCAGCGGTAGCGGCCAATATTTGTGCTGGTCCCGCACGGCGGCACTTCCTTGAGTGTTGGACTGCGGCGCTCTAGCTTCAGCTTAGATTGATTTGACAGTATACTCGCGCTTATTAAGTGTAAGCAATGCGCTTCGATCATCTGTTTCCGATCAGATTTAGCACAACCTCCATCACTGCTTACTGATGACATCATCACTGTTGGGATAGGCTTGCGTTCCAGCCTTCCAGGCCTGCTCCCTAAGAGTCACCCCGTGTGCCGACTCGGAGAGTGTCCCGAGACGAGTAGGATTATTCCCAACCCATGGAAATGGATCTGGATCGCGACCCTGCCGGACGGCATCGCCAGGGACCGGGCGGCGTGGTCGATTCGTCCTCTTCCTGGCGACGTCGTGGCGTCGGCTAGGGGACCTCTAGTCATCGGACGTGGCAGCGGAGTTAGGGTTTGGCCATGGCATCTGGTTCATGGTGTATCCTAGAGCGACAAGATACATGCACTTGTACGACACACTTTGAGACATCGCACAGAAAAAAAGAGCCTCGCGGTCGACGTGAGATTTGCGTCGACGCTAGCCTAAATTCTAGGCTCAGCTGTGAATAAGAGAAATCGGCTTGGGATTTTGAGCCTAACGACGTTAGTTTTGCGTCGAGCGCCAGCCTAAATTCTGGGCTCAACTGGGAATATGAGAAACTGGCTTGAGATTTTGCATTTGTTGCATTTATTTGAGCTCTCCACTTTGATTCGTTCGAGTAAAAGCATGTGAGCTTGTTACTATTGGAGGGTGTTCCTCGTAGATGCTTTGTTGGCTTGTGATTGCCTTGACCTCTTCATGGAATATTGTAGGCCTGAGTTTCTCCCTCGTGGGAATTGTGAAGTGCTTGTAGAGATTGTCATCTCTGAAAGTGTAGGAAAAGCTAGCCATAAGGGAAAGGAACCATAACTTCATGGAGGGGTTCGGAGAAAAAGTAAGCTATATCAAGATCATAGGGTACATCGTTATAACCAGCACTTGTACATGTAGATATCAAGATCATGTGAGATCATATTTTGTACTGAGCGTTACATACTTTACCCGTATATAGTTACCAGGGAGAGTACCAACAGGTGATGCACCGTGGCAATTTAATTTAGTCGAGTAATTGAGTTCAAGTTTTAACGTGCCTCGCCATCCCGTCCGCTTACATTCACAACAACCTTAGGGCCTATTCTGTGTTGGATTTCATTAACTGCAACAAATGTAGGTCACTATATATAAAGCTCCTAACTAGTCTGGATCCACAGGACTATAGGAAAATAACAATGCAATAGAGGTGATCTGAGTCGTAGAGGACAAGAACAGTGCAAATTATATACATGGGTGTGGAAGGTGTCGGTAAAATCTTGGCAACTAATATTCTCATGCACACTTGAACATATAGATGACAATGGTTTGAATGAAGTCTTTCAGATCACGAAGGACCAGGAATCAGCGTGTTAGGATGAAAGTGGATCTCAACGCATGTCTGAGGTGTTGTGTCAATGCTCTCTTCATGCCACTCCAGCTTCATTTCCCTCTGATGCCATTGTTGTATTGCTAGTGTAGAACGTGTCCCGTCTTGCCATGATTTTCTTGGTTCACATTTGTTGATTTGTTCCACACTGATGGTTGGTTTAGCAACTTCTGAGTCATGAGCTCGCGCAGTTGTGGTCGTTTGGCAACATTTGTGCATGGGTGCTCGAGGTGTGTCGGGTTATCATTTAAAATTTCAAAGCTCAACTTGCAGAATACTCTATCTTTGCTTCAATCCAGTGTCAAACACACGGAAAACGATATGAGAAGATGGATTCCCATTACATCATCGCACCCCCCTACAACTCAAAGACATCGAAGCGACACACTGAGCAGATAGAAAGTCAAGCTTACCAACACTTCCTCGGCCAGGCAGAGCAGGACACCATCCAGCAAAACAAGCATACAACTAGCGAACTGGAGTACACTACCATCTGTCCATCTTGGAGGACGTGTGCCATACACCTGCGGGCGTTGAAGCATAGCCAGAGTTAGCAGCAGCGTAAAATATCCAGAGATTTCGTGATTGGAATGGAAGAACAAGAAGATCGATCGAGTATTAATATGGAGCTAGCGCGGAGAAGAAGAGGAAGGAATGCACGCTGGCAGCTGGATCGAGCTCGCCACCGGCATCGATGAGCACCATGCCTCGCCTCACTTGCAGGCTGAACCGCTGAAGGAGACACCGGCGAAAACCACAACAGATTTTTCCTGTTCCTCCCATGTTACAAAGTAGCAAGCTCCGGATCCGAAGGGGAGGGTGGACCGAGCAGATCAAGCACACAGCACGACCGCATCCCACAGAGCGCGCAGTCCAAAAGACATGCAGTACTAGACACATTATGTAAGAATCTGACAATCAGACTGACGCCAAAACAAAAATCACATACTGTATGATGCTAGATTTGCATAGCATCACGCCATCGTGTGAACCGTTCGAGACGAAGCAGACGACTCTGCACAATCAGCATCACAACATGCCAATATTCTCGTTCGAAACTAATGACATAATTTGTACGATGAGATGTCAACTGAGTCACCGCGGTAGGCTTGAGAACTCAGTCGATGAACTACTGCCCAAAGAGAAAAGGTTGACCAGGCATGGCCCAATATAGGGATATAGGTCATTCGACTTTACCGTCTTGCTAGTTTTATTGGGTCGGAAACTATGAGAAAATTAGGTGTTATCCTTTATTCGAACCATGATTTACGAGCAAAACTACACTTAAATTAAGCAGGGGCCTAAGTTACGTATAAATTGATGTTGGAATCATGCGATGTAGTTTTGTTTACTTGCCCAATATATATGGTTGGTGTTATCTCCTGATGGCACCCGCACCCAATGGGTGCGGGTAGAGCTCAACCAAACCCGTACCCATGTACTCAAATTTTAACCACACCCGCACCCGCACCCACGTATGGGTAGGAATTTTATACCATACCCGCACCCACGTGGGTATTAAAAACCCACGGGTAAACCCACCAAAAAAACTCAACATGATATACTATGTATCATGTATATGAAAATAACAACATTATGTAATTCGAAAATAACCTTAATGCAGAGGCTGCAGCCCAACATAACTACGGCCAATACATGTGCAGAGGTGCATAGAAGCATAACAAATATATATAGTTCTAACTTCGGCCAATACATGTGCAAATCAGTCACATGGCATCACAATCAACTTTAGAAGTTCGGAACTTAACGATTACAATAAAGGTTCATATGATAGGGAATATAAGATCATAACCAAGTTCATCAAACATTAATAAATTGCTCTAATGCTCCACGTCTCCAGCAAGCAAACCAACGCAAGGCTCCAAGTTCTTCCAAGTCAAAGTGCCAAATCCTAGTTCAAAAAATAAATTGAAGAACATGAGATCATGACAGCAATTTGAATATTTAAATTACACACATATTTGTTGGTAAACTGTAAGTACAAACCTCCATCCCCTCTTGGATGTCTTGAAGACATGTCCAGAAGCTAGCTTCTCCATTATGAGCATCTATAAATAAAGTGGAGGAGTATGACTGTATGAGCAGCGAGAAACATAAGAGGGGCTGTAAATAAAATGCACAATTTGATTACCTTTGAACTTGTTTCTAAGCCAATCTTGTGAGCACATTAAGACCTCCAACATATGAGATGTAAGACGGCTCCTATGCTCATTAATTATTCGACCACTTGTACTAAAAGCTGATTCTGAAGCAAGAGTTGTGACAGGAATAGCAAATACATCTCTTGCTACCTTCCTCAAAGTTGGATATCTTGTTCAGGCAACCTTCCACCAGTCCAACACATTGAACTTTTCAACATAAGGTAAAGCAATATCCAACATTATGAAAGTGGAGTTCCACCTAGTCTTGCAATCAAGTTTCAACCTTCTTGTTATTTTGACTTTTTAAAACTTTGCCATCTCCTCAAACTTCTCCCACCTCTTAGCCGTGGCAATCCAATGAGCCACACTTTGACGGACGTTATCAATAGCTGACTTCAACACATCCAACCCATCCTTCACTATAAGATTTAGGATATGGGCACAACAACGCATATGAACTATCTTACCTTCACACAGGAGCTTTTTCTTCCCTATCATGTCCACAATCAACCCAATTGCCTTGTCATTTGTTGTGCAGTTGTCAACAGTCACAGTCATGAGCTTTTCATCAAGATTCCAAGCAACCAAGGACTCATATAGTTGTTCAGCTATAACATCTGCATTATGTGGTGCTGGGACATAAATAAACCTACAATTTGCACAAAGTTAAACAATTAGAGAGCATAAAACATAATAAACAACTTAAAACATGAAATTGGGACTTGTGAGCAATATACCTGAGCAGAATGCTCCTAAGTTTCCAAGATTCATCAATGAAATGTGCTGTAACAGCCATATAGCCCTTCTTTTGGTTGTCGGCAGTCCACATATCAGTGGTAACAGCGACTCTTGATTGGCAACTCAACATGTACTGGATAGCCTTCTGTCTTTCTTCATTGTACCTTTCCTCAATGTCATTCCTACCAAATAATATAAGAGTACATATGTTATTTTCGTATTGCATAGTACAAGCAAACAGGGTATAAAACAGAAGTAAATGGAATAAAATAAATAACATATTTACCTATATGTATTTCTCGTATGGAGCGTGAATAGGGGCTGAAGTGCATGAACAAATCTCCTAAAACCAACATGGTCCACCATAGACAATGGATAGTCATGTAATACCAACATGTTAGCAAGTTGTTCTCTAGCATAAGCTTGATCAAAAGTGTAGCTGTCGACTCCAACAGTTCCATCATCTTGAGCACTCAACAGTAATGATGATTGGCTCAATGTTTTGCCAGTCCTAGTCTTTATCTTCCGAAGTGTACATGAATTGAGATGTATGGCAAGATGATTAGTTCCAGCCCTTGGCCCTGCAGCAAGTAAAGTGTGACAATAGTTACACTTTGCCTTCCACTCTCCACGAATCAGTAACTTCTCCATTTCCTTCCAAACTTTAGAAGTGAGCCTGCGTTTAGCAGCAGCACTCAACTCCTTCTCCACGTCCTCTCCATTATTAGCATCTAAATCAATAACATTATCTCCAGAATGATTCCCCTCTTCATTCATCGTTGTATCGCTACAAAGAAAAAAATATTCAGTGAACCTCATTCACAAATTACATGCACAAGAACTAGGTAAAATTTATATCCAAAACTGCATACAATTTCTGTCCAAAATTACGAATAATAAAAATATATTCAGGCACAATATATACAGTAATCACACAACGAATGCAATTTTTGTCCAAAACTAGATACATTTTCTGTCCAAAATTTCTCTCCAAAACTATAAGTCACGTGAACTACAGATCATTTACAGGTTATCTAGTAATCACACAACACACACGATAACAGCAAACTTACCACGCCGTGGCTGCCGCGGCTTCCTGCTAGTCCTGGTGCTTGGTTGACGCTGGCTGGTCTGGGCCACCTTGCGACCACGGCCGCGCCCTCCACTCGGTGTCGAAGAGTGACGTGCAGCGAGAGATGCCGCCACGTGAGAACCACTCCGCTCCTGCTCGCCGGCGTTCTCCTGCTCCTGGTCACGTTCGGACCTCGGCTGCGGCGCAGCGAGGTCGTCGTGTGCCATCTCCTCCTGCTCCAGCAGGACGTCACCCACGCGGAGCTCGCCTCCGCTGAACTCCATGGCGACCAGAGCCGGTGGTCGGAATCGGCAGGGCTGCGAGGTGTGGCCGTGACGAGGAGATTGAGGAATGAGGAGATGGTGCGGTACTGCTATGAGGAGGAGATGAGACGGGAGGATTGAAGGAAGAAAAGGAAGGGCGCAGCCGCGCAGGCGGTGATTGAGGAGAGGAAACGAGAGCGTTGGAGTCGAGGAGTATGCGTTAATTGCGAGGGATACGAGGAGGCTGCACGCTGGAGGCGTGGACTTCTTTTTGACTTCTTTTTGGAATTTCTTTTTGCAGAATTACCTTTGTTTATGGACCCACATGTCATATATGCTGGGTATGTGGGTATGCAGGTATGGGTTTTGATGTACCATGCCCGCACCCGCAATACCCAACGGGTGCATACTCTTTACCATTTGTTTACCCATGGGTACATATTTTTTTCCCATACCCTCACCCTAATGGGTAAAAACCCACCGGGTACGCGGGTAATGGGTACCCATTGCCATTAGGAGTGTTATCCTTTGTTCGAACAACTATGCCATTGGCATGCTCTAGAAAAAAACTATGCCGTGGAGTCGATGGTTGAGACTTGAGAGTGAAGTGGAAGCAGCTTATTGTCACAATATGTACTCTATCTGAAGACTGGATCACGGGTCCCACCCCCGTGACAAGTCGTCATCAAGCAAAGCCGTTATCGCATTCGCACATATCCCCTGGCCAGGCTAGGCCGCCACCGCAGAACCCCACCGCTCCATCTCCTCCACATTTCGCCGCCACACTCTCGAATCCGCTTCGCCTCCGAGGTGCGCGCGGGCGCGCTCCATCCATATCCATGGAGATCTCGCTGGACGCGCTGCTGGGTGCGCAGCGGGACCTGGCCGACCGCCTCGCACAGGGCGTTTCGGGGCTCCTCCTCCACGTCCACCCGCCGCAGCTCCTGCTGCCACAAAAGCTCATCCCCTTCGACATCGACATCCCATTCCCATCCGTCCCCTTCGTGGGCGGCGGGGGCGTCGACCTCCCGGCCGCGGCCGTCGCCTCGTTCGTGGAGATCGGCGACCGCCTCGGCCAGGCGGGCTCCGGGCTCGGCGCGTCCGTCGGCGGCGCCGTGCAGCAGCTCTCGCGGCAGATTCCGTTGCAGTTCCACGCGGGGGGCGCGCGGCGCCGGAGGTGGGAAGAGGTTCCGCCGACACCCGCGGCGGTGGACGGGGCCCTCGATGCGGATAGGGCTTCCGGGGGCGGCCTACCTTTGGAGAGAGCCGTCGGAGGCAGGGACCCCCTCGAGGTGGCTGCTGCCGCTGCGGCGGCGGCCACTGGGAGTGCCGCTGCAGCCAATGGGAGCGGGGTCGGGGCTGGCGGGGCGGATGAGTCTGATGAAGAGGATGACGAGCTCGGATTTGTGATTGGGACTTTGGGGAGATTTAAGAGACCTCAGGTACAGATATTCCATCTGCATCTTAACTGATGGAGTATGTATCCTGCTTTGCACACGCCCTACTAGATGATGCTTGAAAGTTAGATGCTTGAAACACGCCCTACTGGAGTATGTATCCTGCTTTCCATCTACATATGGAGGCACCTTAACTGATGGAGTATGTTTCCTGCTTTGCACACGCCCTGTGTAGGTTATATATATGGTAGTTTAGAGAAATACTTTTATTATAGATGCATGGCTGACTTAGGTGTACAGCTGTGGGTTATGTGTTCATTGATGTAACTGTTTGTGTTTATTGTTGGAAATAGTCAAGACCTAGATGTCTCCCGGTGGGAGTTATGTTGGCCGATTCTGATTGTGCCATTTCCATTGCTATAACTGTTTGTGTTCATTTTGGGAAACAATCAAGACTCCTGTCCTGTTAGTAGTCATGTAGGTTGTGTCTGATTGTGCCTTGTCTGATCCCTACCTAGCTACGTCTTAATGGTCATGTACGGCTTGGGAACGAGTCTGTGTACGACTGTGTGCCATGTATAGCTTGATTTTGCAGGTTGCCAGGTTGTAAGCTTGTGTAAGACTTGTTAGTAAAAATAAAGAGAAACGGAGGCACGTGAATTGCTTTCAAAATATGTTTATCTTGTGTATGCTTGATTTGTTTGGGTGATTGTCGTGTCCGGTTAGGAGTTGCCTTGGTCGTGCCTTGTCTGAATCCTACCCAGCCACGTCTTAGTTGCCATGCACGGCTTAGACAAGGCGATTCTGTGTACGAGTGTGTGTCGTGTAGCTTGATTCTGGATCTATACACTTGCAGGTTGTAATCTTATCTACGAGTTGCTAGAAAGAAATAAAGGAAAAAGAAGGCATGTGAGGTGCCTTTGGAGAAATATGCCTAATATTGTTATGCATGATTTTATTTGGTGAGCAATTGGTGAGCTAAAAGCCAACATTCTTCTTAAATTTAATTGGTTGAGATGGGTTTGCCTGCTAATAGATAAATTATGGCTCTATGCTTGTAACTCAGTAGTATACGCGATTCATGTATCCTTTCCGCCATACCAAAGGTTGTACCTTTTTTTCTCCAGATGTATGATGGATTTCTCTACTGGTTTTGAAGCATCTAATTATACTGGGCGCATGGTGGTGAAATGGTGAAACACATTAGACATTCTCCTAACCCCTGTAATTGTAATGATGCAGGGGAAGGTAAATGTCTCGGCAACATACAATACGAGGCACCAAACTGTTGATGGTTCAGTAGTTGCTCGCGGAGAAATCTGGAGGTTTGAATCTTCTCGAGGTGGTTCAACTTATGGAAATAACAGCGGCCCTCCTTTCCTTATTCAGTTGGGACCTATAATTTTTGTCCAAGACTCTACGCTTCTTTTTCCTATTAATCTGTCAAAGCAACACCTTATTTGGTATGGGTATGATCGAAGGTACTTTTCTTTCTCTTCGCATAATTGATTAAAACACTGTATCATTTACTTTTTTTTCCTATGAATGATTATCTCTCAAGCTGCATATACATTACAGTTTAGGCTAAATGTGAAGTATGCTCTGAGAGCGCTAATATTATGCAAAGTATCTACTTCAAACTGAATGCACTTTTTTTATTAGCTGATTGTTCATGCAATCATCACGTGATGGTATACAATTAGGAATGCTCGTCTTCCTAAATACTAATTCTGTGCGACTTTTGCTCTGTTACCTAGTCTGGGTTTGTGTTGTTCTGTGGAAGCTTGCAATTTGTAATGCCTTACTCCTAGCTTCCTGAAATCCTATTTTATCATCCTGCTCAATACGAAGTTAAGATGCGGAAATGTTGACTCTAAAACACATCACCATATTTCTGTATTCAGATCTATAAAAATGGTTTTAATGCTGAGTTTACCTCTAGCAGAGTCAATTGTAAATTGTTATGCATTTGTACTATTCTCAATACTGGTATGCATGTATTTTGCATACCTTGTGTTAAGTTATGTATCACATCAGTTACTTGCTATACCTATTCTAATAATCCATTCAAGCTCTTTATGTGTATGGATTAGCTGATATCTTACTACATGCAAGTACTAAAACCTATTCATTTATTGTAGAATGGAGTCCATTCCATATGTCCAGCGGTCTGGTCGAAACATAAAAAATGGCTGTTCATGTCCATGATGTGCCTCAACCCGGTATCATGTGTAAGTAGACATGTTTTTTTGCCCTTATCTTGCTCTTTTTGCCATCTGCTTTTGATCCACATTTATGTAATGTTTCCTAGTAGATATCGAATGTCAGCTGTACTGCAATTTCATTGACCAGTGGTTTATGGATCACCAGTCTGTATACTGAATAATTGTCGAATAATTGGATTAGCTATATAATTAAACAAATGTTTATCTTGCTTTCACCTTGTACTTTACCATCATGTGATCAAAGAATGCATGTGTCTGTGATGGTTACTGATGTTTTTATATTTGCAATAGGCCTAACATTTACTTTGGATACAAATTTTATGAAGAAACCGAAGGCAATGAAACTTGTCCATGTTTAGTGTACGTATAACTTTCTAATGTGTTGGAAACATTTAAACCTAAAAGTAATGCATTGTTTTTTTTTTTGCACGACTGCTGGAGGTACATTAATTGGCAATCGTATAGCTGGCAAATTTGGCAAAGTCCATCATCCTACTGATAATCTATAACACTTGCTACCATCTTATCATCTTCCCATGGTTGTTTTTTGTTGCAGTCCTTCATGGATGTGCAATTTCCAAATGGGCAGTTAACATATGTTGCTAGTGAGGGGATAGCAGCAAGTGGTTTTCTCCCATTATTTGGTGGACTGCTTCAAGTCCATGGAAAATGTCCTGGAGATACGAAATTGAGCTTCTCCTTCAAGGTTGGTTAATGCCAGCTATGCAACTGCATAAATTTTTTTGTGTTCATAAATCCTTAAAGAAACAGTTTAAACTTGTCAAAAACTATTTTTACATAAAAGGCAGGTGATCTGCCTGTTTCATTAAGATAGGAAAATAAAAAATACAGAATTGTCAAGAACTATGTTATTATGAAACAACCATAACATATATTACGCATGCTATCCTTATGATTTATGTCAATTTTAACATAGCTTACTCTTCTTGCTGTCTGTTCCTGATTCGTTCACTTGTCATTTTATTTGCTATTCTTTTTCCATTGAAGAGCACACAAGGCACAAGGTTTACCCCTGCATTTCAATGGCCTGACAATTCTCTGTCATTTGGAGTTGCCCAAGCTGTAGCATGGAGAAAGTCCGCCCTCATGGTGAAACCCAGCATCCAAGTCAGGTAGACTATACACACTTGCTCAGAGCCATAACTGGTACTCTACTTGGTTAAAAGGTGGACTGTTGTTAGTCATAATTCAATACTCAGTGTGTAGTATTTGTTGGGTCTTTGACCCTACTGCTATGATGTCAAAAGTTTATATGTTTGCCCATATTTAATTTCAAACTGGCAATTGGTTAATATTAATGTTACTGAATGAAACAATGTCAAAATATGCCAATTTGGATCATGCTCCATCTGCCTCGAAGCATATCACACTTGCATTATCATGTTCATTAGTTGGCATATGGCAGCCTGTATTGGTTGTCTGGTTGACTCGTTTTCTGTTTCTGCCAACAGAAGAAAACAACGGTAGTTAGTGAGGTACTTAAACTTACCTTCCGTACTAGTACTTTCATTGAAATACTGTTTGCAAGATTTTTATTGCACAATCTTTTCTCAACTTATGAAGAATCTCAACCATGTAACCACTTGCACCAGTGTTTGCCCCACTTTCGGTGGAACTGATCCTGGCATACGGGCAGAGGTTGTCCATTCATTGAAGGATGAGCTCAGTGTGATGTACGGCCTCTCGTGCTCAAGACATCCTTCCGCATTCACATCTCTTTCTGTAAGCCCTTCAGATCTTGTTATCCAAGTGTTTCTTATCAACGCTGTTCTGCTGCAAAGCACAGACTGATGCCCTTGTAACTATGGTGTTATTGTATGGCAGCTTGGGAGATCCATGATGAATGGTGAAGTCTGCAGTTCTGGGGTAGTAATCACCATGGAAGCACCCCTTGATAACATGGGAAGGCCATCTTTATCGGTTCAACTGAATGGAGGTTTCGAGTTCTGACCTCGCCCATCGTCTCCCATCCCTGTAAGCTGTACATAGATAGTACATACTATAGGGTGTCCATAGTCCAGACTCCTTTTTATTCTGGAGGTAGCTAGTTTGTCAACCTATGAAGCATATATGTGGATGTGGTTTGAACCCGTTTCTCTTTTGAAACCAAATATGTAGTAATGTTAGTGTATAGTGAGAACTACTATACCAGTTTGTTGTTGAGCCACACTCCACAGGCCCTAACTTGCCCGTACAACAAAAGAATGATGGCAACGAAGGCCGCAGTTGCTGATGGATGGTGAAGTCCGCAGTTTGGGGGTAATCATCATGGAAGCACCCCTTGATAACATGGGAGGGACATCTTTACCTGGTTAACTGATTGCCAGTCCCTGTGAGCTGTACAATTGTATATAGATACTCCCTCCGTCCCAAAATAAGTGTCTCAAGTGTGTACAAAAGTAAAATGTCTAGATACATTCACTTTTTAACAAATCTAAGACAGTTATTTTTGGACGGGGGGAGTAGTATACTGTAAATATTGTAGTATGTCCATACTCCTTTTTATCCTGGAGGTAGGTAGATTCTCAACCTATGAAACATAAGTGTGGAATTGGTTTGAACCAATTTTCCATTTGAAACAAAATATGAAGTAAACTTAGTATTATTCAGTAAAGTTGTTATATCGGATATTGTTTGTGAGGAGTTTGTTGTTGAGCCTGACCCCTGCAGGCCCTGCCATAAGTTGCTTTAACAAAAACAGGCAAGGAAGCTATCCCACAGTACATGGGCCTCCCAGAAAAAATTATATGAAAACACTTCAAAAAATGGACAACAAACATTCGCTAGTGTTCCACATATGTGCGAAGTTTAAAATGACAATTGTGGTGCCGTGTGTGAATAACAACAAAACCAGTCCTCATCAGCGATACATCCCACAAAGAGGCACTAGCAAGATGTCAATCTACATTTAAAGAGTAAAACAAATTAAGCTGCGTCTTCTACTATTTCCATTCTACTCCGTATGAAGCTTATCGTGGTAGCATCATCTGGCCTTTCTTGGCGATCAAGAGATGCAGAGGGCTCTCATGGCAATGGTCCACGCCGAAGAGACGGAGGTAGCTCTCCTTGAATGCCCAAATCTCGACGACGTCGTCCACCTTGAAGCCGCAGCTGTGGATGAAGTCCAGGTACCCTTCTCCCTTGATGACGGTGCCGCCGCTGCTGTCCCAGCGCGCGAGCTGCAGCTCCCTGACTCCGGCGCGGGGCTCGACCACGAGCACGGGCAGCCCGCCGTGCTTCTTGCCCTTTCTCTTGGTCGCCTTCTCCCCTGGTGCCCTGGGCATCTTCGGCAGCCGCGGTGGTCTTGGAGCTTCGTCCTCGTGTACCAGGTTGGCAGCCTTGCGCTCCACGGGCGAGAGCAGCGGCCAGAGGTTGCGCATCACGCCCTCGCTCGGGAGTCGGAACCGGTTCTGGTGCGGGACGAGGTCGGTGGCGGTCACGGCCTTCTCGTCGATGAAGCGCACCTTCAGGTCGCGGCGGCGGAACCCCAGGCGCGGGAGAAGCACCCTGCGTAGCCACGGTGGCTCGGCGCGGACGCCGTCGGGAGCGAGCTTCTTTGATGGTGCGGCGGCGGAGAGCGGGACGGCGTCTATGGGCGGAGAGCGGGATGGCACGAACTGCACCAGAGCGGTGGCGTCGGCACGAACGACGTCGCGGGTGAGCTTCTTGGGGACAATGGCGGAAAGCGGGACCGCGTTTATGGGCGGGGAGCTTGATGGCACGAACGGCACCAGAGCGCCGGCGTCGTTCGGCTGCTGGTCTGCGGCGGAAGGGTCTTTGTAGAGAGTCAGCGTCGTCGTCATCTCGGCGCGCGGCCGCTTGAAGCCGGCGTGGCGCGGCGCCGTGATCGTGCTAGTGTGGCTGGTTCGGTCGACGAAGCCCATATGGTCGGCGAATGCGTGTTCGTCAATCGACTTGGTTCGCGGCGGCGCAGGCAGGTTGTTCCCGAGCTTTGCGATCGATAGGGCAATGGGTGGATGCAGAACAGGGGGAGCGCCGGCGTATATATCTGCGGCGGCAGGGCAGCGATCCGTCACGCGTGTGCAATCGGAGTCCGGCTCCCAATCGAAGTCGAGATGGAAGCCGCGTGAAAAGCCAGCTGAGCTCGAGTCCGCATGAGACTCCCATTCGTATCTCAACGTATGGAACTGGGCTGTGCCGATTGTAGGGCGGATGTGGCCGACGCGGTTTCCAGTTTCCTTCCAACGGACAAGACTAAATTAACTGCAGGGGAAATGTGGGAGCCGAGGTCCATACGGCGCTTAACGCGTCAGTTCGGGACGCGACGCTGAAGCCCTAGCCCCACATGAACCGGCCCAGTGAGGTCGCCACCCTCACGCTCTAGTAAATTTTCCTCTCCTGTTTTTCCCTACTATTATAAAAAATTTGTGAAATAAAAAACATGTTCACTGATTTAAAAAAGGTCACATATTAAAAACTCTTCACGAATTTTGTAAAACTTGGTCAAATCAAAAAATATTTCCAGATTTTTTAAATGGTAAAAAAAGTGTTCATGAATTAAAAAATGTTTCACGAATTTATAATGTCCCAAAAATTTCAAAAAGTTCGCAAATTTAAAATAATTATTTTTAAAATGTTTTTGTACGATTTTGAATATCTAAACATTATTAAAATTTAACCCTTTTTAAAAAATGGTTAATGATTTTAAAATGTCTGAAAATTTCAAAAGTTTGTGAATTTGAAAATGGTTCACGGATTTAAAAATGTTTCCAATTTTGAATATCTAAACATTATGAAAATTTAACCATTTTCAGTGAAAATTCCATAATTTAAAAAAAGTTCACGAAAAAATGTTATGAATTGAAAATGGTACATAAGTTTTAATATCGTTCATGAATTTAAAATTGGTTCACGGAAAAATGTACATGAATTTATCAAATCTGAACCATTTTTAAAAATGAACATGTATGAAATATGAAACATTTTAAAAATAAACAGTTTTCAAATCTGAAAACGGCCACACCGACACCCCACAAGTGTTCGGGCCGACCCAAATTCTGGCCGACACCCCCCCAGACGGCCTCCCAACTTGGGGGACCTGCTCAGGGGCGCTGGACAGTGACGGAGTGGCCCTCTGCCAGGCGGAGCCCACATGTCATATACACAGCGCCAGTCAAGTTATTGCGGTATTTAATGGCGCATCGGTTCCCCTATTGTGCATAGAATGACACAACGCGTCGAGCCGCACCATCCACGTGTTGACATCGCAATCGCAGCGGGCTCCCCCAGGCGGCGGCTGAACACAAGTCATTGGCATCAATGTTTGTCAGGGGAACCAGTGCTTGGCGCTAATGTTCGCCACCCAACCCCCTCCTCTGGCTGGCGTCAATGTTCGATAGGTGCTTGGTGTTAATGTTCGCCACCCAACGCCGCTTCCAAACCATTTCTTAATGGAAACTTGCTTCTAAACCATCAACTAAGCTCCACTAGTGGTGCTCTTCATTACAAACAATTTCCAAATATGAAACCAACAACCAATTTGAAAGTATTATGTAGAAACTATATAAACTGAAAGAGATTATGCACCATGCTGTGTCAAGGAGCGCCCGCCTCTACGTGGCTGAATTCCTGTTCGAGTTGGTACAAGACCTCCTTTATGGTAGGCCTGGCCAGAGGGTCGTCCTTGGTGCAAGACACGCCAAGCCTAAACTCCAATAGGATAACATGCAAGTTGTTATCTGGACAGGGATATGCTTGTCGACGACGTCGTTCAATGGATGACCTCATGGAATTGCCGCCGTGCCCTTCCCGCAATGTTGAAATTAGCCTCAAAACTTTTCCGGTTGTCAGCTCCAGCTTCTCCACTTCTCTTGAACCATTACAATCGATGTTCCGAATTTTTGCAAACATGAATAATTTGTAACCAGTTAATTGGGGGGGGGGGGGGGGCAGGTGCCCCCTCCCCCTCCGCTGGACCAACACTAAGCTCCACCAGTTATCCTCCTCATTACAACGAATTGAAAACTGCATGTTCCATCCTCGCATATCTTTAAACCTCGATCATCCCATAACAATTTGTCCAATTAAAACACATCTAAAAGATACAAAGTTTCTTAATTGAAACAATATGGAGACTTCTTTACCAGAAATACAATTTTACAAGATAACGTCTGCTATAAAGGGGTGTGAAGATGCTTACCCGATAATTTTCCACAAATATATGAATAAACGTTAGCACTCATTCTCTCTGTCACGTGGGGACATGGGAGATAAAAACACAAGTACAAGATAACGTCTCCTATAACATACTTACAGTTCAAATTTGTATTAATTTCAAAATCAACATAAAATTATTTAAATCTATGAAAGTTGCTATAAAGATTAAAATTCATGAAAAATGGGATCGTCCATCAAATATGGTCTACATTTTACGAAAATCGGGGTGATACCATTTTGCAGCATATTGTTTGTATTTGCTTCACAAAAAATATCGTTTTTGGCGCATTGAATACGGAAAATGATATTTTTGTACAAATAATTTGGTAATATTTTTTTGTAATAGAAAGATGCACCTTTGTGCCCAATTTGGCAGTGGTATGGGTCATGACCTTTATCAGACACTTGAGCATCTCTTTTTCCACTGTAGCTTCAGTAAATTGTGTTGGCAAATTATTGGCATCAGCTCGCAGCAGCATAGAGACAGGCCAGAGATTATATACACTACAAAGGAAACATGGAGGAAACCTATGTTCCTGGATATCTTCATGAAAACTGGATGGAGCATATGGAAACGAAGGAACAACCTCAGCTTCAATAGGGTATCCCCCTCAGTGGATTCCTCGAAACCTAGAAAGACTTTGGCTTGCTGGTTCAGAGGACCAAAGACTCAAAGCGTCCTTTCATTAGATATTTTACTGATACTCTGTAATCTAGCATCCCCTTCTCTTCCTATAGGGATTTTCATGTAAATATGTAACTCACATCCCTTTATATGAAAAGTAAAATACAGTAGGAGCATTTCCTAATGTCATGCATTTTAATTAAAAAAGGTCATAAATGTTTGTGTATGATTATGTTAAGGAGCAATTAAAAAAATCACATTGCAAGTTTGGTATTTTTACTTTCAACTAATACACATAAAATGTTTCATGTTTTCTGGCTTTGTTTGCATTTTTTGGAATTAAAAATCAATAAACTCCATGTTCGAAGCACTTGGAGTTCAAATGTCGAGTATATCCGTTAAAGGCGTAGAAATGCTCTCAATGCCTTTCAAATAGCAAAATTTATTTTGAAACACATCCCAAATTTACCCCGAATGAAACATATGACATTGCGCTCATATTTTTTATTATTTTTTTTGAACCATTTGCTAATTTTAAGACATTAATTACATTTGAAGCTATTCTCCGGTAATATCAAAATTTTAACTACGTATATGAAAAATGTGATATAAATTCAAGCAAAATACATATTTAGGTACTTACCTATATTTATACTTCACTCCAAAAAAAAAAACTGAAAAAATTGCTTTTCAAAAATCAAAATCCAAATGAGAACGTGCATTTTATTGCTTTTTTTTATTGTTTGCCGGGTGTCTTAAGAAAAAACAGTCGGCACAGTATAGGTTATGTCGAGTGTAGCACTCAGCAAAGGTCAAATTTGTTCAGTGTCATTTCTTTTGTGAGTGTTGTCGCAGGCAAAGGGGTTGTTTGCCAAGTGCGCAAAGAAATTCAGTCGGCTACAAAGTTTTAAATAGCCTGAGACTCTGGCATACAATCCCGTAGTGCTCATTTTAGCCCCTTTTTTTTAGAAAAGGAGGGTGCGAGTCCCCGGCCTCTGCATCGAGTGATGCACACAGCCATTCACACTTATTAATTCCAACCAGATTTACAAAGACAATGTTGAAAAACAAACTGAAGTCAACCTCTCGACAACAAGGGTCGCTACCACTATGATGGGGTGACTAACACCAACGCACATCATCTAAAACCTTCAGCTAAACACTCAACACACACCGATGTGCACGCTTTAGTCGCTGCCGCCTTCTTCCACGAACCCATCTTCAGAAAGGATCAACACCATGATCTTGTAAAATCAGGTCTGCCGTCGGCATCGCCACGATGCTAGACAGCGCCACCATGTGCGAGTCCATCAACCCGAAATCGAGACCCTGCAGCGCCACGCCGCCGAGCCTCACCGACATCGACGTGGCAGATGAAACACCGCTCCGCCAGCTGACCCCCTCCAGGTAATTCGTGTTCCAAAACGATGCCCTCAAGAGGGTGAGCGACACCGAAGGTGATGCCATCGTCTGATCTGGAAAACCAGATCTGGGGTTTCCCCCGGAACAAACAGGTTGAGGGCGGAGCAACGATGCCTTCAACAAGGTGATGACGCCCGGGGGCGCCACCATCGTCGACTCCAAAACAGAGCCCGGTTCTCACCGGCCAGCCCGCCCCACCCGTCGTCGATCTACCCGAAGGAAGGTTCCATGTCGTCCGCCACGCCGTCGTCGAGTAGTCGAGGACGTCGCGCCGTGGTACCCGACAGTACCACGTCCAGGCCCTCGTAGCCGATCCGCCGCCGCCATCGCCGGCCTTGGATCCGCGTGGGAGGGAGCGAGGAGGCGAGGAGGGGCCCCGCCGCCGCCGGCGCCGGCCAGGCCTTGCCCAGCCGCACCCTTTGGCTGCGGCGGAGGGAGGGAAGGTGGATGGAGGAGTTGGGTGGGCGGCGGCGGCTAGGGTTCCCCCGTCGCCCGCGAGGGGGCGGGAGGGGGAGGGGGGAATGAATTCACCCGGCGTCTTCATGCATGTCTCTGTACTAGCAATGTCTAGGACATTGAACAAACAGATGAAGAGTGCTAGAAGGAAAGAGGAAACCATGTCGGATTCGTCCAACACATCCGCCCTACAATCGGTTTGTCCCTAGCCCACTTTCCATATTTTGAGATATGAATGGGAATCTCGCACGGACTCGATCGCGGTCAGCTGGCATCTCGAGTTCCACTCGGACTCCGACTGCAGACGCGCGACGCACGGCACAGCTCCATCCATATATACGCCGGCGCTCCTACTGATCTGCATCCATCATCCACTGCTCCATCGATCGCGCGCCTCGATCGATTCCGCCGAGACAACAACCTGCCGCGAAATTAAGAAGTCCATTAACGAACACACATTCGCCGACCATATGGGCTTCGTCGACCGAACCAGCCATCTACACACTAGCACGATCACCGCGCCGCATCACGCCGGCTGCATGCCGCCGCGCGCGGAGATGACGACGACGCTGATTCTCTACAACCCTTCCGCCTCAGACAAGCAACATGCCAACTCGGAGGAGGCCGGCGCTCTGGTGCCGTTCGTGCCATCGCGGGAGCCCATTGACGCCGTCCCGCTCTCCGCCGTCGCTCCCAAAAGGCTCGCTCCCCACGTCGTCCGTGCCGAGCCGCCGTGGCTACGCATGGAGCTGCTCCCGCTCCTGAAGTTCCGCTACGACCTGCCGGTGTGCTTCATCGCCGAGAAGGCCGTGACGGCCACCGACCTGGTCCCGCACCAGAACCGGTTCCGACTCCCAACCGACGGCGTGACGTGCAACCTCTGGCCATTGCTCTCGCCCTAGGAGCGCAACGCCGCCAACATGCTGCACGAGGAGGCCCCGAGACCACCGAGGCTGCCCAAGCTACCCAAGGTCCCGGGGCAGAGGCCGACGAAGAGAAAGGGCAAGAAGCACGGCGGGCTTCCCGTGCTCGTGGTCGAGCCCCACACCGGCCGCCGGGAGCTGCAGCTGGCGCGGTGGGACAGCAGCGGCGGCACCGTCATCAAGGGAGACGGGTACCTGGACTTCATCAACAGATGCGGCTTCAAGGTGGGCGACGTCGTGGAGATCTGGGCCTTCCAGGAGAAATACTTTCGTCTCTTCGGCGTCGACCGTTGCCATGACAGCTCTCTCCATCTCTTGATCGCCAAGAAAGGACTTGTGGTTAATTAGTTTCATACGGCGGAGAGGAAACAGCACAGGACGCAGCTTAATTAGTTTTTTTTTTCATTGACTGTAGAAGTGTAGATTGACATCTAGCAGGTGCCTTTGGTATGTATGTAGTGCATGTTTAGAGGTAAAAGCTTCTAATCGGTAGTCCGATGCAGTCTGTTTCCTTGGTATTAGTCCGGTTTTTTCTAAATTTATTCTACACCAATCGACTCAATTTGTCTCCAGCTTAAAAAAAAGTGGAAAGCCTTATTTATGTTCAGTACAGTTGTGCCAAAATTTGACACATGTATCTGGCGAAAACATCACGGAGAAGACGACAATGTAGTATCCAACAGAATGCCACGGAACACCTGGCTCATGAGACTGATTTGACAGGAAAGTGTTGACGCCGACACTGAAATTCCATCTCATTCCGGCAAGTTAATTAAGGCTTGCAGGTTGCATCATGGTTAGAAATAAATAACAATAGTTATATATGGTTGAATCACGCATCAGCTCGCAGTAATTTACAGTATTTTCAGCCGGCTAATCCACAAACACGCCCGATCCTTCTCCATCCGACAAACACATGTTTTGTTTGATTGAATCCATCCTTTTTAATCATCCAAAAAAATGAGTTGATCAAATAAGAAAGAAAATAATTTTAAAATTTACACCCATAATTCTCGTGCACTACCTTTTTCTCTTAAAAGTTGTTTAATTGAAGAGATTAATTGAAATATTACTCGGTTGATTTTTATTAGATAAATTCGCCTGCATCTCCTTGATGTTTCAGTTTCCCTGTATTCCAGTTGTTCCTTGTACGACATGCATTGTGTGCTTGATTTTAGTCGGATTTTTCGAAATTAATAGGGCGACAACATTAAACAGACTCAATTTTCTTGCTAAGCATGTGCGCAATCTCATGTTCTCCTGATCGAAAACATCACGGAGAAGACGACGATGTAGTATGCAACGGAACACCTGCCTGATGCAAACTGACATGACAGGGGAATGGCGACGCTGATACTGAAATTTCGTTCCCTTCCGCTAATTTAAAAATTCAGGCAAAAATATTAAGGTTGCACAAACACACCCGATCCTTCTCCATCCGAAGGACCGTTCACACTCTATACTATCCGAAAGCAAAAAAAATTAACTCGATCAACGAAGTAGACAACGCAGAATCCTCTCTGTCAGTGCAAACTCTTCCGACGTCAAACCGAGCCTAGCTAATGCCCGACGCCGGGGCTGGGCACGGACCGCATCGCCCGCGCGGCCCTCGAGAACCCCCTCGGCGCCGCCGCCGACTCCTTGCCGCCATCGCCGCCGGAGCTCGGCGACACTGTGAGCACCAAGCCACCTTCGAAGTGCATCACCTGGCTGCCCTGCTCCTTCTCCGCCACCAGAAGCTTCCGACCTTCGCACGGCGAGCCGCTGAGCAGGATCAGCAGCAGCACGGCGAGAAGCGCCCACACCGACAGCGGCGCGCCCCTCTTGCTGCCGTTGCTAGTGCTGCGACGGGTAGGAGAAGCCATGGCGAAGCTGTAGGACGACGCTGCTCTGCTTCTGCACGTAGTTGGCGCTAAGCTCAAGGAACTAAGGAAGAAATATGGAGTTTGTTGTTTTCTTAGCAATTTGGCAAATGGAACTTGCACTCGAGCTGATGGGGAACAGACCCGTGTTCTCGCTCTGTATATATAGTAGTGCCTCGGCGTGCCGGCGTGGACGATGATTCCTCGTTTCCCGGTGGAGAATTCTTTCGGCCAACTGCCGGCCTGAGAGGGTATCTTATTTTCTCTAACGGCGTATGTACTTGTCTAGTTTTATTCCATGTTTTATTAGAGCGATAGTCAATGGGTTTACAAATACACGCAGTACTAGAATTCTCCTCCTCTTCATGTGGGGAAACTGTCCTGTTGCAGTGCTGCCGAAAAATGTCAATTACAGATTGTGCCGGCGATGATACGGATGGATGAGTACTTAATTAGCTCTGAGTTCTGACCTTGTGATCAAGAAGTTGTCAACCAGCTGACCGATGTGTTTTTAATTATGTCGATATTAACATGTCAAGTTACTAACTGAATGTTTTTTACAGCGAGCCGTACGCTAGCTCATGAAGAAACTACATTTGGCAGAATAAAGTACCTTGGCCTGCCGCATAATCAATCATATCTTGCATGGAACTGCACAAATCATCAATTAATTAGTTAATCATGCCCTCCTACCTGCAACTTTTTTGCCTGGGATATAGTATTTCGTCGTACTACTGAATATATGAACTCGTAGGAACTGTGTTCTTGATATATGAAAATATAGAAATAACCAAGCTATTTCAGCATCGGAATGTGAGTCGGAAAATGGCCCGAAGGTATCGACGGAGGCGAAAACGATCGGTCGTCAGCCCGAGCTAGACGGCTAGCCGTGGCCTTTTCGGACGAACGGTGAAGAGCTAAAGGGAAACGAAATCTGACTGGAGAACGCATTGCATTGGAGGACAAATCTGTTTTCCTCTTTTGTTCCCATGTGCTCGTGTGTCTTTCATGCAACCGAGCGATTGATCGAACGAGGTTTGCTATAGGTACCTAAGCTTGTTTCCTCGTGCAAAAGGGATGGCATATTCGTCGCTTCCGAATAATGTCTTTTAGTGGGGACAAGTGTTCTCTAAACCTGAAGGCTAGATAGATTTATAGGTTATCATATCACGGCCGGCCATGTTAGATTTGCAAAAGGGACAGAACTATTAAAGACAAAGTGTGTACATATGCATTTTAATTTGTTGATTGGGTCTATGATATTGCAAGGATGACCCAATCAGTGTTGTGAAGAATATGTCAAAGCGTATGACCTTATAGACGACCTATTACGCAAAATGCAGGCCATTTTAGAAAAGAATATTATTTTTGTCTACTTTGTGGTGATAGATGTTTGCAAGAATTGTCATTTGGTATTGCAGGTCTGTCATACAAAGGCATTGTTAACGTGTCACTGACGGATGGGCGAAAGGAGATAGAATGTCAAACGAAAATTACCACACAATGTTCCAACTCAGCATATGTATAAGATCTAAGACGGCATGATTAACTTTCCGAAGTTCAAACTGTTGGCACCAGCTTTATCTTTCTAAAGTTCAAACTGTTGGTTCCAGCTTACGACTAATTTATCACCGGTCGTATATGGATGAACTGATTATACTCGAGTTATGCTTGCCCCATACTGATTTCAGTATTTACCATTTCATCATGTCAAGCTATTTCGATATGTTTGTCTCTTCCGAGCAATCTATTTTATCCTGGAGTCTCTTCCGAGCAATCTATTTTAAAATAGTAGCGTTCAATAACAGCGTATCTAGTGAGCTCCCATGGAGTATAGGCCATTATGCTCATTAGTAACAACTTCAGAATATGGTCTCTTCCGCTTCTTAATTAGAAGTGTGATGATCAACAAGAACAAGTTTACCGGTGTCTACCATCAGCGATACCTTTGAATGTCACTCGGATTGGGATGGGGGATATAATTTCTCCGGCTCCTTTCCGACATTAGGAGATGTGTTATCTTCTAACATGAGTTGTGTTCATGGCAGGGAGAAACAAGCTGATTGGTGAGCTACCTTCCAACATGAGCAGGCTTGGCAACTAAACCGATGTATTAATATCGGGCAATAATATTAGTGGTTCCATACCCACTTATATTGCATCACGCTAAAAAAAGTTGAACTTACTCAATGTGAATAACACCAGGATCACGGGTGTAATACCGCCGTTGAGCATTGGATTGCTTCCAACTCTATCACGTCTGCATTTGTCCTCTAATGAGCTTAGCGGCGGGATTCCTTCAAACTTCAACAACTTAAACTTTGGCACGCTCAATTTGTCATGAAACTATCTGAGCGGGGTTCCACAGTCACAGTAAATTTAAGTGTATAAGCGCATCTTCCTTGGGAACACTAGCGTTTGTGCCAAGCAAGGCATGAAGGTAAACCTTTCTAGTTATTAGAGAGTTATTTGTTTAATCATGGGGCATATATACCAATTTACAAGGGTTTATGGGCTAAATCTCCATGGGCTGGGGAGGGGGGCAAGTGCCCCCTCCCGGCGTACACTAAGCTTCGTCATGGTAACCTTTTTAAAAGTCGATCTGCTTCAAATAAGTACACGATCGATTTTGTTCAACAAACATGGTTGCCCTGGCCCCTTCATCCTACTATGTAATAATGGACGACTCAATGGAAAATTGTTCAACATAGTAGCGTTCAAT
The DNA here is from genome assembly GCA_947311845.1 of Poa pratensis. Classification (NCBI taxonomy): domain Eukaryota; kingdom Viridiplantae; phylum Streptophyta; class Magnoliopsida; order Poales; family Poaceae; genus Poa; species Poa pratensis. The sequence goes on along the minus strand of CAMZMU010000060.1, from coordinate 42,456,721 downwards.
AACAGCATCTCTAGTGAGCTCTCCGTGAGCATAGACAATTGCGCGCATATCGTTAGATAACATTATTCTCGGCAAGAACAACTTCTTCGGCCCCTTTCCCGCATCAACGGATGGGTTAGTTGTGTTCATGTCGGAGAGCAACTAGCTAACTGGTGAGCTACCTTCCAACATGAGCAGGTTTGTAAACTTAACCGATGTATCAATATCGGGCCACAATATAAGTGACTCCATAACTACTTGTATTTAGATCTCTGCAAAAGCTCGCGTATACATTTGTTGAGCATCAGATTGCTTCCAACTCTATCGTATCTGGATCTGTCCGGTAATGAGTGCAGTTTCCTTGGAATAGTGGCATTTGTGCCAAGCAAGGCATGAAGGTAAACCTTCACAAATTAGAGAGTTATTTGTCTAATCTAGGAGCAAATAGGTCAATTAACAAGGGTTTCTGGGCTACATCTCCATGGGCTGTGGTGTGTGTGGGGGGGGGGGGGGGGGGGGGGGGGGGGCAGAGTGGCCCCCTCCCCCAACCACCTACCGAAAGTTTCGTGTGTGGTCTTCTTCACTCCACAAGCAATTTATTTACCCGAGACACAATGCAGCTGATCATGTAACCATGCCACGTGTCGGGCAAGGGCGCCTTTCTCCATGCACGGCAGTCGCTCGGACAAAAAGATTTAGCACAGAAAATAAATATAATAGATTAATAATGAGGTGTTGGTGCATATTGTGGCTCTTACAACTGGTATTTACAGATGGCACCTATAAAAATCAACTCAAGTCGACGGGCAATTGCTAAGATTTATCTACTATTTTAGAGCTACTTCTGGACTGAACCATATTTTGAGGTGGCAATAATGAATACCTCTCTCACATGGTTACAAATAGTTTTAGAGTCCGGGTTAAGTTTTTTAGAAATTAGGGTGTGGATCCCTGGCTTATGCATCAAAGTGATGCACATAGCCAAAATTCCTGGGGGAGAATTTCACTTGTCCGGCCTCTGCACCAACTAGGACTTGAACTTGGGTGTTGGGTTTGTATATCCACTCTCTCAACCAGCTGAGCACGGGTTAGTTACATATGTTGATGTCTTTTTTTTTGACAATTTCGTATAGATGCGGGTGTGCGGGTTAACGATGTATTTGACCAACGTTCAAAATCTCAGCGTGAAATGTCTCGTATTCTATGGTACACAAGAATGATAAAATCTGGAAAAAAAACATTGGATGTTTGAAAATTAATTTGCACTGTTCCCACTTCCACACTTTTGTCTTTAAGCGGGCTAAAATAAAATACAGAGTAGTTGTCATTGTTTCTTTTGAACACTGGTTGAATACATGACTCACTAGAATATTTTCAGTTTTTTTTTTGAAATTCCACACTGTTCACTACTAACAGTGCATTATCTCAGTTAATTTCGTATACCTTTTGCGGCGAACGGCTCTCCCGAGCCGCCGGAGTTGAACGGATCGGTACAAACGCGGCCACCCGCACGGTGTGTCGCCGTCAGGCCTGCTCGCAGCGCAGCGGCGGGTCATGCACGTGTTGGACGATGCAGACCAAAGGGTCAGCGTCGTTCCGCTGTATTCGTTCGTACGTACAGAAAGCATCACAGGAGTTCGTCCTTTCCCATTGCCAGCACCAGCACCAGGCACAAATGGCTATGCGGTTCACTGTTGTAATTTGGTACTACGTAGACGGCGGAGCAAGCGCCGTCCGCGCGCTACGTGGCAGGTAGCTAGCGCGTGGAGAGGTTTTCGTTCCAGCCAGCGCGAGAGTGACGGATACGAGGTAACCATCGATGGATCCCCGGCCTCCTCGCAACCAACCAAATTAGCACCAAGAAGACGACGACGAACCCACCCTCATCCTCCGGGCCACGGAACCTATCTCGGATCACGACCGATCTTCCCTGCGCGCGCAACTCTGCCAGCGATCCGGTAATTGTTGTGATCTGTCCGTTCTTGTTCCTTTCCGGATCGGAGGCTGGCAAGGAATTGTACTATCAGGCCGGCTAATCGGTGTTCTTGAGGCAAAATGTCCCGCTAATTGAATTGTTTGATTAATCCCTCCTTTCATCCGGAGAGGCTGGGACAAGTGTATCTGTTGGTTGATTAATTGGGATTTTGGGCGGCAACCTTTCAGTCTACAATATCTTGAGACGCGAACGGTTGATCTGGTTTGGTTCTTAATTTGTGTAGATGAGTGTGTCGGGGTCGGAGAGCGAGGCCTCGCGGCGGTCGTCCAAGAAACCCAAATGTACATTCCGGCATTCTTGTCTTGTCCCCCTTTTCGTATATCAGGAGTATTTCTTTGGCATTTTGGTGGTGTACATTTTTTGTTCCAGATTCCTGAGAAATTCTGGTGCATATTCCTGCGATTCAGTGCATTTCCTCCCTTGGCAGATTCCAAATTTACGCAGCAGGAGCTTCCGGCGTGCAAGCCCCTGTTAACTCCTGGAATTGTACGATTTAATTACTCCATTTTCTGCTAGCTCTTGATTCCAAATGCAACCTAGCTAGGTTCCATCTTCTCAACCTGAATGTAACAAGAAATCATCGTTTAACTGATAGGTCATCGGCGCCTTCTCGCTCATCGGCATCGTCTTCGTCCCGATAGGGCTCGCCTCACTATCTGCGTCCCAGGAGGTAACTCAACAAATGCAGACATAGGAATGCACGATTGCTGAATTTTTTCAGTGCTATATGAATTGTATTTTCAGCTTTTCTAATATATGCCATTTTCAACATTGTATCAGATTGTTGAATTGGTGGACAGATATGATGAGCAATGTGTTCCCGCCAGCGACAAGATAGGGTTCATTCAGGACTCCAAGGCCGACAAGGCGTGCACCAGGAAGATTACGGTGAGTTTTTGAAACGTCCACTTTTTATTTATTAACGGATTACACGGGATAGACTGAATCTGCCAATGGAAGACGTTCACTGAAATCTCAGACAGTAAGTTACCAAAGCAATAATTTTCAGAGTAGTATGCTACCACATTAATTTTCAGAGGTACCTAATGGCATAATATTCAGAGCGAAAAAATGTGTTTACGCACATATTGCTGATCATTTAGCTGTACTGATGCATCTCGAAAGAGAGAGATGTAGTGCTGAGGACAACAGTTGCATCTTTCAGGTGCCAAAGCCTATGAAAGGCCCTATACATATCTACTACCAGCTGGAGAACTTCTATCAGAATCATCGACGGTACCCTTTTATCTACCATTCAACATGCCAACTACTGCTTTAGTATTTTCCATCTCAGGTAGACTACGTATCATCCCATGATAACATGTAGTGACCGATACTCCCAGGTATGTCAAGAGCCGAAGCGATCAACAGCTGCGTTCCAAGGACTACAAGGACACTAAGGCCATGATCAAGAGCTGCGAACCTGAAGCCACCACCGGCGACGGTGCCCTCATCGTGCCGTGCGGCCTCATCGCCTGGAGCCTGTTCAACGACACCTACGCCTTCTCGGTGAACAAGAAGGCGGTTGCAGTGAACAAGAAGAACATCGCCTGGACCAGCGACAAGAACAGCAAGTTCGGCAGCGATGTTTTCCCCAGCAATTTCCAGAAAGGCGGGCTCATCGGTGGGGGCAGCCTCAACGACAAATTGCCTGTACGGTGCTGAAAAAACTCTATATATCTCTCATGCAGCATTTTTCCTTCTCAACTTTTTTTTTCACGAATGTGAAGTTGTTCTGAACATTTTCTTGTGAACATCTGGTGCTGAAAAAATAAAATTCAGTTGAGTGAGCAAGAGGACCTGATCGTTTGGATGCGGACGGCGGCGCTCCCGACGTTCAGGAAGCTCTACGGCAGGATCGAATCCGACATCATGGCGAGCGACGAGATCACGGTGGTGATACAGAACAACTACAACACATACAGCTTCGGGGGCAGCAAGGCGCTGGTCCTCTCCACCGCATCGTGGATTGGCGGCAAGAACAACTTCATCGGCATTGCGTACGTCGCCGTCGGTGGCATCTGTCTCTTCCTAGCCATGGGGTTCGTGGTCCTCTACGTCATCAAGCCAAGGTAAACACCTCATATGTGGATATGTGATATCTTGCTTCGAACATAACAATTGTTTACGTATGTCAAGATCATTTTAAATGTTGAAGCAAGTTATGTGTTTGGTGTTGATCAATTTCAGGAGCCTTGGAGACCCCTCGTACCTGTCGTGGAACAAGGAGGACGCTGGTTACTCACACTGAATGACTGGAGTTTGTGTCAGTTTTGTAGAGGCAGGGATGGCCTGCATTTCTGTGTTTTTCTTGTTTTGTTTTCAGACTTGTGTTTGCCTTTATCCCCCTTCTTCACCTTTCTTGAGCTAGCTAGGAAAGCATGGTGATATTTTTTGAAACAAGAAAAGCATGCTGATGCTGGTATGTCGGAGAGCATATATAATGCATCGTATATTTTTTTAAGCCTTCCAGTACTCTAAGATTGGATTTGATCACAGCTAGCAACAGCAATTTGAACTAATATGCTCAGATACAGGTGACAGAAGGTGACAGGGATTCAGAAAAACGGCTTCAGTTTTTTTTTGTTTTAGAGGGCAGGATTCAGGGGGATGAGAGCCGGGTTCAGCCTGATCCAACAGAGTTCTATATATAGCGACCAATCACGATGGGCCGAAGTATTGTGAGTTGGCCCAGCCGTCTTGGCCTGGAGGCCTTGTCCTTCTCTTTTGAATCTTTCCGGTCTATGACTCCCGCGCCTTGATCAGCTTCTTCCTCTACACCCGCTCAAAAAAAAAAAAAAAAAAAGCTTCATCCCCTACACTTGTTGGTGACTTGTAGAGAGCAGTAGTCGTATCAGCAGTCGTATTAGTGGTGCACCTAACATCCCTCCATCCATGGAAACCAGCTTACCCTCAAGTTGGAGGTATAAGACACGAATGTGAAGTTCTTCATCATCTTGCCAAATTGTAGACGCAACATCTTCAGTAGACCAATGAATCAGCACTTGCTTAACCACCTTTTAATTATTCTTGCGCCAGTTCTTGCACTATCCTTGAAGAGTTGACACAGAAAAAGGCTTGTTAATACCATATCCAATAAAACTTGAGGGGAAATCGGCATATAATCATTTAAATGGACGAAATTAGCAAAAACATTGATTTTTTTTTTCCAAATTTCATAATATTTGAGAATTATCTTTGATGATCTACTTTGTGTGAAAATTGAAGTGGTGCCATTTTGCACCATTTCTATGTACTTGCTTCACTTGAAAACAAAAATTTGGCACTTAAAACAATGGAAAATGTACTTTTTTTCTACAAATAAATTTGAAAAAGCTTTGGCTATGTTCGTTAGGGAAAAGCAGTGTTTTTGGCGAAAAAGGAGCCATAATGATGAATTTTTTTACGGTGCATCACAGACAACTTTTTGTAAAACCGTGTGTGGCTGTTTTTTGTAGTGCGGGCCTTTCGTTTCAAAAAGCAGTCTACAATTGTATCACATACCCAGAAAGTGAAAATTTCAACTCAAAATTCATTATATTTTGGTCTACACAAAAATACCAATCAAGCAAAATTTAAATTTTCTCAACCTGCGTAATGTTTCCATTTTTTTCTGAGCCCACATCACAACGAATCGAGTCAGTAGTTTGCACACTTGTAGATCTTGTAGCTATCTACATCTGCGATTATTTTCCTAATTTCTGGAAAATGAAATGCAAAAGATATTTTTTAGAAAACGAGATACATAGAGTTCGGTCTCCAAAACGCCTTCTTTTTAATCGTGTGCGTTTGTCAAACATCACAAATATTTTTTTCAAGGATATAAGCTAAATATTTTGTTACCCTTTTGTGATAATAGTACGTGATTGGTAATATTCCCGCCGATTATTCATCTTTTCCCGTCTGTTATTGACGGCCCACGGGGAAAGTTGATTTTCTGGCAGTGACATGCCGAAATTAGGAACGGTGTAGCCCCTAATTTTTAAAAATAAACATGCACTTTGCGCTCGTAGTCAAACATTTTATAAATCATTTATTTACAGATACGTCGATAGTGGTATTCTGTCATATGCCGATTTGTGGCACCCCAGCACCAGTGAACCATAAAAGAATCTTTATGAAATTTTGAAATTTAAGTTTGAAGAAAATCCTAAAAAATTTCCTATGATACATATGAATGTTTCCTACGTACGTGCCAATTTTCGGTGCGAAAATGTCGTATTCCGAGCTGTATAAAAATAACAAAAAACTGGGTATAAAAATGGAAATATAGTATGTTGAATCTGTTAGAAATTTCTCTTTTTTGCCTAGCCCATAATATAATGAACGTTTTTTACGAAACACTTCAGTCTTCAGGCGTACGTAAGTAATTGTATATGTATTTGTGTGAATAATTTCAGATTTTTTGGAAGAAAAATAAATATGAATTTCAGATTTTTCAAAAAGCAGGCTCACTGGTGCTCGGGAGTTAAAATGGATTTCCGTATTCTGTTGATGTTTCTGAAACTTTTGTAGGATGTGTTCTGTCTCAGCGTGCGTGTAGCAACTGCCCACCGGCTTGGTGCAGTGCCGAAGTCGATATACTTCTAGAAAGAAAAGAGCAAGGTACGTTCACGGGTGAGCTTAGCTCGCCTCTACCGTGCAACATATGCATCCTCGTGGCTGGTATCTGCTACACCCGCTACAGGCAACTGGGCGAGTTTGGTTGCCCACGGGCTCTCGGAAGCCCGTAAGAACCTTACTCAGTGTTAGGCCCAGTAGAAATTTTAGAACGGGCATTTCCTCAGAGGCATGTTTTGGGCTCCTTTGTATGAACCAACAGCCCACTTGGGTGGCTCTCCTGTTAAGTGACTACCTCCCTTAGCCTACTCTATCACTGTTGCATTTAGTGTGTCTCTAATCTCCACAATCATAGCTCGATTTGAAATATTTTGTGCACGAAAATGTGTGCGTCGATAAGTAGTTTCGATTCTGATGCTCGATTTAGAGTTTTGTGGACTGTAGCTTCTCAATTTCTAACGGATATTTAGAACTTCTTTGGATGAATTTTGTCAAATTCGTCGCACTCGGTTGACCGTTTGCAATATTCTTTGATGTGGAGGTTCATCTCAACGTTATGCATAACTTTCGCTTTGTAACTTTTCCATTTCGACGGTCATATACGAGAAGATTTTGCACTGTAGATATATACCTATATACACTGTGTTACCTGTAGGTGTCTTCAACCTTTGTCGTCGCTGCTCTGTGAGTTAACTCTGCCCTCTCATCGCACTGCCACAGTGCCGCCGTCGCACCGTTGTCTAGCTCACCGTGCCGCCGCTCGTCATGGTTAACTCCGCCCTCTCGCTGTCCCGCTGCAGTGCCGCCGTCGCGCAGTTGTTCAGCCCTTCGCTCTCCATGGTGTTGTCAGCTTGGTGATGAGGTATGCTCACCAACTAGAGAAGAGGTGGAGTACACGAAACGCAGATACGAACCAAACTCTGACTAGAACCAAACAGGCTGCACAACATGGCTCAATACACGTTTTTTAGGGCCAGACTGAGTTGGTCTACGAAGACAACGGGGGGCTCAAAATCGGTGTGGGTAAGCAAACACGCTACTTAGAAGCAAAATAACGACGGCGTCGCCATCCGGCCGGCCGGCCCGAGTTATCTAACGCAGGTGTCATCCTCGAGTGACGGCTTGGCCCCGCCACTGAAGTTAACATCTGCATTGTACCAGCGCTTTGATGCAAACTAAACGTATGGTGGTTCGACAACACGGCCTCGCGACTCCGTCTCCACCTCTCCCTCGTCGTGAGTACTTCAAGCACACATAGTCCAGATCAGGAAGAAAGAACTTCAAAGAAGCAGTATCCGGCGACGACTTGAGAGGGCCGTGCTGCTGGAAAAGACGGCCGAGGCATGGAGACTACTCCTCTCCTGACTCCATACAAGATGGGCGAATTCAACCTGGCGCACAGGTGAGTGAACTATACACGTCTTTTCTCTAGACATGATTGTTAATGATGTTAGTACAAATTCAATCTTCGGACCATGATTGTTAATGATGTTAGCAAAAAATTGTTGCGCTGCGTGTTGCGGTTGCGTGTTGTTGGGTGAATTTTTTCGTTGGCGTGCTGCAGGATTGTTCTGGCGCCACAGACGCGGTGCCGTTCGTACGGAAACCTTGCCCAGCCGCACAACGCCCTGTACTACGCGCAGAGGGCGGCGCCCGGCGTGCTCCTCATCGCGGAGGCCAACGCCGTGTCCGAGACCGCGCGGGGTTACCCCGACGTGCCTGGGCTGTGGAGCGAGGAGCAGGTCGAGGCATGGAAGCCGGTGGTCGACGCCGTGCACGCCAAGGGCGCCGTCTTCTTCTGCCAGATATGGCACACCGGCCGCGTCTCGCCCACAGGTGCATGATCGCTTCTCGTAAACTGGTGAAAATGTAGAGTTGTTTCGTTTAATAATCGATCTATTTGCAATCGTGCTACAGAGTTCCAGCCTAATGGGCAGGCCCCGATCTCGAGCACGGATAAGCAGGTCACACCTCAAGTCAGCCATGACGGCAGTGTCCTCGAGTTCGCGGCGCCTCGGAGGCTGGAGACAGAGGAGATACCGCAGATCGTCAACGACTTCCGGATCGCCGCCAGAAACGCCATCAGAGCCGGTAACGAAGTCCTCTATAACGTCGTCTCACACATAGAGTCATCACTATCTTGCAAACATCATGTACTAAATTCGCTAGTAATCATCTTTCATCGAAGGATTCGACGGCGTGGAGATCCACGCGGCAAACGGGTACCTGATCGACCAGTTCATGAAAGACGGCGTGAACGACCGCACCGACGCCTACGGCGGCATCCTGGAGAACCGCTGCCGCTTCGCCGCCGAGGTCATCGCGGCGGTGGCCGCCGAGGTCGGCGCAGACCGCCTCGGCGTGCGGCTCTCCCCGTTCGCCGACTACGTGGACTGCGTCGACTCCGACCCGGAGGCGCTCGCGCTGCACGTCATACGGAACATCATGAACGGGCTCGGCGTGCTCTACTGCCACGTGATCGAGCCGCGGATGTGCGTCAACGAGAACGACGGCACGCTGATGATCCCGCACCGCCTGCTGCCGTTCAGGAAGGCGTTCGAGGGCACTTTCATGGTGAACGGAGGGTACGACAGGGAGGAAGGGGACAAGGCCGTCGCCGACGGGTACGCCGACCTGGTCGCGTATGGGCGGCTCTTCCTGGCCAACCCCGACCTGCCGGAGAGGTTCAGGAAGGACGCGGATCTGAACAAGTATGATCGGAGCACCTTTTACACCTCTGACCCTGTTGTTGGCTACACAGATTACCCTTTTCTTGATCAAGCGTAGCGAAGCTGGTTCGTTGATACGCTCGCACTTGGAACATTCTGCCAATATCGTCTTCTTTTGTCGGGTAATTCTGCCAATATGGCAATATGTATCGTTGTTTAAGATGCGACTGAGGGCTCTTGCTCACCGCCTCAGTGTCAGTAACGTGGTAACTGGGCGAGCCGCAAGCTAAGAAAATAAAAGATAAATCCATAATATAAGCACCAAAATTGAGAAACACGAATATGTTGTTTCTGTAATCCTGTCGTTGTTGGGGTTCAGGGTTTTAGGTGTCGATTTCTTCAGAGTTAGGAGTTAGGTGTTAAAAGTTCAGAGTTAGCCGTTTGTTTTGAGTCAAGGGCGATGACGCGATCTGTGCGTTTGCGCCCGAGTCTGTAGGATCTTCGTGGGCTCGTTCCAGGTCGTGGGATGGCGCGATCTAGTAGGGAACGTGGCGATCACCACGGGATGATTTGCTTTCCCGCTGAATAAAAGGAAGAGAAAACAGAAAAGCCGTACACGACACAAACTCTTGTCTCTCTCTGAGTTCTTCGTGAGTTCATCGAGAGCGAGCTAGTAGAACTGACATTTGGTATCAGAGCCTCGTTGCTCGAGGTTCCTGTGCGCCATGGTGGGCAGCAACGATGGAGGGGATGGAGGAGGTGGTGATGGCGGTGGCGGCAGCGGGAGACGCCGTAGCGGTACACCTGAAGGCTCGCGCAGGTCGTCGTCGAGCACGCGCATGTTACCGGCACGAGATCAGCTCCGGGGGCGCAGCAGGGTACGGCACGGCGGCAACGGCAACAAAGTCGTCATCCACGAGCGCGTCGTGCAGGAACGCACGAACTACGGCGGCAACATCGTCTACCCCACGCTGACGGCGACGAACTACATCGAGTGGGCATTGGTAATGAAAATTAACCTCCGTGCACAGGGTCTCTGGGAGGCGGTGTCTGGCATGGGAGTGCCAGGCGATCGCGAAGACATGGCGGCGCTCTCGGCGCTGATCCGCGCGGCGCCACCTGAGATGGTACCGGTCCTCGCCGTCAAGGACACGGCGCACGAGGCATGGGAGGCGATCCGGATGATGCGCATGGGCGTGAACCGCGTGCGGGAGGCCACGGCGCGACGACTGCGCCGGGAATTCGAGCAGATGACGTTCAAGGACGGCGAGTCGCTCGACGCGTTCGGCATGCGCATCACCGGCGTCGTCAACAATCTTCGCGAGCTCGGCGACACCGTGGAGGAGATCAAGGTGGTCCAGAAATTCCTGTGGGAAGTCCCAAGCCAGTACGCCCAGATCACCTGTTCAATCGAGACCCTCCTCGATCTGGATGGCATGTCTGTGGAGGAGCTGATCGGGCGGCTACGATCCACCGCCGAGCGCTGCTCCATCGGGTCCACGGAGAAAGTCGGGAGCCAACTTCTGCTCACGGAGCAGGAGTGGCTCGCTCGCGGCAAACAATGCGAGCAAGGAGGTGGATCCGGCTCGTCCAATGCGGGGAAGGGCAAGCCCAAGCCAAAGGGCAAGCCACCGGGGAACGGCCGCGACGGCGCCCAGCGCGCACAAGGCGGCGACCGCGATTGGACGAAGATCAAGTGTTACAACTGTAACAAGTACGCTGGGCACATCTCCAGGAACTGCCCCGAGCCACGGCGTGAGCGCAAGGAACGTGCGAACCTTGCGCAGGAGGAGGAGGAGGAGGATCCAGCGCTGTACGAGGCACGTCTGCACTCGCTCACGGTGGCGAGTCCGAGCGTGGCGGCGCCACCTGATCGCGTCCTCCTCAACGAAGAGCGATCTTAGGCAAGATCGGCAAAGGACGGAGGTGACTGCGACATCGTCTGGTTCCTGGACTCCGGCGTGAGCAACCACATGTGCGGCAGGCGCGAGTTCTTCTCCGAGCTGGACACGAGCGTTCACGGCTTCGTCAAGCTCGGGGATGATTCTTCGGTGGAGATCTAGGGGCGCGACACGATCGTCTTCACGGGCAAGAGTGGTGAGCATCTCACGCTGACTGAGGTGTACTACATCCCACGGCTTTGCAGCAGCATTGTGTCGCTGGGACAGCGGGACGAGATCGGCTACGACACCCACATCCGACACGGCGAGCTGTGTCTGCGCGACCACGATGGCCACCTGCTCGCTCGCGTGCCGCGAAGCCGCGGACGCCTCTACATCCTTCACCTCGCTCTGGCGCGGCCCGTGTGCCTCGCAGTGCGCGGTGGCGAGGACAACTGGCGCTGGCACGCGCGCTACGACCACATGCACTTCGAGGCGCTGCGGCGGCTCGCACGCGACGACATGGTGCACGGACTGCCTCTGATCAACGAGATCGAGCGCGTCTGCGACGCGTGCCTCGCCGGGAAACACAAGGGCGCGTCGTTCCCACGTCACGCCTGGAACCGCGCGGACGAACAGCTCGGTCTGGTGCACGCAGATCTCTGCGGCCCGATCGATCCACCGACGCCTGGAGGTAAACGGTACTTCCTCCTCTTGGTGGATGATCATAGCCGGTATATGTGGATCTATTTGCTCGCCTCCAAGGATCAAGCATCGGCGGCGATCAAGAAGTTCCAGGCGGCGGCTGAGCTGCAGAGCGGGCGCAAGCTCAAGATGCTGCGCACAGATCGGGGGGGAGAGTTCACCTCCAACGAGCTCGGCGAGTACTTCGCTGATCGTGGCGTGCAACGGCAACTGACGGCGCCGTACACGCCGCAGCAGAACGGCGTGGTTGAACGCCGCAACCAAACCGTGGTCGGCATGGCGCGCTGCTTATTCAAGGCCAAGGGCGTGCCCGTCAAGTTCTGGGGGGAGGCCGTCACGACGGCGGTCTACCTCCTGAACCGTGGCAAGACAAAGAGCGTCAGCGGCAAGACTCCATACGAGGCGTGGCATGGACGGAGGCCGAGCGTGCAGCACCTGCGCGTGTTCGGCTGCGTGGTTCACGTCAAGACCGCGCGCCCGAACCTGAAGAAGCTGGAGGACAGGAGCACTCCGATGGTGCTGTTTGGATACGTGGCTGGCTCCGCCGCCTATCGTCTCTACGATCTAGCCACGGAGCGTGTCCACGTCTCCCGCGACGTCGTGTTCAACGAGGACGCTGGTTGGAGCTAGACGACGGCACGGCCGTCAGACGAGCCTCGCGGCGAACCCGAGAGTTTCGCCGTCGAGCACTTCTGCTTCCCATCATCAGCGAGCAACTCGGCGAGTTCAGAGCCGCGCACGGTGGCGCGGCCAGCTCCATCTCCCTCACGAGGCAGCACGACGCCTGCCCCGAGCACACCGCTCCGCTCGGGCTCAACGCCTGCCTCTGAAGAAAGGAACGCCGCCACGACAGAAGAACGCGAGCAAGCTCCTGCCGCGGCTGGGAACGGCCATCCAATGCGCACCCGAGCCAAGAGCGGCATCGTGCAGCCCAACACGCAGCTAAGGGACTTTGTACTGCTTGGCGAGGAAGAGGAGCTGCACCAGAACTTGATGTTCGCAGAAGAGCCTGCGTCCTTCGACGATGCAAAGGGGGAGCGGGGCTGGTGCACCGCCATGGACGAGGAGATGGCAAGCATCCAGGCGAACCAGACTTGGCGGCCAAGCGAGCTGCCACCGGGACACCGTGCCATTGGACTCAAATGGATTTACAAGCTCAAGCGTGATGCAGATGGGCAGGTGATCAAGCACAAGGCTCGTCCGTCGCCAAGGGGTACGTGCAGCGCCAAGGAGTGGATTTCGAGGAAGTGTTCGCTCCTGTGGCGCGGATGGAGATGGTGCGCGCGTTGATTGTGTTCGCAGCGCACCACGGGTGGCCGATCCACCACATGGACGTGAAGACGGCCTTCCTCAACGGCGATCTCCTCGAGGAAGTCTATGTCGAGCAGCCTCCGGGGTTCGTCGTCCATGGACAGGAGCACAAGGTGCTCCGTCTGCAGAAAGCTCTGTACGGGCTTCGTCAGGCCCCGAGGGCGTGGAACGCCAAGCTGAACGACAGCCTCCACGGCCTCGGGTTCAAGCGCAGCGACGCGGAGCACGTAGTGTACAGCCGAGGCGACGGCGATGCAATGCTGCTGGTCGGCGTATATGTGGACGACCTGATCATCACTGGATCAAGTCTCGAGGAGGTGACGAAGTTCAAGCATGAAATGACGAACTTGTTCCAGATGAGTGACCTCGGTGAGCTCAGTTACTACCTGGGCATTGAAGTGCAGCAGAAGGGCGGAGATGGAGGACTGCAACCCATGTGCAGTCCCAATGGAGCCGAGGTTGAAGCTGGCCAGATATCACGTTTGCTGTTTGCTATGTCAGTCGACATTCTATCGCAGCATGGTGGGGAGCCTGAGGTACCTCGTGCATACAAGGCCAGATATCACGTTTGCTGTTGGCTATGTCAGTCGATTCATGGAGAAGCCGACGTCTGAACATTTAGCAGCAGTGAAACACTTGTTGAGGTATATCGCAGGCACTCTGAATTTTGGTGTGTCTTATGAGTGTGGAGCAGGCACACCGAAACTGCTTGGGTATAGTGATGCTGATTTGGCCGGCGATGTCGACGATCGGAAGAGCACAACTGGTTTGATCTTCTTCCTTGGACAAAGCCCAATCAGCTGGCAGTCGCAGAAGCAACGAGTGGTGGCAACGTCGTCGTGCGAATCTGAGTACATCGCAGCGGCCACCACTGCCTGTCAGGGCATTTGGCTCAACAGGCTGATCGGGGAATTTCAGAGCAAGAAGATGAGAGCGCCGAGGCTGTTGGTGGACAACAAATCGGCGATCTCCCTCAGCAAGAACCTCGTGTTCCATGATCGTAGCAAGCACATCGACACCCGCTATCATCTGATTCGTGACTACATCGAGAAGGGTGATCTCGAGCTGGACTACATCAACACAGAGGCACAGCTAGCTGACATCCTAACCAAGGCACTCGGAAAGGTTCGTTTCCAGGGGCTACGGAGCAGAATCGGCGTTGCTGAAATAAAGTAGACGACGACAAGATTAGGGGGAAATTTGTTGTTTCTGTAATCCTGTCGTTGTTGGGGTTCAGGGTTTTAGGTGTCGATTTCTTCAGAGTTAGGTGTTAGGTGTTAAAAGTTCAGAGTTAGCCGTTTGTTTTGAGTCAAGGGCGATGACGCGATCTGTGCGTTTGCGCCCGAGTCTGTAGGATCTTCGTGGGCTCGTTCCAGGTCGTGGGATGGCGCGATCTAGTAGGGAACGTGGCGATCACCACGGGATGATTTGCTTTCCTGCTGAATAAAAGGAAGAGAAAACAGAAAAGCCGTAAGTTTTACATGGCACAAACTCTTGTCTCTCTCTGAATTCTTCGTGAGTTCATCGAGAGCGAGCTAGAACTGACAGAATACACAATGGCTTCAAAGTCAGTCAGCACATACACATCAGTACAGACTACAGAGTGATTTTTCTATATACATCTATAGGAAAGACTAGTTTCACAGCTTGAAGAGGCCAAACTCCGCACTAAATATTAAAACAAAAATGCCGTGCATCCGACTAGCACCTTCTAGGTAATAATGCCAGCAATTTATATGTGAAAGTATCGATACATGGATTAGCTACTAGTAGTACTGAACTACTGATACATGTTCGTAGTGGACTATATAGTTCACAGGAATGCGTTACATGAGTCATGGATTAGCCAGTGGTACTAATATATTGACATGGTTGATAGTATGCTAAGACGGGTGGTGTCGGTGTTCTCCCCATTCTTCAAGCTATGGCTGGCTTTGCCTTGCTTCTCCATGTTCTAAGTTTGGATTACAGCACCCTGGTGTTGTCGTTGTCGTCACTTTGAGGTCTAACTGAACTGGACTGACGATCTCTGCCTCACCTGGTGGCTTGCCCTGCCACCGTGCCACATGATCCGCTAGCAGAAGTCACTGCATGGACACGTTCCGGTGAGGAGACCAATGCTGGCAAGCCGGCGATGAGGGTATATGCTGTGTTGGAGATGCCGGCTATGGGGACACCAGGAACGCCAATGTGTTGTAGTACCAGATCAGCATTTCCATCAGACGTCGTACACAACAGTTCAAGCTGGACAACGCCATCCATACCCTGAGTCAGAAAACACAAATAGCACATGTGAGATAACAGAAGTTCAGTAAGCAAAAGTTACTCATAGGGTTCCAAGATGCATAAACGAAACAGGCAGAACACTTGGTCTGTTCAAGACAGCAAAAGCAGCAAATAAAAAAGAACTCTTGCTTTACTAGATGCAGAAAAATTACTGCAAAAAGGGAGATCTATGTGTATACAAAGCTAGTTTGTCAAGTAGTAGAATCCAAAATACACATATAACTGAACTAATCATGCATGTTTCCCTTTCGAAATAAAAATGAACTGCTAACGTACCAGCGACTTGTTGTGGCACTTGTTTCCCTCGAAATCGACTAGCTTGACGGCAACAGGCTGGGCGCGGAGTGCGGGCTTGACCTTCTCGTCTATGTAGCCCTGGTAGATGGAAAAGTCCCTGGTGAAGTCATGTAGGTTGGAGCCGATCAGCGACAGCAACAGGTCCTCTTGTAAGACCATCCCGCCTTTCAAGTTCAGGTCCGACAACGACATCCAGCGGTGCAGCGACCAGCTCGGCCTCCATGGCTTGCAACTCTCTGACAATTCACCGAAAAAATGGAGAGGAAAACAGAGAGTGAGAGAGATTTCATACTGCGTAACACCTGCGACTTTTTCTTAATGTCTTATTCAGCTTATAAAGGAGATTTCAACATAACAGAGCCACGATCCCGCAACTCGCCACTAACTGCACTAACTGAAAATTGAGCTGAAAACTAGCTAACTTACTGAAGAACAAGTCTAACTGAACGAGTAAGATCCTACTGCATGCGCCACTGTGCCGTGAATCCATCCATAATCATTTCCACACATCCATTAACCATGAAGCTCAGAGTTTCCTTTTGGCTCAAAGCTGCAAAACATCTGAAAGAGAGAAAAATGTCGAATACACATCTCTTCCTCCTCCTTATCCCTCATTATCCTGACCAATTATTAAAGCTCCCAAACACCGACCACAAGACCCACCTAACTATCAAGACGGAGTGGGGCAACTCGCCGCAGCTTGCAACCTGGAACTCCTCCGACTATTGCAGCTGGACATGCGTCAGGTGCGTGGAGGGCGGAGGCGTTACCGGGCTCTCTTTCAAGAATATGAACCTCACCGGCAGAGTGCTTGCATCTAGGTGCGGCTTAAGTGGGTTGTTGTGTCTCGACCTCTTTGAACAACCTCACCAACACCTTCCCCGGGATACACTCTACCCCTGCACAAAACTCCAATTCGTGTCCTCTCCAACAATGCTTTGATAGAGTGCGTCCACATTAGCCGACTTTTGCCATTGCTGCTGGATTTGAATCTGATAAGCAACATATTCAGTGGTTTTTTTGCCAACCGCCGCAGGGGAGCTTCGGGCGCTTAAGTCCCTCCATGTTGACGCAAAAAAGTTCACTGACCAAATTCCAGAGTCCTTCTCGAGCCTAAAGGAGCTATCATTACTAGGCATGTCAGCAATTGAGCTCAGTGGCCCAATCCATTTATGGATCTGGTAGCACCCAAAGCTCCAAATGATGTACTTGTTTCACAACGAACTCTCCGCAGAGCTGCCTTCCAACATCGCCACAGTGAATTTAGTGGAGATCACTCTATCATCGAGAAAGATCACGCGCCGCTGGCTAATCTTGAGGTGCCCAACAACTATCACTCGGATCAGCTATGTGCCAATGGGAAATTGTTCAACATAGTAGTCTTCAATAACAACTTCTTGGTGAGCTCTCGGTGAATATAGGAAATTTCCTATCGTTGGATAACATTATGCTCAGCAATAAAACCTTCTTCGGGGAATTTCCGGTTAGAATATGGTCTCTTCCGGTTCTTAGAAGCGTGATGATCAACAAGAACAAGTTTACTGGTGCTCTACCATCAGCGATACCTTTCAACATTACTCGGATTGAGATGGCTCAATAATTTCTCCGACTACTTTCTCGCATCAAGGGATGGGTTAGTTATGTTCATGGAAGAGACTAACTAGCTGACTGGTGAGCTACCTTCCAACATGAGAAGGCTTCTCATTTAAGTTGCCAAGCATTCTCATGTTGGAAGTTAGCTCATCAGTTAGCTGGTTTGCTCTCTGCCATTAACACGACTAACCCATCCGCTGATGGCAGAAAGGATACAAAGAAATTATTTCACCCATCCCAAAGCGAGTGTTGTTCAAAGGTACCATTGATGGTAGAGCACCAGTAAACGTGTTCCTGTTTATCATCATGCTTCTAAGAAGCGGAAGGGCCCATATTCTAACCGTGAACTCCCCGGAGAAGTTGTACTGCTGAGCATAATGTTATGAATGATAGGAAATTTCATGTACTCTCTGGGTGCACACCAGGCTGAAGCTGTTACTGAAACTACTATGCCAGACAATTTCACATTTGCACATTGCTGATCTAGGAGCGACAGATAGTTGTTGGGAACCTTCAAATTAACCAACGTCGACTGCTTGCCGAGTACCGGTGGCAGCTCACTGGAGAGCATGTCTTCCACCAGCTGAGTGAACTGGCGTTCTGGCAAAAGTCCAATGCTTGTAGGGATGGTCCCCCTAAACTGGTTGGAGTATACTAGAAGCTTAATCAATTTTTTGAGGGCACCGAAGCCTTCTAGTATTGTTCCATCGAGCTTGTTGGATGATAGATCGATCTCCACTAAATTCACCGCCGTGATGTTGGAAGGCAACTCCCCACGAGTTCACTGTGAAACAATTACAACATTAAAGAATTGGATGCTGCCAGATCCATATATGGATTGCACCACTGAGCTCATTTGGTATACACAGGTTACCGAGAGCATTTTTTGGGCTCGATCTGCTCACCGAGGACGACGGGATGGTCGCCTCGATCTACCGGAGGAGCCGACACGGGGAAGCAGCTCCGGCGGTCCGCGAGGTCGCTGCGGTGGCGACCGGAGCCGGGGGCAGCGGCGGCCGGAGATGGGGGCGGTGGCGGGTCGGAGAAGCAGCTCGGGCGGCCGCGCTGGTACTCGAGGAGGCAGCTCCGGCGGTCGTCGAGGTCGCTGCGGTGGAGGCCGGGGGCAGCGGCGGCCGGAGTCGGGGGACGGCGGCGGCGGGTCGGGAGCCCATGGCGGCGGTAGGGCATGGGACGGAATAGCACGGGAAGGCAGCGACTTGTGTTCGCTCGGGAGGAGAGCCAAGCGTTTTTTTCCACTTCGCGGTGGCACGACGTCGTAATTAACTGCTGCTCCGGGCCGGGCTGATTTGCGGATCGGCGAAATAGGTGCTCCGCCAATTGTACAGCCGAATCGCCCTGCTCCGCGGATCTGGCTTGTTCGGCGCTGCTCCAGGCCGGAGCACCATGGATCTAGGAGCCGGAGAACTTCCGAACATGCCCTAAAAATGCAGATTCCTCACAAATTATATTTGAGTAAGGCATTACCATGTTCCCTGAATTTTGTACCCTACTGATATGTTCAACAGCAAGCAGTTTTCTACGTCCTCGGAAAGCCTAACCCTAACCGCTCCCGTGCGGGCGCCGCCGCGCCTGCACCGGGGTGTCGCCGCCCCCCAGCCCAAGGCCGCCCCCGCCTCCCCCTCCCCTCCGCCGCCGCCGGCGAAGACGCCTGGGCAAAGCCTGGGCGGCCGGCGGCGGTGGGCTTCCTTCTCAATCGGTGGGGATCCCATGGAGGCGGCGGGGCTTCGTCGGATCGCCGGTGGTGGGGGATTGAGATCTGCTAGGGATGCTGGAGACGTCGTCCGGATGGTGGAGGCGGCGTCGCGTCGGAATAAGGGTGATGGAGCTCGATCCCCATCTCGGCAAGGCCACTTGTGGCGGCGCCGGCGAGCTGCTGGCCTGGTTTCCTCTCAGATCTACAGATTTGGAGAGGGTGGTCTCTCCGGGCGCGGTCGTCTTTCGACTCTGCCGTGGAGCTTCGGGAGTCTGTTCGGGAGTCGGAGGGCTGCTGATGCTATTGTCTTCCCCTCGGCCGGCCGTGGTGGCGAGGGAGTGGAAGGGGATGGTACAACCGCCTTCCTCGTTAGGGTTGTTTATGGTCTTTTTTTGAGATGCGACTGTCTCGTCTTGAAGCTTCTTTCGGCCGGCCATGGTGGCGAGGGGAGGAGGCGGCTCGACGTGGCATCGATGGTTGGGACCTACTGCTCGGGGATCTTGGATTGGAGGTACTGCCTGGTCTTCCCCATCTCCTGCCTGCCTGATGGTCTGGAAAAGGTTCTTAGCTCTCACCCCGCGGGGTGGGCACTCCTGCGGTATTCAAAGCCCAATGTGGCGAAGGTGGCGGCGGTGACTCCATGGTGTCTGAAGATGTGCTGCTTCTGGGTCCGGTCCCTGTACTTGGTTGGTGACGATGAGGACGATGGGCTTGATTGCGATTTGGAAGTAAGGTGTGTGGTCTTCTGGGTCCATATTGTATTTTCCTTTTTTTGGAGTCGTTTGTAATCGGTTTCGCCATTGTTGAAATTCCATCAGTTGTTATCTAAAAAAAAAAACTATATGTATAGCTTCGTAGAGGGTGTTATAAATCTGAAATTGTTACATACTTATTATGCCATTTTGGTGCCACCTATTGTTTTCCGAACAATTCCACTGCCTTCGCTTCGTCCACTTACATTTGTTTTTTTGTGCTTCTCTCTGTGCGGGTAATTGATCTGCATAGATACTATTCTATTGGTCTTTTATAATAATCGCTTGACTAATTGTCTGACATCCTATTACAATTTGCAGGGAGACAAAGCAAAAAAGTATGTCATCTTCGTACCATAATCCATTTAAGGACACAACCAACGGGAAAAAAACAAGGTAACTAACAACAAGTCAAAGATGTCATGGATTGAGGTCCTAATTTGGTATATGCATATGATAAGTATGTCATCGATGCAGATCCTTAAGAAGTCAAGAGGCAGAGCGATAGGGAGTTTTATAGTTGGTGATGTGTCTCCTTAAGTTTTTTGTCAGTGTTTTGTTCACAATGTCACCGGTAACTCCAGGAACCGGGTGCTCTGCTGATTCCAACATTCATGGCCGTAACCCCGTGTGTGCAGGTTTGTGTCACTTTCCTGTTCGTCTGTTCCATTTTTATCATTTTGCTTATGACTGATTCAAAATTTCAACTATTGTTTTTGTTGAATATCTCTGCCTCCTGAATCGTGACCTGATTATTTCAAGACATAGTCACATACGGCAGGTGCGGACTTCCTTGTCTGAAGGCAAGTCATGTCCTGGTTCGGTGACTTTTGTTCTTTGTTTTTGTCTTCTGCGTGGAGACTACCGTTGTGCACGGATTTTTCTTCGGATATGTGCACGTACAACTTTGTTCTCTTCCTTTTCCTTTTGCAGCACAATGCAGAACAGCTAACCAATTGTTACTCCCTCCGTTCGGAAAATGATGTCTTAGATATATCAAAATTTGGATGTATGTGGACATGTTTTAGTGTACACATACATCCAAATCTAGATATATCCAAGACATCCTTTTCCGAACGGAGTGAATATTATACAGTGGTTTTAGTATAGCATTAAAATCATAAACCACTGCACTCCTATAGCTTTTCATGTCTTACAATATCGTGTATTTTTACAACCTTTGCAGACTAATGCAGGAAGCTTGCCTCTGGATATGGTCATACCATCCTCATTGCAAATGTAAATACAGAAGCTTGGCTCTAACACCTTTGTCAGACTGATGCATGACAAATGGATCTTCAGTTTGCAAGCAGGAAGACACTCTTCTGCATGTTTTTACAACCTTACGTAGCTATATTTGATCAGCTACTTCTGTCACCCCTGTTAAAGAAGCTTTGGAAATGGAAGAGTTTGCCCAAACAGAAAGTGTTTAGGTTATTATTGGTGGACAGGCTAAACACTAGAGATATGAGGGAGATAAGAAACTGGTAATTCAACTCTGGAGTTACACGTGCGATGTGTTCCAGAGTATCAGAGAAACAAAAGAACATATTTTCCTTGGCTAGAAGATGTTGGGCAAATGTTGGCATCAGTTGGTCTTCCAAATATTTATCAAATGTTCTCTGCTGCTAAATATGCCTTCCTGGGGCCGTATTTTGTTGCAATGGAATATTTGGAAGCACAAGAACGATTGGATATTTTAGCATAAGGCTCCTTTCATGCCTTGCTGGCATATCCTCTTCAGAAGAGATCTGGAGTTAATTGGGCATGTATCTCTCCTTCACAAAAATGCAAGAACTCGATTATTGTTTAAATAGCTTATAATTCTTAGAATTTTCTTGGTACCTTCCTTTGTAAATATGTAGCTTAGTTTATTTGTACACGTTTGTAATTTTGTTGATACTTTTAATGAAAATAGCACGATATGTGGCGCCCCTATTATTTCCATGTTATATTTTTTTGCATTGGTCGAGGCGTGCATTAATTGCATGTGCACTATATGAATTTCAACGTATTAAACATGTATAACTGATCTTGCCGGATGTTGCTCGCTGACTAATTTATGTAGATTGGACGAGAATTCATCACACTACTTCAGAATATAGAAAGAATGATGTGCTAACAAAATTTTGTTGAGACGTGTGTGCACGTGCAAGGCTACTAGTACATGTTAAAATTCACCTTTTCTGTTATTATTCCATCTTCCACAGAGTTTTTCCGACAACAAATGAGTTATGTTACTCCTCCGTTCTAAATTAATTTAGATGGTTTTTTTTAATCTACGTGTGGATGTATCTAGACATGTTGCATAACAAGAGAAGCATATACATCACAAAACATAGTAGATCGTTCCTTAGATAGATCTTACTCAAACATATGATCTGACTATTCTGAAATAGTTACACATTGGCAATACATGTGAGTGCCCTTTTTATTTATTTTAGTTTATTTCATGAGGTGGTGACATGTCTTCAATGACCATTGTGGGGATGTTGTATAGCAGGTGGCTTCTCTTGATTCATGAAGGAACGACCCGCTACATAAACATATAATTAGTGAGAAATTCTATATAGTATTCCATACAAAGTAATTGCATCTTTGGACTAGAATATTCAAGCTAAAGTTACAAAATTCTCATCCATATAAACAGAGGTATGGCACAAGCATGTCAATAAAATTACCGTGTCCTGGTGGTGGCGGATTTGATGGCGATGGACGGGGGAGACTGGGGTAGGAAATGGATCTTGATAGTCAGATGGAATATATACTATGACACCTTTTGTGAAATCATCTGAAAAATAGAACATCTTGCAATTGTAACGTATTTCTTAAACTTTCTTGACCTTTCGAAGAACTTAACTAAATTCATGCATGATATTTTTATGAAAAAACGACTTCCATAACTATAGTAGTTTGCAGTGAATCCAGATTTCTAGCTATAGATTACTAGGTCTATGAAAATAAGAAGTAATAACCTGACTTAAGTTGACGAGTAGCCTCTAGTGGTGCAGGGGTGAAAAGAATGACGATCAGGCAAAAAGAAACGAGGAGGCAGTAACGACCCCCCATGGTATGCTCTAGGATGGAGATTTGATCTTTGTCTATGGGCAAGAGACTGTGTTATAGAAAAATTGTACATATAGTCACACAATATTGTTAATTTGGTAACCATTAATGGCTAGGTTGTTCATAATGTAAATTGATGTAGTATAGAGAGAAATTAATGTCTTCTTTATTGTCTGACGAGAGCCTTAAAGATGCACTAAAAGTTGGTAGAGGGCATTAATAACTCCTCACCGTCAATATGGACTATCGTGATTTGTCTAAACATGGAAACAAATAACAGTCATTAAAGCTAGGCTGAGAGTCTTGGACCCAACTCGGTTTGCCGCGAGTGTTCGGCTCGGCCCGAGAAAAAAAAACCTAGTCAAAGTCAGCATTTTCTGCCCGTGGGCTCAATGGAACGCATTAGTGGAGACCCTTGTTCCTTGACACAACATTCTTTTTTTTTTTTTGAAATCTCCCACCCTTCGGCGCTTTATTCATTAGGCAAGATCTTCTCTGATTGAACTAGGTCAATCAGAAAGCCAGGGTAGTTTCAAAGTACATGACAATACTACAAGAAAGCGCCTCTCTAGCACACAAATGGGCCGCGTGATTAGCAGAACGGCTAACAAAGAGAAGACTAAAACCCTGGAAGTGAGATTTGATTTCTCGCATCTCCTGAAGCACGTGGACTCCAACAGTTCTTTCACCATCACTAGAATCCCACAGCCTCTGAATATTCAGACAATCAGTCTCGATCGCCACCCGACTTACTCCTCTCTCAGCTGCAGCGATCATTGCATCTCTGTAAGCAAGCAGCTCAATTGTTTCTGGATCAGTAATGCCTTCATATCGCATGCACTCTCCAAACACCAAAATTCCTTCATGGTCTCGTGCAACTATGCCAGCACCACCAATATCATTTGTTGAATCTACAGCCCCATCCGTATTGATCTTGAGCCATCCTTGCTCCGGGCATCTTCACTTTACCTTCGTCCTAGGAACCAGATTCGAGTCCCTCACTGGCAACTCCAAGGAGCGGACAATATCTTCAATTATGTTCATTGATTTTTGCGGCTGGTATTGCTCCTCCCCATGTGTATACTTATTCCTACTATGCCATATGGTCCACATCACTGTGACCAACAATGCCGCCCTCTCTCCAGATACAATTGATGGATCAAGCATGTCCCTTGTCCACGTATGTGGATGAAGCTTCGGTAACCTCGCTTCGAAACAGCGCTCCGCTGCTTCCCAAAACCTCCTCGCATGATCACAATACACCAGACTGTGATATAAGCTTTCTTCCTCATGTCCGCACAAAGGACAGTTGGATACCTTCATGATATGTCGTCTATTTAGCTCACTGTAGCATGGCAGCATATTCTTCACCACTCGCCACCAAAATACCCTGACTTTGGGTAACACATTCGGCTTCCATAAGCGCTTCCACATACCTTCCAAGCTAGACGAGGATCCCTGTCCCACGTCCTCTTTAAATTTTCTCTCGATGGTCTCTCGGTATGCAGACCGCACCGTGAATAGTCCAGATTTCTCCCAGGCCCATGCCCAAAAATCTGACCCTGCTCTTCTAGGCCTCGGCATGCTAAGTATAGCTGCAGCATCCGGTGCAAAGAAAACTTTCTTGATCAACTCCTTCTTCCACATACCCGTGTCCTCCTCAATGAGGTCTGCTACGGTCTGAACCGGTGTATCAATATTTCTTCCCATCGGCTTCATGGTTTGAGACCCAGCAATCCAACGGTCATGCCATACCTCAGTAGTCATGCCATTGCCAACACGCCTAATTAGGCCCTTCTTCAACAGGTTTCGGCCTATTATTATTGCTCTCCAAGTAGGAGAAGCTCCTTTGGGACACTCAGCAGTCAATATGTCACCCGAAGGATAATATCTTCCTTTGAGTAGTACCCGGGCACACAGGCTATTAGGATTCTCCAACAAACGCCAAGCCTGCTTCGCTAACATCGCGTCATTAAAAACCTGCAGGTCTCGAAAGCCTAGGCCACCATTAGCTTTGGAGATCGCCATTTTATCCCAGGACTGCCAGTGCATTCCCCTTCTATCTAATGAACCAGCCCACCAGTATTTTGACATAATTGTCGTTAACTTTTTGCATAAACCTTTTGTGAGTTTAAAACAACTCATAGAATAGGTTGATAGAGCTTGCTCGGGCTCCCAACCAAAAAAAATTGTGGGATCGCTTAGATTTAAATTAAAAAAACTAAAATTCAACATCTCGTGTATGGATTACAATTCCTTTTTTAGATAAAAGGAATTTTATTTCTTGACTTCAAATTAACAAAGCCCCAAAGTTTTTGTTATATATATGGATTAAAACATTAGTTACTTATGCTCACATTTCACTAGGGAGGTGGCCAGGTGGGGGCTGCAGCAACGGAGTAATCACAACGAAGCAGGGAGTAGAGAGAACGGCCACACATGCATTGGGTTGGGCTTTGCTGGGTTGAGAGTTCAGCTAATAAGTTGACCAGGCCTAGCTGCGTGCACTTGTGTCCGCTGATGAGCTTAGCACGTACGCACCACGTGGTCGCATCTGCCGTGCACGTTGCGCCTTGTGGCTGCCGCACGTCGGTCTCGAGGTCACTACCGGGAAGCAAGACGACGACGACGACGTCGCCATCCGGCCGGCCGGCCGGCGCGAGAGATGGCTTCACGCAACTGTCATCCATGTACAATGTAGAACCAACATAACTTTCCTTCCCAACGCCTGTCTCGGCTATCGGGCTCTCAGCTCGGTCGGTGTTAGACGTTGGGCCCCGCCACGCCAAACTAGACAGTTTGGCGTTTGCAACCCTTTATCGTTTCGTTTGAACGGCCACCAATTTGCAAACCAATCTGTGCTTAGATTTAAATGGTTAACAGGGTAGCCCATCAGAGTTTAAAACTCCAGATTTGACATCTCTGTGTTGCATTTAGGTAGAATATTATTCAATGGGAGACGATATTCTATCGGCTGGAGAGTCTAATCCAAAAAGTTAGCAGGGAAGGCACGTGGGTAGGCGAATACGCGAAGCGTTTTTCTCTCGCTATGGCGATAACAGGGGCGACCTAGGATTCCACCGTCGGCCGCCGGCGGCTGCTTGTCCCGGTGCCTGGCACCGGTTGTTTTGTCCCCGCTCAGGGTTAACCTCCTCCCGTCGGACGTCTCCCGACGGTGAGTTTCCGTCCCGTTCTGGTTTGACACCTAGGTCGTGACTGCGTGATCTGGCGTCTGGTTAAGCGACGCTGATTCAGTCCAAGGGTTTCTGTCCTCCCCCGGGCATCGTCCGGTGGTGAGTCCTTGTAGCTCCGTTCTGATCTGGGCGAAGCTTTCAGTTGGTTGTGGAGTTGTTCGATCTGCTTGTTTTTGCTCTGGTTTGTGTGCAAGATCGCTTTGATACAATGAATTGCATTAGCTTGAATTGCCGTGGTTGTGGGAACGCTGCGACAATTCGTGAGCTTGATGTCTTGGTTAAGACACACATCCCCAAGCTGGTTTTTTTGTGTGAGACTCGTCAGAAGAAAGATCGTGTTGCTAAACTGAGAAGAAGGTTGGGACTTAGTGGTTTTGCAGGCTGTGATAGTGAGGGCATGAGCGGGGGTTTGGCCCTTTTTTGGCATGATAGTTTGCAAGTTGAAGTGAAGGAGATTACACCCCGTTTTATTGATGTGCATGTACGGATGTCGACCTCGGCACCGTTATGGCGAGCAACGTTTATATATGGAGAGCCGCGAACAGACCTTCGACATCGTATGTGGTCAACCATGTGTGACTTGAAGGCAGCATCGGATCTACCTTGGTTTGCTGTTGGAGATTTTAATGAAGCTCTTTGGCAACATGAGCACATGTCGGCTTGTCGGCGGCCGGAGAACCAGATGGTAGCTTTTCGTGATACTCTTCTAGTTTGTGAGTTGAAGGACCTTGGTTTTCAGGGAATCCCGTTTACATATGATAATGGGCGTAGAGGGAATGCAAATGTGAAAGTGAGACTGGACAGGGCCCTCGCGGATGACCGGTGGCGGGATATCTTTACAGATGCATCGGTGGTTCACCTCGTTACCCCGTGTTCGATCACTGTCCTATTCTAGTAAAGCTTGATCGAGAGGCTGCTACAGGCTCAGTATGTAAGTGTAGGAGGTATGAAATTATGTGGGAGAGAGAGCATGCTCTCCCGGAGGTGATTTCTAATGCATGGCAAGATTGTGGGCCAAAGTCAGACTTGGGGGAAGTCAATGCTGCGTTGAAGAAGGTAATGGATGTGCTACAAACATGGGGCGGCCGCAAATTCGGCAATGTTACCAGGGAATTGGCACGCTTGAGGAAGAAGCTAGAAAATCTACGTAGGGATAATGCACCTGCTTGTGATATCCGCGAGGCTATGGACGCAATGAACGAGTTGCTTTATCGGGAGGAGATGCTATGGCTGCAGCGATCTCGTATTTCATGGCTAAAGGAGGGTGACCGCAACACCAAATTTTTTCACCGTAAGGCCGTGTGGCGGGCTAGGAAAAATCGTATTACGGCTTTGAAAGATCAGGATGGGGTGGTACAGCATGCACCAACTGAGATGGAACACATGGCAACGTCGTACTTCCAGTCGGTTTATACACGTGACCCAACTATACTGCCAACCCCGGTGGTCAATCTGTTTGAGGAGGTAATTACTGATGATCTGAATGAAAATTTGTGCAAACAATTTTCCGAGGAGGAGATATCAGACGCATTGTTCCAAATAGGGCCCCTGAAGGCACCTGGCCCTGATGGTTTTCCAGCTCGTTTTTACCAGAAGAATTGGGGGTGCTAAAGGAGGAAATTGTCCATGCAGTGCTACAATTTTTTGATACGGGCCAAATGCCAGAAGGTATTAATGATACATCAATTGTTCTTATTCCGAAGATAGATAATCCTATGGAGCTTAAAGACTACAGGCCGATAAGTCTATGCAATGTTCTATATAAGATTATATCCAAATGCCTGGTTAACCGACTGAGACCCATCCTCGGGGACATCATCTCGGAAAATCAGAGTGCGTTTGTTCCAGGCCGTCTTATTACGGACAACGCTTTGCTGGCCTTTGAGTGCCTCTACTATATGGAGCATGGTGTTAGTGCAAATAATTCTTTTTGTGCCTATAAATTGGACTTGTCAAAAGCTTACGACCGAGTCGATTGGGTTTTCTTGGAGGAGGTTATGCATAAGATGGGCTTCTCTCACCGGTGGATACAATGGATCATGAGGTGTGTGACCACGGTGAGATACTCTGTAAAATTTAATGGAGGCCTATTGGAAGCATTCTCCCCACGAGAGGCCTAAGGCAAGGTGACCCGCTATCTCCATTTTTATTTCTCTTTGTAGCTGATGGTCTATCTGCCTTGCTGCAATCAGAAATCAGTACGGGGGGTATTTCCCCTATTAAAGTGTGCAGGAGAGCACCAGGAATTTCACATCTCCTGTTTGCGGATGATACATTGCTTTTCTTCAAAGCAGATTGTGGGCAAGCACAAAGGGTGAAGCATGTGATTGATAATTATGCGGCAGCCACAGGACAATTGATAAACCCGTCTAAATGTTCTATCCTCTTTAGCCCACAGTGCGATGGAAATGTGCAGGATGATATCCGCAATATTCTACAAGTCCAAAGAGATAATTTTGAGGACAAGTACCTTGGATTACCTACACCCGAGGGTAGGATGAACAAGGGCAAGTTTGATAACCTTCAGTCTAAGCTATCAAAAAGGTTATTACAGTGGGGTGACCTCTCACAAGGAGGGAAAGAAATAATGATCAAGGCAGTGGCGCAGGCTTTGACAACTTATATCATGGGAGTATTTAAGTTGCCATTGTCGGTATGTGATGATTTAACCAAGTTGATCCGCAATTTTTGGTGGGGCGCTGAGAGAGGAAAGAGGAAGACACATTGGGTTAGCTGGGATA
Organism: Poa pratensis; assembly: GCA_947311845.1. Classification (NCBI taxonomy): domain Eukaryota; kingdom Viridiplantae; phylum Streptophyta; class Magnoliopsida; order Poales; family Poaceae; genus Poa; species Poa pratensis. The sequence continues at coordinate 42,427,978 of CAMZMU010000060.1, read as the reverse complement.
TGATGATTCGATCGAAACCCCACGGCGGTATGGGTTTTAGAGATATGCGGATTTTTAATCAGGCTCTGTTGGCACGCCAAGCATGGAGGCTTATATCTAGACCAGACAGTCTTTGTGCTCGAGTATTGCGCGCCAAGTATTATCCCCAGGGAAACCTTGTGGATACGGTTTTTACAGGCAACCCTTCACCGACGTGGACTGCCATTGTCCATGGTTTAGAGCTCCTAAAACATGGCCTTATCTGGAGAGTTGGAGATGGGAGATCGATCCGTATTTGGAGAGATAATTGGATTCCACGTGCTACAGAGTTTAAAGTGATTGGTCCTAGAGGCCGATCAAGGCTAAATCGGGTGTCCAGCCTTCTCGATGAGCATGGTACCTGGGATGAGGCACTTGTTCGCAGAACTTTTCCTCCGATAGATGCAGATGTTATCTTGAGAATTAAAACTTCAGCTAGGTGCCCGGAGGATTTTCTCGCCTGGCAGCCGGAGAAGAACGGTGTTTTCTCAGTCCGCTCTGCATACCGTATTGGCCTTCAGTTGGCACAGCAAGACCAGGTGGTTGGTGCCAGCAGTACAGCAGCACAAGGTGATAAGCCAATCTGGAAGAAAATTTGGTCATGTAATATTCCAGAGAAGGTACGTATCTTTGCATGGAAGGCATTATCTAATGCTTTAGCGACAGAGGATAATAAAATACGCCACCATATGCCAGTTTCTGGACTGTGTCGTATCTGTGGTGCTGAAAGGGAGGACACTCACCATGCCTTGATCCAATGTCCGCATGCCCATGCACTCTGGGAGGCAATGCGAGATGTATGGCCTATACCGAGGATTGCTACTCCTATACGTGATGACTGGCTGGAAGCATGGTTGTTGCCTCTACATCCGGTGATGTGTGGTCGTATTCTTATGATTGCATGGAGAGCTTGGTATGCACGTAACGAGATTACACATGATAAAGCATTGCCGGGGATTGAAGGCTCAAGGCGTTTTATCTGCAGTTATCTCCAATCTCTGGAGAATATTATGCGAATGACCCCGGATGAGATTATCAAGGGAAAGCAGGCCAGTGTTGTGCAACCATCTGATGGTCCGAAGCCGCAGGTACAGTTGTCTGCAAGAGATGCATGGACTAGACCTAGTAATGGCGCCATAAAGCTTAACGTGGATGGCGCATATATACCACAGACTGGTGTAGCTGGGGCAGGAATGATTTTGAGGCGCGGTGATGGTTCAATCATATTCTCGGCCTGTAGAGCTATTCGTTTCTGCTCTTCGGCGCTTGATTCAGAATTAAGTGCGTGCATGAAAGGAATTAAAATGGCACTGGAGCTCAGCCAGGAGAATATCATTGTCGAAACAGATAGCTTGGAACTGGTAACAATGGCGACGAGTGTGGATAGAGATAGCTCTTGCTTGGGACATCTGGTGGCGGATCTTCGACTGTTGCTTACTTGTCCTCGTATTTTAGCTTTCAACAAGATCCCTAGGGGCAAAATAATGCAAGCCATGAGCTAGCTAGGTTCGGCATGTTTCAAAATGAACTGAAGTTTGGTTAGGAACGGCTCCAGAAGCTCTGCTGAGTTGTATCCTTCGGGATTGTAATAACACTACTATCTAAATAATACAATCCTGTTGACCCCGCAAAAAAAAAGGGAGACGATATTCTCGTCGACAACGAGATGCCCGTGATGACTTCATCAATTTCAAGACTCGATATGCGGACTCAGTATTTTAAAAATTCTCATAGGGGTAGGGTATGCGTGCGTGCATTACAGAGGTGCGTGTATGTGAGCGTAGTACTGTGTTCGTAAAAAAAAAGTTGAATACCTTTGTTAGCATCCAATGTGACACTTTCTGATATTCAATAAAGTGGTTTTGAGTTGAAAAATGAAATCTGTTGGTCTTTCTGATATTGAATAAAGTGGTTTTGACTTGAAAAATGAAATCTGTTGGTCGAATGATACCCCTAAATAAAAACGCGTAATTCCGAAAGCGTAGAATCAGTATGTTAAGGTATCGTAAAAAAACATTGGTATTGCGAGTAGCGTACTATACCCCCTCCAAACCAACAAAATTAAACTCTATTATCTTTTCCCCTTTCTTTCCCCTTCACTATTTACTTTCCATCTTACCGTCGCTGCCGCCCTTCTCTCGTACACCGCAACCTCCTGCGACTGAACCACATAACCCTTGCTTCCCGATCTAATTAGTCTACCGCTCCTGCCTACATCAAATTGTGCTGATGTCTCACCCCGATCAAGACCTCTTCATGTTCTAAGCATGTCCTGCCACCATTTGCAGCTACTAATTTGCCTCAACACCACTCAACCTCCCTCTTCTTCCTCCTTCGCTACTCCGATCAAAATCTTAGTGGATCACAAAAAAAAACATTAACACCATGATGCAAATGGTTGAGTGGATGCTTACAGAATATAAAACTGAAAATAGTTGAGTGGATGCTTTACCATTTTCATACAATTTTTTTAGAAGAATATTTTTCACACAGATTTATGTCCCACAAAATATGGTTCAAACATCTTGCTAGCGATTAAATTAAACTAGGAAAAATTGCGCGGCGACACCGCCGCGCCCGTGCGGTGAAAATGAAATCTAGAAATGTTCTTATTGTGAAAGTGTGGGCATTTGTAAGTCATTGGAATGCAAAGAGAGCGTATGTTCGAAATATTGTTCAGATTTTGGGAAATATCTTGTGGTAAAAGTCAAATTTTGGAAATTTAGGTAATTTTTGAACTTGTGGCAGGTGTGTAATTTAACTTAATAATTTGAGAAAATATACTATATGAGAATCTCTGAATTCTATCGTAAATTTAAACCATATTTTGGGGGTATGGATTTGTATTCTTTGTAATTATTCGTGTAATCAAGTGTTTGTGGAAAAAAATTACCTCCATATATTTTGAGGAAGTGCATTTGGAATTTCTTTTGATATGTTGGCCTTTTTTTGAAATTTGAAAACATTTTTTTGTCATAAATAGCAAGTATTGTTGAGCATATTGTTACGTAGTCGGCGACCACCGCGCCGCCGCGGCAGCTCCCCCCCCCCCCCCCCCGTGACGTCACGACAACGTCACGGCGGGCCTGGGCTGGCCACACGGGCCGCTATGTGGGCCGCCCTGGCTGCGCCCTCCCCTTTTTTTTTTTAAAAAAAACCCCTGCTTTTTTTTAAGACTAAATGCAATAACATTATTTCTCCCTATAAAAAATATTCAATTATTTACCAAAATTCAAAATATAATTCGAGAATACCTGCACTGCTTTAAAACGTGAATACTCCAAAATTTGAATTCAACCAACAAAAAAAAATTGAATATTCCAAACAATTTATACAAAAGAAAAAAAAGGATTTTCCCATGACATTTTTATCTCCTAAATTTCAAAAAACAATTCCACTCATACACATGGAGGTAAATTTTTCCACAAATGCTTGATTGCACGAATAATTGCAGATAATAGGAAAAATTGCGCGGCGACACCGCCGCGCCCGTGCGGTGAAAATGAAATCTAGAAATGTTCTTATTGTGAAAGTGTGGGCATTTGTAAGTCATTGGAATGCAAAGAGAGCGTATGCTCGAAATATTGTTCAGATTTTGAGAAATATCTTGTGGTAAAAGTCAAATTTTGGAAATTTAGGTAATTTTTGAACTTGTGGCAGGTGTGTAATTTAACTTAATAATTTGAGAAAATATACTATATGAGAATCTCTGAATTCTATCGTAAATTTAAACCATATTTTGGGGGTATGGATTTGTATTCTTTGTAATTATTCGTGTAATCAAGTGTTTGTGGAAAAAAATTACCTCCATATATTTTGAGGAAGTGCATTTGGAATTTCTTTTGATATGTTGGCCTTTTTTTGAAATTTGAAAACATTTTTTTTTGTCATAAATAGCAAGTATTGTTGAGCATATTGTTACGTAGTTGGTTTTTTTTTCTCGATATGTTGATCCTTTTTGGAATATGAAATTTTTTTTTCGTCATAAGTAGTAAGTATTTTCGAGTATATTGTTATTGAGTTTGTTTGGAATATGAAAACTTTTTTTCGTCATAAGTAGCAAGTATTGTCGAGTATATTGTTATAGAATTTGTGTTAGATGTCTAATTTAGTTTAATAATTTGAGGAAATATGTCTAATTTAGTTCAAAAATTTGACGAAATATATCATATGAGAATTTGTGTTAGATGTATTTTTTTCTTTTTGATATGTTGGTTTTCGGTTGGTTATGTTATTCATATTTTCAGGTGGATAGATTCCAAAATATATATATATTTTTTTGAATCCTTATTATTTTCGAGTATATTGTTATTGGACTTGCGTTAGATGTTCAATTTAGCTCAATAGTTTGAGGAAATACATTTTACGAGAGTTTGTGAAATTTTAATTTAAATGTGAACCATAATTTGGGGATATGAATTCGTATTTTCTGCAATTATTCATGTAATCAAGCAGTTGTGGAAAAATTTACCTTCATGTGTTTGAGTGGAATTTGAAATATTTCGTATTATCTGCAATTATTCGTGCAATCAAGCATTTGTGGAAAAATTTACCTCCATGTGTATGAGTGGAATTGGTTTTTCAAATTTAGGAGATAAAAATGTCATGGGAAAATCCTTTTTTTTTCTTTTGTATAAATTGTTTGGAATATTCAAAAAAATTTGTTGGTTGAATTCAAATTTTGGAGTATTCACGTTTTAAAGCAGTGCAGGTATTCTCGAATTATATTTTGAATTTTGGTAAATAATTGAATATTTTTTATAGGGAGAAATAATGTTATTGCATTTAGTCTTAAAAAAAAGAAAAGCAGGGTTTTTTTTTAAAAAAAAAAGGGGGGGAGGGCGCAGCCAGGGCGGCCCACATAGCGGCCCGTGTGGCCAGCCCAGGCCCGCCGTGACGTTGTCGTGACGTCACGGTCGGGGGAGCTGCCGCGGCGGCGCGGTGGTCGCCGACGGCGCGCCACGGCGTCCCAGCACGCGTCGCTGGGCGCGTCGGACGCGGCTGGTCGTGGGGCGGCCGTAGACGGCGGCGCCGCCACGCGTTGGTCGCCGGAGCAGCGCCGCGACGTGCGGACGCGACGGCGACCCGCGGTCACGGCGGCGACGATTCCAGCGAGGCGGCGGCCTCCCAGCAAGAAATAGTGGGCGAGGATGGAGAGGATGCGGCGGCGGAGGCCGGCGTGGGCGTGGATTTGGGCGGGGTGGTGCGGAGCTACGGCGGCAGGCGTCGGCGGCGCCGGCGAGTGCGGCCGCGCGCGGGAGGAGAGAGGGGGCAGGGGGATTCTTCTGGACGTTTTGCAGAAAAGTCCGTGGACTATTGCGTATTCGCAAATAGATCCCTGACAGCGTTAGAAGTTGGGCCGCGTGTTCATTTGTCGCGTTGCGTGTCTCTTTCTGCAAAATGTGCAGATCCGACGGTGCGGAGGCCCTCGGGTACTGTAGATGTGCGTTGTTGGATGGCCCAGATCGATTAATTGTAGACTGCTACAGTTATGAATAGTGCGCAGCCACGGGAGGAGCGCAGAGAGAGCGGCGTTTTGCACCTCTTTTATATAGTTAGGTAATTAGGATGCAGGAAATAAATCAGTACAAAAAAAATGACTTTGAATTAGGAAGATACCGAAAATGCAATTTCTGCTTAAGGAGCTGCAATTATAAGAAACCGGTTTACACATATAACAATCTCAAACTACTTAGAACTAGCCAAACCTATTAAAGTTCCATATATTTATTTAAAAATTAATCAACCAAAAAGGCACTAGATACCAAAATAGACAAAATATTATAAGAAAATATGAATATCTGCGAGGGTCCCAATGCAAAGAGTTGAGCAATTAAATCCTGATGAACCGGCGTTTAAACAGAAGAAGAGATCGGCAAGAAAACCCCACTGCCGCCTTCTCCAGTTCTCCTCCTTGGACTCTGACCGGGCTCGAGTAAGCCTGCATTCTCCTCTTGCAATAACCAATGGCTACTCCTCTTCGCTCACCGCCGCTGCTCGCCGGATCGATCGCGACGCCCCTCGTGGTCTGGCCGGTGCCGTCTTCCCGCTGGTGCCGCCGCGCCCGGCCGTTGGCCTACTCTGGGTTCGCAAGAGACCGGCGCCGGAGCCAGACTACGCGGGGACAGAGGGGCCTGACCGCCTGAGGGTCTATGCCTATACGGCGGAAGCAGAACACGGGAGGTCGGAGGAGGACGTGGCCGACGACTTCTACTCTGTTCTTGGTGTCGTAAGTGTTCTGAACATTCCTTTTTTGTTCAAGTACTTATTTTTCATTTTTAAGAATGGAACGTTTGATCCCTAAAAAAAAAAAGGAACATTTCAAGTATGATCAGAGAGGAGAGAGATACTTCCTGGAACTATATTAATCAGGAAATCACTAGATTAATATGCCTATCTGTGGCGAAATAGTTCTTGTTTCTCTTCACATGCTAAGGTTAGTGGGGAAATGATGGCAGTTTCTTCTGCAGAGTCTTAGGTTCAGACTTCAGATAGTAGTAGTAGTAGTAGTAGTAGTAGTAGTAGTAGTAGTAGTAGTAGTAGTAGTAGTAGTAGTAGTAGTTGGAACAATGTGTTTTTTTTTTAAAGAAACAATGAACTTTCTACTGATGTGTAAGTCAAATCTTCATTCTTGCACCACCAGATGCCAGATGCAACCACAGAAGAAATCAAGAAGGCATACTACAGTTGCATGAAAACGTGCCACCCCGACCTTAGTGGAGATGATCCTGATGTGACAAACTTCTGCATGTTCGTCAACGAGGTTTACACGGTAGGAGTCTTTAGTAAAGTTTGGGGCTGCTTGTGGATGTAAATTCACAATTGTTTTCGAATTTCCTGCTTCTGCATCGGAATGTTCTATGTTCACGAAGCTAACAAGAGGTATGTGGAACTGAAGAGCAGGTGCTGACCGATCCGGTGCAGCGCGCGGTGTATGATGAGATCCATGGGTACGCAGCAACTGCGACCAACCCTTTCCTTGATGACAGTGCGTCGAAGGACCACGTCTTCGTCGACGAGTTTACCTGCATAGGTGGTGATATATATTTGTAACTATTTCGTAGGAACTGAAGTTTCTGTTTCGCATAGTATTTCATCTTGTCCACCGGTTCAGGATGCAAAATTTGTGCCAATGTGTGCCCAAATGTCTTCGAAATCGAGGAGGACTTCGGCAGGTCCAGAGTCCACTCCCAGACAGGTAGCACGGAGCTAATTCAGGATGCCATTGATAGTTGGTGAGAATACAAGGCCCATCATAATGTTTATTGGATCATTAGGAGTTTATTATGGCCTTCCAGTTATTCCCATCGCTATACTGAAGTTATTGCAAGCTGTTCAGATTCAGAATTATTTTACTGAATGTGTTTCATGATACATGCGCATGCTAGAGTAGTAGAGTTGTCGAACTGAGCTATTTTTTTCCATATCCAGCCCTGTTGACTGTATTCACTGGACTTCTGCTGCACAACTTTCACTCCTCGAGGATGAGATGCGAAGAATAGAGAGGGTGAATGTAAGATACTTTATTTCAGACTTAGTTTTGCATCTCCCCGTGATCATATAAACCTTTGGCAATTTTTGAGGACCTTTTAGTTCACTTTGGTACCAAGAAGTGTGGTATTCCAAGAAGTTATAGATAGAAGTATACTGCAGAAATTTCCGTGTTCACCCTGATTTCTTATGTCAGATAACTGCTATTTTAAGTATACCGATGGTGATTGCAATTTTGGGCAGGTTGGGGTCATGACTGCTGGGATGGGAGTTTCAGTCAATGTGTTTAGAATGGTAATAGACTCTTCATTCATGTTATTTTATTTTCTTATCTAATTTACCCTCTAGGCATGCTCTCAAAATTATACAGATGCAATTTAGTTCTGAACCTACAAGTGTATGCTTTTGTTGACTTGTTATTAAGATATTTGCTATCTGGCAGGCAAGTGCACGTTGGGAAAAGAGACAAGCAAAAGTGCTGGTATAATGTCATACGCTCTTGAGAAATTGATGATCATTTCCCTCTCATATTGTTTGACCAGAACGGAAAATGAGACATTACTTATCGAAAGGAACTAAAACTATTTTTGACTGTAAAACTATTACAGGAAAGAATCAGAACACGGATGATCAATCAGAATAATTCGGACACGAGTGGCTCCTGGAGTGATATCTGGGGGTCGCCAACGCGGTACCAAAGCAACGGTAATGCTAATTTGCATCTCTTTTCATGAAGAAAAAGATGCTGTGGAAAGAAACATGTGCTTTTAGCGTCAACCAATTATTATATTGCTTCTGACTGCCATCCTCTAATACATGCTGTCAGATGAAGAAGCATCAGAGAGAGCGAACAGAGCAGCGACCGCAGCTAGGCGATGGAGAGAATACTCAAGAAAGGGCACCGACAGGTCTCCGAGATACAAACTTCCAGAGGCGGTGGGCAAAGACGAGTAGTAACAGAACAAAGAAATATTTATTCTGATTCCTGCATATATAGTTTGATCGCATTTCCATACCTGTAGTCTAACGTCTCCGACAGAGCTGATATGTAGTTTGGTAGTTCCGTGTCTCCCCCTCTGAGATTCTCATTTTTCATCTGTAAATGGTGGTTGAGATGTTAATGACTGTAGAGTACAGAAACAGAGCTGGAAACATTCATTCAAAATGTGATACAAGCATATGATGTACATTAAAAAAAAGCAACTGTACATCCTTGAGAACCATACTGGTTTACGCTTGTGTGCTTGTGCAGATAAATTCCGGGGCAAATTTCCTTTGGCAGCAGCCTGCCTGGTAAACCCCCCGGTGCCAGAGTGGCGGCGACATCTGCCAAAGGAGACCTTGCCCAGAAATTCGGTTGCACATCTTTCTCATGATCATAATTAACCAACTATATCACCCTGCCTCTCCGTGGCACTTTGGTTCATGTGAGGAGCACACAGGTTAGTGATCAGAGGGCATGGGGTTATTTATACCCGCTCTTGTCCTGCATGGTGAAAGGCAGCAAGGTCCTTTGCAGCAGTTATGCACGACTTTTCCATGCCCCTGGTGCAAAGGCACAATGCGGATCGAACTGAGGATATACTCCAGGATAATTCCAGGCCTGGACCTCATACTAGGCTGAATAGGAGCAATAGAGCTCATTGCACGCATGAGTTTACAAGCTCACGACTCCATATTGTGTAAATAATCAGCATTAGATACCTGGTAGGGAATCTTGTTACCATATATCTTCATCTGGTTCACTCGGTACAGCTGTAATAGCCTCTACAAGTAATTTCTGATTTGGGACAGAGTGAGCAGAACACTGGCTTGACGAAGAGCAGAGCAACCACGCCAGCTACTTTGCGAGACATCCTGTCAGACTACAGAGTTATTCCCTTGAGACCACTGAATAAACAGAGATCGAAGTATCGAACCAAGAAAGGTGAACGATACACATGTAGCTATAGGATATCCAAGAGCATGTTCCTCGTGGGTTCGTTCCTTGATTTCGCGGAGACTCGTCCGGGCTCATTTTCTAATTCGGTGGTTGTGATTTGCTTCAGGCATACGAATTAACATAGAGGGAATATACGGAAAGGGGCACTGCTGATTCCAACAGTGCAGTTTTTACGCGTCAAAAACGCATTTCCATGTTTTAAAAAGTTACAAAGAAAATCACTCACTTAGATAATGGGTACATGTAAGGAAATTATTTTAATATTACTTTTTATTTTAAAATTCTCACAAATATTGTACGAAACAAATCTTTTTCAAAAATATACTCTGTCGGCGTACACTACAACGATTAGTGCTAATCGTTTTAGGCCCAAGCCGAAAGGAGACCTGGCCCGTGCAGGAGCGATGTGCCAGGGAGAAAGAGACGATAGGTGCTAATCGTGATGGCCAAGCCGAAAGGGCTTTTCGGCTAAGGCTACAATGATATGTCTATTTTCAGTGTTTGTAGTTAATTTGTAGATATGATTCTCAAAAAAAAGTTAATTTGTAGATAACGACCAGAAAAAACTGCAGCAAAACTTAGCCAGCCAAACAAAAATCGAAACAAACTCCAGATGAAAAAGACGTTTGTCGACATTGTGGTTCCATTCTGGCTATTGGTTTCTAATTTCGTAGACTGATTAATATTCAATTTATGTTTATGTTTGGAGCTTTTTAAACTAATTTTAGCAAATTTGTCGCATGTTTTAGCAAATTTGTCGCATATGTTGACTGTTTGAAATTTTCGTTGTGGAGTAGTTTTATTTCAGCGTTTAACATAATTTTCGTGTTGTAACTTTTCCGTTTTAATATTCATAGACGACTAGATTTACATCTTTATATGTATATGTGTAGTAAAAAATGTAGATCTACTCTCCCTATTTGCGTCGAACCGGCAAGTTTACTACATGAAAGTTGTGTGGAATGGCTAGATGAAGCCCCTCCTAAAAAGAAATTTTAAATGATTGACCATGTGCACCAATTTGACACAATTCGTGTAAAAAAGCTGGAATGGAATCACAACATCGACATGCATTCATTTCCATGCAGAGTTTGTCACGATTTTTATTGGCCGGGTTAGTTTTTACCTCAGTTATTTCCGGTCATCATTTAGAACTAACTAAAAACGTGAAAAGGAAAAAAAAGACATATCGTTCTAGGCTTAGACGAAAGGTCCTTTCGGCTTGGCCCATCCCAAAAAATAAAAAAAAGACATATCAGCAGGTTGAAATCTCCTTTCGGTTTGGGTTGGCTAAAAGGTACCTTTCGGTTTGGTCCAAACCGACAGAGCAATATTTGAAAAAAAGATATCTTCACCCAATATTAGCAATTTTTATAAATAATATTCTTTTAAAAATCACCTATAAAGTTTGAAACTTAAATATTACCATTTGTGGCCTGTACAAAATCCACACAAAAATTTAGTCTATGTCTTCTGTCAAAAGTTTGTAACTTAAGCTACTCAATTTAAGTTTGCACCAATCTCAAAGCAAAACTGAAGCGTCTAGATGTTAGGAACCGCAGCGACTCCATGCAGATGATGATTCTTGTCATTATAACCTCGGAGTCAGTATGAAATGATTATACAGGCATTCCACAAAGTAACGGATGACACTCTAGCCAATAAAGAGAAGACCAAAAAGTTCAAAAATGAGTTGCCTCACCTTTTTCGCAATTTAAGATTTCAATGACGATTAAGTTTTAGGACCCAGGTGATATAACACCCCTCCTTGTAAGAAGGAATGTTACCACATAACACAACCCACTTTAAAACTGCCCAATGGAAAATCCGGCAAGACCTCCCTTATACCGACGGACATCCACGACAGGCAATAGACATATCAGAGTATATAATGAAAGAAACATCAGCGGAAACATATACCAAAGCTCATAGTTAACACACAGAGCTATACAATGGAGCCACAGTACCAAAACACTACACAGGAACATGAAAAACAACAAGTTCCCGGCACACCCCCATAAGTTGGGAACTAACAAACTCCAACCACCTTGGAAAGCAAACTTGGTGGACACAGAAACAAACCATAGCATGTTTATACACATCAAGTAGAACCTAGCTATCAAAAATCATGAACTGAGGTATGAAAGTTATCATGATCAAGCTAGGTGAATGAAAGGGTGGTGAATTTTGTGAGTGAACACCCATGGGAGCTACGCCCTTCCGTCTACTTGCAAAGCTTCACGGTGAAGTACCTGAAACACAAAGCCCACGAGGGGTGAGTCCAAAGACTCAGCAAGTACACAACAAAGCATAGGAATTAGTATCATGAACATGAACCATGCTTGAAATGGAATGAGGATGCATGAAGGAATAATGCAACCGAATAAAACCGAGGACTAGGCTCTGAGCTTCTGCCGGCAAGCTGAGGAGGGGTGACGTCTCACCTCAACTCCTCCATCCCTCACTCCGTGAGAGGACCATATGAGGACAGACCGAAGGCCCATACACTCGCAAAGCGAGGAACATTCCTTAGAAACAGGGAGGTTCACTCATGATGGAATTTTATCAGAAAACCAGAATGATTCCCTATGGCATACTAGTAGTATGGTGTATTGAAATGTACACAAGGGAATGACATGTTCACCATTTCATGAATGTAAATGAATAATGTGAACATAAACATAATTTGAAGGGAGCAATCTAGCCATGGTTGCTCGGTGTACTCGCCTCAACCGTGGCGAGGGAGGTGGTGCGAGGCTACCTCCGCTGGATTGGTGCTGCAACCTGCTGTATGAACACATGTACAAGTTTTAAGCATTGCACCAAGGCATTGCATACAAAGAAAGCACGTACAACGGTCCTAATCGCATCCCGGGAGAGCAAACCCTTTGCTGTCCCTTCATAGAAGAATTCATAACTCGAGCTTCCTAGCTCGAAACTAAACAAACAAGATGGCTATGGATTCATATGGAACTTAGCTACAAATAACTCCTACTATTCGAACTCAGAATATGGAGTTATGAAGGATGTAGCCAACAAATACTACTCTGCTACTTCAATTTTCAGAATATTGATTAGATACCTTCAGAGATACATGGAAGCAGGAATTCTCATGGGAATTAACCAAATCATTTTGTATTGGAACATGTGCATCACATACAAGCTAGGAAGGAACAAATTTCCGTTTAAATGAAGGTTAAAAGCTCCTAGAACCCAAAGGAAAACGCTATCCTTTGCTGTCAGTGAACTTTGGACAGCTGCAAAGAAACAGGCTTAGAAGGAGCTTCGCAACTCCGATTGATGCGTTTAACGGCTCAAATCGATCGTAGGAACGAAGCCTACAGAACATTACATGTACCGGTCCTCTAGTTTTGCCATATAGCTACTCGAAATTGATGATTACTGAACCTGCAGACAGGAGGACAGCAGCAGAAACGATTTGAGCCCTAGTTCCCCATGGACCTGCTAATCCCTGCCCTAACCTTCATGAGTAACTTCATCTACAGCACAAGAGGGAATCTTAGAGGATGGGGAACCTCACCCTTGGAGCTTGACCACAAGGAATCGATCAGGGGGTGATGGAAAGGGGTCTTCTCTTCCTTCTCCTCTTCCTTCTCCTTTTCCTGTCTCCAACTCTTCTTCCCCTAGATCCGATCCAAGGGCTTCTCTTGCAGGAGTAGGTCGTGGTGCAGGTGGGGGATTCGATGGAGAAGATGGGAGGAGAAAGGGGGAGGTGATATGGATAGAGATGGAGCTCACTTTGGAGAAAGAAAAGAGAAAGATGGCCGCCTTGGGGATGGCCACGGCTCGGGTAGGAGATGAGGATGAGCTCCTCACATGTAGAGGAAGGGATAAGGGTCAGCTGTACCTTTATTTTGTTTCTAATTAATAGGTATTTTCGAAATTTCTAACCAATCTTAGCCATTGAATTGAAATAAATCATTGAAGATGCGTCCGAACTCCAATTTCGGAAAACGAGTAGTGCGTTTCGACCGTATCGGCGAGCCCGGCGCAACCGTGACGTCGGATTATGCTTCAATGAACCAGTTGAAGAATGAATTAGGAGAGGCCAAAGGCTTATTTTACCGAAAATTGATTAAGAGAAAACCAGGGTGTTACAGGTGACACCCTCGCAATAGTTTAGAGACCAATGGTACGCTTCATTCTTCTTCAAATTTTTAAGGACATATGATCATGTTCTAATATTGGGTACGCATGTTTAGCATCAAAGGGGTTTTTTTCTCTAATTAAACCTTGTACAATTTTCGTGTCATAAACTTGCAATCTCGTAAGTCATCCTCAACTCTATGATGTTAGCTGTGTAGGAGGTGTTCCCTTTTATGAAGTTGAAACAAAGAAAAAATGATAGAGAATGCAGACGCCTACAGTAATTTCCTTCTGTTTTGAACGCGTCCGACTCGTTTACTTGTTCTTATTCGTGGTCTTTCTAAACTGATTTCTTCTCAGTTTTTGTCTTGTTTGGCCGTTTAATTTTACTTAATTCTAAGTCGGGCATATAAATTCGAAGACACATATGGTTTATGTGTTATGGTATTTTCTCACTGTGAGATATATATTCGAAGACACATATGTGTTACATCATGCATCAACGAGATCTAAATTATATGTATGCCGAAAAATATCAAATTTCTAAGCACAAATATGTATGCCAAAAAATATAATACAAGGCACTGTATTAGTGTCGCGGCTTAGATTGCGCCGCTGGCTAATCTATCGTTGCGCACAACAAGTGTCGCAGCTTGAAAGAGATGCCTGTGGTGATTCTGATAGGACTAACCCGAAAGTGGCGAGGATGGGTGGGCGATCTCAAGCTTAGCCAATTGACTCTTACTTGGGTGGATTCAAGGGGAGAGTACTAGAGCTTCGGCCCTGCCCCCGCGTTGCTCCATCTAGGGCAACTCGAGCGGCGACTCAAACCCTAGCGCCGCCACCCTCCTCCCCTCGATCCTCTCTCCCCGCCGCTGCCAGAGGTGACTGCCGGGAAGCCGTGCGTCCGCTGAGGAAGGTAGCGGCGAGGCTCGCGTCGCTCTGCGCTTCCGCGTTGGACTTCGGACGCTTCGCGGCAAGTAGCGTGCGCGGGTGCTGGCCTTCCCCTTGGCCGCGAGGACGGCGAGGAGACGGCGGGCGTTGGTCGTAGGGCTCGGGTTGCTTGCCCCTGTCCCAGATCTGAAGGCAGACTCCATCTCCGGTACGCCCTCCCTCGCTGGTGCTTCACTCCGGTGGCCCTGCGCAGCGACGGTGGGGTGTGGGGCAAGAACCGGGAGCAATCCCTGCTGGCCCATGCTGGCCACGACGGCGGTGGCGCCTGCTGGTGCCATCTTCCTCCTTGGAGGGCCGTTGAGGTATTTTTTCCCCCTCCCCTACCCTCTCTTTACCCCGGGAGAAATCCCTAATCTTCTTGATTGAGCGGCAGCGGCATCTCAACGCAGCAACCTTCCTGAAGGTGCCGTTTTTGGGAGAGAGGGTGGTAGGGCGTTCTCTGGTTCCAGACCTCTGTGCCGAGATTTGAGCCATGGTTGTTGGTGCCGAGCTTCGTGGTCTTAGATCCCTGCATCTTTTGGGTGTCATCGCCGTGTCCTTGTCGCTCGCTCGCCGGCGGATCGGTGCCCTCATGCCGGGCAGGGTGGGGAAGGGTTTTCCCCTCCCCCGTTTGGAGCGCGATTTCTGGACGGTGTGAGCACGGTGCTTCTTCTGCAGGTTCTGTTCCCGGCGCTCCAGTGACTGGCAACTTCTCGTCTTCTGCGCTCCTTCATCAACGACCGCTCCAAGCAGCTTCCTCTCCTCATGGTGGTCTTCGTGTTTGGTAGCTAGACTTCTTCTTGGGCTCGTGCATTGGTGGCTTCGTGCCTGATCCTATCGGCAGCATGGTTCCTGGCCCTCCCTCTGCTATTGGGAGAGCGTCCCCATGATCGACGGTTCGGTGCCCTTCGAGCCGGGCGAGGGGGCAGGGGTCCCTCTTCGATCTTGGAGGAGGATGGTCAGGCGAAGGTTCGCCCTTCTGGAGCAGACAAAGGTTTCATCCAGCTCAAGTCTCGAAGGTTGTCTTCGCCGCTTCCATGGTGTTTCATCTGTGGCGGAGAGCATGGACGACTACATGTTGTTTTCTTCTTTATCTTTCATTTGTTGTAGTTCGTGGTGTTGTAAGCTGTTCACAACATCTTATATATGCCGCTTGTGGTGGCCTTGTTTAATCCTGGCCGTTGATGGCTTTGTTAATTTAAAACAGGGCTCTACTCGAGCCTGCCGTTTCAGTGTCGCAGCTTAGATTGCGTGGCTCATAGCATCCGTCGTGCTACAGATCGAAAGAGAGGCGCCCATATGCTTTCTTCGACATAGTTTTTCTCTCGTGGCCCATCAGCACCGTCTAAACCCTTTCCCCGGCATTCGACATGTATCACAACGTATAAAGAGCCCGCTTAAGCTGTGGTAGCATTATTTATAATACTTGTGAATTTCTTAAAAAAATCTTGGTTTGTTATAAATTGTAACGCTTTGTGGTCTTTTATTTTCTTTATCCACCTAAGCTACGTATCTTCATGACCATGGAGCATAATTAAGGTGAACATCGATCTAGTTCGATAATTAATGTCAAACCTACTTATCTGACATATCGTACATTTTTACTCCCTACATATATTCGAGATCGGCCAACGGCCGGATGCCATGCAATGAGTGGCCAAACGCTGCCACCCAAGGTTCGTACCTTTGAGCAACATAGAAATTTGGAAATGTGACAATACCTTCGGAATGAGAGGCACTTGGGAAATCATTTTTTTCTCACCCAATGTCGCCTCCGGCCGCCATCCGCAGCCGCGGTCGGCAACTCCTCCCGAGCGCCTCGATCTTTTCGTGATTCCTTGGAGGACTGTTCCATTGTGCGTTTTGCCAGCTCCATATCTCGGCGTGTAGATCGCCATAGAACGTGATACTCCTGGGCCTGGTTACCGTCGTGCGTGGACCTGGGAATTGCCTCGCAGGTCATCCTTGCGTGTGATATTGGAGCGAGGTGGCGCGGCTAGTTGCTCTGCTGGCCGCCTTCCCAGGCTCGAAGAGTTTGACCCTCTTGCATTGCTTCACGTAAGGTCGCGCGCTGGCAGCCGCCGCTGCTTGGCTGAGGGAGCTGTATCACCTGATATCAGTAGCATGCGGCTTGCGAAGCTCAACATGGCAGTGAGTGCCCCGATTGGACAAGTGGAGCTTCAAGTCGAGATCTCAAACATCAGTATTCATCTGCTTGCTTGTGACTTTATCGAAAAATCTGCTTGCTTGTGAGCTTATCAATCTCGATGTCTCTCCATCTAAATGTTTGTCCGACATGGATCAAACTGCTTTGCCCTGGAGGAAAAGGTTGTTCGGTTCAGTTTAGGACAAGTTCCTTTTATATGAGGCGATTTATGAAACTCATAATTTAGCATCACGCCGATACAATTCATAGAAACCCACATCCGTCTCTGCATAGTTAGACTACACGTAGTGGTTCAAACAAAAGAAGAAGCAAAAAAGAAAATGCATAAGGCGATGAGGCCGATTTTAAGAATATATCGTCATCCATGTGGTATAAAAATGTCATGCACCGTCTGCTCCAACCGTGTATAGACCTCTGCAATAGGTCTCTGATCTCCATACGCTAAAGAGACCACAAACAGAGCAAAAGGGTACACCTGTAAATGAATTCTTAACGTTGAAAGCGACCAAATAGCGACGAACGCTCACACCCTAATCAGAATTCAATACTTGTGATTTATTCTGCGTAAACAGTTGTGAAATATATTTGCAACGATACAAGTTAGAACCACTTGTATATGCCGACAAACACCATATATGTGGCACTATATTGGTACCGTAGTACCATATAATTATCGACACCTAATTTGAGCTGCCCATTAATCTATTGCGGCTCAAAGCTTAAGTGTCAGGGCTCAGATTGCGTGGCTCATAACTATCCGCTGAGCAATAGGAACAGACACACATTCGCTTTCTACAACATGTTTTTCCCGGCGGTGGCCCGTTAAGCCCCGTCTAAACCCTTGAAGCAGCCCATGAAGCGTCATGTAGCTCTTACTCTGTGATAGGGTCCTAAATTAATCATGGTGTATCATAATTTGCTATAAATTCAAACATTTTGTATTGTCTATACAGGTTCCCTTTAATCTCTTTATCAACCGAAGCTACCTCTCCTTATGACCATGGATGATAATTATGGTGAATCTCTAGTTCATCCACTTTCCACGTGATGATTAATGGCAAACCTAATTGTCTGACATATGGTACATTTTTCCTCCCTACATATGTTCGAGATCCAATGGGTGCCATGCAATGAGTGGCCCTTTTAGTGGAACTAGCAAATGACTGGGTTTTGCATCGCTCCCACCAAAGTTTCACACCTTTGAGCGAAAGTGAAATTTGGAAATGAGACAAACCTTCAGAATGGGCGGCATCAGGGAAACCAAATTTTTTCTCACCCACCGTCTCCTTCGCAGCCCGCAACCGCGGCCAGCAACTCCCATTCATTGGACTGCCGTCGCGCCGTGCCTTTTGGCAGCTCCATCACTCCGTGTGTGATCGCTAGACCACGGGACCCTTCTGGCGATGATGAAGGTCGCGCATGGACCTCGGGAACTGAGGCACTTTGGCGTCAGCAACATGATGTTTGCCAGGGTCGCAGTGGGTGACACACTGGGGAAGTTGAGCTTCAGTGTTCCTGCGGGATCTCAAATATCATTGTTCATCAGCTCAACAGTGAGCTTAGTGATCTCAACATAACTTCTATCTAAAGGTTTTTTCCTCGAACAGGCATCTAAATGTGTATCATTTGTATCGGAAAAAATACCGATCGAGCTAGCGTGAGCCAGCCCTGACAGAGAACAAAAAGGCAACGGAAAAAACCACAGAGGAAACGAAGCAAAAACGAAAACAAAGGCTACCATAAGCTAGATACAGGGGCGAGTCGCCTGGTAAAATCGCCCCTGGGGGACAGACATCGCACATCCACGGGGCCTGGCCGAGGGCACACAGGAAACCAAACACGCCTTAGTGTGCACTCACATGGAACTGCACGGCCATATTGGATGATTGCTATCACCTATCTACGGAGTTCTTGAAGATCGAATTTGTCCATGTATGCACCCACTGAGTTAAATACACGCACATCAGTTAGCTAGTTTAGCAAAAATTTCGAACCCTTCGGTTTGGCTGGATGATCATCCACCACCGATTAGTATACCTATGTTGGTTTGTGATGTATTACTTGCTACCGGACAAAGAGGTTTCAAGTTGTCAAAAAATAAAACGCAAGCCCGCAGTCGGTCTAGAGTACGTACGTGCACGTGCATGCTGCTCGGAAAACCATCTGTTCTCACAATTCTGACAGTCCAGACCTGCACAGGAAAGCACTCCAAATTGTGTAATTTTGCAATTATATTTGCGTATATACGCAGTCAAGTGGTCGGCGACTTCATACGCTTTACAGTATACTGCGTGCAAGGAATCAATTAAACAGCTAGTGTGCAAACTATACATGATTCTAGCGGTCTCAAAGCTGCATCGCTGGACAAATCTTCTTTGGCAGCAGCCCGCTGGTTGCTTGAGCAGGCAACTGCCAAACGAGACCCGCCCAGTAATGCAGGGGCCAACGTACGCCTCTTCGCCGAGCGGTTGTGGCTGCTGGCTAGCTGCACACCCGAGGTTTCGCTCGACGAATGTATAAGTGCGATGATGCAGCACCGGGGAGATCGAATCCGGATTATGCTCAGCACAAGCTAGGTAGATATCTCATGTTCTCCCATGAAATATCTGGAGGCCTGAACAACTTCTCTCATGCGGGACTAATGTGCATGCACAGCCAATCGCTTCTGTACGTTGCGTTTGGAACTGGTGATCGGCCGGCTGGGCTCGCTGTTAATCTTGGTTTTGATGGACAATCCGCGTGTGTCTGTGGACTGAATCACTGATCTTGGATATGCTTCACTACTGGCATATTCTGAAGATAGCAGCTCAAAGGCTAGCTGTTGGGCGACATTTCGTAGATGTGCCGGACATAAGGGTTAGCCGGTGAGTACCGGGATCGCCGGTGTGCTCCCCTCGCTGGTACCGAGCTTGGGGTGTTCTCTCCGGTACCGTTGCGTCCAATGACAATCCTTACTCACTTTTTTCTTGCGTGTGGCTTATTTCCTTTTAGAAGTGCTTGATCACATCTAACTTGTTTATATGAAAATAATGAAATCACGGGGTCCAGTTTCAAGATGGTAAACCTAGTATCCTCAAGTACAATTGTCAATGCAAGCTCGATACATAGCATTTCGTCTACAAGTGAGAGACACCGAGCGGAAGTTCTTAGTAGGGGAGAGACAAACCAAATGGCGTGCTTGCAAAAATTCTAGAGGAACCTTAGCTTCTTTTAAGAAACCACGTGTGGTAGCTTATTACGTGGCTGTATATATAAGATATATCCGCTTGTACTAAGCCACATGCATGGTACACATCTCGTACGCGGAAAATTGAAGTAATGGCCATCTTATTTCGGTGCAATAAGTAAAACCGTGCCTACTAGTCTATTATCATATATTTCTCCTCTCTACATATGCTAGGATATGTGAGTGCTAACACAACCCATGCATGTCGTCAAGGAACCAAATTTCTAGACTATTTCCAATCTGCTCGCCCAAGCTCCATATCTTGCGGTGAGTACTCAGCGTTGCAATTGCTATTCTGGCATGACTATGCCATAGGGATGAGTGGCATCGAGAAAAATAACTCAACATCGTAAGGTCCACGTAGTGCACAGAGAGATCATCCCACTTGTATGTGCTTCGCTCGGTGCACGACCATGTCTGGCGGCACTCTGAATGCATGCTTGCGCTAATCACGTGGACGGGTAGTTAATGCTCAAATGACTAAATCAAGCCATAGGTCAATGCGTACATTCACATAGGCGTTCCGAAGGGTATTAGCCCTCATGTTCCATATAGGCCTAGTTAAAAGCACTGTTTAAAATATCGGTCCATATTGTCCATTTATCGGTTACCGTTGTCTGCCCAATAAGATAAATCGGACGATACGCCTATAAACCGGCAAATTTAACCCTTATTTTGGGTTGATTGATAAGTTCTCAACTTACGATATCCTCAACATTGGTTAAAAGACATTAGCAGTAGAGTAAAGTTTTTTTGTGAGTTACTCTCTCCGTTCCAAATTAAATGACTTCACTTTGTCAAAATGTGGATGTATCTATACTTGTAACATGTCTAGGTACATCCACATGTTGACAAGTAGAAGTCATTTAAATTGGAACGGAGGGAGTATGTTTTAGGGGTAGTGAATGCAAATGATCAAAAGAGAGCTCATAGCGCGCATATCGAATTGGAGGGTCAATCAAAAAATCATGCTGCCACCCTTATGGGATAAATATATCCCTCACCGTAACCACCAACTTTACTGACCGTGCTGACACTTTCATAAACAGGTTCGAAACTACACACATTGTAGAGATGAGCATCAATGAAACATGTGTAGCCCGGTAGACAGCCTGCGTAAGAGAGAAATTTTCATCATTAAAAATCTGGTCATTCTTACATAGCCAAAGCGACCATATTTTGGCAAGCGCTCCCACCCTAAAAAGTAATGTATACTTACGGGGCAAAAAATACCATGTAAACAGTTAACAAAAACATTAGCAATACTACGCTGGCGGATATAAGTGAGACGCTACTTGGACGGTTGACATATAGCACGGACGAACTTGCACTGAAAAGAAACAAAATAACGCTCATTTTGAGATATTCATGGCCAATTTTCAAAGCTTGAATTCGCAAGAGCTCGATGAACTTGTTGCTGGAAGGTTGAGAAAAGTGCATTGTGGCCACGCTCTGGGACGCCAGAGCTATCGTGTTCACCGTGCACACGTCTCCGAAGGAGGCTATGTCACGTGCAACCTCGACATTCGGCAGGTGCGGTGACATATATAGTAGGCTGAGAACGACAGCGGCTCGCTGGTCCTTTGAACGCCCTTCTGGCAACCGCCGGCATGGGGATTAGGGACGGAGCCAGGGGTGGGCAGGACAGGGGCCCTCTCATGGTGATTTTTTTATGAAACACCCCTATAAATTTATGGATTTGGCCCCAAATTTGCTAAATTTTACCATATGGCCCCCTCTAACTTATGAAGTACACAATTGCCCCCATGCCAAGCATTCCTGGCTCCGTCCCTGATGGGGATACCAATTGACCAAAACAAAATAGAGAAATGGATCAGGTTGACCCTCAAAGAGAGATTGGGGAAGGAGACCGATATGACACATGGATTTTTATTGTCAATTTGTCAGTGAGACTAGCAAATTGTTTCGGTAATCTCTTTCCCCGTATGTCAAACTTGTCTAAGGTCTGGGATAGATCGGGAACAGTTATGCGGTGTGTTAATTTCAGGAATTTCTAGTTCGAGATTGATTTTACTAACCACTATTAGTTCAGAGTTAAAATGGAGTTTGCTCCTTTCTTTCCCAACACAAAACCTGGTTGCTGCACGCAGCAAGCTAACCAGTTCTGGCCCCGAAGAGCTCTTCCCCTTTATGCCTGATGTTTCAGTCAGGAAAAGCTACCAGCTGCATAGGGAATATCCAATGGAATGTACCATCTCAGGCCGTGAGAAGGTTTGAGTCTGTGGCTCTCCAAGGGCTAACACAAGTTATTCTTTAGCCGTGGAATGGTAACAGCAACAGCTCGGTTAAAAAGTTAGCTAGGTAGCCAAGAACAAAATCTCTTTATGTTTGGCATCGAATGCGTTGATCGTACCGGCAAAAATTACATGTACTGAAGATCAGGAGGAGGATCATTATTCCTTGTGTGGAGAACATTCCAAAGGGGGGAAAGATGACGAGACCACCGGCATGAAAGGTAGCTGCTCTCGTATAGTCGATCGGCCCTCGAGCATATGCCGTCTGAAGATCCGTAGCCCGAGGTCAATCGCGCGGTATAAAACCGACGGCGAGGCCAAGAATGCATCGATGACAAGTAAGGACTTCAGAATATCTAGTCAGGCAGGCAGGGAGAGCAAAACCTGGTACAGTTTTGTGGCGTGTGAATCCCAGGGCGCTTCTCCTCTGGCACGGTGGCATGCATGTGCTTGATGATTGGAGTTAGCCAGGTGAGTGCGCAGATGAAGAAGATCCAGACCAATCGATCAATCCATGCAGCGAGCTAACCGTGCGTGCCAAAGGAGAATTGCCCTGCGATTCACCTCAGCTGCTCCGCGATGCTAATCTCGTGATGATCTCTTTCTGTGTTTCAAGTTCCAACAGGCCGGTAAGCTACATGCAGGATCTGCTTCTGAGACTAAATATGTTGCGCTTTTCTGTGATATGATTAATTAGCTGGGGCGCTTGATCAAGCCATGACTTAACATATGTACGCCACAAGTTCTCCTCCTAGCTCGACAAATATCTCGAGATATATATGGAATGTTTTCAGAATTTGGGTAAAAAAGAGAAGATCCGCGAGCTGAACAAGTTCTCAGTCTCCATCTTGTATGCGATGACACAGACCGATCGTTTCAATCAGTACGTTGTGTTAGGATTTGGTGACTCGCTAGCCGGCGGGCTCGCTGTTGATCCTTGTCTGAGAGTGAGGACGTGGGAAACTGAATGTGAGACCGTGGGAAATCTCGTCTGCTTGTTAGAAGATATTCAAAAGGAACTTTACCCCTTTTTTTAGACAACACGTGGTGGTAACTTGGTTACGAGACTGCATTAATACAGTCTCGTAACAAAGTTTTGATGGTATTTAAAAACTGAGATCTCTTACAATTTGTATATATATGAAATTTCAGTTTGTACTAAGCGACGTAGTACTACCTTTACAACATTGTACGTGGACAATTGAAGTAAGCTATCCATCTTACCTTACAATCTTGATGCGACGAGTAAATCCGTGCCTGCTAGTGTAATATCTTTTACTTTCCTCTCCACATATACTACGTACGAGATGTGAGTCTTGACTCAGGAACCATCGCGCCAAGCAAAGAACTATGCTTTTTTTTTACTGTCCTAGCTAGAGTCTAGAGATGAGCGGCATTGGGAAAAATATCTCAACCATGTTGTCAAGCACGACGCGATTATGCCACTAGTATGTGCTTCACTTCCTTGTTAGATTTAATCTTAATTCTATTTATCTGCATTTTAGTTTGTTTACGTAGCACGTAGTTAGGTGCATTGTAGGGCCTGGTCTGTACGTGCGAGGCACATGAAGCCAATGAAGTTTCAGTGTGCTGGTGAGATGCCGAGTTGCCGCGCGACATTGCTAAGATAAGATCATTGTACATTTCCTAGTGGTATTATTTTTGATACGTGGATTTTTTTTGCCATTTTATTAATTAAGAGATAAGGTTTTAGAGGTTACAAATGCTTTGGACATATCCTAAGACAAATAAACGGGCTAGTGTCCCGGAATTACGTTGCTCGAAGAAATGGCCCTGGCCTACCCTCATAATTTGCCCTCATCTTTAATCTTCACAATGATGCGGTTGGTGGAGGAGGCATGGTTTCGAAAGACTCGTGCAATTTGTTCCTTCCAAATTTCCCATGTGACAAGGCTGATAAAAGAGGTCATCGCTTTCTAGCCCGGTCGGTTTCCAAGATTAAATGGCTCCACCTCTCCATGACACTAGCAAAATTGGTCCATTGAGATCGACAGATATCGTGGAATCCACTCCACGAGAGGATTATCATCCAAATCTGAGAGGAGAAGACACACTTGAAAAGAAAATGCGCCACCGATTTCTGAAGTTGATTGCAAAGAGGGCAATTTCCACAATTTTAGCATCCCCTTCAATGGAGGCGGTGTGATGTCCAAATCCTATTTTGCAGACCAAAAGTGCAAAAAATTTCATTTCAGACAGGGCCCAAGTCTTCCATATAATTTGGTTCATAGATGTGGCGATGAGACCCGCAAATTGCATCCTGTAGGCTAACGAGGTGGAGTAGGCACCGTCATTGGTGAATTTCCAACATATAGTGTCGGGGAGTGTAGGGGTGAGGTTGACATTAGAGATCAACTTGCAAAGAGCTACAAATTGTTGAATGTGATCAATACCGAAGCCATGGCAAATGTGATTTCTCTTTAAGAAGTGTCACCTACTATTTACTTGTGTGGGGTTGAGGAAGGGAAAGAGATCAAGAGTGCAGTTGTATGTAGTAGAACGACACTCGGTTAGATTTCTATATGTGGCCTATAAGTTTTGTTTTTCTTGTTGTATACTGCACTCTATGAATTTTACATTTACAAGTTCTATTGCGTGTACAATTCTGGCCACTAGAGAGTTGAGTGAGAGACCAGCAAGTAGTTGTTTCCTTCCAAAAAAATCTGATGAATCCTCTGCTCACCTTTAGCAGCCAAGTCCTCAATGGGAGGAGGGGGAACTCGGATGCGCGTAGACTAGCAAGCATCCATGTTAAAAAAATTTGTTCATGAAGACGGTTATCTGTCATTGGAGATGACATTGTGTGAATCAAGGGGACGGGAATGGTGATCCCCTGACTCCAAGCCCGTCCAGCTAGTGTGGTAGTTGCAGTCAAAGCTAGGGAGTTTCTGGTGTTGTCGTACAATGATTTTGCCCATGGTCTGACTAGTCGTCCAATACGTCATTTCTCCATAGTCATGCCACATTTACCCTGGTGTTTTTTTTGTGGTGTTGTCCTTTCATCGTTCTTCTTCCTTAGAATTTTTTCGGTGAATCTCATGTTTGACGGGATGAAAGGGATGTTTCCCGGACCAACCCCAAAATTCTATGTTGTATATATAGAGGATTTTAAATTATGAATAATATATGGATGAATGTGAGCATCACTCGAAACAGAGGCTAGGGTTTGTCCATCTATTCGAAAAAAAAAGTAAAATCCTCTTTATAGAATATTTACGTATGAATTATCGAACTTGCCAACAGATTTAGTTAGTCAATATTGAGAAATGTGCATGGATGATTTTGATACATGAGTGCAAGCGTGTCCAGTACTCCAGTGTCCAAGCTTTCTGATATCGGCCCGAACTTCTAAGAAGCAGCCCACCTGCATCCTGCTCTGCATAGCACCTCTTCTCACCCAATTCCATCAATGGCAATTTGCCAAGTTGTGTCTGCGGCTACGGTTTGTTGGTAATGGTAATTCTGTAAAATTTTGCGAAGGCATTTTGTTTGGAACCTCACCTCTTGCCACCCAATTTTGGGAGGTTACTATGTGTCAGACCAACAAACTAAAACCATCTCGGATCTGTGTGATGGAGCTCAACTGAAATGTGATTTCAGGAGAACTTTCACCCAGGGATGATGGTGCAGTAGTTAGAACTGGTAGAGATAGCTATAAGTACTAGATTTGCTAGTGATGAAGACCAGCTTATCTGGCAATATGAAAGTAATGGTGTGTACTCAGACAAAACCATGTATTATTTAGTTAATTTTAGAGGGGTCACCCCCATTTATCTACCTGTGGTCTGGGACCTAAAAATTCCCCCTAGGATCCAGGTATTCATGTGGTTGTTTTCACGGAACAAAATCATGACCAGGGATAATCTCAGGAGGAGAGGTATCCCAAAACCTTTAGAGTGTAATTTCTGTAAGAAAATAGAAACAGATAGCCATTTGTTCTTCGAACGTACAGTTGCTAGGTGCCTCTGGGATAATGTTTCTGAAATCTTTGATATTAATATCTTTAGCTTTGAGAACATTGGTTCTAGATGGCTATGTGCAGAATTATGAGATTGGCGGAATATGATAGATGTTGTATTGAGCCTCATGGGCGAGTATATATTGGTTACAAGACTTGGAGGGCAAGAAGCCTCTCCTAGAGATAAGGTAGGAGCCAGATACAATCCTAAACTACCGAATACATGTATACCTAATATATCTCTAACATCCCCCCCGCAGTCGTAGCGGTAGCGTCGTGATCAACTGGAACGTCGCGGACGGTAAGACTGGAAAGCCGAAATAGACCAGTGAGCTGACATCCCCCCGCAGTAGGAGCGGGAACGACGTGGACGGTGTCGTGGCGTTGATGCTTGGACAGTAGAGGAAGCTGATGAGGAGCTCAAGCGAGGTGATAGCCCTTGTACCGATATCGAGGGAGCCGAGAGCGTTGGGCGGTGCAGCCTTGGACAGGGTAGCCGTGCGAGGGGTCGCCGTGGTCGATGTCGTGGTCGAGGTGCCGGTGTCGAGGTAGACGCAGAAGAAGCCGCAGGCGCATAGTGCGCGTGAAGAGGACGGAGACGCGTCGAGGCAGTCGTTGAGGATGCCGATGCTGGAGACGACGCAGTACGAACCGTCGAGGACGAGGTGCGGCCATTGATTTGCCAGAACAAGGCGCACGTCGGGGACGAAGGCATACTCCGGCTTTGCCAGAGCCGAGTTCGCATAGAAGAACTCGGTGACGTGGTCGAGGCAGTCGTAGAGGAGGGAGCCGATGCCGAAGACGTTGTCGAAGCCGATGAAGACGAGGCGCCGACCCGGGCTTGCCAAACCCGGGGACACGTCGGGGACGAAGGCACGCACCGGTGTTGCCAGTACCGTGCATGAGGGGGCAGGGACCACCGTGAACCATACGCCAGCGTCGGAGGGACTAGCAGAGAAGGCCTCCTGAACGGTTGCGGCGCCAATCGGCGGGGGTAGAAGGTGCCGATGTCGTCCGCGGTTGTCGGAGTAGACGTAGTCAGGGACGCTGGCGACGAGGTCGTGGTGGATGAAGACGTAGAATTATGAGATTGGCGGAATATGATAGATGTAGAAGGCGGCGAAGGCAGCGGCGGCCTGAAGTGGCCATGCTGGACGCCTGGACAAGGGGTAGTCGGCGGGACCTGCGACGACCTGAAGTGGCCATGCAGGTTACCTGAAGAGGTGCGGCGGCGGTACTCGAAGTAGGCGAGGAAGAACCCGGCGGCGTGACGAAGACCATGCGCGGACGATGGCGTTCCCGTGCCTAGGGAGGCGGCGCGGCGCATAGCACGTAGAAGTCAATGCGCGGGGACGGCGGAGAGGACCGCGTGCCGCGGCGCTACGACCCGAAGGGGCGATGCAGCAGCACCGCGCGGGTGGGGGCGACGGCAGGTGTCGCTAGCGGCGTACACGCCTAGAAGGCGCGTTGGCAGCCGGCAACATGGACCAAAGGCGGCGTCGCGTCGGCCTGATGGGGCGACGCGGCGACAGCCTGTAGCTCGATCGGTGGTAGGCGCGTGCTCGGGGACGTGCTTGGCGGAGACAGGCGCGATCGGTTGATCAGACCGACGCTGCGCTGTACGCGCCATGGCGGGGACGACGCGTAGATCGGAGTCGATGGCGACGTTGTCGGTGAAGTCCCGGTCGATGACGGCGAAGATGAACCGGCGATGGAGACCGTGCAGGCGAGGGAAGCCAGCTGTGATGCGTCGAGGCGTCCCTTGGACGGCGCGTCCGGCCTGGCTGCGCGGTCGGTGAAGACGAGGCGGTTGGTGCGGAGTCGACGCCGGCGTATCGGCCGCGTTGGCCGGCTTGGAGGAGCCGGACGGTGCGGAGGCGACAGCGGCGAGTCAGCCGCGAGAGCCGGCTGTCGAGGAGTGGGCCGGTGCAGGTCGATGCCGTTGTCGAAGTAGAGGCGCGAGAAGACGGCGGCGGTAGCGGGCGACGCAAACCGATCTTAGATCGGAAAACCAAAAAAGAAACGCCGATCAAAAACGACCGGCGAAAGTGAGAAAAACTGGATCAAGAGACCGGAAAAAAGACTCTAGGGCAGCCGATCAACACGAACGGCGGACAAACCCTAGGTACAGGCGGCGCGGCCCCCAGCGGAGATCATGGAGATCGACCTCCCTGGGGCGGCGCGGTGCGGAAGCGCGGCGGCGGCGACGGCTAGGTCAGATCGTGCCGCTCTGATACCATGTAGAATTATGAGATTGGCGGAATATGATAGATGTTGTATTGAGCCTCATGGGCGAGTATATATTAGGTACAAGACTTGGAGGGCAAGAAGCCTCTCCTAGAGATAAGGTAGGAGCCAAATACAATCCTAAACTACCAAATAAATGTATACCGAATATATCTCTAACACTATATAACAAACGTTTCCTGCATTTTAATGTAGTTACTTCTGCAGTTCTTCGGGGTTGTGGAACTCTAGAAATAGTTTAGTGTCTACCAGGACTACTTATATCAATATGAAACATGTGTAGAGTTTGGTCCTAAGTTACCTAAGAAACTGAAGGTTACTTTCAAAGAGCTAGAGGAAAAGTGGAGCAATTTGTGGCCCTGCTAGTTCGAAGGCTAAAAAGTCCTTTGGCGACCGTGGGGTGACAAGGTGCACCGACTTTGGTTGAGTGTCAACATGGCTGATGGCTGCAAAAGAAGCTTCCCATGGCGTTCGTGCTTCCCTGACCTACCAGCGTGATCATCCCGAGGAAGACGCCACTATCCATGTGGTGACTAGATAGGAAGAAAAACTTCTTCTCAGCTCCGCCCCCTCCCCAGTGCGCCGAGGACAAGATAGTTTGGTAGTTGGTAGCTCCTGGAGTTAGTCAAAGAATGTTTTGGGTTTTGGCAAGGCTGACAGCTTCGCAGCTTGCGGATGTACAGAAAGTCCCAGTTGTTTTTGGGCAAAACTTCTACATGCACTGGTTTCTAGACTAGGTTGAACTGTTTAGCGTGTAGTTTCTTTTCCTGCAATTTCCCTGGTTTCTCCTGTTGGGGGAGGAACAAAAGACTGGTGGTTATAGAGGTTTCGTTTCATAGAAATGGAACCGGGGGCTCATGCACCTCTGTGAATCAAAAAAAAATGAACCGAGTATTACAAAGTATGACTTTTGTATGGCGAGCTCCATACATAGCGTCCTCTATTTAGAAATGAGATACACCGGAAGTGAGCCGGAAGTCCTTAGTGGATATGAGACATAATAAAAGCTGTACTTGTGAACACTCAAGAGGAACCTTACGTTCTTTTAAGAGACCACGTACGTGATGACTTCCCCAACACTAAATTTCAGTTTGTGCTAATAAGTATATGGTCTGGAAAATTGAAGACTATTTCTTTCAGTGGTCTACCATAATATTTATTTTCTCTTTACATATACTCGAGATATATATATATGAGTGTTGACACATGTTGCCAAGCAAACGAATATGAACACTATCTCTTTAGTTGTAGCCCTAGCTTCATATCTTTTAGTCGGAAAATCACAGTTGAAATTGCTATTCAAGCATGGCGATGCTTAGGGATGAGCGACATTGGGAAAAATAATTCAATATTGAGAGTAACTTCCACTACTAAGATAGATTCTGCGACTACAATGATTATCACAACCAGTTAGACTGATGTTGAAAGCTTGACATGTTGTGGATATCATCAAATTTTGCAATGGGAGATCGTACCTATGAGAGGCATCATCCTGCATTCCTTCAAAAGTATCGGGTTGTACATAGTGAAAAAGGTGAGACCATGCCAAGAGGTCGTCGTGTGGGTTGTTCGCTGGAGGCGATGGATCTGCTCTTGGTGTGGTCTGAACTCAAGTTAGTGTTAAATGCTCGGAATTTGATTTTTTCATCGGTAGTCTAGTCGTTTGTTCCTATCCGATCGAGTTCTCGTATGAGCTTTTCTTAAGTTTGACGGGATGACGCCCTCCTTGAGGGGCACGGATTTTCACCGGTGAATCGACTGTGTTTGCAATAAAAGAAACCGACGAAGGTCCTTTGGTTACCGCGATCGGAGCTCAACACAAGAGGCGATATGGTAATGTCTATAGTAGTATATTGGTTGGGGCGTCACCAAACTTAGGTGTTGGAGATACCAAGACACTCATCTCACTGGCAGAAAAGAAAAATCAAAAGGAAGAAACCTGAAGAACTAAGCATCACGTGCACACCATCTTGCAAGATCGAGCACCAAAGGTCCTGAAGACACTAGTGTCACTAGCTTAGTTGGAGAGACTTGTTTTCTCGATGGAGAGACAGTGTGATTACTGCAAAGCACCCGATCTGACGGCAAACGCGCTTACAATCGACGACCATCTCGATCGGTGGGTCGCTAGGTTGGTAGTTCACCGGGTTCTACGGCCCCTAGATTGTGAAGGATAAACATGCGTCCCTCAAGGAGCTCCGTGACTTCAATCTTATCACCGATCCCACGGACAAAAATCAGGGGGTCCTCCACCGTTCATTGATGGGTAGGTTCCGACTTACATTATCGGCACTTGAGCGTACGGACACTATAGGAAAACAGACAGTTCTCGACGGCTTTCCATATGCCGGCGAATTTTTGTCGGGGCCGTCAGCATGTAGCCATATGATGAGCGCTTTCTAAAAGTCGTGGCCTCCTGCATATCAGTGCGGTGGTAGGCTGCGGTTGGCCAGGCCTTTTTCTTTTGACTTCGTTGAATCCACCCCTTGACCCGCTGCTGTGTAACAGCGGCAAGTTTGCTGCGCTGCTGAAGCAACTGCGGCAGCGGTTCCCTCTTCTTACCCTCCGGTGAGGTAAATCCTTGGTCCTTGGTGTTCTCGACTGCAATTCGGTCATCCAGCCGTGGTAGGCAACCGGTTAGGACTATGATGGTGGTATGTTATTTGAACAAGGTTTACTTGACAACGATGTGCATGTTCTAGAAGATATATGAGTCAATATTTTGCTAGTGCCGTAGTATTGAGTTGCCTCTTGTTCTAATTGCCAACTTGAGATGTGATTGTATTCTGGTTTGTATTGAGCTGGCCAAATATTACTTTTTTACCAATCACTGCTGAATATTTATTTTTGTTTTGCTTACATTATATGCCGACGGTATTGCCCTCGGCATACAACTCCGCCAGGAGCCACCATATCTTGACACGTGGCAGTTGCATGCCGACGGTATTGCCCTCGGCATACAACCGAGCCAGGATGCACCAGATCATGCCACGTGGACACATATGCTAACGGGCGGCCATCGACAAACGTATCGACATTGTCAGACGGCCGTCGTCGGTACTTTTTTTTCTGAGGGCACTTTTTGCCGAGGGTCAAGGAAAATGGTCGGCAAAGGTTATATGCCGACGGCTTTTTATATGCCGAGGGTTTTTGTATGTATACCAAGGAATAATAAGTCGACGGCTATGGTCGCCCCCCTCTTTTGTAGCACTTTTTGGTGGAATAAAATGTTCAAGTGGGCAGTTCACTCCCCGATGTTTCCTCGTCACTACTGTTGCTGCTTGTGGCTTATAATCCTTTTTTAGCTATGCGTGCTCCCAACTTTCTAATTACGCAATTGTGATGCGAAAACAGTGAGATGCTCGATAAACCGAGTTTCAGGAAATAGGACTTTCGGTGCTGCAATCTCCACGCATAGCGCCGTTGGTTTGAAAATGAGATACACAGTAGTTACTCCTTAGAAGATGAGAGACAATAAAAGCTGTTGTACTTGTGAACATTCAAGAGGAGCCTTCAGTTCAGAAAAAAAAAGCCACCTTAATTACGTCCTTTCAAGAGACCATGTACGTGGTGACTTGTCAGGCATGAGACTAGATGTCAGTTCGTGCTTAGCACATGGTAATGTACGCTACGGTATCTGGGAAAATTGTATAATGGCTCTTCAGTGCAAAGGATGTGGCCGCACCTATTAGTCTACCATCATTTTTTTTTTCTCTTTACATATACTCGGGATATGAGTGGTGACACGATCACGTAGCGAAGCAATGCATATGAAAAATATATCTTTAGCTATAGCCCTAGCTTCAAATCTTTTAGTGAGAAAAGCCCAGCTGCAATTGCTATCCTAGCATGGGATATGCCTTAGCTAGGGATGAGCGACATCGGAAAAAATAATTCAACATTTAAAGTAGCTTCCATTACATAGCTCGATGGCGTGACGAGGATGCGCTGCTTAATCAGCTAGACTGATGTTGAAATGTCGTGGATATCGTCAAATTGTGGCAGTGGGAGATCAAATCCTTCAGTGACACCATCCTGCGCATTCCTTCAAAGGGATCAGGTTGTATATAGTGAAAAAGGTGAGCGCATACCAAGGGTTCGTTCCATGAGACACTAGTGTCACTAGCTCCCTATGGAGGTCAGAGGAAGACATCTTGTATCGATGGAGACAGAGCGTGTGATTATTGCCAGCACCTTTTTTTGTTTGTGCCATGAAAGAGGCGGTAGAGGGAGAAGACCCAAAAATAGACTATGAACAAATCTTTAAACTTCAACGACATCCTTACTCATGTTGGCTATTGGAGTTTCTAGTTAGTTTTTTTTTTTGTCATCCTACTGAATTCATGCTCCAGCCAGTTCACCCATAAGTCCGACTTGATGGAATGGCTAGACACTATATTTCAACGGATCCAAGCAGGATTTGTTTAATACGTGATTTCATGAATTTTTCATCAACTAGCAACTAATCACAACTTGGTCTACATTTTGTGCTTCCTCCAGTTGTACGAGTGCATGGAAAATGATTTTGTAGCTTCATATCCAAGTAGCGCATGCTCAACATCGATCAAAATATGCGCTTCCTTGGCATACATGAACTTTTTTAAGAAGAGAAACAACAAGATTCCCGTTAACCAAATCAAGCACAAAGACCAAATGGAACGGACAACTCCATCCACACCAAAAAGACACTTACGAAACCAACCTTTCAAATCCGAGACACCGCACGGAACACCATGACATATATTGATATATGGCCCTAAAGGCTTGTTTATCGGGTGAATTCGTGAGGGTGTCGGGACAACAAAAGACCATGCACAAGCTGACTAGAACCCGAGATATATTGATTATTGTAACGGGAGCCCACCACAAGAGGCGACATCATATGGTTTAGTGTAGCGTTATTAATTGGGGTATCGCCCCAAATTTGGCATGTCAAAGATCCAAAGTCACTCATTCGACTGATGTTTAGATTACCAAGGTGGATGGCGACTCACTAGTGTCTTCAAGATGTTTAGACGTTTTTTTTTTTTGATGCAAAGGGCCCTCCCCGATTTCATTTATAGAAACCATTTTTTACATAGTCCGCCACAACACGACACCACCAGCAAAACTCCAACCCAAGCAAGAGTACCGACATTTCAAGGTTCCAGAAGTAGCAAGCTAAACAACAGGAAAAGAAACTAAAGAACTGAACTAAAACGGGCATCATCCTCCTAGTCTTGGCCTCCACGTCGCCCACCCCTTTGTGCTTCTGAAGGCTTCATCAGCGACCCGCACCAGCAGCTTTGCGCCCAGCTGTAGTTCCCCCTTTACGTCCTCCGATACCTGCAATTTTGCCCACCAGTCAATCCAATAACCAATTCTGTGAATCACTTCAACAGGTTCATTAGGCCACTTATTTTCGAAACATGCAAGGTTTCTGGCTTTCCAGATCCCCCAAAATACTGCTGCAACTCCAACTGACAATTTCCCCCTCTGTTTATCAGCAAAACTGTCCAGCCAGTCAGTTAAACAAACATGGACATTAGCAAACTGGCATTTCATGCCTGTAGCCACACTTACCACGTTCCAGACATACCTAGCAAGAGGACAGTGGAGGAAGAGATGGTCTATGCTTTCGTCTTGTCCACAAAACAGACAATTTTTGGCACAGACCCCCCCTCTTCTGAGTAAGATGTCTCTGGTAAGAATACTTCGTTTCAGTATCAACCAGAGGAAAGTTTTTATTCTCAGAGGAATTTTCACCTTCCACCAAAATTTATATGGGACACTTTCCATAGACTGCATGGCCAGGTAAAAAGATTTGACAGAGAATTGCTTTGAGTCAGATAAGAGCCACACGAGCTTGTCTTCCTCCTCTGTCAATCTCACCCCAGCACAGCAGTTCAAAAGATTCAGCCATTCTACCCGTTTATCCCCAGTTAAATTCCTTCTGAAAGAGAGGGAGTTAAGGCCCGAGGTAAACACCGCAGAGATGAGAATGTTTTGATCATTTGATATTACATACAGTCTTGGGAATTGTGAAGATAAACTTGTGTCTGAGAGCCATAGGTCTTCCCAGAACCTAGTTTTCTCACCATTCCCAACTACAAATTTACAACAAGCTAGAAACAAAGGTTTAATCTCCATAAGTCCTTGCCAAAATTGTGAATCACCATTCTTTGATACACATTGACCAAAGCTGGAGTTTCCTAAATATTTGGCATGGAGAATAGTTTGCCACATCCCTTTTTCATTGAATAGTTTCCAAAGCCATTTAGCTAGCAAGGCTATATTCATAAGTTCCAAATCAAGTACGCCCAACCCACCCTGATCTTTTGGAAGACAAACTGTCTTCCAATTGACCAGGTGATATTTCTTTTTTTCTATCTTATCACTCCACAAGAATCCAGATCTAATTTTATCAAAGCTCTTCCTCTTCCCAACAGGCATTATATAAAAGGATAGCATGTAAAGCAAACTACCAGTCATAGACGTGTTAATTAACAGCGTTCTACCTGCAATAGATAAATTCTTGCCATTCCAGCATCCTAATTTCTTCATAAGTTTCTCACCTATGGGGTCCCAATCACTATTTTTCAATCTGGTTTCATCTACAGGCAAACCTAGGTATTTCATCGGAAGCTTACCCACACGGCAAGTGAGGATTTCTTCAAAAATATCTGCCCTCTCCTGACTAATGCCTAAGCAGTAAACTTCACTTTTGTGAAAGTTTATCTTCAGTCCAGACATTTGTTCAAAAAGGCACAAAACGAATTTAAGGTTCCTGGCTTGTTCGAAATTATCCTGTAGAAGCAGGATGGTGTCATCTGCGTATTGCAGAATTGACACCCCCTTATCTATCAAGTGTCTGGACAATCCACTAATCAATCCGCAATCTACTGCTCGCTCCATCAAAATTGCTAAAACATCACCAGCAAGATCGAACAGCAAAGGGGAAAGGGGATCCCCTTGCCGAAGACCTTGATAGGTGCAAAAGTAAGGGCCAACCTCTCCATTAACTTTTATTCCAACTTTCCCCCCAGAAACAATTTTTAACACAAGATCATTAAATTTACTAGGGAATCCTTTCATTTCCAGTACTCGAAGAAGGAAAGGCCATTTGATTTTATCAAATGCCTTTTCAAAATCAATTTTGAAAAGGAGCCCCGGTTTTTTATTAACATGCAGATCATTCAGAACTTCATGTAACACCACCACACCCTCCATAATGAATCTGTTTTTCAGAAAGGCAGTTTGGGTAATTTTCACCACTTTTTGAATGACTGGAGTTAGTCGATTTACTAACATCTTGGTAATGATTTTAAAGACAACATTCAGAAGGCAAATGGGTCTATACTTCTGAATTTTGTCTGCATCAGTACCTTTTGGAACTAAAGTGACTACCCCATAGTTCAGCCTATTGATATTAATTTTTTGGTCCATGAAATCGTTCACTAGACACAACAGGTCAGTGTGAACCGTGGGCCAAAACTTCTGATAAAAATCAGCATTGAAACCATCGGGTCCTGCCGCTTTATTTTTTTCCATACCAAAAACAGCATTTTTAAGGTCTTCCAAGCTAAATCTACCAACAAGACTTTCCGCATCAGTAGATGAAATTTTGTCTACGCCGTCAGTTCTCAGGTAGATTTGGCAGTTGTCAGATTTACCAAAAAGAGACTTATAGAAGTTTGTGATATACTTTTTCAAGTTATCCTGTCCTTCTATAACTCCTTCATCTTGATGAAGGCTGACTATTCTATTTTTCCTCCTCCTACCGTTCGCTTTCGAGTGGTAATATTTGGTGTTGTTATCTCCTTCCAACAGTTCTTTTTCACCCGACCGTTGTAGCCATTTAGCTTCTTCCTCTTTCAGAATTTTATTAAGGAGAGTTTTGCACTTCTGTAGATGGTCCCAGTCATCTACAGAGAGGCCAACCGACTCACTTAATTTGTCCATTTTATCAAATTCGATTGCTAGTTCCTTTTTCTTTTTCCTCACATCGCTTTCACAATTAATATTCCACCCTTTTAATTTCCTGCGCATGTTTTGGAATCTTTTAATCCAAATATCTAGGCTCGAGCCCCCTCCATAATCCTTTTTCCAAGTGTCCTCTACAATTTTACCTAGATCATCCCTAAGGAACCAAGCATTTTCAAATTTGAAAAGCCTTGGGTTTTTGGGCATTTCTCCAGTTGAGATAAGCAAAGGAGTATGATCGGATAAGTCTCTGGTCATAGCAGTAACTGTCACTAGTGGAAATTTCTCTTCCCACGAGGGGGAGACAAGCATCCTATCCAACAAAGCAAAGGTGGGATCCTTTTGGTTGTTGGACCAGGTGTACTGTCGACCACTCAGCTGGATTTCTAGGAGTTCCCCTTGTGAAATAATGGAGTTAAACAATAAACTCCAACGGTTCAGACCACCAGGTTTGTTTCTATCACTCATTCTCCTAGTAATATTAAAATCCCCCGCAACAACAAGTGGAACTTGAGATCGTTTGATTATGTGTACCAGCTCGACAAGGAATTTTGCTTTCCCGGTCGGCTGAGCATCTCCATATACAATCACCAAGTTCCAAGTGAAGTTCTCGATCTTACTGTGAACCAGGAATCGAATGAAATATTCTCCTAATTCTTTTTCTAAAACATCCATAGTATTAACGTTGACACCCAGCAAGATGCCACCAGATCTACCTCTCGCAGGTGTCCAGGCCCAATTAAACAAGGTGTCACCTCCTATAGAAGAAAGAGTTGCCTCAGTGAAATTTTGTTTAATAGTTTCCTGAAGACCTATGAAGTCTAGTTTGCGAGCATCAGAAGTTTCACGAATAAAATCTCTCTTACACTTCTCACCGACCCCTCTGGGGTTCCAAACAAGACCATTTAACATGATTAATACTTTTTTTTCCTTCTCCGTCTAACCACCGTTCTCACCGGCGTCTTAACAGAGTAAACCTCATTTGAGCGTTTATCAGCTAAGAGCCTTGAGAGCACAGCCGAATTATCATTTAAGATATTAATATTTTCTAATTCCCCTTCCTTTTCATCCTGGTTAAGTGCTAACAATTCTTTGAGAATGTCATCCACTTCCTCAGGCTGGAGGTGAGCATTGTCAACCTCCAAGGTTTCTACCACTTTCTCTTTCTCTCTAAACATTGCCACCCTAGCATTTTCTTGCATACGGATCAAATCTAAATTATGTTCAACCATCTCAAGAGAAATACCTAAGTCTACACCAATCAGAGAAGCAATATCCATCAAGGTATTGTTTTCAGCATTAAGTACAGTGGGGAATTCGTTGTTACCTTCCTCCTTGTCCAGCGTTTTTGCCTTGATTGATTTCGCCCTCTCCATCACTGGTATGTCATTTGTATTCTTCTCAGCCAGTCGATCACTGTATCTTGGACCCATGTCTTCTTGCGAATTATCTTGGGAGTTGTTCAAATTTCCATTGCCAACAAAAGCTCCAGTATTATAAGCTCTAACTTTCTCCCGAAGCTGTCATTCTGGGATGCTGAGTAATCAGCATCCAGCTCATCATCGGAGAGGTTCACCCTTGGTTCTCCAGGCTTTTCAGTCCCATCAAGACCCATCTCAGTGTCCCCAGACTTCTCTGTCAGCAGTTGCATGTTCTGTACCTTCTCAGCTTGTGGAAAAAGGGCCTTCCCAGCCCTCAGCGCATTTGTTCTGACATCTGTCTCATCTTGTTCCCGCAGATTCTTCTCTCTAGCCGCCAGTGCCAACAGGGTTTGAGTACTCGCCACAATTGTTCCCCAGAAGCAACCATCTGCCCTGATGGAGAGGGAGCAGAATGGGTATCATTTTTCTGTCTTTTCAGGTCCCTGACATCTTCCTTTTCTGGCAGACTGTCCATAATATCCTCAAAATCTTGAATGAAATCCTCCTCAGGTCTCTCCCATCCCAGTTCAACTATTTCCTCCAGCTGGAAGTAAACCCTGTAGAAATAGAGCTTCTTGGTAGTGATTTGTGTCCACTTGGGTATCTTCAGGTGATTGACTACACCCACTTTGAGACGCACTTGCCCAGTTTTCTTCAAGTTTTCCATGTCAGCTTCAAGGTGTAGACCTAACGTGGAGCCAACCTCACACAGCCCATGGAAGTTCTTCAGTGTTTTTGGTACCCCTTTCACTTTGACCCAAACAGTGGTGAGTTTACCAGCTGCCAGCGACTCGTCTGTCCATAGCTTGATGTTCACCATTATGTTGATCTTCTTCAGAGGCACCCAATCATACACTTCAGCTTCAGAGATTTTTGCTGCAGAAGGGAACTCCACCAGAAAAGTTCCAGCAGCTACCTCTTTAGCTTTCCAAGCCCACCTCCATGGATAAGTACTAGCCAGACCTAGCTCAAGCCTCTCTGCAGTCATTTCAGCATCCTTAGACTCCTTGATTTTAACCAGTGCAGTAGCATTCCCCTTCTGATTGCTTGCGGAGTCCTTGGCGTGTTCTGCCACGAAGCATCCGAGTCCTTCACCTCCAAAGCCTACAAAAGTTGCAACTGGTTTCCTCTGATGCAACCAGGCACAATTTTCAGACAAATGTGACACTTTATCACAGTTGACACAGAGCACATCTGCTTTGCAATCCTTGGCGGCATGGACACCTAATTCCCCGCAGCGTTTGCACTTGACCTTCAGTTCACTTCCTCCTGCTCCTTGATCAGCAACCGTTTCCTTCTGTATCGCAGACGAACCCCCTCCAGAGCTGTTTGTGACTGCCTTCGCAACATACTGAGCATCCACCTTCTTGTTCTGTCCACCTGACTGCGGAATACCCGATTCAGCAGACACTGGTCGATTCTGCTTGTACTGTCCAGTGTAACCCCTAGTATTCACAGCTGAGTTCTTATTCTGATAGTTGTAGTTCTGCCCCCTATAGTTCTGGCTCTGATAATTGCTGCCCTGACCTCTATAGTTGCCGTTGTTCTGATAGTTACCTTGATTGTACTGACGCTGGACGGGGTTGTTGTGGAAGCTCTGGTTGGGGCCGTAGCCGCCTCCTCCCTGGAAGCCCGGGCCCTGTCCGTTGCCGGCGCCACCTCCCTGGTATCCGCCGCCACCAGCGTTACCACCATGGAAGCCCGCCCCCTGACCGCCGCCAGGGCCACCCCCGCCTCCTCCACCTTGCATCTCCTCTTGCTGCCGTAGATCAGGCTCTTCTCGACTCGATGGCCTCACAATCGCCTCGCAATCACTCGGCGGAGGACACCAGAGATGGGCGAACAGTGGAGAGAGGAATTTCGTTCTGGTTTGTGGTTCCAGCCTCGGCGGCGTAGAAACCCTAGACAGAATAATATTCTCTCCACTCACGCTTTCCTGGGCCCCCATGCCGTGTTGGCTCAGCCCCGTTCGGCCCAACGTTCGAATCGAGACCCTGTTACGGCCCATACCCAAAACAACATTGTCTCCAGAATTTCCAGAGCGTCTCGCCGGCGATCGGGAGGGGCTGGATGATTTAATTGTTTACTATGTGTGACCGCTGAGATTTAAACTCTAAATTATTAAACTTCGTAATAAAAAAGTCATGTGCATCAATTGATGAAAAGGCTGGGGCTATCATCCCATTTCAGAAAAAAAAAAAAACACATCCGACTAATTGAAAAGAGGTCCCGAATGGAAGAACACGGAAGACGCTATGTGTCAGAAGCATGACATATCTGTGAGACCATGCCCAGCCAACTGCCAGTTTGGAGGAAGACACTGTGTCGATTGAGAAGCTGGAGCCTGGTTTTTCTTGGCTGATATCCTCGGTAACAATTTAGTAACATGAAATTGTTTAACCCTGTCAGAAACGTTGCTGCCAGTCAAATAATTTCGGGTGAAATTGAATTTTAAATTCTAGAACTTGGTCAAATTGAGTCAATGCACATAAATTCATTGGATCGGGTTCTCTCTTCCACGGGTTGAACCCATGACCTGTTTGTCAGAAACATTTGCGCCATACCCACCATGTTATTTAGTTCTTGTAGCTAGATGAATTCAATTTTGTTAGATTTAATTAGAAGATAAAATGTTGAAAATCCTGTTCAGGATAATCCGGTGCCCTCCTGTAAAAAATTGTCGTCGAGGAAAATACCTGGCTAGAGCAAAACTACTATGACCACCATTGTTGTTTTTCCATGCAAGAGTCAGCATACTGAGAAGAATTTGAAACACATACTTCAAGCCAAGCTTAACCTACAATGTCATCCTTTTCTGGTGTTGGCTATTGCTAAGGGGTGCCGAATGTGTTGGGGCATGTAGCTCACTATATAGATATTTCAGTGTACACTAAGCCACATGGTACACCATTGTAGGTGCAAAATTAAGTAATGACTATCTTACCCTTGACCATTTAGTGCAGTGAGTAATGTCGTGCCAACAAGTCTATCATCATATATTTTCCCTCGTTACATATACTACCCATGTCTTCAAGCATACAAGTACTCCGACTATTTCTTCGTCGTCTAGATCTGTGTTATAAGTGAGAAAACCTGTGTTGCAATTAGGAATGAGCGGCATTGGGAAAAGCAACTCAACGTGCTAGGATGGTCATGCAGTGCACAACTTGATTATACCACTACTATGGTGTTCAGTCATGGCACAGGGTTGCGATAATCGTGCCGGCTGCTGTAGTACCCTTGGTTTCTCGATACGAGCTGTTACCATGGTTCTTCATGTGAGGGAAACGCAGTTGTCTTCAGGGCCGAATCCAGTAGGCAAGCTTCGACAGGCTCGAGCGAGCCTAACCTGTCAAGCATACCAACGACAGCGCTTGAAGATAAATGGCGGCGCCTGCTGGCTGTTAGCGATAGTATTTGTACGTATATTGTAACTCTGTACGTTGTAACCCTAACCCTAACCGACCTAGTGTCATGTATATATAAACACTGGAACCCCACGTATTATGCGTGCGAGGCTTCCCCCCAAATCCCCTCTTACGCTTCTACATGGTATCAGCCATAAATCGTTCCTAAACCCTAGCCCCGCCGCCATCTAGCCGCCGCCTCCCACCTCCGCTGCCTACGATGACAACCTCGGCGTCTCTCATTGGCACCAGCGGCGCCATGGTCCTCTCCACCATGGCCGCTGTCCCTCCTGGCGGTGCTCCTCGCCATGTCGCCCTGATCATCCTCTCCTTCCAGGGCTCCAACTACACCAAGTGGTCCATCTACATGCGGGCGTCCCTCGGCCGCGCTGGTCTTCTCGGCCACGTTGACGGCACCACGGCCGCCGCCCCCAACGACGCCACCTGGTCCTCCGAGGACTACAACGTCCTCAACGTCCTCCACGCCGGCATCGACGAGGATGTGGCGGACATGATCCTTGCCCGGGATCAAACCGCACGCCAACTCTGGCTCGCGGCGCTCGAGGTCTTCTCCGTCAACAAGGCAAGCAAAGCCATCTACCTCGACAACGATTTCCGCCAACTTTTGCAAGGAGCTCTCTCGATCACCGAGTACTGCCGCCAGCAGAAGAGGATCTCC
Source organism: Poa pratensis (assembly GCA_947311845.1). Taxonomy (NCBI): domain Eukaryota; kingdom Viridiplantae; phylum Streptophyta; class Magnoliopsida; order Poales; family Poaceae; genus Poa; species Poa pratensis. The sequence goes on along the minus strand of CAMZMU010000060.1, from coordinate 42,386,144 downwards.
GACGCCCTCGCCGACAATGACTCCCCCGTCTCCGATCGTGCGCTCGTCCTCAACACCATCCGCGGCCTCGGCTCCCAGTTCGCCTCCGCCGCCACGATGATCTCCATGATGGAGCCCCTGCCCACGTTCCTCCGTGCCCGCAGCATGCTGCTCATGGAGGAGATACAGCAGCAAAACGCCGCCCGCAATGCCGCCTCCACCGCCTTGGTCGCCCAGACCCGTGCTGCTCCACCACCGTGCTCCGGCACGGCCTGCCAGGGCTCTTCCTCAACCTCGGGCAAGCCGAAACCTGCATGACGGCCCAAGAACAAGAACAACGGCTGGCCCAACGCCGGCTCCAACTCCAACGCCCGCGCGTCGACTCCTGGTCCGGCCGGCCCATGGGTCTGCTTCTCCCCTGGCCCGGGGCAGTGGCGTGCCCCATCGCCGGCAAGCATTCTCGGCCCTCGCCCGCAGGCGTACGCGACCACTGTTGCGCCTCTGCACCAGTCCGGGCCGTCTTCGTCGACCGCACCAAGCTGGGACTCGTCTGCGTTGATCGCGGCAATGAACAACCTTGCCCTCTAGCAGGGTGGCTGGGTCATGGACTCCGGCGCCTCCTCCCACATGACCTACAACGATGGTAACATCTCCACACCTGTCTCTCTCTCTCTCGCCCTCACCACGTCACCGTTGGCAACGGCAACACTGTGCCCATCTCTTCTTCGGGTCACACATCCCTTCGCACTTCCACTGGGCAAAGCTTCAATCTTAATCACGTGCTCTTAGTTCTCCATCTTATTCGCAATTTGCTTTCTGTTCGCAAATTTACACTTGATAACCGTTGTTCTATTGAGTTTGACGCTTTCGGTTTTTCTGTGAAGGAACCGAAGACCCGTCGAGAGATTCTTCGCCACAATAGTGATGGAGATCTTTACACCTTCCCTGGCGTTGTCTCCACACGCCGCGATGCTCCCACAGCCCTAGTTGCCACTGCCAACACGGATTTGTGGCACCAACGTCTTGGTCACCCCGGCAAGGATGTCATGTCCTCGCTACAGTGTCTTTCTTTGTACATTGTAATAAAGCACGTTGTACTCGTGTTTGTCATGTGTGTCAGCTTGGCAAGCATGTACGGCTGCCGTTTAGTTCGTCTGTTTCAGCATCTAGTGCTATATTCGAGTTGATACATTGTGATTTGTGGACATCACCCATTATAAGTACCTCAGGTTTTCGCTATTACCTTGTAATTGTCGATGACTATTCCCATTTTTATTGGTGCTTTCCTCTACGTCATAAGTCCTGTGTGTTTCGCATACTCAAAGATTTTCTCTTATGCCCGTACCCAGTTTAAAAGCACAATTCGCTCCCTTCAAACCGACAACGGAACTGAGTTTCTTAACAATGAAATTCGTGCTCTCCTAGCTGCACACGGCACCGCATTGCATCTCTCTTGCCCCTACACATCGCAGCAAAACGGAAAGGCTGAACGAGCCATCCGCGCTGTCAATGACACCATGCGGACGCTCATGTTCCAAGCTCACCTTCCCGATATCTTCTGGGCCGAAGCTCTTGCTGCTGCAACCTACCTCCTAAATAGACGCCCCTGCAAAGCGATCGCCTCTCGCATTCCCTACACTCTCCTCCATAGCAAACCTCCACCTTACGGTATTCTTAGGGTTTTCGGTTGTCTGTGTTATCCAAACGTCGCGTCTACAGCCACACACAAACTCCGTCCTCGCTCCCTTCCATGTGTTTTCTTCGGCTACCCTTCCAACCACCGTGGATATCGATGCTATGATCCATCGTCGGGGAAAATCATCATATCGCGACATGTTGTTTTCGATGAAGCTGTGTTTCCGTTTCAGCTTGCAGCTCCACCGACAGTGTCCCCTACACCAGCTCGGCGCCTCGATTTCCTCTTCATCGACCCGCCGGTGTATCGAGCTGCTCCGTCGACACGCTCCTCGCCGGCCCCATCCCCGGCCGGGCACGGTCCAACGCCGTCTCGCGCTGTGGCAGCTCCGCCTCACGCTGCCACGGCAGACCTCCCTCGGACTCACGCTGCCATGGCAGGCGCCTCTACCACGACACCCATGCCCACCGCTGGCCGTGTCCCGCCTGCTGTCCGACCTCCTGCACGGTCCTCTGCCACGGCAGGAAATCCTGCCACGGCTACGGCTCCCACGGTCTCTCGCTCCGGACGGCGAGTGCGACCCGTGGAACGGATGAACCTGGTTGCTGATGCTCCTGTGGTGGCTCATGTGCCCACCACGTACCGCCAGGCCATGCAGGACCCGAACTGGCGTGCCGCCATGGCGGATGAACACCAGGCCCTCCTCGACAACAACACCTGGTCTCTGGTTCCTCGCCCTCCTCGCACCAATGTCGTCACCGGCAAGTGGATTTACTGGCATAAATTCCACTCCGAGGGCACGCTTGCTCGCTACAAAGCGAGATGGGTGGTTCGTGGATACTCGCAGCGTCCCGGTGTCGATTACAATGAGACGTTCAGCCCCGTCGTCAAGCCTGCCACAATTCGCCTCGTGCTCACACTCGCCATCTCTAGCTCTTGGCCCATCCGCCAGCTCGATGTCAAGAATGCCTTCTTGAATGGCACATTGGATGAAGTTGTCTACTGTCAGCAGCCTCCAGGATTTGTTGATGCTACTCGACCTGATCATGTCTACCGTCTCCACAAATCACTCTATGGACTGAAGCAAGCTCCCCACGCCTGGTACCAAAGGTTTGCCGCCTATATTGCCTACATGGGTTTTGTTGCCTCGGTCTCGGACACCTCCCTATTCGTACTTCGCTCCGGCAGTGATATGGTTTACTTGCTCCTCTACGTGGATGACATAATTGTTACAGCTTCTTCACCGGAACTTCTGCACCGCCTCATCTCCAAGCTACACAACGAGTTTGCAATGACAGATCTCGGCGATCTGCATTTTTTTCTAGGCATTGCTGTGAAGCGCACCTCGGCCGGTTTGTTCCTCTCTCAGAAGCAGTATGCCGCTGATCTTCTCCAACGTGCTGGTATGTCGGAATGTCACTCGGTTGTTACTCCCATTGACACTGCTGCCAAGTTATCTAACACTGCGGGTGAGCTCTTGTCTGATGCTACCGAGTACCGGAGTCTTGCTGGAGCTCTCCAGTACCTTACCTTGACACGACCGGACATCTCCTACGCCGTGCAGCAAATATGCCTCCATATGCATGCACCGTGGGCTCCTCATCTCAACCTTGTCACGCGTGTTCTTCGGTATATTCGCGGCACACTGGATTTTGGTCTACAACTTCATGCCTCACCGTCGACCACTTTGACTGCTTACTCTGACGCCGACTGGGCTGGCTGCCCGGACTCACGGCGTTCTACTTCAGGCTACTGTGTGTATTACGGTGACAGTCTCATCTCTTGGTCCTCGAAGCGCCAGACGACTGTTTCCCGTTCTAGTGCTGAAGCCGAATACAGGGTGGTGGCTCACACCGTTGCTGAATGCTGCTGGCTGCGACAGTTGCTTCAGGAACTCCATCGTCCTCTCGCCTCCGCCACACTTGTCTACTGCGACAACGTGTCTGCCATCTTCATGTCCTCGAACCCGGTTCAGCACCGCCGCACCAAGCACATTGAGATAGATATCCACTTCGTTCGCGAGAAGGTGCAACTTGGTGAAGTTAGGGTTCTACATGTCCCCTCCGCGCTCCAATTCGCCGATGTCATGACAAAGGGGTTGCCGACTCAGCTCTTCATCGACTTTAGGTCCAGTCTTTGCGTACGGCAACCTCCCGCTGCGACTGCGGGGGGTGTTAGCCATAGTATTTGTACGTATATTGTAACTCTGTATGTTGTAACCCTAACCCTAACCGACCTAGTGTCGTGTATATATAAACACTGGAACCCCACGTATTATGCGTGCGAGGCTTCCCCCCAAATCCCCTCTTACGCTTCTACACTGGCTTACTGGAATTAACAAAGACAGATGTTGTAAAGATTTTGGAAAGGTTTAATGAAGGTAAAGAATGAATTCTTTGAGCGTGGAGAATTCATTCTTGGTAATGGTGAGCAAGTTCGGTTTTGGGAGGACATTTGGTTAGGACAAAATTCATTAGCGAATGCATATCCTAACTTATATTCTATAGCTTCAAACAAGGAGACTACGGTGGCTGATGTTCTTAAATCAGTACCGATACATCTATCTTTTAGAAGAATTCTTACAGGAAATAATAGAGCATCCTGGTTACATCTAGTAGAAAGGCTAATGCGGGTCAATCTTTTAGATCAATCAGATAAGTTCAAGTGGCGTCTCACAAATAATGGGGTGTTTTCGGTTAAATCCTATTATTTGGACTTACTTAATGGACATACGAGGTATCTGAGAAAATATTTGTGGAAATTAAAAATCCCTTTGAAAATAAAAATCTTCCTTTGGTTTTTAAACAGAAAGGAGCAGCTAACAAAAGATAATTTGGCAAAACGGCAGTGGACTGGGTGTAAGAAATGTGTTTTCTGTAACTCAAATGAGTATGTCGAACATTTGTTTATTTCGTCCACATTTGTTAGAGACATCTGGAGGCTTGTGCACTTTACGTTCAATATACAACCTCCAACTAGTATATCAAATCTGTTTGGATCTTGGCTGAACGGGATTGATAAGGGAACCAAAGCTTGAATTATAATTGGTGTTGCGGCCATACTTTGGGCTATTTGGAACTGTCGGAATGAGATTGTCTTTAACAAAAAAACTTCTTCCCATTATTTGCAGGTTATCAATATGGCGGCTTATTGGATTCGTCTATGGTCCTACCTCTGTGGATCAGCGTGGTCTCATGGATGCTGGATGTACCCGCATGCTGACGGTCTTACGGGCTATCTTCTGCCGGGCTGGGTGGCAACATACTAGAAGAATTGATGTTTAGGATTTCGTTGTTTAAGTGGCCCATTTTTGTGTCCACTTTGAGTGATCCATGAACTGTAATCTGTTTAACATTTGAAGGTTAATAATTGCGGATGGATGTGTGCATCATTTTGATGCAGAGGCCGGGATCCGCACCCCCTTTTCTAAAAAAAAGACTAAAGACTTAAGCATTAGGTAGAACGAATAAACATACATTAAAGTACAAAGAATCTTTGTGATAAATCTCATGACCGTTGATTTGATTGTTCTAAAAACTTTTTATATACAATTATGTAAAATTAAAGTTATTATATTTAACAAAAAACATCTCTCTAAATAATTATGTTTGTGTTCACCATGTGTTTTAAACCCCACAAGTTCTATTTTAAGTTCAATCCTAACGAGCACAAGTTGAGTGAGAGACAAAAAAATTGATGTTTCCATCCATCAAAATCGGATTGTTCCATTCCCGTCTAGGGACCAATTCATCAACAAGAGGTGGAGGAGAGAGGGATGTGTATATATTAGGGAGTACCATTTATGTTAAATTTGTGCGTCCATGAATACGGTGCTCCAGCATTTGAGACGCCATCATGCGAATGAAAACTCACTAAAATTTATAACCATGTGTCCATGCCTACAGCTGGTAATCCCGATAGTGTATCGTGTTTGCACCTAAGGTTAAGAGTTGAGTTGCAGGTATCCTCAACACCCACCGAGCCTCAAACTCAGTGTCCCCGCCATCGACTAGGATGTCTAGGATGGATGGCATTTTATAGATGACAGATAGGGGGATTGCCGGTGGGTCTATATGCCTTACCCTGGTGGGTATGAGCACTGGATACTACTCTCTTCGATACACGCCGCTCTGATTTCCATCGATCCTTAGTCACTATTGTTGTTGCTTGTGTATAAATCCATTTATTTAGCTATGTGTGCCCGCGACTTGTTCATATGCAATAACGTGGTGAAAATAGTGAGATGGTCGATAAATCGAGTATCAGAAGTATGACTTTTAGTACAGCGAGCTCCACACATAGCGCCAATGGTAGAAAAATAAGATATACCGGAAATCGTTAGTTGTTGAGATCACGAGAGATAATAAACGCTGTTGTACTTGTGAACATTAAAGAGGAGCCTTACATTGTTTTAAAAGACCACGTACGTGGTGACTTGTTATGCATGAGAGTAGACTTCAGTTTGTGATAGGCACATGGTATGGTACCTGAAAAAAATGGCATTTTTTTAGCGCAAAAGATATAGACGCACTTATTAGTCGAAGATCATTGTATTTTCTATCTTTACATATACTTGAGATATGAGTGGACGAGTGGTGAGTGGTGAGTGGTGACACGACCCATGTACTCAAGCAAATGGATATGGAAATTATCTCTTCAGATGTAGCCTTAGGTTCATTTCTTATAAATTGTAGTGAGAAAAGCCCAACTTCAATTGCTATTCTAGCATGGCCATGCCTTAGAGATGAGAGACATTGGGATAAATAGTTCAACATTGAGAGTAACTTCTTCGACAGAAATCGATTACGTCACGAGGTTGTGCTTCATTATCAGTTAGACTGATGTTGAAATGTCGCGGACATCATCAATTCTTCACAGTGGGGGATCATGGGAATCATATTTATGAGAGACGGCATCCTGCATTCCTTCAAAAGGATCAGGTTGTATATATATTGTGGAAAAGTGTTTGCACTACAGCTGGCACGGATGGCCCACTTGTAGCGACACAGAATGAGAGACGCAATCGCCAATAGAGTAAGTGTTACCCTGCATGTGACATTGTGACTGGATCACGTGATGAGCTGGCAACTGATGTTTTTTCATTTGACCATGTTGAGAACTTGAGATACGAATGATGGAGGTACAAAGGGTGATTTTGATGTAACTTTTGGTTTTATCGGGGATTTTACCTTAGGTAACAACAAAAGGCAGTGAACAAGGTTTGGAGATTGTGCTTTCAGGTTCCACTTTCTAATGGAATCCATATGAAACAATCAAAATATTTAATAGATCTCATTTTGTTACTACCGCCGGTCCAAAATGATTATCGTGGAAACAATACTAAGATAGTACAAGTTCATACACATGTCACGACAATCTTTATGGATCGGAGGGAGTGGCAAAATTCAATTTCATTCCCAGCACAAAACCCGGTCGCTCCATGCAGCCAGCTAGCCAGTCCTGGTCCCGGAGAGCTCTGCTCCCTTTATGCCTAGTGTTTCAGTCAGGAAAAGCTACCAGCTGCATAGGGAAGATCCGATGGAATGTACCATCTCAGACCATCATAAAGTTTGAGTTTGTGGCTCTCCAAACTCTAAGAAGTTGTTCTTTCTCTCCATGTGGAATGCCCCGGTGAGCTCAGTTAAAAGGCAAGCTAGATAGCGAAGAACAAAATCTCTTCATATCTGGCATCGAATGCGTTGACGGTTTGCTGCTGCGGCGATAATATACTCAGCCCTAAAACACGTTTACTTTCGTCATTTTTCCTTCATCACTCATGAGCCATATATACTTAGTTCTGTTTGCACCGGCAAAAGGTAAATGTACTTAATATCAGGAAAGGCAGGTTGAGCGACAAGGAGGACCATTGTTCCTCCTGGAGAACATTCCAAAGGAGGGAAACGATGGGGAGATCACTGGAATAGCCGATCGGCCCTCGGAGCATATGCCGACTAAAGATCCATATCCTGAGGCCTGTAGTGCAGTATATAAACGAGGCCGAGGCACAGAACGTGTTCATCGATGAGCCTAAGAACTTACACAACACTGAGCTAGGCAGGGAGAGCAATTGTTTGGCCCATGTGTGTGGAGTGTGAATCCCAGGGCGCTTCTCCTTTGGCATGCAGGTGAAGAAGCTCCAGGCAAGTTGGTAAGCTAGCGGTGTCGCGCGTGCCAAAGGAGAATTGCCCTGCGATTCATCTCAGCTACTCTGCGATTCGAATGTCTGTGCGTGTGATCCAACAGATGAGCTATCCATGCATGCAATATGCGTCCCACAAGGCAAATCTTGCAATGCAAGTACGTTCAGGTGTTCCTGAGACTAAATTACATGCATGCGTTTATGTGTGATGGTTAACTGAATTTAGAATTCGCAGACCTTGCAGCCTCGCAGTTATGGTGCATCTTGATGGAGTTCCTTTCATTCCTCTACATGCAAAACGGTATGCAGATCTACAGTCCTACTGCTTGCTACCACAAATGCAGAGAAGACCAAGCTAGCTACGTGTAAAATCATGTTCCCCTCGCGTCAACATACCTAGCCCACAAGATGACTCAGCACCGCAGAAGGCATAAATAAAGAAATAAATCGTGAGTTTGAAGTTTAGAAGCGTGTATTCTACAAAGACGATGGCTGAGAGGAGAGGAGAGAGCGAGCGCCCACGCGCGACCCCGCCGCCGACGGCTACTCCGGCCCCGGCGCCCACCCACCCGTCGCCTGCCGCTCCGGAGGCGACGGCCACCCACCCACGCACCTTGGGGAACCTCGTGTCAAGACTTACGACGGTCGGCGGTGCTAGGAGTGCGGGGGCGCGCCCGGCTTCTAGCCCGGGGTCTTCTTCCTCGGCGCGACCGGTGGTGTCAGGGCTGGAGATGTCCTCTGACTCCCTTTCCTCGTCGCAGTCGGTCGGGGGATCGGGGAACAACTCGGAGGCTTGCTCTGATCGCAGGGAGCAGATGGCGGCGGCTCCGGCAGATCTGGCGGCGGCGAGTCGTCGGATGCAAGACCGTCTGGTCTGGCTGCAACCGAAGCCGTCCAGGAAGACGCTTTGGAGGCGTAGGAAGCAGCTTCAGCGCCAGCAGGAGGCAAGGCCCCAGGCGGCGAGGCCGTTCTCGGCGAGCATGGCGGGGAAGTGTTTCAGGTGTTTTCAAAAAGGGCACTTTAAGCGTGAGTGCACGAACGAGCAAGTTTGCATCCGCTGTGCCGAGGAAGGGCACGGCTCGGGTGGCTGCAAGCATCCGCGCAGCCCGGAATCGGCGGAGGATCTGAGAAATCAGGCCATGGAAGCGGTGGCGAGGCGCATGCAAGCGGCGGCAGGCAGGACTGGGATGTCGCAGTCTGGTGGACGAGGTCAGGGTGCGCCTGCTGCTAGGCAGCCTGGTGCACCGGACCGGCGGACGCCTACTGGGCATCCAAATCCTGTCGGCATGGCGTGGGTGCCGCGAGGGTCGGGGCGGCAGGAGGCGCAGGCGAGCGGACCGGTGGCGAGGGAAGGCGGTGATACCATGGTGGCGGCCGTCCCTGATGCTGAGCTCCCTCCCATGTGTGTCATCCGGCGCACGGCGAGGATGAATGACATGGAACATCGCTTGCGGTTTGCCATGGTGGCGTACGTTGGCGGGTCGAGGCCGGTGGTGTCAAAGGACGAAGCTGAGGAAGCCATCATCTTGAAGGCCAACTGCCCAAGGGGATCGTTCTCTGTCCACGTTTTCCAGCCGGAGGACTTTCTGGTGGTGTTCAGCTCTGAGGCACAGCGACGTGCTGTGGCGGCGAGGCCGTTTGTGGAGCATGCAGGCTTCAAGCTGTACTTTTGTCGTTAGACGAGGCAGGCACAGGCGGTGCAGGTGAAGATGAGGTCGAAGGTCGCGCTCGCAATTGAAGGTATTCCGCCGCACGCTTGGGAGGTGGATACGGTGCAAAGCCTCCTGGGCACGTCGGCCTCCATTGATGCCGTCGCGCCGGAGACGGCAAGCAGTGCTGATCTGGGGGTGTTTCGGGCAGATGCATGGACGTCAGATCCGGAGGCGATTCCGCCGCTGAGTATGCTGTGGGTGCCGGAGCCGCCGGCGGGCATTCCTTATCCGCAGCCGGCTGATCGCAACAAAGAGCTTGGGTTGTTGAAGTACCGCGTTCTCATTCACTTGGAGCGGGCAGAAGAGTTTTGCTTCCTGGAGGATCCCGGCTCCGGCTTGCATAGTTCGCCGGGCAGCGACGGAGATGGTTTGCCGGAGGAAGGCGAGTTCGGTCATGATGGTGAAGGTTTCTGGACGTCTAGCTCCAGGACTTGGAGGTCGGGGGTGCCGGACAATCGCGGCCCCTTCGTGGCCAGTAATGACGGCGGCACCGGCGGCGGAGTTGGCCACCGCAGGAGAGGGTGTGCCAGTTCCAGGGCTCCGAGGGAAGGAGAACCGTCAGATTGGCGTCTACCTAGCTTGGACGACCAGATTGCGGTGAGGAACAGTCAGGTCAAAGCGCAGGACATTGGACCACTGTGTGTACCACGCTCTGAGTCTGGACATGCCGACAAATCGCCTTTGGCAGGGGTCCAGGATCCCAAGGCTGCCTCGGAGAGGACTCCTTTGGCTCAGGACACAACGGCCACTGATTGCATTGCGGCCACTGTGAACAGGACAGGTGGTACTCCGGATCTGGTGCGAGCGAATGAAGGCATATGTGGTGTTGTGGACACGGTTGCGCCTGCTGTCCCAAGCCCTGTGGATGGCGACGTGGCGGCGGACGAACCTCGGAAGAGCACGCCGTTGGCCCTGGTTGATACGGAAGAGGTTGGCGACTCGTTGGCCGTTGACCAGGAAGCAAGGAGACCACTCTCGAAGATGGATCTCTTGACGGTGTCGTTGTCGGATGTTTGCGGATCGGTACGAAGGGAAGCATCCGTTGAACCGGCAGTGTCACGTTCAAATCCCTCTGGCTATTTTCAAATTTCGCTGTCAGGGGCTGATGGCGCGCTTTCTTCCGCGCTCGGGCAAGTGAATGTTGAGGGTGCTGGTCTGGGCCTTGACCCTTTTGAGGCCCAGGAAGAGTTAAGCTCTTGTGGCTCATCCCTGCAGCCTTTGGTGTCTTTCCACGGGCCCAATGAGCTGATGCAAGGCGTCATTATGGATAATGAGAGAAGGACCAAGCTTCGTCTAGAAGAGGAAGCTGCAATGGGGAAGATGCGGTGTTTCTGTGTCGGTATCTTGAAGAAGTTAGCGCCACCTCTGCTCAGAGAGATAGAGTCGACTGCGGTGCCTCCAGTTCTGGAACTGGTTACACCCCGGCGCACCACGCGGGCATCAGGTGCGGCGCCGCCGGCGCCGCCGGCTGTCAGTCGAGCGAAGAAGAACTCGGTAGCGGAATCAGCGCTCCTGAAGGCGCTAGGGATCTCGCAGCCAAGCCTTGATGTGGATGATTCGGCGATGCAGGAGCTGCGAGGCTTGTTTGACTCTCCGGTGCAGGAGCCGCATCTCCGGGCTATGGCGGCTATCTTCGGTAAATCTTTTCCTGCCAATCGTGAGGGCTCGATAGGGGCTTGGGCGGTATTGCGGCTCAGTGATCCGCCAGCCGTGGTGCTTTGGAGTTCCATTTGTTTCCTTATGGATTACAGCCCAGAAGTTCTTAGCCTGAATGTCAGGGGTCTGAATAACCCTGTCAGGAGGGATGCGGTTCGGGAGTTTGTTAATATGGTGAAGGTCAATTTAGTTTGCCTACAGGAGACAAAGATGGAGGTAATTGATAACTTCGTTGTGCTGCAATGCTTAGGGCCTGCTTTCGATGGCTTTGCATTTCTGCCAGCACAAGGGACCCGTGGTGGAATCCTGATTGCTTGGGATTCATCGGTGTTAAATCTGTCTCGCATTTCGTTTGACTCTTTCTCTCTGAATGCGGAGGTTAACACTTTGAACAATGACTCTTGGTGGATTACGGTGGTATATGGACCGCAGCAAGATGATGAGAAGATCCAGTTTTTGCAAGAGCTCTCTGAGAGAAGAGCTCTGTGTAGGGGTCCTTGGATGATCATTGGTGATTTCAACATGATCCTAAATGCTTCGGAGAAAAATAACCTGAACTTGGATCGAAACATGATGAGAAGATTCAGAGACTTTGTCAATGTAAATGAGCTGAAGGATTTGTACATGCATGGGAGGAAGTTCACTTGGAGTAATGGCAGAGAAAATCCCACTCTCACTCGTATTGACAGGGTACTGGTGTCAATTGACTGGGACCTAGCTCATCCGGACTCTCTGCTTCAAGCTCTGGCGTCGTCTGTCTCTGATCATGCGGCATTGCATTTGGCGCTGAATGCAGGGTTCAAACCAAAGCAAAGATTCAAATTTGAGCTTTTCTGGACGAAACTGCCCGGTTTTTTGGATACAGTGAGAGAGGCCTGGGTGTGTGATCCACAGATTTCGGATCCGTTTAAGAGGCTGGATCATCTTTTTAGAGTCACGGCTAAGGCCTTGCAAGCGTGGGGGCAGCGTGAGGTGGGGAACGTAAAGCTGCAGATCGCCATGGCCAATATCATCATTCTCAGGTTCGATGCTGCCGAGGAGCACAGGCAACTGACCGCTGATGAAAGGTGGCTAAGAAACACGGTGAAAATGTCAATGTTGGGTTTGGCGTCCTTGGAGCGCACGATAGCTAGGCAGCGTTCTAGACTAAGATGGCTAAAAGAGGGAGACGCAAACACCAAGCTCTTTCATGCTGTGGCAAATGGTAGGCGGGCAAGGAACTTTATCCCAGCTGTTCAGATTGGGAACCAGTTAGTCACGGAGCAGGGGGATAAACAGGAAGCTTTTTTCCAAGCTTATTCGGCGCTGTTGGGTACCATCCAGAACAGAGAACACACTCTTGATCTGCAGGCTTTGGGTGTTCAGTGTTTGGAGTTACAGGAGCTTGAAGCTCTCTTCACGGAGGAGGAAGTTAGACAGGTTGTTTTTGAGATGCCTCCGGACAGAGCTCCGGGCCCGGATGGATTCATCGGTGCCTTTTATCAAAAGGCATGGGACATCATTAAACTTGATGTGATGGCGGCTTTGCTCAAGCTTGCGGTTGGTGATGGTAGAGGATTTGGGAAACTCAACAGGTCCCTGATCACTCTTATTTCGAAAAAGCAGGATGCCAAAGAAATTGGGGACTTTAGGCCTATTAGTCTGGTGCACAGCTTTGCAAAATTGTTTTCAAAATTGCTGGCAACACGACTTCGCAGCAGATTGGGTGATTTGGTGAAGACTAACCAGTCGGCTTTCATCTTGGGGAGAAGTTTGCATGATAATTTTGTTTTGGTGAGACAAGTTGCTAGGACTTTAAACTCCAAGAGGCAAAAAGGGGTTTTTCTGAAGCTGGACATTTCTAGAGCTTTTGATTCGCTCTCATGGTCGTTCTTGTTTGAAGTGATGAGAGCTATGGGCTTTGGTACCATATGGTTGAAATGGATTGCTATCTTGCTGTCCACGGCCAGTGCAAAAATCCTAGTTAATGGTGTGCCTGGTAAAAGTTTCAAGTATGTCAGGGGCTTGAGGCAAGGGGATTCTACTTCGCCGCAGCTGTTTGTTCTGGTTATGGAGGTGCTCACACTCATGGTGATTAGAGCAGAGGAGTGTGGTCTGCTGTCTTTGATGACGGGATGCAGGGGGCTGCAACGGATTTCAGTCTATGCAGATGATGTTGCTTTATTCATCAAGCCTTTGATGTTGGATATGGTGGTGACCAAAAGAATTCTCAGGCTGTTTGGTAACGCTTCTGGGCTGAATGTTAACTACAATAAATCTTCGGCTACGATCATACGTGGAAATGCTCAGGATAGCATGACGGTCAAGCACATTATGGGTTGTGAACTGGGCAGTTTCCCTTGCAAGTACTTAGGGCTCCAACTCTCTACAAGGAAGCTTACTAAGGCGGAATGGCAGCCTGTGTTGGATCAGGTGCTAAACATGTTGCCTGCTTGGCAAAAAGGGCTACTGCAGCGATCTGGAAGACTCATTCTCATAAAATATGTGGTAATGGCTAGGCCTATTCATCACCTTCTTATTGCAGATGCTCCAGTCTGGCTTTTAGAGGAAATAAATGCTTGGCTTCGTGCTTTCTTTTGGGCGGGAGAGGAAGAGGTGCATGGAGGTCAGTGTTTGGTAGCTTGGCAGCAAGTATGCAGGCCAGTGGCGTATGGAGGTTTAGGGATTAAAGATCTGAGACTACAGGGCTTGTCTCTGAGAGTAAGATGGGAGTGGTTTCGCCGAACAGATCCCAGCAAACCATGGCAAGGGCTGCAAATGATGCAGGACAATGAAGCCTTTCAGGTCTTCAGTCGGTTTGTGCAAATTCAGGTTGGGGATGGAGCGTCTACACTGTTCTGGAGAGACAAATGGTTAAATGGTAGATCAGTGTTGGAGATGGCACCTTTGGTTGTCGCTGCAGTCAGTAAAAATTGTGCTAACAAGAGGACTGTGCAGGAGGCGATGGAAGAACACAGCTGGATCAGAGATGTGAGAGGCTTCTTGTCGGATGAAGCGATAGTGCAATGTTTCATGCTGTTCATTTGTCTCTGCAATTTGGAAGAGATACATCCACTCCGGATCAGTTTATTTGGACATGCTCTGCTTCTGGTCAGTACTCGGCCAAAGATACATACCGTGCTCTTTGTCGGAATTTTGATCGCATGGAAGGAGCCAGCTGTGTGTGGAGGAGTTGGGCTCCATTAAAATGCAAAAATTTTGCCTGGCTGACACTGCAGTTTCGACTCTGGACCTCTGATCGTAGGACTCGTCATGGACTGCAGGCGGAGGTATCAGCTTGTTATACGTGCTTGCAGGAGGCAGACACCGTCAGTCATATCATGGTGGGATGTGTATACTCGAGACAAGTTTGGTTTGAGATTTTCCAAAGGATGCAGCTGACTGTCAGACTTCCGCAACTGACGGATACACTTCAGACCTGGTGGTTCAGAGAACGCAGGCGATATTCAAAGAAAGATCGCAGAGGCTTCGATACTCTTGTCATCTTATCCTGCTGGCGTCTGTGGAAACAGCGAAATGCAAGAGCTTTCGGGAATGTCAGAGGACAATTCTCGGTAATGGGGCTGGCTGATCAAATCATGGCGGAATGGGATCTTTGGAGGAAAGCAAGCCTAGGAGGGAGCAACAACTTTGCAAGAGTAGTCCATTAGGTTCTTAGTGTGGTGTGGTGTGGTGTTGGGTGTTGACAGACGTTGGTGTTAACGTTCTCTGTCAAATCTTGTAACTTGTCTTTCTACCCTTCTATATAAATAAGGTACGCAATCTGCGTACTCACAAAAAAAAAAAAAACCTAGCCCACAAGACGAGCCTGGATAGAGCTCGTGATCTTCGTTCCCTGATTTTCAATTCCAAGAGTTGTGGCGATGATAATCCATGTCAATCAACAAAGGCGGAGAAAGCATCATCGTGAAGATGAACATGATCCGGATATACTATAGGACTAGCAAATTGCCGGTGTGTTGCAACAGATATAAAATAAATCATTAAGTGTTCCAATCCAAGAAATAATGTATATTTCTTGTAAAAAAATCTTTGTTTCCGTTTTCTTTTTATTTAATACCATTTGGAATATGATATGCTTAATTGCAAAATCGAATAAATGCAAAATGTAGTTTATACCAAATTATCGGAAAGTGTCTTGGCTCTCGAGCACCAGTGCTCCTGCCGTTTAAAAAAAAATCGAAATCTGGATGTAGTGAAGGGTGTATCCCATAAACCTGTAAAATATCAATTTAAAATAAAAAACATTATGGGCTACAAAAAATGAGAAAATCTGATAAAATTTAGAGATTTGAAAATAGGCATACACAGATCCACAATTTTTTCATTTTTTGTGTAGTTCAGAAAATAAAGTATTTGAAATTGACTTTTTGCACGTTTGTGGGTTACACCATTCGCTACATCCTCATGTTTTTTCAGAATTTTTTAAAACTCATAAATATAATTTTCGATTTTTTTAAAAATAGCAGGATAACTCTGAGCCTGGGAACCAAAAAATCTCTAAAATTATATATTAGTTTCTTCGAACAGTAGTAAAGACTGCTCTAGGTGGTGGGAATGTCGCACAGGCCATGGTGCAAAAGGAATCACCCAAAAAAATGTACGGATCTCAAGTTATGGCTTAAAGGACGTTGAAGTTCAAATTTGAATAAAAATATATTCGGTCTAAAAATATTATTGCATTACTGCTAGAGAATTGAATTATTAACATAATGAAAAAATAATCAATGGATTTGGAGTTGTAGATCTAAAGATATAGGCTTGCAAAGTTTTAGGGTTTTAGGGACAAAAGGGGCTTGGAAAATTCCGGTGCACCCTGATCTAGATCCAACGGGCACATCACACGCATAGTTAGTGAAAGACAATTTTGAAAGTGCTATACTCTCTGTAAGGTTACTGAATAAAGAATGAAGTGTTTATCTTCAATCTGTATATGTTGCCATTAAATCATAGGGAGTTTTGGTTTGAGTATTCTAAATAAGTATATGTGCAAACAGATTTGCAGGTAATACCCTCTAGCATAGATGAGGTTAGTACTTGGATCAAACTTCTTTGGAGATGTGAGACTGGTTAGGCCAGCCACACAGGTGCCATAGCCAAATCTGACATAGAGCACAATTTGGCATCAAAGTGAAATTTGGCAAGAGCTTCACAACGTAGCTAATTCCAAATATATATTTAGACTCGGAAAATATACCTGAACCTTGTGACTTGTTGTTTCAGCATTGAAATCTGGAGCGTGAGGGCTCCACAATTCGGAGGACAAAAACAAGAGATGCCCACATTTCAGAAGAATGAAATTCTATGTGTCCTTAATTACAGCAATCTTGCAATGCAATTACGTTTACATATATTTTCCTGAGTCTACACATGCTTTCCGTTTCTCTGTGACGCTCAACCGTGCCCTTCCATAGACGGTGCTGCCTGCAAGGTACTACAAAGCGCAGCATGGTAATGTTCGTAGTACATTGCAGGTGCGCCATGCAGCTTAGCATTTATTGTTGTTGACATTCAAATATTTTCAGGTGAAAACTGGACACGAGAGAATTTCTCACATTCTGCTTAGCATTTGTTGTTGTTGCCATTCAAATATTTTCAGGGGAAAACTGGACACGAGTGAGTTTCTTACATTCTTCTAGGAGTACATGTTAAACGATGTACAGAATAACCTACATTCTTACAGATTGCTACAATTACAGAGAACCAACCATAGAGATAACTACATGTAAATCTGGTGGACCCTCCGCGTCAGCATGTCATCTTGGAGATTTCACTGAAATGCACCTTCCGCACAATACGAGCCTCGATAGAGCTCGTGATCTTCGCGTCCTGATCTTCAATGCCGAGAGCTGCAGCGAAACAACACGATGTCAATCCGCAAGGGGGAGAAAGAATAGGAGCCAAGATAAACATGACCTGGAAATATTCTATCACTGTTTGATCAACAAGAAACTGTTGCATCCCATCACATACAGCCACTTTCCAGTCCAAATTAAACTAAGATGTACTGCTGAAGTTGATCCTTCTGAAAACTGTATATTGTTTCTGTTTGGCACTCTTTTGAAGCTACTATGTATCTCATCTTTTGGAAGCATATATTCTACTGTACTACTTTCAGTGAGTCAACTATATGAAGGTGGATCCTAAAGCGAACAAATCTTCAAAGAGAGTTGGTGCAATCAAGTTTCAAGCTACCCAGGCTTGATGTGTTGCAAAACATTTATTACCATGGTTACTGGCAATATTTGTTCATGTTGTATACAGACTACTTATCGGGGACAGCTATCAAACTATGTGTCTTAAATGCCTCCTCCCAAGCACTATTTACTTTGGAGATTGGAAAATATATAAACTACGCTAGGACTGAAGTTTTTCAGTTTGTGTCATCTCAGGTCATTACCTTCCGTCTAGTAGTGCTTGAAGCTTTCCAACAGAGCAGACTCGACCTAGGCTCCAATCTCCTGCAAATAGATAAACATTCCAAAATCATGTTCTAGAATTGAAAACTGGAACTTTTTCAGTTCTCACATTTTAATAATATGTAACCAAATTACAAAATATAGACCCCAGGTTCTATTCACAGGAAATATAGCACACTAAAGGTTAAAATAACTAGCATACTAGAGTTGAAGATATGTAATTGCTTGTAGTATGGAATTGCTTACATATTCTCTTGCTCTAGCTTTTCTGTTATGGACATGGCTTTTTGTCTCGACCAGCCTCCGTGTTGAGAACAGCCTTCCGCCCTATTAATAACATGAGCAAGAGATACCTTGCCTCTTACTATGTTTTTTTGTCGATCATGTTCATTATTCAGATCTATTCCTCCTCGAGGACCTATATTTTCTTGGTCTTGTGATGATAAAGCTGCTGCTTCCCGTACACTTCGTCTTCTTTTATCTGTGGCAACAACACCAGTATCTGGTTTGTCGTACCATTCCATTTGAGAAGGTCCCAATTCAATAATCTCACCTTCAGTCAATATGTGTGGATCAGACTGCATCCATCTTGTCTGATGTGAGCTAGCGCCCTGGGCCACGCTGCCTTTATGGAGCCTCCTAACTAAGTTCTCACCTCCAGAAGAAACTGAACTATGTTTCGTTAAAGACCTCCTTAAAGCTATGTTAGAAGAGGTATCCTCACGATAAGGTGAAATAGCTAGAATACCTCCCCCAGCCTCCTCCGATTCATATCGGATTTCAAGTATAATAGCAGAAGAAAGAACAGACTCAAATGCTTGCAAAATTTGCCCCTGGATTTTTCAGCTTTGGACTTATTGACACGAGAGCTGAACAATAACTGCACAGTTGGTGCTGCAGGAGGAAAAGAACAAAATGTAAGAACAAAATTATTGAAACAGTATCCTTACAATAGCACAAATTAATGTTTGGTTAGTACAGTTTTTTTGTGTTTCAGAACTACTTCAACAGAGTGTAAAACCTGCTCGCAGTCGTGAAGAACTCATCAAGCCAAACACGACATATTCGGTACCTAGTGGAGATGGACAATGGCCTAGAAGCAATATATACGTGGAGAGGGACTCAAATGGGACAGTGGCCAGCTAACAGTCAGTATAATACTTGATCACCCAAAGCTATAGCATAAAAAAGCAAGACACTTATAATCTATTGCTTGATTATCCTAATGCAGTACTACTTGTACTTTTTTATTTAGAACTATTCTTAGCAAATTAACAATGCTAAGAGCAACATTTCCCATAGGCATTTTCTGCAATATCTTGACATTGTGTAACCAATAATACAAACAGAAATGGGAATAAGAGGGAGTCTTGCCTGTGCCAAGGCTGACAGAAACAACCCGTCCCTCTTTAGCCATCATTTTTTCAATGAATCTGACTGAACATCCTTTAGAACAGCTTGCCAAATCATCTCATTGTCGGTTTTGCTACATTTAGATTCTTCATTCACTCTGGTAGCAGTTGATGACAACTTATAGCCGTCTGGTGTATGTTCCCTGGGTATCCCTCCACCATGGTAAATGTTTGCCATGACATTGCTAGAAGAAATCCCTAGATTTGCATTTCTGTATTGCTGATTTTCCTGGTCAGATCTTCTTGATAAACCATGGGGACCACCATATGTCTCGTTATGATCTGTAGTAGAGTTCCTTGCTATGTATCCCTCAGGGTAGGATTGCAGACCCTGGTTAAAACTTGTACTTGTGGATGAACTTGGCAGCATATATTGTTTATCAGGGGCAAGCTGAAGGAGAGCAGCTGTAAGCCAGGTCATCTTATCATTAGAGACCCTCAACTGTTTTTCAGCTTCTGATAGTGTTTTCAAGGCTTGGCGCAGTTTTTCCATATCCTCCTTTGATACTGTAATCAGTGTACCAAAATATTACATTGTGAGAACAAAATATTTACAGTAGTAGACTTTCATGCAATAATCATTTCTAAAAAAGACTTTCCTGTAATACATAGCTCAGGTGCGAATTTATCCCCTACTGTAAAATCCTTTCAAAGGTAAAAGTGAAATAAAAAAGAGTATTGTTGCTTACAGGTTGGACGCTTGAAGAATTTTCTTCGAACTCCTTGTGTGAATGTGTAGGTGCCAGCAAGGATGTCAGTTATTATCGTGGCAAGTTGAGACATCAGGGACAAAGGCTCAACACCTGTTTCAGTAATATCACGTAGAGTTTTCACTGTGTTGGCAGTGTCAGCAGATAGTGCCAAATCAAGCAAATTTACCAACTTATCATCAGAAACCAAGCCAACCTGTCCAGGCAAACAATTTTGGTTGTTACTCTCAGGTAATGAAGTATTAGACATGGGAATCATATAGCTACACTCCGAATACAAGTAATGTATTATCTAGAGAGATAAAACAGGCATTGTACAAAAATAATATCTTTGCTGCTTCCAGTGTGCCAAAATAGGAGCTTCCAAACATATATGACATAATCATTAATCAGCTTCCAAACATATAGGAGCTTCCAACACAGTAGGGATAAATTTGCATCTGAAGTATTAGACATTGCTACATTTGAAGAGAAACTTGAAGTATGTGACGACAATATCATTAATCAGCTTCCAAACATGTTCCAGAGCTACTTAAGCAATAAATGCCCCCAATTGCAAAATTATTAACCATTTCTATTTAGCCTGAAATTATTCAAATATATATGACATAATAAAGAAGACATTTTATGACTTATTGTTGAATAACTTACAAGTTCTTGAACAAGTGATGTTGAAATTCTCTGCCCAAGCAAACTTAATTGATCCAAGGTCATCTGTGCATCCCTCAATGACCCATCTGACCGGGAAGCAATAAGTTTCAATGCATCTCTATCAACATCAAGTCCATCGCTAGTACAAATCCACTGCAAAGTGTTGACTATGTCGCATTCCTTCAGTTTCGGAAAAAAGAACTTTTGGCACCTTGACATAATTATATGCGGGAGGTCGAGATTGGGGCTGATGAGAACAAAAACGACACGCCGAGGTGCACGCTCGACAACCTTCGATATGACACTCCACGTATCGGGCGGCAAGGTGTTGCAATCATCCACTATGAACACCCTGTGATGGGCTGGTAGCGGCGAAAGCATCACATTGTCAAGGATATCCACAATGCTGTCCAGGTCAATGTTACCAACAGGCCCAATCTCCACCAAACTCCTGCTCTTGCCCAAGTTGTGCGCGATGCACGACGCACATGTATCGCAGGGCCTTGGGTGCTCAGCAGAGTGGCAATTCAGCGCCTTGGCAAACACCCGAGCGCACGATGTTTTGCCCGTACCGTGCGGCCCTAGAAGACGTAAACGGACCCAATCTTCTTCTTGAGAATGGCATTGGACAGTGCCTGCACAACCAAGCTCTGCCCAACAACGTCCTTGAAAGTCCTCGGCGCATACTTCTGCGTGAGGCTCCGGTGCCGGCCACGCTGCGACTTCTGCCCAGAACGTGCCTCGGACATGAGATCGGAGTCCAGCTCGCTGCTCTGATTGGAGAAAATCCCCAGCTCCCCAGAGAAGCTCCTGGAAATGCCACGGATGCCATTTCCCCTGGCGCCCTCGCCGAGCAGCGGCAGTGAGTCGGAGTCTGAACTGTTGGAGGAAGTCAGCCTCGCGGTCACCGGGAAGTGCGGGTGCGAGCGCGACCCGTTCATGTAACCGCCACCGCCACAGGATGCGGCGGAGGTGGCGGCCTCGGACCTCCGCCCGCCGAGGCCGACTTGGGGTCAGACAGGCCGCACGAGAGGCTCCGGCCGGCCATGTCGAGGATGGACCTGCTGCGGTTGTGGAGGCGCGACCAGTTCCAGGGGATGCCGCAGACGTTGCGCGAGTCCTGCGACGCCTGCGGGCGCGGGCGCTGCTGCAGCTCCTCGCTGCCGTCGTCGCCGCCGGCGCCGAAGAAGTACTTGTTGCCGCAGACGGCCTCCTGGGAGCTGGAGTTGGCGGAGAAGGCGGCCCTGGCGGCGGCCCCGGGGCGATCTAGGGCGGAGGCGGCGGAGGGAGCGGCGCGGCGGCCTTGGCCTTGGCCGCGCTTGAATCGGCGGCGCGGGCGGCGGGCGGGCCTGGCGTCCTCCGCGAGCTGGTCGAGGAGGGTCTTGAGCGCGCTGCCGCGGTCGGCGGCGTCGGGGTCGGCGGCGACCCTGTTGGAGGAGGAGTCGACGGAGCGGCGGGTGGACGGGTCCCGGAGCGAGCGGGAGCGCTGCATCGCGAGGAGGTCCCGCATCAGCGCGGCGGAGGCGGAGGCGGACGCGGACGACTCGCCCCCGCCCGTCGGGCTGCGCCTCCGCCCGGACGCGCCGGTGCCGTGCGCGTGGTGGTGGCGCAGGTGGATGCAGTTGGTGAGGTGCGCGTGCCCGCGGAGGTGCTCGCCGCTGCTGCCGCCCGCCGCATCTGGCGCCGGGTTTCCGGCGGTACCGCTGGCGCCGGCATTGGCGCTGATCCGCAACGAACTCTGCCGCTAAATCATTTGGGCTGGCTACGGCCTACGAGATTTGCATAGCAGTGGAGAGAGGAGGGTGGGGTGTGGCCTAGTGAAGTAGGCGTCCAGCGGAGACTGGCTGTGATGTGAAGCTATGGGGCACGGCGCACGACCGAGCTAGGGATGGTAGGCCACCCTGCTCGCCCGCCGTTGGACGGTTGGGCTCATGACCAAAATTACAATCTTTCAAAAACAACTCAAATTTTCTTTTTTCAAAGAAAGAAAATACAATTCAATGTTATGGACAAGACGAAAAATATATAAATACTAATAACATAAAGGAATATGCTTGTGTGCATCGATTGGTGTAGAGACCATGTTTTATCTTCATGTTATGGAAAAAAAATCAGATAAAAACGAGATGTTCTAAAGAATTATCAAAATTCAAAAAACATAGATAAACAAAGAACTCTGAATAGGCACAAATTATGTTACACATCTTTTGGAACAGTCAGGTGTAGCTTCATATTTTTCATCTGGCCTTTTGTTGTTTCTTCAACCCCAGATCGGCCATGACCAAGAATTTTATTTTCATATTAATTTATTGTATCTACGGGAATAATCCATATGTTTCTTCTTAAAGTCGTGATAAATGATTATTTTATCCATTCTTTTGAACCAAATGTGCCAATAGTGCTAGTGCCATGGGCGGGAAATTTCCCACTACTCTCTCTGATTCAAATAAGTGTCGCAATTTTGAATTGGGGTTAGCCTAAAAACTCTACAGGTATTATGGATCGGAGGTATTATTTTGTTTTCACTCCACTTTTCCTTTGCATCAAAGAGACCCTCACTTAGTGATGCAGCGTGAATTGCAAACACATGAACGTGTAGTAGATGTTGTGTGGATGCACCGTAAAAAAATGTTAGGTGAACAGCATAGTTGCCATATTAAACAAAGAAAAAAGTTTCATGAGGTTGGACGACGGGAAAGATTTCCTATGAAATTACATAAGTGAACATACAAAAAAAACTTAAGATTTAGTATCCTACAACCCAAACAAGCCTTATAGATTTTTTTCCTCAAAATTGAATCATCCCGAAAAAATTGTACGAAATCTTTTGAACCAACTTGAGCATGTGAGTAACTCTTCTAAGATATCGATGCACTGAAACGCAAAGCTTTTAAATTTTACGGAGAAAAAAATCTTTTGAACCAAAGAGGGCCACAACATTCAGATGTTTAACCCAGCGAACCTCCGTTTTGAACTCCGGAAGTTCTTCGGTGGAAATGGTAGTGCATTCCACTCCCGATTTGAAATTTTTCAAATGGGCAAAACGGTGGAAGTGTGCAGGCAACTCAGCCACTCAGGTGACCTGCCACGTCCGTTTTGTTTCTGTTTTATGCAAGCAACAGAAATATGTTCAGGCCCAGCCTGGGAAATATAAATGTCCTTTTTACTAGTACTGAAAACGGAAACTTGAGATGTGACGGATTTGGGAGTGCTAAAAAAGGAACGGTGCTTAATGCGCCTCCGTTTTTGTCTTGCCTGTCTTATTTTTGTCTCATGCTACACTTTTGAGCGAGCCTATAGTCCTTTAGTTTCTCACATGATGGGGATGGCTGAAATCCTTGTTTTCGGACACCTCCATGCATGCATGTTGTTTTCGGCCGATGTGTTCTTAAATCAACCAGGGGTACTTTTTCATAGCCAAATGCACAACCTTTTGCAAGCGACTTGCAGAAATGAATAAATACATCATGGTTTAGCGGATCTAGAATCAGCTTCCACGGAATTTTTCTAAGGTGGCAAGAGATCTGCTACGCAAGGAAATGTGCACTCTTCGGAAACAGTGTCACGATGTACTCTCTAGACTAACCAGAGCAATGCTTGGTTTGTCGTTAATCAATCAGCTGCCATGGTCGATCGACGGCAATCACACTAAACAATTGGCATCACGTAGCGTGCACGCACTGTGCTGGACGGGCGACACAAGGTCAATTCGTCGGACATGTTTGCCGTCTTCTCTCGGGGGCTAGCTTGCGCGTGCGAGCTCGCGCGCATTCCGACAGTCCCGCACGTGCGCTTCCGACTGCGTCGTGACAAAATTCGGGGGAAGAAGATGAACAGTACCCCCCGCCGCCAGCCGAACCGTCAGGCTCTGCCACCCGCGGCCGCCCCACCCTGCTCGAATCTCCTCCTCCGCCGTCCTCGACCATCCCTCTAACCCCACCATTCTTCTCTGGCTAGCCGCGGCTCCAGCGCCTCCGGCTCAGCCTGCCCTGTCTGAATCGATGGAGATTTGAAGGAATCGGGTATGGGAGAGAGAAAAAGGAAGGAGGAAGAAGATGTGCACGTGGGTGGGACCCACCGCACGCGCCAACCAAGCGAGCGAGCCGTCGCGCGCGTGTAGGAAAGACGTTTCGGTCTTCTCTCCGCACACGGCCTATATCGATGTGGGTACCGCATAGTTCACTGGCCCGGTGGGTCTGTGCAGTCTTCATTCAAAACGGGACCGCGCGTTTTATCTTTACCATTGAAATGGCTAGACCAACAAGGGCTCAAAACGCAGCTTGGTCGTTCCCCTCCCCCGCTACAGTAGGGAGGAGCGATTCTTTGAACACCGCCCGGAGATCCACCTCGCTCGCCGTCGGGTCGCCGATTCCCTGCCCTCCGGCGGCCGCTCCGCCGGCGGGAGGGTGGGGAATCGTCGATCCACGGCCTGTATATAGCGTAGGGTCGTCTAGGTTGCTTGCAGGCGGCGCGGAGGAGCTGGCGGCGCTGTCTGCGCGGCGTTTTGGGACGAGGCCTGTCCTCTCTGGCGGCGGCGCTCCCCGGAGCTCTGCGGTCGAGGCTTCGTCTTCCCCGAGTTCACAGCTCTTCGGATCTGTCGAGCTCGTCACTCCCTCACCGGCGTCGGCGTGGCGGTCGAGCCGGAGTCCGTTGTATAAGAAGAAGGAGCGGTTGTTGCATCTCGCGATGAAGTTGGTGGTCCGCGGTGTAGGCTCTTTGGAGCCGGCGACCGGCGACTTCCCGTCCGCGGAGGGGCTGGGCCTGAACCAAGCCATCGAGGGGCACAGCGGCGGCGGCGCGCCACCGGCGGCATCAGGGTCGTCTTCGACATCGGGATCCAGAGGACCCGTTTGTATTTTTCCATTTTCGCTGGATCTTTCTGTAAGGAACGGGATTTAATATAAGCTCCTTTTTCCCGCAAAAAAAAAAGAAATGGCTAGACCAACACACGACGACATGACGTGGCCCAGGAAATGGCTTGATTGGGCTGATAATGGCGCGCTAAATTTTTGCTGGACATCGACGACTCTACGAATATGTGATTGACGTAGGGCGAAATTCCAATAAAGGTAAAACACCACCTTCTTCTAGGTTGCAGTGATTGACGTAGCCCGGTCAACAATTTCAAATCTTGATGTCCACATGCCATGTGGCGTTGTGATCCAGGTGATGAGGGGCTCTGAACTTCCACATCGGTCTGGAGGTTGTTGACCTTTCTCTGACGCCATCGATCAAGGATAGAGCGACTGCCCTTTAGCAATAGCGGTCGCCGGAGAACACAACGTCGAGATTTCGCTCCCACTAGTAGCTGCAAACTCAAGTTCTGCAGGAAACGTTGCTGGTCCGCTTATTCCCCTAGCCTCCATGGCCTGTCGGAAGAAAATTTCCTGCACAACATCTCACATGTTTGTTTAGACTGAAAGCACGCTATGTAATTTGAGCAAGTACTTTCACAAAATTTTATCAGGCAACTAGCTAGGTGTGACATAACTTATTGCATGAAAATCGTCTAGAGTACATATTCACTTTAATTGTTGGGATGCTTTTTTATTTTTTAAAGGAGAGAATACCCTAGTATTTGTACGTGCACACATCCATTTTCTTGAATAGTCTATCATTAAGAGTTTATAATTCATGAATCACACATGGTGGATACATAGACCAACCCACGGAATAAAAAGCATTTTAAAACTGTCAATTATAACTTCGTATTTAGTATCTCGTCTTATATTGTTTGTTTGACCACCCACCATGAACAATCATTTTAATTTCATGTTAAATTTCTTTTGTCTACGAGAATCAAAACCGTACACGTGTGCACTCAGGTGTTCCTTTTTATTTTCAGTTTGATTGATGCAGGCAACCGAAATATGTTCAGGCCCACCTGGGAAATCTGTATTCATCAGGGTTTAGGAGATCGATAATGCATGATTCATCACATGAAAACGTGCACCCTACTTGGTAACAGTGTCGCACTGTATTATTCTCTATAGGACAAGTACTACATCTTAGCTAACCAGACTAGTGCTTGCTTGGTTTGTGGTTAATAGCTGCCGATCACAAAAAACAACAGTGTCAGCCTGACGTAGCGTGCACGCACTGTGCTCGACACGCCGACACGAGGTCTACATGTTCCCCGTCTTCTCTTCGCCGGACGGACACGAGCACCTCCGTGCAGTCTTAATCGAAATCCGGCCCCGCGTTCTATCTTCACGAATCACGACGATACGGGTGGGCGCGCTACCGCACCGGACGATCGAGTGCTCGGAGACGGAGCTGAACGGCTGGTAGGCGCTGAAATGGCTCTTGCTCAATGCAGACGCTCATCTTTGGGAAGTGAAGAAATTTTGCTAGGCTGACAACACACGGGAGAACACATGTTTTCCTCTACTCTGCAGCTGCTGCCTAGTGATATTTACCACTTCTTGTACGTGATGCCATGATTTGTTACTAGCTTAGCTCACACTTTTTGTAACGACACGGTAGATGAACTGGTTACACTAATCCTAGTGCAAGACTTGAGCTATTTTCTATTGTCATCGCTCGTACGCTATCTCCTGATCCATGTCATATATCTGTCTAGCATCCCCACCATAAAGTCATCGGATGAATGTTAAAATGCTCAAGTTGGCTGGTGCCATGTGCGCGCTCTGATGTGATTTTTCTAGGTACCAGCTGGAGCTGATGAGTCCTGGGAAGCTCATGGTGGAAGTTTTGACATTTCACAAGAGTTGGACTTTTCTATTTGAGGTGTTGGTTGTTCTGAAATGACAGCAAATTGTTTCTGGGAGCGGCGGTGGAGCGAGCGTGAGTGCTCCATCGCGAGGAGGTCCCGCATCAGCGCGGCGGAGGCGGACGAGTCGCCCCCGCCTGTCCGCCCGGACGCGCCGGCGCCGTGCGCGTGGTGGTGGCGCAGGTGGATGCAGTTGGTGAGGTGCGCGTGCCCGCGAAGGTGCTCGCCGCCCACCGCCGCATCCGGCGCCGGGTTTTCCGGCGGTGGCGCCAGCATTGCGCAACAAACGAACTCTGCCGCTAAATCATTCGGTCTGGCTACGGCCTACGAGATTCGGAATCGTCGCTCGTGTTTCACGGCGGTGGAGAGAGAGGGAGGAGGGCCTAGTGAAGTAGGTGTCCAGCGGAGGAGACTGGCTGTGATGTGATTGTGATGCTATGGCCGTCGCGTCTGGGGACAGCTGCACGACCGAGCTAGGGATGGCGGGCCACCCGGCTCGCCCGGCCGTTGGACGGTTGGGAACTTGGGCTCATGACCGAAATACAATCTTTCAAAAACAGTTCAAATCTTTATTTCAAAGAAAGAAAATGCAATTCAATGTTATGAACCAGACGAAAAGTATAAGAATACTAAACATACAGGAATATTGTTTTGTGCATGGATTGATGTGGAGACCATGTTTTATGTCCATGCCATGGAAAAGAATCAGAGAAAAACGAGATGCTCCGAAGAATTATCAAAATTCAAACAAACATAGATAAACAAAGAACTCTGAATAGGCACAAATAAAGTTACACATCTTTGGAACAGTCAAGTATAGCTTCATATTGTTTATCTCGCCTTTTGTGGTTTCTTCAACCACAAGCCATGACCAAGAATTTCATTTTCATATTAAATTTATTTTATCTATGGGTATTACAAGAAGGGGGCTTCTGATTAGAAACGGTATGTGTGGTTTTTTATTTCCTTGTTGGCTTACATGATTAAGAACGACTGAATATGAAAAAAAATGATAGAAATGGATGTGCAAAAGGGTCGACTACAAAACATAGAATATTTGTAAACTTGGGTGAAAACATAGAATATTTGCAAACTTTGCTATTAGGTTTTTAAAAAGCATAGATATCGTAATAAACATGATCAAATGAAAGTCAAGCCGCATTAGTAGATATATTTGGATGTTACAATGCTACTAAATATCTTGGTTTGAGGGTTCTCCGGGACGGAAGACATCTCTCACTCGTACATATACGGATGGGGAGGCTACCTCTACAACAAGGGAAGAAACTGAGCAGCAGAGATTTTGGCAATAGCAAAGGAAATCCAGATGATTTCAGAATTCCAACTGAATGACGCTATACTCGAATATGATTCTGCTGCATCTTGACATTTACTACTGAAAAATGTTGATATCTTGAATCCTTTGTAAGTACGAATTTGAAATTAGTGGTCAAAGACGGTTGTCAGTTAAGCACTCAAATTCCTATATATTTTCTTAAAGTTGTGATCAATGATTATTTGCTCCATTCTTTTGAGCTAAACGTGCCAATAGTGATAGTGCCACTGCTGGAAATTTCCCACTACTCTCTCTGATTCAATAATAAGTGTCGCAATTTTGAATTAGGTTTGTCTAAAAACGCTACACCTATTATGGATCAGAGGTAGTATTTTGTTTTCCCTCCAGTTTTCCTTTGCATCAAAGAGACCCTCACTTTGACCATAGTGATGCAGCATGAATTGTAAACACATGAATGTGTAGTAGACGTTGTCTGGCAACACCGTAAGAAAGACGTGGGATTTTTGTTGAAATGTTAGGTGAACGGCATAGTTGCCACACTAAACAGAGAAAAAAGTTTCATGAGGTTGGACGACGGGAAGATTTCCTATGAAATTACGATCCAAACAAGCATTATAGATTAAAATAATCCTTAAATAAAAAGATCCAAAAAATGTACGAAGTCTCTTGAACCAACTTGAACATGTACCTATTCTAAGATAGCGATGCATCAAAACGCAAACTTTTACGTTTTCATGGAGAAATAATCTTTTGAACCAAAGAGGGCCACAACATTCAGATGTTTAACCCAGCGAACAATCGTTTTATGACTATGGCAATTCTTCGGTGGAAAATGGTAGTAGTACATTCCACTACTGATTTCAAATTATTCAAACGGGCAAAAATGTGGAAGTTTGCATGCACTCAGCCACTCAGGTGACTAGAGCATGTTTTGTCTTGCCTGTCTTGTTTTTGTCTCATGCTGCACTTTTCAGCGACCCTCTAGTCCTTTACTCCCTTCACATGATAGGGATGGCTGAAATCGATCCTTGTTTTCGGCCGGACACCTCCATGTGGTTTTCAGCCGATGTTTTCTTCAATCAACTAGCTAGGTGTACTTTTTCACGGAATTTTTTTAAGATGGGCGAGAGATCTGCTACGTACGCAAGGAAATGTACACTCTTCGATAACAGTTTCACGCTGTATTGCAATGCTTGGTTTGTGGTTAATTAATCGGCTGCGCATGGTCGATCGACGCCAATCACACGAAACCATCGCACTATGGGAATCGAAAATTATGCCGAGCGCCATAAACGCTCGGCAAGTATAGGAAAACGCTCGGCATATTGGTATGCCGAGCGTTACGCTCGGCAAATCACGCTCGGCGTACACATCCTCGGCATAGACTGTACCTACGCTCGGCATACGAAAACGCTCGGCACATAATCCATATGCCGAGCGTCGGTAGAATCGTCGGCAAATCTACGCTCGGCATACAAGTTGACGGAGATGGTCATCTAACGGCACCGCCGGCCCGGAGAGGATTGAGAGGTCTGGATAGGACTGAGATTTGGGGCAGATGCGAGATGCGAGTGGATTGAGATTTGGGGCAGCACAAGTGAGATTTGGGGTCTGGATAGGACTTAGAGGCAAAAAAAAAATCTGTTGAAGTGAGATGCGAGAGGATTGAGATTTAGGGCAGCACAAGTGAGATTTGAGGTAACACGTCGTCCATCTACATCCACGCTTGCTTTCCTTGCAGTGTTCCTTGCACACAATGGAAAGATAGTCATGCAAACCCTCTCACTGTCCCCATGCTCGCCAGCGTGTCGTCCCGTCCATCCATCACAATGTACACGAGCTCACAATGTGTAGTACATGGATGAATCAGAGCCAGAGTTTATATGCTGTGTATAATGTTCAACTGATGCAAATTCGACTCCTAGGTGTTGGTATTGGGGACAGCTGTCTTTTGCTGCGTTTTTGATAAATTCCATTGAATTGTTGTTCGTACAGAGGTTAGTCTGGTATTAATATTCATGTTGCTTTGATACAGAGACGGCTATGAGCATCTCTACTGAGAACAGTGGATCATTTTCCACTGATGAACATGTGGGATATGCTGTGGATGGACCCCTATTTATCAGGAGAGGTGATCATTATGAAAACTTGTTTATCCCATATAGCTACTGTTATGTAGTAGTGTAGTACATTGCCTGATGTTTATATTTGATTTTGTTGCATATGTAGGACCTCGTCACAAGGGAACTAGAGGCTTTGACAATCATATAATATTTGCAAGTGATATGTGGCTGAGCTCACATCAAGTGGACCAGTTGATAGAGTTGGTTGACTGTTCTTCGGTGTCACCCATCAAATTTTATGTCTACAGGATGTCGGATTCATGTGCAAGGGATAATGGAAGCAAGATGGTGAGACTGTTTGTTGCATCTTCTGCTTGCTGCATCTTCTGTTTGCTACCTATATAATTGTTGCAATCTTTATTTTTGGACAGGAGTTTGCAGCCACTTACAGCCAAGCCTACCTGGAACCATATCTTGCAAAGCCCTTGAAGCTCCTTGTTGAATACAGTTTCCCGAGGTGTAGACCAGTTGAAGTGCAGATGAAGATGGGAATGACTAGGCCGAATGCAAAAATATCAACCGGATGGGCAAATGCTATGCGTGAGTTCAAGTTAAAGGAGGGGGACATAGTGGTCTTCAGCTTCACGCCATTTTCGAGCAAGCCACCAGTGCTTCATCTTCAGTTGATCCCATTCCTGTGCTGAACTGAACTAGTTGGTCAAGTAGCAATGTCCTGAACTAGTTGGTCTAGTAGTTGAATATGAACTAAGTATCTAAGTATCTAGCAATGTCCTGAACTAAGTATCTAGTTGTTGAAGCTACTGCTTTGTGCTGCATTTTGCTGAACTAAGTATCTAGTTGGTGGTGCCTGATGGATATCTGTAAAACTGGATGCAAAATATGTGTTGAATATTCTGTTATGAAATCCTGATGCAAACAGACTATGCAATGACTTCTCTTATGAAATCCTGATGCTCAGGTTGCTACACTTATGAAATCCTGATGCTGATGTATGTCCTGGGTTCAAAACCCAGGCCAAACCCTTTTTACCTCACATTTTTGCAAAACAACACTAGTGTGTTTGCCGAGCGTCCACGTATGCCGAGCGTATCTCAACCGCCGTCAAGGATCCGTCAGACTCCGGATGCTGCTGCCGAGCGACGTGTCTATGCCGAGCGTTACGCTCGGCGTTCAGAGCCTTTATGCCGAGCGTAGGTTTATGCCGAGC
Organism: Poa pratensis; assembly: GCA_947311845.1. NCBI lineage: Eukaryota > Viridiplantae > Streptophyta > Magnoliopsida > Poales > Poaceae > Poa > Poa pratensis. Next base: position 42,354,509 of record CAMZMU010000060.1, on the reverse strand, counting down.
GGGATACAGCAAAAACCCTCGGCATAGTCTCCAGGTGCCGAACGTGGAACTTTGCCGAGCGTTTTCCGCAGGCCGTCGGCATATGGTTCAATATGCCGAGCGTACCGCTCGGTATATATATGGCGCTCGGCAAATCTGGCGTTTCCCGTAGTGTCGGCATCACCGTTGAGCTCAGGATCCGTAGCAACCGTTGCCGGTACGCTTCTTGCCTTAGCCTCCATGTCTGCTGGTAGGAAGGAATTTCGCTGCACCGCATCTCACAGGCTTGTCTAGATTGCAACTACAATCTCTACTTTGAACAAGTACTTTCAGGTTTACACTTTTCCCAATGCCTCTCATTCTAAAGGTCTTTTCATATTCTCTAACTGATCTATTGCTCCAAGTTATGAAACCCAGGAGGGAGGGATCGATGAAGAACTCAATACGACACAAGGGGGAAAATGCGCTTCTTTTCAAGCTTCACTACATGTGCTACTCATGGCATGGTCTATGTCTGACCTCGAGTATATGTAGAGGGACGAGTACGATTTTTAGGCAAGTAGGTGTGACATAACTAATTGCATGAAAACTGTCTGGGGTACATATTCACTTTAATTGTTAGGATTCTTTAGCTTGCTAAAAAAGGCTTATATTTTGGAACGAAGTGAGTAGAAGGGCTAATTGGTTTCAGGATTGTAAAAGGCAAAAATATAAACAACATAGCACTTTAATGACACGCCCTTCTTAATCCTACATTAATTACAAAAACATGAATGTGGAGTAGACGTTTCTTGTTGTTGAGGCGCGAAATTTTTGTTGAAATGTCAGGCGTCTGGCATAGTTATCATATTATAGAAAAAAAATCATGATTTTGGACTCAAGGAAAGTTTTCCTATGGTATTAAATCAAAGTAAAGATACAAAAATTATTACGATTTAGAATCCTACGACCCATCCATACTCTAAAAAAAACATGTGAATTTTTTTTAACCAAAGAAGCCCAATCTGAGAAGGGAAACTAAAAGCATGTAACGGATTTGGTAATGCTAAAAAAGGAGCATTAGTTGCTTATATAATGCACACCCTCCGTTTTTGTCTTGCCCGTCTGATTTTTGTCTCATGCTGCACTTTTCACTGAGCCCCCAGCCGTGATAGCTAGCTAGGGATGGTTGAAATCCTTTTTTTTTTTGGCACCTCCATGTGGCTTTAAGCAGAGGTTATTTTTAATTTTAATTCAACTAGTAGTACTTTGTTCATAGCGAAATTAAACGCTCTGCTGCAAGCATTACCTTCCGTTGAAGCAACTTGCAGAAATGAAAGAAAATCATCAGGGTTTAGGAGATTGATAATGATTGATCGCAAGAAAACGTTGCACCCTACTTGGTAACAGTGTCACACTGCATCCTCTTGACAAATGCATCTTAGCTATAACAACAGTAGTGCTTGCGGTTCTTAAAAAAAAAAAGTAGTGCTTGCGTGGTTTGTGGTTAATAGCTGCCAATCACAAAAACCAATACAATTAGCATCACGACGATACGGGTGGGCGCGCTACCGCACCGAACGATCGAGTGCTCGGAGACGGTGGCACGAGCTGAACGGCTGGTAGGCTTGATTGGACTGATAATCGCGCGCTAAATTTAATTTTGCTAAACATCGACGACTGTACGACTACGTGATTGTGTCTCTACGATCCGAGTACTGCACATGGGAAGAAAGGGGGAATCTTCAAAACACGAAATGCCAAGTTGGATGCTACTCAACTTCTAGGTTGCAGTGATTTAAGTAACCCGTAAGATCTTGATGTACATATGCCATGCGTCATTGCGAGACGGCCTCTGAACTTGCACATCGGTGTGGAGGTTGTAGACCTTTCTCTGACGCCAGAAATTAGGGACAGAGAGATTGCCTTTTTTTTTTCTTTTTCTTTTTTTTGCGGGAAGAGAGATTGCCTTTCAACCACACCAGTCGACGGAGAACACAACGTCGAAATTTCGCACCCACTAGTAGCTTCAATCTGTGGATCTGCAGAAAGCGTTGGCTGTCCGCCGCTTCCCCTAGACTCAATGGACGGTCGGAAGAAAATTAGCTGCACCGCATCTCATGTGCGTGCTTGTCTACACTGAAACCACGCTATATATGTAATTTGATCAAGTACTTTTAGGTTTAAAGTTTCCTAATGCCTCTCATTCCGAAGGTCTGTTCATATTCTCGAATTGATCTTTTGCTCGATATTATGAAACCAGGGAGATCGATCGGATTAAAAATGCAATATGATACAAGGAAAAAAATGATGCAGCATCTCAATACATGTGCCTCTCATGGCATCGTATATGTCAGACCAAAAGTATATGTAGAGAGAGACGAAACGCATAATTTCATTAGGCAAGCACTAGTTGCACGAAATTTTGGCTCCACTAGTAGCTTCATCCGAGCTAGTTGCACGACAAACACTGGATGGGCATAAAGCGTCCCCGGTCCGCTTCTTCCCCTGGCCTTCATTGTCGGGCGGAACATGCCTTTTTGCACTCCATCTCACAGGTTTGCTTAGACTGAAACCACACGATGTAATGTGTAGAACTACTTTTAGGTTTAAAGTTTTTCTAATGCCTCTCATTTCGAAGAAATTTTCATATGTCCTTGTCGAATTGATCTTTTACTCCAAGTTATATAACTCCGGAGAAAGGGATGAAAAATCGAATACGATACAAGGGAAAAAATATGATGCGGCTTCTTTTCAAGCTTCACTACGTGTGCCACTCATGGCATGGTATATGTCTGACCTCGAGCATATATAGATAGATGAAAATTGTCTAGAGTACATATTCACTTTAATTGATAGGATGCTTTTTATTTTTCAAAAGGAGAGTATATATATACCCTAGCCTCTGTATCAGTTGGTGCACACATCTAATTTCTTGAATAATCATTATCATTAAGACAATTCATGATCACACATGGTGGAAACATAGGCCAACCAGCGGAATAAAAAGCACATAAACCCCTTATGGTAATGTAATATTTGGAATCCCATCAAAGCGAAGATAGAATTATTTTTCTTAAGATTTTGTATCCTACTACGCAAACCAGCCTCACAGAGAAATTTTCTGAGAAGTAGAATCATCTAAGATAATCCTATGAAATGTTTTGAACCAAAGAGGCCCAAAGCATTCAAATGCTCTACTAGGCGACCCACAGTTGGGGATTATACCAATGCAGCAGTGGAAACTGGAAGTGCATCCCACTGTTTGATCTCAATGGGCAAAACAGTACAGGTGTACACTCTGGTGACCTCCATGTCCTTTCTTCACTTTTGTTTGTTTGATGCAAACAGCCGAAATATGTTCAATCCCAACCTGGGGAAATCTGTCCTTTTAAAAATTCTACTGAAAACGAACTGAAGCTGGTGACGAATTTGGTGGTGCTTAAAATGGAACAGCGATCCTGTTGCCCCACGAGATAGGGGATGACTGAAACCCTTGTTTTTTTAGACATCCATGCATGCGGTTTTCATCCGATTTTTTTTTTAAAGTTCTACTAGGAGTATATTTTTTTTGGCAACACTGGTTTCTAGTTTTTTCCCATTTTATTTCCGTGACTCAAGATTTTGACATTTTAGTTTGAGGGCAAAACTAAAATAAACAACAACATGGGCAAAACCAAAACAACATTTCATGGTTTTCATCTTGTTTTCTCCGCATAGAGGGCAAAAGCGATGTATACCAGGAACTGATAGGACCAAAACAAAAATAATAATAATTCAAGTAGGAGTACATTTTCATCATCGCAAGAAAACGTGCACTCTCTTTGGTAACAGTGTCACACTGTATTCTCTAGACAAGTGCATCTTAACTAACCAGAGCAATGCTTCGTTTGTGGTTAATCAAATCAGCTGCCCATGATCGATCGACGCCAATCACACGAAACTATTAGCATCACGTAGCGAGTAGCGTGCACTCACTGTGCTGAGAGCGAATCTTTGAAACGTGGAACGACGAGACGTAGATGCTAATCACATGTAGATGTGAATGAACAGCTGAGATGTGGAATAAACCTGCCAGATTAGTAGTGTAATTACGTTCAGTTCGGGTATATGGAGGAAAAATGACAAAATCCGATAAAATTTATAGATTTCAAAATACACATACTTTGTTATCATTTGTGTGTACCTCATGGATCACAATGTTACAATCTCTTACCACTAAACAGATTCTCAAGTACAATGGTGGTAAAGTGGAACAAGTTAACCTCGTGCGAGAGTGCCCTCAACGGCTCAACCGCATAACCCGAGTCAGTCTTTTATGCATCGCTAAGTACATGAAACAAAGTGTTTTGTGAGAGAAAGATGGATGTAAACTAAATGAAACATCAAATGTTTCAAGCTTATATTTCACAATATGTTTGCCTAGACTCCAGAGCCACTTTCGTACTATCAGGAAATACTTTCTTGTTTATTCATTTTCTGATGTCTCTCGTTCCGAAGGTAGTTTATGTGCACTCAAACGAATTTTTGCTCATAGTTATGAAACCCAGATGAAAGGTATGAGACATCCAACATGACACAAGAAAAGAAATATGTGGCACTTTTTCATACTTCCTTGCATGGTATCTAAGTGATCTCGAGTATATGTAGATCGAGAAGATGCATGATTTGTCAGACAAGTAGGTGTGCTCATAATTTATTGCATGAAAATTTCTGGTGTACAAATTCACTTAAATTGCCAGATACCTTTTTCTTTAAGTGAGCATACCCTAGCATCTCCATCAACAGATTTACACATCCAATTTTTTCAATAATCATTACTCCCTCTGATCCAGTAAAACGGTCATCAGTAATCAACGGAACTTGTACAAAACGTATTACCAGCCGCGACTCAAGCCGGCAATTCCGCCCATGGGCACGTCTGCCCACGAGCACCCGACCCTAATGGGCAGGGTATGGGTTGCTATGTTCACCCATGGGTCTCGTCCGTGGGCGACCCGATTAGTCATGGTAGGGTATGGGCAGACATGTGTACCCATGGGCGACCCGATGGGTAACCCGATTAGCTGACATGTGGGGTCTCATAGTAAGATATGACCAGAGCCCATGTAATTTCCAGCCCAGCCCAACAGTCCAAATCCAACACGCACCGCAATAAGCCACTAACCCTAGGTGTGACCGTGTCCCTCCCCAGTCTCTCCCGTCCCCACCGCAATCCCTCTCCCCTACTCTCTATCTCTCTCTCTCTGCTCAGTGCTCAGTGCTCACGCCTCACGGTGCTCTCCAGTCTCCGCTCCCCTCCCTTTCCCGGTAGCAAAACGGCGGCGCTGACCCGCCGCGCCGTTGCTCCACCGAGCCGCCGCTCGCTGCCTCCTCAACGTCCACGACGCCGCCGTCCCCAACTCACAGCCGGCCTCGATGCCGCCGTCCCCAAGGACCCCGACGCCGCCGTCCCCGACTCCCTGCCGTCCCCAAGGACCCCGACGCCGACGTCCCCGACTCCCTGTCGTCCCCAATTCTACACTCTTTGCGGAGTTTCAAGAAGAACAAATGGTAATTCTAACTTGTACTCATTAATTCATACATGATGTGCTTTTATAAATCATCTCATATATTGCTTATAATTTTCAGGATGAGATGTATCGATCTTAACTGAAGATTAAAGAAGCGAGGAAAGGGCGAGAGCTAGGCGCTGACTGCTAGCTAGCAAGCTGGTCGCCTTCCTGGGCGTGGCTGCTCGCCTGCTGCTGCTAGCAAGTTGGTCGCCTTCCTGGACGTGTTTGCTGGTTGCCTTCCTGTACTCCTCTTATCTGCTCCTATATAAGCTTGTTAGTTTGTTGTAATGCTGGACAGTGGACACACAGTTGTGTGGCTTATTTGTGTGGCTGCTTGCCTGCCACTTGATGACTTGAATATTTGATGTAATTCTCGACACCAAGTTTGATGATATTGATGTACTGATGTTGTGATGCATTTCAACACTTATTATGATTTTATTGATGTACTGATGCAGTTTGACACATAAAATATGCATTTTGGAGTGACAGAATTGACATGAGGAGCTGTTGTATACAGACCCGACGGGCGACCCGACGGGTCAGGTGACCCAACGGGCATGGGCATGGGCATGGGCATGGGCATGGGCATGGGCATGAAATCTGACCCATGGGCATGGTCGCGGGCAGAGAAGCTTGCACATTTGTTAAATGGGCATCGTCTAGAAGAGGTCAACCCGACCAAACCCGACCCGATTGCCTTAGCCGCGACTCTTTTTTCGGATTGGAGGGAGTACCATTAAGAGTTTACATTCATGGATCACACAACCAGCGGAATAAAAATCACGTAAAGCTCTTATGCGTAAAGTAATATATTAATATTCATCTAGCCACCCCCGCAAGATATTCCGATCCGGATGGTTGTCCCTAATATTTCTATACTCCTCCTTCGGGATAGAAATGACGGCACGTGGATCCAATGAGTAACCTTGTGGATAATATGCAGAAAATGAGTAATTTAGGCTTGTTAAAACAACAACTTCGTATAACCCAAAAGGAGGGACAAGAGCCCATACAGATGAGCTTTTGATTTTCAATAATCACATTCAATCAGTTTAAAAAATTATATTCCTGATGATGGGTGGAGCTGGAGATTAAATGTAGTGGACTATCCTCCATATACGACGTAGAACGACATGTGATATGTAACTGGTGAATATATTTCTCATAATCAAGATGCGCAAAAAGAATATCATTAATTTTTGAGTTCGCATTACCTCAAGAAAAGTCATCCTCTGCCACTGGCTCCAGCGGGCCTGAACATTTCGTTTGTTTATGCTTGTTTTGTCCGCATCTATCTTGGTGGGCTAAAGCTAGCACCCAACATGGAAGCGCAAACGGACCGGAGTGGTGCGAAACGTCCGGCTTAACCCAATCTGGCCCAAATTTAGAGCGGAAATGCGTATTCGCAAACCCTCGCGCGTTTGCCTATGTCCGCCCCATGCCCGGTCGTCACCCTCTCCCAACAACCAATCACCGCTTTTAATGCGGCGGGCCACTTCTATAAAGGCACGCCGGCAAGCCAAACCCTAGCGCCGCCACCCCCCTCCTCTCCCAGTTGTGGTCACCTTAGATTGCATCTCCGCCACCTATTCTCCAAACTCCGGAATGGATCCACCATCGCCAAAGCATCTCCTCAACCAAATCGTGCACACGCGCCAGAGCTCGCTCAAGCGGTTGGAAATGTGTTTGTTTGGAAAAAAAAAGGAAGACTGACCAAATGGGTCGACCGTCGGGTGCAGTGGCAATGAAAGGTAGGAGATGAGCCGGACACCATTCCATCTGGCGATCCAAACGACCAAAAGGTGGACATACTACATTTCTGTTTGTGTCACGAAGTTGCCCTTATTAGCTCGTAGTGACTGGTGCGTCGTTGGAAATTTGAATCAGTCAATTAGTTAAGAAAACAGTGGCATGATTTAGGATAACCAAATGTATTGATGAGATGGATTTGGTTATCCTAAATTTGAATCTAGCTCTAAATTTGCCCAACAACCAACCACCGCTCATCATGAACACGTAACTCAGTAACTACAAAGTTTGCCAAACAGACCTTGGCTTTGTACTCGAAAAAAGGACAATCTGGTTTGAAATTGCAGATAATCCGTATCCACATGCTCTTTGCTATATGGTATCCTACATTTTATCCGAATGTCCCCAAAAAATCGTATATGCATGTACGTCGGATTCTCCAAGGATGCTATAAAATAGATAGGAAGCCAGATTTGGGAGGGAAAAATTATCCTATATGTTTACGCCCCTGTTACTCTGCTTTGATAAAATGGTGTTGACTATGGGGTTCTCCACTAGCCAACGATTAGGAAGGTGTAGCGTTTCATGTGCGCTTTGGTATAAAATTATTACTATGCTATAGTAAAATAGAAACTATCAAAACAGCTTTAGACAAATTGGAAGTAAAAAAGAAACATGTGGGGTGGGAGGGGGAAGCGAGGTGGTATCCAATGGGAAAAAGGAAACAATCTGGTTACTTTTCTTCTACCTTTAGTACGCGGCATTGCCCAAGTCTACAAGGTTTCATCAAATTTATGGTATATGTAGAAAGATAATTGGTACGAAGAGTGAAGTAGGCATGACTTTACTCACATCACTGGATTTACCTTGAGCGGATAAACATTAGATATGTTAGTATGGTGATTGTAAGGTCATTTTGCTTTTTGATGGATAAATTGATGAATAATTCACAAATCGGAATGTTACCATATCACAATTGTTACACTAAAAATATTCTCAAGTGAAACTCTGGCAAGTAGAAGATGATGTCTCGGTGTGAATGGGATGTCAACTGCATAACTCACCTTATTCTCTTCATGGATTGCTAAGTACATGGAACAAACTTTTCTGAAAGCAAAAACTACATCGAAACTGAAAGGAAGAGAACATGTTTCAAGCTTAGATTTCACAATGAATTTGTCTAGTCTGAAGCTCAGAGGTCGTAGTTTGAGGAAGTACTTCTAGGTTTATTGTTTTCCTGATGTCTCTCATTCCAAAGGTATTTTCATAGATCTTTTCTTCAAAATTGTGAAACCCACGTGAAAGGAATGGACGGTGTGATTTGATTTAAGAAAAATGCTTCCTTTCAGGCTTGACTACATGGGAAACTCACTGCTTGGCATCTGTTGGACCTCGATTATATGAGAGAGAGAAAATGGACGATTTGTTAGACCAATAGGTGTGACATTACTTATTGTATGAAAATTGTCCGAAGTACAATATTCACCTTAATTGTCAGGCTACAGTCCCCCCCCCCCCCCCCCCCCCGAAAAGTATACCCGAACGGCTAGTAGGCACCGAAAATGTTAGACACCCACACCCACGCGTGTATGGCCCGGATCAATCTGGCTTGATTGGACTGATAATTTCCCGAGTATCTTCGTGAGGGCCTAGATCCCGACTGTGGTGCTGCATTATTGTTTCTCAAGATCGACACTGGAACGAACGAGGAACGACATCGACGTACTGCTAAATTACTCGCTATCGCAATGTAAACTTCATCTTTATGTAACTTGTATCGTGCACGTGTGAGTGATGACGTGAGACATGGAGTAAACCTGCCGGATAAGCCTGCTGGGTCACTCAGTTCATACACTACGCCTTGATAAATATCAAATGCCGATCCTCACTACCGGTGACGACAAGGAAACGATCGAGACGCCTAGGTTGTTGGGTGCCCGTAGCGACAGCATCGTTGCGAATTTGAATTCGTCGGGAACTCGAGATTGAACTATGAAGAGGCCTTGTTCAGAAAAAGAACTATGAAGAGGCGCACGAGCGGTTCAGTTCTCTGGTACGATTCTGCCCAGCTCTGCGCCTATCATGAATGAAGCAACGCGATCTCCCTCCACCGCAGTTCGAATCTGGGGAGAAGAGACCCACGTGGCAGAGACATGCTACTGTAGTACCGGTACTGTTCCTCATGCAGTGAGTCGGCGGGAAGTACGACGCCGGTGCCAGTGGTACTATCTTCAGTTCTCCGGCGGAGATCCACCACATTCCTAGAAGCAACAATTTCAAGGATCATTTCCAAACAAGGCTAGCTCACAGACTTAGAGCATCTCCACCGGGCCTCCAAACGACCCCTCAAAAGCCCATTGGGGGTCCGGACACCGAAAACCGCCACCAGCGGCATCCCCAAAGCCTCGCACCGAGCGATTTTATGTCCGGCACCCCCCAGAGGGCCTCCATGCCCTCCGACAGGTGCGCCTCACCCGTCATAGAGATAGGGCGCGAGGAGGTGCTCTAATGGCGTCGTGCAGGAGGCCGTTCCGCTCGCGTTAATGGCGACGCGTTTCTGCAGGCGACGAAGGGACGGGACGGCGAGGCGTCTGCGGCACGCCTCGCATTTACGCCGGCGCCCAGCCTTTCCCGGCTTCCCAAGCGTTGGCGTGGCCGAATCGTGTTGCCGCCACATAACTCCGACGCGACGCGTGCTTACCCACCCGGCGCTTCCCGCCCAGCGCCACCGCTTCCTGCCTCCGTTTCCCGCCCAACGCCACCGCTTCCCGCCCCCTACCCGCCGATATTAACACTCCCTGCTATGCAGCCGTTTGTCACCACACCACCGCTCGCAGTAGTCCACAGCAAAGAACATGCCTCGCCGCCTCCAAACCACTTGGTCTACCCTCACCCAGGCAGCACGCCGCGCTCACCCTCTCGGGCAGGAGGACCAGCCTGCCGTGGAGCCTGCCGTCGAGGAGGCGCCCTTCGATTGGGCGGATGTCGACGACGTCGACGTGGATGGGCAGGAGGAGCAGGAGGTTCCTTACCCTAGGCAGGAGCCGCATCTGGAGCAGGTGCCGGCCCTGGAGCAGGAGCTGCCGCCGCCGCTGTGGCCAGACTAGGTGGTTGCCGTCAACTCGTTCGACACCTGGCGCAACGAGCAGGCGACCCACCAGCTCAGGCTCGGCTACGAGGCGGTTGGCAACGCAGTCGAGGCCGCCATCTTGCAGGCCTCCATCGAGACCGCGGAGCGGGACGAGCGCTGCCGCGCCTTCATGGCCGCCGAGCGCGCGGCGTACGTGGACCTCAACGCCGTGGCCGCGCAGCGGGAGAATGCGGCCTCGCAGCTGGCCGCCGAGCAGGCGGTTCACGAGGAGCTGAACCGGATGCGGGAGGCGAGGCATGCAGCAGCGAGGGAGGCAGCTGCGACGGAGGCGGCGCGCGAGAGGGCTACCAGGGATGCCATGCGCCGGGCGTCGAGCGTGCTCCGGCAGGAGAGGCATGTACGCTCGCACTTAGCCCAGGAGAGCCAGAAGGCCACCCTGGTAGGAGAGCCGGCCGCGCACGACGACGAGGCTGGCCAAGGCGAAGTTTAGATTAGGGTTTAGATTAGGATACCGTTTGGAAGTTTAAATCAAGTTGTTTGAATCTAAATTTAAGTTTGAATTCTAGTGCGCCATAGTGTTCGCCGAGCACGGCATCATGCCCACAAGGTGTTTGTATCTCGCTCAACAAGTCGTGTCATTTGGGGGGCTCTGGTTTGGGGTGCGCCGCTGTGGAGGGCCTCCAAATCTCGGACGGACACATGTCCGGCACCCCCCAATGGGGCCTCAATTGGGGGTGACGGGCACGAATTTGGAGGCCCCCGGTGGAGATGCTCTTAAGGATAGGCCTTTTTCTTTTAGATGTTTGTCTTCCACTCAGGCAAATGATATTTGTGCCTTAAGAGATGCTCTGTCAAACTCGAGCACTACCTCGTGCAGGTTGCTCTCTGTAAATGTCGTTGAATATGAATGAAAATCCTTATGTTCAAAAAAAAATTGAAGCGTGCGCGTGACTCAATCCGGCGATGCTACTCATACGAAGCCGGTGCCTACCAATCTGCTAGGGCGTGTTTGGTTAGTCGCACCGAAATTGGGCCTCCCGTCTCTGTGGCTCAGTTGGGCCTGGCTCAGCCGGAACGCGGGCTGAGCCAACATCTGCAGCCCGTTTGGTTGGCTGCATATCGTTTTTTCTTTTTTCCCTATTTAATTCGCATTTTCGTGTTAGGTTGCCTTGAGACTTGGCTGAGGGCTGTTTTAGTGCCACACACAGCTGTTTGGTTGCATGCAGATTGAGTGCTATGCTTACCACTTTCAAAGCTGGTGATCTTACCACCTTGTACCACACATGATCACAAGCAAATTACAAGCAGCAATCGACTAAGCATATATATATAGCTAGTTGGAGAGTTTCAAATTCAGTGCAGACTACTTAATTACATCACACCAGGGGTAAGTACGCACCCTGGGGACAAACAGGGGAGGTAGACACCCTGATCAAAACATGTTCTGGACATTCTAAGCCCGGGTTAACAACTAGCAGGGGCATCCCATGCCCCTGATCAGTACTAACAGCGGCATCACATGCCCCTGATCAAAACATGTTCTGGGCATTCTAAGCCCGGGTTAACAACTAGCAGGGGCATCCCATGCCCCTGATCAGTACTAACAGGGGCATCACATGCCCCTGATCAAAATGCAGTTCATAAAAAGCATGATGGAACTAGCCGTGCTTAGGACAAGTGTAGGACCTGGCAGTGGACTCCATGTTCTTGTAGATGTCCATCTTGAAGCCCGTCGCCGTGAGCTTGAAGACTAGGTAGTCGTCCACCTCCAGGCTGTACTTGTAGACGACATCTGGCCAGTTCCTCCCGATGACGATCTCGCCGGTGTCCTTGTAGAACTGGAGCTGGCAATGCTCGTCGCAGTACTGGCAGGCGCCGATGGCGATGCAGCGAGGCAGGGGGATCAAGAGCCACGCCTTTAAGCTGGCATGGAAGGACCTTGGGATCAGCAGCATGTGTAGGTCTTCCCGGTCCAGCTGCACGTAGAAGCGCTGAGGACCTTCGAGCCTTGGCATGTGTCCGACCTTGGGCTTCTTGCCCTTCACCACCTTCAGCAGCTCCTGCGCCTCCTCTTCCCTCCCAGACAGCATTGGCTTCTGAAGCCTGCTGTTGTAGGGGATGACGCCGGGCTTCGGCACCAGAGGCTGAAAGCCTAGAGGAGGGCCATCTTGCTCGGCCTTGGGTACCTTGTCATAGGATGTGATGGTCGTTAGTAGAATGCAAGGTTTGGGGCTAAGGACTTGATCAATGTACAAGCAAGAGATGTTGATTTGGGGCAAACAAACCCCAAATCAATCTTGACAAGCTATAATCCTCGTGCCATGCTCAGCACACCACATGCACATTGACAAATTACTCAAAAAAAAACCAACGTCAAGAACTAGTCAATTTGGGGACAAAAAACCCCAAATCAATGTAGGACTACACTAATCTAGCAGGGAAACATCATATCATGGTGAACTACAAACATGCACAGTGAGAAAATGCCGATTTGGGGGAAAAAAAACCCCCAAATTTGAAGGACTACACTAATCTAGCATCTAGATGTGCATCACAATTTCAAGTCCACTACACTAATGAAGCATCTAGATGCTCGGATTAAGACATACACATCCTCATTCCTAGTCACATCAAACCCTAGCTGACAAGGTGGGATAGATCGGAACTTACCGTGGTAGCTTCCGCTAGGCCTGGAGGTGGAGGTGGCGGACGCGGCACCGGCGGTGCAGGCGCTGAAGGGGGCGGAGGCGGCGCCCGTGGTCCGGTGGAGCAGCCCGGCATCGTAATGCCCATCAGTGGTAGCGCGGCCATCGCCGCCACCAATCCAGTCGGCCCCGCCGCCCGCACAGCTGGAGCGGAAGCCGAGGGCGCCGTCGATGGACCCGCCGTCCATGCGGTGGCCATGGCGGCGGCCGATGATGGGCCCCGGTGACAGATGGGGGAGGGCGCGTGGAAGTGCCGGCGGAGATCCTCCGTCGACATCTGCTGGACGCTGATGTTGTGCACCCACCTGGAATGCAGATCCTCGCCGGTGGGGCGTCGCGGCGGTGGACGGATTCGGCTCATTGCCAGGGGCGGTGAGGCGGAGAAGTTGAGACGAGGGAGAGAGAGAGTGGTCAGTGAGGGGAGTGGGGACTGGGGAGTTAACGCGAAGCATCGCGTCTCCCACGCTTCCCAATGCGTGCGACTTCGAGGCACGCGGCGCTCTCCACAGCCTGGCCCAAGGAAAACGGCCGAATCGGCCGTTCCTACTCAGCCTGGCCCAGTGTGCTTTAAGGTTCGTGCAGATGCAGGCACGCGGGCTGGGCCAAGCTTCCAAATGGCCGATTTTTGCAGCGCCAGGGCCTGGTTGCCTACCTCGCGACATACCAAACACGCCCCTAATTCCTTACGTTCATCGCTATCAGAGATCAGGAATAGCACCCCTGACATATTCGTGATCTGCACCCGTTTGACTTCTCACATGCCCTGGCCAAGGCCTCACACAGTCACACAAAGAACATTGTGCAACCCGTGCAGCCTGTGAAATCCAACTCACCTAACCTATAGAAAAAACACCCAAAGTTCAAGTGGTGAATATCGTCCAAATGATCCAAGAGTAGATCCTCAGCCCGTAATTTAGTATAACATTCTAGAGATATGCTAGACAGCCTTTCGTTAGTAAATTGGTTATAATGAACCATTCCCCCCCCCCCCCCCCCCTCCCCCCACGGACATTTTGATGGAATTCCATTCGCAGTACTCCCTCCTATCCGAAAAAGTGACAGAGGGAGTACATTCCTACGACACTTATAATGGATCAAAGAGAGTAAATTCTTTCTCTAGAGAAACTGACATACCTAAGCCCTAGCCGCCAGCTGTTTAGCGAGCATCGTGGCTAATCTTGCGCCGACCAAAGGATAATCATGTAAAGCGCGTGCCTTCGGCTCCACTTCTCGTGTCCACCGTGTCGGCTAGCGCGACTACCCATCCCCGTCCAAACCCAGCTTGGCGCGCCGCATTGGCAAGTGGCAACCGAGCTTGAAAATGTTTCAAGTTTAGGTTACACAATCTATTTATCTAAACTGGAAGCCAATTTTCGTACTCTGAGAAATTACTTTCTGATTTACTGGTTTCCTGATGTCTCTGATTCCGAAGTGTTTTTCGTATTCTCAAACAAACTTCTGCTCATAGTTGTGAAAGCCACGTGAAAGGGATGAAAAAATCCAGCATGACACAAGAAAATAAATATGCTACTCCCTCGGACCCGAGTTAATTGTCGTGGAAAGAAAGGAAAGCTGGTACAAATATGTGAAGAGGCAGCGACAATAATTATTGATCGGAGGGAGTACCCTTTTTCAAGCTTCATTGCATAGGTCACTCATTGCATGGCATCTCTGTGATCTCGAGTATATGTAGATAGAGAAAATGTACGTTTTTTTAAACGAGGCAAAAGCTTTGCCTTTAATGTACGGTTTGTTAGGCAAGTAGGTGTGTCATTACTTATTTGCATGAAATTTCTAGAGTACATATTCACCTAAATTGCCACGATACCTTTAAAAAAATGGGAGCCTCTGCATCAGTCGATGCACACACATTTTTCTGAATAGTTATTATCATTAAGAGTTTACATTCATGGTTCACACAGCCAGCGGAATAAAAACGACATAAGGCTCTTATGCGTAATGTAATATATGAATATATCCCAACCATTTTTCAAATGGGTTGCACATTACTAACTATATTAAAGTGTTCATCTACAGTGTTCTACAGTACCCGGAGTACTGTAGCGTTTTTTTTTTGCAGCATTTTTTCCCCACTTTTTTTTCTCAAATTTTATATACATGAAACATATTCGCGTCGACAAGTAGGTTCATTCTCATGAACGGTTTCGAGATTCGTCGACTCTAACTCCTCAATTTTAAATCCAAACGGTTTCGAAATTCGTCGACTCTAACTCCTCAATTTTAGATCCAAATTCACACAAACATTTGACAAAAAAAATTCAAATTTTCTGCAGAAAAATCCTCACGTTTTTTCAAAAATTAACGGTTCTGAGTTTTGTCGACTCTAACTCCTCGATTTTGGATCCAAATTCGGGGAGATTTTGCCGGCCTCTCCTCGCTCTGTTACTTTAGATAAACAGTACTCTACAGTACCCGGAGCACGGTATCACTTTTTCTTTTTCTTTTTTTCTTTTTGCAACATTTTTTTCCCCACTTTTTTTCCTCAATTTTTTTTGTTTTCCCAAAACTTATATACATGAAATATATTCGCGTCGACAAGTAGGTTCATTCTCACGAACAGTTTCGAGATTCGTCGACTCTAACTCCTCAATTTTAGATCCAAATTCACACAAACATTTGACGAATTTTTGTGAATTTTTTTGCAAAAAAATCCTCACGTTTTTCAAAAATTAACGGTTTCGAGTTTTGTCGACTCTAACTCCTCGATTTTGCCCCACTTTTTTTTCTCAAATTTTTTTTGTTTCCCCAAAACTTATATACATGAAACATATTCGCGTCGACAAGTAGGTTCATTCTCATGAGCGGTTTCGAGATTCGTCGACTATAACTCCTCAATTTTAAATCCAAACGGTTTCGAGATTCGTCGACTCTAACTCCTCAATTTTAGATCCAAATTCACACAAACATTTAACAAAAAAAATTCAAATTTTCTGCAGAAAAATCCTCACGTTTTTTTCAAAAATTAACGGTTCCGAATGTTGTCGACTCTAACTTCTCGATTTTGGATCCAAATTCGGGGAGATTTTGCCGGCCTCTCCTCGCTCTGTTACTTTAGATAAACAGTACTCTACAGTACCCGGAGCACTGTATCACTTTTTCTTTTTTTCTTTTGGCAATATTTTTTTCCCCACTTTTTTCCTCAAATTTTTTTGTTTCTCCAAAACTTATATACATGAAATATATTCGCGTCGACAAGTAGGTTCATTCTCACGAACAGTTTCGAGATTCGTCGACTCTAACTAATCAATTTTAGATCCAAATTCACACAAACATTTGACAAATTTTTGTGAAATTTTTTGCAAAAAAATCCTCACGTTTTTCAAAAATTAAGGGTTTCGAGTTTTGTCGACTCTAACTCCTTGATTTTGAATCCAAATTCGCACAAACATTTGACGAATTTTGTCAATTGTTTTGAAATATATGCGCGTCAACGAGTGGGTTCCATCCCCGTGAACGGTTTCGAGTTTTGTCGGCTCTAACTCCTCGATTTTGGATCCAAATTCGCACAAACGTTGACGAATTTTGTCAAATTTTTCGCAAAAAACCCCGCGTTTCCAAAAAATTACATACACGAAATATATGCGCGTCCACCCCCGTGATCGGTTTCGAGTTTTGTCGACTCTAACTCCTCGATTTCCGATCCAAATTCGCACAAACATTCGACGAATTTTGACAAAAAATTCCAGAAAAATCCCCGCGTTTCCCAAAAATTATATACATGAAATATATGCGCGTCGACGAGTAGATTCCATCCCCATCATCGCTTTCGAGTTTGGTCGACTCTAACTCCGCAATTTTTAGATCCAAATTCGCACAACCATTCCACGAATTTCATCAAATTCGAATTTCCTTCGACATTTATTATGTCATTATAACAAAACATTTCATACATAAAATTTCTCTTAAAGGCCGCGGCGTGTCGCCGCGCCGATTTCAACTAGTAGTATTTATAGACTCTCTCGCTGCTCCTCCAAGAAAGAAATGACATGTCATTTATTATTGATGGATAAATGGATGAATAAATCACAAATCAGAATGTTACAATTAAAAATATTCTCAAGTACAACTGTGGCAAGTTGAAGATGATGACTCGGTGTGAGTGGGAAGTCAACTGCATAAGCCACCTCATTCTCTATATGGATTGCTAAGTACATGGAACAAAGTTGCCGAAAGAGAAAGATACATGGAGTCAGAAAGAAAGAGAAAATGTTTCATATTTAGATTTCACAATGTGTTTGTCTAGTCCGAAGCACAGATGTTGTAATTTGAGGAAGTACTCTTAGGTTTATTGTTTTCCTGGCGTCTCTCATTCCAAAGGTATTTTCATATTCTCGAGTTGACCTTTTCCTCAAAATTGTGGAGCCGACATGAAAGGGATGAAAGATGCAATTTGATTAAAAAAAGACTTCTTTTCACGCTTGACTACATGGGAAACTCATTGCTTGGCCTTTGTTTGACCTCGAGTATATGAAAGAGAGAAAATGGACGATTTGTCAGACGAGTAGGTGTGACATTACTTACTGTATGAAAATTATCCAAAGTACAATATTCACCTTAATTGTCAGCCTACAGTTTTTCTGAAAAGGGGAGTACGACGTCTAGTATGTTGTAGGCGCCGAAAAAAGTTAGACCCACACACATGACACGACGAGGCCCGGATCAAAATGTGTTAATTGGACCAATAATCTCTGGAGTATCTTTGCAAGGGCCTAGGCGACGATTGTGGTGCAGAGGCTAGCTGGGGTAGCGCCGGGGAGTACTATTTCAATAAAAGGGTAGGCTTGACACAGTCAAACACAAGGAATTCCATTCCATTCGGGAGTACTGTAATAGTGAGTAATACAGTACATTCTTTCTACGGAGAATTAAACTGACAGACCTAGACCCGATCTGATTAGCGAGCATCGCAGCTAATCTTGCGTCGACACAAACACAAAGGTTACGTCTAGCCAGGAATCTGCTCGTGCCTTCGGCTTCCACTTCGCATGTTTCCAGTGTCGGCTAGCGTCCCTGTCCAAACCCAGCTTGGCGCGCCGCATTGGCGAGTGGCCACGGAGCTTGACAATATTTCAAGTTCACATTACACAACCTGTTTGTCTACACTGGAAACCACTTTTTGTACTCCGAGGAATTACTTTTGTCACGGAAAAGTTACAGTATCCAACGATGTGCAGTTGCATTTCGCGTGCCTTGGGCTCCATCCACTTTGCGTGTCCCGAGCCTCGATGCCGTCTCGCGCGACGCTGGGCACAACAGCGTAAAACAGCACGAGACAAGGTGGCGAACGCGTCGCTGTACGTACCGGAGCTTGTTCGACAGTGTGACCTTGGTTTCCTTCCTGCGATCACATCTCAGATCTGTCGTTACCATCGGCCATCGCTGCTGCAGCATGATTTCAAACTTAAGCCCCGATTGGATGCTCGTTTTTTAGCCAAAACGGGGGTAATTTTTCACGGACATGCTAAGCCTCTGCAGAAAATTCAGTGCTAGCTAGCCGCAGGATGGGATACGGCTCCGTAATTCATCCCGACATTCCAAGCGAGGTCTTAGCAACATATCATACTGTTTGTACATTACGCTGTCGATCGGTTTTAATGGGCAAACCAGTACACTCAGGTGAGACGCCAGGGATGGTTGAAATCCTTGTTTTCCTGACACCTCCATGGCTCTAGGTGGTTTTCAGCCGAGTTTATTTTAAATCCACTAGTATGAGTACTTCTCTAGCGAAATGCACCGCTGCAAGCAGTTTTATCTTTGCAAGCGACTTCCCGAAATGAAAGACAATCATCAGGGTTTAGGAGATCGGCTACTAAATCAGCTTGGTAACAGTGTATAACTGTAGTCTCTAGACAAGAGTGCTTGCGTGGTTTGTCGTTAATAAATCAGCTTCCCATGGTCGATCGACCGACACCAATCACACACAACAACTGTCATCACGTAGCGTGTACGCACTGTGCTGGAACGGGCGACCGAAGATAGATTCGCCTCTCTCTCCTCCTTGTAACAAAATGTAAGATCGGGATTCGAAACAATGATCTCAGTTTTGTCCACTATGGTTTGTGAAAGACTTAAATAAGCTTTGTAGCAGCAGCAGTCAACCGAGATCATTTGTAGTTTGAGGAAATACTTTTAGGTTTATTGTTTTCCTGATGTCTCTCATTTCGAATTTGTTTTCATATTTTGGAATTGATCTTTTGCTCGGCGTTGTGAAACGACACGAGAAAAAAAAAATATGGGGATTCTTTCCAAGCTTCACTACATGTGCCACTCATTGCATGGTATGTGTCCGGCATGGAGTATATGTAGAGAAGAAAAATGCACGAGTTGTTAGACAAGTAGGTGTGACGCCACTTATTGCATCAAAATTACTTGGATTACATATTTACCTTAATTCTTAATTACTAGGATACTACCTTTCCGAAATGGAGAGTAAGTTTTCACACGCATGCTTGCCAATAAAAAGAATCTGGTGGAGACGAGTGTGTCGCGGTTGGGTTGTTGCCATGTGAGACCGCGGCGGACACCGAGCGAGAGTGTGGTCCATCCGTCTCTTGTCCTTGGGACACAAACTCAGTCTAAATTTGGTCTGGAAATAAATTCGCACGGATAAGAAACGGATGTGGAACACAAATACATCGTCGTGGTGGCTCGTTATTTCTGTCCATGTGGACATAAAACGGAAGTTAATCGTGGCGGCTGCCCACTGTGCTAAGTTGTCATAGATCAGGTCTACATAGTAAAAACGCATCTCTTGGTACGGATCCGCTGGGGAGAGAGGGGAGGAGGAAGAAGAGGACGGGAGGAGGAAAAAAAGTGAGGCTGATAGAGGGACCCCACATCCACCTCAGCTCGACGTCCAGGTGTGCTGCCAACTAGGCTCTTACCGTTATGCCCCACCAGTCAGGGGTAATGTCAAAACACATTTAGAATGGAATCAGCGCTAGCTGTTGTGGTTAGTCCCAAGATCGGTATATATATGAAAAAATCACCACGAATGGTACTAACCCGTTTCCAGTGCCCCAAATGTGGTAGGTTTTTGTAATTTACTCCAGAGTCAAAGACTACTCACATAGCCGGGAATCTGTGCAGGAAAAAGTTACAGTATGTATCAAACGATGTGCAGTGCACTTCTCGCGTGCCTTCCGCTCCATCCTTTTCACGAGGCAATGCCGGCTCGCGCGACCACGCATCCCCGACCTCTTCGTTCCAAGCCTAGCTTGGCGCGCAACACTGGTGACAACAGCGTAAAAACAACACGAGACAAGTTGGTGAACGCGTCGCTTTATCGAGCTTGTTTACGGGTAAGGCTTATTTACGGGCCAGTTTAGTTCGGCAGTATGGCCCTTGGTTTCTTCCTGAGATCAAATCTCAGGTCCGCCATTGCCATCGCTGGTGCAACTACTCTATTCGGAAGAAGCCCGTGGCAGCCTGGCAGGTATGGACCATGATTTCTTAACTAGGATGGTAATGCGGCATTTGCATATTTAATATCGTGATGGTAAAGTCTTAGCCTGGATAAATGGATGAATCAATTACAAATCTGAATGTTCGGATATCACAATAGTTACCACTTCAAATATTCTCAAGTACATTGGTGGTAAAGCGACAGAGGGGGAGCACATTTGAGTGAGTCGTCAACTGCATAACCCGCCTTATTCTCTTTATGGATTTCTATGTACAAGAAGCAAAGTACCCTGGAACTGGAAGATAAAGACAGATGGAAACCGAAGCAATGAGAAAATGTTTCAAGCATAGATTTTACAATCTGTTTGTCTAGACACCAGCAAAGAGTTCGTAGTTTGAGGAAGTACTTCCAGGTTTATTGCTTTCCTGATGTCACTCATGCCCAAGTATTTTCATACTCTCGAATTGATCTTTCGCTCAAAGTTGTAAAACCCACATGAAAGGGATGAAAAATCCAACGCGATAAAACAAATATAATATGTGACTTCTTTGCAAGCTTCACTACATGGGCCGCTCATAGCATGATATTTGTCCGAGCTCAGTATATGTAGAGAGAGAAAAATGCACGACTTATCAGACAAGTAGGTGTGACATTATTATTGTATGAAAATTGTCTGGAGTACATATTTACCCTAATTGTTAGGAAACTGTTTTGTACGAGGAATATACGTACCCTACCTTCTACAACTGGTGCACACAACCCTTTTATTAAGTGATAATTATTATGAAAAGCTTACAATTCATGGATATATAGATCAACCTTCACATAAAGCTCAGATAGATCATACTATTTATTTTGAATGGTTATTCTTATCTCTTGAAACTTGGGAAGACAATTTTTGTGAAGTAAATGTTCGATTTTATGGGCTTGACCCATTTAGCCTAACAAATCGTAAAGTCTAAAAGGCCAGTTTAATTTGGTTGTATGGTATGTATAGGAAGCCAAAGTGATTAAATTTAGTCTCACATTGTTAGTTGGAGAGGGGGGGGGGGGGGGGGGGGGGGGGGGATGGGAGGGAAGAGTTAAGGAGTTAGGTATGGCTTTGCTCACATCACTAGCACTGAATTTCCCTAGCGAATAGACATTTTAGATATTTAGTATGGTGATGCTAAGGTCAATGCTAATTGATGGATAAATGGATGAATAAATTACAAATCTGAATGTTCGGATATCACAATAGTGACCACTGAAAATATTCTCAACTATTTTGATAGTAAAGCGTCAGAGAAGGAGTGAGTGAGTCGTCAACTGCATAACCCGCCTTATTCTTCTTATGGCTTTCTAAGTACATGAAGTAGAGTGTCATGGAAGACAAAGATGTA
Source organism: Poa pratensis (assembly GCA_947311845.1). Lineage (NCBI taxonomy): Eukaryota > Viridiplantae > Streptophyta > Magnoliopsida > Poales > Poaceae > Poa > Poa pratensis. The sequence goes on along the minus strand of CAMZMU010000060.1, from coordinate 42,332,640 downwards.
TGGAAAATGAAAGAATGAGAAAATGTTCAATTGGATTTTCTAGACCCAATCCCAGAGTTTGTAGTTTGAGGAAGTACTTTTAGGTTTATTTTTTTCCTGATGTCTCTCATGCCGAAGTATTTTCATATTCTCGAAATGATCTTTCACTCAAAGGTATGAAACCCACGTGAGAGGGATGAAAAATCCAGTGAGATAAAAGAAAAATAATATGTGGTTTCTTTTCAAGCTTCACTAAGATATGGACCGCTCATAGCATGGTATATGTCGACGACCTCAAGTATATGTGATAGAGAAAATGCACGATTTGCCACACAAGTAGGTGTGACATTATTATTGCATAAAAAATGTCCCGAGTACATATTTATCCTAATTGCTAGGATACTTTTTTAAGGGGAGTACACGCTACCCTTTTTTTTACTCAAAGTTGTCAAACCTATGTGAAAGGGATGATAAATCCAACACGATACAAGAAAAAAAATCTGGCTTCTTTTCAAGCTTCACTACATGGGCCTCTCACTGGATGGTAACTATCTGACCTCAAGTATATGCAAAGAGAGACAATGAACGATTTGTCCGACAAGTAGGTGCAACATTACTTATTGCATGAGAACTTTCTGGAGTACATATTTAGCTTAATAGAATTTTTTTCATAAAAGTGGAGTATGCTCCGGTGATCCAACTAGGGTCCCATTGTTGAAAACACATTTTAAATGTAAAAAATATTCCGTGTGTACATCCCAACATTTTATTCTCGGATACAAAATTTCACGGAAAGATCTTTTGGTGGCTTGTATTAAAAAGACAAAATGATGTCGGGTTTTGGAGCACCAAAATTGTCATTGTTCGTGAAACATTTTTTCGTGAGAATAAAGTGTCCAGATGTACACTTAAATTATTTTGTCAAAAAATTCAACATTTTGGAAAAAATGTTGTTTTTCCCTTAATGGAAGTATCTGCCCTACCTTCTGCATCAGTTCTGCTATTTTGCTATTATTTTTCGTATATGTTGTGTTGTTTTGTTGATCTGCAAATGTATGATCATGTGTTTGTCGTTTACTCGTTTTTCAATTATTTTGTGCTTTTACATTGACTAGTTGAGCCGTATGAATTGTTGGGTGGGTTTTACCCGCGGGTTGCCAGGCGCTGAGTATGGGACATAATTCCGGAAATCCAGATTGGAGCTGGGCTCATATGCCCCGATATTTTCGGGAGCATAAATTTTTTTGAAAACTTTTCAAAAAATCCGAAAAAAATCATGCACGTACCTGACGATGTCACTCACGACTGTGTCAAATTTCGCACCGAAACGACATCGTATGCGCCCTGTGCAAAAATGACAAAATTCTGACAGAAAATTCAAAATTTTGGATCTCATTTTCTGTCAGAATTTTGTCATTTTTGCACAGGGCACATACGATGTCGTTTCGGTGCGAAAGTTGACACGGTCATGCGTGACATCGTCAGGTACGTGCATGATTGTTTTCGGATTTTTTTGAAAAGTTTTCAATTTGTTGTATTTTTGTGAACATATGCTCCCAGGAGCCAAAACGTCTTCCTCACATAATTCTTGGTATCATGACGCAGGTACAGGTTCAGGCCGGGTGCCATCCGAAACGTCCAGCGACCACACCAAAGTCAAATTTGTTCTTTTACTTGAATCTTGGCAGCTAACTGACGATGGAGAGAAAGTACAATACCAAAGGCAAACTATTCGGGGAATAAGTAAGGGGCCAAACTTTCATAGGACATTTCTGGAACCATACTAGACTTAAATAATAGTCGTGAATTAGTCAATAACACTCTATATTACTATCTGCAACAGCAACTGCAGGTGCACCCCATAGATCAAAGTCAGTCACAACATTGGTGCGCATTGCAGTGTTCTGCAGCACAAGGGAGAGAAGCACAGTCGCACAGATACAGGTCAAGGACTACAACCCAGCAATAGAGCCTAGCGATACAGACCATCAATTCTACCCTCCATGGATCTGAAAATGACGCTGAAAAGCGACCAAATGAACGCACCATTTACATATATATCTATTTTATGTACTTTTCTGGAGCATGTACCCTAAATGCGCGTCGTTTCACATCTGAGATATACGTATTATGTTTGATGCTGTAAGTCTTTATTCAGCCGTCACGGATCAGATTCGTTGGTTCGCTCAATACATAATTAGGCAGTTCGTACTTGGCACCTGCATCGCGGTTTACCCTGAATTAATGCAAATTCTGGAGAGATAAAAAACTTGAACAATATCAGTGCATCCTGCAAAGATAAAACAACAACTCCGAGCGAAGATAAGCTCACCTCTCTCATCATAACAAACCGTCAGATCAGGGTTTGAAACGATGATCCCAGCACTGTCCACTATGGTCTGTGCAAGAGTTAAATCAGATTCTGTAACAGCAGCCCTAAGTGCATCCCAAATCTCTGTAGAAATAGATAGGCAGTAACTTATCACCAAGACCATTCTTGTAAAAGTACCTTGCTACAGTCAAAGAATGCTGTTCAAAGTTAAAAGCATACGACCATTCAAGAACAAAAGTTGTAATGTCAATGGCTAGGAAACCTTTCCTACATTCTGAACTGCTTATAGAAAGCAAATTTTATCCAGATGGGAAAACCAAGAAAAAAAATCTTATTACTGGTGAAAGTAGTATTTTACTTACATTTTATCTAGTCATTTGTTCCATTTGAAAATGACTTGAATATCATGGACTGCTAAGTAGTACCAACGAGTCCAGGGGTCACTATCAATTCTGAAGAATGAAGTACTATATATGCAGTTAACTGGTCACTATCATTTCTTAAGAATGAAATACTTAATATATGAAGTTAATAGGTCCTAGAGTCATTCTGCCACCCAACTGGGATGTTCACTGAACTACGTAATTCTGTAATTCTGAATTTGCCTCCTAGGAGGATTGTAACCAAACTATCTATCTTTTCAAGGAAATGAAACGCAAAGCTTTTGCGTTTTCTTGAAAAAAATAGGTCCTGGAATTTTCTGTTTGGAGAAAATTAATTGGACAGGTCAAGTATAAGAAAGAGGTCACGAAAAAAAGCAAAATTTAAGTACCAAAGATATTTCAAAGCAAATTGGACAGGTACAGCGGTAACAAATGAACAACAAAGAAATGTTACCATTATTTGAGACCACACACAGGGTTGCTAATCTACCCAGGCAAGTGGGAGTATTTCTTATCCCTCTAGAATATTAACTTCCGACCAGCTTTGGGTATGCAGTTAAATACCTTTTTGTCCACCATAATGTGGAGCTGTGTCCCAGAATTCATCACACATCTGTTTGAGTTGAGCTGGGGTCAGTGGTTGAGTGTGCTTCCACGGCTTTGGCTTTCTTAGCTTCTTACTGCTCTCTGTTCAAAAAAATATGTTAAGAGTTAAGTATTGAATATATCCAAAGACACCGCAAAGTTATCATGCAAAGGAATTATAGAATTACCACGCTAAAGTATATTAACGTATGACCATATAAATATATAATTTTTCCAACACACAAGCAGGAACCTAGCTAATCCAGCGATTGCTGATAAGGGCGAGGATGCCTGTGTCCAATAAACTCGCCACAATAATACCTACTTGTTACAACACAACTGTATCTATAAATGGACAAGCATCTTTATGACACATATCTTACAATTTTCCAAACGGTACAAGCGAAAATTCATCTTCAGTAACTTGTCCTGTATTTTGAGCAGTAACACCACCTCACAGAACTCTCTACAGAAGTGGAAGCAATGCTAGCGCACTACATCAGTGGACACTGAGCAGACAAGTGTTCAAGGGGAAAAACATGGTCACTTAAAATAGTAAGCAGAACAACCACTGGCGCAAATGGGCGCGTCTTTCTGAAATGCTCCACCTAATAAAGTACAGAGAACTAGATATAAAGTACCAGGTGTTAGCGATTGATGAAAATAAATTGTGCTTAATCTGAACAGACGTGATTCTATCAGAGAATAAACCGTCACCTTCGCTTTTGCAAGATATCTACAAATTAGTAAGGTTTTGTTGTCCTCCTGGAGAAAACTTTTATCTCATTGGCGTAGCAGGAGCACACATAATTTTACCTCCCCAGTCCCCACTAACCAAATCCAACTGCTACCTCTATGAATTTGGAGTTTGAAAAAAAAGTAGCATGAGGACGACTGAGAATTATTCAGCACACTAGCAAATCTGATAACAAGCCCAATCATAGTAATTGTCACGCACTACTAAACTTCGTCCCCATGAACAATTCTGCGTGTGAGCTCTTCTAGATTGTATCAGCTTGTGCTAACTTTGGTGTTCAATAAAGTGCCCTTTATCGGGAAAAATTGAACAATTCTGCGACTCTGCTGCAAAATAGAACATTGAATTCCGCCACTGAGTATTCAGCTTCTTGCTCGGCGCTCTGAATCGATAGCATGAAGTGTCCATTTTGTGTAACACCAACTAACCAATTTAGACGTGTAACAGTACAATTCAAGTCCTTAGATAAAAGCCGAGGAGCCAGATTAACACAAGGAATAGTATACCCTGCTCCTAGCCCTAGACGCAGTTCATGTAGGCAGTTCAACACCGATCGAAAAGTGTGGCAAATGATCAAATATTCCTACATAACCAGGCAACAAGACCGACAAACAGAGGAAAAAACAAGCAAGAAAAGATAGCACCATGGAAAGATTGTGAATACCATCAACTTTGGGCGTGGATCCAGCGCATCCCATGGCGGCGGCCGGCGATCAGGCGCTCATGCGGCGAGCCCTCCGGGAAGGGAACCTCTCGGAGCGAGCGAGGCCGGATCTTAAGGCCGGAGAAACGGGAGAAAGCAGAGCGCGGTGGATTGAAGGGGAAGTGATCAGCGGCACCGGCATGTGACCGACTGACTGACTGACAGAGTGAATAGTACAAATACTGGCAGGGGGAAGGTGACGTCGACGCGCGGGCCAGCTGACCGCCACGTGGCTTCCTTCAAAAGCCCACGTGGCCATCGGACAACCGCCCTTCGTTCACTGCTCCGTGGGCCCCACTGGTGCCCAAACACGTCTTCCTCGTCTTCCTCCTCCGCCACCGTATTTTTTACCAAATCTGGCCCTTTGGCCGAACTAATCCCGTATCTGGCCTCTCCGAAAAACTATTCTCGGATCTGACCCCTCGGGTCGGCGCCAATGGACATGGCGCCGAAGTTGTACAGGTCGACGCCAGGGGAAAAATTGGCCGAGCTAGGTCGGCGCCAAGCATGATGGCGCCGAACCCGTGATTTTTCAAAATGATGCAAAATGTTGGCGCCGACCTGTACAACTTCGGCGCCATGTCCATTGGCGCCGACCCGAGGGGCCAGATCCGAGAATAGTTTTCCGGAGGGGCCAGATACGGGATTAGTTCGGCCGAAGGGCCAGATTTGGTAAAAAATACTCCGCCACCTGGTTCTCTCTGCCCCACTGCCACTGCCACACGGGCCCCACAGCCGGTCAGGGTCACGCACCTCCCCTTCCCTTCCATTGCTGGCCTCAACCCCGGCTCCTCCCCTCCATTCCCCTCCGCATCTGGACCGGAGCTCCGAATAAACCCCGAACCCTAGCCGCAGCGCCGCCGGCGACTCACCCGCCGACGCAGCCATGAACGCCTTCCGCTTCCTGGGGGACATGACCCACCTCTTCTCGGTCATCGTCCTCCTCCTTAAGATCTACGCCACCAAGTCCTGCTCAGGTAAATCTCCACAACCCCTCCCTCCCTCCACACGCTAGGGTTTTCCCCGTTGGCCGGCCGCTCACGGATCTGTGCGCGCGCGCGCCTGCAGGGGTGTCGAGGAAGACGCAGGAGCTGTACCTGGCCGTGTTCGTGGCGCGCTACCTCGACCTCTTCACCGACTACATCTCGCTCTACAACACCGTCATGAAGCTCGTATTCATCACCACCTCCGCCGCCATCGTCTGGTACATGCGCCGCCACCCGCAGGTGCGACGCACATACGACAGGGATCAGGACACCTTCCGCCACGTCTTCCTCGCCGCCGCCGCCTTCGTGCTCGCGCTCATCTTCAACGACCGGTTCACCTTTCGGGAGGTGATGTGGCCTTGATCTTCCCTCTATTGGCCACTGCATTTTTTTGGGTTCATGTTGTTACGAGTTGTGCGTTCTGCGTTGATATGATTCATTTCGCAAGACCATGTGCTATACGAAATTTGGGTTTTCCTGTAGTAGGTTTGGCCAGACCCCATTTCCTTAGTAGGACCTGTTGAGAAATTATCATCACAAGTTCACTACTACTCCTGTGGACATTGTCATTTAGCAGATTCAGCTGAGTATGTCCAGTTGAGCCGCATTGCTAAACTTACTTGGCAGTTTGACCTTACTCAAGTAGGGGGAAAACCGTTCTTTATGCAGTAGTGAGGTGCTTTGATGATCATTCCTCACTTTAATCTCCCAAATGCATATTAATTTTTTCAGTTCACATTTCAATCTATTTTTTAAGAACAGTCTGCGTTACACTTAAAAACTTGAGTGATAAGCTGAAGGTGCCACAATTCAAGGATATATATTCTAGATAGACAAAAGATGAAGGACATCCTTGCTACTGTACTGCATAATGAACTTGCTTTAGTGTTTTTTACAATGTCCACCGCAATATTCAAATAGTTGACAATTCTTCTTGCGTGGGCAAGATTCAGTTTAATCCATTTGTCTGTATGTTCAATTATGGTGTCCAACTTATCTTAATTTTTAACTACAACTACAACAAAACCTTTTATTCCCAAACAAGTTGGGGTAGGCTAGAGTTGAAACCCATAAGATATCGAAACCAAGTCATGGTTCTGGCACATGGATAGCTAACTTATCTTAATTTTTAAGTGATAACTATTTTGTGAAACATGTCCAAGTTTTTGTTTCTGCTGTGATTTTAGGTACTTAGTGGGCAGTAGTAGTACATTAGTGAGATGTGACCAAATTGTTTGAATAATGCATCATTTGTGGCGCTCTAACTTTTCCTAAAATATGGTCAATATGCAGATATGTTGGGCCTTTTCGATTTACTTGGAGGCTGTGGCCATTCTTCCTCAGTTAGTCCTACTCCAGAGAAGCAGAAATGTGGACAACTTGACTGGACAATATGTTCTCTTTCTCGGGTACGATATTTGTACAAATAAGCAACTCACTGGGCGTGTTTATCTTGTATGTCCCTAATTACAATATAAATGTAGCCAGTTTTCATAGAATGCTTCATGTACCTTTTATTATATGTTATATTCATAAAAGATACTACCTCCGATCCATAAAGATTGTTGTGGAAACAATACTAAGCATGTACAAATTTCTAAACAGATTATGACAATATTTGTGGACTGGAGGGAGTATTACACTAGTAGGTGAATGCCTTTCTGTGGCGCACCAAAAACACTTTTTGTGGCGCATGGTGGGTGCGGCACTAAATCCTTGCCACATGACAATATTCTGTGGCGCACCCTCAACCATGCGCCACAGAAACATTTCTGTGGCGCACCCCACTACCATGCGCCACAAATTTTTTTTTTTTGAATTTCAAAAAAAAGGGTGGCATCTAGATCTGGCCGCCGGAATTTGGCCGGATCTCGTCGGAGGCCGTGGTGCCCGTGGCCATGGCCGTAGGTGGCTTCGTCGGTGGTGGGTGGAGGATGGGGGTCACCGGAGGTGGTTGAGGAGGAGAAGGTCGCCGGAGGTGGTGGAGGAGGAGAAGGTCGCCGGAGGTTGGTGGAGGAGGGTCGCCGGAGGTGGTGGAGGAGGAGAAGGTCGCCGGAGGTGCTGGAGGAGGAGGTCGCTGGAGTTGGTGAAGGAGGAGGAGGAGAAGCTCGCCGGAGGTGGTGGAGGAGGAGGAGGAGGAGAAGCTCGCCGGAGGTGGTGGAGGAGGAGGTCGCCGGAGTAGAGTTGAAGTAGAGGTAGAGGAGAGAAGTGGAGAGGAGAAGTGGAGGAGAAGGGAGAGGAGAAGTGAAGGAGAAGTGAAATGAGAGAAAGAAGAGGAAGAAGAGAAGGGCTGTTGGGCGGGATTCAAATTTCGAATCCCGCCCAACAATTCTGTGGCGCACGCACCACCGTGCGCCACAGAATTTTTTTTCCAAACTTTTTGATTTTTTCGATTTTGTAGAAAAAAAATCTTCTTTTTGAAATAACTTTTTTACTCTTTTGGAATTTCCCGAATCTGAGAGAAGTTCACGGGGTAAACCCGGTGAAATCAAGCTCCTTTTTTCTCATGATTTTTTTGGTATATTAAACGTATTTTTTCGACGACGTATGCAAAAGTTACGGCCGTGTCAATATTTTTTTTCGTTTTTTGCAAAAAAAATCAAAATTCATATTTCAAAATTTCTATACCAACTAGACACTCAAACCTAACTACATGTCAAAGGATTTTATTTTTTGATGATTTTATCATTTTCTTTTCAATTTTGTAAATCTGAAAAGGCGATACACAGGGGGTGGGGGGTGGTGGGATCTGATTTCAAAATTTTCTGTCACATTTCTGTGGCGCACACACAGAAAGTTACATTTCTGTGGCACACCTGGCCATGTTCGCCACAGAAGTCATATTTTTTTTGTGGCGCATGGCTATTTGGTGCGCTACAGAATGTGTTTCACAGAAAGGCAGTTTCCTAGTAGTGTTAGTTTATGTATTTGAGGGTCTGCTGAAGGTAGCAAACAAGGTAGCAAACAAACTATGCAGTCCAAAAAAATTATCAAGTGCGGTGTTATACATAGGGAAAACTCTGTAGCTTTTATGTAGGCATTTGATACTCATATTATGTGCAATCTAGTGTTGAATTGTTCTAGAAATATGACATCTAATGTTTTGCCTGACTTGTAAATTTCAATTATGGGGAAACAGAAAAAACATGAGCAAAGATTGAATGGAGACATGCTTTCTTTTTAAGAAATTATTCTGGAGACACATATTATTTGTGTAGTTTGGTTTTGCTGAAACCTATCCGGACATGATATGGTTGAAGCCCAGTAATTTTGGGTATGTGTTCGGGTTGACCAGGGCCAGTCTTAAATTGAAACTTCCAATTTAAATTAGGTGTAGCCATGATGGTAACATAATATTCTGCCCATATGTAGATATTGTAGTTAGATTTTGGCCTGTTACTTTGTGGAAAATTTAATTTTAAAATCTCGGAATAACTTCTTGACAAGCATTTACACGAAAGAGCACGATCAAATTGAACATAGAATTGTGTTTCTGCATCTCCAGTTATTTTGTTTGTTTATAGTCCAACAATACTTGTCTTTGCAGGGCCTACCGCGGATTCTACATTATAAACTGGATCTACCGTTATTTCACTGAGGGTCACCAAAGCAGATGGATCCGTGAGTCCATATATTCTTTGTATTTGCGCCTCGTATTTTATCGCATAATATAGTTGCCTAATGTTTTCTGTTTCTTTCAGCTTGGATTGCTGGTCTGGTCCAAACAGGCCTATACGCCGATTTCTTCTACTACTATTTCTTAAGGTAAACTTCATAATGTTTTTTTTCCAAAACATGCTTCATTTACACACTACTGAAAACTTTTGTGTGGATCATTGCAGTTGGAAGAACAACGTGAAGCTCGAGCTGCCCGCCTGAGCATGCTTTGGTCATGCCAGAGAAGGCGGAAGCTGCATGGCTCGGAAGTGCTACCAAAATTAGTTGATACTAGTGGCATGAAGAGACATGGTAATGTGGTGGCCAGTTACATTTGGTAGAAACTTTTAACTGTGAGAATTGATGGTCTGTATTGGTTCCCTTGGCAAAATCTGTTATGTTTGCCTAAGCTAACAGTTGCTACCGCATAATAGTGACTAATAGTACTCCCTCCGATCCATATTAGTGGGCATAGCTTTGTTTAAATTCATATCTATCTAGTTCAGTATTTAGACTAGATACATGTGTATCTAGACAAAGTTGTGCCCACTAATATGGATCGGAGGTAGTATCATTTTGTACCCCCGGATGGAGAATCAGCAAGTCCATGTTCTTTTTGCGCGCTCTATTGCAACTGTGCTGTAAACAGACAACGTGATCTCCCAAGGGATTGCCAGCTTATTATGTAAACCAATGCACTTCGAACGACGCTTATTGTTCGTTGTCGCTGTACTGGAAATCTTTCTATGCTGCCTGTAGTAGTGTTACCAACAGGATATACGCTACAACAGGCTAGAACTTCTTCAGTTCTTTTCTGTTAATTCGTTGTCTGATCAAGCCATTTTATCTGGTTTGGTTGGTGATGCAAGTGGTTGTCAACTTCTCATCTCCCGTCGTGTAATGAGGTCGTTGAGAGCCAATGAGATCGACTGGTACCCGAAGCCGCATATTGGTCGTATCACTTGTACTCCCTCCGTTGCAAATTAATTGACTTCCATTTGTCACATGTTGATGTATCTAACATGTCTAGATACATCCATACTTGGATAAATGGAAGTCATTTAGAACGGAGGGAGTAGCAGTCACCGTGCGTCGTCATTGCAAATGCATCTACACAAATTGAATAATCGCTGGTTGTTGAGGCGTTCGTCAGTCGCCTGAGACTTCCAAGTAAAAACTTCATTTTTCTCGCGTCACGATGACAGAATCGATGATGTGGCGGCCGGAAGTCCGTTACATCGTCGTGCTGTAGCGCATTCCGGTTAAACTGCCGCGCAATTCCTCCACTGGTAAAAATCCAAGAGCAGTCGTCGAGTTCTCCGCTGACGCCGAGCGTTAAAATCCCACACGCAGCTCCGTCTTCCGGTGCCTGTACGACTCATCTCCTCCGCACACCAACCCAGCACCCAAAGTCCACACGCCCCGAGGCCGCAGCCGCCCGCCAGGATGTGCACGCTGGAGCAGCGCGGCCGGGTCTTCGTGCTCACTCTCACGGGCGACGGCGAGCACCGGCTGGGCCACCCGCTCATCGCCTCGATCCGCTCCGCCCTCGCCTCCGTCGCGGCCCAGGCCGCCGCCAACGGGCGGGCCCGGGGGCGGCCCTGGTGACGGTTGCCGAGGGCCGCTTCTTCTCCAACGGGCTGGACATCGGGTGGGCGGGCACCTCCCGCGCGCGGCTCGGGGAGCTCGTCGACGCGCTCCGCCCCGTCGCCAAGGACCTCCTCGCCCTCCCCATGCCCACCGTCGCCGCCGTCACGGGCCACGCCTCCGCGGCGGCTTCCTCTCGCGCTCTGCCACGACTACCGCGTCATGCGCGCCGACCGCGGCGTGCTCTACATGAGCGAGGTCGACATCGGCCTGCCCCTCCCGCCCTACTTCATGGCCCTGCTCCGCGCCAAGATCACCGCCGCGCACGCGCTCCGCGACGTGGTCCTCCGCGGGAGGAAGCTCAGGGCGCCCGAGGCCAAGGAGATGGGCATCGTCGACGTCGTCTGCCCCGGCGCGCCCGAGACCGCTGCCGAGGCGCTCAGGCTCGCCGAGGAGCTCGCCGCCAGGAAGTGGGACGGCACCGTGTACGCCTCCATCAGGGTCTCCATGTTCCCTGACGCGTGCAGGTCCGTGGGAATTGTCGAGGAGAGCGATGAAGAGAAGGCCAGGAACTTCGCTTCCAAGCTCTGATGAGGAGATGCGAGGTCAGTCTCCCCCTACAGTTTTGCATCCCCAGTCTCTGATGTCTCCTATAATTGGTTGCTGAATTTACTGAACGAAGAAGGGACACTGCTGCTTAAGTTGATTGTGCTATTGGCCGAAGCCAATTATAAGTACCGATACTCCTGTAGTTTTGATAAAAGCTGAAGAATCTACTTAGTGCAGTTTGCTGAATTTAGGTGGTTGCTGAATTTACTGAATAAAGATATACATTGATGTTCTCGTGATAGTACAGTTTGAATCTGATTGAGATATCACTAGTCAAGCTTAGCTAATGTCGACAATCTATCCGATTTGAGTGAATCGACTCTATATATACAACAAACTTGATCTAGCGAGTCAACATAACATACAGCTAGATGGTTCATTGTAACTGTCTTTTGCCTATTGATTTCTACAATTTCAAGTTAGAGATGAAGGCGCACTACAGATGTCATTTTCCATCTGTGAGCAAGGTGTGAGTACCCAAGCTATTAATGTGTACTATACTGATACTCTGTACAGCCTTGTGAACTTCGCGATTTGAGCTCTCGAAGATTTATTTGTCAAGTTCAGGGCTTTGGTTCACTATATTGTCCTCTTGCAGTCGGTTCTTTTGCGCATACAAATCCATGTTTTTGTCTGTTCTAGCGTTCCTTGTTAGGTTTTTCGGATCGTTGTTATAACTTTGGGTTTATGTAGACAACATTGCCGAATAATTATGAGAACTACGGTAGCAGAACGTTCTGTAATTCATGAAGATTGCACGACTGACGTTTGTTGGTCTTTCCAGATGTGTGTATGACTGTATGTACGTGTTTGTCTATGATAACCTAAATAGGTAATAGTGTAGCTATGAGCATATGGATGCATGCTTGTACTTAATTAAGGATGAAACATCTGACCTCATGACACAGGGGTATTTGGCCACCAGACCTTCGTAAAAATAGCTCATTATTCTATTTAGTATTTTTTTACTGACATGCGGCTTGCATTACTAAATAGATGAAGTGATATATAAGATGGGTGCGCCATTGTTATCTTTCTCACGAATCATGTTGGAACAAAAGGTGTCGTTCCTGCTCCAAGTTGCTTTGTATGTTCGTTTACAGCCTGCTATGTGAAAATAAGAAAACAATTAAAACTTCCACTTCTATTGGTTTATAATTTGCATACAAACTTTTTTCAAGCTTCTGAACCGACCTGCATTTTTTCTGCAGTGTTATATGGAGACAGGAACCTCTCTTCGTATTCTCATGTGTACATTGATCAACCACCGGAATTGCTCTGTATGATGCACACAGTATAGACTTCTGCAGGCCTTGTAATTTTGTTGATTTGGACGTGTGAAATAACAACATGCTTATGTATGTGGCTGTTCGACTGATTATCTTGATGTTGCTGCAGTGAGATGCTCATTGACAAAATTGTCATATAATGTGCCTGAATGCACATTTTGTTCTTAAGATATTGCGTACTGCAACCATAAGAGCATGCTTGACAGAGTATGTGGATAGCTTGATGGACCTACCTCATCCAAATTGAAATGTTGCATTCTCACGGTAGATCAACAAACACATAGTTTCTCTAAAAACAATAACAAGAATTTTAGTAAGTGAAAATTTTAACAGGTATTTCACTAAGTGGAAAAGCGCTAGCTAGATAGCCTACTGGATTCGCTTTATGGCATGACATGTTCTATAGAAGGAATAATATAGGCCAGATCTCAAGAAGAGAGAAAATGCTTCAAGCTCAGATTTTTTAGTATGTTTGGCTGAAGATAAGCTTTCCCAGTGTCAAGCATCAGAATTGGTTGAATGGTGGGTAGGAGTGCCATGCATAGGGATCTTTCACGTCTCCAATGCCAATGGGAAATTTAACGCCGTCACAACGAGAGCACGCCATGCATGGCCTATGCATCATTCTCTCCTATCCATCTCCTTTAAACATTTTATCATGGATGAGTGGGAACCAGAAACCAATCGTGCTATAATCAGAACATTTTTTTCATAGGCGTACTATCGTGTTGTAATGTTTAAGTTTAGACCTTGTTTCCCATCAGTTACCATGCAACCATACTAAGCTTATTATAGCAGAAAACCACCGCAGTATTACCATGCTGTTTTCCATTGCAAAACTTGAGGAGGTATCATGCAGAACATAGTACGGACAAATAACTGATCGTAACCAATGTTTCCGAACTGAAATCGGCTAAGAAAAAAAAATCCAGCCTACAGTTTCCCCCTAGTTGGCGAAGGAAAACAAACCCACCACTCCATTGGCTTTGCATGCGGAAATGTTGCATGGCTATGGTGCATGGGACCCCTGCACCCATCCACCACCGTTTTGGTTTTCACGTGAAATGTCAGATGGCTATGGCTAGAGTGAAATGTTGAATGGCTATGGCTAGCGCATGCAAGAGTAGAAAAAATGCATGGACAAAATTGTTGTGTGCATGCGGGATACATCATTCTCTCTCTTATCTATCTCCTTTACATATTGCTACATGACATGGATAGAATTGTTGCATGGTGGTGGACCGTGTCCTTTAAGAATTTTCATCTACTTGAGGTGTACATGGATATGAAATTGTTGCGTGTGGTGGTGGACCATGTCAGTGTTTGCTTGTTTACTCTGAACTTTTTTGTCTCCCTGTTAAATATTTCAATTTTACATTTATTTAGTTGGACTGATTCCTACAAAACTCGGTTAAAATTCACGTGGAACCATCGGTACCTAATGTTATTAACCCACTAATTTGCTGACTGAAAATGCAGATCCTCCCAACCTGAAAAGATTGTGTACGAAGCTTCTCTAAGAGACTGTCACTGTCACAATTTGGACGAACTCAGAACTATGTGTTCATGGGTTTCTATGTTCCGGCCGTCCGTACTATTGAACTTTAATTAAGTTGTACTGTCTCTTTTCCGTACACTGCTTTCACGCAATGCATTTAGGTTTCCATCATTAGAATTGTCTAATGGATGTGGTGGAATTGTGTAATGGGTGTGGTGGAATTGTGTAATGGGTGTGGACGGCAACACATGCATGAGACAAGAAAATAGACGGAATCTGCCCTACCGTTGCATGCACAAACGGTTTTGCTAAGCGTGGATTCATCAAGAGAGCACATGATTGCTTTCTCCAGGCACCCTGTGCACCACTACCCCCATGGCACCAAATCCGCGTCGATTTTTATTTATATCAAAAGTTTCTCAAAAGATGGTGAACAAGAGATTTGTACAAAAAAGAAGAGCTAAGACTAAAAGCGTTCAAATAAAACTGTCAATCCACGCTGAAAAATCAGCATAAGCCTTTCTGGTAGCACGATGTTTCAGTAACTGCGTTTCCTCCTTAGAGACCGCTCTGCAATGATATAAATTTGGAGATTTGGGCTTGAAGATGAAAGCATTGCGAGTGATCCAAATGGACCATAACCTCATCAGAATAATCTCCAAGAAGAAAGGCTTCCAAAGTGAGTCTCTGATGCTGGAAGCAATTCCATCCCTGCTTGTCAACCAGCACAGCTGTCGGTGCCAAGTCTACTATTCCCTCCGTTTTAAATATAAGATGTTTTAGACTTTGTTCACATTTGCATGTATAAAAATGTATTTAGACACATTTTAGTGTATATGTTCACTCGTTTTAGTCCGCATCTAAACAATATGTAAAACACTTGAAACATTTTATATTTAAAGACGGAGTGAGTAGCTCTTATTGAGATCATCATTCATAACTAGTTAACCTTAGCATAAGATCACCGCCGCGCTCAGCGGGAAGAAGCTCAGGGCGCCCGATGTTAAAAATATAAAACCTAGCCCATTCCATCAGTTCGGACTTTTGAGATAATTGGTTAGTGTATCAATTCAATATGTATCAGAGCTAGGTGATATCAAGTTCAAGCACCAGCATTTATAATATAATAATAGTTGCGACCTCCCATCTATCCCAAGTCTAAGGTCTCCAAGCTCTGATGAGGAGATGTGAGGTCAGTCTCTCTCTGTGCAGCTTTGCATTCCCAGTCTCTGATATGTTTGCGTAGTAGGTGGTTGCTAAATTTACTGAATGGAGAAGTGACATTGATGGTGTTTCGCTAGAAAATGGTAGCAGAAACCCTTCCCTAGATATAGGGGTTTTCCTAAATATGTAGTACAAATTGCGGGCGTGCCATCTTGTTAATAAAACAAGCAAATAAAATAACAGTAGACAAATAACACAACATACGGGGACATTGGATTTTATTAATCTCATTGCATTGCACAAATACAAATTGCATATTCCCATAAACTATATCTATTTTGCCTTCTACGCGCTCATGAAGCATATGACTTTAGGAGATTGCGTAGTTCATTGATTCCCGGTGCTTTTTGCAAGCATCCGGTTAATTACAACCACAGAGTAAAACCCATGGAATACCTCCGATTAAGCTGTGCTGATGGTCGTCGTCATGTTTGGATATCTCATCCATATGCATTGTGATATTTGTGAATATATGGTGCGGGTGGCTTTGTTTCGCCGATACCCAGTCACGTGTACTATCGCCATGTTGGTATGACCAACAGGATATGTGTTGATGAAGAGGATGACTTTCGCCTCGTCGGTACCCAGTCATGTAATGTCTTGAATTCATCAGACATGGACATGTGAGTGTTGCTATCACCTCGTCGATACCCAGCAACGGTGTGTCCTATCCGTAGGTGTTGGGACATATAGATAGAGTAGTGACCCGGCCTCGTCGGCACTTGGCCATGATTTTGTCTAGCCTCGTCGGCATCTAGATGTATGATCAAAATAATTGGTATAGCCTTTGTTTCAATCGACATTCGGCAAAGATATCGATGTAGCAAATATCACTTTGCATGGTGGAGGATGCTTGTCAAATATATCAGTCTTGCTTCCTTGTAGGAACAAGATCAATGTTGTGTCTATGATCTTCGCCTCCTTGTGAGGAGCGGTGTATAGGTAGATATGATCAATCATGCCTCCTCTTGAGGGGAAAGATGATGATTTGACTCCTTCGTACTTGGCCTTAACTGCGTACGCTCGTCATGATTTATGTATATTGACTCCCTCGTATTTGGCCTTAGCCACATACGCTCGTCATGATCTATGTATATTGACTCCCTCGTATTTGGCATTAGCCGCATACCCTCGTCATGATCTACACAGAGCCGCAGTCGACTACCCTCGTGGGGAATGTCCCGCGCACACTCATGTAGTTTTGCCATCAATCTCATCTCATCGGGAAACCATGAATTCAGGCCTCACCTCGACGGTAAAACTTTTAATCACGTGGACGATAGATTGGATTGATAGATTCACACGTCACAGAATAATTCTCTCAAGAAAGAAGATCAAACATAGATCGAGATTTGACACGGTCACTTACCAGCGAAGAAGCTCCTCGCACATGGCGTCATGGCCAGCATAAGTATGTTTTGGGTGGATTGTCTCTCTCGTGGTCGTCGCCTCTAGCGAATCGACCCATGATGAGATGTGTGTGACGACGCGGCGATGAGGTCTCGCGTCCTTCTCACAGAATACCCGGCGTGCGTGTGCCCGGGCTTCTCGGGCGTGTGTCCTCCAAGGCGAGGGATTAGATGATCTTACTTGAGATGTTGCCTTCGACAAATCAACTCAAAATCGATATGTGTGACGTTCGTCGTCCCGCGATCGCTCTTTGTGTTGCAGCGATTCAAGCGTAGGATCAACGAGTCTGTGCGTGTTTTGTATTCAGCGAGGAGCCTCTCCGCGTGCGTGTGCGTCGGCTCCCTCGTGTCTGGTGTGCCTCTCGTGTGCAATCCTCACGGCGTTGGCCTGTGATAATTTGCATCTGGCAAGCACCGCAGCCTGGCGGCCGGCCCTGCGGTTGTGTGCCTCCCTCCAAGGCGAGGGGTTGCTGGCCTTTATATAGGCGGACGAGGCGGCTGATGCTTGCGGATCAAGATGATTGAAACGCGTGGCCGTTTAAACTCTGCTAGCTTATCTCTACCAGCTGACGTCATGTATGAGGTCAGACGTATAAAATACGAGCGTATACGCGGAGACATGCCAATGTCCATACCATGTTGGCTCGTTCCTGCTCTACGTGAGCCAAACTTGCTGCCTCATCTGCATTTTTTAATACTTCCAATCGATTAGAAACAGTCGTACGTGCATGCTCCAATATTTCTGCAGCTCATATTTCCCAAATGGTACGTTTAAATATTAATCTGTTTGCACCATCGTGATGTGCGTTATGAACCCTATAAAATGAATCCAGTATCATATATATATGTTCTTTCACAAATATTTCGCACATTATGGGACCCACATGTCATAGGTAAGAATTATGTATATTTTGGGTACAAAAATTCATCAAACAGATGGTTTGTTTGATTGTGATATTGGCTGAAGCCAATTATAAGTACCAATATTCTTGTAGTTACGATAGTAGCTGAAGGATCTACATAGGTTGGGCTGCAGCTGTAGTACATGAGACTAGCTTGAAATGTCGATAATCTATCTGATTGGACTGAGCCAACAGTACACTCGATAAACTGGTTTAACATGTCAACCCAAAATACAGCTAGAGGGTTCATTCTAAGTGTCATTTTAAGTTATAAATGAAGGCGTCAGTACCTAAGCTATTGATGTGTAACATATTGATACTCTCTAAAGCATTGTGAATTTCGTGATTCGGGTGCTTGGGGATTTATTTGTCAGGTTGAGGGCTTTGGTTCACTGTGTTGTCCTCATGCAGTTATCTGGTGTGCCGAGACAAATTCATCTTCTTGGATGTTCCAGTGTTCCTCGGTATAAGGGGGGCATTAGAATTTTCCATGTTTAGCTGATCATTGCTTTTACTTTGAGTTTATGTCGACAACGTTCTTGAATAATTATGAGAACTATGTTAGCAGAACGTTAGTTTATTCATCACGAAAAGAACGTGTTTGTCTATGATAACCTAAATAGGTAATAGTTTAGCTATGAGCCTATGCATACATGGTTGTGCTTAATTAATGATGAAACATGTGACCTACTGACATTGGGGTGTTTGGCCAATGTCATGCTAAGAAACAAAAGAACAAACCATCACTGAGACTTGGGACTTGGGAGTGATCATCTTGCATGGGCGCCTTAGAAACACGTTTTATTCACTGTGCGTTCTACTTCTGCCTACTGGTTTGGAATGGAAGATACTTAATTAGGAGATCATCGACCGTGTCGACTAGCTCAGCACCTGACGGCTCAAGGAAGGTGTGGGAGTAAATTTGGAAGCCTGATGTGCCCCCAAAAGTCCAGCATTTTTTTTTTTGAATTTTCACCGGGGGAGTTAATCCTCACCTGAATATATTTCAAAGTTGACTTGAGGATTTGCAGCCTCTACAAAATAGGTTCAAATGAATCAGAGAACACGGGGATTACAAAGGGGAGAGATAAAAGAAAAAACACACACACGATAAGGAAAGGGAACGGCAAGAGCCACCATGAGGCACAAGTAGATGAGGGGTGTTGTCGAGGGATCACAATACCAAGATTCAGCAAGCCACCTAGCGCACCGCACCGGCGTGCGTATCGAATCCCACAGCACAACTTAGGAGCATCCACAACCAACGAGTGCCAAGCCTAGCACCTAGCACGAATCTTGACTGGGAGCTCCGCCACAAGAGGACGAGACGATTAGCAGGTTGGGGAGGCATCATTGCGTCGTCATTGAGCAAAGATGAGCTGAGATGACACCAAGAGCCCGAAGCTCTCCACAACACAACGGCGACCATGGGAGGGTCTTGAGCAAGCACAGCAACACGACCGAGATCACGCGTAGGCCAGCCGAAGAGAAACACATGAGGAAGAACAACACCACAGGGAACAAAGCACCACATGGCAGCACTGCGAGGCCAAGCGCCTCGCCACCGGATACTCCAAAGAACGACAAGGCAAAGGTAGACCAAGGCATTGACGGGGGTTCATCGAGGATGAAGTCGCAGAGCACCACAGTGCTAGAACACGCCACCACGGCAGACCAGCAGCCTCACTTACCAATGCACGAGATGGAGCGCAGTTTGGTGTTCCATCGCGACTCCTTCAAGAAGGAAGAAACGACGCCTCCGGTGCCGTTGTCACTGAGCATTTGCCCGGAACCACCGTCGAAGGCGAGGAGGCCCGGGTCGCGAGCCCACAGGTCCGAGGCCAAGAGCGACGACCAATCTGGAGCATCTCGGGCGGCCGATTTTTGGAGGGGATTTTTGTGGTGGGGATTTTTTTTTTTTGGATTTTTGGGAGGGAGCGAACGGAGGAGACCCCCGCACCATATCCGGCGACCACCATGACTGCGCAGCCACAGACCAAGGAGCAGAAGCTCCGGCCACAGCCGTGGAGCTCCACGACCAGATTGGAGGGCGGGCCGCCACCCCGCCACACAAGCCGGGCGAGCGGCCGGGAGGCCAGCTCGCCGGCGCGCCGGTAGCCGCCCGCGACGCACGCCGGAGCCACACCGTGGCGGGCCACCGAAGCCGCGCCGCACCGCCATGGAGGCCACGCCACACCAACCGCGCGAGGGGCCGCCACGCCAGAACGATGGCCGCGCCGCCGCCATCCGCTGCCTGGGCTTAGCCCACAGCATCATCCGGCAGGCGGCAGCGGCGGCCGGGGGAGGAGCGGACGAGAGGTGCGGCGGCGGCGGAGGGCTAGGGTTCGCCCGAGTCGCCCTGCTGAGCGACGCGAGCGATTAATTAATTTTTTTTTACTCTCTTCCAACCTGGAAGAATAAGCACAAGCGAAACCATGAGGTAACAGATCAATGCCCAGTATGCGGAGTGGAAGAAGAGAATAATTATCACCCTTTCCTTCGATGGACACTAGCAAAGGATTTGTGGTTTCATATGTTCGAGGAGTGGCAGTTGCCAGCACTAGGTTCCATACCAAACACTGGGTCTGAATGGTTACTTAATCTAATAGTTAACTTGCCAGGAAGGAGAATTAACATGATATTGATGACATTATGGCGAGCATGGCACGTTCGTAATGAAACTGTGCATGGTAAACCACCTCCTCCAGTTGAAGCGTCTCGGCGTTTTTTTTTTTTTTTGAGCTATATGGAGTCTTTGCTACAGATCAAGTATCATTCAGGAGAAGATATTGCCAAAGGAAAATTCATCTTAGATGCCGAGGAGAAGCAATTCCATACCTATAAGAAAAAACAGGCTGTTCAAAACCTGCAGTGGATTCCACCTCCTGAAGGCTGGTACAAAGTAAATAATGATGGTTCCTTTGGAACTGATGGTACTGCAGGATCTCGTACAGTTATCCGAGACCACAATGGTGAGATTATATTATCAGCTTGCAAAGAGTTAGTCTCTTGTAGAGATGCACTACAAGCAGAATTGAGTGATGTTTTGGAAGGGTCATTGAGGTGGATTGTTTGGAGATGGTTAAGCTTCTGAAGAGTGATGGAGTCGATCGATCAGTCTACACGACAATAGTAGAAGAAATAAAAGGCTTACTGAAGGTTCGCCAATCTTGTATTACTCATGTTAAAAGATGTCAGAACTCTAGTAGCCATTTCATGGCAAATTTTGCTAGTAATAGTGCTAAAACGGCAATGTGTTAGGCTTAATTCCTGATATTTTTTAGCAATACAAGTTCATTCGCGAAAAAAAAAGAACAAGCAGTTTGGTCCTCTGTGAATTTATTGAAGTGATTCGATGGATTCCATAAAGAAAAGCAAATGGTAGAGCTGTAAATTAGCATCCACTATTTATTCAAGCTTCTGAACCAACCTACTTTTTTCTGCAGGGTTTCTATGGATCGTGGATCCTCTCATCGTATTTCACATGTGTACATTGATCAGCCACTGATGTATGAAGCACAGTATATACATCTGTAGACATTGTAATTTTCTTGTTCTGGAAGTGTGAAATAATAACATGCTTGTGTGTGCGTAACTGTTGGACTGATTATCTTGTTGCTGCTGCAGTGAGATATTCATTTACAAAATGGACATATGATGTACGTCAATGCAATTTTGTTCTTAAGATATTGCCTATTGGAACAATAAGAGCATTCTTGCTAAGCGGATAACTTAAGCGACATTCCACATCCAAATTGAAATGTTGCAATCTCAGAATATATCAACAAACACATAGTTTCTCTAAAAAAATCAACAAGTATTTCAATTTGTTGTAGTCTCAGAATAGATCAACAAACACACAGTTTCTCTATAAAAATCAACAAGTATTTCAATATGTTGCAGTCTCGAAATAGATTAAGAAGCACATAATTTCTCTAAGAAAACTAACAAGAATATCAATATGTTGCAGTCTCAAAATAGATCAACAAACAAATAGTTTCTCTAAAACAGATTAACAAGTATTTCAATAAGAGGAAAAGCACAAATTAGATATCATGCTGCATTCTCTTTATGGAATGACCTGTTCTGTTATAGGAATATAGGCCAAATCTCAAGGCGAGGGAAGACGTTTCAAGCTCATATTACATAATATGTTTGACTGAAGAGAAACTTTTGCATTCTTAGGAAGCTAACTTGGTTGAAGTGTTTTCCCAATGCCTCTCATTCCGAAGGTGCTGTCACATTCTCCAATTTCCCATTTCACTCAAATATGTGGAACTTGGGTGAAAGGGATACAAAATCCAACACAAGACAAGAAAATAATATTCGTTGGTAGGTATTTCAATAAGTGGAAAAGCGCTAGCTAGATAGCCTACTGGATTCGCTTTATGGCATGACATGTTCTATAGAAGGAATATAGGCCAGATCTCAAGAAGAGAGAAAATGCTTCAAGCTCAGATTTTTTAGTATGTTTGGCTGAAGATAAGCTTTCCCAGTGTCAAGCATCAGAATTGGTTGGATTCTTTTCCCAATGTCTCTCATGCCGAAGTTGTTGTCATATTCTCAAATTTCTCTTTCACTCAAAGTATGTGGATTGTGAAAGGGATAGAAAATCCAAAACAAGACAAGAAAAATAATATGAAGCTTCGTTTGCTAGCTTCTCATGGGCCGCTCATTGCGTTGTATCCTTCCGAAGTTCTGAGGTATATATAGGGAGTGAAAATGCACACTATGCATGACCAGTATCCGTGGTTTTTTATTCAATGCATAATTTTTTCTAGAGTAG
This sequence comes from Poa pratensis, assembly GCA_947311845.1. NCBI lineage: Eukaryota > Viridiplantae > Streptophyta > Magnoliopsida > Poales > Poaceae > Poa > Poa pratensis. The sequence continues at coordinate 42,309,954 of CAMZMU010000060.1, read as the reverse complement.
ATTTTCAACTTAATTGTCCTGATACAATGAGTAAATAGAAGTGGATAGGTAGGTTGATAAATACCACAAAGTGGCTTGGGCAATATGAAATGTTACAATACCTATTTGCAACTCTCCATCTCCGGTCTTCGATATGTCTGCGAAGGTGCTTGCTGAATTAACTGAATAAGGCACAATTTTGTCGAAAGCATTACATGTTTGGTTCTTGCTGGTTTGGTAAATTGTGGCTATTGTGTGGGTGTTCAGTCACCGGAGTATCATAATGGAGTTTAACAACCTTACAACTGTCAGGTACTCGTGGTTTCCCCCACCGGCTCCGCCATCTTCTCATCTCCCGAAGGCCGAAGCCATCTATAATTACAAATATTTTTATAAGTTGGATGATACCTTAAGAACCATTTAGTTTCAACTGCGGTGGTAGTACTTCAAACTACTAGCTCTTATAAATGAGGAACTACAGTACTATTGTACTGCTTATTTTTATTTGCAAAATAGTGGGGTGCCATGGTGGGTAGGAGTGCACCCACATCCAACCATTAGATCTTCTATAGGGAGCACATGGTAGGATCTTTCACGTCTCCAATACCAATGGGAAATTTAACGCCGTCACAACGAGAGCACGCCATGCATGGCCTATGCATCATTCTCTCTCCTATCCATCTCATTTAAACATTTTATCATGGATGAGTGGGAACCAGAAACCAATCGTGCTATAATCAGAACATTTTTTTCATAGGCGTACTATCATGTTGTAATGTTTAAGTTTAGACCTTGTTTCCCATCAGTTACCATGCATGCAACCATACTAAGCTTGTTATAGCAGAAAACCACCGCAGTATTACCATGCTGTTTTCCATTGCCAAGCTTGAGGAGATATCATGCAGAACATAGTACGGACAAATAACTGATCGCAACCAATGTTTCCGAACTGAAATCGGCTAAGAAAAAATTTCCAGCCTAGAGTTTCCCCTAGTTGGCGAAGGAAAACAAACCCACCACTCCATTGGCTTTGCATGCGGAAATGTTGCATGGCTATGGTGCATGTGACCCCTGCACCCATCCACCACCGTTTTGGTTTTCACGTGAAATGTCAGATGGCTATGGCTAGAGTGAAATGTTGAATGGCTATGGCTAGCGCATGCAAGAGTAGAAAAAATGCATGGACAAAATTGTTGTGTGCATGCGGGATACATCATTCTCTCTTCTATCCATCTCCTTTACATATTGCTACATGACATGGATAGAATTGTTGCATGGTGGTGGACCGTGTCCTTTAAGAATTTTCATTTACTTGAGGTGTACATGGATATAGAATTGTTGCGTGTGGTGGTGGACCGTGTCAGTGTTTGCTTGCTTACTCTGAACTTTTTTGTCTCCCTGTTAAATATTTCAATTTTACATTTATTTAGTTGGACTGATTCCTACAAAACTCGGTTAAAATTCACGTGGAACCATCGGTACCTAATGTTAATAACCTACTAATTTGCTGACTGAAAATGTAGATCCTCCCAACCTGAAAAGATTGAGTACGAAGCTTCTCTAAGAGACTATTGGACTGATTATGTTGTTGCAGCAATGAGATACCCATTTACAGAATTGACATATGATGTTTGTCGATGCACATTTTGTTCTTACGATATTGCCTATTGGAACCATAAGAGCATGCCTGACTGAAGGATAGATTAAGCGACTTCATCCAATTTAAATATTGCAATCTCAGGGAAGACTTGTAGGTGAGCACAGACTCACTACACCTGTTGTTGGGTTATGTCGAACGGGTATACCTAACAGTCTAACAGAGTGGCCCTTGGGTGGTACAGCCTTCCTGCCGGGTGGCCCAGTCGGCTGAAGCGCAAGGTGAAGCCTAAAGTCAGCATGGAAGAGTCCAAGACGAAGGCCAAACGCCTACCGCCTTAAGGAGAAAGTCATGGATCAAATTGTATTAGTCTAGGACTTCATATCTAGATCGGTTAGGCCTTTCCTTGTAAGCCTAAGGCACGACGCCTTAATAAGCAGGCCTCCAGGGAGTCTTAGGGCTACGCTTTACAACTCTCATTTTAACAAGTACACATATTCGCATCTAGTAAATCATAGCGACACTAGGATCTCGTCACCGTTGTGAGATCCGAAGCTTGGTAAACCTTGTGTGCAATCTCATCACCGGAGTCTGCCATCCGATCTTCCCCACCTTCTATCGTTGGCGTATGACTCCCTACTACTACATGCGATACCGATGCCTCGATAGTTGGCACCCACAGTGGGGCCAAAGACATCTGGGGGGTGAAGCACATACTACTTCCAACTTCTTAGTGGCATGTTAATGGAGAGCTGCAGTGGATGTTCCTGGGCAAGTCGAACTAAATTTCCTGATGCCTCTCATCCCTATGACATGGTCATGCCAGGGATAGCAATGCCAGATGGGTTTTTTCACTGGAAAATATGAATCCCACATGAGTAGAAAAGAAACAGCAAAAGTACAAACTTTGTTAGCTTCACTACATGGGTGTGTCGCCCCTCACCTCCCTAGTATATGTAGAGACGAAAAACGTATGATGACTAGACTAGCAGGTGTCGCCATTAATTTTCTACCCTTCATGTCTTCTTTCTTTCATTTTGTCGTTCATCCCTTTCGCTTAGTCTCAAATCCCTACAACAACCTCAGGTCCATAACAAAGAACGAGACCCTGCACTCTATCCTTTTGTCCCGTTCCCTACAGCAACCAGATATCCCAAATTCGGCCCCCAAACAGTCCGCGGGCACGTTCGGACGTGTCTGCAGACAGTGACCGGACAACCCCAAAATGTGGTGCATTCTCTACAACCACAATGTTCAAATCTTGATACCAAAAACATGCAAGGCATGCACGACGATCATAAAACTAGTTTCAAGTCTAAAAAAACAGTTCAATTCAACTTATTATAACAATTAATTGTATGTAAACAAATAAAAGTAGACCGCACATAAAAATAGTTCTCATTATTCGGACCACACATCAATGCAAATTGAAATTCACTTATTTCCCATGAAGACGTACACATGCTCCACCGGACCATTAGCCTTTCACTGTCCTCGACATTTGGTTCTCTCAGATATTCCGCTCCAAACACCTTAATCACAGCGTATGCAAATCTCTCCATGGTCTCAATGCATGCACTCTCCCCATCCGGACATACTCTTCAATAGCATCCACGGCTTTTCCATAGGCTAGCATTCTCAAAACTGCGGTGAATTTCTGCATAGGAGAGAAGGATAGTTTTCTGCAGCAATCATAGCTCAACTTGAAGTAATCATCATACTTAGTCACCATTTCCTCTATGCGCCGGTAAAGGTTTGAGCTCATCCAGAACCGACGCCGGAAAAACCCCTGATGAAAGACCGGATTTGGACGGAAATAGTCGTCGTATAGATCTCAACAGCCTTTGAGCCTATCACGAGCCACGGTGATCCTCCCCTTAATCGATCCCCTGAAGTTGAGAACGTACTCCTCCTTCTTCTCCAATTCCTCCTGAATGCTCAGCATCGACATGGCGGCCTCCTCGTCTCCGTCCTCAAACATGTCATCGTCACTAGACCCGTTGATGAACTCGTTGTACATGAACTCATCTACGGTCGAGTAATCGTACTCATCTTTGGAGGAAGAATCCATGGCTACAAATATGAACACTCAATCATAGACCGGCTCCGGCAATTCCACAAACACTTTCAGAGCAAGGTGGATGGCGTGCGATGTAAAAAGTACCGGAAGCGGAGCGTGCAGGCCTGGTTCGTGCGGCGGCGGTTCCCCGGCGAGCGCGTAGAACTAGGCTATTTCCACTGGAGATTCGAGAAGGCGGCGGATATACGACGGGACGGCGGCGGAGCAGAGAGGTGCGGTGAATGTGAGTAGAGCGGAGGAGGAAGAGAGGGTTTCAGTCCAATTTAGGGGGGAAATTTGTGGCTCCGCGTTTCCAGGTCCGACGTGGCGGACGCGTCCAGGTGATGCATGTAAAATGCATACATGAACTTTGCATTATATTACTTATATTTCAATCATATTTGCATCATATAAGGGTTATATCATTGTTTTATATTGATTTTGGGAATATTTCATAGTTTCCCTATTTTTCTGGAATTAACCCTGCACAGGCAGAAAACCATATCTATTATATACTTAAAACACAGGATAACCGATGGTCAAGATTAAACAACTAAAAGCGATCCGTGTAGATTAAAAAGTTATACTACCAGAAGCAACGTACGTGCGCAAGCAAGGTAAGATAAAGAGATCGTACGTTGGCAGAACTGTGGGCTGAGATAATTCCTTACCGACACATTACCTCCGGCTTAGTAGAAGAGAAGGAACGGCCTGGATTAACTAGACTTAGACCATAGGAAGAAATACGGCTCAGATTTACTGAAGAGTTTTTGTACTACAAAGAGACACGCATAAATTAACTTGCGGAGATATCCAAGAGAGGTACGTTCACAACATATATCTCAGGGAAAAAACAACACTGTGTACTCGCCGATTAATTCCAGTTCGTGAGCCACACGGAAACATCTCATTGGGATAGAAAAAGGAAACGTTCTATGACAGCTTACATGCATATACAACATCCATAAACGTAGAAGCACAAACTCGCACACCTGCGGTCGCCGGCACAACACCTGATGCACGAACGCTGGACGTCAAAAAGGAGTTGCTGGACGTCAAAAAGGAGATGCGGGACGCTGGACGCCGCCGGCCGGCGATGCCAATGTCTATGTCGACGGCAAGACGGAGCGACGAAACATGGAGAAGCTCGGCCTCCAGGAGATCGATACTTAGGGCTGTCCACGATGTTACATTGATCGGCCGGACATGCACAAGGATTCAACAAGGCTATGGTCGAGACACTATTGGGCGAGCTCCACGACACCATCCCTGATTCCCGTCGTCATCATGCACTCAAGACTCATCACCAGATTTTTCAAGGACCTATTTGATACCTTTGCACATCAATCTTCTTTATCGTCATCAATCTCTCCAACGACGATCATTGTTGGATTCTGGAGCTCCGCTCCCTGACAGAGGTTATTCTTGCGGCCTCCATGCAGGCATCTCTATGATCGCTCTCCTGTCCGATTCTAGTGCAGATTGCTAGGGCACTATACGTCGGTGCATGTATGAGGCATCAAGCCATAAACTGAATATGATTGGCTAGATGAACACGGCGGATTCATCACGCTTATCTCCGGCCGGCCGTTGTTGGGAGCATCTGACATATCTCCGGCCGGCGTACATTCGTTTCTGTCCAAGCTACTGACAGTGATAATTGCAGGATTCATCGGCGGCCGGAAAGTTAGCTTCGCCTCATCTAGGCTTACTTGACGCGAGAGCTAAATCTAGGTCAGATGATTTATTTTCTATGCGAGCTACTAATCGTGATAGTTGCAGGGTTTATCGGGGCGGACGGAATGCAGGATTTCCCTCGATTGTTGACTCCATCGCGTTCTGGTGTTCACGTGATTGTCCTGGTGTTCGCGTAATAGCTAGCTATAGTATGATCCGATCTAACGTGATCGTGTGGCAGCGTTCGTCGGCGGCCGGAAAGTGAGATTTCCTTAATTTTTTACTCCCTCGAGTCGAGGTAATCACTTCATAGCCAGGTATAATTGGATCTGATCCAGTCAACAAATGAGAGCATATACATTGTGAATCTCACTGGCGGAAACGCCAACAAGAGATCATGAGATTTTGTTCATGAATATGGTCTTCAATCTCACATGCATGTCCACAGAGCACAGCAATGCAAGGCGGTCATGCATGCAGATCAGGCCGCATCAGTCGAATCAGCTAATCCTAGCCAGTATGTGTGCGTGGAGCACCGATCAAGGTTTGTTTCCTTTACTGAACAAATTAGCATCAGCAACAATCGATTTAAAAAGTTAACCTACGGACGCGATTACGCCGCTGCCTCGCAATTGCAAGGGACAGCGCCTCTGTACCGGTGTTGATTTTCTAGACCCAGACTGTATTCAGCCTGTTTATATTCAGTGATTTGTGAGAAGAGTTAAAATCGATTAGTACGGACACGAGTTTTCTATGGCTGGAGAGCGGATTTCTCATGCATGGGTCAAATAATTCAGATATAATTAATCTTATATGTATTGTTCCCCAATAATCAATATACAAATATTCCAAGAGTTTTTTTATTTGGGATCCTCCAGCATGTGAGTCTGCAAAATACCAGCCGGTGAGAGTATTTCAAGTAGGGACAACACCTAGATTATATTGGGGTAGGTGAATAGGTATACTCTCCTACCGATCAGTATTGCTGATTTGTTGTTTATTGATACGGAATGCACAGGTGTGTGAGGAAGATATTGCTGAAATCACTCAAACTATGCAGGTTATCCAAGGGCTAATAGTGATTTTCTACCAGGTCATAACAGTTGCGAGGAGTACTGCAAATACGTGAGTATCCAGACAACTGGGCGATGCTCGGTTCGGATCATGTAAGTATTTTCCCTTCGGATATGAGATAAGTTTTTTTATTTGGGATCCTCCAGCATGTGAGTCTGCAAAATACCAGCCGGTGAGAGTATTTCAAGTAGGGACAACACCTAGATTATATTGGGGTAGGTGAATAGGTATACTCTCCTACCGATCAGTATTGCTGATTTGTTGTTTATTGATACGGAATGCACAGGTGTGTGAGGAAGATATTGCTGAAATCACTCAAACTATGCAGGTTATCCAAGGGCTAATAGTGATTTTCTACCAGGTCATAACAGTTGCGAGGAGTACTGCAAATACGTGAGTATCCAGACAACTGGGCGATGCTCGGTTCGGATCATGTAAGTATTTTCCCTTCGGATATGAGATACTACATACATAACTTTGATCTTCACAAAATGTTCTATACCTTGGAACAAAGGTAATAGTTGCACACTGCAAAACGTACACTATATCTACTATTAATTGGTACATAATTTGTGAACAAAAAATGTTGGGGTTAAATATAGAGACTAGGATATAAAGCGAAATATAAAACCACTGATATTAAATCGGTTGGCTTAGCACAACAAGCTAATATGGCAATGGCATTTGTCTTTCTGGCTTTCACATTACAAGGTTGTCCATATGCATGAACAATCTATTAATATATTACACATAAATAGATGCAAAAATATAAGTTTATTGACAAAGGAAAACACGTTAGCTACAATCAACTCTTTGTGTGATATTAGTTCTATTGTAGATGCAGATTAAATCATTAAAAAACTGGATAATGACCAAAGGTTTGAAAAAGGAAATAATATAGAGATACTCGGTGAATCTAGCCGCGCAAATGCGCGGGCCACCCAGCTAGTTTTCTATATTTTGATGTTTCAGGGACCCAAACGACGTTCAAATGACCTGGAAATTTACGAGCATCAGTTTTTGGAAGGAACAAAGCGTGGGAGCGAAGGGAGCGAACAAGCGGAGGCCCGAGGGCCAAGTTGAGTGGGCCCACGCGGCCAGATTCCTTGGCCACGTGGGACCCATCAACTGAGGCCTCGTGGCTTCGTTGCCGTCGATCTTTTTTCCCGAGCCTCCGTCTTGACCTAAAAACGACTATAAAAATAGTCCCCGACGCACTTCGGAAAGGAGCTCCGCAGAAACACAAAACCACGAAACAGAGACCTGGAGTTGCATATTGGAGGGGGAAACTCCGGCGGGGCGCTGCCGGTGTGGTCTCCACCTCCTCCAACGACTTCTCCACCGTCTCCATGATGAAGAGGGAGTAGTCCACCCCTGGACTATGGGTTTGTGGAAGTAACTTATGTATCTCTCCTCTCTTTGAGCTTCACTAATTAGTACTGTATGAGCTGCTGAACATGATTACGGTCATCTATGTAATACCTTTGTGGTGGATCTTTTTATGAGTTAATATATGTTTGAGATTGCAATAGTTTTGTTTCAGTTATGAAAGTAGATGCATATTATGTACCCCGTTCTTGTTTACTTATTTTGATCAAGCATGTATATGAGAGCGTGTGAGGGGGAACGTGTGCATTAGATGGAGTAACGGGGTGGCTAGTGCAGTGAACGTGAGAGAAAGTTCGCGATCCACTTGGGTTTTTACCTTACTTTGTTGCCTCACTAGGGATAAAGAAAAATACCTTGCTACCGGAGATGTGGGTGTGACCATTGCCACTACTCCATGACTAGATCTAGCATGTTCTTATTTTAACTTCATGTCATGAAACTTAATGTTGTCTGATTTATCTTAATTACTAAGGTGTTATGATTTAGTTCGCATCTTGGTGGAGTATAAGAGAGATTAATAAACAAAAGATCTCTATGTTAGGACGTGATGCCCATATAATTAGTAACTTGTCATGAAACCTTTTGTTGCAATCTCATATGTCAATTCTAGTGTTCCATTATCTACCACTTTATTAAAGAGAGAGTGCATTTGTGAAACCATGAACCCCGGTCCATTTTTAATCATAAGAAACACCTTTCCAACAACTTTTATCCATTTTACATTTTCTGCCATTATTAAATCCGAAAATACAAAAAACTTTTACATCTTGCATTCACAATATAAAACCCAAAAATATCATTTATCATTGTTTCCACCATCCTTGCATATTTATTTACCATCATTGCATATTTATTTACTGTTTTGCATTCATTTATCATATCATTCTCACACCTTGTGCTTGACAACCACTTGGTGAGGTTGAGGGCACAAAACAATTTACTTTGTTTGCAGGTTTCAAGAGAAGGATAAGAAGATAAAACTACACTACTGGTTCCCCGAGAGTTCGATATTAAACCCTCGAGTCACCCCTCGTGGGGAAAACTGTCTTTCCTATACTATACACTCTGCACTTGGAGTCTCAACCTAACCCATTTCTTTTGACGCAGGTAACTACGTCAAGGGCCATCAAGACTGTTTTCTGGCGCCGTTGCCGGGGAACCATAGCTGAAAGGTTTATCCAAGGGTATCTCACAACAAGTCAACTTCATCACCAACTTGTGCAAACACCTAAGCTTGGGGAGGTTGCACCTACGTGAGCATCATCTTATCCATCTTTACCTTCAAATCATTTTATTTTGTTTTGTTATTGTCTTGCATATCATATTTATATTTCGGTTTGCATTTTTATTTTCAGTTTTGCATTTTGTGTTGCATTTGTTATTTCGGTTTGCATTGTTTAGTGTCATTTTATTTTCAGTTTTGCATAAAAAATTAAAAACACATAAAAACTTGCTAATGGAAGAGAACTTTTGGCCATTTAGTGTTAAGAACTTTCCTCAAATATGAATATCCCTGTTGAAAATTTGAAGTAGATCATAATGTCACTAAAATGATTATGAACACCGTTTTTGTGGGAAACCAAGAAGATCCTATACTTCATCTTAAGAAGTTTAATGAAAGATGCAAAGTGTTAAATTGAACCATGTTAATGTTATATGATTAAAGTTAAGCTTTTTCCTACTCCTTGCTGGAAAAGCCTTAGATTGGATATTAAGATGGCCTCCTGGAATTTAGCACTTGGTTTAATTTAAAAGCTTCATTCATTGAAGATTTTGTTCCACTGAAACAGTTTATAATTTAGACAAAGAGTTATCACCTTTAAACAGAGAAGAAGAACCTTTGGTAAAAACTGGAAAGGTTTAGAGGTATAGCTTTTGGAATGGAACATGGTCTTAGAGATTGGATGCTCATGCATATATTTTATAGAGGATTGTCTGAAACCTCTAGAGTCTTTTTGGATAATGAATGTGGGGGTTCTTTTATTAATACTACTGCTGCTAACTCATATCTACTTGATGGCTTGCTTTTGGAAGTGAAAATTAAAGAAAGTTTAGAAAAAGCCCAAGTGCCTGAAGATGTTTTTGATGACCGTTATGAAATATTTAATCTATATAATAGAGAAGAAAAGTTGAGGAAGTTAAAATGCTTAGTGAAGTCAAGGAACCATTACTTGACTTAGAGAATTGTAGCTTGCATGAATTAATATCTATCTTACAAAATTTGCAAGTGATCCTTCCATTAATGTTAACCAAGCAGGTTTTGGTTCTTATATTGCTAATCATGTTTTAAAAGAAAAGATTGCTAGGTACAACCAAGAAGCTATGATACCACCTAAGCTTGGGGATATATGGATTCCCAAAGTACTAGTAACCATTGGAAAAGAGACACACCATGCTATATTAGATCTAGGATCTAGTGTCTCTGTTTTATCTAAAGAATTATATGAAGTCTTGAATTAAAGAATCTTGAAAAATGCTCTATTGAACTTGCACTTGCTGATGATTCCATTAAACATGCTTTAGGAAAAGTAAGTGATGTTATGGTAGAGTTGCATATGACATTTGTACCTGTTGATTTTCTAATCATGGATATGGGGAATAAAACCTCTAGTCCAATTATTCTTGGAAGACCTTTTCTTCGTACCACAGGTGCTATCATTGATTCAAAAGAAGGGAATGTGAAGTTTCAGTTTCCACACAAGAAGTGCATGGAACACTTCCCAAGGAAGAGGGACACATCAAAGTTCAAGCTCCCTCATGAGCTTCGTCCACAATAAATATCAAGTAAGAAGCCTAGCTATATGGCTATAAAGAAAGCGCTTTACGGGAGGCAACCCGGTTGTTTTTATTTTGATTTTCTTTGTGTCCTCTTGCTGTAACAAGAGACTTAGTTTTTAGTTTTGTTTCTGGAATTTTTAATAAAGTGCCAAGTTTTACCTATTTTGGTTTGAAAAAGTTGCTATTTGCATTCGGAGATTTTATTCCAGCACGAATCTGTGCACGGTTGATTTTTAATTTATTCTGTAACTCCGAATGAGCTGAATTTGAACTGTAGTTGCAACTTTTCATCCTCTGTACATGAATTTTTCAGAATTTTTGACATATTTAAGTAGGGTAGAAAAATACGTTTTGCTGCTGCTGTTTTTCTGGACAGATTCTGTCCCATTTTGTTTGATGCATTCTTTGAACTTTTAACTTGAATTTTTTGATCCAATTGAGTTTATAGTAGGCATACAACATTATACACTTTCTGGACATTCATATGAATTTTTGTTTAAGGATTTTATGCAGCAAGCAATTCGTTTGTCTATCACTACTAATGTCACCCCACAGAAAAGAAATGGGAGAAACGGTGTTTTGAAGTTTTTTCACAGGGATTAGAGGAGATGCACCAAGAGCTATCCAAGGATGGTGAAGACCATAAGCTTGGGGATGTGAAGACAACCCCACTGGACCAACACACTCTCGGTTTGCACACGTCTAACTTCTGTTTTTCGATCAATGCACTTTATCGCATAAACTTGGAGCGTCTTTTATTTGTTTTTTTATTTCGGTTTGATTTTTTTTTCTTGAGACCACCACTATCATTTATATATGAGAGAGCTACTGGAAATTTGGGTTGAATTAAGTTGGATGCTATTAAAATATTGGGAAGGGATGTTTGAGTTGATTCAAAAAGATACATATAGTTGCATATTCATGTGCTTTTAATGAGTATTAATTTGCAAGTGTTTTATCAAGAGCTATCTTTTATCATGTTTTGATGTTGAATGTTACTTTACTTTGTTTAACATGGATTGATTAGTTCTATGGACACTTATGCATGCATTTAGATGGTCAACTTTCTCCCTATTGCTAGCCCAAAAATTCCAACAAGTAAAAACTTGTTTTCCAACACCTTCAACCAAAGTTTTTCCAGTGAGTCCACCATATCTACCTATTAGCTTTATGCTATTCCAGTATGTTTATCATGTTATTGTGTTATCTATACTTCTGAATTAAAATGCTTATGTTATTGATTGTTATGGGAAAAGTTGGTTAAAAGCTCTCACGAACTTGATGCACACTTACTTTTATTGCACTTAATAAACATGAACCATTGTGATTAAAATTATGAAGTTGTGAGCTTGACAATAGTCTTGGTTGGGAGTTAGCCATATGTGCTGTCACATGGCAAGCTTTCAACATGCACTTATTTATATTAGTTGATATCATGTACTTTTGTTTATGGATGCTTATCATGGTGCCAAATAAATGTGGAAACTTAGTAAGTTTAAAGAGTTTGTATAAATGGCTAGAGAGATGCCTGGGCCGCTAATCTAAGCCATGCATCATTCATGGTGGAAATTTACAGCTTCCATAATGAACCTTCATGATGCACCTCATAATAAAAAGCTATACCAATAGTAAATAAAAGAGTGTGAGATTGTTCATTGTTGTTTGTCTTGTCATTTTGACATGGGCTTGTTCCATGTCCTGAGGCAAGAGGTACCCCAGTTGACACTCTTGATGATGCTATTATATTACTTACAATGACCTTAACTTGAACTTACTTTGTGGACCAAGTTGAGTAACACCATGGTGTAGGTACTTGTATTCACGGGGCATGAGACATTCAACCATACTTTGTCAAGCACATCACTCATATTTGCTTTCACTTTAAACTTTAACCATTCAAGATGCTATGATAGGGGTAATGAGAGCTTGACACCAATACCACATTGCAAACATTAACTTAAGTAGAAGCATTTGGAAGTTAGATGAAACTTATTCATGTTTTACCTCTACTCATTTATATATCTTTCCAAAGTGTCCACCTTTTATATTCAGATTTATAAGAATACTCTATGACCATTATAGGATGTTTTTACTTTTCATTATGCATACATTTGGTCCATAGTACTTTCTTCTATGTTACACTTTGTGAATTATCATTGAACATCCTTACATTGAATATTTGATATCACTTCATAATCTATCTTGTATATTGCTACTCCTTTGAAGAATGAATCATTTGACTCTATGTAGCAATAGTAATCATCTTTGATATCCTTTGATAGTATTAAATTGCAAAGTCCATGTTAGTTTTATCACCTTCATACTCGAGGACGAGTATAGGTTAAGCTTGGGGATGTTGATGCATGTAAAATGCATACATGAACTTTGCATTATATTACTTATATTTCAATCATATTTGCATCATATAAGGGTTATATCATTGTTTTATATTGATTTTGGGAATATTTCATAGTTTCCCTATTTTTCTGGAATTAACCCTGCACAGGCAGAAAACCCTATTTTCTATATTTTGATGTTTCAGGGACCCAAACGACGTCCAAATGACCTGGAAATTTACGAGCATCAGTTTTTGGAAGGAACAAAGCGTGGGAGCGAAGGAAGCGAACAAGCGGAGGCCCGAGGGCCAAGTTGAGTGAGCCCACGCGGCCAGATTCCTTGGCTGTGGGACCCATCAACTGGGGCCTCGTGGCTCCATTGTCGTCGATCTTTTTTCCCGAGCCTCCGTCTTGACTTAAAATCTTTTTTGCCATTATTAAATCCGAAAATACAAAAATACTTTTACATCTTGCATTCACATTATAAAACCCAAAGATATCATTTATCATTGTTTCCACCATCCTTGCATATTTATTTACCATCATTGTATATTTATTTACTGTTTTGCATTACCTTTATCATATCATTCTCACACCTTGTGCTTGACAACCACTTGGTGAGGTTGAGGGCACAAAACAATTTACTTTGTTTGCAGGTTCTCAAGAGAAGGATAAGAAGATAAAACCTACACTACTGGTTCCCCGAGAGTTCGATATTAAACCCTCGAGTCACCCCTCGTGGGGAAAACCGTCTTTCCTATACTATACACTCTGCATTTGGAGTCTCAACCTAACCCATTTTCTTTTGACGTAGATAACTACGTCAAGGGCCATCACCAGGCCGCCCCCAAACCCTCCCCACATATGGGCTAGCTTTGGGATTTGTCGGACCGCCCAGACGTTTCGGCTAAGTTTGGGGATGATGGTTGGTGTCCGGGCTGACCGCCCCGGACATTTGGGCTAGATATGGGGGACTCAGTTGGAGATGCTCTTAGGTTGCCACTACATGTTCTTGCTTTATGCAAGACGTCTTCGAGCAGGGGAATGACTAGCTAGGCTCTGCTTGTTCGGTGAGGCAAGAGGTCGAGGAATGATGGTGCGGTGACCCCGCACACCACTGCATATTGTAGTGTACAAGTCATTGACATAACACCCACGGAAGGACTAATCCATAAATATTACATCCCTCATAATAGTACAACAGAAACATTGCGGGTCCACTTTATTACACACTGCTAAAGATTACATACCAGAAATGCATAAAAACATCAACGTCTTCCTCCGACATGGGAGGAATGTCTATTATTGCGATGTTGATAGGAGCCAACCTACAAGCGATAGAAAGTAGCAAACTAAGAACCATATTGGCTCAACAAACTAAGTATTACTAGTCTAGTCTTGCTCGGCCGGGTTCCTTCTAGGAGGATTCTAGGTCTCCGCCTCCTCTTCGTCGGCGTCGGCGGCTCCATAGGCAATGATGTAGTCGACGCCTTCTACTCCTCTGGATAGATCAGGTGCTTCAAAGTACACTTCATCGGCATGGTATGCTCCGTAGTTCTCTTCAAATACCTCCTCAGAGTCTAAGCAGGGGATCAAACGGGGAACAAATGAGTAACAGCGTTACTCATCAAGTTCAGCTAAACGCTTAGATAAGTGGTATGCACTAGCTTCGATCCTAACCAGAAAGTCATGGGTGAATATGCAAGCTTTGTAAAACATTTTTAGGAAAAGGTATGTTTTATTTTTAGAAAACTATGCCCCAGCCTCCACGGGTTTATAGTCATCACTTGGGATGCCTTTCCCGCTGCGGTCTGTAGTCCCCTCCTGGAACAAGGATGTGATAGTCACAATTTCTTTGTTTAACTCTGCAGAGCTGCACCACTTTACCCAACAGCAGCTTGGCTCTTTATGCTCTCTCAGCACACCATGTGTGCTATAGCCAGAACTCAGGGCAACAAGTCATGTGGAGTCGCTTCCTCGCACAGCGCATATCCGCCCATTTGTGACGCGGCTGGTAACTAAGACCACTAGCCCGCCACCCCTCCCAAGCTTCTATTCCAGTCACCCCGTCAGGTGGGAAGGTCACGCGCTTCCACGCAGTTGGCCGCCGCAACGGACGCAACCAGGTAATAGCCAGCCGAGGATATGCGAACGAGGGAAGAAACCTCTGACTAGCCCATCCATAGTGAATCTGTTGGCTGATGCTTCGATACGGCGTTAGGATCACTGGGACATGGGTTATTTATCCTAGATGTATACATTCTCATACAATGGAACCTCCACCACAACATCATACCGTGGTTCCATTGCCAGCCAACAATATATATAGCAGTTCATATCATTCGAAAATAGTTTTTTCTTTTTCATGCAATGATAAACCATAGTACTTTGCAATTACTTTAATAAAAATAATCAATCGAGGACATGCAAGTTGGAACTTGCCTTGAGACTGATATGTAGTGCAGTCTAAAGTTTCCGACGAATTGGGACCCTCGTGTTCTGAAAATCAACATCATTGTCTATATGAGACAATGTTTAAAAATCAAATACATGCTATTATGCATAGGATGAGATGATTTTTATTCTTTCCCAAAATTCCCCAGAATTTTATTAACGATTTCTTTTGAAGTGATTTCTTTTAGTTTATGTTTACTTAGGATGAGTGACATGACAGTCATGATATAGTTCAAATTACACTTTGAACTTAGTAATTAATTTTCCCATATTTTTTCTTTGGAAAATAATTTGAATTATTTCAAAGTCATTTCCACTTAAGGATCTCTTGAATTTTTGCTACTAGAAATAATTTTCAAAAATTCAATAAATATTTTATTTGGATAGGTTATTTTCTGCTGATATTTGTAGATATTTTGTTTGTATTTATAGGAATTTATTTGAATTTTAGAAGTTCTTTGAAAGTTTGGAAATTTTCATAATAATGAAATGACCAAAATGCCCCTGGTTCAACACTGGTTGAACCAGATCAAAGGGTTTGGGCTCGGGTCCAGTCAACCGACCGAGCCACTCCCTTCTCTTTCTGTCACTCGCACGAGCCCGAGCTCGAGCTCGACCTCCCCTGGCTCCCGCGTAGCCTGCGCCGTCGCCGCCTTGCTCCATCCACCTCCGTCGCCGTGGTCTGGGGCAAAACGACCCCCTTGCTCTGCTCTTCTCACCCACCGGAGTGATTCGTGCTTCGTTTCCTCTAGCCGCCGTGCGCAATCCAACCCTAAGGTTAGGGTTTCGGTGCTTCGGCGTTGCTCGCCGTCCTTCGCTGCTCTCCTTGCTCTTGTGCCTACCATGGCAGGTGCAGAGCTTGTCTCTGTGCCGCCGTGGTGCTGTGAAGCTGCTCCTCGTCCAACGGTAACGCGAGCACTGCCTCGCCGTCGTGGAGCTACGGCCATGGACGTATGGTAAGTTTCTTCTCCCCTCCTTCTTCTCCAATCTCTAGCCTCAGCTAGCTCTAGATGCTTCTGGACATGTGGATTAAACATGGATAAATTATGTTGCTTAGGTTCTTGATGATTTTGAGGATGAATTCTTGTTGGAATGCTCTCGGATATGCACTGATTCATCTTTGTGCACCAAGAATAAGATGAATAGTGATAATCTAATGTGTTTAGATCATTCCATGATCTCTGCAATTTGTGTTGGAAGCATTTCTTGCTAACTGATGAAGAAAATAATTTTAACTGAATCCTGTGGTGATTCTGTTCAAACTGAACTAGAACATAGTCTAGTAATGATGTAGAAAAATTGTTTGGGCATGATTTAGACAGGTTTGGCTTGCTGTGATGACTCTTTGAGAGTTACACAATAGCTAACTTGTTTAGATGTGCTTTTTATGTTTTCATGTGCTTCTTTCAGTGTAAAGATGTGCTAAGCACAGCTAATCCAGCTCTGCTAATTCACTGTCTTGTGTATGACTTGGGTAATTTGAATAAGAACAGATACTACACTTAATCTAAACCCTTGCCCTTATGATGCTCAAGCAATTGCTAAAACAAGCAACTGCACTTCCTTTCTTCTCTCTTTCCTAGTTTGCTGCAAAGAACAGATGCTTCTCT
Source organism: Poa pratensis (assembly GCA_947311845.1). NCBI lineage: Eukaryota > Viridiplantae > Streptophyta > Magnoliopsida > Poales > Poaceae > Poa > Poa pratensis. The sequence continues at coordinate 42,293,001 of CAMZMU010000060.1, read as the reverse complement.
ACCTTGCAACTCCTTTCTTGCTTAGAAAGGTTATGTTAAGAACAGATGCTGAAAACACCTCTCTAGCATGGTTCTGTCATTTACAGAACCTGCTTGGTCTCTCTCTAGCACACAGGTTCAACCTGCTGTTGTCGAGCAGCTTGTGCTTCTGAAAAAGATGATAACCTGCATCTTGTGGTTTTGCCTGCTCCTCCTTGCTGCTTCAATTTTCCTATAGTGTATTTAACTATCTGAAACGGCTTGTGGTGAATGGATTAGGTGATCTCCATTGGTGGTGCTTGGTTGTGCTTGTTCTTGTGGAAGAACAGATGGAAATGGATGTGCTGGATGTGCTGGTGGTTGTGAAACGTGTGTGTTGTGGTTGCTGCGAGTTATGTATAACTGTGGCTGTGATCCGGCCATGTATTTATACTGATTTGGTGTTTCCTGGGCTGGTGACACCCGGATAATTGGGATGTGGTGATTCACCTGCTTACAGTGGCCCTTCTCACCTCGAGCTGCCTATTTGGACTGCTTTTGGCTCTCCTTTTAACCTCGGAGATAGGCTCCTACTTCTGATGCGCAGTTCATCTCCCCTTGGTGTTAAACTCTGAGTCATTGTTCTTATCTTGCTCCAGATATTTGTGGTAGAAAGCTTAGCTGTGAAGGAATGATTTGCAATGCCGGTTTGGGTTGATTAACTCAAGTGTATGTGTAATTAGGCTACTTAGTAGCTTAATAAGTGGGATTAGGATCCATTTGCCTAATCCATTGGCAAATGTGATACCAAACTTTGGCTTCCTTTTTAATTGATTTCTGGTATAAAATTTGGAGAGTGTAAATTGGGTTGTTGCCTTGCTTTACAAGATCATTAGATCAAATGCTCCAATAGTACTTGTTGTTTCCTTCGGATTTATGATCATGATCAAGAAATGATCAGTCCCTCGGTTGCCTTTGATTTATTTGCATACTCCATTTTATTAGCCTAATTAAACCTTGGTTTTGATTAGGCTGATACCAGATTTCAAAACATTAATATGCTAGCACCAAATGGTGTTGGCAACATTTTAACACTAACCCCCATTTCCTCTTATTTGTGTTGTTTGTTCTGCAGGTTCGAAGATCTCCTGGAAATCCAAGAAGAACTAGTCTTAGGAATTTTATTACTCCCTTTTGTATTATTCAATTTGTTGTACGGACTGCATTGTAATAAAGCCTTGTAATAAATCTGAGTTATGATCAATTGGATGGATTTGTATTCAGATGTTTTCCTATATCTTGAGTTTGTAAATAATTGAATTCTTGTATATGAACTTTTAGAAGTTCCTTTGTAAAAGATTTGTGAATATATTTGTGATAATTATGTAATGGAATGATTCTATGATTTGAAATGAATGCATCACAAATTTCTTTGATTTGTGTGTGTTGAAAGATTTAGAGAAGTATAGAATTGATTTGAACTTAAGATATTGTAGATTTTCCTTTTGAAATCCAAATGATCATTTTGGGAAAAATACTAGTAAGGGTTTTGAAAATATGACGTAGGGTTTATCGAGACTTCTTGACTATCTGTTAATGTCTGACTCCCAGATCATCGACACTCGTCTGGTATCGACCCTAGATCATTTTAACACAAAAGCGCGAATTTTTTCCAGATTTCACCAATAGATGCATGAATGCACAAATGCAATTCCTAATTCTACCCTCTCGAGTCCTATAACTGCGGGGTATTACAGATGGTGTCCCCCGAACAAGCGCTATTGGGGCCGTCTGGGCTAGCTGCTGCGTACTGGGGCGCCTCTTCCCTCTCACGGCTCCAATACCCTTTTTTTACTTCAAATTCGGTGATTTTCATTCAAACTTTAGGAAAAGAATTACATGTTATCCTAAAATCTAAATCTGCCGCAATCGAAACGCCTCCCAGTTCTCCTTCTTGATGAACCCGCTGAATTTCACCGCCGTCCTGGTTGCATGTGCCGCTGGGCCCTGCCTCGCCGTTGTCATGGGTGAGGTCGACGAACGGTGCGTCTTTCATCTGCACATGGTCCCTCAAAGACCACGCTAGGGCATCCCCTCTGGCACGTCGGGGCGTCGTTCATCGAGTCCTCTAGCACACGGCTCAACCCGGGGGCGTCATCGATGTCGGTGTCCGGGTCTCGCATCGCCGCTTACAGAAGGGGCATCCAGAAAAGCTCTGTCTTACACTGGCTCTAGCTTCACCATCTTCGCCGGCGGAGGAGGTGCACGCTCGCGGATGACGAGGCCGCCTATGCGAAGGCGCAGCAGTCTATTCGCCTCGTCCTTGGGCGTGCGCGGTGCCGATCGGGAGGAGGAGGATGAGCGTGAGGAGGAGCCCGAAGACGATTGGGTCCTCCTTGGTGCTCATCGGCTTACCAGGGCCCTAAACGCCGACAAGGGGCGAGCATACGCTCACCGTGATTGGTGATGCACACCATCACGGCAGGGAGCGTGCGCCCAGGCACGTCCAGAACGGATCATGCCCACCGAGAAGTGAGGATTGTTAGTTTTGATCAGGTTCAGTGCCTGTCAGGTGTAACTGAAGACAAGGATTTTTCAACGGGATAAAGCGAGCTTCTTACGTTGCTTACTGTAGTTTTGCTTGTTTTCTCGCATCTTTTAAGATCTTTTGGTTGTACTTTGAGCGTGTATCCATAGCTAGCTGGCAACCCAGACATGATGTTGTAACACTTGTAACTGCTAATCGGTTGATAGCTTTGTTAATTTGAAGTTGGGCTCAATTCGAGCCTTCCATCTAAAGGCGATGGGGGTGGGGTACCAGAGAGAGTCGGCAGGGGTGCCATCTCAGGAGGAGAAAACCTCTAAATTTATTTTTATTTTTAAAAATATTTTTATTTTCTTAATTGGGTATCAATTCATTCACATTACATTTTTGGCAAAATTCTTTTTCTAAACCGGTGGATTTCCATCCCAAAACTGTAGAGTGGTACCAATTGAAAATTTTGGCCTTCAAAATGGTAGTCTTTTCTGCTTTAGGGAAAAACATTTGGTGGTCTGAAGCGGGGGATACCAGCGGCCCATCAAAACTTCGCAAAGATAGGCCAAACAAGGTATCTTCACGCCCTAGGCCTATCGTCACTCACGACGGTTCTGCTATGGTCTGCCTCTCGCCTAAGTTCTTGATCCGTCAACGAACACGACCTGTTCGACGCCTCTCTATGTATCGCAAGGCATGCCTCATCTACAACTAAAGTTCCACCTCGCTACCACGCAGAGCCGCCTCTACCAGCCCTTCACTACAGGAATGAGGCGATACGCCGACGGCTTGAAGCCGTCGGCTTAGGCTAGAAGACCGTCGGCACACGCTACACTGACGGCAGCCATCAGCGTATGGCCCTCGGTGTTATACGGCCTCGGCTTAGCCTATTTTGCCATCGGCGCATGCAATGCCGTCGGCGTAGCGGTAGCGCCGAGGGCCAGGCCTGGCCGTCGGCATAGTACAGGTGGGGCCCATAACAGGCAGCTGACGATGGCACAGCCTACGCCGACGGCTTTGCCTCGGCATAGCTTGTCCACGCGTAGTAAAAAAATATCCCCGCCGTCCCTCGCTGGGGACAGTCTGGGGATGGGGAAGGCGAAAGGTTGCGGCGATCGATGCCGAGGTGAGCCGCCGTCGTATTGACGCGGACGGAGCAGGGGTTGGCGCGGTCGAGGGCGCCGCCGCCGTGGAGCGCGGCGAGGATGGCTTGGGCCCGCGACGGAGGAGGCGGCGCAGTGGCTTGGTGTCCGTTGCAGACGAGGACATTGCCTCCAGCTCATGCTCCGCCACATCTTGCGCCTACGCCTCCTCCTCCCTCGGCGTCTCGGGCTGATGCGGGGCCGTGGCCGGCGCGATGGGAGGCCGTGTGGACGCCCCCTCCGTCGTTCACCCGCTTGAGGACGGGAGGCGGAGCTTGCCCCGGAGAAGAGCTCGTTGGCGGGCAGCATAGTGGACACCGCGGAGCGGCCGGCGAGGAAGAACTCGAAGTCGGCGCTCGCATCACCGAGGCTGAAGGACATGCGCGAGCTGAGCCACTGCATCACGGAGGACGGCGGGGCGGAGGAGGTGGCGGCGGGACCGGTGGGCGTGCCGCCGCGCCGGAAACCATCGGAGGAGGGAGGCGCGGACGCAGTGGGTCGTGCTCAAGGTGACTCTCTATTGTGTGGCTGGCTACTTGTGTACGAAAGGATAACGCACCTTGGACTGTTCCCCTCCTCCCGCACAGTAGAGAGAGGCGACTTTGAGAACTCCTTCTGCTCCCACCTCGCCGCCGGCGATTCGCGTGATTCCCCACCCTCTGGCGGCCGCTCCGGCGGCAGGAGGGTGGGGAATCACCGGATCCCGGCGTGTACATAGTGTAGGTAGCAGTAGGGCCCCAGCCGACGTCATCATGGAGGTGGTGGCGTGGCCGGTGTTGTGTTTGCAGGTGGTGCTCGTCCTCTCCGGCGGTGAAGCTCCTTGGAGTTCCACGGGGAGCGCCGCCCCCTTCCTCGCGCTCGCGGTCCTCTGGGATCGCCGTGTGCGGGGCTCCCCTCTCCGGATCTTCTTGCGGCGGATCCGGTTGACGACTTTGAAGCAGATGGTGGTGATGCAAGCGATGCTGCCGATGGAGTAGGGTGGAGGCTCTTCGGGGTTCGAGGATCGACGACTTCCCGTCCGCTAGGGGGATTCTTCCGTTCCACAGTTTCTGGGAAGATGCGGCGGCGGCGCGTCATCGGCACGTCCTCTTCGCCGGCGACATCGATGCAGAAGGACATGTTTGTATTTTCTATCTTTATGGTGGTCTTTTCTGCCTACTTGCTGTAATCACCAGATGTTTACTAAAAAAAAGGATAAGGAAGTGAGAGAAGAGAGAAAGATGTGTCATGTGTGCCTGTGTGGTGTAGATGCGGTACCACTCTAGATATTTTCTAGGTGTGGACGGATGGATGTTTGCCATCTCATCAATCCATGTCTCCAATCTCTCCACCAATAAGAATCAAGCATACATTTGTGTGTTTTCTCCACTAATAAGAATCAACCAATAATCATGGCATAATTCTTCAAAACTCAAGTTTATAATTTTTGCTAGCAACTAGTACATATAAAAGGACTCCACGCCAAAAGATTTCATTTTTTGAGTATTTTTTCACTTTCTTTTATTTTTTGAAAAAATGGTCAAAATGGCCGCCGTGCCTATTCATTGAAAGGGGTCACATTTTTCAAAACTATCGATGGTTCTGTGATATAGTCACAACTTGTGTACCTTAAAATGATTTTTGTAGACATTTTAGAGCAAACTATCACACACTTGTAGTTCAAATTACTTTCGGAAAATCGGCATAAAGTCTTTTAAATAAGCGAAATTAGTTAGAAATCGAGAAAATTCCTAATACTTGAGGATTATCCATCAAATATGGACTAGTCTTTGTGACAATTAGATGGTGCCTTTTTGCAACATATGTTTGGTACTTGCTTCATAAAAAAGTCATTTTTAACATTTAAAAAATGAAAAATGATATTTATATAAATAATTTGGAAACTATTTTTGGCAACAATGTTTGCCATGCCAAGACACACCTATGTGTCAAATATGAACACTTTATCACAAACTATGGCGCGGGGATGGCCATAACTTGATCATTTGGCTCGAAACTTATACATGTCTATAGATAATAGACCATTTTGTAATTTTTTTTTGAAAATCTTGTAAAAAATCAAGTTTATCATTTTTGCTAGCAACTAGTACACATAAAAGGACTCCATGCCAAAGTATTTCATTTTTTTGAGTATTTTTTAACTTTCTTTTATTTTTTTGAAAAAATGGTCAAAATGGTCGCCGTACCTATTCATTGAAAGGGGTCACATTTTTCAAAACTATTGATGGTTCTGTGATATAGTCACTACTTGTGTGCGTTAAAATGATTTTTGTAAAAAAATTACAGCAAACTATCACACACTTGTAGTTCAAATTTCAATTACTTTTGGACAATCGGCATAAAGTCATTTAAATACGCGAAATTAGGTAGAAATCAAGAAAATTCCTAATACTTGGAGATTATCCATAAACTATGGACTACTCTTTGTGAAAATTAGATGGTGCCTTTTTGTAACATATGTTTGGTACTTGCTTCATAAAAAAAGTCATTTTTGACACTTAAAAATAGAAAATGATATTTATATAAATAATTTGGAAACTCTTTTTGGCAACAATGTTTGCCATGCCAAGACACACCTATGCGTCAAATATGAACACTTTATCACAAACTATGGCACAGGGATAGCCATAATTTGGTCATTTGGCTCGAAACTTATACATGTCTATAGATGATAGACCATTTTGTGAAGTTTTGTTTTTTGAAAATCTTGTCAAAAATCAAGTTTATCATTTTTGCTAGCAACTAGTACACATAAAAGAACTACATGCAAAAGTATTTCATTTTTTGAGTATTTTTTCACTTTCTTTTATTTTTTGAAAAAATGGTCAAAATGGCCGCCGTGCCTATTCATTGAAAGGGGTCACATTTTTCAAAACTATCGACGGTTATGTGATATAGTCACTACTTTTATACCTTAAAATGATTTTTGTAAAAAAAATAGAGCAAACTATCACACACTTGTAGTTCAAATTTCAGTTACTTTTGGAAAATCGGCATAAAGTCATTTAAATAGGCGGAATTAGGTAGAAATCGAGAAAATTCCTAATACTTGAGAATTATCCATCAAATATGGACTACTCTTTGTGACGCAAATCCATCCCAATTGTATCAAAATGGAAAACACTCAACTCCCAATAGAAAATTGAAAAGATAGAGTGATAAAATTTGGATCACGTGACACAAATACTATATTCACATCACCTTGTCTATAGTATACCATGCGGTCCATTTCAAAACTACAAGAAGGGCGTTTCTTGTGTGGCTCTTGTGCTACAACATACAACTAAGTATTGACGTGTCATTCCAGCACAAGCCAAAGTTGATTAGTGCAACCATGGGCCAAAGAGTAAACCACATCCTGGAGCGTAATCCAGCTTGGTGCCTTGGCGGTGGGTCATACTTTGCAGACTACGGTATAGCCTAGTGATCAGGAGGTGTTAATGCTTTCCTACCCATCCGAGTTTAACTCCTCTTACTCTCAATTTTGGTGATGTTGCACCATTGTTCTTAATTAAACGTGACAGGTTTCTCACTCGTCGCCCTCATGTTGAACTACTTTTCCCAATGCCGCTCATCTCTGAGGGTTGATCATGCTAGAATATACGGCGATTGCAATAGATTTTTTGACACTTACGGACATGGCTTTGATGAACATATAAAGAAATAGCTTGCATATCTTCTTGCTTGGCTACACGAGTCATGTCAAATCTTTAGTATATATAAACAGGAAAAGGATATGATGGCAGATTAGTAGGTGCGGCTTTACTCGTTGCACAAAAAATACTTGGGGTATCGCCATTTTTTCAATTTGTCCACACACGGTGGTCTATAGTGTAACATGTGGTTCGGTGTACAGACTGGAGGTTTACAGTTTGCAACAAGTTATGCGCATGTGGTTTTTGTATCGACGTAAGGCTCTACTTGAATGTTAACAAGCATATCAACTTTCATAATTTCATACAAACAAGTCGAGCAAGCATATGTAAAACGAAACAAGCCACAAGGAAGAACAATGACACTATAGATAAACTTTATGCATTCGCACCCATGCACGGTGCACAGAGCACTCCAACTCGGAATAACCAGAACCGCGGTAGGCCAGTCCAAATCGTGCTTGTCGCACCTCAACTTTTGATGTAATCACTCCGTTAACGACTATGTGTAAGGCGCCTTATATTTGGCATAACCGTAAGGCGTTAGGATAATTCCATTTAGCTAATATGTACGCACTCTCAAGTCATCTCGCGTGTGTGCCTGTGTGAGAAACAATCATGTTTTGCATGCATGCACTAAAAGACGAAACTGCTGACATCATCACGCATTAATTGCGAAATCCAAAAATTTAAAATGTTTCGTAGCTCAAACCGTTTATCCGATTTATGATCCGTTTTCACCGTTGGACTAGTCGCGACGAGATCTTCAAAACTAGATCCCATGTTGATATGTTCTGACGACTTTTTTTTGTCCAAAAGTTACCACGCCCGTAACATATAAGTTACCCTGGCTTGTATACGTAAGTTACCCACCATATTAGTGATTAGTTTTCGGGTCGAAATAGAACCATTTTTTGTTGTTCTTTTAGATTTTTACGAGATTTAAAGTTACCACATCATTTTGAGATGGTAAATTTATCGTGTATAAGTATTATGATGATAACTGTCGATTTCATAGTGAAACTACACATAAAAAAGATGGGCATTGCGTTCGTAACTATCATTTAGAGGACATGTTAACTACATGGATTTCCTCGTGGATAAATATATCACGAACACGTAGATAACTTCATATGTACTGGGTGGGTAACTTCATCAGTATTGGGTGGGTAACTTTATAAGTATTAGGTTGGTAACTTTATCAGTACTGGTTGGTAACTTTACCAGTACAGGGTGGGTAACTCCATCAGTACTAGGTGGGTAACTATATCAGTATTGGGTGGGTAAATTTACCAGTACAGGGTGGGTAACTCCATCAGTACTAGGTGGGTAACTATATCAGTATTGGGTGGGTAAAATTATCAGTACATGGTGGGTAAATTTATTAGTACTAGGTTGGTAACTTTACTAGTACAGGGTGGGTAACTTCATCAGTACTGTGTGGGTAACTTTATAAGTATCAGGTTGGTAAATTTACCAGTACAGGGTGGGTAACTTTATAAGTATAAGATTGGTAAGATTATCAGTACATGGTGGCTAACTCTATCAGTAATAGGTTGGTAACTTTATCACTTCTACATCGCGTGGCCGCCCCAGAGCACGTTGATGGAGGCGCCGACGAACGGCCCAGAGCGCGTCGGGGAGGACAAGGCAGCGCTGTGTGAACCAACTGAATAATTCTTCAGTTAGCACAAATGACAGAGAGGCACCACAAGCACATCATCTGTCGAGAGATAGAACCAATTCACCACCACTATATGTATCCTAAAGGTTTCACTGAAACCTTGTCAACAGTTTTGGACTAGAAACCGATTGAAAAATATTTAGGTTCCAAAGCAGAGTATGCAAAGCTATAAACAAAACAGTACACCAGGTTCAATCAGTTTGTAACCAAAGAGTACTGCATCAAGTTGTTATTAACCAAAATGTACTCCATCAGGTGGGACTAGTTTTGTTCACTAGTGCACTACTCCATATTGTTCATTGACTCCAGATTTATTTTAACTGAATCTTCTTCACTGTACTCCAGATTTCATGACAGAGAAGAATCCATGCCTTCATTGAGCTCCAGATTTCATTGTTCAAGACAGAGAAATGCCCTGTACCTTCTTCAGAGATGAACTCTGAAACTCAATGGAGCTCACCGGAGTTCTACTGGGGATCTCGATGAGGAGCTCCGCTGGCGATCTCGATGGGGAGCTCGCTGGAGCTCTGTTGGCGATATCGATGAGGAGGCAAGGGGAGAAGGAGAACGAGCTCCACCGGTGCAGCCGCCGGAGGAGGCAGGGGAGCAGGAGGAAGCACACGGAGTTGTCGGCGCTTTCGGCGAGAAGCTGAGACGAGCTGGAGCTCTCCTCAGCTCGATGCCTTCATGGCCGTGGAGGAGCTCGTCCGTGGGAAGGTGCTGGGACGCCTGGCCACGCTACACAGTAGGGAGCAGGAGGGGAAGATGGAGGCGCAGCGGCGATGGAGCCAGAGCTCGATGTGCTGGAGGGCAGAGGATACAAGATTGGGGGCGGGAATAGAGCCTGAGAAGGAGCGGCACGCGGGCAGCCGGAAGCCGTGCCGGCGGAGGGGAAGGCCGATGGCGACAAGGGCGGCGGCGTGGTCCGAGCTCGCTGGCGCATCGTGCTCCTGGCGTCAGCCTGCACGAGAAGAAAAAAGAGAGAGAGAATGTGGATCGGGAGCACACCGTCCGCGACGCGACGCGACGCGACGCGAGATATCTCAATCGTCCGTCCGCGATCGGACGGTCCGCGTACGTGCGTCGAGTTAGGCCTCCTGTAAGGCGCCTTACGAATAGATTTTCCGTTTATCTATACCTAATAATAATAAAAGTGCTAAGGGTTTCGCCGTTTGGTTTGGTTTGGTCACCTGATTTGCCCCCTGAAGTTATAAATAATTACCCACCTATGCCACCCGTAATTCAGAAAAACTTTTGGATTAAGGTAGACTCGGAGAATCCGGCCGATTTCACCCCTCGGCCGGTCGTCTGCGGGCCCCCTGCACCCGCCCATACCGATTCCATCCGCCGCCGGCCGTTCCCGCCGGCCTGCACGAGCACAGCCAAGGCGGCGAGCTCTGGCGCGATGGGAGCTTGGGTAGGATGCGGAGGTCAGCGCCTTGCCGAGCGTCGCCGCGCAGTCTCCTGGTCAGGGCGGCGCCATGATTGACTGGCGCCCCGGCAAGCTCCTCCGTCCCTCGCCGCCCACATGGCTACGTCGCGCTCGCAGGTCAGCATCCGCGGAGCTGGGCCGCGACCACGTTTCTATCCGCCGTTCTGTCCTCGAGTGCGAGCGCACTGGACCGCGGCGATTTGAGGACGACGGCATCGGGCATCACATCGGGAGGCGAAGCTGCACTGGACCACGGCGAGGTGATGTCGGCAGCGTCAGTGGTTCAGCTTAGCGGACATCCAGCTCTCCAGGCGGAAGGGATCGATCCAAAATGTCATTTGCTTTATATATGTTTTAGCTAGGTGCGAGGAATCTTGGCTGCATGTTGCTCTGATTGCCGCAATTTTGCTACTGATTGCAAACTGCCGTAGCTCTCTCCCATCTTCTTGATCTATTTCATCTAGCTTGGTGAAGTTCGCCTCTGCCGTGGTTGATTTTTTTTTGCACGTTGCTCGATTTATTTCAGCTAGCTCAGTGATGTAGATGCTTAATATGTGTGCCCCGTAGGTGTTTGTGTTTATGTTTACAAAAGAAAAAAAATCGTGAGAATATAGGCACCACACTTTGTCCCCTATTTTACATCATCTGGAATTTCAATGATGCCCTATTATGTATCATCTGAATCGGATGTCCTAAATTTTGTGATGTAAAACGTAGTAAGTGATGCCCTAAAATCAAAAAGGGTGCCCTATTATATATCATCTGTTAGAGTTGCTCTAATTATTCCAGCAACCAAGCGCGGATGAGGTACCCATAGTGCAAGTATGTATCAATTGATTGACATTTTCTCTTTCAGTATTACTCAAATGGTATAATAATGTTCAATATTATTCATTTTTTTATTTAGAATATATAGATCATCTTCTTGCGAGGCAAAGGCCTTCACAAAGTGGGGTGATGTGGCGCCCCGACCCGACTGCTATACAGTGATGCTGTGTGTCACCGGTTAAGCGATACAACCGGAGGTTACGGATTACCAATCCCCGGCCAAAACCTTTGGCAGGCGTTGCTCGGAATTGATCATCGGCAACGCAACACCTCGATTGATGCCTTAACACAGGCACAACTATCAATGCATAATAGAAAGATCAAGACTTGTGGAACAACTGGCACATCACAGACTCTACGACACAAATCATTATAATTCAACTCTTATAATAGAGAAAGATAGCAAATTACAACCAGAGGTCACAGACCCAACAGTACAACATGCGGAAGCGAATTAGGTTGTTCTAAACAACAAGATCCAAATTATGGCCTAAGAGTCCTACAGATAAACATCCGACGCCAGCTGTTCCGGATGTCCCAATCTGCCACCTGGGAACCCCAGACTACTCGTCGACGTCCACAAAGAACCCACCTTCGAGGTCGGTGAAGTCCTCCTCTGAAACAAAACAAACGACGTTGAGTTTGACGAACTCGCAAGATTAAATATAGAGCTTTAGCTCGATGAGGCTTTCAAGGTTTTATGTCTGTTTTGCATAAAGCTGATTTTATTTATAGAAACATAACTCAAAGGCATCGACTAATCAGAGTATTTTTGAAAGGGGTAAGAAGTACTCTTTTCTTTGATCACCTTTCTCATCATCAACCATCATCATCACTGTACCTGTTCTACAAAGGCACCTCCCCGAATCACCATCGAGAAGCTCACCTTGCATTCTTGAGTAGTACCTTTAGTACTCAGTTTTAATCATTCCGTTCAAGTTATTCTATGATCTTATCGTCATTTCCCAAGTTTTCCGTAACCGTGGACACGGCTTTTCGAAAAGATTTAACCCTGCAGGGGTGCACTGTGTTTTACCTTCGGTACCCGCCCGGCTCATTGCCTACGCTTAGCTCTCTTCCGGGGAAAGCCGGCTGAGTGGGAACGGTTACAACCTTTACCTTGCTTGAGACTAACCCAGAATCATCAGTGAGGACGGGACAGGTTCAGTGCCTCCAACACCCTGCCCCGTGGCCACTCATTTTCCTGACACCACCATCCTCATTTCGTCTTAGCCACCATCTCAACGCACGCACAAATGGAAGCTCAAACTAGAGGACCCTGGCTAGCCCCGCACAAGTTAGTCGGTGATGAGGGCTCCATATACCCCACCGAAAGGAAGCGCGCTCATTCTTGGTTCAAGAGGTAAAGAACTCGCACCTAGGCGGCGAGAGTGAGACAAAACACCACCATACCAAAGTGGCCTCCCATCCCCACCTTTAAGCATTTTTTTACCTGTCACCACAATTTCTCCACCATCATCCGGACATTTCACACCTGTTTCCAATATGAGATATCCACCGGACGACTAAGCATTTAACTAGGCATGGCTAAGCATCAACATAGCATAGTTAAGTATTTCAGGCCAACATACAACCCTATGGATAATAGGAGGGGAAACAGTAATGGCATCGGAAACTTAATGCAACTATAGGATACTCTAATCCAATGAAATTGACATTTGGAACCGCATGCAATATTATAGTGGAGAAAATGTTTGCGGAAAATAGGATAAGACATGCTCAGAGGGGGGATTACGCTTGCCTTGCTCAACGTGCTGGTAGTACGGATCGTCGGGGTATTGCGGTGTAACCCCGGCTGCGTGATCTATCGAAGCATAACAACGGAAGAACATCAATCACCACACATGCTTTAACAGATGCAATGCGCAAACACATGATGGTATGACATTTTAAATATACCGAAATTATTACTAGCTCTCTAGCAATTTAAATGGGGTGCGAGAATAATTACCTCGACCAGGTAGGAAAACACCCCATATTTAACTTAATGATTCTACTAACTTGCAACAAGTGCAGTTCTTTAGTGGTGCTCAAATATGCATGATATATTGCTAATGAGTAGTTCACATTTTTCGGACATTTTGGTATATCAAACACATTTTATGATGTCCCGATAAAAAGTTGTTACATTTATAACTTCCTCTTTTAGATATGCCCTGGTTATCATTTATCCAACACAGAGCAATTATTTAACCAAATTAGAAAGAAAAATAATTTAAACAGGAATATTTTTGGTACTGGACAATTTCGGAAATTCCGATTTCTCCTCACTCGGAATATCCGATCGAAATGCAGACTCAAATTTTGGCTAAGGACTGAAAACATCCAGCACTGGAGTATCCGGAAAATCCAAATTTTCTCGGTTTCGGATTATCCGATCACCATCGATGGGTTTACAAACCACTAAGGACCTAAGCCTCCTCGTACTGGAGCTAACCGGAAATTCTGGCTCGACGTGGCTCGGAATATCCGACGCACGGGCAAATGACGGGCGACGGCGAACTCCGGCGGGAGAGTGAGGGAGAAGAGGTCCAGAAGGACGGAGGGCTCACCCTCGACTCGTGTTGTGGTTGGGAGGACCGGAGATGGACGGAGACAGCCGGAATCGCTCGACGCAGCGGCGAGCGTGGTCGGAGAAGATGCGGACGGCGCGGTCGATTCCGGCGCCCTGGCTCAATTCCTTCGGCGAGGATGGAGAGGATGACACGGCGGACCTTCCTGCGGTCTTCGTTTTGCTCGGAGAAGCTCCAATCAACGGCGACAGGCGGCGGCCATGGCGGCTAGGTCGCGGGACCGTGGGGAGAGAGATGGGAGAAGAGGGAGCAGTGGGCGAGTGGGTAGGGGGAGCAGAGGCCTCGTGGTGCTCTTCGCGTAGGGGGAGGCAGAGAGGAGGGGGGCCCGGCGCGGCGCGGCGTGCGGCATGGCCACGGCGGCATGGCGCCAGTGGAAGGAGAGAGACGACGCCATTTTGCAGATAACCCCCTGGCCAATTTTCTTCCATCACGGATAGGTCCATTCCAGTTTTGTTTTAAAACCAGCAGCACTTTTGAGATTTAATTGAGGCACTAGCATTTAGAAAATATGAAATTATTCATGTAGCCTTTTCATACCATGTGGAAGCTCCACAAAATTTGGTGTCTCAAAATAAAGTAGTTTAGACAACATTTGTTTAGAAAGGTATGTCTAGGGATTTTTGGGTGATTTGAAAAGTTGAAGAATACCCTAGTGATTGTTAGAGCAAGCGCCAAATATTCTTTTGAACTCCTGGAACTTCCTTGACAAATATGTTTATTTGCAAACTTTTGTTAACAACTCAACATGATTTCATTGCAACTGTTGTATTAACTCAGATGAACATGATTATGCATGGATGCCATGATGCATGAGAGGAAAGAAATGTGAAAATTGGTTCATGTTTTGGAATACCAAAAGTGGGCTGTTACAGGTGAGGTGGTGGGGTATGACTTCATTGCGCTAGCGCACATTTACGGATGGCTTGGTTGATGCGGCACGCAGAGGAGGGGTAGTGGGAGACAACTGTGGATGCGGTCAAGCTGGATAATTTATATGTCATCTCATGACAATTACTACGAGAACTTACTTTGTACACCTCTGTACTGTATATTTTTATCTTCCGTTGCAACGCACGGGCATGTTTGCTAGTAAACACTAAAAACTGTAATGGGTGGGCTCCATGAAGTGAGCCATGAAACCACGACGTTGGCGGGCATCGTAGAAAAAAACATTTTTGTCCTAACCGTCGAGCAGGAAAGAGTCACAGCAGCATGCTCGCCGTCGAGCAAAAGAAATCACACCATCGTCTTCGGGACTCTTTCACTACCCTACAGTTGATGATGGTTGTGCCAATCCAGCCCCGGCAAAGTGATTATTACGGAGTACGACAATGAAGCACATTCACTAGTGCACATAGGCCTTTAGTCCCGGGTGGTAGAGGCCTCTAGGACCGGATGGACATCCGGTACATGCCAACCGGGACTAGAGCCCCCCCCCCCCCTCTTGTCCCGGGTGTCCTACGACCCGGGACCAGAGATTCCACGCGGGGCAGCACATGGCGCGTGCGAGAGGATCTCTAGTCCCGGTTGTAATACAACCCGGGACTAGAGATGCACCCACGTGGCAGCCTGTGGCTTTTTTTCGTTTCGGTTGTTGTATATTATGAATAATTTGCAAAAAATACGGTTAATTATCTGTAAATCAGAAAAATACATATAGCATATCAAAATATTCGTAAGAGAAAGCTTTATGAGAAAGTCAGGAAATCGGAAGTCGGAAGTCGGAACGGAAAGTCGTGAAGTCGGGAAAGTCGTGAAGTCGGGAAAGTCGTGAAGTCGTGAAGTCGAGAAGTCGTGAAGTCGGGAAGTCGTGAAGTCGGGAAAGTCGACGTCACGTTTTCCCGCTTCCCGGTTTCACGTTTTCCCGACTTCCTGGCTTCCCGGTTTCCCGGTTTCACGTTTTTTCCGACTTCCCGGTTTCACGTTTTCCCGGCTTCCCGTTTTCACGTTTTCCCGGTTTCCCGGATTAATTTACATATAAAGATCATATATAAGAGGGACTAGAACCGTCATCTATTCGATTACATGGAGATAATGAAGCCACTACTTGAGCCCGTCATCTAATTTGATATGGTGTCATTGTATTTTCCCTTCATGTCTAAGGCATAGTTCATCAAAAAGCCCGCAATTTCCTCGCAAATTGGTCGAAAGCGGTCCTTTAGTTGCAGGTCCCTCCGCATTCGATCCATCTATAAAGAAGGGAGATTAATATGAATTTCAATCATCATAACAGAAATTATGAATGACACTCAACACAATTGATGGTTATAAAATGAAATTGTGAATTTATTTGTTCACTTACTTCGATAAATGTCCCTGGGTTCCGCTCAGAGACTATCGTGCGAATCCACTCGCAGACGTAATATCCACACAAATTGGTCCCGGGAGGCTACCTATCCAAGTACTACACGAGAATAGATTTCAATCAAATAATAATCAAGCATCACGATGGTATTGAAATTTGAATTAAAAGGGATGCGCGAACACCTAGCTCGTACTACTTACTTTGGGGTAAACAAAAGTAAGTTCCTCTTTAAATTGACCAGGTGTAGCATTAGCATTTCGGAAAGCTTTCCAAACCCTGCCCATCAAACAATTGAATAAATGAGTTATTAATTAGTTACTTGATATCTCAGGAAAGAACCGATGTAATACGATAAAGATTGAAATTACCGTTTGAGCACTCCTTGGATATATTCGTGCCGCTCTTTGGGCCAGTGCAATGAGTCCAAGATTTCAACTTATCTCTATCGATTTGAATGATTAATAGAATGTAATGGGCGCTGCGCACGTTTATATATGTCAGTAACTAATCAGTTACACTTAACATCGAGAAAGCAAAAACCAATGTGTACAAGACAGTAAGACTCTTACCTGAAGTGGTAAGGAAACAATATCTTCCCTTTATAATTTTGGTCCCGGATGGACCTAAACAAGGTGTTCACCGTTTCCTCGTGGTGGTCACGTAGCAATTTTTCATTAACTCGGCTTGGGTCGATGAACCCAATCTCAAACACTCGGTTTTCTGTCACATTCATCGCTCTTCATTCTGCATAATACCGTAGTGAGCATAATTAGAACAGGCAATGACCGAGCTAAGCTATAGACTTTATTTTAGAAAATAAATGAATTGAATCACTTACAGACAATAGGTAGTGAGCATGCTCAAGTCGAGGGCGTCAAGCTGGTATAACTGATAGATTTCTTCAATAGGTATAGTTATCTCGTCTGCACCGTTGAAATGTTCATCTGTAATTTTCACCGGGATCAATATTCGACCTTCACTTGTGACATTCTTGTACCATTTATGCAGTCTTGTCATTTGTGTTGGTAGATTCTGGAGCTCATCAGGTGACACTAGATCCTTCCCGTATTCCCAGGTCCATCTAGTAGGTCCCATAAGGGGGGATATCATCTGCATCCAGTTGAGAAAGTGAAATACCAATATCTGCAGCAAATTGCGCGCGGTAAGCGCTATCGTTCTCAAGCGCAGAGCCCATATCAGTGGCCACCTTGAGCGGAGATGGACTGATTTGACTGATGTCCGAGCTGGGCAACATCTCTTCTCCTTTTCCCGCCGGGTGGAATTTTCCTCATAGTCCGTACATAGTCATCTGGCCTATTTATCGAAATTTGCGATGGCTGAGTAAGGAAACTAACAGCAAATTGTGTTTGAGCTTCCGAATACTTTTCCTTTGGCTTAGGTTTTTTTTCTCAGCCATTTCTGCAAACTGTCTTCTCGATTCTGTTTGTAGCCACACCCTGGCTTCCTCTTGAGTACACTCGACGTCGTAAGGTCTCGGGGAGGACCTTCGGTACTTTTGGCAGGGGCTCAAGTCGGGGTTTGGTCGGGAACCCATGGCGGTGGTCTTCATCCCCTTTCGACCGTTAGCCTTAGTGGGCGAGGCGCAGGAGTCGGCTCAGGAGTCGGCTGACGCGGCGACGGAGTCGGCTGACGCGGCGAGTCACGCGGCGACGATTCGCGACGCGCGACAGAGATCGAGAAGGCGATGGTGGCCTTGGCGGTGGTGTCCAGCCAGAAACATGATCAATTTCTTGGGCCATAGAATGAGTCCACCCTGGACATCTCCCAGTGTCCTCTCATCATCACCTCCAGGGATTGAAGTTCGAGTGATTATCCGGGGTAAACTTGATCCACGCCGACACGAGCATAGCCATCTGGAATCTCATTGCCACGATACAGTGTTGTAGATTCACAAGGTAAAGCATAGCCGTCCGCCGCCTTCATGGTTAAGTTTCTCACTGCCTCATGTAGCTCACAAGTTTCTTCTCAGTGATAGAATCCACGGGGTATGTTTGGTTCGATGCCTCATCAGCACCGACCGTCGTGGAAGCCACGCTGCTTTTCTTTGAGACGGACCCTCATCTTGCAGCTGCAGCTGATAGTTGCCCCTCGAGAAGATTGCGCGCCCACAATTCATCTAGTTCCTGTTGTTGTTGGCTAATGATATTTTCCACTTTGCTCAACCGGTCGTGTTGCTCCTGCTCCTTCCTCCTCTTTGCTCTTTCTCGGCTTCTATAAGAGTCACGGTCCTCAGGAAACCCTTCATGCCACGTCACACCTCCCCTGCCTCGAACAGATCCTCCTTTTTCTTTAGTACCGAGGGCCTTCCACAGCTCGTCGTATTCTCTGTCGGGAAAAAACCTTCCCTCACGAGCATCGGCGATTGCATCCAGA
The DNA here is from genome assembly GCA_947311845.1 of Poa pratensis. NCBI lineage: Eukaryota > Viridiplantae > Streptophyta > Magnoliopsida > Poales > Poaceae > Poa > Poa pratensis. Next base: position 42,274,475 of record CAMZMU010000060.1, on the reverse strand, counting down.
ATTGTTTGCCGGGGTATAGGAGTTTCTTTCATTTCATCAACTATTACATCGCCTGTTGCGACGTCATACTCCCCCCCCCCATGAGCAAGTATCCAATTTCTGACCCTACGGGGCCACAAATCTGTAACTGGAATGATCCCTTTTTCGCGCATAGTGGCCTCAATCCGATCCCACTTAGGCTCGGCAGTTACGTAGCCACCTCCACCCAACTGATGGTGATATATCTTCTTCGCTGCATTCAACTTATTCTTTGCCGATCTTTCCTTGCTAGTTTCTGTATCCTTGTATTGCAGAAATGCCGGTCAGTGAGCCGCTGCCTCTCTAGTGTCCCAGTGAAATCTGGAACTTTCTTTTTGTCGACCCAATCATGGTATAATATGTTCTTCCATTTATTGAATTGTTCAGCCATCTTCTTCAGAGCCCAATGCTTGACTTTGTCCGTCATGGCTTTTGTCCTTTCGGGACTATCCAACACCGGCAGAGTGAAATGTGCCATGAGCTTCTTCCAACATATATCTTTAGTTCTCTCGGTGACATAATAATTGCCTCTAAGTTTTTTATCTGATTCCATTCCGAAAGGCTGATCGAACATTGTCCCTGACAACAACTCCACATTGATGCACAAACTTAGATGCGCTCTTCGGAGGCGCCAACGGTTTGCCATCTGAAGAGACTGACTCAATTCTGAAATGATCTTTTATTCCCAACCCTTTGGCATGGCCTCGTTTACTAGTTTGGGTCGATGCGAGATCTAAAAAGAAGAAACATTTGTTAATATATATATACAAATAAAATTTTACATCTATCAAATAGAGGCTTAATATACCACGCCGGACTGCGAGGGTTCACCAACTGTGCTAGTTTGCCCTTGGACGCTTGTTCCACCTCCATTCCCGGACCGGAGTCGTTCAAAAACTCGGAGCCATCTTCTTCTGCTCCAATGTGTTCATCACCATCCGCGGGTTGCCGGATATAGTCGAGCAACACATCTTCCCCTTCTATGTTTTGGAAGGGAGGAACATCTCCATCGTCCATTGCTTAACTATTACAAAAGAAAATAAAACAATGATAGCATTAGCAGAATAATTCAATGTAGGGAACTTTACACTTAGCAAAATTACATCTACAAATATACCATATCAAAATTTAAACTAACATGAGCGATACTTCATGTGTATTGTATGTGTTACCGGGAAAACGTGAAACCGGGAAACCGGAAGCCGGGAAGCCGGAAAACGTGAAACCGGAAGCCGGGAAAACGTGAAACCGGGAAACCGGGAAAACAGAAAACGGGAAGCCGGGAAGCCGGGAAACGTGAAACCGGAAGCCGGGAAGCCGGGAAAACGTGAAACCGGGAAAACGTGAAAACGGGAAACCGGGAAGTCGGAAAGTCGTGAAGTCGGGAAATCGGAAAGTCGTGAAGTCGGGAATTTCCCGACTTCACGACTTTCCGATTTCCCGACTTCACGATTTTCCGTTCCGACTTCCCGACTTCACGACTTTCCGACTTCACGACTTTCCGACTTTCCGTTCGGACTTCACGACTTTCCCGACTTCACGACTTTCCGACTTTCCGTTCGGACTTCACGACTTTCCCGACTTCATGACTTTCCGTTCCGACTTCCGATTTCCCGACTTCACGACTTTCCGATTTCCCGTTCCGACATCCGATTTCCCGACCGATTTCCCGTTATAAGATCTAGACTTAGCAAAATTACACTTAGCTAAATTACACCTAACTAACTATAATTTACGCTAACTTACCAAAAATTACACTAACCTACACTAACTTAGGAAATTACACTACACTAACTTAGCAAAATTACACTACACTAACTTAGCAAAATACACTACACTAACTTAGCAAATTTAACTAACTTATCTAATTTAACTTATCTAATTTAACTTATCTAATTTAACTTAGCAAATTTAACTAGCAAATTTAACCTAGCTAATTTAACTACCAATTTAAATTAGCAAATTTAACTAGCAAACTTAACTAACTTATCTAACTTAACTTAGCAAATTTAACTAACTTATCTAACTTAGCAAATTTAAACTAGCAAATTTAACTTAGAAAAAAATAAGAAAAAAACTACCTAGCTAGCCGGCGGAGGAGGAGGGCGCGTGCGGGTGGACGGCGCGGCGGTGGAGGAGGGCGCGGTGCGGGTGGACGGCGCGGCGGTGGAGGAGGAGGTCGAGGTGAGGCGGTGGGTGGCCGGCGCAGCGCGGAGGAGGAGGTCCGACGCGAGGCGCTGCGGTGGACGGCGCGGCGGAGGAGGTCGAGGGCGAGGACAGCGCGGCCGCGCGGAGGAGGAGGAGGTCGAGGCGACGCCGGGCTCAGGCGGCGCCAGCGCGGAGGAGGGACGGCGGGTGCAGGCGGCGCGGCGGCGGCGTGATGTCTACGCACGATTCTATTCTTGTAGACAGTGTTGGGCCTCCAAGAGCAGAGGTTTGTAGAACAGCAGCAAGTTTCCCTTAAGTGAATCACCCAAGGTATATCGAACTCAGGGAGGTAGAGGTCAAAGATATCTCTCTCAAGCAACCCTGCAATTAAGATACAAGAAGTCTCTTGTGTCCCCAACACACCCAATACACTTGTCAGATGTATATGTGCACTAGTTCGGCGAAGAGATAGTGAAATACAAGTAATATGGATGATTATAAGTAGCAATTGCAATCTGGAAAAAAATGGCAGCAAGCAAACATGTAGCAGAACTTGTTGTAAACGGTGTTTCAATGCTTAGAAACAAGGACTAGGGATCATACTTTCACTAGTGGACACTCTCAACAATGATCTCATAATTGAATAAATAAATGCTACTCTCAAACACTCTCTTGTTGGATAACAACACCATTCATTGCGTAGGGCTGCAAAAGCACACCTCAAAGCTGAGTAAACAAACACCACAACGTCATAAAGGAGTCACACACATGCGCACACTGTCACCTTCACACCGTGGAGAGTATCCGGAGTTCATATTAAAGTAACCTCTAGAGTGCATAATAGATAAAGAGTAACATCTACTTATTCAACTAGATTACAAAGCTCATGATCACATAAAGATCACACCATGGGAGAGAGAGATGAACCACATAGCTACCGTAGAGCCCTCAGCCTCGGGGGAGAACTACTCCCTCCTCATCATGGGAGTCAGCAGCGCGATGAAGATGGCGGTGGAGTCGATGGAGATGACTCCGGGGGCAATTCCCCGTCCCGGCGGCGTGCCGGAACAGAGATTCTGTCCCCCGAAACTTGTCGTCGATGGCGGCGGCGCTGCGGAACTCTTCTGGAATATGACTTGTTTTTAGGGTTTTCGCCTGAGGGAATATAGGCGAAGGGGCGGCGTCGGTGGAGCCCGAGGGGCCCAACCATAGCTGGCGCGCAGGAGGGGGCCCCCGCCGCCAGGTGGTTTGGCCACCTGGCTCTCTTCGTCTCTCCTTCGGACTCCGTGTACGTGTTGGAAAAATAGGGACGTGGCCTTTTGTTTCGTGCAATTCCGAGAATATTCGCAGAAGTACTTTTCTGAACCAAAAACAGCAGAAAACAGGGAACTGGCACTGTGGCATCTTGTTAATAGGTTAGTCCCAGAAAATGCATAAAAGTGATATGAAGTGTATATAAAACATGTAGCAAATGGTATAATATAAGCATGGAACATCAGAAATTATGATACGTTGGAGACGTATCAAGCATCCCCAAGCTTAGTTCTACTCGTCCTCGAGTAGGTAAAACGATAACAACAAATAATTTCTGAGGAGACATGCTTTCACACAATCTTGATCATAATATTGCAAGGCTCATGTCATGAATGAAGTGACTCAAAGCAATGGTCTATAGTTTGCTAACAATAGATAAAGAGTAAACAATGAATCATATAAGCAAAAACTTTTCATGAATAGTACTTTCAAGACAAGCATCAAAAAGTTTTGCATAAGAGGTAACTCATAAAGCAATAGATTCAAAGTAAAAGGCATTGAAGCAACACAAAGGATGATTAAGTTTCAGCATTGCTTTCAACTTGTAACATGTATATCTCATGGATAGTTGTCAACATAAAGCAATATAACAAGTGCAATAAGTAAACATGTAAGAATCAATGCACACAAAGTTGACACTAGTGTTTGCTTCTAGATAGAAAGGAGTAGGTAAACTGACTCAACATAAAGTAAAAGATAGGCCCTTCGCAGAGGGAAGCAGGGATTAAATCATGTGCTAGAGCTTTTTAAGTTTTCGAAAGCATATAGAGAGCACAAAATAAGTATTTGAGAGGTGTTTGTTGTTGTCAACGAATGGTAGTGGGCACTCTAACCCCCTTGTCAACCAGACTTTCAAGAGCGGCTCCCATGAAGGACGTTATCTCTACCAGCAAGGTAGATCATCCCTCTTCTCTTTTGTTTACACATGTATTTTAGTTTCTTTATAGATGACACTCCTCCCAACCTTTTGCTTACACAAGCCATGGCTAACCGAATCCTCGGGTGCCTTCCAACATTCACATACCATGGAGGAGTGTCTATTTGCAAATTAAGTTGCTTACTGATAAATCAGGGCAAAACATGTGAAGAGAATTATTAATGAAAGTTGTAATTAATTGGGGCTGGGCACCCCGTTGCCAGCTCTTTTTGCAAATTATTGGATAAGCGGATGTATATGCCACTAGTCCATTGGTGAAAGTCTGTCAGAAGTAAATGACAAGATTGAAAGATAAAACACCACATACTTCCTCATGAGCTATAAAACATTGACACAAATAAGGAGTAATAAAGTTTTGAATAGTTTAAAGGTAGCACATGAAGTATTTACTTGGAATGGCAGGAAATACCACATAGTAGGTAGGTATGGTGGACACAAATGGCATGGGTTTTGGCTCAAGTTTTGGATGCACGAGAAGCATTCCCTCTCAGTACAGAGTTTAGGCTAGCAAGGTTGTTTGAAGCAAACACAAGTATAAACCGGTACAGCAAGAATCACATAAAAACATATTGCAAGTATTATAAGACTCTACACTGTCTTCCTTGTTGCTCAAACATTTTACCAGAAAATATCTAGACCTTAGAGAGAACAAATATGCATCCCAAGTCTCAACAAGCTCTACGGTAGTTCTCCACTACTAGGCTTTAACTACATGATGCAAGAGCTTAAACATGATCTACTTGAGAGCTCAAAACAATTGCAAAGTCAAATCGAAACAAGACAATGATCTACAAGAATGCATATGTCTTTTCCAATACCAACTACTACATGTAGCATTTTCTTTCTTCCAAACAAACACCAATCAATTTATTTAAACATAAACTCTCCAAATGATAATATAATGCAGCAAGAGAGTATTTATAAACAAGTGCTAACAGCTCGAAGAGATGCATGAAAAACAGGAGCTAAAAGCACTGCAGTAGCTAGTTAAGAATACTCAACAAATATAAGTGAAGAACATGAGTATTCACATGAAAAAGCGGAGCGTGTCTCTCTCCCACACAAGGATTGCTAGGATCCGAATTTATTCAAAAAAAACAAAAAAAAATAAAAGCACACAGACGCTCCAAGTAAAGCGCATAAGATGTGAAAGAATTAAAATATAGTTTCACTAGAGATGACCTGATAAGTTGTTGATGAAGAAGGGGATGCCTTGGGCATCCCCAAGCTTAGACGCTTGAGTCTCTCTGAATATGGTTGGGATGAACCACGGGGGCATCCCCAAGCTTAGGCTTTTCACTCTTCTTGATCACATAATATCACCCTTCTCGCTTGATCCTTGAAAACTTCCTTCACACCAAACTCAAACAGTTCTCATTAGAGGGTTAGTGCATAATCAAAAATTCTCATATTCTGTAATGATACAATCATTCCCAAAGCTTCTGGACATTAGCTACAGCCACCAATGCTTTGTGGAGCAAAGAAATCCACACAAACACAGTAAAAGAGCGAATGCAAAACAAAAGGCAGAATCTGTCAAAAACAGAACAGTCTGGAATGACGAATTTTTTCGAGGCACTTAAGTTGCTCAGATGGATCTGGCCTAAAAATGAAAGTTGCGTACATATCTCAGGAAGATGCGTGATTTTTCAGAATTTTTGAATTTTCTACAGGGAGAAAGCTCAAATTCGTGACAGCTAAAAATCTGTTACTGCGCAGAAATCCAAATCTTGCATCAACTTTCAATATAGAACTTTACTTGGCACAACAATGCATAAAATAAAGATACAAAGGAGTTGCTACAGAAGTAACAAACCTTGACTCAAAGAAAAAAAAATAACAGAAAATAAAAAATGGGTTGTCTCCCATAAGCGCTTTTCTTTAAAGCCTTTTAGCTAGGCATAGTGATTTTTATGATGCCCACATAAAGAGAGTTGAAACATAAAAGAGATCAAAAGAAGCATATATAAAACATGTTTAAATCTAACACTCTTTCTATGCATAGGAGTCTTGTAAGAAAACAAGTCAATGAAGAACAAAGTGACTAGCATAGAAAGCAAAACAAGTGTAACTTCAAAAATTTCAACATAAAGAGAAACTTAATATTATTGTGATATATGAAATCGTGTCTCCCTCTCTCATAAGGACCAGTAGGTCTTAAAGTACCCAGCAAATAAAAGCAAATCAAGAGAAAGCTCAAAACATTCATCATAAAGAGAAGAAATTTAGTAACATGAAGATTTCTATAACCATACTTTCCTCTCTCAAAATAATTTTCAGCGGCATCATGAATAAACTCAACAATATAGCTATCACATAAGCATTCTTATCATGATCCACATGCATAAAAGTATCATTACTCTCCACATAAGCATGAACATTATCATTAGTAATAGTGAGAGTAAAAGTATCACATCCATCATTGTAATCATCATAAAATTGGAGGCATAGAATAATCATAATGATTTTATATCCTCAATAGTAGATGGACTGAAATATCATATTCATCATTGTAAACATCATATATAGGAGGCATATCATAATCAACATAAACTATATCCTCAATAGTAGGTGGACTGAAAATATCACAATGATTATAATCATCATATATTGGAGGCAAAGTATCATCAAAGCAAATTTCCTCCTTAAAGCTTGGGGACTAAAAATATCATATTCATCACAACCAGCTTCCCCAAGCTTAGACTTTTCCATAGCATTGCAATAATGGTGTTCAAAGAATTTATAGTAATACCATTGCTACCATCATGCAAACAAGCCTCCATAGGTTTTTTAATTTTCTCTTCAAAAGCATCATGTCCTAATTCAATATAAAGTTCATAAAGATCTCTAATTTTTTTGTTGTTTTCCATTAAGCCTAACTAGTGAAAATAAAAACAAGAAACAAAAAGATAATTTGCAGAATCTAAAGGAAATAACTTCGAGCACTCACACACTAGCAACAATACTAGAAAATAGCTTGTAGCCAGAGGATGTGAATACCTTTTACCTTACCTCCCCGGCAACGGCGCCAGAAAATAGCTTGATGTCTACGCACGTTCTATTCTTGTAGACAGTGTTGGGCCTCCAAGAGCAGAGGTTTGTAGAACAGCAGCAAGTTTCCCTTAAGTGAATCACCCAAGGTTTATCGAACTCAGGGAGGTAGAGGTCAAAGATATCCCTCTCAAGCAACCCTGCAATTAAGATACAAGAAGTCTCTTGTGTCCCCAACACACCCAATACACTTGTCAGATGTATAGGTGCACTAGTTCGGCGAAGAGATAGTGAAATACAAGTAATATGGATGATTATAAGTAACATTGCAATCTGAAATAAAATGGCAGCAAGCAAACATGTAGCAGAACTTGTTGTAAACGGTGTTTCAATGCTTAGAAACAAGGCCTAGGGATCATACTTTCACTAGTGGACACTCTCAACAATGATCTCATAATGAATAAATAAAGCTACTCTTAAACACTCTCTTGTTGGATAATGAACACCATTCATTGTGTAGGGCTGCAAAAGCAACCTCAAGCCGGAGTAAACAAACACCACAACGTCATAAAGGAATCACACACGATGCGCACACTGTCACCTTTACACCGTGAGAGTACCGAGTTCATATTAAAGTAACCTATAGAGTGCATAATAGATAAAGAGTAACATCTACATTTCAACTAGATTACAAAGCTCATGATCACATAAAGATCACACCATGGGAGAGAGAGATAAACCACATAGCTAGCGTAAGAGCCCTCGCCTCGGGGAGAACTACTCCCTCCTCATCATGGGAGTCAGCAGCGCGATGAAGATGGCGGTGGAGTCGATGGAGATGGCTCCGGGGGCAATTCCCCGTCCCGGCGGCGTGCCGGAACAGAGACTTCTGTCCCCGAAACTTGTCGTCGATGGCGGCGGCGCTGCGGAACTCTTCGTGGAATATGACTTCGTATTTTAGGGTTTTCCGTCATCTGAGGCAATAAATAGGCGAAGGGGGCGGCGGACTGGGAGTCCCGAGGGGCCACAACCATAAGGCTGCGGCAGGAGGTGGGGCCGCACCGCCAGGTGGTTTGGCCGCCTCCTGGCTCCTCTTCGTCTCTCCTTCGGACTTCGTGACGTGTTGGAAAAATAGGACGGTGGCCTTTTGTTTCGTGCAAATTCCGAGAATATTCCGCAGAAGTAGTTTTTCTGGAACCAAAAACAGCAGAAAACAGGAACTGGCACTTCGGCATCTTGTTAATAGGTTAGTCCCGGAAAATGCATAAAAATGATATAAAGTGTATATAAAACATGTAGCAATTGGTATAATATAAGCATGGAACATCCGAAATTATAGATACTTGGAGACGTATCACGCGCGTGGAGGTGGCGTGGCCGAATTCGGTAGCCTAACGGCGTAGTGGACGGCGGCGGCGGCGCGGGGGCGCTGTGGACTTGTTCTTCTCCCGGGTCGTGGTTTGACCCGGGATAGAGGCCTGGGTATTTTACCCAGAGACCTCTGGTCCCGGGCCGAACCACGGTCCGGTACTAGAAGGTACCCTCTAGTACCGGGTGGTGGCACCACCCGGTACTAGAGGTCAATTTTTTTCAAGTGCCCCAAAAATTTCAAAATTTCGCGCGGAATTTTCTGAAAACTTAATTTGAATATTTAATTGAATAGCTTCTGCATACTTTCGAATCTGAAAAAAATTCAACATGAAAAGTGTTGAATTTAACCATTTTCTGTTTTCGAAAATAATTGTTCTAACTATTTAAACTATTAACCATTTTTCCATTTTCAATTTTAAATGCATTAATTAATATTGTTTAAATTTGAAAGTCCTATTTTTCACATCTTCTCGCGTTGCCATTTTCAATTTAGAATGCATTAACAAATTTAACCATTTTGAAAGTCAATTTAAAATGCATTAACTAATATTGTTTAAATTTAAAATGCATTAACTAATATTGTTTAAATTTAAAATGCTTCAAAAGTGTTTGCATTAACCATTTTTGCTGGCTCGGAGGCCGTAGGATTAGGGGGAACGGCGGGAGGAGCCGGGCATGAAACCAAACTGAATCAGGTGGATGTGAAGGGTTTGTGACCGATGGTAATCCTCTCATTCCGACAGTTACGACATGGACAACACATAAAATTTAAAAAATGCATTAACTAATAATGTTTAAATTAAAAGACATCTCTTTATTTTAAAAACATCTTTAACAACATCCAACAGACTTACATAAAAGGATACATTATTACACATCACTAACAATTACGTTACTACATAAACGGACTTGTGCTCGGAGGCCGTAGGTATAGGGGAACGGCGGGAGAGCCAGCCCCATTCGTGGCCGCCCGGTTCTCGCGCGCACGTTTGCGGCGGAGGGCAAGATCCATGGAGGATGAGTCTTTCAGCCCAATCCAACTCGGAAGCCTCCTTCGTCTTGAGCTGGCAGGAGTTCTGGCTCGCGTACACGGTCGTCGTGGAACGGACCGGAAGGAGGTCTTCAAGGCCTCCTGCATCTGCGGCCCGCCGCGCTCTTCCCCATGGTCGCACCAGTCAAGTCGTCATCGTCATCCTCCTCGTCGGGAGGGGCGGCGGCGACTGTGGAGGTACGGCCGCGGATCCCCACGCCACCCCTGCAGCGTTACTCATTCTCGTCGGATCAGGGACGTCGGACCACGCGGACTCGTACGTCCTCCGCACCTCAGCCGGCATCCGAAGCAGGAGCCATAGCAGGGCATCCTCTCCACGCCGGGCTCGTGGCATAAACGGCGGGTATAGTCTCCCGCGGTTAGCGCCCAAGCGCGCTCTGCCGAGCACGCTCGACCTCGTCCAGAAGGTGCTGCGCGGGCGTGGCGGATCCATACTCGTGGAGACGATGCGTTCGTGGCTAGGAATGGGGGATTAGGGTTTACCCCGTCGGCGCAATATAAAAAGTCTCAGGGCACGCTAGGGTGGACACTGGCTAGGCAGCGTTGGGGAGGACACGTGACGACACGATCGTGGACCGCAAAGCCCGCCTTTAGTCCCGGTTGGTGTTACCAACCGAGACTAAATAAGCACACGGATTGTGTGTTTCTTCAAGCGCTTGTGAGACGTTGGATCAGGGGTGTGTTTCTTTGAGGGATTGAGAGCTATTGGATCAGCACTATCACGACCACTTCGTGAGCCACTTGACCCGTTGGTGTTACCAACCGGACTAAAGAAGCACACGGACCCTATATATAGCATCCATCGATCATTGGCAGTACACGGTTTGCAGAGAGCAAGATTCTGAGAGGCAGGAGTTCCTAGAGCGGGAGGCTGAAGGTGAACCTCCCCCTCGGTCGGATCCAAGCAGCGGCAAGGATCTCTGATGATTAGCAACATCTCCAACACTTGTTCGGATAGGACCGTTTGTTACCATGTTCTGGCATCAACCTCAGAGACTTCTTGCCGCTGTTGGATAGAAGGCCGATTGCCGCTCACGACCACGCGATGATTTGCCAATTTGCCGGTCAGAGTGGCCACTGGAGAAGGTAGGCAACTTCGATCCGAGGGAGCCGGCCCAGATCTTCTTTGGTGGAGGTCGCGTGGGCCAGGGAGGTTCCAGAGGGAGCCGGCCCCCGATGAGGTGGTACGTCGCCATATCAGGGAGGAGGATGCGCACGTTCGTCGCTACATGTATATGTTGGATACGGTGTATACTAATACATGGCAGTATTGTATAGGGATCCTTCTCATGTGAGTATTGGCCCTGTGATGGTTCCTGCTCTTTGGGTGAGGAGCGCTCGTGATGCACCCCGCGGCTTAGGACGAGGCAAAAGTTAGTTAAATAAAAATGGCATGGACTCCAGCTGTAACCGATTAAATAAAGATGTAAGCGTGTGATACACTCCAGCTGTAACCGGATTAAATAAAGATGTAAGCGTGATGCACTCCAGCTGTAACCGGATTAAATAAAGATATATCCTCTTGCATAGAGTCTTTTTATGTGTACTAGTTGCTATGTGAAATAATAAACTTGATTTTCGACAAAAGTTTCACAAACATTCTTCACAAAAAGTACTATCATGTAGAAACAACTATAATAGAATGACATGATCTAAAAATTCAGCACATACATCAAAAGATTCAGAAAGCTTGATCACATCATACTTAAACAGGGACATAATTAATACAAATAATAGTTCAGATATCCATTACAGCATAATTAAAGATACACGCATATATATGATAATAGATCAGGAGACCCAAGCACTACATAATAATAGAGATATAAAAGTGTTCGCCATTACAAACACTACTCGTCCTCCGGATCAGAATTCCCCCAAGCAGGAGACCCATGGGGCACTGGTGGTGGTACTAGGTGACGCTGCCCATAGTTGACGATTCTAATCTAGCGGTACACCTCGTATGCAACGTACGCATCTATTTCTGCATACTCAATGTTGGTAGCGTCAAGTGGGGTCTTCTCCCAGAGTTTGTGCTGATCGTTGTGGAATTTTGTCTTCATATCAGCGTACTCCTCGTCGATCAAGACGAATGCCATATTAGCCATTAAAGTCTTGTCATTCTCAAGCTTGAAAATGCGTTGGAGATCAATATGGCAGGCAGCTGGTATCTCAATACCCCAGGTGCGCCTCATCTTGATCTTGTCATTCGTTATATCAATGCTAGCAAAATGTATGCCGCTGCGAAGAAGGAACTCCATGAGTTCTGGACAGTGCTTGTCACTACTGCAACAACAAAGTGGAACACATGTTAAATACTGCTGCAACAAGTATATTTCGGTATGCACAAGTATGTATAATAAGAAGTGGAACACATGTTTCACGTTTTCCCGGCTTCCCGTTTTCACGGCTTTCCGGTTTCACGGTTTCCCGTGAAGTCGGAAAGTCATGAGGTCGGGAAGTCGTGAATTCGGGAAGTCGAAAAGTCGGGAAAGTCGTGAAATCGGGAAAGTCGTGAAGTCGGAAAGTCGTGAAGTCGGAAGTCGGTACGGAAAGTCATGAAGTCGGGAAGTTTTCACGTTTTCCCGTCTTCCCCTTTCCGGTTTCACGTTTTCCCGGCTTTCCGGCTTCTCGGTTTCACGTTTTCCCGGCTTCCTGTTTTCACGGTTTCCCGGATTAATTTACATATAAAGATCCCATATATATAAGAGGGACTAAAACCGTCATCTATTAGATTACATGGAGATCATCAAGCTAGCCACTACTATTCGTATTACCTTGCCCACTGGAAGACCATGACATGTTTCTTGAAACAAAGTTGGATGACGGCAACATCTCTTTGATCGGCCGTGTACTCGAGATCAAGGCCCATGAACTTCTTGTTGTTGTCTTCCTCCTCTTCAAGCCAATACTTGAAATCGGAAAGAAAATCCGGCACCTTGGCGCGTCGTTTGTGTAGACGACATTGAGATTGGTCTTGCCATGTGCGAGCACCTTCCCATAGCGAGTGATTGGATTCATGGTGGAAGGATGGGGGGGAAGAAGAGAGGAGAGGAGAGACGAACAGAAATGGCCGCTGTTACTGTAGCAATCGCAGTTCCCGTGCGTTTGATCGCTCGGCGCGCGGGAGGCAAACCGTCCGGACCTTTAGTCCCGGGCGGTATTACGACCCGGGACTAGAGGGGCTCGCGCCAGGCGAACAGTTGCCTCCACCCCTCTAGTCCCGGGCTGTATTACGACCCGGGACTAGTGCTCCCTCACGGCCCGGGACCAGTGGAAAAGGTTTGACCCGGGACTAGTGCCCCCCTCTAGTCTCGGGTCTTAAGCCACCCAGGACTAGAGGCAAAATCGGCCCTAGACGAAAGGTCTCGTTTCTAGTAGTGATTCGAGCATAGTCTGAGGAGTTGAGTACGTCATGGCGAGCCAGTCCAATCGTGCAGTGATGTGTCAGCCTGGGAATGGTGCGGGTGGGAATGGGTTTTTCGGTGTGGGTTCTGTTGTGGGGTCGTTTGGTTTGGTTTTTAAATGGATGCAAACGACAAACGGTGCGGAGCGGTGTGGGTTGACCAGGTTAATGGTGTGGAGCGGTGCGGTCTGGTTCGAAAAAACAAACTCAGAAATGGACTGAACCCGTGGGTTCAAACCCGCGTCGCGGTGCGAGCGCCCCCACGCGGCCTAGCAAGTTTCCGTGAACGTTCTGAGCTGGGTACGTGTGAGCTATTTCTCGGTCTACCTGTGAGCTATTGCGGTCCGCACGAACGTTCTGGGTAGGCCAATCACGTGTTGTTTTATTCTTTGAGGAATTTTCTGGTACTGCTTCTCCTAAAAAAAGGTTAGCGCTCATATATATAAAAAAAGGTTTTCGTTTACTGCTGTCTTTAAGGAAAATAGTTAGTGCCTACTGCTTCGGTTGTTTGTACTTTGTAGTCTTGCGACGCATGCAGTATATTTCCACTGATTAATTTAACAATACAAAATATGTAGCCTCGTGAGTATTTTTTCGACCCATGACCATCCTAGATCTCGTGAATATTTTTGGAAACTGGTTTTTTTTATATATTTTTACAAATCTGAATATTCTTAAATTAAATATGGACATATTCCAAAAATTCAAACATATTTCAAATATAAGACTTCAGAGTTTAACTCCAGACCTGCAGTACATATGAGCGTTCAAGGAATTCACTCACCTAGCTAATAGCGAGACAGCGAAGCCACGTTATTCTCTCACTTACTAGCTAGCTAGGTGCAGTACGCACCAGCTTTAATCTCCACGGGCTAGCTAGGTGCGGAGTAGCTAGCAGCCGACGAGTAGCTTTGGCAGGAACCCGCGGGTTGGATCCACGGGCTGAACCCGGATTATCCATGAGGAGCGGTGCGGTGCGGCCGGAAAATTCGTGCGGGGGCGGGGCGGTGCGGATCAATAGAATAAATCGTTGGTGTGGTGTGGGTTGGGTATTTAGGTTAATCCACATGCGGTGTGGGGTGGATTAGGGGTGGGTTTCGCCCCATTCCCGACTAGAGTGATGTGCATCATCTAGTCGAATTGCTTTCCCCAATGCCGCTCATTCCTAAGGCATGATTATGCAAAAATAGCAACCATGAGATGTTTTTTCTCACTTAAAGATATGCAGCTTGGGTGAATAGATAAAGAAATAGCTTTGTATACATGTTTGGTTCACTACATGGGATATGTCACCTCTCTAGTAACGTACGCAAAAAAGGAAAATATATAATGATAGACTAGTAGGTGCGCGTTTACTCATTGTACCAAAACTATTTTGGGTACCCAATGTTTCGGTGTTCCTTGTACAATGGTGGGTAGTACTATGAGAACATATCTAGTGCTCCCACCTCTTAGGGTGCTCCCCATGCTAGCGTAAAATAATAATCAAATTCAGACATTTCCAAAAAAAAAGTTACTAAAAATTGTGGATGTTCACAAGGTATACTCTTACAACCTGCAAAAATTTCAGCTCCAGATTTGAAGTGAACATCGAGAAACCAAAAAGACAAATCTGACATGAATAGTGTCATTTAAAAAAAAATCCTTTGTGACACGGGTGAAACTATTCATGTCAACTTTTTTGTTTCCTAATATTCATTTCCAATTTGGAGCTGAAATTGTTAGAGATTGTACAAACATACATTGTGAACATCCATAATTTTTCGTACTTTTTTTTGGTACATTTAAGAATGTTTTTTGTTGCGGTAGCACGCGGAGTATCCAAAGCGGTGGGAGCACTCAATACGTTCCCGTATTACTATGTAATTTAGCTGTGACTCCGAATAAGTTTAGGTGTGAACTAGGCATGCATGTAATTTTGGTTTGAAGCGGGGTGTGTGGTTGAAGAAGGGAATATAGGGAGTGATCGGCTCCTGTCCGCCCACGTCCCGTTTATAGACTTTTTGGGGCCCGAAATAGGCCAATCCAGGTGAAGATGATTTCATGGTCTCTATGACTCAAAAGATTTTCGTGAAAATTCCGAAGGGTTTTCTATGTTTATTGCTTGATTCGTCCGATTGAATCTCATAGGAAAAGCCACATCCACCCAAATCTCTTTGTAAGAATCATTTGTTTTTACTGTGATAGAATCAACCAACTTGGCTAGTTTGAAATTCTGTTACAATTCTGTAGGATCGAAATGTAAATGACATTGCAAGTCTGCGTATTTTCTATTTCTGCGATTGTCTATCGTGCGAATAAAAAATCACTAAATATATAAAGCTTTATAAATCGAACGGACGGACGTCCGCTGTATAGAGTCACTCCTACACGCCGTCAGGATAATAGGCTCCCGCGCTGCGCCACGTCGCCACCTCATCTAACACGGTCCACGTCACCAATGGAGCAGGAGGCCCCATTGGCCGTCCCACGGCCACGGCGGGCAGAGCGATCGACTCGCCAGCTCACAGCTGTTAACGGAATTAAACACGAACGAAAAGGACACGCGAAAAGAAAAGAAGAAGAAAAAGTCCCGTCTCCTCTCTCCCTCGCTCGTGCCGAGCCCGTGCCCCCATTCCACGGCGATCGGTCGGTAGACGACGACCCGAGCCGACCGTCCGTCCGGCAGGGAGAGGTCGCCGCGCGCGGACGGCGCCCCGATGATGGGCGACGACAAGTCTGCGCGGAGCCTGAGCCCGATGGGCGGCCGCGACCGCGACCTGGAGCTCCTCATCCCCGTCTCCGGCGGCGGCGGCGGCGCCGGAGGCTCGGGCCCCGGCCAGGACGACGCGGACAGAACCCCATCCTCGTCCGCCTCCGCCGCGCTCTCCTCCTCCGGCCGCGAGGTTAGCCTTGCTCGTGTCCCTCTAGGACTACGTCTCGTTCGTTCCCCTAGGGTTACCTCTGCCATCCAGCTGCAGTTTATGTTCTGTAGTTCGGCTGATTTAGATTTCAAATCAGTGCGCGTTTTGTGTTGGTGTGACCTTGGCAACTCCAGTGTATTGTAGATGTTTTCTCGTGTTAGAAGTTAGAACCTTAATTCATTCCCAATCTGCCTAGGGTGCTTGCCGTGCTGACAGAAAATTCGAGCCAATCATTGTTTGAAAAAGATGAAAGTAGAATGCTGATGTTCTTTATCCTTTTTCCTTGATGCTTTTCCTTTTCAATACTTCCCTTGCACAAAAAGTATGCTCTTGAGATTTGGTAGCTGTCGTTGTATTTATCAGGTTTAGATATTTGAACAACTTAGTATTGATTTACGTCCTCTTTTGTGCAATACAGGCTTTCCATATGGTGGTCCGCAGCTGGGCCTCAAAGAAATTCATGACTGGATGGTATGTCCTTCCACTAAAATAAAACTTAATGGCAGTATAACGTGTAGCTAGTTAACATAAACCGAGGAACAATGGCGTAAAGCTTCAAAAAAAAGGAACAATGGCGTACACTAAAAAGGTCTTAACGGATGGTAGATCTGTATGATCTGCCAGTTACAGTGCTCTTTTGTGTTGTAGGAAATAATTTAGGCAGGTTATGTCATAAGGCTGTCAGGACTGTAGCTAGTTAGTTTGGATAGCGACTCAGTGTCAGTGCGATGTCTATTCTTTTGTTCCAAGCCATGCTTGACACATGATTATATAATTTTTCTTACAACTTTTCACTTCCTTGATAGCTCCATTTGTGATTATCCAACAACTAGAATGGGAACATGAATCCAGAGGATTATGTTACCATATTTTTCCAATAGCTTGACTGCCAGTTGCTTAGCCGGGGAGCTACTAGCCTACAATTAACAATGAATTTTAGAATCCTCGTATTTTTAGTTAACTTCAGCATTCAGACACCGCTGTTATCTAGTCCAGTTGTGCAGCAAAATATTTTTGTTGCTTTTTCTGAAGTTTGGCATTGTTTAAAGACACCAATTCAGGCATTGCTACTGCCTGAACACAATAAATCTCACTCAAAGTTGCATTGTTTATTTTGCAAATAACAAGTTAGTAACTTAGTAAGTTAGTATGCACACCAACCATTACCAACTGTCTTGCACCTGAGGATTTTGCACACTCGAGACTTATGTGGAATTAATTTGCAACAATGTTATAGCAAAACTTTTTTTCCTACATGCACTGATACTGTTTTGTTATCCTTTCTTTTCTGGGACACTGCCAGTGTAATTCTCTTCCCAATAGCGATAACATTCTACTTCACCTGGTGGTTCATTCATTTTGTTGATGGTTTCTTCTCTCCAATCTATGCACAACTGGGAATCAATATTTTTGGTATGTAAACTATTCCACTTTTTTTTGTATAGAAACATCAAATTCTGTAATGGTTCGTCATCATATTGTAATTTCTTCCTTCATTCCTTGACCAGTAGTTTGGGGCTTGGTCCTGTAGTGTTATTATTTATATTAACTGCCTAATTTTGTTGTTGTGTATAACACAATTTGTTTCATTTATATGCTGAACCTTTTTGGTGCATTCTTATTGTAACTTTAAAGTTTATCCCGTGTAATTAGATTTTAAATCTGTCAACTTGTGAGAAACTTACCTTGAAATTAGGTAGTTGAAATCAATACCGTTTCTAACTTAAGCATTGATAACAAGGGTACTTATTGCCTATCCAGCTTATTTACCCACCATGTGCTTATTTTGTGCAGGTCTTGGCTTCATCACTTCTGTTACTTTCATATTTTTCGTTGGAGTCTTCATGTCATCTTGGGTTGGAGCATCTGTCCTTGGCCTTGGTGAATGGATCATTAAGCGCATGCCACTTGTGCGCCATATCTACAATGCATCCAAGCAAATAAGTGCCGCAATATCGCCAGGTAGATTCACAGTTATCCTGATATCCAATCTGCATAGCAACTTGGATTCTTATTGATTTGTTATTTGAACAGATCAGAACAAGCAGGCATTCAAGGAAGCAGTCATCATAAGACATCCTCGTGTTGGAGAATATGCATTTGGATTCATTACCTCATCAGTCTCTCTGCAGGTTTGCAATTCTCCTGACTATTATTCCGGGTTACCAATAATGCTTGTTTAAGGACATAGTGTTCGGTATGACTTAAGGCTACTGGATTGTCCCTAAGAAACGTAGGTTAACACGAATCATCACGAGTTCAAATCCTTTCTGCAAAGCCTTGATCCCGGCTTTATGCTTAACACTATTTATTGTTTACATCTCTTATGCTTAACACTATTTAGTATATGCACATAATAGAGTTATGCTACCCTGTAATCGTAGTCACTGGCTTGAATCCTTGCACGGTGGAAAGATGAAATTATTGTACTGGTGAAATTGACAAAATCACTGTTCTATCATGTGTAGTAAGGGTTGCTTATGAAATACTCCAAATGTTGGCATATGATTTTATTTCCAGCCTCTATTTTAACCGTGCTACCTTGTAATCTTAGTCAGGGTTTGAATACCTGCATGGTTGGAAACTGAAATCCAATCGTACTGAATCTGATCATTGGGTGAAATTAGCAAAAGTGTAACTGTTCACCATGTGCAAGATAGAAAGAGTAGTTGTAAAATACTGAAACAATGACATTTTATTCTGATCAACGTATAGTCCTATGCTGTCTGAATATCTGTGCCATCATTATTCTGTAACAGAGCTATTCTGGTCAAGAGGAACTTTACTGTGTCTATGTCCCGACCAACCATCTTTATATCGGTGACATCTTCATGGTGAACTCAAGGGATGTCATAAGGCCAAATCTTTCTGTGCGCGAAGGCATTGGTAATTCACTAACTTTCCACTCGGTACCTTGTTTGAGAATCAGCTTCAGAGCACCGTAAATGATGTGACATATTTGCACACTGATTTGCAGAGATCGTTGTGTCTGGCGGTATGTCAATGCCCCAGATTTTGTCAACCCTGGATCCTCATACAATCCACGCAGACCGCAGTGGAGCAAGCAGAAGCTGAGACGAACTTCTCGTGTACCTGTTCAATCGATAGCAACAAGTTACAGCTCCACACAAACTACACCAGTGCTTCGAACAACATCCTTGGCACAATGTGTTACAATTTGTCATGCTCGAGGATCACAGATCTGTAATTAAGTAGAATTAGGTGACTCACACGCGTTGCTGATTTCATGGAATTTGTACAATGGCATTTACTTTGTACCCGTCCTAGATGCTTGGTAGTTATACTTGTAATCTTTTACGGTTGATTTCTTCTGACTGTTATGTTGAAATCTTAGATTGACCTTTGTTGAAAGGGTTCGTTGTTGAAATTTCAGCATCATTCTATCTTGTTAATGGCAAATAACTTTTGACACTATGCGGATGATTTTCACACCTAACTTTGATCTTTCATTAAAACTGTTGATAAGTGAAAAATACGATTCCCTAATAATCCAATCTTTTTTGTTTCATTAATTTTAGAACTGCATATTTTCTTAGAAACACGACACTTTATTGATTAAGCAGCATCATTACATAGTGTTTCCCTCATCAACTCTGGGATAACACCTCGGATCTGTCACACCAGACCCACCCCATTTCTTACCAAATAGCCACACCCTGCCAATCTTCCCTGTCTCACCCTAGCAGTTGTCTGCCGTGGATGGAGAAAGACGCTGCCGCCGTGCACCTTGTGGAGAAGGACGTCGTGTCTGTCGTCGTAAGACCTGAAGACGGAGACAATCGCTCGGAAGGAGAGGCGCACCCAGCAAGCGGAGGAGGAGGCTGGGAGGAAGGCAACTACGGAGATGCATGTTGGCGAGTCCGCTCCGAGAGCCACGCCCACACCCCGCGCCCGAAACCAAGTGGCGCGTGCACAAGCTGGTGCTGGCGCCCGTGTCCCCGGCAAGAAGGTCGACGTCCTTAACCCTAAACACAGAGGACAACCCATCGCAGTGGCACATCTTAGAGGGGTTCACGCATGATGATGGTGAGGTGGTGTGCGAGTCTCTCCCGCTCCAACAGACGCAGGCATCACCGGCACTGCCCATGCCCACCAGTTGTTTGACGGAACCACGGAGTCGGCTCGGGTATAGTTCGGTTCCAAATGCACGGTTTATAATCATTTGATAGGACGATAGTTTTATTTTGAGTAATGTGTAAGACCAGATTATGATGGATCTCATTTGAGATGGTAGTGATCCTCCCAATTTTGATGAATCCACACCCACTTCTATGTTTAATGTTGGAGATTCATCGGACACTCAAAAGAAGAAGGACAATGGGTAAAAGAAACTAGAGGTACTTCTTACTCAACTCATGAGGATGTACTGTTAGCAAATCTTGGGGTGGCCACTAGATGGATCCTTATATGTGGAACCAAGCAAAAGGGCTCAAAGTTGGGAGAAGCTCCACAGATTATATCATCATCAAAACTACTATTTGGAGCCGCACCGAATCTATACCACTCGCAACGCCGCCTCCAACATAGATGGGCGACCATCCAAGTGTGCGTGAACAAGTTTTGTGGTTCTTATGCACAAGTACAAAATATGAGTCAAAGTGGTGTTCGGATCGATAGCCATGTAAGTGTGGATGTTTCATTGCTTGAAAATTTACATTTTCCTTGCTTGGCATTACATCGCTTGAATGTATCATTGCATTTTGATTGTTAGATGGGGTTGGCCGCCACATTCTACTAAAATTCGGAGAACAAACCATTCACTATGTCCTACTCTTGGGTTGAATTGAATGGTAAACCGAAATGATGCACCCTATCGATGATCTTATGAATCCAAGAAATAAGATGAAGAACAATGATGGATCTAGCTCCACTTTGCCTATTGGACTTGATGAAGATGATGCGGTGGCAGACAGACAAAGGACCGTTCAAATTAGGAAAAGACACTAGGTAGGGAAGGACAAGGCGACGGGCAGGCAAGAGTGCCGCAAGTTTAGGTGGAAGGAAAGCATCCAAACCCCGTGACAAGAGAGAATGAACCCACTTGAAATACTCGGATCACAACGCCCCAACCCATGAGTTGATCGTCCGGGAAGGCTGCCGCATCCACATTGACACACTTTGTCCCCTCAGAACCACACTTATTTTTTCGCAAAAAAAAGAACTACACTTATTCGGACTACTTTCACATCATTGTGACTTCTTTTTTGAGGGATCCCATTGTGACTTTTTTTTAGTACAATCCCATTGTGACTTGTGAGGAGAGCACGTACGAATGTACGATGAATGCCATTGTGCATGCACACACAAGGCATCTGTCGGGAAAGAATTAGACAAGCGAATAACGGGCCGAGCGGAATGAACCAGTCGTAATCGAGGACACCACTTGATACTCCACCGCTGGGCCTAGTTGCCTTCCCAAGCTTACGGCCCACAACGATCCACAATAGGCGCCGCCCCGTAAACCCTAACTCTCTCTGGAGGCCCTCTATATAAGCTCAAGCCGGAGAGGTCTTCTTCATCTGCGCCGCCATCTGCCCCTCCTCCTCTCCTCTCTACAGGCATCGATTTCGATCTGCTCGTTTGCTTCTTGATCTTTCTCTTTAGTTAGATGATGGTTCGCTGGGGGATTTGATTTCTGTCATGGGGGTTTGAGGACGATGACGATTGATATTTGGTCTCGTTCGTCGTAATGGCATGAATTTGCCTTGCCGACCATTCTGTTATATCACCACCCATAAACCGAGTCCTCTTCTCGACCCGAAATCTTTTCTCCATCACCCATTGATCTGATCCGTTTTCGTTTCTTTTATGTTTTGTTTCTGGTTCTTTCTGGCCGAGGATTAAACAAAATTATAGACAAGCATATGTCCGAATTTTCTTCATGTGGATCAATCTAATCTTCTCTATGAGGCCAACTGTGCAACCAGATCTCGCCATTTTGCTTTGCTCTTCGTTTTTCTCTTGTTACAAGTCGGGGTCTCGTGAAACCGATGATGATTAGTGTGAACCTTTCTCAATGAAATCACTAATGATTACATAACCTACTGCCTTCCTTCTGAGGTTACACGATTCCTAGAATTCTTTTTTCCCTGTTATATCCGAGTTTTTTCACTGGAGCAAATTACCTAGGTCGGATGATGATTACAAGTGCATAGTTCATATGATCAAACCGTGATTACTTGAACAAAATTAGTCTTTCGCTCCTATCTGACGGCCTTCACTGCAAATCACTCTTATGGTAAATAGATTTTTCTTTCCTGTGGCTTTTGGCACTACACATAATTAGTTTTATTTTTTTCTGTATTTGCACGGAGGACGCTGAAGATTGATATTTGGTCTCGTTCGTCGTAACTGGCATTTTTGCCTTGCCGACCATCCTGCTATATCACCACCCATAACCTGAGTCCTCATACTCTGAAGTGTTACTTAGCTTTGTTGTTTTTACTTTGGCCAGTGATTTCACCAAACAAATTGACAAGCATATGTCTCTTGAGATTGCAACATCAAATGTTGTGACAGATTTAATATACTAAAATTTAAATGAGGATGATGACTTCAAATTTGTCGCCCCAGTCTTAGGGTCTACTTTGGTGGATCTGTGCTGATTGACATACTTTCGAATCTGACTCTAAACTATTTTTTCTGTACTATTTTCTCTTGATCAGCCTATTTTGCTTAATAACTTGTAATTTCTGCTCAGAACTGAACTTGACAGG
The DNA here is from genome assembly GCA_947311845.1 of Poa pratensis. Classification (NCBI taxonomy): domain Eukaryota; kingdom Viridiplantae; phylum Streptophyta; class Magnoliopsida; order Poales; family Poaceae; genus Poa; species Poa pratensis. The sequence goes on along the minus strand of CAMZMU010000060.1, from coordinate 42,251,599 downwards.
TCCAACTAAACGGTTCCGAGGATGATGAATTCAAATATGTCGCTCCACTCTTAGTGTCTGCTTTGGCAGATATGTGCTGATTGACATACTCTTGTATCTGACTCTTGATTTTCTCTTTATAAATTGTCTGTGCTATGTTTCTTAGGCAGTGTTCTTTTCTTTACTCTTCTTCCTCTGTTCTGTAGATTAGATGCTTCAGACATTAAATGATGTACTCTTAGTGACAGCCAATGATTTCTACAATGTTACAACATCTTGTAAATCAGAATTTATAATAGTACTCTATTGTATTGTTGTACCAACATAGAGAATTATATTGTCGATTTGGTCATGATGATTCACAGTGTCTGGATGTCTCCTATCCTTTTGCAATAAGAATTTTACCAATTCTGCATCTGTTGGCAAGTACAGTGTGAATTGTTCTGGCAGCTCAATATATGTTAATGCATAGTAAGAAATTTTGTTATAAATTGACTGAATAATTTTGTAGAATTCATAATGGGTACCACAAGGATGTAACATTGACAGTTGTGAACCGAAAACGAATATTTCTCAGTTTTTACATTCGAAATTAGCTAAAGCGTCCTTTTTTGATATTGTGGCAAGTGATTTTTATTGTGATGTGACCGATGTGGTCTCCGTGTATCTATAGATCATCGCTCATTTTGGATGACCAAAAATTGTCTTAATCCGCAAAAGAAATACTCCCTCCATTCCAATGCATAAGGTGTATATATTTTTTCAAAATTTCGTCACAAAGTAAGGCGTAGGGTCACTTTTATCCCATTTCTCCCCAAACTACCCCGTCCAGCCATTTAAATCGGCCTAAAAAAGTGGGAAAGTAACAGCTTTTGTGGGGCTTTAACTGGCCATGCATGGCGCATGCGGCAGAGGAGGAAAATCAGGAGAGGAGTAATTATTGTGCCATTGCTATTGGTTGTTGAATGCAGCACGCAGGGAGATAATTAGGGGCAAAGTTGTAAAGAATTAATGTTGCATGACCCTCCTTAATCGGTGTGCCCAACATATTCACGCCTTGTCTATAGGAACGGAGGGAGTATTTTACACTTGTGAAAATAGCCTTGTGTGAACCTTTCAAAGAAACTTCTTTGATGTTATATCCTTTCCTTTTAATGGGGAAGTACCCACAAGTGTAGGCAACAGGACCGTCGCGACTTGGACCGCTCCCCTCTCCCCCGTCTACAGTGCGTCAGAGGGCGTTTTGTGAAAGTTCCCGTCTTCCTCACCTTGCTCGCCGGGGATCCGTGGATCCCTCCGCCTCCGACGGCCGCTCCGGCGGCGGAGGCTGGGGAATCCACGGATCCGGGCTTGTACTTAGCGTAGGGGTAGTTTGGGAGGCAGCCGGCGGCGCCATGGAGGTGGAGGTGGCGGCGGTGTGGTGTTTGGTGTCGATCTGTTCTTCCTCCGGCGACAGCGCTCTTCGGAGTTCTGTCGTGTGCGGATCGACGTCGCCGAGCTCTTCGATCTACGGATCCGTCGAGTTCGTCGTTCCCCAGCCGGTGCCGGCTAGACGGCGGTGCCGATGTGCAGATCTTGAAGGTGGAGTTGCAGTGAACCAAGATGGCCTCGCCGCCCGTGGTGCAGGGCGGAGGCGTCAAGCCGAGGAGCGTCGACTTCCTGCTCGCCGAGGGGTGCCTCCGTGTCCAAGCTTCTGGAGGAGTGGCGGCTGGATTCGCCGGCGCAGCGTTCTGCTCCGTGGAGACGAAGCTAGAGTCCTGCAAGGACCTTTCTGTAATTTCTTTATGCGTCTGGACTTTTCTGTAAGAATCTTGGTTTAATGCAATGTAACCCTTCCGCAAAAAAAAAGTGTAGGCAACAGGGACACTAGCACTTGTTAACCCAACAGTGACCATCCCCATGAAACAAAAATCTCTCCCCACTGTGACCGGGCTAGTTGTTCTACCATCCCTCCCATCCCATTGATTAAGCAAATAACCACCATCCCGACTTAGCTGGCATAAGGAATCAGTTTCATAACAACCTTACCTAGCCCCTTTCTATTATAGAAAGGTTTCCTAAATCTATTTATAGATATTTAAATATCAAGTATACTCCATATATAGATATATGGTACAGAAGCCTAGCCCCTATATAAAAGGGTGGATAAAAAGAAGGGAAAATTTAAATAGTTGATTAAAATGGTATTCCATAATGGAATTCCAATCAAAACAAAAAATTGCTAGTGCATCAATTCAATTCTGAATACTTACCACTGGATCAGACGTTGCTGCTCAAAGGGACTAGTCACACTGTGTTATCGTCAGTTGTGTCCTCTGGTGAAAGTGATACGTGGTGGTTATTTGTAAGAAGATGCTAGAAGCTTAAAATTTTCAACCTGTTGATTTTGTGCAAAAACTCTGCCCGAAGATCCAAGCCGTCTGAACAAGAAGCTTAGGAAGAACTGCTTTCCCAATGTCTCTTATTCCCATATTATGTCACACAATTAAACACATGTCAGCCTAACTGGGATGGAGAAGGGGTGCACCAGGCGATTCCAGTTTGACCTCGTTCTCCTCTCCCCTGCTTCTCCCCTCGCTCCCCGGTTATTGTACCGGCGATCCTCCATTTCTGGCCGCAATACGGCGGATCCTGTCCGGAGGAGAGGTCTCATCGCAGTCCCCGCCGTGGTGAGCACCAGAACCTTCTTGATTTTGCTAATTTTTTGTCGTACAATTCGTCGCTCGGGAGACCACCGTTGCCTCGGCGGAGATTTTCGCATTTTCTGGCCGCAGTGACCGCACTCAGGCGGTTCCTAGATGGCGGAGAGTCTCGTAGTTGCAATGCCCGTAGTTGTGAGCTCCGCACACGCTCGATTTGTGTGGTATATTTCGTAGGGCGTTCGTTCTGCCCTGATTCAACCACTGTTGTCTGTTGCCGACGGCATCAATGGAGTACTGAAGTCGTGTGCTCACAAAACGCTATTGTAGCTTTCTAGTTGGACAGTGTTAGGTTTTGAGTTCAATGGTGGAATCCAGTCGGTGATGCCCATGGCTTTTGTCTGATTTTTCATTACTGCTTAGTCTGTAGATGTTCATCGTGTTCTGGTGTTGTTGGGGGTGGCCTTGTTAGGGTGCTTGATGTACACGGGTTATGCTTGATGTTGGGTGTGTGTTGGGGCATGAGATGGATCAGTGGATCTGGTTGTTGTTTGTTTTGCTCCTGGTGATGGAGGTGCTAATGTGCTGGACTCTGTTGATGTACTTATGTTTTTGGTTGCAATTGGTTTAGTGGTTGATGTATAGACTATAGAATGAGGGTTTTACAGAAGCATGACATGCAAACACATTCGAGGATAAACATTGTGCTTAATCTGCGGTCCATTACAAGCATTGTTAATTGTGTCAGTGTAGTCAATCGTTGGATGGGGGCATATTTCACACTTTCGTTTGTTGTATTTCGTTGTTTACGCTGTCTGCATGTCTGATTCAGTCGGATTTGGACACCGTTACCATCAGCGTTGTTGATAGAACTCTCGTTAGCTGGTGTGGTCGATAGAGCTAGGGTTCGGGTTTAACGGTCAATCCAGCGGTGGTGTCCATGTCGATTGCTCCTGTAGTCCTAGGCGTATTCTGCAGTGGTTCAACGTTTTCTGTGGAAACTGCTGCTGTGGTGTTTTCTATTTTGAACCATGAGTTAGTTCATTTTGTATCTCTATTTCTAGGAGCGAGCTAATGGTGCAAATGTTTTTCTGTACATTGTTATGCTAACAGGGGAATAACCTGGCAATTGGCGGTAAGCTGCCGTATATCTAATACTACAATAACCTGATAATTGCAAGCAAATAAAATGGCATCTAGAATTTTCTGATAATTTGTACTAATCCATCAGGTAGGGAAAATTTAATCCGGCAGGTAGGGAAAATTGATAGCTAACTGTAAAGAACACAATAACTAGGAGTATTGTTTGGTGAGCCTCTTTTTTTTAATATTTCACACGTTTACTATTTTTTTGTGCTCTTTTCTTGATATTATATGGGGTTTTCTCAATACCTTTTGGTATTTATTTGCTATTAACTTGGTAGGTCTGTGTTGTTAACATGGTATCTGTGTGCAACAAACTTACTAGCTGCATTTTTCTACAGATTATTTTGTGCAATTATTTTGATATTGCTTGATGCCCTGCTCTTGTGCACACCATACTTGCTCTTATTCTGGTAGCTTGCATTAGTTAACCTGGCAGCTCGATTAAATCAACCTGATAGCTAGCATTAATTAACTTGGTAGCTATCTTTTTTAAATTAATTAGCAAAGATTTAGTCTGAATAGGTAGCATGAATCAACCTGGTAGCTAGCTTTTGAAATTGACTAGCAATGATTTAACCTGTTAGATAGAATGAATGAATGAATGAACCTGGTAGCTAGCTTTTAGAATTAACCTACCATTATTTTTTAACAGGATGGCAATCATGAAGTATATTGTCATGAATTATCTTGGTAAAGATCAGTAAAAGTTTCACTATTGCAATCTTTATTAATCTGGAGTCTTGAAAACTTCTAGGTTATTGCGAAAAATGGCAAGCCAAGTACAATGTATGTAAATGTGTTGGGAATAATTACAGGTAAAAGTCTTGGCATCTAGATGAAAACAAATAGTAACTACCTTAGAATAACCTGATAGCCAGGATAATTTTTTTTTGGTAACTACATGGGAATATCTTGAAAGCAACATCAATTTTTACAAACTCTACTGAAACAACTTGATAGCTGTAAAAAAACAATGTGTCAACCAGGATGCATTAAACTGATAAGTATGAGTACAATACTTTCTTTTCCTTTTACCTTGATTATTTGAGATGGCATTGCACGAAGTTGCTTGGTTCGATCCATCGGGGTGAATGTTCCGGATTGTCCATACGTTTTCTACCTGGAAACACACATATAAAGGTGGAGATATGTTCGTGTTACTAAGTGAACTATTTTCTTTTTATGTCTTCTCAACAGGGTTGAATGGAGATGTTTGGATTCATTTACATGATGAAATCTAGATTGTGGTGATACTAGCATTCACTTAAGGATCAAGTTTATGGTTTCTTGTCCATACTCTTCATATGTGTAGTCTATATGTAAACCTAGATGTTCTTATGTTGCTACATGTGTGAATCCTGTAAGTTCTAAACCTATCTGCTCGGAGCTATGTTCTTATGTTGCTAGTTGTGTGTGGAGAAACAAGCAGTAACTATGTGATTTGCACGTGTAATTTGTTACCCCATGTCTGAACCCTTGGAATTTGCTTGATTTTGATATGGAGAAAGTTATTCACATGCTTTTTTCTTAGTTATTTCTGCTGATACATGGCATTTTGGTTCTTGTCTGATGGCAATTTTCTTGCAAAATTGTGCTTTTGATCTTCACGATTCTGGAAGAGAGCAAAAGATGAATGAACATGTATATTAGAAGTACTGACCTTGTTCTTAGAAAATGCTTGTTTCGTCTGATTTCTTAGAGGAGATCGTCTTTTAGTCCAGATCATTTCTTGTACCGTTTTGGGCTTTGTTGTTACATTTTTGGCCCATCAATCTTGACTCGTGAAGCAATACAGGAAAAGGATTACAGGCCCAGTAGCGAGTCACGGCCTTGTAGCAAGTCACGGCTCACGCTTGCGCGCTCGCTCGGTCGATGAATTTAGTCGCTAGTTGACCGCCGACCCAGCGATACTAATCTGCGGCGCCGCTCTGTAGTCGTGTCCTTCTTTCTTTTGGTTCTTTTCTTCCGTTTACAACACTTTGGTTTTGTACGTCTTGTACTCTTCTTCTAAAGCAATAAGAAAAGCAGGCTAGGCTGCATTTTCCACACAAAAAAGTACATGGTCTAAAAAAAGAATTTAGCAAAAAACAGATCGGAGACTCGGAGTCTCAGGCCACTGGCGAACGCACCAAAAATAGCGATTATCAAATTTGCCACTACATTAGCTGCATGAACCTTAGCTAGGCCCGAAAATTTGTCTGTTTAGTTGTCTGGTCAAGTCCGTGGTTCTGCATGCATGGCACGATGTTTAAACAATCTCTCACTCAGGATCAAAATATAGGATATTGTATCTGTTGACATCTTAGTACAAATATCCCGATGCCTTATAATACACTATCTATTGAAGATGCTCTAAGCTCTGAATTTTTATTCTGTTCCATTTGGGCAAAAGTCAGTCCCACTTAACACGCAGGCCCAACAGCAAAAAGTCGGTCGATTTGCCTTCCCAGTGTCGCCCATTCCCTCCGTATTAAAAGGAACAGTCCAAACTGGGTGAAGTGGATGCAACATCTAACGAAAGACAACAAAGTAATATGCAACTTCACTGGCCACTGCGTTGTGCTCCCGTATATATGTAGAGAGGATACATACAAGCTGACAAGCTGGTGTGGCTTAACTCATGGCATTAAAATCACTGACCAATCTGTACTCCATAATTATCCTTCGTATCCTTATAACTTGGTGTATATAGTCGTGTTTGTTTGGTTTTTGTTCATTTGGCCGAGGATTAGAATAAATTAGGCAAGCATATGACATGATTTTCTTCACGTGGATCATTCTAATCTTCTCTATGGAGCCAGCTAATCATTATGCTCCTTTTTCATCATCTATTTTTCTCGATAACTTGTGGTTCCGTGACACCGATAATGATTAGTGTGAATCTTCCTCAGTCTTCCTTCTTAGGTGCCACGATTTCTCGATTTCTTTTTCTTTTTTTGTCTAGCCATCTTGATCTTGTTTTCCTTTGGATTAATTGGTTACTTAAGGCCGGATGATGACCACAAGTGCATAGTTTATATGTTCAAACCGTAATTACTTGAATACGACATTCTTTCGTTCCTATCCGCCGACTTTCGGCGCAATTCATCTATGCGGAGTCAATACATTTTTTTCTTCCCTCTTTTTACACTTGCGTAGTTGGTTTTTCTAATTCATGGTCTCAATTTATATGGTGGACGGCGAAGATTGATATATCTAGCCATCTTGATCTTGTTTTTTTCTTGCTTACTTTATTCGTTAAGGTTGCGAATAATCAAGTGCATACTTCGTATGATCAAACCGTGATTACTTGAACCAAATAGTGGTTCACACTCCTAACTAACGGCCTAACTTGGCCTCACAAATTTAGCTCGTAGTCAATGAAGATGGCAACGTTAAGCTGTGAATTTAGTATCTCTTGTGAACACTTCTGAACTATCTGTTACGAGGATGATGATTTCAAATTTCTTGCCATTGTCTTAAGGTTTGCTTCGGTGTATATATGTCAGATTGACAAACTTCTGAATCTGACTTTGAAGATTAAACTATCGTTGTTTTGCTTGTGGGTATAAAAAGCTGAAAAACGGGGGAAGGATCCCTATCTTGGCTATGCGATGAGACCTCTACAACGACTTTTCACACGGATAACACCTGTTTAGTCAGAGTGTTTCACCTGCGACTCGAACGAAGGATGGCCCGACGCAAAACCCTAAGTTCTAACCACCAAGCCAGCACTTGGTTCTCGATTTTGGGTCTTAATTTCTGCGTTTTGTGTTGCTTCGTGTATTTATAATTTTCATCCAATTCCTGAAAAAACCATTGCACATGGCCAGGTTCAACAGCTGCCATGGAGAAGAACTCGAAATTATTACTAGGACGATGATTTGAAATATATCAAAGGGCATGTAAAATCAATGGTAGGACCGTCGCTAGCCCCCGCTTCACAAGTGAAGCTGTCAATGTTGGCCCTGTTTGGAACACAGGAATGCAAAACATAGGAATAGGGAAAAAATACAGGAATAGGAAAGGAATGCAGGTGTATAACCAAGGAGTGCAAAACGTTGGAAATGGTTACACTAGTCCGTTTGGAACACAGGAACGAGAAAGTACAGGAATTGAGTTTCTTAGGATAAACATGTCATTTCTTTTTTCTCCTCACGTTGTTTAAACAACTTGATCTAGAGCAGAAGACAGTGCATTTGCCTCGTTCGTTGCACAGGAATGGAAAAAAGAGCATGGAGCCAATGTTTTGTTTCCTTTGGTTTTCCCGTGAAATGAGTGTCAAAGGGAAATTTCCATTACTTTTCCTATGACCGATTCCTATGTTTCAAACGACCCTACAGTACCAATTCCTATAGGAAACGAAATCCTGTACATTTTCTGTGAAAATCCTGTAAACCAAACGGGCCTAAGCGTTGTGATGAATTTACTTTTTGGATGAAAGCATTGAAACTGTAAAAATCATGCCTGGAGGGTTCAACAGTACAGCCTCCGCTCATTTTGTTTCTTCGCGATGATGGATGCAGAAGTTGCTTGATCGATCGTCGCCGTGAAGTTCGGGGTCTTCCATACTTTCACCACGGTGTGTGCGGTCTTCGCCGGTTCGTTGGCACTTGGATTCATTATCGAGGCTTCCGTGGACTCCATCGCCACCAGTACGGACCGCCGAGCCGCCGCGTCTGATTTTCCGTTGGTGGTACAAGTGTACAACCAGCGCCTGCTGCTTCGGCACTGCCAACCTCTCCACACGGACAAAGCCCTCCCCAGCCAAGTACGCCGTCGTCAACCCAACGCTATGCGTGCCTGCCGTCCCCCGGGGTGGCCAGCGCCACACCCGGTCTTCACCGTCACCGGCTCACCGCGCCGACCAGTGCAGTCTCCACCGCCTCTGATCCGGACCGAACGGAGGCCCCTACGGAGGCCGGCGTCGCACGAGCCTCTCTACGACGCCTGCCACGCGCAAAGCCTCCGATGCGACAACAACCACGGTGGCGCTCGCCGGCGCACGCGGTCACGACTCACGACCCATGACCAGGATCGACTTCCGTGCAGGTCACGCGACATTGCCGGCGGTGGCCAACGACCGGTTGTAGCGAGACCACGCCGGTGGCTAAACCAATTTCACGGTTGGTAACATGACGTGGTAAAGATGCCCTCACAAATGAGTCCTTCTGCACCAGAATCCATGGCCAAACAACCATGAAAGGTTGAGTCTTTCTCCCAATGTCGCTCATTCCCATAAATTCAAAGTAATAATATATGTCACACTGCGTTTAAGTGGATTCAAAATCCAATACAAGAAAACACATAATATAACTTCTTGAGCCATTGCATTGCATGGTATCCTTTGGACCTCCAGTATATGTAGAGAGTTGCATGAAATTCACTGCAGTAGATATCCCTTAATTGACCTGACACCTTTAGTAATTGAGTGGATCGGTGGATAGACAGATTGCATGTATCACTAAATGTCTAAATGGCTTGGGCAATGCCCTGAGCTGATAAGTGTTTCCTCCAAGGGCGTCAATTGTAAAATTTTGCATTCGACGCCAAAATCTCATGCGCCTAGTGTCAAGAATAAACGCTAGGCTTGCCGAAAGAAAGTACCAAAAAGAAGATAAAACAGTAGGTAAATAGTGCATCTCCTATTTCCCTCCTAGAGCCACACTTGGTTAATTATACTCAAAACATCAAAATAGTTTTGACCATGTAAAATTTGTATAAGCATGCATATTGCTCCACTCTTTGCCAAAAACAAGTAAAACTCCCATTTACGGCTGTGTCACCAGCTACTAAGTCTAAATGTCAAGTGAACTTGGCAACAGTAGGTAGGTAAACAAATACGAAGGGACAAAGTTACAAGTGTGTAGTTAGTCAATTATAGCTTCATCTTACTGTAAATGGTTCAAGCACCCGCCAAAAGATGGAACATAGAAGGAAAATATGGTATTGGTGGTTAGTTTGGTGTAGGGAGTATGGACCCCCTTCAAAACAAAAGTCACACGATTACACTTTGAACTTAAAAAAAACCTAGAGTTGACATTCGATAAACACCTACATTTACTAGAATGAAACGACAATTATTGTTTCAAGTTTTAAGGAACATACTCATTAACTAAAATTCCATAATCCTACAAACATAGAACTTTCAAACGAAATAAATTCCACAACAACAATGATACATAATATATGTATACTATGAGAGTATACACACTGGTTCTTAGAGCAAGTGACGATCAAGCCTGTAGTTCTCAGAGTTTAGTTATTTCCCTTTGCCTTGAGGACATGGAAATTTCCTCATGCAACTACACAAAACCATGTGGAAGTTTGGTACAAGCCCAGGAAATTTGTCCTCTTGTAAACCCAGAAGAACCTGCACATGTTGTTCAGACACAGAAATATTTCATAAGTAAAAATTAAATTATATTGGAAATATAAGATACTTACAAAATATAGTAATTAAAATGAGTAATTGTCTTAATATGAAACCAATGACTCTATCTTGAATATACTTTTGACCTGCATATACATATGAAACTAATGACTCTATCAGCCTATGTGATGTTGTATTAGTAAACTCCAAACTAACAGCCAAATTTACTAAACAGATGTTTCTTCAGCCCGTGCTAATACCACCAGATTGTAGATATACTCAAACAAACAACTTGTACATTGTGAAGGTGTTGCAAACATGCATATTATGTAAAAATCCACCATCACCAACAAGAAGTGACAATTTGAAGGTGATGCATTTTTTAATTATATAAGTTCTTGCTCAACCAGTTGTTAGAAGACAAGATAGTAATGGTAGTTTCAGCTTCACAGATAACACATGATATCATATAGGAAGGAAAAAACTATGTGGTTTACCTGAAGTATTACTTGAAGTTGTGGCCCATGTCCTTTGTCTTTTAGTAGTCTGTCTATAGTCTGCATACATTATAGGTAGAATAAGTTAGTAACCTAGCTCTAAATTCAAATAACCTAACAAAGCCATGAGCAAATAATTTTATACTGTTTATAAAAGCAAAGCTAGCAAATTTATTTTCGCACGAGCATCATTAGACATACATATCTTGAGGTATGAGTTTGATGTGAACTAATGGAAACATAATGCTAGGAAACAAAAGAGGGTTAGGCTGGCCAAGTGTTGAATGCACCGCTAACAGATTATACGTACCATCTAAGAATTATAAGAAATTTGTTTTACAGAAAATGATTGCTTGAAATAATGCTTGTCAAATTAAGTAAGTTATATGCACATGTTACAGTAAAGTTTAGGAAGTATATTGCTCAAAAACAATACGCCTGGAACTATCAACAAATTCAAATACTTTAGAGGAACCATGTACTGTTATATGACCTTTATTATGAAATGTTAATAACAAAACCTAGATTTTTGTTTTCAAATTAAATTATCTTGAGTAAACATTGTCTTTATCTGCCCTTGTTACTAAACCAACTACTAAGCCACATACACATACATTGTCTAGATATTCTCCATAATATGGACAATATTCTAGTGGATAAAAAGTAATGGTAGACATATAATATTAAAATCATGGATCCAAGCACACATACCATGAACACTAGTTGTGGTATTAGCTGATCTCTGCACCATAGCAGGAAAACATATCAAGTTAAATATCAAAATAAACAGGAAAATACATTCATATAATTACTATATGGCTTTTAAAAGTGAAGTATTTAGGCACCTTCTTACGGATTGGCTTCCTTGCCTTCCCTCTTACAGTTCCAGTTCTTATAAATTCGAGAACTTCGGGTTTGGAGCGGAATTCACCATAATCCACGTGAAAGTAGAACTGAAACGAACAACAGAATGTACTGCATTTATTATATATGCAACTGTGTAATTTTGCATGGGTATAAGGTTCTACAAAGAAATACAAAAATCAGAAGTGACAATGGAAATCAGAACAATATACTAGTAATAAAAAAGGTTTTCTTCGACTTCACCCTAAAATTGCATGTTTCATATGCAGGATTGCTAAATACAATAAGGAAGGAGGTATTAAAGAAGGAAGATAGATCAAGCTTGCCTAGGTTGTAATTAGGGTGCATCTTTTCTCTAGTGTGATGTTGGATTTTATTGTTCTGTCGAATGGGAAAATTAGTTACACAGGATAATGCATCATTGGTTAAATACTTAAATTGTGAATTATCTTCATCAATAGTTATCAGATCATTTTGTAAAACATCAACACCATTAGTCGAGTAGTTTTTCATTATTCATGGAGTCATTACAAACATATTTGTAAATACCTTGATCTGATATGAGGAGACCAGAAAAAAATTCTAGTTTGGTGTTCAGTAACTCAGGATTAAGGAAACATCAAATAACTATGTGGCCGGTTCCTAGATTTATTGCCACGTCTCTTTAGTTGATCACAGAAAAAAAAAGGCCATGCGTAACCATTGCTATTCACTTTATTTTTATTCATTGTCCTTGTTCTATCCCTGGGCATATAATTAACCCAGGTTTAAATCTATGCAAAACCATTTCTTCTATAAAAATTCCCAAACTGCAGTTCAAGTACCATATTTCATGTTCAGGTGTTCATAATAGGCGCTTCACATGAAACAAATCAGGCTGATCACATGCTTAACCTTGGTAATGTTTCGCCCAATATTAAGCTCAATACACGCACATAGAATAGACATGCAATACTTGTATCTCTTCTTTGCCAGATCTAACTAAGCTTATCATATACATCCTCATGGTAAAAAACGATGTATGTTATGAGATGATTAACACATAATGAAAATAATGATAATTTGATAACTAAAGCAGATCTGAGTGCACCAGAGAATGAGTATACACTAACCTTGTCGGCCTTCCCATTTGATCGAAATCTTATAGCGGATGTCCATATCCCTTTCCTTGAATCGATATCCTTCAGCCACTTATCCAGAGGTATAGATTTTGACTTGACAACAGTCTTCTTAGCCTGAGAGGCCGAATCAACCTCCAGGCCATCGGTATCTCCATGACCTGGGATCTGCACACCCTGCACTGTTCTCTCACTATCAGAATCTGCTTCCAGGGCGTCATATTGTGCTTCGTTACCACAGCACGGATTCCCCACAAAACCAACGCTGGTTGTTCTCTGACTATCATGCGAATCTGCGGCTAGTTCTGTGGTTTTGTCAGGAACGGAGGGTGCTGGTATCTTTCCCATACCTCCTTCTAGATCTTTTGGCCTAACGTACCAAGAGGTTTAGCATGAATACAGAAGAAGAAGAAATAGGGCGAGGAGATTAGATACAAGGATGCATGGTAGATGAAAGCAAACCTTGGTTCCGGACGCGCGTAGAAGAATGAGGCGCTGGCCGGGAATAGGAGTTTCTCCTCGAGGAAGGAGGGAATGTGTAGACGAAGAATTTGGGTCGCCCGGGAATATAATGTTTGAAACTGTTTTGCGTTATACAGCTAATGATATCTTGAATCTGTGGTCACCCCTACAGCTTGTACGCGTTATCAATTAACTGTGGCTAAAATATATTGAAATAGTTGCCTCTTTATCCTTGCGTTCTCATACTGTGTAAATACGAATCATTTTTGTACGTACTATATTACCACATAATAGGTGTCAATATTTATTACTCCCTCCGTTCGGAAAAAGATGTCACAAAAATGAACTATAGATAGACCATTTTTGTGACATCCTTTTCCGAACGGAGGGAGTAGTTCCTAAATATTTAGGGAGTGTACAGTATTTATTTCTTCCTAAAGTATTTAGGGAGTCCTTCCAAAAGTATTTATTCGTGGTTTCTAGTATCCAGCAACGAAATATTGCATAAATGATTCAGTATTGGAGAATATATGATAATCAATACCCACCTACTATAAATATAAATTTAAATGTGCGCCAACAAAATTGTGCTTTAGTGCAAAAAAGTAAATAAAATGTTCTATGTAAGTTTTATGTAACTGTTCGAGAAAGCATGCTATCCACGTAACGGAAGTCTACCGGTACCTGATGTCGAGCCCTGGAGGAGTGCCAGGCTTTTGCCCGGACTCTCACTCGCGCCACACCTCATTCTCAAAACAGGCTTTTGCCCCACTTTATAAATAGAACCACAAGGCCGAACCGATAAAAAGAGAATCCTCTAACAAAATATGTCAAGGATAACAAGAAATATAGGGGTGGTACACCCCGGCAAAACAATTGAGACTACAAACTAGAAAGGCCATCACTCCATGTTAAATCACCGGACTTAGTCGCACCACACCCACCAAGTTGTCGCTAGAAAGGGCGTCCTGCCCTCTCGATGGACCATGAAGCGCCGATCCAGCCAGCGGACAACAAGAACGGACAATGGTGAAGACAAAGTCACAGGTATAAGATAGGATACCACCGAGAACGCCCCACTCTAGGGCCAGAAAGTCTCGAGGCATGATGCAAACTTGCCCACTGCTGACACGGGAACGATGCCGAGAAGTACCGGCGCTCCATGAGGACGCCCCCAATAGGGTGACGACGCAACACGCTACCGTCGTCAAGACCGAGACGGTCAAGTGTTGCTAATGTTGCCTAGACACCCCAAGGGCAGGCCCGCAGCCACCAAAACAAGCTTCCAGATCAGAGTCTGGGAACTGCTTCCGCCGAACCAGCGCCAACACTAAGATCCACTGCCACCCTGCTCCTCGCCATCCAAACATTGTAGGAGAGAAGCCACCACTACTCAGGGGCGGATCTGGGCCTGGTGCTACCCGGGCTGTAGCACCGGTCCAGCCCATTATGTCAAAAGACTAGGTATCAGGATAATAGAGAAAAAAATAGAGCATGTTAGCTTAGCACCATTCGGCCCAAACTAGCACCGTTGGGCCATTGGTAGGCTGCTGGCCAAGACAGCCCGTTCCGTCATATGCAATATCCCACGATGCACGATCTGATTACTGGAGCTACGCCGCTGATCGATCTATGTTTGTTGCAGTCGCCGTTCCCCTTCCCCACACATCGTTTCCATCTTCGCCCCAGACTTTGATTCTTCAAGGCACATGCGGCCAGCGGCCGGACTGATCGGAAGGTCATCAACGCCAATCCGTCCTCAGCACTGACAATTCTCCAGGCTACGTATGTGCTTGTATTCAATCTGCCTTTACTCGTATTCATCTAGGTTGATCTGTAATCTGTTCGTTCTAACTATATTGTGTTAAATATTTTTGTAATCGCTAGGATGGAGAGATATTTAACAAAGAAAGATGCCTCTACCTCTATCTTGTTATGAAATGTTACTCACTAATATTTTTTCATGTAGGTATGTAAATGGTAAAGGTGAAGTGATTGAGAGATTTCTCGGAATTAAGCATGTTCCTGATACTACATCATCTTCCCTTACACTAGTAGAAAATGAGGCTTTCGTCCGGAGCCCAAATTTGCATTAGCCCCGGTTCAGGGAAAAACCGGGACCAATGCCAGGCATTGGTCCCGGTTCGAGCTGCCAGGGCCCGTGGACCATTGGTCCCGGTTCGGTTGGGGACATTAGTCCCGGTTCGTGGCACGAACCGGGACTAAAGCTCTAGAGCCGGACACGTGGCGTGCCGTGGAGCTTTAGTCCCGGTTCGTGTCTCGAACCGGGACTAATACCCCTCGCCTGCCTATAAGTAACCCTCCCAGCCAGCTTCTCTCCTCTGTTTTTTTCTGCTTGGATATGTGGGAAGTGGGTGCTAGTTTTTTTTCCTTTGCTACGCACAAGATGTGTTCGATGAAATGCCCGAGCCACACTTAAGTTCACACAAAATGATATCCTCGACTGAGGTTAGCAACCTTATCCTTTTCATCTGTAATTGATACAAAAATATTGCATGTGTCGATGTACGGTGGTCATTTCACTATTCAAGATGTTATTGTAATAGTATTTGATAAACTTAATTATATGATGCAGATGGATGCACGGATGCGATGGATGTACGGCGAACGACGTAGTTCCGATTTTATTGCAGGCCTGCATAAATTTATCGATGTGGCTGAGGCAAACAAAGTGGATAATTTTATGCCTTGTCCATGTGTTGACTGTCGGAACGTCAGGGAGTACTCTAACTCGAAAACCATTCAAAGCCACGTGCTTCAGAGAGGTTTCATGCCCAGCTATAATTGTTGGACCAAGCACGGAGAAAGAGGGGTTAGGATGGAAGCCAATGAATAAGAAGAGGATGATGACAACTATCCTATGTTCCCTGAAGAATACGGTGCTACTGCAATGGAAGACAATGAAGAAGAAGGAGGTGAACAACGGGCATCAGATGAGCCCGCTGATGGTCTTGGTCGGGTCATTTCTGATGCAAAGCGAGAATGCGATACAGAAAAGGAGAAGCTAAAGTTGGAGGCCATGCTAGAGGATCACAAAAAGTTGTTGTACCCAAATTGTGAAGATGGCAACACAAAGCTCGGTACCACACTGGAACTGCTGAAATGGAAGGCAAAGACTGGTTTATCTGACAAGAGATTTGACAAGGGATTTCTACTAGTTAATTAAGATAGCCTTGGATGCTTTGTTTATAAAATATGGTTTGTCTATGTCTCAACTGCGAGGGCAAGGATATGACGGAGCGTCAAACATGAGAGGTCAGCTTCATGGGTTGCAAAGACGCATATTGGACGAAAATCCTTATGCCTTTTATATACATTGTTTTGCTCATCAACTCCAACTAGTGGTTGTTTCTGTTGCCAAGTGTTGTACTTCTGTTGAGGATGTCTTCAATTATTGCAATCTGCTAGTCACCACTGTTGGCGCTTCTTGTAAGAGAAAGGATCAACTTCTCCAAGACCACCATGACAAACTTGTTGAGCTATTGGAAAACGGAGAAATTTTTCCAGGTAGAGGGAAAAACCAAGCCACTAGTCTTGCAAGGCCTGGTGACACACGGTGGGGTACACATCATAAAACTCTAGTTCGTCTTCAACTAATGTGGACATCTGTATTGGAGGTATTGGAAAATATTTGTGAAGATGGAGACAACGAGCAAAGAACTAAAGCAGCAGGTGCTAGCTCTAAGTTGACGAGGGAATATCTTCCCGGCAACAGTGCCAGAAACAATGCTTGTACGTCACACGTCAGTTGGGAACCCCAAGAGAAAGGTATGATGAGTGCAGCAGCAAGTTTTCCCTCAGTATGAAACCAAGGTTTAATCGAACCAGTAGGAAAACGAGGTTTGCTTCGAAGGTGTTGGTGAAGGAGTGTAGTGCGGCGCAACACCAGGGATTCCGGTGCCAACGTGGAACCTGCACAACACAATCAAATTACTTTGCCCCAACTTAACAGTGAGGTTGTCAATCTCACCGGCTTGCTGAAAACAAAGGGTTAAACGTATCGAATGGAAGATGATGTTTGTTTGCATAAAGCAGTAGAGAACAATGATTGCAGTAGATTGTATCTCAGATGTAAAAGAATGGACCGGGTCCACAGTTCACTAGTGGTGTCTCTCCAATAAGATAACTAACATGCTGGGTAAACAAATTACAGCTGGGCAATTGACAATTGATAAGTGCATATAACATGCATGTGTGAGCTGTGGTATCTACTATGAGATTCATTTGGGCATTACGACAAAGTACATAGACCGCTATCCAGCATGCATCTATGCCTAAATAGTCCACTTTCCGGTTAACATCCGTACCCCTTCCAGTATTAAGTTGCAAGCAACAGACAATTGCATTAAGTAATGTGCGTAATGTAAACAATACATTCATCATTGAATAAAGCATTGCTGTTTTACCCCTAGTGGCAACAACACATCTACAATGTTAGAACTTGCTGTCACTATCCCAGGTTAAATAGAGGCTGAACCCAACTATCATGCATAAATACCCCATCTTGGGGTTACAAGTATTCACTTGGCCAAGGGTTCAACAAGTAACGGAGAGCATGCAAGATCACAAATGACATAGACATGATAATATAATATTCATCTCCACATAGGTATCAATATAAGTCAGATCCCAGCAAACACAACATGTAGCATTACAATAAGATGATCTTGATCATGATAGGCAGCTCACAAGATCTAAACATGATGGCACAAGTGGAGAAGACAACCATCTAGCTACTGCTATGGACCCATAGTCCAAGGATGAACTACTCACGCATCACTCCGGAGGCGGGCATGGCGATGTAGAGCCCTCCGGTGATGATTCCCCTCTCCGGCAGGGTGCCGGGAAGAGCTTCAGAACCCCCCGAGTTAGGGTTGACGACGGCGGCGGCAGCGAATATGTTCTGGATGAAAGGCTCGGTCTTTTTGGGTTTTCACGTCTCAGGGAATAAATAGGCGAAGGGGCGATGTCGGCGGACCCCCGAGGGCCCAAACCACCAGGTGGCGCGGCTGGGCCCACTGCCGCGCCAGCCTATGGTTTGGCCACCTCGTGGCTCTCCTTCGTCTCTCCTTCGGACTCCGTGTACGTGCTGGAAAAATAGGGACTTGGCCTTTTGTTTCGTCCAATTCCGAGAATATTTCCAGAAGTAACTTTCTGAAACCAAAAACAGCAGAAAACAGGGAACTGGCACTGTGGCATCTTGTTAATAGGTTAGTCCCAGAAAATGCATAAAAGTGATATGAAGTGTATATAAAACATGTAGCAAATGGTATAATATAAGCATGGAACAGCAGAAATTATGGATACGTTGGAGACGTATCAGCAGGTTTGATAGAAAAGATGGAACACTTTGAATTTTTTCTTATTATGCATCTTATGATTAGAGTGTTGGGGAAGACCCAAGAGTTGTCACAATGCTTACAAAGGAAATATCAGAATATTGTTCGTGCTATTTCATTGGTTGGGTCAGTTTTGACGAATATGAATGACATGAGGGCAAGTGGCTGGGAAGAGATTTTTGAAGAAGTGAAGATCTTTTGTGTTAGTAGGAAAATTATTGTGCCAAATATGGACTCAGAGGTCATTCAAGGGGTCGTGGAGCAAGGCTAGTAAGTTACTATCATCATTTTCATCATGGCATTTTCAATGTTGTTCTTGACCAGATTCTAGTTGAGTTAAACCACCGCTTTGCTGAAAAATCAACTCAGTTGTTGAGATGTATTGCTTGTCTTGATCCTAAGAATTCTTTTGCCAACTTTGATGGAGACAAACTAGTTGAACTTGCCAAGATTTATGCTGCTGATTTCCTAGTATATGAGTGTGTTACCTTAAGGGATCAACTTGCCACATTTGTTGTTGATGTGAGAAGTGATGAAGAATTTTCAAGGTGTAGTGATCTTGGCAATCTTGCTGTGAAAATGGTTCAAACTGATAGACACACATGCTACCCATTGGTGTATCGCCTCATTGAACTTGCCTTGATTTTGCCCATTGCCACCGCTCAAGTTGACCGGGCTTTCTCAACTATGAATATTATCAAGACCGAGTTGAGAAATAAGATGAATGATGAATGGGTAGATCATAGCATGGTGTGCTACATTGAGCGAGGTATTTTTGCAGAAATTGAAGATGACGTCATTCTGCGACGTTTTCATGGTTACAATAATCGTGCATGTCAATTACCCAAAGTCCTTAATAGGACTTAGAGAGTTGCTGGTATGTTATTTATTATTCAACTCAGCTTCCGTTTCATTTCACGTTCATATTTATAATGTTTGATCTACATATATACATATTGATTACTCAAGTGGATGGTTAATGAATCATGATGATGACGTTCAACTGTTTGGTGTGATTAATGTGGTCGTGACCTTGAAAGCGAGGAGCGATTCGCCCCTTCCGCTCGGGCGGCTCGCGCGAGCCGCTCCAGCGGACCCCCAAACCCTAGAAAAATAGGCGTCGATCTACTCTCTTCGGCCGCCGCCGGCGCCGGCGGTGGCGGCCGCGCCTGGCCGGCAAAGACGGCGGGTGAGGCGGGCGCGCCCCGACGAGCTCCCTTCACGCGGAGGCGAGGCGTCAAGCGGTCGGCGCTGGTGTGGCGGCGGTGCCTGGCGGCGGGCGCCGGCCGCAGGTGCTGGTGGCCGGAGGTCTTCGTCGCGCGTCGACAAGGCTCCGGCGGATGGTAGTCGCTGCGCGCACTCCCCTCTCGCCCCTGACTCCAGATCTAACGGTACGGCCTCTTCCCCACCTTGCAGGCTCCCTCCTCCCGTCCTCCTTGTGGCTTGGCGGCCGTGGCCGTCGCTGCCCGCGGTGGCGGTGTGCTGGTGTGTTAGGTGCGGGTCTGAGGGAAACCTCTGGCCGGCTGGCCCGGCCCGGCAGCGGCGACGCCCAAGGGCGCCGCTTTCCTCCTTAGAGGCGCAGCCGTGGACCCTCCCTCACACCCCCGACCACCTCCCGAGCGAAAGCTCAAAATCCTTCGCGATTGGGCAGCGTCGACGCCGTGCGCGTCGTGTTCTCCTTGGAGACGTCGTCTGGGGATGGTGTTGTATTGGGCGAGTGGTGCTTTTGGTGTGGAGGCTAGGCGGTGCCGTTGTTCCGGTGTCACGGGGGTGGTGGTGGAGCTGTGCGCGAGTGGAGGGAACCGTGGCGGCTTCGTGTTCGGCGACAACATCTCTCTGCGTTGACTGGCGGGTGCCCTGTTTGCCTCCCTGCCCCGTTGCCCCTGTTCGCCATGGGTCGGTGCCCTCGAGCCTGGGCGAGAGGGGAAAGGGTTCCCCTCTTCGGCAACAGTGGTTCGTGCGGCGGTGAGTGTTCAAGCTTCGGTGGTCTCGTTTCAGCCGCGGTGGTGTGGTTGCCATTCTCTCGCTGTCCCTCCGTCTCGGCGTCTTCGTTCGGCAGCTCGGACCTGTTGTTGCTATCAAGCACTCGGTGGTGGTGGTCTTTCGGTGGAGCGCCCACAGCGTGGCTGCTCTCTTCCGTTCCGGCAATCTTGCTCTCGGGTGAGCTTCCTTCGCCTTCTGGACGGTACGGAGCGCCTTTCGAGCCTGGGCGAGGGACAGGGGTCCTTTTCCGGTGGTGAGGACGGCGGAAGCTGAGTCCAAGTGCGTTCTAGAGTTGAAGACGGCGTCGTGTTCCTGTGGTGCTCCCGTCTTGGCCTCGGTTGCCATGGTTCTTGTTAGTGTAGCCAGGTTTTAGCGTAGGCTCCTCAAGCTGTGTTGTTTTTGTTGTATCTTTTGTTTGCTTGGGGTGTCTATTGCTTGTAAGCTGTTTATCAGCTCGTTGTAACTGCCGTTGTGACTCGGTAGCTTTGTTAATTCAAAGCTGAGCTTTATTGCCTTTTATCTAAAAAAAAGGTTCAACTGTTTGGAGATAATGTCATGATGGTATTTCTAGAAATGATGCAATACTTTTTCTCTTCTGCTCATCACATACCAAGTTAGCTATTTATGTTTCTGTCTATCATAGAAATGTACTTTGACTATGGTGAATTTCAGTTCCAATATAGTATAATTTTTTGCATGTCATTAGTTAGCACCCCCCCCCCCTCTCTCCGTTTCCGGCTCCGCCACTGGACAGGGTGATCCCCTCATGTCACCCAAACCCCTTTACACACTCCCATTAATCCCACACCAATCCCCACGGGGCTTTTGGCTTCCTCACATATGAAAATGACAAAGGAATATTCACATACTTTTGAGCTACATATATCAATATCATTCCCACACCCTTCATGTCTCACAATGAGTTGCCATTTTCTTGCCAAATCATGCATGTATATCAATCTCCATCATTTTAAGCATATTATATCAATATGTATCCTTCTTTTTTTAGAACCATATCAATATCCATCTAAACAACTTTTAACATATCAACATTACACATATGCATCTGTCCTATACTGTTTATTTTTGAGTGACCTCTCGTTTTTTTTAGAACACAGACCGAAAGGCCCGGCGATAAATTAATAGCGCCAGTCGGCGAGTAAGATACACAGTGCTGAACCCAGCATACAACACAACCCCGCACACACACAAGGCACATAGACAACTAGGCGATTACAGATGAACCCCGAAGAACACCGCCACCGTCCACACAAGGTAGACAGGCTCCACAAGGAGGCCTCAAAGGGACGCCGAGGAGCCACGCTCAACAAGGGGGCCACAAAGCGACGCACCGTGGAGATAAGGTGAGCACCGACGAGCACCGCCACTGGTCACAGAAGCTGCAGTCACAAAATCACCGAAGATCACCGCCACCATCCACATCGGTAGACAGGCTCACCAAACCCCTCAACGGGCCGCCGAGGAGACTAGGACGCAAAGACACCACTGGCCACAAAGCAGCGAGGCTCAACAAGGGGGCCACAGAGAGACGCCGGTGAGATAAGGTGAGCACCGACGATCACCGCCACTGACCACAGCAGCTGCAGACAAGGCACCAGGTAGCTCCGAACAAGAAACGCTGATGTGCAAAGGGAGTTGTAGGCTTTGCCGGAGAGAGCTCGGCGTGAGGATGCCCCGCAGCCAACACCTACCAACCTCCGGGAAGCAACCATCCGTGTGCTCCAAAGCGGCGTCTTCAAGAAGATTACGACGCAAATGCATCGCCGCCGCCCGATCCGAGGATCTGAGGTTTTCACCCGGAGCACGCAGGAGGACCAAGAGAGCCACAACGGTGCCTTCAGGAAGGGAACGGCGTCCGAGGACGTCGACACCGCGGTCCGGGGAGATCCCGGGCAAAGGTTTCCCTTTGGCATAAACTCTAGGCCTCCCACCCAGGGCTTGGCGAGCCGCCGAAGACGACCGCCGCACCGCTGCCACGAGAAGTCGCTTATCAATCACCACGCCGCCCGCACGGCCGCGGTCACCGACCAGCACCAGAACTGCCGGCACGCCCGTCAACCGACGCAGTTCCCACCGTCCAGGGTCGCCACCCCGGCGTCCAAACTCCCCGCACCACCCAACCAGGAGGGAAAAACGAGCACCACCGCGACGGCCAGGACCCGAACCTGACCCCGGAAGACGGCCTCACCGGCATCCTCAGCCACGCCACCACGCAAGACCCACGGGCCCGTCCCGAGAGAATGACCCAACAGCCGCCCCCATGGCTACTGCCGGCGCCAGCTCTGGAAGGTGCGAGGTGAGCAGCAGAGAAGATCGTTGAGGGAGGAGCAGCGTCCTGCAGCCACCGCGGCTGCGCAGATCAACCGCAACAGAGGAGGGCGGATGGGCTTGCTAGGGCCCAGGGCCCCTGCCCCGGCCCGTGGCCGCGACGCCAGGGCTCGTGCCCGCTGCCGATCCGCCCAGCCTCGTCTTCAATCGTCCTGGCGAAAGCAGCCCGAGCCGCCGCCGTTCAGATCCGCCACCACTTCGTCGGGGGAGGCCGCACACGCGCGGAGCCCGTGCTCCACCAGCTAGCTGCGCGAGGAGGGGGCCTCGCCGCCGCCGTCTACCGCACGGGCCCAGCCCGGCGGCGACCGCCGGCGGCGGCGAGGGAGGGAGAGGGGAAGGGGCGGTGGCTGGGCTAGGGTTGAGTCGCCTCCGGAGTCGCCCCGGAGAGCGACCCGGGAGGCAGATCTTTTTTCAAATACCTAGGTCAGTGACCTCTCGTTTACTGTTGGGCTTTGTCTGGAGAGATACTTCTAAGGCCTTACTTGAAGAGTTAGCACATTTCGTTGACTTGGCCTGCGGCCTGCCGATCAAACCTGAACTGCACGGCCCGGCCTGAGTTATCGATCGGGCATGGAGCCCATATATCGTCAAGGAAGGCCATAGTGCGTGTCGAATCGCATGCATGCACAGCAGGGTCAAGTCAGACCGACGACATTCTGTTTCGACTTTTGGGCACGTGCGCAGACATTTGCCACGTAAGACAACGCCAGTTACGTACGCGCGTGCAGATGTAAAAAATCGGACGGACGGGGCAGTTGAGCCGAACAGATCAGGTAGTTGGGAAACGGTTGCGTGGGCGAGCTAGCTCGATCTTCCTCCTCTCACTCTCTCGTCGATCTCGCATATATGCACACGCTCGGTTTGCCCATCTGATCCCACCCTCCCGTCTCTCCCCTCTCACCATCCAGTCACAGCTACCCGCAGCTGCAACCATCGGCCTGTACTTATATCACCGCGCCGCCGTCGGTCATTCTAGCTCTCCGGTCGCCGATCGACCCCTCTAGTTCCTCTCTATCCCGGTGATCCGAGAGCCACGCCGGTAAGTACGTATCGTCGATCTGTTATCCAGCATGGACAACTTTCCAGAGGGAGTAGACGACGATCACCAGCTGCAAGCGGACGAGGAGCTGCTTCGCCACTTACAGTACCTCCCGTCGCCGCCGCTGATGGAGCAGCACCAGCAGCAGACGTCGTCGGCGATCCCCGAACTGGTGGACTGGGCGTCTCTGCTTCTCCCGCTGGCATCGGGCGCCGGGACATCGCAGCAGTTGCCCGGGGCGTGTGGGCGAGGAGGGGATGGTCGGTGGTGGGGCGGTGGCGGCGGAGACCGGCGGCGGCAGTAGCACCGGGGCCGGGGTGAGCGGGGATCAGCAGGCGGTCAAAGAAAGTAAGGCCACCGGTGCGCGTGGGAGGAAGGCGAGCAAGCCGCGTTTCGCGTTCCAGACCAAGAGCGAGAACGACGTGCTCGACGACGGCTACCGGTGGAGGAAGTACGGCCAGAAGGCCGTCAAGAACAGCGCCTTCCCCAGGTATATTTTGCTTCTCTCATCGTGCAGCTTGTCCTACTTTGAAGGTTAGCATGTGATGTATGCATGCATACGTGAGTGTCGAAATTAACGTCTTGTGTGTCTCTTCTTTGTGTTGACAGAACATATGTGCTCCGTGTAGTCTATAGCTAGGCGAACAGGGCTTAATTAGCTTACATGGGGATGTATACATATGCAATCATCGTTTAATTGCACCCTAGCTAGTTTTGTTGATACTTGTTGAGACTGATAACTAGGCATCGAGAAACAAGGAATGGAAAGCAAGCAACGAAACAGTTCGGAGAGTTGAAAATAAGCATAGATTCGGCGCGGATACAATTGCCATATTAATTTCATACTCAAACCTTAGTTCATATGAAATCTATTAAAACTTATACACATTGAGGAGATATCATGAAGCTAGTACATCACAATTAAACAAACTGTGGGTGATCTCTCGCCATGCATGTGTCAACACTTGAATGGCGCTGAGTAGCTCTTTATATGAATCCCCGCAATTGATCAATTCTCGCATGTATATCTAAAGACCTAACATATTAACATCCAACATTGATTCTTTCGGGCATGTCATTATACATTTTTTTTGCTACTGGACTCTTATTCCTTCTACCTCTATCTATTTTTCCCGAGGTGGCATCACTAGTGACCTTATCGACGTCTTGGTTCTCATCAATGGTTGCACGATCGAGACTTGGGGAAGTAGAGGGGACTAAATGGCACAATACAAGAGGCATTGGAGATTAGAAATATATGAAAGGGGTGAATGACGAGAGAATAAGGGTGACAATTAGGCCTAATGACCTAATGAGGAAGCATGAAGATTGGTTTGGTAATCGAAGTAACACTCATAGAAATTGGAATAGAATAGTGCTACCGAACGAATGTTCGGTCACTATACCTATGTATCGAACGACCCCATCCTTCTCCCCACACACACATCTTATTCTACCCATGACTTCTCGCACCTTGATCGGTTTCATTCTTCTCTTTCTCTTATTCTTTCACTTGTCCACCACAACACATGATGCTTGATATGAAACTCTAGGGAGCTACAACGATGTCTAGTCTGGATGCCGCAACACCGCAATTAGGTCTTCCACTAAGCTTGATGTGGGAGAGGTGGGGGTTCTCATTACTAATCAAAGTGTCGTCCATCCATGGTTCCTCTTCATTTTGCCATTGAGGTCACCGTCGATGTTGGTCAACTCCTCGCTCACCTTCTTTCTCCTCCCCTACCTCTTATTCCCCCCCCCCCCCCCCCCCCCCCCGCCTCCCGTCATTCATTATTTCTATGTGACATGGCGTATGCTTCTTTCTCATTTCCATCACCTCCGCAAGTGCATCGGACATGTTGAAGGACTTCTTTACCTAGCAATAGACCCTAGCTATGTCCCAGTTCTAGGTTTTTCTGATCGGAATATGCTTGTCCCTATTTGAGATAAACATAGGAGAGACCCTCAATCTAATTGAAGCACTTATTGACTTATAGTTCATTTCACATTTCAATTGTGTCTGCGATTATGTTTGTAAAACAGATGTAGTATTGAAAAGTGGTACCCTAGAAACTAGCAACACATACACAAACCATGTGTCTCTGTTATTATACATGCATGTATGCGCATGCATCTACTTGAACCGGTTACTTGGTATGTACAATTGAATGACTTGATTTGTTCCAATTATAAGATGTTTTAGCTTTTTCAGATTCGTATGTACGTAGACGCGTTTTACAGTGTAGATTCACTCATTTTAGTTTGTACGTAGTCCATATTAAATATCTAAACCATCTTATAATTTGGAACGGAGGAGGTAGTAGTATATATATGCAACAACTTTTGCTTAATCAAATTTTATCTTTCACCGACCAATGCATGCATGTATGCCAACATTTTTGTGATATTGTGATGTTTCAGGAGCTACTACCGGTGCACGCACCACACGTGCAACGTGAAGAAGCAGGTGCAGCGGCTGGCCAAGGACACGAGCATCGTGGTGACCACCTACGAGGGCGTGCACAACCACCCCTGCGAGAAGCTCATGGAGGCCCTCAGCCCCATCCTCAGGCAGCTCCAGTTCCTCTCGCAGCTCTAATGCGACCAATCATTAATTAACCGTCCGTGCAAACAACGTACACACTGATCTAAATATACAGCCCAGCGTACTCAGTTCGATCGGGGAAGAGAAGGGAAAACTTGTCCTACCTCCCAGCAGTCACCATATATACTGCAGCTGATCATACATGTACTCGTTTATTCCATGCATGTGCATGTGAAAATGTATGTTAATTAAATTGCAGATATAGTCATCGATACTTGTGATTTAACTTGGTAGCGAAACTTAGTCTTGCATGTACCAATTAATTTCATTATGTCTATCATATATACATACTACTCCATGCCTCCTTTTTATAGGTTGTAATTCATTAGTTGGGTTGAGTAAACTCCCTCCTTTCAGTTATAGGGACCTAATTTTTTTTTGCAATTTGATGCATAATTTTGATCACGATTTTTCACTTATAATATATATGTCTAAAATTCAGTGAAAGGATATATGACATAATCTTGTGTTTGGATGTATGCATTGTTCCCTTTTAAAAATTATGCATTGGCCCCTCATATTGGACATTCATATGGTTTTGAGTCCCGAATACAAGGTTTGAGGGTGTTTGGCTAGTATAGACATTAGCGCTAGGTATATTCAAGCTCGATATCGAGCAACCGGGCCGGGCGGCAAAAAACAAGGAGGCTTGTGATGTGCTGGTTTTTCTATGTGAAATTGCTTGTGGAAAATCATGTCTTGTGATGTTTCTATAATTATGCGTGTGAATATGCTTGTAAAAATGGTTGTGAAAGTGGTTGTTATGAATATTTTGTTGAAATATTGTCTATTTTAGAAATTTGGATGACATGCTGATTTTTTAAAACTAATATCAAGCCAATGGAATGACAAGCCACCGAATGTATACATTCAAACGGAGCCTAAACAATTTATTTGGAGACTAATATAATGATGTCATTATTACATAACCAACTCATATACTTACGTGCATATTAGTCGTCAAAGTTTTATAAGTTGACGGCAGACATAATTATATGACTTATCTATTGGGAAGGAGCGAGTAGAAAGGAATATTTGGCTTCCCCTTCTATTGTTTCTTTGGGAATGTTAGAAATCATAAGTTTCAAATGTTTTTTCATTTTTTTGGAAACATGCACTATCTCCAGCATGCACCATTGACGCTTAATCTTCTTAGTAATACTAGAAAAATACCCCGCGCGTTGCAGCGGGAACTTTTTATATATTTTTTAATATAAACGAAAGGACATATGACACATGCAACGGGAAAATTTCGGGAATATTCAAGATTCGATTGGGCACAATAATCGAGTTTAAATTTATCAATGTAGAATATTTATATATTTAACAACTAAAATTTATGAGGTAATTGTATGGATAAAAATATAATGCAAATCGTTTTCATGGATGGATAGAAAATCATTAATAAATGTGGTATGACATGGATAAATAATGGCTCAAATAGTGGATGATGTGGCTTAAAGAAGAGATGATGTGTGATTAATTAGTGGAGATGACATGGACAATTGATTGGCTAAGATAATGAATGATGTGGATAGCTTGCATGTTGAGATAGAAAAATAATTAATGAAGTTAGTGGGGTTTTACTTTATAAAAAGTATATAGATTTCATAAAAAAATATAAAGACTCCTATAATGAAATTTTTTCACGGAGAATGATATGAGTAATGATACATAACGAATCTAATGTTTTCACGGAGACTTTAGACGCTTCACTAGTTTTTTTTTTTTTTTTTGAGAATTAGACGTCTAGTCTACCACATTTCTCAAAGAAAAAGAAGTCTACCACTCAAATGGGCTTCTCAGCGAGTTTCACGTAGTGCAGCCCATAACCGAACGGACCACCCACCTAATAGACCCATCTAATGACCCACTCAGCGCACCGAAGAAG
The DNA here is from genome assembly GCA_947311845.1 of Poa pratensis. Classification (NCBI taxonomy): domain Eukaryota; kingdom Viridiplantae; phylum Streptophyta; class Magnoliopsida; order Poales; family Poaceae; genus Poa; species Poa pratensis. The sequence continues at coordinate 42,223,315 of CAMZMU010000060.1, read as the reverse complement.
AAGAGACCAGTCTACTCCCCCACAGCATCGCGTAACCATCTCGCCGCCGGCCGCCGCCACTGCCACCGCCCTCCGACCTAGCTCGCCGCTTACCAGTCCTCATTATTCGTCGAGATCTTCGCCGCGGGGAGGTCTCGCCTTCCAGGAAGGTATCCACTCCACTAGCACCAATAAGACTCCTGGTTTCGTTTGATGCTTGTTCTCCTGTGACGAACCTTGGCGCTAGGGTTTTAGGCATGAGAGATTCGTAGGTGGTAGGGCATCTGTTATTACTTGCGATATTTTCGGTGGTGATAATCTGTGACGAGAACGAATTAATGAATTTTGATTAGGCGCGCTCTCATGACAGGATTCGTAGTTCGTCAGAGCTCCATGCTTGATTTTTCTGATTTGGATTGTAGAGACAGATCTATTTGTTTGACTTTCCTGATGGGCTATTCTCCGACTGGAGGTGTCGGCTAAAAATTGCAGGGGAGAGTCCCAAAGGCTTGCCAACTTTGGGACAAATTTACATATAATTTGGATGAGATTATATCCGGCAAACTGCAGGGCAAGAGATAGTTGGGTGAGGTCATATTCGTTGCAATACTTGCAGTGGCTAGTGATTTTACTTTGTAATTTGAGCGAGGAGAACTGCGTTAGCTGCATTTGGTGCAGATTTGTTAATGTAACAGACTAACAGGTACTGAAAGTCTGAAACTGGCAAATGAATGATTATGTTGTGAAATAGATTCTGTGTTGCTGGCTCATTTTCTGAGATTGTTTGTAGAACGCATTGTATGGTGTCATAGGTTAGGTTACTGATTTGTTTCAGAAGATGGGTCAGTGGGATAAAGCTTATGATAGTGCAAGGTTATGTGTGAAACTACCGAACAATTTTACAGAGATAAGGGAATTGATCTTCTGAACATCATACAGCTCGAATAATGCTTCAAAAAAGCATAAATTGTTCATCCCATTATCAGGATATAATTTCTACAAACAGAATAGAAGATGAAATAACTGTCACTGGTTGTTTAAGGTGTTGATGAAGCTAATTCCGAAAATTATATCCTGATATTCTTTCAATTGTATGGATTACCTACCTGGGGAATAAATTTCATAAGTATATGTGTGTAGTCTGAACTCCTATCTCATTACACTCATTCATAATCAATCCATTTTTTTTAATGTTGGGAATATAGGGAGGAATAGTGTGAGTCCAGAATTCGAAGATGAACAAGGGGAAGATTTTTAAGTTAGCTAAGGGATTCAGAGGAAGGGCTAAAAACTGCATAAGAATAGCCAGGGAGCGTGTGGAAAAGGCACTGCAATATTCCTACAGGGATCGGCGCAACAAGAAAAGGGACATGCGATCTCTCTGGATTGAGCGCATCAATGCCGGCACAAGGCTCCATGGGGTATGTATCTATTTACATATGATGTTTTACATTCTAATTCTAAAATGAGTTTCTTGCATTCTAAGTCTAAAATGAAATTTTCAACGAAACCATCAGCGATGTTTTCCTACGTACAAGCAGAATAAAATACCATAGCCATATGTTCTTGGGTTTCTAATTTGCTACTCACCTATGTTTAATATACCGTCTTAACTGACCATCTAGGTGAACTATGGCAACTTCATGCATGGATTAGTGAAGGAGAACGTCCAACTCAACAGGAAGGTACTTTCAGAGCTATCGATGCATGAGCCATACAGCTTCAAGGCTCTCGTTGATGTATCCCGCACTGCATTCCCTGGGAACAGGCCACCTGTCAAGAAGGAAGGACTAGCAAGTATTCTATAAAAAAAATCCTTCATCAACAAATCAACCTACTGTTACGATTGCAGCTCAAAGTAACTGCTAATGTTACCCTCCCGCTTGAAACCTCACAAAATTTTGCCGTGAACTCATTTGTGGGGTTATTCTATGTTATTCTGTTTGGTAGCCTGTTGAAATGATGTTACAAGATCTGTACTTGTTGCGAGTTTGTTCTGGACAATGTGGTCTGTTGGCCGTCAATAAATCCATTAGAATTGGTTATCGTATCTTGTGCGCAATGAGCCAAGGTGGCAACCAAATTACGACCCATTTTCTGAAGCATGTCAAAAGAAGATCTAGCATTTACCGTACACAGTTTTTCATACTTGCTTCCATTCAAGTCATGAAGTCTTCGTGAAGATTTGTCGAATAGGCTGCATCATCTTCTTTATGAAGACCAGACCATCCTTAAATAGCCACTGCATGTTGTGGGTGTGCAAATTTTTATCATGACAGCAATATGTCTGCACATTTGTTGGTTCACTTCTTGCAGGTAGCATTTCATGCACGGCTCCCCAGTTCTGTTAATTTATTTACATCTTTTAACCTGCCTGTCCCTGTAACCCTATTGCTTTTAACTCCTCCCTTTCTTCTGATGGAAGCTGCATCTCCTGGTGATTCTTCCTGGGAGCAGTTGGCAAGAGGGTGTCACTCTCCATCTTGGGTCGCCGTTGCTTTCTCCTTCATCTGGGAAGGCTCTGGGGGCAGGTTCCTCTTGAGTTCAGACTACTGTTAGGTAGGCCGATGGATGCCGAGGCCGAAAGCGATCTTCTTCTCCGGACATCGTTTTCGACCCTAGCGTGCATGGCTTGATCCTTTGTTTGTTCGTTATCATTCGAGGTGCAGTGTGCTGGATGCAATGTGAGAGATTTAGGCGGTTGAGTGCTCAAATCGCACTCAGTTGGTGGTCAGTTCCCAGTTGTTGGTAGGTCGTACAGTACTGCGGTAGAGAGTATAGTATATGTATCAACATAAAGCATGCGTACACGAGGCAGGCTGAGATAATTCTTAGGACGTGATTTGGGATGCTTCTAGATTCGGTGATGTAACATCACATACTCACATGACGTCGGATTACCATGGTGGAGCTTAATTAGTATAGTAGCAGCCGAAATGAACTGCGTGTCATTAGGTTAATGCAAAGGACAGTGTGTTTATGTGCAGGTTCAGGCCTCCTCCCTGCAGAATAGAGGATATAATTAGGCATCAGAAGTTATAATGATCATATAATGAGGCATCTGAACCTACAATGATCGATCTCTCATTAATGCTGGATTGCGCATGTTGCTGGATCATGGAGGGGTAGTGGGATGGGATCCTGGAAATCGTTGGCAACTTCTCGTGGAACGCGACTTTAGCCAAGTCTTCCCCTTGCAGCAAAGTCAGAGGTGGAACATGCTAGCAGGTCAACTCGAAACTCTACTTTATTTCAGCCCAACATCTCTTGTTCTTCTTATCATTACATTGCCAAGAAGCAGTTTGATGGTTTGTTCATTCTTCTCTGAAAACATCTCCACTCGGTTTCTATATGTTGTCAGTCGGAAGAGGAAGAACCGGTTAACTGATTCTCGGAGAAATGGCCCAGGGCCATGCTTAGCCAGTTATTTTAATGACGAGGAAATTAACCATTTGCGAAGAGACATTTTGTCATTCAAAAATCACTAAAAAACCTGCAAAGAGACGTGAATAGGCTATTGACGGACATGCGATGGAGCTAGCTAGCGCATTGGTGTTCTCCACTAATATGCATAGCTTAGTTATAGAGTAGTTTACTTCCATAGCTTGATTAAAGCAGAATCAGTGATTTGACATGGCAATGCATTGACTGGGCGTGTCATTTGTCAAGCCCAACCGCCATGTTTCATTTTCCTTTTGTCAATGATTTGAAGAAAATAAGAAATGCTGAAGGTGGTGTACGAACACGTATATAAATATCTTTCTTGGCCGAGCTGGGGAATCATGGGAAGTTGGTTACCTGGTTGAAGATTTCCTAATCGAATAGGCAAAGCATTTCCTTGAAGGGGACGGTTTGGGCAAATTGCGCACCCCAAAATGCAAGTTTTTTTTTACATGGTTGATCCTCAAAATAAGGTGTGGATGGCGTGGCGGATCGTCTCGCAAGAAGGGTGTGGCTTAATCGTGGTCCTTGCCAACTTTGTATGAGGTAACCAGAGACCGCGGCGCACCTAATGTTCAAATGTCGGTTGTCCCTACGCATTTGGAATGGCCTTCAAGATTGGATTGACATGGGAGATTTAGGCACTACTCAATGCAGCAACTTTTCATCGGTTAAGGAGTGGTAATGTTCCATTACTGGGGCGCTAGGGATCTTCATTGGCTTTTCTCACAGCGTGGGAGATTAGGAAGGAGCGAAATGCTCGAGTGTGTTTAGAAAGGTCGCTGTAAGCTTTGGCTTGGCTTTTCTGTCTAAGCTTTGGCTTGGCTAGCTTGTAACTTAAATGATCTTAATCAATGGAATAGGCAAAGCTTTTGCCTCATTTAAAGCAAAAAAAAAAAGATTTTCTGAACAAGTCTATAGGACAGAAATGAGCAGCATTCTTGCTTTGTTCAACAGGGACTGCGTCCGCTCTCCTGTTTGGGTTCAGAATCTTCAGATCAGGGCTGGCTGTCACTCGCTCTCTCGGCAGGCACTGCACGCGTGGTGGTGGTCAGTTGGCAGTCAGTCGCCGTTTTTTTTCCAGAGCGAGCATTATTCGATCTCCAGGTACGAAAATAACCATGGTGCCTGGTGCGTCACGACGTACGTACTGTAGTAGTCTGTGCAGAGCCGGCGGTCGGGGGCCAGGAATGTTTCGGGGGAGCCAGTGCACGATCTCCTCCTGCTGGAGAGTGGAGACGAGCCTAGCTGCCCTGGCGCCGCTGCTCCCCGTCGTCCGTAGCCCATGTTCGCGCTCATCATGGCCTTCTCGATCGCCTCATCGGCAGTGCATGCGCCACTGTCCTGTGCGGCGGTTGATCTCACGCCGATCGCGTTAGGTAGGCGACCGACGACGAGCTAGTTCGTGTAAAACGAGACGGAGCGTCGCACGCATCACCACGGGGATATTCGGCGGTGGTTGGAGGAGGTCCATTTCTGCTACAGCACCTTTTTCGATCGACGACCACCGGCCTAGTCTCTAATTAAACTGTTCACCATCGTGCATTGGCGCTAAGCTCCTGCTTTTTCTTCGGAGGTTTCACCTTTAGAAGCCGTTCGTGGCGCCAGATGTTTTCCGCTCGAATCCCGTGGGAATCGCACGAAAACATCACGAGAATCAAAAAGCCACACCAGGCAACCTTTTTTTAATGCACAACGGTGAGTTTACGAGCGTGTGAAGTGACACCTCAGCTGCGACTTACCACTACGTGCGTGCGTGGCTGTTTTTTTTTTTGGTGTCCATCGCCCCAAATCAGATTGAGAGAATTCCTTATTTGACCCTATATTAAACTTGGCTGCCTTTCTTGGCCTTGGGCAAAAATTTCTTCCCTTCATGACTCCTAAATTTCACCCTGTGCCTTATATGGCCCTCTAGTACAAATTTTGCACCAACGGAGTTAACTTGTCATGTAAGATGACATTTTTGCCCCTGATGCAATATGTGACCAAATTGAGGCATAATTTAAATTCAAAAAATTCAAAATTTCGGCAGAACCTCCCTTGTATCTGGAGGCCATATCCCGTGCACACAGTTCATATGACATATAGAATAACATGCTGACAATTTGACAGTACAAACATCCACACATAATGTACTGAGCCCAAAATAACTTGGAAAGTAACCAAAAGAACCTCGTATGCCAAGTTCACGGTACATACAACACGCTGCCAAGTTCACAGTATATGCGGCCAAGTTTAGAATACAAACGGAAGCTTGTATAGTCACAAACTGAGCCTTCTTTTGCTTCTTGTGCTCATTGCAGGGCTAGAAGGGTTGAACTTTTTGCTTCTTGTGCCCATTACTGGGCTGTCAAATGGCACCATAGGGATTTTTGCAACAGGCTCTTTCTTTTTTTGCTTGGCCTTGGGCAAAGAACTGTCGAGAGGAAGTGGCACAAGCTGATTGGAGCCGGTTTTTGACCTGCAGTTATGCATGTATGGCAATAGTAATTTTAGAGCAACTAAAATAAGAAAAAGTAATGCAGACTAGAAACAAATTGTGAACTAAAATAGAGACAGTACCCCTTTGATCCACCAGATTCACACTTGGCTTTTTTTTCCTTTAGTGCTACTTTTGTCAGCCGATCTTTTCCTACGATGAGAAGAGAGCATGTACAATAGAAACAAGTTCTAATTTAACTTAATCTTAAATTTTCAGAAATAGTTGTAATTACCTTTTAGGTGCTTTTTCTTTTCCTTTTTCCTTTTCCTTTGTTGTAGTTTCCAAGCTAAGGCATGGTGAGAATAAGCAACTTGTTCTAATTCAAATTCAGATGGAGGAAAGTGTACAAGTGATTACCATGGTGGAAAACTCATCCTTGTTGGTGCTCCAATATCACACGGCACAATGGATGATTCGGTTGTTTTGGTGGTCTTTTTCTTCCTCTTTGGTGGTTCTCTAAATCAGAAATAAGAAAAGTGAGATCTCAAGAAAATTAGTTGCAGAAATAATAATGCAAGAAAGTCAGATAAATGTTGGCTTTTTTACCTAATAGCCATCATTGCAGCTTTGTCATCCGGGTTACCCTTGCATCTAACTTCTTTGCTACCTTTCTCCTTCGGTTCCACATAATCATAATAAGCTGTCTCACCTTGTCCATGAAGTCATCTAAGTTCAACGATTTGTAGTGCTTAATCCAATTATTGAAGCACTCTGCCAAGTTGTTTGTTACATAGTCCACCTTGCACAAGGTAGAGAATTGACTCCTAGACCACAACCTATCATGCCACTTCCTTATATATGTTGTAGCGGCTGGTTTTACTTCCTCCATTGCAACCCAATGTTTTCCAAATACATATGGGTTCCATGAATAAGCGGCAGCCCAAAGATGGTCGTCAAACACCTTTCCATGAAACTTCTTCTTGAAATTGCTCACCAAGTGAAACATGCATTCTCGATGTTCGGCCTCTGGGAACACTTCCTTTACCCCTGTCATGACTGCCTGGCCAGCATCAGTGCATATGGCCAAACCTAGTGGTGATCCTATGGCCTGTCTAAGTAGTTGCATGAACCAGATCCAATTCTCGTTAGTTTCAGAGTCAAAAACTCCAAAACAGACCGGATACATCCAATTATGCCCATCAACAGCTGTTGCACTAGCTAGCTGCCCCTTGAACCTGCCCGTCAAGAAGGTACTGTCTACTGCCAAGTATGGTCTACAGCCAACACGGAACCCCTCTATGCAAGGTTTAAAAGCAACAAAAATTCTTCTAAATCTGATTTTACCATTTATAGTATGATGATCGATCTGCACTATGCTGCCGGGGCAACAACTCTCAACTTGCGCCTTAAACCTATACAAATTGTTGAAACTGCTATCCCAATCACCATAAAGTTGTTTCAGAGCTAGCAGCTTACCCATATAGACTCTTTTGTAGTGGATGTTGATCTTGTAGTGTTCTTTAAGCTTCTGGCTCAATGCATCTGCTCCGAGAGTTGCATCTTCAATCAACCAGTCCTTTACCTTCTCACATATCCAATGCTTAGTTGCATTCTTCACTTTCTTTTGCCTTTTTGTACTAGAACAATCATGATCAGAAGGATTTGTTTTCACCTACAAAATCAGAATATAAGTAATTAGGTCCAAGATCAAAATATAAGTAATTAGCTACAAAATCTCAAAATAAGTTGGAAATTACCACTACAGTACACATATCATCTGTTGTAGAAGCATGTATCCTCCATGGGCAATCATCTTCATCTCTTCTTTTACAATAGGCTGTGAATCTATGTGGAGCACTTTTCTCCGTGTTAAACTCAAAATCACGTTTGACAGCATGTTGACGAATGGCCAACTTAAACTCATCCATATCAGGATATGTGGATCCTACGGTCATCGGAGGGTCTTCTTTATCGTACTCAACATGGGGTGCATGATTTGGCTCATGTACCTCCTCATCCTCCTCTACTTCGGCGTCATCCGTACTCTCATCCTCGCTCTCGTCCCCGCAAACATAGTCTCCTTTCATCTCTTTATCAGAATAAATAACCAAATTTAGAGGTTCTTTCTCTGAATACATGCTCTCTTCATCGATACCAACATGCTCATTCTCGGGTATTGGATTCCGAAGATAACTATCATCTTGTGATGCCTTGTTGTTTGGTGACAAATGCACATCATCATGCCACTCGGTGATAGGCTTATATGGTTCAGAGGGATCACAATATGCAACAAATATTTGAACAAACTTTGTCTCGGAGTGTTTCTCAAACATTGCCATCAATTCTTGATCAGATTTTATTTCTGGGAATGTTTTAAGAGCCTCATCATAGTACTGAAGATGTGCAACTTCTAAATATCTTGCTGGATACTCCTCTACAATTGATGCAACCAAATCATTATAGTTTGTCAAATCTGAGTCAATAACCTTCTCAAAACAAAAACATCTGATTTCTTTTCTAGCATTTTTGGGGTTGGCAAGCAATCTTATTTTCAGCCAGTAACTGGAATTGGGATCCATCCTGTAAACATATTAGGCATCCATAAGCACTATACTAGCAATCAGACAAGCAGAAATGCTACTGGCAAGTGGCAACAAGATCAATACTAGCAGCGAGGTAAAATTTGCTTACCCTTCTGGCCATGCCGACGATCCCGCACCCGAAGCTGAAGCCACGCCCGAGGCCGCTGAGCTCGCCGATGGATGCCCCGACGCGACACCACCCTCCTCCGCCGTAGCACCTTCTCCTGCAGCACCTCCCTCTACCTTCGCAGCACCTCCCTCTACCGCCACATGAACAGACCCGCCACCCCCCTCTGCTCCCATAGCTGTGGCGCCGCCTCCGCCGTCGCTCCCAAAGCCAGGGTTAGGGTTCGTGGCTGCATGGAGAGGGAGGGGACGGGTTGAATTGGGTCCGTTTCGAGGCCAACATGGACAGCCCGTCGCCGCCCTGTGCTCCCATAGCTATGCCGCCGCCGCCGTCGCTCCCGCCGCTGCAGAGAGGACGGAGGGAACGGGTCGACTCGGGGAGACGGGCCCGATATGGTTCTCTCGTTTCTTTTCCTCTCCTTTTTTTTCCTTCCTGTGTGAATAGACCCAGGGGTATACTTGTCCAGAAAACGGAATTGTAACGGGAGGTGCAAACGGAATTAACGGCAAGGCCACATAAGGCACCGAGTGAAATTTAGGAGTCATGAAGGGAAGAAATTTTTGCCTAAGGCCAAAAAAGGCAGCCAAGTTTAATATAGGGCCAAATAAGGAATTCTCTCAATCAGATTTGGGGTGCTTTGGGGTGCATGTGGAGATGCTCTCTCTAAAAGCATCTCTAGTACACCCGAATAAGCTTGGTACGGAAAATTCCGGTCGATATGCTGTTTGGGTCATTTTTACGTTCTGAACATGGGCCGCATCGGCCCCGTCCGGAAATTTTATACGGGATTCAGATAAGCACTAGCCACCTGTTCTCTCAGCCGCGATTTATTCCCGACGCCGTTAGGATTAGATAGCTTCGACGAGCAATTAACCGCTAGTCCAGGCGAGGAGGAGCAGGAGGAGCGCTGCGCAAGTCGGCTACCTGACACTATCTCGGTTTCGAGTGAGCATGCCGGTGAAGAATAAGAGCAACTCTAGCAATTACCGGATGATTTGGTACCGGATATCTTGTATTCGTATCTTGTTCCCCGAAAAAACCATTTTCCGGTACCGCGCCGCGCGGGGCAAAACATATGCGGTACGAGTTTACCGCATATGTTCTGCCCCCCGAGCCCTACCGGTACCGAATAACAGTTTTATGCATAATTTATCAAATTCATCATTGTAATCAATATAATTATCATAAATTACAATAAACATCAATACAAACTTAACATAATCAATATTGTCCAATAGAAATTCAACTTAATTATTCATTACAACAAATGTTTTAAATCCGAATAAATTACAACAATAACAAATGGTTCGGAGGCAAAGAATGGTTCAAATTACAACAATATCAAATGAATAAAATGAGAATCTACTTCTTCCCATACAATTGCCACTGATGCTCAACAAGATCCTTATGAGCTGAATGTGTGTGTCCTTGTTTTCAATGTTCCGGTAGGTCTCAAGAAATGCTTGGGTCCGGTCCGGGTTCCTTTGTGGCTTCACTCGGTTTCCAACATTGTCAAAGAAAAATTCCAAGTTTAAATCCCTCTCATCTTCAATGATCATGTTGTGTAAAATTACACAAGCCGTCATGATTTGCCTAAGGGTTTTCTTTTTCCAAAAACGAGCCGTCCTCGAACAATGGCAAACCGAGCTTGCAATACACCAAATGCTCTCTCAATATCTTTTCGGCATGCTTCTTGAGCTTTGGCAAAGATGGTATACTTTTTGTTGGCCGGTTTTGGGATGGTCTTGACAAATGTAGACCAAAAAGGATAAATACTATCAGCTAGATAATAACCTATGTTATAGTCATGCCCATTGACGGTGTAGTTGCAAGCCGGAGCCTCTCCACTAGCTAGCCGAGCAAATAAATTTGATCTTTGCAACACATTGATATCCTTGAGAGAACCCGGCAAACCAAAAAAGCAATGCCAAATCAACAAGTCCTCCGAAGCAACGGCTTCGAGCACAATTGTAGGATCACGGTGATGACCAGTGTACTGACCATGCCAAGCCGTCGGGCAATTCTTCCACCTCCAATGCATGCAATCCACACTACCAAGCATGCCCGGCCATTCTCTTGCTTCATTTGCGGCCATCAACTTCTTTGTGTCCTCTTCATTAGGACTTCGGAGGTACTCTTTGCCAAATACTTTGATCAAAATTTTGGCAAAAACTCGCACGCTCTTGATTATGGTATCTTCGCCAATGTGAAGGTACTCATCGGTGTAATCAGCCGGAACACCATATGCTATCACTCTCACAGCTGCCGAAATCTTTTGATATGAACTAAATCCTAGCAAACCGGCGGCATTTCTTCGTTGAACAAAGTAACGACAATTATTCTCGCAAGCTTCAACAATGCGAATAAAGAGGGATCTACGCACCCGATAGCGCCTACGGAAGAGGTGAGCCGGATAGGACGGTACCTCGGCGAAGTAGTCCTTCATTAGCATCGCACCCCCCAATGCTCGGTTCCGGGGAATGCAAAGGCGGCCGACCTTGGAGCCCAGCCTCTTCCTCTTGCCTCCGGCCTCGAATCTGTCAACGAGATGAGCCATGATCATGTGCTCAATGTCATCATCGAAGAATATCTCCTCAATCTCCGAATCATTCGAATCGGAGGAGGAGGAAGAAGATGTACTCCAATCCATCTAGCAAAATTATAATTTCGAGGTTTAGATTACAAATCCACTAACATATATCCACACAACAACCAAATCAACAACTAATTTGACCAAAAATCATACCGTGTCGCCACCGACGGCCGGATCCGCGCCGCCCGAGCTCCTCAACCGCACCCGGCCACAAATCTGTCGCTCCGACGGCTCGGAGTGTGGCCGCTTGCGTCCGCTACTCAGACCTAGCCGTATCAGCGCCTCCAGAGCGAACTGGCCATGCGCCCGAGCTCGGCGCCGGATCCATGGCAGCGGCGGAGACCGCGACCGTGCGGATAGGATACGCCACCCCCGGGCCCGAAACGAGGTGGAATCGACCCGGCGGGAGGCGGCGGTGCAATTCTGCGGTGGGGAGGGAACGGGGGCGGCAGCAGGGGGCGGAGCGCGGCGGCGGAGAGAGGAGAGGGGAAGAGAACGAGCGCGCGGTGAAACTTCAGCCCGCGGTCTTTTTGCGTCAGGAGTGCGGGGTGCGGGAAAAAGAGCTTCCGAAACTGGATTGATTGGGGACGGGCAGGAGGTTTTCCTGCTCACCGAATATTTTTTCGCGATACGGTAACTGTTATTTTCTAGGCCGAGGCTTATCTGGTAACTGCTATAGTTGCTCTAAGTCCACCGGGATCTAGTTTATTAGTTCTGTCTAATTTTAGTTTTATCTATGTAGTTCTATGTAAAATAGCTCGATGAATATGAAATCGTTGAAATCTCGCTCGAACTCTTTTATTTAAATTTGTATTGTGAATTTTCAATATCTGTCCTGTCGGAGGTTTCACCTTTTTAGGTCCCGAAAATGGGTTTACGCGATTTTTTCCGGGACCTGTGCTAGAGATGCTGTAAGCATATTTCCGAGAGCCGCAGCTTTCACATCGGTAGCTCGCATCGCCCCGCGGAAGTCCATCTTCCACGGCGGCCTGTCCAGGATATACCGGTAAAGCATTTCGTCTCGCCTGTCCATGGCACGAGGGCGCGCCGTCCTCCACACACGCACACGCAGTGAGAGCAAGAGTACTACTCGTAACTGGGCCACTCGCGATATTTCTGGAACCCCTCCTCTCTCTATAGTGCACAGAGGCGACTTTAGAGGCGACTCGGGCTCTCCCGGCGGCCGCCGGCGTATCTGCGGGATTCCTCTCCCTCCGCCGGCCGCTGTGGCGGCGGGAGGGTGGGGAATCCCCAGATCTGCGCTCCGGCGTGTAGATAGAGGTGTTTTGGGCGGCGCGGCGGAGGCGGGGTGGCCGGCGTCGTCGTTTTGTAGCTCTGTGGCTTCCCCTCCATGGCGTCGTCCTCGACGGCGCTCCCAAGCCGCATGTGCGTCCCCGTCCTGCCGCTGCTTCTTCCTGCATCGGTGGCAGGCTGGTGACGAGTGGGCAGGAGGCCGGAGGAGGAGATGCGAGGCGGCTGCTGCGTGGTGGTGTGGCGTGAAGGTGGTGGATCTGGCCACCTCCGGTGAGGTGGTGTGGCGCAGGCCCGGATCCAGGGCAGAAGGTGCTTGGGGCGTGCCCCCGGCCGACGGACGACCTCCGCTTTTAGATCCAGCTCCTCGGAGCTGGTGGTTGATGCGGCTCATCAACGCCTTCGGGCTAGGAACTCTTCTGCTCCATGGGCGCGAGCTCCGGGCGGCTGCTTTCTCCCTCGTCTCCGGCGATGGAGGGCGTTTGTGCTGGAGTTCTTCGTGGTTGAAGACGGCGTGCTGCAGCGGTTCTTCGCTTTGTATTCTCCTTGTTTTTTCCTTGCTTGTATCCGGCTCTGTACTGGTTTCCCCTACGTATGAATACAAGTATGAAAAAAAAAAGAGTACTACTCGTAATACGCACTGTAAAACAAGCTTAAGCTCAGCCGGTAGCGCGTATTAGGTCGCCGTCCCTTGGACTGTTGCGTAAGCTATCTCTCTCCTTTACTCTACTCTCCCTCTCCTCCCACCTCCCCAAATTCGTCAAACCAGTTTGGTGGGTCGCAGCTGTGTCGGGCGGAAGCATCCGCGACCGCGGGCACCGTGTGGAAGGAATGATGCGCGGCCCCGGCCCCGGCGGCGGCGCCGCCACCCCGGGCCGCCCGCGGTGGGGCGGCTCGGGCGCCACCACGCCGCGCTCCCTCAGCACCGGCTCCTCCCCGCGCAGCTCCGACGACGGCGAGGAGCTCGTCGAGGTCACGCTCGACCTGCAGGAGGACGACACCATTGTGCTCCGCAGCGTCGAGCCGGCCGCCGCCGCCGCAGCCGCAGCCGCCATAGCCGCCTCCGCTCCCGCCTCCTCGGGGCGTCCCCGTCCATGGCGGGCGTGGGCCCGCCGCGGTCCGGTCGCCGGCGATCATGCGGACCTCGTCGCACCGGCTGCTGCAGTTCTCGCAGGAGCTCAAGGCCGGGCCAAGTCCCGCGCCAAGCAGGCCAAGCAGTTCTCGCAGGACCTCACCAAGATCTTCACGCGCACCGGCAGCCGCGCCAACCTCGTCGCCGGCGCCGAGCCCTCCTCGACCGCCGCCGCGGGCCCGGCGACCGGCATCGAGTCCGCCCTCGCCGCCCGCGCCGAGCGCCGCCAGCGCGCGCAGCTCGACCGCACCAAGTCCGGCGCCAGCGCGCGATCCGCGGCTCCGCTTCATCAGCGGCAACAGCAAGGCCAGCAACCAGGCCTGGATCGAGGTCCAGCGCAACTTCGACCGCCTCGCGCACGACGGATACCTCTCCCGCACCGACTTCCCGCAATGCATAGGTGAGCCTCTGCTTTCTGCTTGCTCAAATCCAACCGACCGACTTCCGAAGAGCAATCCGCTCCGCTTTCCTTCTTCTGAACTGAATCCCTACCCGCATTTGGCGCGCAGGGATGACGGAGTCCAAGGAGTTCGCCATGGAGCTCTTCGACACGCTCAGCCGCCGCCGCCAGATGCAGGTGGACCACATCAACAAGGAGGAGCTGCGCGAGATCTGGCAGCAGATCACCGACAACAGCTTTGACTCCCGCCTCCAGATCTTCTTCGACATGTACTACACTCCCTCCCTACAATCTCTCTTCACCTGCCAAATCAATTTGCTAATGTGCCTCCATTTTGGTACGATTTTTGCTAATCAGGGTGGATAAGGACGCAGACGGCCATATCACCGAGGCGGAGGTGAAAGAGGTAAAGGCTATTCCCGTGCTTCATGTGTTTTCCCTTTTTGCTTGCTTGGTATTTCTACAGTAGTACAGATTTTTTGGTTTCGGTAGAATTATTTGGATGATTGAGCTGTCCATCTCCCCGTCTCTGTATCTATGTCCTTGTTTGCTGGTTGTCTACAAGTTTTGCGTTCCTGGATTCTCGCAAAAGAAATGTATGGGGAAATCGGTGGCTTGGGAAATACTGCCGACTAATCGAGGTCCCCGCCAGCAGCGAAACTGGCGGTGAAAGCATCGTCTCTAGCCGGTCTCCACACACACCAAATTTTTCCTAGATATTGAATGGTACCTTGTTCTACTCTATGGATGGCGATGGAAGTCGATAGACCAGAACGTTGTAGTTGGTGAGGTCATTTACGCCAGGTTGACTAATTTAATTATTATAGTCGGGGCACTTGTGGTTTACTATTATTTTCGTTGATGTCTCGTTGTGTAAAGGCATTGCCAGGTTGTTTGTTTATCATACTTTTGCAAGGTGTGAAAAGGATGGTTTTTGATAATTAAAGGTGGCAATTGCTTTGTTCCAGATCATCATGCTAAGTGCGTCTGCTAATAAACTGTCGAGGCTTAAGGAGCAAGCAGAAGAATATGCGGCCTTGATCATGGAGGAACTTGACCCGGAAGGCCTTGGCTACATGAGGTAAACTATAGATTCCTTTGTGGCTTCCCATCAGGCCATCACTATCCTTTGGTTTCCTTTAAATATTTGGCTGTCGAGACAGCAACACTACTGCTGCAGAAAAGCACAGCTCCATTTATTTTTCTTCTGGAAATGAACCATTCCTGTGAGTCAAATGCCGCCACTGATCTCCTCCAGCAAATATCCTAGATATGAGTCTTGTCTTTTTTTCTTTCTAAGTTTGCCGTCTTTCACATATCTGTTTAACATACCCAAGGTTGTACCGATAACCATCTTACTTGATGGGCCAGTCTGGGATAGAAGTCCCCATTGTTCTCTCGATGCTTTGCTCCCATGTAGTTTCTGGCGCTCTGCCTCTGTTCCCACCTCTGTAAAACTGCAGTTATTTGTAATATAGAAGGAACCAGGGGGCTGGAGCCCTTAAGTCTTCAGTAAAGTGACCTCATTAATTACTTATGCTTGAAGTCATATAGGTTGGTTCACTAAGGGGTTTCTGTTTTAAGCAACATCAACATAGTAGACGTACCAAATGTGTTGTGGTGATTAGGCATGTTTATACTGAAAATTGACACAACCAACCAATAGTCAGCTACTACTTTCAAAACAATGAAGAACACAAAGACACCAAGTCCGAGCTACTGGAACCGACATCTACCAGTCCCAACTCTAAAAAAATAGAATATTAACTAAGAATCCTGATCATGCTTCCCTCTGCGACCACTTATGTTCCAAGGCTCCAAGCTAGTGAGCAGCTGTTGCTTTCTTCAGATGAGATTTTCCGTATTGTGGATCTAACTGTATGTTGCTGAATCCTAGCAAGAAATATATAATTTTACTTTGCCATCCACCCTGAAATCTTACAGTATTGAATTTTTTGATCCTATCAAGAATAGAGGCTGTTGCAGGGCCTGTGCTCCCCATTTTCTCAGATCATTTTGGTTATATTTAGATAAAGCTTATCATAGTCAAATTATATCCACCATCCACCTGATGTTGCATTTGCGAGACAGCGACAACGACATTCGTTCACATTGCTCTTCAAGGCCCTGTGTCCAATATCATTTCCATAGGATTTTTGTTCTGGTATCATCATTCATCAGAGTTACAACTAACTGTTGACCTTTCATTATGCCTCAAGTGTAATTTGTCTTTAGTAGACAAAGTAGTTGCATACACATCAAATACTGCAGAAGCCCATTGCTGTGCTATCTAGAAAAAGTGCATTAGCTCCATTTTAAATTTCTTAATTTTTATGTTTGTATGCTTCGTTGCTGGGCCGCCTTTGTTTTTTTCGGAGACTGTCCAAGTGTACCACTTGTACAGGTGGATATTCAATACACCCCTCTTTCTTAGGATGGAGTTATTGCATGCATGTTCCAAAAGATTTTGCACTCATATGGGAGCCATGTGTGCCACCATATGCAATTAAATTTATGTGGGGGCCTTCTGCAGTTTGGTGGCTTATCGGACTTTCAGTTCATAGACTGATGTGCACTGTTAATCTACCCTGTATTTTCTGAGAAGTATAACTAAGGATTTTACGCATGTGATTGTTAACTCCACTATAGTTAATTTCTCCCTCTCTGCCAAAATGTAGTACGTATTAGTTTTGGTAAAATTCAAATCTTACAAACTTTGACCAAGTTTGTAAAAAAAATATCAAACACATACAATATGAAAGTATATTTCATGATGGTTCGAATATTATTAATTTATGTTGTAGATGTTGATATATTTTTATATCTACTTGGTCAAGTTTACAAAATTTGCCTTTGACTAAAACTAATATGCACTACAGTTGGCATAGAGGGAGTATCTGAGACTATGGTGGTCGAATAGTGATATGTTTCTGTGCTCATAAAAACATTTTAAGTGTTCGTTGTTATCTTTGTTTGTTTTGTGAATTGGCCTAATTGATGGGCTTACCGGCAAATATCGTAGGAAAATACTCCAGTGTTTCTTCAGGCCATACTCTTTTTTACTTGATGTGCTAGAGTGTAACTTTGCGACACCTTAAAAAACACTACTTGTGATTGTCATTGCAGCTCTGGCAGTTGGAGACGTTGCTATTGCAGAAGGATACATATGTGAACTATAGCCAGGCCTTGAGCTACACAAGCCAGGCACTGAGCCAGAACCTTGCTGGCCTAAGGAAAAGGAGCCCGATCCGAAAAATGAGCAGCAAATTAAGCTACTATCTGGAGGACAATTGGAAACGTCTCTGGGTACTTACACTGTGGATTGGAATAATGGCTGGATTGTTCCTTTGGAAATTTTTCCAGTATCGTAACCGGTATGTCTTCAATGTGATGGGCTACTGTGTAACAGTTGCAAAGGGGGCTGCTGAGACCCTTAAGCTGAACATGGCACTCATCCTCCTACCTGTATGCCGCAACACCATCACTTGGCTGCGGAATACAAGAGCTGCACGGGCATTACCGTTTGATGACAACATCAACTTCCATAAGGTTAGTTATTACTGTTGTTTTTATTATTGTTTGTTGACCCGCAAAATTAAGCCATGTCACACTGTCCTATAATTTCCTGCAGAATCCTATGTTGCAAATATGACCAGGATATATTAATGTATTTGAGTTGGAAAAGATATCACTGCACACCTCCATTATCACTACCTAGTTGCTGTAGAACTGGGTGGTTGATCTGAATACATGTGATACAAGAAAATTGCTTAAGTACATGGTCGCTCGCATGGTTGATGGTTCCTACATGTGGGATTGACTTGTCACATAGGTCCAACACTATGTAGGGGACTGTTCTGTCTGAAAGCTTTCTCTAATGTCCCTAGTACAGAATAATTGTTTTGCCGTGTCAATGCAGTTTAGAAGATGAGTTATGAATTTGAAACAACAAATATATTTAGATTAGTTATTAATTTAATCATGTCCAAATCATCTTTATCAATGCATGTTATCTTAGTTTTTTTAAATGAACCTATGGAATAGTCATTGTTTCCATCAGCAGTTTTTTTGAATTAACACAAGCAACACAAGCTTGTCATGCAAGCAACGTTGGTCACATGTAGTTTATAAGCTCTGCACCCAACTAAATTAGGGGGGACAAGAGAATCTGAAATCTCATTAGACAATAGCGATCATCTGTTAGTAATTGTTGGGCAATGTCAATGTAAAGCCAGCTCATGGGGAGTTCTTCTCAGATAAATATAGTTAATCTGTGGTCCAGCTCATTTTCATTTGAATGCACAAAAGGAAAATAGTTTAATTGGTGGTACCTAATGTTTCAACATTTTCTTGTGTTGTAATGGCAGACTATTGCGGTGGCAATTGTGTTTGGTGTTATCCTTCATGCAGGAAACCATCTTATATGTGATTTTCCACGGCTCATGGCTTCGTCAGATGACAACTATGCTCCACTGAGACAGTACTTCGGGGATACTAAGCCAACATATTTGATGTTAGTCAAAGGAGTGGAGGGCGTAACTGGAGTTATTATGGTTGTCTGTATGCTCATTGCTTTTACTCTAGCAACCAGGTGGTTTCGCCGTAGCCTGGTAAAGCTTCCAAAGCCATTTGACAAGCTAACTGGCTTCAATGCCTTCTGGTACTCTCATCATCTGTTCATCATTGTATACATTCACTTGTTATTCATGGAGAGCGTGTATTCCTTATCCTTGATTGGTATAAAAGAACGGTTAGTTTATATCTTTTCCTCTCCTTTACTCTCTTTACCTGAATAATTCTATAAATACCTAATCTCTTTTGCAGACATGGATGTATCTTGCAGTTCCTGTTGGTTTGTATGTAGGGGAGAGGACTTTGAGGTTCTTCAGGTCTGGCAGTTATGCTGTCCGACTGTTGAAGGTCAGCCCACATAATATTGAAATTTGAGTTACGTTTCCATGTTCGGTGCGTTGACACACTTGCTTTTCAGGTGGCCATATATCCTGGTAATGTTTTGACATTACAAATGTCTAAGCCTCCAACATTCCGTTACAAGAGCGGGCAGTATATGTTTGTTCAGTGTCCAGCTGTTTCACCATTTGAATGGTACACGCCTCTAGTAAATAAACTACAGTTGAAAAATAATCCACTTTTACACTATCTAACTGTTTAATGTACAATTTATTTGTAGAGTAGGTATCCATTACTTCATTCAATGTTAAAAACCTCTTTACCCCTTTCAGGCACCCCTTCTCAATAACTTCAGCACCAGGGGACGCTTATCTGAGTATCCATGTTCGACAACTTGGTGACTGGACACGAGAGCTTAAGCGCGTATTCTCAGCAGCTTGTGAGGTACCTATGAATGGCAAAAGTGGCCTCCTTAGAGCAGACGAGACAACCAAAAAACCGTAAGTTTATCCTTCCTATTCACTAGCAATAATATGTTTGTGCAACTGGGGACTTGATAATATTATTTTCAAATTGCAGTTTACCGAAACTTTTGATTGATGGACCGTATGGTTCTCCTGCGCAAGACTATAGCAAGTATGATATTTTACTACTTGTTGGATTAGGGATTGGTGCAACTCCTTTCATCAGCATATTGAAAGATCTGATCAACAACATCATCAAAATGGAGGAAGAGGAAGTAAGCAAATCTTCTCATACCCTAACTACAATAAGGACTGTAATTGATTCCTTTAGGCTCTCTATTGCAAATATGTTTGTACTGAAACCATGACAGACTAGACTGCAACCTTTATCGTATTTACAATTGGCTACTTCCTTATACCCTAACTACAATAAGAACTATAATCACAATTTATTATATTTTCTTTTATGTGGTTTTTATCCATTTATTTCGATATATTTTACTAATACCAACTAGACTAATTAATGTAATCCGTCAACCCTTGTTTGCAGGAAGGTTCAACTGATCTTTACCCACCAATCGGACGAAATAACGCACATGTTGATCTTGACACCCTTATGAGGATTACGTCAAAACCAAAGAGGGTTTTTAAGACAACAAATGCTTACTTTTACTGGGTGACACGCGAACAAGGCTCTTTTGATTGGTTTAAGGGAGTTATGAATGAGATTGCTGAACTAGATCAAAAGGTAACTATGAGCTGAACTTTTTCAAGTGACAATGTTTGTTCCCGTTTTAGCTCTTACAGCTGTCTATTTTCCATACTAGAATATAATTGAGATGCACAACTATCTCACAAGTGTTTATGAGGAAGGGGATGCTCGGTCAGCACTCATCACAATGCTGCAAGCTCTCAACCATGCCAAGAATGGTCTTGATGTAGTCTCTGGAACTCGAGTAAGTTATGAGTTCTAACACACCAATCCGTCTCGTGACAGTCTTGATATTTGCAGTGTTGATGTCTGAATTTTGCATTCTTTTAGGGTGAGATTGCAAAAAAAAAGTTCTCACGTTTGCCAAGCTGATTTCATGGGATCGCTATTTACTGATACACTATTTGCAGGTTCGGACGCATTTTGCAAGACCAAATTTCAAGAGGGTACTATCTAAAGTAGCGTCCAAACATCCTTATGCTAAGATAGGTAAGTTACTATTCATGTTTCCAATACAATTAAAGCTTGTCTTCTCATGCCTTTAGCTGTGAAATGGTAGACGAAATAAACAAAAGGACTTGAGAAAATTAGAATGTCATTTTGGCTCCTGTGTTCCAGGGAGCCTAAAAAAAAAATTTGCAAGTTTAAAAAAAATCGTAATTTTTTTCATGGATACATACAGATGTGATCTACGTACCTGCAAGTTTCGTTGAATAAGTTATATTTTGGGCCACACACGAATCACAAAATTGTGGCTGTAAAAATGCTAAAATAATTACTCGATTTTGTTTCCCACATTTGTCCTGTTTTGTGTAGTTCACGGATGAGAAGATATGTTGTTGAAAATTTAGTCGAACATACAGATTTTCAGATTTTTTGAGATTTAAAAATGCAGTTTTTTATTTATAAAACGAGCTATTTGGAGTTCAGGAGCTACAAGCAGTTTTCGTTGACAAGATGCAGTACAGCAAGATGATAGCAAAGTTCTGTCTGGCTTTGTAATTTGGTCATAAACTTATATAATCTGATAATTTGAAAGAAGGTAACGTCTGTTCTTGTGTGCAGGTGTATTCTACTGTGGAGCTCCAGTTTTGGCGCAGGAACTAAGCACACTTTGTCACGAGTACAATGGCAAAGGGACAGCAAAATTTGAATTCCACAAGGAGCATTTCTGAAGTCCGGTAGATTGCACCATAGGAAAAATAACACAGGATTGTGTTGTATGTATGTTGTTTTTGCTTGTTGCGCGCTGGATTCGGGAGAGCAAAGGGAGAGAAGCATCATCTAGTGCTTTCACCGTGCACCTACAGCCAGTTACCAGTGGACACTTCTTGCTCCAGATACTCATATACAGTGAGAGCACTGAGAACGATAAATCAGGGATCAGCTGGTAGTACATACATAACAGATCAAGCATGGATTCAGAAGTACATATTTCGGCAAAGGCATCGACCCGTCTATAAGATCTCCTATATGCAGAGTCCACACAGAGATGTTGATCTCCTGAATACGGTTTATGGTTTCGACTACGTATGCTGGGTGATGTAGGACACAGGGAAAGGCCACCAGGGGCACTAGGCTAGGTAACTGTATATTTGGATGCAGCTGAGTTGTCAGGCCACAAGTTTGTTCTAACTTTGTAATTATACACAGGGATGGAGAAACAGACGGGTACAGTTTGGATTTTTCTTTTCTTCTCTTTGTTGTAATTAGTGTAGGTTACCGGTAGTGTTTTGAGTCTAGATTGGGGAAACTGAAGCCTGTGTCGTTGTGTTTGTTGTGCCACGAGAGAATAACAAGCATTCTTTTATTAGGTGAC
Organism: Poa pratensis; assembly: GCA_947311845.1. Lineage (NCBI taxonomy): Eukaryota > Viridiplantae > Streptophyta > Magnoliopsida > Poales > Poaceae > Poa > Poa pratensis. Next base: position 42,201,482 of record CAMZMU010000060.1, on the reverse strand, counting down.
GATATTTCTTTCCACATACAAATGCTGTAACTCTTATTGTAGCGAGGTCCTTGCTCTTCTTGATTCGAACACTTGTTGTACATGTTGATGTGTGGAGATCAAATCCTAATTGTTTTGCACACTCAGAACTCAGAAGGATAAATATACTCCTTCCGTTCCAAACTAGATGACTTCAATTTTTCCACATGTGGACGTATCTAGACACTTGTGGATGTATTAGGCACTAAACCCTATACATACCTCTACATTTGTATAAATGAAAGTCAACTAATTTAAACTAATTTAGAATGGAGGGAGTACTAGCGTTGCATATGGGCACAGCTCATCACTTACTAATTTGCGTTGCATACATGCACATGCCAACGTGGCAAATGGCTCATGCCACTTCCCAAAGATGCAGGCACACGTCACACAGATCATAGAATTCATCACTGACTTTCCTGTTCGGCATTGGCTCTCTGAAGTACTGCATTAATACGAGGTCGCGTCAGACTTCACATGCTGCCATACTCCCCCGTCCATAGATAAATTTACTTCGAACTTTTGTACTAAGTTAAACCTTTTATTTTTGACAAACTTTATCAAAATCAAAATTTGTAGCAACATTCATGACATTAAATTAGTATTTTAGAAAATTACGTTTCAAGATGCATCTCGGAGGTGTTCATATGGGTAGGTCGTGTGTGTATCCATAGGTGTAGGTAGTGTGTGTTCACAGAGGTGAGGGTATGTGCGTGTGTGAGCGTCTGCGTCTATACCGTGTTTTTCAGGAAAAAAAATGCACCTAGTGATATTAATTTGGTGTTATAGATATAGCTAATTTTTCTATAAAATTTGTCAAACTTAATTTATTTTGATAAGTACACTTGTTTGTGGATGGAGGATGAAGGGAGTAGTCACGAGAGGGACACACACAGTCGTGGGTGTGTTTTGTGACAATTGACAGGAACTTTGTTTTTTTTTTGCGACGGTTGATGCACGCATTATTTTCGTGGGAAAGTTTTAATCCAAAATTTAGTAAAGTACAAAGAATGCATATAATGCCCCATCAAACAAGATAATACATGAAACATGATGTGCTATATTTTCATGCCTCCGCTCTCTATGTTTACCTATCTCTGTGTTAGGTTCTACATGTTGTAATGAAAACAACTATCTCTATCCTGAATAAAGACCTATCTACACTGAAGACTTATGGGTGTGAATTGTGTATGGAAGAGTACTATGATTTGCTCTGAAATTATACTGCCACTACTCAGTAATTGTTTACTGCCCTTTCAGATTTATGATGCTTACCATAACAATTGATAAGCATTGTCAAATGCAGGTGGCGCGCGGCAAGCCGCGCCAGGGATCTAGTATCCATGAACAACGAGGCAACGAGTGTGTTACACGCTGCACAAAGGTTTCCATAACACGATTTTCACAAAGCTATACTACTAGCATCAACCTAAACACAAAGCTATACTAGCATCAACCTAAATAAAACTCTAAAAATTCCTCAGAAACTCGGCAAAAGCGGCGTTGGACGCTCCAGCTTCGCTCAGCGCCTCGCACGCCTTCTCCTTGGCCGCCGTCGCCCGCTCCCGCAGCGCCCGCCCGCCCTCAGACTCCATCACCAGCCTCACCTTCGCCTCCACCTCCGCCGCGTCCACCACCTCCCCGTCGTACCCGGCCATCTCCACGCCGGCGCCCATCTCCTCCACGACGAACACCTTGTTCTGCCTCTGCTCCGCGTACAGCGGCCAGCACACCATCGGCAGCCCGGACACGATCGCCTCCAGCGTCGAGTTCCACCCGCAGTGCGTCACGAAGACGCCCGTCGCGCGGTGGCGCAGCACGTCAGCCTGCGGCGCCCACGACCTGGCCACCAGCCCCCTGCCGCCCGTCCGCTCCAGGAACCCCTCCGGCAACAGCTCGGCGAGATCCGGCTCGGCGGGCGCGCCGGCGAGCATATCCGGCCCGCTTGAGTCTCCACGTGGGGTCTGCACTACCCATAGGAACCTCTGCCCGGATCGCTCCAGCCCGACGGCGATCTCCTCCAACTGCCTCTTGGGGAAGGTGCCCATGCTCCCGAAGCAGAGGAACACGACGCTCCTCTCCGGCTGCGCGTCCAGCCACGCCAGGCACTCGTGCTGCTTCTTCTCGCCGCCTCCGCTGCCGCCGGACGAGACCATCGGCCCGACGCAGTACACGGGTGGCGTGGCGCGGCCGGGGACGCACTCGCCGTCCCGGAGCGCGCTCAGCGCCCTGGTTTCCAGCCACTCGAACGTGTTGACGACGATGCCCCGGGACGACTCAGGGATCCGCTCGAACGCGTGGAGGAAGCTCTTGTACACCTCGTTGTCCCGGTCGAGCGCGAGCTTGGGGAGCTCGGTGGCCTTGAAGGGGCGGTTTCCCGGGAAGGAGAGCGGCGCGTCGCCGATCTCGCCGAAGCTGGTGGCGCCGATCTGGGCCTGCATGTGCGGGAGGTGCAGATTGACAGCGAGGCTGCTGGCGCTGCCGGTGTAGAAGACGTAGGCCGGCAGGCCGAGCTCGGCGGCGACGTCGACGGCGTCCACGCAGAAGCAGAACATGTCGAGGACGAGCGCGCGCACCGAGGGGAGCACCGAGCGGAGGTAATCGCGGAACGGCGCGTTCATGCGGCGGAGGAGCACGAAAGGATTAGGCGCCTCGGCGGCGTCGGGCGCCGTGCCGTTGGCTTCGACGTCCGGCGGCGTCGGCAGCACGTGGAAGTGGACGGACGGGTTGGCCGCCGCGGCGCGCGAGACGGCGGCAGAGGTGTCCGTCTCCTTGCCGTCTGGTGGCCCGTTGACGACGACGGTGACGGCGAAGCCGCGGCGCAGGAAGAGCTTGGCCAGCTCCACCATGGGCACCAGGTGTCCCACGCCCAGCCCTGGGTTCAGAACCACGGTGTCTTCCATGGCCGGACGCTGCGTTGTACGGTGCGCGTGCATGCTACGTCAGGTTGCACAAGCGGCGCCGCCTAGGCCCGCATAAGCAACGATTAGTTCAAAAAATTAGAAATCTCGCCACGTTCGTACAACTAGCATATGCTACGTACATCTGTAGCATCCATGGAAACCATCTCGTAATATATTGTCCAGAATAAATAAACCAGCCGAGAGCTATCTCTTGAATCTTCTTTTCAAATCTTGCAGATCGCGTAGTTTCGATCGAGATATGGGGGTTCGTTGTTTGTATTCGGTTGCAAACTACGTTGTAGAAAACCAAAACCAAACAGGACAAACAGCTAGGGATTGGATTCACCACGAATGTACGATTCGGATCGCTCCATCAGTCTTGACTCCTGAGTCGACACGCCATCCAAAATCTCAACCAGATCGGTACTTCGGTGGTTTAATTTCAGAGTTCGAAGAGACGAGACAAGAGTTTTGGCTTCAAACTTTGATACTATTGTTTGATTATTGTTGGAACTTTTGATGGCATTGTGTTGTTTACCCGATCAAACTATGCGGGCAAAAATAAGAGAATGTTTTCAAAATTATTTTCTAGCGCCCCCAAATATTGTTGGTCGAAATGCCATATTTTCTATTTTTTATTAATTTCTTCCAAATACCAATCTCCCTGAAAATAGCGAGCGGTCGCTCGCCACGGTCATACAATCCATAGCACCACGACCACCCAACCCAGAAATGAGCTTCTCCAACTCATATCTCAGCCGTCCGTTTCAACGACTGAACAGCTGAGATTTGCTGTTGAAAGACGTTCAACGCTTTAAATGTTAAATCTCGACCGTTTAATCGCGCCATATGAGAACCAACCCTCGTTCCCCATGTACGTGGATTGCATGGGCCATCTATCTCTTGTAATTTATTGGCTAGACGACACAAGATACCAACAACATTAATCTCGTTTAAATCTTGCAGATCACGTAGCCTCGATGACTCGATCGAGAAGATATGGGAGTTCGTTGTCTGAATTCGGTCCCTACAAACAACCTTCTGAAAAAAATTAGCAGATCGTATAGAGTATAAATACAAGGAACACGTACGGCTAGGAATTTTCACCTGGAGGAGCTACAAGAATATACGATACGATCGCTATCCACTCTGTCCTGAGTCGACACGCGATCTGAAACTGCACAAAATAAAGCAACGCACCAGAACAAAAGACGAGAAGACATTATAGACCCAACGTCGGCCTTTAGCCCACCAGGCCTCTAAATTGGCAGCCCAGGTTGTGGATGACCGTTGGGACTCTCTCGTGGACGCACGCCGCCGTCGTCTTCGTTCGCTTCCCAGACTCGCCGCCGCGGCCAGGGCATAGGGGTTTCCACGCCTCCTCTCACTCTCCCTCTCCTTATCCCTCTCAATCGATTCCCCTCTCTTTTCCCGAGCCTCCCCCACACCACTGCTCCCTTCTCTCGGTCCAGCCACCCGAACCTCGCCGCCGCTCCCTTCTCCTGGTCTAGCCACCCGAACCTTCTCCCGGTCCACTCCGGCTCTCCGACGCCATATCCCGTCGTGAATCCTAGCGTTTGTCGATGAAGACACAGCCCGGCTCCGCCTGCGATGATGTCAATCGCCGCCGCCGCCGTCGGCAGCCCCCTCTCCAGAGGTATGACTTGTGCCCCCAATCATCTCCTCCCCTTCCTTCTCAATTCAAAATCGATTATTTTCTTTGCCAGACGAGGAGGAAAAATGGGTGTCCCGGGATCCCTCTGCTAGCATGGGACTGGTAGGTAGGACGGCACCTTTACTTCGACCAGGAGGAAGGAGGGCTCGACCCCAACTGGTTCTCCTGTGGCCGCATCTGATGTCGCCGGAGAGGCCAAGGACGACCTCCAGCACGTGGTGACGTGGTGTCCCAGGAGCAGGATGGACACCCATTTCCATCAAGTACGGCGTCAGAGGTAATCTAACTCTCTCCAACCATGCTGGTTTCCTATGGTTGGTTGCTGCAGATGCTCGTCTCTGTGCACTATGCATGTTCTTACGAAATGCAACGATTATGTTAGGGAATTTGCTGCAATTGTATGTTTGACATGCAAACGGAAACTTTCTTATGTTGTTGACAAAGATCATGGTACTGCATAAGTCTGGATCTTGGTGAACTAGTTGAATTTGCTCAGTGGATGGAATCATCGTAGTAAGTTGGTTGTTACTTGCTGTCGTGTTTTCAATGTTAGCTCTTTTGGTGTAGCTTAGCTGAATTTCATTAAAAGAGTCAGGTTTGGGATTATATTAGCGCCAAGCTAAAAAATAATCTTTAGTATCGAGCTGATGTAAGGCCCTGGAGGTTTGATATGGAACTAAAACGATTTATGTTATTCTGCATAGCCAAGCCATTCAAGATCTGTAGCTTCAAAGTGGGATAAATAAGTCATGTTCTTTCTGCTTTAGATACAACAAGATACTTAATATTCTGCATAATGTTTGCTTAAAACACTTTTTAAGAAAGCTTTATCATGCACGATGAGGCTGTGCTCTGTGTCGATGTTAATAGAGATTCTGAGATGCTGGTATCTGGGTCGCAGGATGGGAAAGTTAAGATACTCTATTGAAGACATCGGTTCACTCGAAGCACTTCAGCAGTTTACATCTAAGAAGTCATGGATGGAGACGATAGATACCAGTGCAGCAGGTTTGGTTACTTCGTTGATCTTTAGCTTTCTGTACCTGTTCACTCTGTGCCATTTTTGTGTTCATTGATTGCACATGTTTGATCAGAAGATCAGTCCTTGATCTATCACTGAAACTTTACCAAGCTACACTCTTCAGCTATAGTACTGTCATGCAATTCTCAAAGGGATTATAGGCCTCTGGATTCCGTAGGCCACATAGACATGTTGGGAGTTAGGGGTTGGTAATATTTTGCCATCATTTATTCGGGGGTCTTGGGGAAATGCAAACATTACCATACAGTCAGACTTGAACAACAGAAACATAATTGAATGGGAAGCAAAAGGGTACAGGCCCAGAGTAGGAAAAGGGTTGGTACATTGCAGGTTTTTTTTTTTATTTTCTGCATCTTGATTGTCCTCACCATTGAGCATTGAAAAAGTTCCCAACATCCGAGTCGTGAACAAATTTGCAATAGTGAATGAGGTGAACACTGGCTCCGGGTTTTGCATTTTTATTTGTGGTTCCCACATAATTTGCAATAGGTTTGAGTGTTTGACCATAATTTTGTGTTATTTATTCTACTCGTTTTTCACAGATAACAACCGAACTTGCTTGCATGCTTGAAAGAACAAACTGGTGCTATAACTAAACGTACTGATCAATTCATTTTCACAAATTACAACTAAACGTGCTTGAAGAACAAATTGCATCACTAAAGCATTCAAGACCGGATTATTTTTCTTAGTTTTTTTTTATTAAAAGTAATAATTCCTCTGATCCATAATTAGTGTCGTGACATGCAGTAGTACTTTGTACTGGCCTAGTATAGTTTCAGCGACACTTTTATCGGACCGTAGGTGGTATGTCTGAATGCTTGAATTGTTGTTGCCTAGCACTCAGAAAAATATGCAGTGCAGACCGTATTAGATGATATTTTTAGTTATATATAATAAAGCCGATCGAGGCGAGATCACTTCCACCAGTCTTCATCTATTTCTTTCTTCTGTGGCTTATCATGTGTGCTGCTCATTTGTGCCCCTTTTAGCTTTATTGACTGTTTTGCTTTCCTCTTCTTAGAATATTGAGAGAGTTATTTTATTTTGACCCCCAGTAACCAAGATTCTGGTACGATTGAGCTTTGATTTTTCTGATCATTTCCTCAAGGTCTCCAGATGTTTGTTGACTAGCGATTTGATATGTGAAAACAAACCGTTTGGGTTTCTGCCTACCATATTGTATGAAAGGATAATTTTGTGGAATTGAACCTGCTCCAGTTGATCATGGATCCGCCCGTAGTATGGCTTTGAAAGCTCATCGATTGTTCTATTATTCTTATATTTTATTGAAAACAGAGTATGGTATGAAATGGTAGTTGTACGAAACCGCAGATTCTACATCTGTTGAGCAGTTAATTTTGCTTTCACATACATATAATAGTGTGATTCCCACTAAGAAATGTCTGAGTTAGAAGGAAGGCCAGTTGCGTCAAGGATTTGTTAGGCACTAAAAGTAAAATATTTATTTGATCTTCTTTTAATTTTAAGGTCAAATATATAGCAGGAGCTGCATCAGTGGTAAAATCTCTTATTGTGATTGAACTGACTCGGAAGGAAATTCAAGCTCTTCAGTCTTTGTCGTTCCAATACGAATGCTTATGCTTCTACCAGTTTAGCCTTTCCTACGCTTGGATTTGCACTTTCTGAGCAATTCTTTGTGGGTGTATAGGATTTTTTAAAATTTGGTGGCATAATCTTTATGTCTATTTACATCATCCACAGTTACTAGACAACCCAGTCTCCAACACTCAAATTGCAATGATCAAGGATATGTCCTGTCCTCTTAAGAGAAATAAATTTGCTTTTTCTAAATAAGAGTAGGCGTGGAGAGCTTTTTGCGGGGAAACTTGCAAGCCAAGTTTGGGGGGGAGGCGGGCTTTCTCATTCGGAAAAACAATTTCAAGTATATTTCCCTTCTCCATTCTCTGCTCGGATGATTGCCGCTTGTGTGAATTTCATTGCTGTGGGTCCTGTGTGTCCTGTCCTCTTAAGAGAAATAAATTCTATTTCTTGGTTTGCGAACTTACTATTACTGCAGTTATCTCCATTTTCTGACCATTCTAAACATGTTCTTTTGTTTCCATGGTACTACTGTTGGGTATGCCTGTATTTTGGTTTCCTTCATAGATATGTTTGTTTGTCAAGGTTACTATTGTAGTTGAGATAGTTTATTATGCTGCTGTTGCAAGTATCTACGAGTGTGTTGAACATAGTCATTATCATTTTAAATTTAGGAATATATTTGTATGTTTCATTTGTCATGGAATTGGGGCGCACAGAAGAGGTGCCCCAGCCTCTAGTTCTTATGATGAGCATGCTTAACTACGTGGTTTGCCTGCCAAGTAGTTGTAAGTTGCTTGCTCCTGCTAAATGCTAGCAAATAGAAACGTAAAAGGTGTAGCCCGATGATTTTGATTGCATAAAAGGCTTAATCCACATTCTTAACCACGGCTTCCTGGATAAGTAGACATAAAGTTCGTGAACCAGGAAGATTGCACCAAATTCTTGAACATCGGCCCAAACTCTATTAAAAGTTATCTTCTTAGTTGACCATATACAAAATAAGTTGAGAATCGTTCTTACATACTTCCATCTGACAAAAGACAGTTGAGTTCAACTTGGATTGTTTTCCAGTATAATAGAATAATAATTCCTTCTTGTGTTGTATAGAATTACATTCTTCATGTTTTCAAGTTAATGCTAATTCAACTGAAGAGAGAAATAATTTGCTTTCATCTTCATAGGACTTTACACTTCATGACCTTGACGTTGCAAATGCCCAACCACAAGGAGGACAAGATATTTTGACCCGTATGGGCCAGCTGATGAAGCCATGGAAGACTGAAATCACTGAAAAGCTATGCCAAGAAATTAATAAGGTCTCTCTTATCCTGCAACGTTTACTCTTTGTCAGGTACTAGTAGTGGTATGGAGTGGTAGTATGTTGATAGCTATGGGTATATTAGGTATTACACCTTTAGTGGCATCTAGTAGTTGGCTATGTCTTTATAAGCCACCATTGTATCCTGTGATCTCAACCAAGAAATGAAACCCTAGTTTTTATCTTATTTTCTTGCAATTTATCTTTCTGCACCTTATTTCCAATTTCCTGTTTTTATCGGATCTGAGCACCCGAGCTCCAATTTCCCCCAATTTCTGTGATCTTTTCATGTCTAGGATCATCGGATCCTGACAAAGTGGTATCAGAGCGAGCTCGATCGACGGGCGTGCTCCCTCCCTTCCCTCCCGATTCTGGTCACTGACGCCCCCTTCTTCTTCGATCAGATCCGCGTCCATGGCGACCGCGCCATCCCCTTTCCCCTACACCATCTCCTCCTACCCAGCACATGTGTCTGGATTTCCCCCCTCCCCAGTTACCACCCAAATCAGCCACCACCCGCCGCCAGCCAAGTCCATGGCGATCTCCACCACACCTACTTGCCAGACCTCTGGTCATCTCTCCCCACCGAGCTCTGCAGCCCGATGTCGCGGCCGTTGGACACCATCCCGACCTCAACCGTGCATGCCGACCTCTCCTACTCCAAGGCCGACGAGGTGCGCACGTTCCTGGCCTATAACAGCGACAACCTTGCCTCGGACTTCCCCGCACCAGCTGCTAACCACGCCACCTTCGGCACCAAGGAGGTAAGCAAGTACCTATCACACGCCGCCGCCGCCGCTTCGGTCCACTCCACTGTCGCCAAGAATCCATCTTCCCCTCCTGCACCGAGTTATGAGAGCACATGTAGGCAACCATGGGAGTATCAGCAAGGAGCTAGTTTCGACTCTTATGCCCATAAGGTGTTTGAGACTATGCCAAGCCTGCAGGGAAGAGTATTAACAGTGAAACTTCATCACAAAGTCTGCCCAATATCCGTAGAAACATTGCACAGAATTTTCTTGTCATGTCGGGTTGTGGAGAAAATGGTTTACACTGCTGATGTGCACAGCCCTCGTGTTTTCATACAGTACCAGAATGATCAAATGGCAGCACAAGCTATTTGGGTGTTGCAAGGAAAATGCATACCTGAAACTTATTGCCAATTGGAGATTCAGCTTGCTCAGGGTAGTGATTTACACGCCTTCCAAGACTACTCCTGTGAAATGAATTTTCAGTCTAGTCCAGATGGTTACAATGTCGGGCACAACATTAATGAGTCACTAGGAGAAGAGCTCAAGAGGGAGACGGTACAGCATATACTAAGCAGTTTGCCAAGACCAAATACTGATGGTTTTGATACTATGGATCACAAGGCACAACCTGTTGATAGAAGAATGAGTATTCTGAATATGTTAGCTCCGATTCAGGCTAAATTACAGGACATAAGTGAGAACTTGAGCCAGGACATCAAGAGAATGGAAAGTCGGGCGAGTAAGCACTATGCAGCACGACGACTCAACCCTTCCACTCAGCATGGGAAGCCATTGTATGGTCTGTATGATGAAGAAGACAATGGCAGTTCTACTGATTTATGTACTGTGTTACAGCGTGATGGAGAGGGCACACAAGAGACTAAAGATACTTCCAACAGCAAGGCATCCGAAAATGAGATACCATCCCAGCAGCCTCCCATGTCTGCTACTGTGTTGGTGTGTGCGTGTGTGTGCTTGTGTTAGAGCCTGGCCCATGAGGCCCATGTATACTAGTATTAGTATGTATAGCAAGGGAGTGTAGAGTGAAATGAACCATTCCAGAAATTTCCCCAAGCAACAACATGGTATCAGAGCTGTCTTCGGCGATTGGTTCTCGCCGGCGGTGAAGTCGGCCAACTGCTGGTGGCGGAGCTCCGAGAGCAAGGAGTGGAGAAGGGAAGGCCGACGGCAGGCAGCGGCGCGACTGCGGGGTGGCCAGGCAGCTGCAGGAGAGGCGGGACTGAGCCTGCATCGGCTGCACGACCTTAGGTGCAGAGGTCGTCGGCGGTAATCGGTGACCTGCGGCGCAGCCCCGGCAACTGGGGAAGCGCGAGTGCAGGCGGAGGACAAGCTCCAGGAAAGGGCAGCAGGCCTAGGCGGAGGTACAGTGGTGGCGCAGAGTCGGCGGCCGGCAACGCGTACAAATACGAGGTGATGGTGGGGATTGCTCTTGCCGGCTGTGCTCGATTAGCCGCGGAGGAGAGGAGACGTTGGTGGTTCGGTGGCAGCAGCGGGCGCTAGTGAGCCTGAGAAGGCTGGTGTGGTGAAGCCCGGCGGGAGGCAGAGGCGTAGGGGGAGAATAGAGCAGAGGAGGCTGCAGCTGAGTCGTGTGCTTGCAGGCTGCAGCAATTGAGCAGACACGGAGCTGTGCCTGCTAGAGCTGGTGCTGGTGTTTTTCCTCCTGATTGATTGTGATTGGTTCTGCTGCGTGCAAGGTTTGTGGAGGTGCTTCTGGAAGTGTGATTGCCTGGTACCAGGTGTTGCAGCTTTGAAAAAATGGGAGACAACCAAAGAATTGAAAAATTAATTGACAAATTGTCACATTTGTTCGAGGAGAAGAAAGTGGCCAAACTAATTCTGACTGCAAAAGGATCAAGTGAGATGCTTGAAATATCAGCGGGTGAGTTGGAGAAACTGAGGCAGTCAAAGAGAAGTGCAGAAACACCAAAACACAGTGACAAAATGACAGTCCTCGGCAATCGTGTTAATCTTGCACAAATTGGCAAATGCATCTCAAATCAGGTTTCTACTTCAGAAACATCTTGTTCAGATTGGATACTAGACTCAGGGGCGTCGACACATGTCACAGGCAGATGGAGTGACTTTGCAACCTATGCTCCACATCCGCCCACGCATAAAGAGACCATCCAAACCGCCGATGGAAGTTATCATCCTATCAAAGGGGTCGGCACAGTAAAATGTACCCCGTCTATTACACTATCTTCAGTCTTATATGTTCCATCGTTTCCGGTTAGTTTGGTGTCTATGAGCTCCTTGGTTGACGATGTTGATTGCCGAGTAATTGCCGATCGATACAGTTGTATAATTGAGGAAAGGAGAACTGGAAGGAGGCTTGGAATAGGTGTCAGGCATAAGGGACTATGGTACTTGGATAGACGGGAAACAGATGATGCATTGTGCACTGCTCTAGCAGTTGTTGCAGGTGATGATGAGGCAAGGATGATTCTCCGGCATTGTCAATTGGGCCACATGTCCTTTGAAATGATGAGTAAGATATATCGTGAAGAAATGAAGAAGGTGAAGAAAGATAAACTTGTATGTGATGCATGTGAGTATGGAAAACACACAAGGACATCCTATGTGAGTCGAGGACTCCGAAGTATGTCGCCCTTTGTGTTGATTCACTCGGATGTTTGGACTTCTCCTGTGGTCTCTATTAGTGGAATGAAGTATTTTGTCACCTTCATTGATTGTTACTCCCGAATGACTTGGATATATCTCATGAAACAAAAAAGTGAGGTGGTTAATTGTTTAAAGGACTTTTATGCATATATCAAAAATCGTTTTAGTATTAGTATACAAAATATCCGGACTGATAATGGGACAGAGTATGTGAACAATGAATTTGGCAATTTTCTTTCGGAAAATGGAATACTTCACCAAACTTCGTGTCCTGATACATCTCCACATAACGGAGTAGCAGAAAGGAAGAATCGACATCTACTGGAGGTAGCTCGATCACTTATGTTTACTATGAATGTGCCTAAATTTTTGTAGAGTGAAGCAGTTATGACGGCTACTTATCTTATCAACCGAATGCCATCAAGAATTCTTGGGATGAAGACCCCATATGAAATGATCTTCGGCAAAAATGAGTTCATTGTTCCACCAAAGGTGTTTGGATGTACATGCTTTGTTAGAGACCACAGACCTTCAGTCAGAAAACTGGATCCACGTGTCGTAAAGTGCATCTTCATTGGATATCCATCTGGACAAAAGGGCTACAAGTGTTGGAGTCCTAGTGAGCGGAGAACGTTTGTGAGCATGGATATGACATTTAGAGAATCTGATCCGTTCTATGGAGAGAAGACGAATCTCAGCTCGTTGTTTGACTTCGACTCTTCTAGCACAAGTGATGCTAGTCGAGAGGGGGAGATTAGTGAACCGTTGAAGACAAAGGAAGACGAACCATTGAGAGTTGTGATTGGTTCAGTTCCATGTCCTATGAGTGAAGACAGATGGAGAAAACCAAATGAGGAAGAAAATCTGAGGGTGTATACGAGGAGGCAATCACAACATCAACAACATCATGGTGAGGTCCAATTGCAGGGGGAGCAACGTCAACACCAACAGATTCCAGTGGTTGATGAAGTCGGCTCATCTGAGAGTGAGCCGTGTGTCATTGATGATTCATTGAATTTGCCTATTGCCTTGAGAAAAGAGCCACGAGTAAGGGCAGGAAAGCCTCCAGAAAGATACATGTTTGAGAATGATATTGCAAACTATGTTTTATATGACTCACTATCATCCGGGTATAGAGCTTTCATTGCTTCATTACAATCTGTGGTAATCCCAAGAGACTGGAAAGCAGCAAAACAAGACCCCAAGTGGTATGAGGCCATGCTGGAGGAAATGAAAGCTCTTGAAAAGAACAAGACATGGGAACTTGTTTCTCTTCCAGTAGGAAAACGTCCAGTTACATGCAAATGGGTGTATACTGTGAAGCAATCCCCAGAAGGAAAAATAGAACGATACAAGGCGAGGCTCGTGGCAAGGGGTTACACTCAAACTTATGGGATTGACTACGATGAGACATTTGCACCCGTCGCAAAGATGAGTACAGTAAGAACTCTCATTTCTTGTGCTGCTAACTTTGGGTGGCCATTGCATCAATTGGATGTCAAGAATGCATTCCTGCATGGAGATCTCCAAGAAGAGGTTTATATGGATATCCCACCTGGCTTCAGTACCTCAAACACCATGGGTAAGGTGTGCAAATTGAAAAAGTCCTTGTATGGTCTTAAGCAGTCACCAAGGGCGTGGTTTGACAGATTTCGGCGAGCCATGTGCAATATGGGTTACAAACAATGTAATGGGGATCATACAGTATTTTATAGGCATTCGGAGAGTCATATTACCATTCTTGCTGTTTATGTGGACGATATTGTTATCACCGGAGATGATAATATGGAGATAAGTCGGCTAAAGGTGAGGTTGAGCAAAGAATTTGAGGTTAAGGATTTGGGTCAACTCAAATATTTTTTAGGCATTGAGATTGCAAGATCTCCTAAAGGAATTGTTCTCTCTCAACAAAAATATGTATTGGATCTGCTCAATGAGACCGGCATGCTTGGGTGTCGAGCTGCTTCGACTCCTATTGAGCAAAATCACCAATTGTGTGCACAATCAGGAGATCCAGTTGATAGAGAGAGCTACCAACGGCTCGTAGGTCGTCTCATCTATTTGTGCCACACAAGACCTGACATATCTTACACAGTAAGTGTGGTCAGCCGCTACATGCATGACCCAAGAAGTGGGCATTTAGAGGCAGCACACCGAATTTTGCGGTATCTAAAAGGGAGTCCTGGAAGAGGTTTATGCTTCAAGGCCAATGGACACTTGAATGTAGAGGGATATTGTGATGCCGATTGGGCCAGTTGCCTTGATGATAGACGGTCAACATCTGGTGTTTGTATCTTTCTTGGAGGAAACCTGATATCTTGGAGGAGCAAGAAGCAACCGGTGGTCTCCCGATCTACCGCAGAAGCAGAATATAGAGCCATGTCCGTTTTTTTGAGTGAGATGCTATGGATGAAGGGCCTCTTATCTGAGTTAAAGCTACTAAGGAGAGGACCATTGAAGCTTTGGTGTGATAACAAGTCGGCAATCAACATTGCAAACAATCCGGTTCAGCATGACCGAACGAAGCATGTGGAGATAGATCGGTTTTTCATCAAAGAGAGGCTTGATGACGGAACACTGAAGCTAAGCCACGTTACTTCCGGAGAGCAGTTAGCTGGTTGTCTAACAAAGGGGTTAGGGGCCAAGGAGTGTTTGTCAGCATGTGACAAGATGGGGATGATAGATATCTATCGCCCATCTTGAGGGGGAGTGTTGGTGTGTGCGTGTGTGTGCTTGTGTTAGAGCCTGGCCCATGAGGCCCATGTATACTAGTATTAGTATGTATAGCAAGGGAGTGTAGAGTGAACTGAACCATTCCAGAAATTTCCCAAGCAACAACATACTGCTACTGACCAAATGTTTCAGGCATTCGAGAGCATACCTAAATTTGATGAATACGCGCAAGAAGATAGTGTTTGTCTCAATATTATCTCAGATGTGCATGATTTCACTCTTGAGCTGCAGCCACAAGCTGATGAGAGGGAATGCAGTTGTCCAGTCCTAAAAGCATCCGAGTCATATGTCACAAGGTCCAGCAAGCTCAGTAGTGCATATGTTGTGAGAGGATTGAGACTGCTATGGGATCCAGGAGACCATACAGTGTCACCTTCAACAGCAGACAATGTTGGTGTCACGGCTTTGCAATCTGTAGCGGCACAACCAGCAGGTCTGGCTCTGGTTTGCTGTTCCAAGACCAACAACACAGCTGGTTCTAAGACGAAGCTTGTTCACAACCTGCAAGAGCCAATGATTGTGCAAGATTATCATAATGGAGCCATGACAATGCACGTATCTGTAGAGGTGAAATAGGAAAGTGAACAACTTGACAAGTGTCTCCACAAGGCATCAGCGACTCCATCCCAGGAACAAGTCGGAATCTGGAAGCAGCCATGTGACCTAGACATAAACACTGGTTCTTCTTTGAAGCTTGACACTGAAACTTGCATCATCAAATTCTCTGTTACGACTTCTTCACTGCCTTTTCAGCAAGAACAGCTACAACAAGTTCACACCAAAGAGTACAACTTGATGCTAACAGCAAAGGGAATACAAGAATGGGACCCTGGAATTGGTACACCCTCCTCCATGTATTTCTGCCTGCGAGATTTGATTGCAACAAGTGTGATTGGGAAACAATTATCTCGGTTACAACTATCAGAACTAGCAACATGGAAAAGTCAAGTGACTAGTGCTTCTTATGTATGGGATCCTGGAGTTAAAATATCCCTGTCTAGCTGTCTGAATATCTTGACAGTAAGGAGTGAAACTGATAAATCATTGTCCTGTACACATGTTCCAGATTCAGCTGCTTGGCGAAATCAGTCAGTTGGTAGTGTGTCACTTGTTACATTTGGGATCCGGGTACAGTAATGGGGTACACATTCGTATGGTTGGTGCTGCCCACAGTAAGAGATACTTTATATGCGAAGCACTATTACCAGATTGTCCAGAAGAATTACAATGCAAACAACCTGCTATCTTCACAGAAGTATCTTCAGATCGTGGAATTGGATATTATCTTCATTACATTTCTACCTCCCTGACATGGTGAATGAGTTTGAAGGATAATTGACAATGTTAAAAGTTTCTGTAGAAACTTGTCCATTGGTGACCAATGGTCTCAAGGGGGAGTAATGTCAGGTACTAGTAGTGGTATGGAGTAGTAGTATGTTGATAGCTGTGAGGGTATATTAGGTATTACACTTTTAGTGGCATCTAGTAGTTGGCTATGTCTTTATAAGCCACCATTGTATCCTGTGATCTCAACCAAGAAATAAAACCCTAGTTTTTATCTTATTTTCTTGCAATTTATCTTTCTGCACCTTATTTCCAATTTCCTGTTTTTATCGGATCTGAGCACCCGAGCTCCAATTTCCCCCAATTTCTGTGATCATTTCATGTCTAGGATCATCGGATCCTGACACTCTTTTCAATTTGATCAAATGTTGATAGGCCTATTGAAATTGCATGGCTTTTAAATGTTGTTTCTACAAACCAAATGTAAATTTGTGCTAAGCCCCTGCCACTTACATGAGTCCTGCAAGTTGAGTTTCTTTGACAAAATCTTCACTTTGGAATTTTTAACTGATGATGTACACATCTTTTTTTTTTTTCGAGATCTTATGGGTTTCAACTCTAGCCTACCCCAACTTGTTTGGGAAAAAAAGGCTTTGTTGTTGTTGTTGTTGTTTGTTGTACACATCTTTATTTTCAAATCAGACCGTATGTTGTGCTTGGTAACTGAGGTGTCCCTATGCTCGTGAATGCTCTAATCTGAAAACTAGTATTCTTATGTGCCTGTGTAAGCTACATCTATTTAAGTGTACAGATACTCTCCATCAGGTTACCAACTGCCGAACAAGGCTCCCTTGTGTGTAGTTAAAAATCTGAAACTTTTGGCCGCACCTTAATCTCTAATAGTAACAAAAATTATCTGATTTTGACATAATGTTTTTATCGCACATGCCTCTTGGAACATATTACGTTGTGATAATGCAACCTACAAGACTCAAAAATACATTCATGTACTATCCTTCCATGGCCTCTTTTCACTAATTGAGGTCATCCCTCTCTCTAATATCAACTGAACTTTTCTGATTTTGGCATGTGAATAAAAACTGTGGTGTAACTGCTAATGTTTTAGCATGGTAAGATGAGCAATTCATAATTTTTTATCACACATGCCTCCTGGAGTAGGTTACATTGTGATGATGCAACCTACATGACTCACAAATCTATTCATGTACGTTTTGACTACTTCTGACCAGGACCTCTTCCTACTGATGGATACAAGTCAGATATGAGCAATATTTTTTTGCTATAGGGATTTATCATTCTTGTATGATTTAGTTGTTGTGTTCATTGAAGCTTGAGCTAAAAGATATCTAAATGGGCTTTGTTTTGTCTTATAACAGATTGATTTGCTGCTTTGAATATAGAGAAAGCTGAAATGGCGTGATAGTTCACGTGAATGTTTGCATGCATGTGTAAGACCCCTTCACTGCAGCCCTGGTGACCATGTCATGGCAGCGCACGCCCTGCCGAGCCACGCCATGGCGGATGCATCACCGGCGGCACTCCTCTGGTAAGTTTTGCTTTGTGATGTGGCAGCGCACGCCCTTCCGTGCCACGCCAGGCGGTTGCGGCTCTTCCCCTGGTAAGTGCTTACTTCCTTTTATCTATCTTGATGTGTGTTAAATGTTCATTCAACTACTAGATTTTGTAATTACTTATTCTAATCATTGTGTGTTGTCACGAAAACGATATGTTTCATATAGCTATACTAAAATGAAGAATACCAAGGCATGTCTTTAGTGCTGACATCAGTAGTACAAATATAACCTTTTACACTAATACTTGATCTCGTAAGATGTGTTCAGTGCAATAATCAATCTACTTATCCATAATTAACTTCATCAAAAATATATAGTATCTTTGCAAGATTCAAAAAAAGTTAAGCATGAGCGGAGAGATGACCTTAGCATATGGCGAGTGGTGAAACACAACTTATGTAAATGGCGCAGCGAGTGGTGCAACACAACTTTTTGTAGATGGCGCTTTAATCAGCATGGGTTAAAGTTCGCGTAGACATACTGAATCATAAAAAGCATGGGGTTAAAGTTCGCCAAATGAAAAAAAAATAGTATTCTAGCTTATTTCTAAGGGAGATTGTTAATTTAGACTATCCCAACCCAGTCCTGTTTGCATCGAAAGTGTGCCCCACTTCGGAGAAGAATATACCAACCATTTTGGCAGTAGGCCTTGCTCATCTCAGCAGTTTTGTTTGGGCCTCGTTCCCCTAATATGCTAGTCATCGTCTCCTTTCCTGAATTTCTTTGAGTGTGCCACTCACAAACACCTCACTGCAAGATTCCAAGAATGCAAATGCCAGCAGCCATTGCTTCAATGACTGCGACCTGTCCCAAGAGACCCTCTCTCAAAAGAAAAAAAATATTCTAGGTTTGTAATGCAATTATGTGAATAACTATCACCTTTTTCAGAATTCTCCTGAGAAGTATATCATGTCGATCGTAATAGTATTGAGTTGTAGGCAAATGAATAACAGGCCATCTTTTTGGACAAAATCCACTCATAGAAAAGCCACTGCCACCACCCAAACTTTTCTCATATCTGAGTGATGTATCTTTCACATTTCTCTTCCAGCTCCCTCTCTCCCGGTTCTTCCTATCGCAATCTCCTTACCATTCGGCTCATCGGGAGCGGGCCTCTGCTCCTTACTGGTCCGGCTGGGTGTTCTTGCCCTGGCTACGGGTTGGTCAGTATGCCAGCCTCGATCTCGCATCCTGCGTTCCCTTGCTGGGTGCCACTGGCGCTGGCGACAAGCAGCGTCGTGCTCCCAGGCGCTTTGAGTCCTGTGCGTCAGACGCGGTGGTGCCTACTGTCCGCGCGACTATGGTGGTCTGCGTAGGGTGGCGGATGACGTCTTCGGGTGCTGGGGTTTTCCCTTGAGTAGAAGTCCATTCTGATCCTTAGCAAAATCGGTCCTTTGAATTTAAATCACATAAGTTCGAACACCGAAGCTACTAATCTGTTCTGTTCCTGGCGGTTGCTCAGTACGCCGGCCTCGATCTCGCATCATGTGTTCCCTTGTTGGGTGCCACTGTCGCCAGGCGCTGGCGACAGGCAGCGCCGTGCTCGCAGGTGCTTTGCGTCCTGTGCGTCAGACGTGGTGGTGCCGACTGTCCATGCGGCTATTGTGGCTTTCCTGCTTAGGGTGGCAGATGACGTCTTCGGGTGCTGGGGTTTCCCCTGAGTAAAAGTCTATTCTGATCCTTAGCAAAATCCTACCTTCAACTTTAAATCACATAAGTTGGCACAACAACCTTACTAATCCTGTCCTTCCCAAATTTTCGACATGTTTCCAAGTAAGAAAAAATACATCCCAATCCAAGCACCTGTCATCTTCATCTTCCTTTTCTTCTAACCCAGTCTGTACGAGTGTATATGCATCTCAGTGGATTATATTAATCTCTCCTCTAGTTTTTTTCTATAATAAAAGCAGTGCCGCTACTTCAAATTACTATGAGAATACAATATTAAAGAAATGAAGGGAGACGGGAAGGGAATACTATTTGGTGGTACGGGTACTGGATAGTAGGATAACACTTCATCAATCAATGCATATACACTCGTACTTGACAAATTTCTTATCTCTACACACGAATATTACAACACTTGATAAAATTGGTGGATATACCAAAAAGATGTGTTGGTACTGGATCTAGGCGTGCCCCAACATCTGGACAACATCAATGTCATCATCAGGCAACGCCCAAACCAGTTGCATCATAGATTTGGGGTCTATTAGTCGGACCTCAAGCTATGCTTCTGGTTATTCGATTCGTGTGTACGAGCGGTGGTGGAGGACGCAAAGAATTGAATATAGGGCGAACTATAAAGTATAAAATAAATCGATACAAAAACCAAAGCAGTCTAGAACCCACAAAATCAACCTCTCGTTGTGATGGCTTTCCTGCTTAGGGTGGCAGATGACGCCTTCGGGTGCTGGGGTTTCCCTGAGTAAAAGTCCATTCTGATCCTTAGCAAAATCCTACCTTCAACTTTAAATCACATAAGTTGGCACAACGACCTTACAAATCCTGTCCTTCCAAATTTTCGACATGTTTCCAAGTAAGAAAAAATACATCCCAATCAAAGCACCTGTCATCTTCATCTTCCTTTTCTTCTAACCCAGTCTGTACGAGTGTATATGCATCTCAGTCGATTATGTTAATCTCTCCTCTAGTTTTTTTCTATAATAAAAGCAGTGCCGCTACTTCAAATCACTATGAGAATACAATACAATTGTACAAAGAATATTAAAGGAATGACAGTCTGTACAAAGAATATTGAAGGGAAACGGGAAGGGAATACTATTTGGTGGTACGGGTACTGGATAGGAGGATAACACTTCATCAATCAATGCATATACACTCGTACTTGACAATTTTCGTATCTCTACAACAACAACAACAAAGTCTTTTTTCCCAAACAAGTTGGGGTAGGCTAGAGTTGAAACCCATAAGATCTCGAAACCAGGTCATGGTTCTGGCACATGGATAGCTAACTTCCACGCAGCCCTATCCATGGCTAGTTCTTTGGTGATATTCCAATCCTTCAGATCTCTCTTAACAGACTCCTCCCATGTCAAGTTTGGCCTACCACGACCCCTCTTAACATTCTCATCCCGCTTTATCCGTCCGGTATGCAATGGCGCTTCCGGAGGCCTACGTTCTATATGACCAAACCATCTTAGACGGTGTTGGACAACCTTCTCTTCAATTGGTGCTACCCCAACTCTCTCACGTATATCATCATTCCTAACCCGGTCCTTTCTTGTGTGGCCACATATCCATCTCAACATGCGCATCTCCGCTACACCTAACTGTTGGATATGTCGTCTCTTGGTCGGCCAACATTCTGCGCCATACAACATCGCAGGTCGAATCGCCGTCCTATAGAACTTGCCTTTTAGCTTTTGTGGCACTTTCCTATCACAGAGGACGCCAGAAGCTTGGCGCCACTTCATCCAACCAGCTTTGATTCGATGACTCACATCTTCATCGATATCACCATCCTTCTGGAGCATAGACCCCAAATATCGGAAGGTGTCTTTCTCAGGTACCACCTGTCCATCAAGCCTAACCTCTTCCTCCTCGTGCCTAGTAGTACTGAAACTGCACCTCATGTACTCAGTTTTGGTTCTACTAAGCCTAAAACCTTTCGATTCTAGAGTCCGCCTCCACAGCTCTAACTTTCTATTAACCCCCGCCCGACTATCGTCAATTAGCACCACATCATCCGCAAAGAGCATACACCATGGGATATCTCCTTGTATATCCCCTGTGACCTCATCCATCACCAAAGTAAAGAGATAAGGGCTCAAAGCTGACCCCTGGTGCAGTCCTATTTTAATTGGAAAGTCATCGGTGTCGCCATCACTTGTTCGAACACTTGTCACAACATTATCATACATATCCTTAATGAGGGTAATGTACTTTGTTGGGACTTTGTGTTTCTCCAAGGCCCACCACATGACATTCCGTGGTATCTTATCATACGCCTTCTCCAAGTCAATGAACACCATATGAAGATCCTTCTTCTTCTCCCTGTATCTCTCCATAAGTTGTCGTACCAAGAAGATGGCTTCCATGGTAGACCTCCCAGGCATGAAACCAAATTGATTTTTGGTCACGCTTGTCAATCTTCTTAAACGGTGCTCAATGACTCTCTCCCATAGCTTCATTGTATGGCTCATCAACTTGATTCCACGGTAATTAGTGCAACTTTGAACATCCCCCTTGTTCTTGAAGATTGGCACTAATGTACTCCGCCTCCATTCTTCGGGCATCTTGTTTGACCGAAAAATGAGGTTGAAAAGTTTAGTTAGCCATACTATCGCTATGTCTCCAAGGCCTCTCCACACCTCGATGGGGATACCATCAGGGCCCATTGCCTTGCCTCCTTTCATCCTCTTCAAAGTCTCCCTAACCTCAGCCTCCTGGATACGCCGCACAAAGCGTCGGCTGGTATCATCGGAGGAATCGTCTAGCTCAATGGTAGAGCTCTCATTCTCTCCATTGAACAGGTCGTCGAAGTACTCTCGCCATCTACGCTTGATCTCTTCGTCCTTCACGAGGAGTTGATCCGCTCCGTCCTTTATGCATTTGACTTGGTTGACATCCCTCGTCTTCCTTTCTCTCGTCTTCGCCATCTTATAGATGTCTCTTTCGCCTTCCTTCGTGTTTAGACGCTGGTAGAGGTCCTCATACGCCCGACCCCTTGCCTCGCTCACCGCTCGCTTTGCGGCCTTCTTTGCCCCCTTGTATATCTCCATGTTGGTTGCGCTCCTGTCCAGGTATAGGCGTCTGAAACAGTCCTTCTTCTCCTTAATAGCCTTCTGGACCTCAACGTTCCACCACCAGGTATCCTTAGCATCCCTTCTACTTCCCCTGGTCACCCCAAACTCCTCTGATGCAATCTTCCGAATGCAAGTCGCCATCCTCATCCACATACTGTTTGCATCGCCTCCTTCCTCCCAAGGGCCCTCCTTAAAAACCCTCTCCTTAAAAGCTTGAGCTGCCTCTCCCTTTAACTTCCACCACTTTGTTCTAGCAACTTTTGGGCGCTTATCCCGCTGGACACGAATCCAAAAACGGAAGTCAGCCACCACCAGCTTATGTTGATGGACAACACTCTCTCCAGGTATCGCCTTACAATCAAGGCAAGCGCGTCTATCTTCTCTTCGAGAGAGGACAAAATCAATCTGGCTAGAGTGTTGGCCACTACTGAAAGTCACTAGGTGGGATTCTCTCTTTCTAAAGAGGGTGTTAGCTACGACCATGTCGTAGGCTAGGGCGAAGCTTAAGACATCCTCCCCTTCTTGGTTCCTGATGCCATAGCCAAAGCCCCCATGCACCCCTTCAAAACCTGTGTTAGATGTACCCACATGGCCATTGAGGTCTCCTCCTATGAAGAGCTTCTCACCAGTAGGTACTCTCCTAACCAAGTCCTCGAGACCTTCCCAGAACTCTCTCTTGGTGCTCTCGTTGTGGCCTACTTGCGGGGCATACGCGCTGATAACATTGAGAACTAAGTCCCCAACAACCAGCTTGACTAGGATAATCCGGTCTCCTTGCCTCTTGACGTCCACTACTCCATCCTTGAGGCTCTTGTTGATCAAGATGCCTACCCCATTTTTGTTTGAGGTTGTCCCCGTGTACCACAGCTTAAAGCCGGTATCCTCCACCTCCTTCGCCTTCTGTCCCTTCCATTTGGTCTCTTGGACGCATAGGACATCAACACGCCTCCTTATCGCCGTATCAACTAACTCCCGTAACTTGCCCGTCAGGGACCCTACGTTCCAGCTACCTAAGCGGATCCTCCTAGGCTCGGCTAACTTCCTTACCCTCCGCACTCGTCGAGTCAAATGCGAAGACCCTTGCTCATTTTTCACTACACCCGGGCGTCGATGCAGCGCGCCACTAAGGATGCGACGACCCGATCCTTGCTCACTTATCACCGTATCCAGATCAAGATACGGCGCGCCACCAAGGGGGTGGCGGCCCGGCCCTTGCCCATTTGACACCACACCCGGGTTCCGATATGGCGCGTCGCTAAGAGGGTTACGCCCCAACGAGGTTCTTTTGGGTTTCATCTCCATAAGAGTGGCTGGGTTTTTTCCGTTGGCTTGCCAAGCCTATCACAACCCTCCTCCTTTATCCGGGCTTGGGACCGGCTATGTTGAGACAACATAGGCAGAGTTAATTTTCGTATCTCTACACACGAATATTACAACACTTGATAAAATTGGTGGATATACCAAAACGATGTGATGGTACTGGATCTAGGCGTGCCCCAACATCTAGACAACATCAATGTCATCATCAGGCAACGCCCAAACCAGTTACATCATAGATTTGGGGTCTATTAGTCGGACCTCAAGCTATGCTTCTGGTTATTCGATTCGTGTGTATGAGTGGTGGCGGAGGACGAAAAGAATTGAATATAGGGCGAACTATAAAGTATAAAATAAATTGATACAAAACCAAAGCAGTCTAGAACCCACAAAATCAACCTCTCGCCGGCGGCTTATTTAGATTGTTGACGATTGGTTTTTGGACAATGCAAACATTATGAATTCCTGTTACAATGTGATTGCATATTTCCGTTAT
The DNA here is from genome assembly GCA_947311845.1 of Poa pratensis. Classification (NCBI taxonomy): domain Eukaryota; kingdom Viridiplantae; phylum Streptophyta; class Magnoliopsida; order Poales; family Poaceae; genus Poa; species Poa pratensis. Next base: position 42,177,368 of record CAMZMU010000060.1, on the reverse strand, counting down.
TATATTAATCAGTCCTAATTTCCTAGGGAGAAAGGTTCTGAAAGGTCCATTTATCAACTCAACTATAGTTGCAACCTGTCTCTAGTTGGCAACGGCTTAGCAGTAAAATGTCTTAAGGAAGAAGTAAATTTATCGGGCTTATTTTTAAACTTCACCCAGGCACGATTTAAAAAATAGTTTTGACACAATAACTAGTTTTCTGTAAGTTTCATGCAAAATTATATAGTAACCTTTTCACTCTGCATTCGTTTTCTCATTGTTCTGGACCAATTGCTTCACATTCCAATGCTCCTGGCTCCAGTTCAGCCTCAGTACATACATCCAAATCGGTGTACATGCCACCTAAGGAGACTTTGGGAAGGAATGTCTCAGAATTGATAGCATTTGCATGACTCTGCATTCGTTTTTTCTCATTGTTCTGGACCAATTGCTTCCGATTCCATTGCATGCGTTGTCTACTATAGCGCCTGACCGTAACATTTATCGCAACCTGTCTATAGTTGGCAATTGTCGGCTTCGCAAAAAAATGTCTTAATGGAGAAGTAATTTATCGGGCTCATTTATAAACTTCACCCAGGCACGATTTAAAAAATTGTCTTGACACAATAATTAGTTTTCTCTAAGTTTCGCGCAAAATAGTATAGTATTAAATGGGACTTGGGGAAGGAATTCCTCGGGATTTATAGCATTGAATGCGTTGTCTACTAGAGCGCCCAACAGATAACATTTACTTTCGCATTTGTGTGATGCGCCAAGACAAAAAAGGCAAATGTCATTGCATCTCTAGAGCGAGCCGGCTGGTTGTTTCATGGGCCATAAGGTTTGGCAAAGTTGTTGTGCAAAAAGACTTGAAGATCTGAAGGGAGAGCTAACCTTACATGAGCTGTGTGGTGATGGTGGCTGTTCTGATTCTATTCTAGGTTGAGGAGTCCTGCACACATGACTTAAGTAGTCAGGCTTCAAGATGGGCCAAATAGGCCAAGTAGGTACAGAGAAGGAAGCCCATGGTTCAACACTCCCCCCTCAAGAGCGGTGATACATATCTATCATTCCCATCTCATCATATGCATTATTGCATTCTCTAGTTCCCAATCCTTTGGTCAAAGAATCAGCCAAATGTTGTCCAGAACTCACATATGCTATTGAGATGATTCCATCTGGTCAATCTCTACATGTTTAGTCATGTCATGTTGCACAGGGTTATTCACTTATTTGCAATACTTGTGGCTGATTTTATCACACCACAAGTTCAAGCATTCCTTCCTTAACAGTTTCAGTTCACCAAGGAGATTTCTAACCCAAATCATTCACTTAGTCCTAGAGACATTGCTCTATACTCAGCTTTAGCAGTAGACTTGGATACTACAGGCAGTTTCTTGCTTCTCCACGACACTAAATTTCCTCCAACAAACACACAATATTCAGAAGTTGACCTTCTATCATCAAGGCAACTTGGCCAATCAACAACTGTATACCCATCCACTCCCAGATGACCATTAATCTTAAACGAGAGACCCTTCCCTGGAGTGCCCTTTAAGTACCTCAAGATTCGATGAACAACCTCCAAGTGCCCACTCCTTAGCTCATGCATATCTACTCACCACACTCACGGCATATGCCATATCAGGTCTAGTATGAGATAAATATAGTAGCCTTCCAACTAGCCTTTGATATTTCTCCTTTCCTACAAGTTCGCCTGATTGTTTGGTCACTTTATGATTCTAATCAATGGGAGTTGGAGCAGCCTTACATCCAAGCATGCCTACATCGCTGAGCAGGTCTAGGGTATATTTTCGCTGAGATAAAGCTATCCCCTTTGATGATCTAGCAACTTCTATACCAAGAAAGTATTTTAACTTTCTAAGATCTTTAACTTCAAATATCTTGCTCAGATTTCCCTTTAGTCTTTCAGTTTCTTCCACATCATCTCCAGTAATGATGATATCATCAACATAAACCTCAAGAATGGTAATGTGTTGTTTGGAATGTCTATAGAACAAAGTGTGATCACCATTGCACTGACTATACCCCATATTGCATACTTTCCCTATAGTTTCATTCGTGGCAAATCCGGGTGGAATTTCCATGTAGACCTCTTCCTGCAAGTCCCCATGTAAAAAGGCGTTCTTAACATCAAGTTGATGCAATGGCCACCCAAAATTGGCAGCACAAGACACTAAGATTCTCACGGTATTCATCTTGGCTTATGGGGTAAAGGTTTCATGATAGTCAATACCATATGTTTGACTGTATCCCCTAGCGACTAGTCTTGGCTTATACCTTTTCAATCTTCGCGTGAGAATTTTGTTTAAGGGTGTAAATCCACTTGCAGCTGACAGTCTTTTCCCTTCAGGAAGACGAGTTAGCACCCATGTCTTATTTTTCTTCAATGCGGCCAACTCTTCTAGCATTGCAGCACGCCACTTTGGGTCTATCTTTGCTGCTTTCCGGTCTGTCGGAGTTGACAATGCTTGCAGCGAGGCAATGAACGATTTATATGAGGGGGATAAGGCATCATATGAGACATAATTACCAATGTCAGTTGCAAAGCCATATCTTTCCGGTGGTTTCCCCACTGCACCCCTTGTCCCCTTTCTTATTGCTATAGGCAAATCCTCTTTAGTTTCTGACTCGGTGCTGGACTCCACTGAAGAATGTCCATCATTGACTTGTGTTTCACCATGAAAATGTGTTGGCTGCTCCCCTGATCCCGTGTTTGCTGCTTCTCCCCCTGAACCCTTTCGCCAATTGTAAACTCGAGAATTTTGTTCCTCATTCGGTCTAGGCCACCTTCTCCCTTGCTCTTCAACTGCAATTGGAACTGTACCTACCATTATACTTGAGTCAGGCTGCACAACCGAAGCCACCTGCTGCTTCTCCCCCTCTTGACCAACCTGAGAAGACAAAGGGTGGTCAAGTCCTTCAAACAACACACTGAGGTCAGTCTTCTCGCCATACTATGGTTCAGACTCTCTAAATGTAACATCCATGCTGACAAAGGTTCGACGCTCAGACTCCAGCACTTGTAGCCTTGTTGTCCAGAAGGATATCCTATGAAGATGCATTTTGTAGCACGGGGATCCAACTCACAGATGGTCTGTGGTCCCTCACAAAACACACACAACCAAATAACTTAGAAGGTACCAGAAACTTATTCCCCCCATTAGTAGCTCGCAAGGCAGTGGCGGAGCTGTGTGTTGTATATGTTGTCAAGCGACATCACAAAATTTTGTCATGCACTATACTATCAGCTATAAGTACACCCGATTTGACCCTACAAATACTGGATAATGACCACACTAGTACCGAATCACCGCTATTGACATCACTTGCTGCTGATCCCAGCTCCGCCACTGTCGCAAGGTGACTTCATCCTACAAGTGCTCAGAACAGCTAGTGTGGAGGCCACCAAAATTTTGCAACGGAAAATACGTGATATGGTCGTGGTCAACCGTTGGCGGATATGCTCCATAGATTTCAAAATATTATGCATATTAGGTTTGTTTGGATGAAAATCTTAACTGGCGATTATTATGCTCGTATATATTTTATGCTAAGGTACAATTTAACTAACGAGTTTCTTTGGTTACTTATCTATAAATTTCATCCTACAAGTGCTTTTATTGTTTGCAAGCTTGGCATGCAAAGTGTCTACGTCACTTTTATGTGCTAGCCATCCGTGTCCTCACTAGAGTAGCTCGATGTGTTATTTTTGCCCTATCTGGCCAATCTGTAGGGTCGCGACTCTTCCGACCCGGCCTAAAGATTCTGGCCTCACTCGATTAGCGCACCTCCACTTCTTCTCAAGATGCAGCTGGAAGGAAATGAAAAATAACATCGTTCGACCGAAATCGTGTCACGTGACTAGCCTGGTTCGACAACACCCAGCCCAAATTCCTAACTTTTACTTTGTAGATCACTCAAGCTCCTCTGTCCGTGTCGTCTATACTCGACGTTTCCTTTTCCACCACCGTAAACTGTGGCATGTCCGCTGTTCTCCCGTGTATTCATTGTTTTACTCCTCCAAAGTGGGATTAGTAACGTCCGCTGGCCTTACATCTCCCGCTTGGTCAATTTTAATGGCTTCCGTCAGTGCATCCAGTATTTGAGCCCGCGTTCACCAACCTGCCCCAAGTCGAATTTCACATCTTTTTCTTAGAGAGCAATCGATTTCATATCTAATTTATTCCCGGATTCCCAGACCAATATTGCAGCCGGTATACAATGAAAAGGCGTCTCCGGTGGCCGCCGAGCTTGCACGGAGGTGGGGATGGATCGATTCCGTGGGAGGAAGAGGTTGGGGACGGCGCTCAGCGGCTGGCTTCGCATTCCTAGATTTCTGGAATCCTCATCCTGTTCAAGGTGCGTGTCCTTTTTTTTTTTTGAGAACACAGTACACACAGACGCTCACAAATACGCACACACACTCACCCCTATGAACGCACGCACGCACACCCTACCCCTATGAGCACCTCTGAAGGACTGAGCCGGCAGATCTTGAGGTTGACGAAGTCACCACAGGCGCCTCGCTGTTGACGGGCACGTCACCTACCACTGAAAGAATAGCGCCGGATAATCCTGGAATAAATCCAGGTAAATGCAAACGCCCATGCCAAGTCTAGGACTTGAACCTGGGTGGGCTGGTTCCACCACAGGGAACCCAACCATCAGAGCCAAGCTCCGTTTACAAGGTGCGTGTCCTTGATATAGAGAATTTTAATTAACCCTTGATCTATTTCTGGCCACTAAGCTATTATATGTATGTGTATCTGCCAAATTCCTATGTACTATATATGTACCGGTAGAAACCAATACGGCATACTCGGTAGTCAGTACTGCATGGAATAACTTCAGCATTTTTGATGATCTGACACATGAAGTGGTCGATTTGTTAAGCTGGCAAATATAGAAGTTTCAGACTATTCGAATTTTGTTGTGTTGATAAACATTTGCTGCCTCACTCATCAGTCATCACCAGCTGTTTCCCCAACTGTTACTTGAGAAAAATGTTGCTGAAAACATATAGTGTGGTGACCTGTGAACTTTAAAAGGTTAATGTATAATGTTTTTTTATGATATCGTTCATTTGTCCATTTCTTTCCTAAGACACTCCATCTAAATTTAATCTAGCAAAATATCTCTGAGAGGCCGAAATCCAAAGAACCATGTGCTTCAATTTTTACTGATGTATAATCTGCTGGTACTTTCTGGTACTTTCTGAATTTGCTAAATTTGATCTAGCAAATATCTCTTACAGACCAAAATCCAACGAACAATGTGCTTCAATTTTTACTGATGTATAATATGCTGGTACTTTCTGTAATGTTAAACATAGTGCTACATCAACGTCTCACAAGATAGTATGCTGTTAATTAGTAGTTAGTACAATGCAATAAAATATATCATGTGCATCAAGTTTCCGTATCTGACAATAGCCTTTTGATGTATGCGGCCCATGAGCGCTTGGACTGTTCTGAGTGATTTAGTTTGTGGGTTGCTTTCTAAAAAAACTGTTCCAACATGAGCGGGATTTAAGTGCTTCTTGCGGTGCACCAAAACAATACTGGGCACACAAGTATCTACTCTGGACACTAAATCGGTCTCATGATAATCCTTCTCTGTGATAATGTTTTCTGTACCTTTGTTTTTAGTAACGGCTCTCTGTTTATAGTGTTTTCTGTGACTTTCTTCCTTGCAGCCATCCCATCAGAGAATAAATTTTTCTCTTTCAGTTCATTTGTTGTTTCCAGCAAGCCTATTTCAAATGGTATGTGTCTCCAACACGGATCTGCTAACAGAGTAACAGGTCCCCATTGTTGTACTTTACATACTGTTGTTTGCCATAATTTGTTGTTTCCCATGATTAAACAATTGCGATGATCACCAGAATTGTGGTGCCCTCTATCCCTTGTTGTTCCAATAGTTCTCTTTCTTGAAACTACAATTTATATCAGCACGGATATGGGGAAAGTTCTTCAGGTTTTACACTGCAGATACATGGCGTGTTCGGATGAATAAGGGTCACCATGATGACAAGCGAAGGGGTGGTTGTTTTACAGAACCCGAACATTCCCTGATGAACAAAGGCCCGGCAAAGATGGATTTTTCAAATATTCTCTTTGTTTTTTTGTCAAATGTTTTACGTTCTATTTAATATGAAGAATCCTATATATTTTTTCTTAGTCTTTGCTCCTCATGTGAGGGATACATTTTAGCAGGTGTATGTATTAGCACTGGCATTTTAGAGGAGTTGTATGCCCATCTTTTGTATAACATGTCGGGGTGTTCTGGCCGGCAGCGGGCATGGGACTGAAAATCCTCTTTCGCCCGGGCCGGGCCGCTTGGACTTATCTACTGAATTCATTGGAATGGTTTCAGTAGTCTATATCTTTCCACTGTTATCAATGTGGAAGTTTTAGAATCCCTAATTTCTATTGTGTTTATTTGGACCCTGGTGGGGGGTTTATATAGGAGTACAATAGGGTAGGAGACTTGGAGTACAAGATGATCTAACCCTAATTAATCCTAACCGTACATATACTCTAACATCCCCCCTCAGTCGTAGCGGGAGTGAAGCGGACGATTGCGACTGGAGAAGTCATGTGCGGCCGTCGCCTCCTCCGCCTTGTCATCATCGCCGTCCCTTCTGGTTCCTTCTCTTCCCTCCCGCAGTCACAGTGAGAGTGTCATGGACGCAAGGGATGACGCGGATGCTGTCGACTGGAGCTCTTGAGTTGCTGTAGACGTGTGTATGATGTTGATGTCGAGGTAGCCGAGCGTGATGTAGCCGTGGTCGAGGTTGTCGCGGTCGGTGTAGCCAATAGAGCCGAAGGCGCAATTTTTTTTTGCGCGGTTTTGGGTTTTGAGGTGGCGGCGGGGTTTTTACCAGGCGGGCGAGGCGATCGCCCTAGCAGAGCGCCGGCGAAGTTTTTGGGTGGCGGCGGCAGGGTTTCTGCGGCGGCGGCGGGGTTTTGGTTTTTGACGGCGTGCGGCAGCAACTCGCTTGGGAGCAGCGGCAGGCAGGCGGCGGGTTTTTGTGTCATTGTGCGGCGGCGGCAGCGGATCTGCGGCGGCGGCGGGTTTTTGGCGGCGTGCGGCAGTGACTCGCATGGGAGCGACAGGCGGCGGGTTTTGCGGCGTGCGGCTCGACTCGCGTGATGTAGATCTTGACGCTGATTTGTGTTGGCGGTGTAGAACTCGACGAAGATGTTGATGTTTGATGTAGTCGTACGGCTCGATGTAGTTCTGGCGATGCAGTGCAGATTCGTATGGCTCGACGGAGACGTCGCTTGGTGTAGTCGTAGACATCGCTAGAAGAAGTTTCACGCGCGACGGTGCACCGTGATCCAAGATGATGATCTGTTGCATGTTAAATAAACTGCTGGATGTGAATTAACCACTGCGTACGCATGCATGTATTCACATGCAACGAATGGATGTCTTTGGTGCCGGCGTAGATTGGCTTGGATGGCTGATGTAGATCGAGATTCGTGGGCGACTTGGACTCCCGTGTGCATGATGAAGTCCTCCGTCCGCGCGTCTGTTGCCGCGCGTCGTCGTCGTTGCGTGTCCGCTGCGTGGTGTGCGCTGCCGTGACGTGCTAATGTAGATCACAGGCGTAGATGCCGATGCAGTTTATGTGCCGACCGAAATCGCGTTGCATCTTGTGGCTGACGGATTGGAGCCGGCCGATTCTGCGAAGCTGTAGTCGTGTATGAGCGCCGCCATCGATTTCGCACAGATTTTTGCCGGAGGGTCACGAGATTTAGGGATTTATTTGGCTAAGTGGATAGAATCTAATATATGGAATTGGAAATTTCGAAATTGGCTAAGATCTATTCTAAGAACCGATCCGATCTTTGATCGATACCGGGTGCCGCGCCCTGAGGAGAAGAGATTAATCTCCTCGGGGGCGGCGCGTTGCGGAAGTGGTGGAAGAATTTAGGATCGGCGTCGTGAGACTAACCGCTCTGATAGCATGTGGAAGTTTTAGAATCCCTAATTTCTATTGTGTTGATCTGGACCCTGGTTGGGGGTTTATATAGGAGTACAAGAGGGTAGGAAACTTGGAGTACAAGATGATCTAACCCTAATTAATCCTAACCGTACATATCCTCTAACAATCAAGAGTCTCAAGGTAGCAGCATCTGATGATATGCTTATTATTACGACCCCTTTTTCCATCATTCCATGTCATGCCACAGAAGTTCACTTGCTGTCATACAACAGAGAAGAGATGGTAAACCATTGTGTCCGTCTGTCTGTCTGTCACATGGGTTTCAGAATTTTGGATCCCACAAGATATGTGGTGCCAATGATCTCAACAATGTACAGCAGTTCTTCAACTTTTCAGCTCTATCTCCTATCAAGTACCAACATGCAAACAGCCGGCGTCGTCGTAGAAACTTGAGATGATAAAAATTAATCTTGTAATTTGCTTAAGATAGACTGTGGATGAACCTTATCTGAAGAAGATACTTGCATACTCCCTCTGATACATAAGTGATGCGAGTTGTATGTTGAAGTTGTACGAAATCAGTACATTTCTTGCCACTTGTACCGGATCGAAGGAAGTAGTTTTTGAAGTTGTACGAGATCAGTACATTTCTTTCGACACTTGTTACCAGATTGGAGGGAGTAGTTTAATTCAACTCGCTACTCGATTAATCTTGTCTGAAGAAGATACTTACATTGCTATTATTGCGTTATTAAAAAAGCTAGTACTATATGCTTGCACTTCATAATACTACTCCGGTCCGTAAAACATGTCGCTAGTATATAGCGTGAGCAGTACAAGTCGTATGCACACCCTCTTTTTAGGGATCGGAGGGAGTAGTAATGAGCATTATTTTCAGCGACTATTCATGCTACACGTGACACGATGAGCTCGTAGACTACGTATACGTGCTTACATACATACGCTACACGTACCGTAGGCCAAGCTTGCTTCAAAAAGAAATACCGTAGGCCAAGCTCACGGCTCACGCACCTTCCCCGGCGCGAGCCCGAACCTGCCGGCCGTCCACGTCCGACAGGAACCGGGCGAACGCCACACGGGACGAGCCGCCGTTGCCCCAGGCCGCAGCGGCGGCCTCCTTGTGCGCCGCCACACGCGACCTGAGCTCCCTGCCATCTTCGAAATCCATGACCATCCTCACCTTGCGATCCACCTCTGCTGCATCTACCAGCCCTTGCTGCCACCCGACCATCTCCGCGGCGATCCCCATCTCGCCCACCATGAGCAGCTTGTTCATCTTCTGCTCCGAGTACAGCGGCCAGCACAGCATCGGCACGCCCGCGGTCACGCCCTCCAGCACCGAGTTCCACCCGCAGTGCGTCACGAAAGCGCCGGTGGCCCCGTGGCGGAGAACTTCGGCCTGCGGCGCCACTGCCTGACGACGAGGCCGCGGCCGCCGGTGCGGTCAAGGAACCCGTCTGGCAGGAGCGCGTCGAGGTCCGGCTCATCGCCGTCGGGTGCTCGCACGACCCAGAGGAACCGGTGGCCCGAGTTCTCAAGGCCGATGGCGATCTCCTTAATCTGCTCCTCTGAGTGGTTTGATGCGCCTATGCTCCCGAAGCAGAGGAGCACGACGCTGCGGTCCGGTTGCCTGTCTAGCCAGTCGAGACAGCCGTGCCGCTCCTTCCCCATGCCACCGAGGAATGGCCCGACGCAGTACACCGGAGGCATGACCCGGCCGGCGGGGAGGCACAGAGGGTCCCTGAGAGCGGCCACCGCGCGAGCCTCTAACGACTCGAACGTGTTCACCAGGATGCCGTCACCGCTATCCGGGATACGAGACAGCCCGGCCATCGTCCACTTGTACGTGTCGCTCTCCGGGTCCTCGAGCACCTCGCCGATCAGGTGAGAAGCCGGAATGGGCGGAAGGCCAAAGAACTCCACAGGAGTGTCGCCTAGCTCCTTGAAGCTTGCCCCGCTCCCCTTGGCAAGGACATAAGGAAGCTCGGCATAGGCGGCGAGGGCGGCGGCGCTGGAGGTGTACATAAGGTAGCCTGGGATCCCGAGCCTCTTGGTGACGTGGTACGCCTGATTGGACAGCGAGTCGACGACCACGGCGTGGACGCGCGTGAAGGAACAGAGGAAGTCGCGGAGTCGCTCGTTGTAGCTAGCGACGTACGAGGTTGTAGTAGCTGACGAGGAACTGCTCGCCGGGGATCATCCTCGGTGGGTCCTCGACGAGCGGGAGCGTGTGGAAGCGGATGGACGGCATGGAGGCGGCGGCGCCGGCGACGACGGCGCTAAAGACGGCGTCTGAGATAACGGCGGGGTCGATGAGCGCGACGGAGACGGCGTAGCCGTGCTCAAGGAGAGCGCTGGCGAGCCGCATCATGGGGACGAAGTGGCTCACGGCGAGGCCGGGGTAGAGAATCACGTTCTTCTCCATCTGCATAGATTATCTTTGATACTTTGGCGCCAAGAGGAGGATGAAGCTGCCTTTGATGATTGAGCAACGATACTGCATGCCACGATTAGTCACAGGTACTAATGTACTACTCCCTCCGTTCAGAAAAGAATTTCACAATCTTTTGTGAACGGAGGGGGAGTACCTCCAATCCTAATTAAGTGACGCCAAAAGTGTATTGCAGCAGTACAAATCACTATATAGCTGCCGACACTTAATACGGATCAGAGGAGTACTATAATTAATGTCCGCTGTAGTAGTGGTTGAGAAGCATGCGATGCGAAAGGAACAGGCAGCTGACGACACTGATTGAGAAACACAGACCCACCAGATCATTACTTTCATGTTTAGATCACTTTTTTTATTCAATATTGTTTCAGTTAAGTAGGTGGCATAACCTCAAAAAAAAAATTGCTCAATAGTGTTTCAGTCACCTTTTCTGTTTCGGTCACCTTTATGCAAGATTATTTGATTATGTTTTATACACGAATATAAAAGTTAATAGTTTATGAAGTCCAAACAATATGAATCATTCATCAAGATCAGATGGAGCCCATCGCTATACTCACAATTTGGCACACAAAGTCTCTACCTGGCGCATCAACCGTCAGTGTTTTGTATCCGGCTAATATATTTATACGTAGGTAAGGGTTTATGATTATGATCGGATGAGCGAACACCCTCAAACAAACAATAATGTATACATGTTAAGACCCCCAAGATTTGTCTCTGGTAAAAGAAATACTTCTTTTGGGAGCGATTGTATTCCGTCGTGTGAGGCGCTGAAGGTAGAAGATGGAGTCGGCTGGCGGTTCAGCTGTTGGGTGGATGGTGGTTTCTCTGGTGGATAAGGTGTATGGTGTGTGTGTGTGAATGAGTGATCCCCCCCCCCCCCCCCGAGGGGGTGACCCTTACATAGGGGAGCACTATCACCTTATTTACATGGCCGAGTAGTGTTACCGGCCCGGGTACACGCTATGATTGGACGGAAGCTATACTAGGTTGCTATAACAGACGTCCAACTGGCCGGCAAGTACAAGTTCGTTATGTTGTTCGTCGACGGTGACTGTTGTTCCTTGAGGTACTCGCCTGCCTTGATTAGATGGGATTGGACTAGCGAGGTTCTTTCCCATTCTGCCATGTTCTGCCCAGTTGTAGCAAATGTCTAGTCATGGGACCCAGTTCTTGCCGTAGCGGACTAGCTTTGGTCAGGTCACGTGCCTCGGGGAGCTGATAGCCAGATTGACACCAGCTATAAGACTCTCGAGTCATCGATCGAGGTGCTTGCCTGATGGCAGTCGTGTTCCTTCAGCCTGCACTTGTCATTTTGCCTTTGAAGGGTATTGCCTATTCAGGATTTTTACATAACCATTGTAGCAACGATCATTTGTCAACTTATAACCACAAACTATATATTTCTCGCATATAGCAAGATTTAGGGTTTCAACATTTTTGACAAAAACCACCAAAATGCAATACAATTATCAGACAAAAAAACAAGGGGAGTGGGGGTGATTACCTCCAGAGACAAAGGGGGTCGAAATCCACGAAGAGGGGCAATTGATTTTGATAGATTTGAGGGGACATTGAGTTGGGGAAGAAAGAGGGAGAGAGAGGGTACTCACTGTCGGTAGAAATAGAAGAACGGCTAGGAGTCACGGGTGTTGGATGCCCCCATGGGTCCGTGCGGTTATTTGCCCCAAAGGTAGGGTGGCTGCCACGGAGCCATGCATCGTAGCATGAAGGAGTTTGTAATGGATCCATATTTACACGGCGTGGGCCCTGGGTGGGGATGAGTGCCACTTCAGACGGGCATTGCTCGATAATCCGTGGTGTCTCCATATATGGCGGAACCACCAAGCAACTATGTTATTTCGTGAATTGATTTTAGAATCCGGTTATTTTGTGTTGACTTTTGAATAGGTCAGTTTTAACGTGGTACCATGTGGTCACATGAATGAAACACCCTATACCGAACTACTTATGTTGGCCCATTTTCCCGCTTGCCTCACGGGTCGCTCTCACGAGCGGCTCTGGAGGCAGAAAACACTAGCCCAACTTTTTCTCTCCCTCCGCCTCCTCCCTCGCCTCCGTCGGGCTGCGCCCGTCCGGTTGACGGCGGCGGCGAGGCCCCCTCCTTGCCCGTTGCTGGCCGACAAAGGCCGGGATCCATTCGTTGTCCATGTTACTCTGGCTGGGTGGTTCGGAGGATAAGCCGAGTTGTGCGGTCACAGACAAACTCGGGCAGCGCGCCTCGCCTCCACGGGCCGGGGCAGGGGCCCCGGCGAGCCAATCCTCCTTCGGCTTGGTGGCTGCAGGTTGTCAACCTAGCGGCGGATCCACGGGCGGCATGCTTTCTCCCTACAGACCAGGCGCTGGTAGCAGCCATAGGGCTGGTGCTCGCCATTCTCGCGGAAGGGGACTGTGGGTCCTGCAGGGGGCTGTGAGTGCTGACGCCGGTGAGGCCATGTGTCGTTTGGTCTGGGGTTGGATGTCCTTGCCATGGTGGTGGAGCTCGGCTCGCTGTTCGGTGGTGCGAGGAGTTCGGACGGTGGGGATCACGTCCGCTGAGGGGCGAGACGGTGGTTCTGGTGCGGGTCGGTGACCTCGGCCGTCCGGGCAGCGTGGTGATTGACAATCGACATCTCATGGCAGCAGTGCGGTTGTTGTTTCGGCGGCGTTCCAAGCCCTTGGTTGGGAGGCCTAGAGTATGTCGAGGGGAATTTTTGTCCAGGATCTTCTTGGACCGCTGCGGCGACGTCCACCTACGTGCTCCGGGTCAAAACTTAAGATTCTCATATCGGGCGGTGGCGGCGCTTTGGCGTGGTGATCTTCTTGAAGACGCCGCCTAGGAGTACACGGAATGTTGCTTCCGAGAGGTTGTGAGGCATTCGTTGCGGGCCGCAGCCTCTCGCCGAGTTCTCTCTGACAAGGTCTACAGCTTCTTCTGCACATCGATGTTTCTTGCTTGGGGCTACCCGGTGTCTGTCTGTAGCTCTATGGTCAGTGGCGGTGATCGTCGGTGTTCGCCTGTAATCTCATCGGCGTCCCTCTTTGAGGCTTCACTGTTTACAGTCGCCTCGTAGTCTTTTTTTTGTGTGTGTGTGTGTGCAGTGTATGCTGGGCTCAACATTTTGTATCTGTTTCGCCGTATGGCGTTGCTGGGTCTTTCAGCCTTTTATCCAAAGAAAAATGAAACACCCTATACCACAAGGCCCATGCGGCCATGCCACACCACGATGATGTCACCCGAAGGCCACCACACCTACATTAACACGTACGCTCAAAAAAAAAAAACCTACATTAACACGTCAGCTCGTAGACGTATACGCATTTTCATACGGACGCTGACATGTACCGTATGCCAAGGCTCACGCACCTTCCCCACTGCGAGCCCGAGCCTGCCGGCCGCCCACGTCCGACAAGAACCGGCCGAACGCCGTGCGCGACGATCCGCCGTCTTTCCAGGCCACTGCGGCAGCCTCCTTGTGCGCCGCCGCGCGCGCCCTGAGCACCCTGCCCTCCTCGGACTCCATGACCAGCCTCACCTTGCCCTCTACCTCGTCGGCCTCGACCAGGCCATGCTGCCAACCGGCCATCTCCACGGCGACCCCCATCTCCCCCACCATGACCAGCTTGTTCATCTTCTGCTCCGCGTATAGTGGCCAGCACAACATTGGCACGCCCGCCGTCAAGCCTTCCAGCACAGAGTTCCATCCGCAATGCGTCACGAACGCGCCGGGGGCACTGTGGCGGAGCACCTCGAACTGCGGCGCCCACTGCTTGACAACGAGTCCTCGGCCGCTGGTGCGATTCAAGAAACCACCCGGCAGGACGTCTTCGAGGTCCGGGTCGGCGCGGGGATCGAACGGCTTCGCCGGGTCTTGGCTGAACGGTGCTCGCACGACCCACAGGAACCGGTGGCCGGAGTTCTCCAAGCCGACTGCGATTTCCTTGATTTGCTCCTCCGAGTGGTGTCCCGCACTCCCGAAGCAGAGGAATACGACGCTGTTGTTCGGCTGCCCGTCTAGCCAGGCGAGGCACTCGTGCCGCTGCTTTTTCGCCTCGCCACCGACGCCGCCGACGAACGGCCCGACGCAGTACACCGCCGGCATGACACGGCCGGGGAGACACCGAGGGTCTCCGAGAGCGGCCACCGCGCGAGCGTCCAGCGACTCGAACGTGTTCACCAGGATGCCGTCGGCCTCCGGGATCCGGTACAGCGAGGTCAACGTCGCCTTGCACACTTCGCTCTCTGGGTCTTCGAGCATTTCGCCGAACAGGTGCGAGGCAGGAATAGGCGGAAGGCCGAAGAACTTGATAGGCGCGTCTCCCAGCTCCATGAAGCTCGCCCGGCACTCCGTGAGGACGGAAGGGAGCTGGACGAAGGCGGCGAGGGCCGCGGCGTTGGAGGTGAACAGAACGTAGCTGGGGATCCCGAGCCCCTTGGTGACGCCGAGCGCCTCGACGGACAGCGAGTCGACGACCACGGCGTGGACGCGCCGGGGCCGTATGGAGAGGAGGAGGTCGTGGAGGCGGTGATTATGGCGGCCGACGACGTCGAGGTACCACAGGATGAACTGGGCGTCCGGGGTCAGCGTGGGCGTGTCCTCGACGAGCGGGAGTGTGTGGAAGCGGACGGACGGCATGGCGGCCGCGGCGCGGGCGACGACGGCGCCGAAGGCTGTGTCAGTGTTGACGGCGGGGTCGATAAGCGCCACGGTGACTGCGTAGCCGTGCTCGACGAGAGCGCCGGCGAGGTGCATCATGGGGACGAAGTGGCTCACGGCGAGGCCGGGGTACAGAACCACGGTCTTCTCCATAGAGCGGAAGTGGACACTCCTTACCACAATACCACAGTTGCTATAATTCAATGGCTTGAACTTGAAGCTTCAATCAACATTGCGTCTTGTTCTACGGAGAGAACTAGGCGTCCCCGGGGATCTCGGCGAAAAATCCCCCGGGTCCTCCTGCTGACACATGTCCCTGTCTGATCCTCAAATTCCACTAAATCCCGCTTTTGCTACGGTGTAGCAAATAATCGTCCGCTTTTGTTCCTATGTAGCAAAAAACGGTTCGCTTAGAAATACAGAAAAATAAAAGACTGACTTCGCCGGAGACCTCACCGGAGACCTCGCCGGAGATTTTGTAGCAACAAAAAGTTGCTATTGTAGCAAAATCGTCCCGCTTTTGCTGCATTGTAGCAAAAAACGGTTCGTACACAGAACATGAAAGGAAAATTTTGGCCTCGCCGGAGACCTCACCGGATACCTCGCCGGACACGTGGTAGCAAAAAGTTTATGCTATTATAGCAACAAAAAAGTTCGATTGTAGCAAAATCAACTTCGCCGGAGACTCACCGGAGACATCGTCGGAGACCTCGCCGGAGATATAGTAGCAAATTTTTTGATCTATTGTAGCAAAACCAGATAACAATAGTAGCAAATTTTTTGATCTATTGTAGCAAAATCAACTTTGCCGGAGACATCGCCGGAGACTCTCGCCGGAGACATCGCCGGAGATATATAGTAGCAAATTTTTTGATCTATTGTAGCAAAACCAGATAACAATAATAGCAAAAATAAAGTTATATTGCTACATGTAGCAAAAAATGAGACTTTTTTTTTGCTACCGTAGCAAAAACGGGCTCTGAGGGACTATTTTTTGGACCAAAAAGTTTTTGCTACATGTAGCAAAAATCGGGATATTTTGTTGCTACCGTAGCAAAAGCGGGATTGTGGACAGAAAAGATGGGACATGTGGTTGGTGGGGGACCCGGAGGATGGGAAGCTCGGATCCCCAGGTGACTACTATACTTTTCCTTATTCTACTTGTGGCCAACATCCGCAATTATGGCAATGAATCCCACGTCAGTGCGTCAGTGATTGAGAACCGACACGAATTTTGGTAGTACGTGATACAATTTTTGGATTCAAATTAAAATACATGGTGGGTGGAAGAAAACGGAATTTTGGTGAAAAATAGTCGGATACTAACGTTAACATGTAAATGTCATGTTGCAATATCAGCCTATACCTAGTAATACCCAGGTTGCAATTAACGTTATTTTCTGATACAATTTTGTACGGATGCAATACTTGATAATATTTGCCATACTGAAAGTTTCAGAATTTTTTTAACTTTTTTAATTATTAAATTATTTTTGAATATCGGGTGCAAACGTACCCGAGGGTCACTGAGTATTTTCGCCTATACCTACCGATAAATAATTGGCCGCCTAAATAGTATGTGGGATCGCTGATATGAGTGTGAAACAGTTCTCCTCTTGGTCGATGCAAGCGCGCAACCAGTCTAACTACCTCTAGATAAACATAATGACTTCACATCTTAAAATTTCCCTCTATGCAAAATTCAAGATTGCAAAAATAGTAAACCCTTACATAAAAGTGAAAGGAAAATAAAAATGAAACGATGAAATATTTGCATCTATAATTTATAAACTTCAAGGTTTAAAGTTTTCATATTTTTCTTTCAGAATATAAGCCTACCACATTAATATATTATTTATATTATATTTTTCAAACTAATAGTTGTAACTAGGCAACACGGTGCACAAAGGAGTCCACTAATTATTGTGCTTCTTCAGTGGAGTAGTGTCTTCCGGTGGCGACCAACACCCCTTGCCGAGGATGGATGCCAAGCTTAGGAGATATGTTTCTTCCCCATGTTTTCGCTCGGTTGTAAGGTTATTCTTGGAGACATTGTCTAGCGAGACGACGGCATTGTGGCCCAGTATATTTGGAGTTGAGAAATGACAAGAGTGAAAAAGGTGAATCGGAAAATCAAAACGGAGGCCCAGCTACATGTAGCCTTTTATTTTTTGTGAATATGCACATGGTGTTAGATAGACATGTCGACTGATGAGTCAATTGGGTAGGTATGGAAGCATCTGAAGGCACAACCAACTAACCAGAAAGTAACATACGTACAAGGAGACAAGGAGTGAAGAAGGAGTCCTGCAAAATAGGTTGGTGATCTAAATGTCGTGGGTAATACACTGCCACACAACACAAGGTCATTATGAACAACTCGGTACACATCGGTATACCAAACCACAGATCTTGCTTCGTGGAGACATGTATTTTATGCTTTTTTACACTTTCAATCTCCATGATGTTTTGGAAGATAGTTCAACAAAGAACATTTTTTCTTTGAATCGTCGAATAAAGAACAATCGACACGGAGGTAAATAACTAGTCGATAGAGTAAAAAAACAAATAATAAGCAAATGTTGTAAACATCTAGCTGTGCGTTAGTCATCGTGCTAGTTCTGAATTATGTTTATGTTACTATATAGGCATAAAATCGCAGGTTATAGTTCCGATTTAGAACAAACTGTAGTTCGAACAAATAATCACAGTATGTTATATAGGCATGAATTTGCAATTTATAGACCCAGTTTACAACAAAGTGTAGTTCGAACATATATCGCAGAAACAAAATCAAACGTACAATCTACTAGGCAGGACTTCCGGCTAGGCATGCATGGCGGTCTTCACTCTAGAATGAGCATGTCCTGTGCATCGAGTTGAGTAACATCCGTAGTTTGATGATCTCCTTGAGTCGGAGCAGATGGGCCGGCGAGCCATCTCTCCAGGCCCCTCGGGGCGTTGTCGCTGGGAAAAAGTCCAGTTCAAACTCTGAACTCGTAGAGGTCAGATGAAATGAACCCTAAACTTTCAATCCCGGTCGTTTGCCCTGAACTTAGCAATCCCTGTCTAAAATGAACCTTGAACATGTTTATTAGTGAAAACACAAAATTATAAATTGCTGTCACCGCTGACAACTTTGGCCCACATGTCATATCCATCTTCTTCCCTAATACAATTTTTTTTGCTTTTGGAGGTTGGCCGCCGCAATGTTGCAGCGCGCAGTGCGGCCGCCAGAACATGGGATGGAGGAATGGGAGCCAGCGAGCACGCAACACTGCTGCCAGCGAGCACGCGGTCTACAGGTCCATGGACAGAGCTCGCCGGGGCGGCAGCAGATGGACGACGAAGGTAGTCGTCGTGCGAAGGACCTTCGGCCGCAGACGTGCTTCTAGAAAGGCATCAGCGCCGGAGACGAGCTGCGGCACGGCCACGTGCGCCAGAGACGCGGCCGCGACCAGCACGGCGGACGGCGAGGTCCGGGCGGCCGTAGACAAGCTGCGGCACGGCCACGTGCGCCAGAGACGCGGTCGCGGCCAGCACGGTGAATGCGAGGTCGGGGCGGCCGGAGACGCGCCAGAGATGCGGCCGCGGCCAGCACAGCGGACGGCGAAGTCGGGGCGGCCGGAGACGCGCCAGAGACGTGGCCGCGGCGAGCACGGCAGACGGCGAGGTCGGGCAGCCGGAGCCGAGCTGCGTAATGGCCACGTGCGCCAGAGACGCGGCCGCGGCCAGCACGGCGTACGGCGAGGTCGGGGCGGCCGGAAACGAGCGTGACGGGGAGGTAGGAGACGGCGGCGTGGACCGAGAGAGCGAGCTGTAGGTGCGGCTAGCTAGTTGCACGTCCCCGCGTGCCCGCGTATGCTAGCTGCTTGCCTGCTTGTGCACGCGGTTGCTGGCCAGTGGCGCTGGTGCGTGTTCGTGTGTGCTAGGTGTGCTGCTGCGCGGGCGTGCGTGCGCTGCTGTGTGTGCTAGAGGTGGCCGGCCACCAGCACACACAATCCATTGACATCGGTCGCCGTACTCAGCTGCGCCGCCGGTGAGCGCCAATTTCTTTGACAGCTGGTGTTCCAAAGAGCGATGGAGGTCTGTCCGATGGATTGGGATAAGAGATGAATATGATAATTGGGTCCGTCCAGTCAGTGAGGTACAGTCCCGGTCGGGATTGGTATAGGTTTATTTTAGACTAGGATTGCTAAGTTAGGGTGCAAACGACAGGGATTTAAAGTTCAGTGTTCATTTCGACCAAGCTCTATAAATTCAGGGTTTAAAATGGATTTTTTCCTTGTCGCTGATGCCGACGGTACGGTCACGGTCACGGTAGGTCTCAACGTCGTCCATCTTGCTCGCTATGTCTGACGCGATCATCTCTATCTTCCAGTCCTCGATGCGCGCATAGTCACTGTACTTCCCCTCCAAACTCGTACAGTTTCTGACAAAGATCGAGCAAGACGACGATGTGGTACCAAATCATGGATGGATCGATGAAATAATGGCAAAATGTACGCATGTCCGCCGCGCACCTGGGGCTCGACGCCACCGAGGTCGTGGGTGTACTTCCTGGGCACGCCGGCGGCCTCCCGGGAGCGGTAGTGCTCCTCGACGGACCGCGCCATCTCCTCCTCCGGCGGCAGCGCGCGGCGACCGGAGAGCACCTGCGCGATCCACTTCCCCTGCCCCTCGAAGTACCACGGCGCGATCACCAACACCGGCACGCCGACAAAGGAGAGAGACGGCGCCAGGGACGTGCTCGAACAGCGGCCCCACCACGCGGTTGTTGTCGGCGTCGACCGTGACCGCCCCGCCCGTCTCCAGGAACGGGAACGAGTAGGCGTACCCGGTGCAGTAGATGACGGCGTCGGCGACGACGCAGGATCCGTCGACGAACACCACGCGGCCGTCCGCGTGGAGGCGTTCGATCTGCGGGTGGAGGTGCAGGTTGGCGTGGTTGGCCAGCATCCTGAAGATCGCCGGCGTGGTGGCCGAGTTGGTGGAGAGATGCACCTCCCTGGCGACGGGGCAGAGGTCGAGCGCGATGTCCCTGCCGCTGTCACCGCACCCGACCATCACCACCACCTCGCCGCGGAACGGCTCCGGCACCCTGTACGAGTGGCTGTGCAGCTGCCGCCGCGTCCACTCCCCCATGCCTCTGATGCTGGGCAGCCTCGGCTGCGAGTAGTGGCCCGTGGCCACCACCACGGCGTCGAACACTTCTTCCGTCACCGTCTCGCCCGTGACGGATCTCACCGCCCATTGCCGCGTCGACGTAGCCGCCGGCGCCATGGCGACACGGATGACCCTGGTGTTGAGCCTGACGGCGTCGGTGAGGCCGAACGCGTCGCAAAAGTCCCGGAGGTAGCAGTAGACCTCGCGGTGGCCGGGGAAGCTGCGCGTGTCGCGGCCCTGCCTGGGCACGAACTGGAAGTCGGAGAAGCCCATTGCCTCACGCGAGCTGAGAAGCCGGAGAGAGGCGTACATGCTGCTGTGCACGCTCACCAGCGCTGCCGCGGACTCGAGCAGGTCGTCGCTGTCGGTCCTTGGGTCGTACAGCCACTGTCCGCCGACGTCGCCGCACTGCTCCAGCACAGTAACGGCGTGTCCCTCGCGCCGCAGCTCGCGCGCCGCCGCCAGACCGGCCATGCCAGCCCCCACCACGCACACGTTCCTTGACTGAAGCTGCGGCACCGGCTCGCCGTCGCTGGAGACCATGCCGGAGGTCATCTCTGAAATTCCCTGTGTTCAATTGCAAAAGCTCCGAGATCTGTGTTTGCACGCACGGAAAAGCTAATCACAAAGGCAGCGCACAACTCGATCAATCGAGAGATATCTCCCTCAGCAGTATATATACGAGAGCGAGACACGACTACCTGTTTACTTAGAGTACAA
Source organism: Poa pratensis (assembly GCA_947311845.1). NCBI lineage: Eukaryota > Viridiplantae > Streptophyta > Magnoliopsida > Poales > Poaceae > Poa > Poa pratensis. Next base: position 42,156,391 of record CAMZMU010000060.1, on the reverse strand, counting down.
CGGAACTATTCATTCTGTATCAAAATATATAACTTTCTATACTTTGTAGAATTGTCCTAATTCGAACATATGTAGACATGTTTTAACGTGTTAATTTAGAGCATCTCCACCGGAGGCCTCCAAATTCGTATCCGGCATCCCCCAATGCAGGCCCAATAGGGGGTGCCGAACTTATGTCAGCCCATGTTTTTGACCCCGCCCACAGCGGCGCACCCCAAAGGACCACCCCCAAATGACCCTAATTTTGAGCAATAGATCGAACACCTTGCGGGCGCACGAACCGCCGCCGGTTCACCTTCGCGTCGCTTTGGAACACGGCGGTTTGGTGTGGACGTGCAACCGCCCGGCGCGTCGCTTCGGGGTTGCGTTCACGCGGTTTCGCAACGATATATCCACGCTGTCACAATCTCTTCACGCAACACCGTTCAAAACTCGTTCGCCATGTCGTCGCCTGAGAAGGAGTCCGTGGTGGCCGATCAGGAGCAGGACAAGGAGGCCATGGACGTCGAGGCCGATCAGGAGCAGGACAAGGAGGCCGTGGACGTCGAGGCCGATCAGGAGCATGACGCCGTGGCCGATCAGGAGCAGGACGCCGAGCCCGCAACTCCATCACCAGCACACCCTGCGTACTCACCGTGGGAGCCTTGGTCCCCGTGGCCGTCCCGTGCGGCTGGTGCACATGCAGAACCGGCCTCCCCCCAAGCAGCGGTGGCACCGGAGTGGGAGCAGGGACCTCCAGACGCGGCGCCAGCGGACGACGAGCCAGGAACACCGCCGCCCAATGCCGACTCCGATGAAGAGGAGTAGTTTTCGGAATTTCTAGTTGTAATGATATGCAAATAAGTAGTTTCATGCATTAATAAAAGTGTGAACTCGTCTGGTAATCAAACTGTTCAGCCGTGCCGGATTTGAAGTACCAAATCACGGCCATGACATAGTTTCGACCGCGCTGGAGAACAAGTCTCCAACGCCGGCCATCAAAATGGGTCGACCGCGCCGAAGAACTAGTCTCCTGATGGAGGGATGCCCAACCGGGTAGACCTAGGACCCCGAGTCGGCCTCCAAGGCCGGGAGGCCCAAAGCCCACCCGGTGTACATCTTCCAGGATACCGGGTTCCCGAGGATCCGGTATGACGGCTCGGGGAGGCGGCAGCAGATATCTCCGAATCAGTCTGCGATTGTGTATCCCAAAGAGTGCGCTCCACGAAGCCGCACTTGTAGGCAGGATAGCTAGCGCCGCCAGCGGAACCCGTCATTCCCTGTAAACCCTAGCCGGCTCCCTATATAAAGCCGGCAAGGAGCAACCCTAGGGAGAGACTCATCTCATTCCATAGCCTCCGGAGCACCCGCAAGCTCTGGTGCGCACACCATTGTACACCCCATCCAGATCCAAATACATACAAGCAGGAGTAGGTCTTTACCTCATACAGAGGGGCCGAACCTGGGTAAACTCTGCGTGTGCAACCTCTCTGTGAATCCTACGTCGCCTGGCTCACACCCGAGTTAAGCCACCCCGTATGGCATCTGCCGTGATTACCCCACGACAGTTGGCGCCCACCGTGGGGCCAGCGATCGCTGGAATTTACTTCATGGAGAGTCCTGAACCCGGCACTGGCGTCTACTTCAGCCCTCAAGCCATGTCGGGTCGCGGTGACATCGTCACCGGCAGCTACTTCGAGCACGGAGGGATCGGCTACGTCGCCGATCCACACACTTGGGGCAGGCCCAACTACGCCCCGATCACTCGCGCGATGGCTATCCCGTTCGGGACCGCCGTCACCGCCTACGTCGGCTTCTGCGGCTCGGATGAGGAAGGAGTCGCCAACAACTACGATGGTACTTCCTCCCCCGTCGACCCGCTTGACGAAGCCGCTGTCGACACCGCGGCTGCAAACCACTTTGCACCCGCCCCATCCGCCGAGACCGTCCAGATCTCGAACGACGACGACACCGGGTCGATCTTGCCCGTTCTCGACTACGAGTCGGAGGGCTCGACCGATCTGGCCTCGGACGGCACGGCAACACCCGCCCACATCTACATGACGGGCGAGGCGGCAAACTCTGCTGCCGCCAAACCTGCGGCAACAAACGCCGCCACAGCAGAGGCCAACGCGCAGAAGCAGCGCGACCAGGCACGGCGCGAGCAGGAGGCTCGCGAAAAGCAGCAACGCGACGAATCTCTCGCCGCCCTGCGAGGACAAGCAGGTCGGGCGGCTGACCCGCTCAGCACCCCGATCACGCCGGCGAACGTCGTCGACCAGGCGACACAGCTCGAGCAGCTGCGCCGGAAGATGGCCCTCCAGCAGGAGGAGATCCGCCAGAAGGAGCTGGAGGTCGATGCTCAGTCGACCGCTCTCTCCGCGGTCACTCGGCATCACAAAAACCGCAAGTCGCGGCTCAATCCTGATGCACCAACTCGCGCGCTCGACAACGCCTTCGCGCGCGAGACAGAGCTGGAAAGGCAGCGCGACGAGTGCCGCAGGGCCCCGCCCGGCGGCTCGAGTCGAGTTCCGCCTCAACCTCGCCCGACGGTGCCGCCTCTGGCGCCGCGGCCTCCTCCGAACCCGGCTCGTCCTCAACCCCAGCCACGGAACGACGACGACGCCAACCTCGCGGTTTTCGGCACCCCAGTCGATTACATGACTACAGCCGCCTCTCTCTTCAAGAGGATCCGGGTCAAGGACAACCCCTATTGGAGCAAGGGGTGCAAGCTGGTGGACAAGGCGCTGGAGCTGCAGGAGAATATGTCGCAATCTGACGGCAAGCTCTACTCCAGATCGCCACCCAGCGAGAAAACGGCCTCGACACCACACCGAAGCCAGGGAAACAAGGGTTCCCCCAGGCGTGACGCTCCCCACAGCCGCCACGCAGCCGGCACGAGGAGCCGGCAGTGTCGAGCAACGCGAGGGCTGGAGGCAACCCGCCTCGGCTCGCCCGCAACGACGCCCGGCAAACCATCAACAACAACCAGGCGCAGGCGCGCTCCAATCACTCCGCTCCAGATCTACGCCATCACCTCAACGACAAGCGCGCTGAGGCGACGCGCAACAACAACGACGATGACGTCGGCCCTAGATGCTTTGGACCCGCCATCAGAGGCGAGCGTTTCCCTAGCAGCTTCAAAGGACCGAGATAGGCGCCCAAGTACAACGCCGCCATGAACCCGGAAACTTGGGTCCAGGACTACTTGGCCGCCATGAGCATCCAGAACGCGTCTTCACTCTGTTGCGTGCGCTATTTCCTCTCATGCTTGAGGGAACGGCTCGCGCTTGGCTCAACAACCTCCCCAGGAACAGCGTCAACTCCTGGGGCGATTTGAAGAGGCTCTTCATCACCAACTTCGAGGAGACCTGCAAGCGGCCGGCCACGGTCGAGGACCTCAAGCACTGCGTCCAGAAGGAGGGCGAGTCCATTAGAAAGTGGTATCGCCGAGTCGCCGACCTCATCAACTTGGCAGAACACCTCAGCGTCGACACGGTGCACTCCCACCTTGAGGACAACACCACCTTGAGTCGCTCAAGCAGAAGCTGCGGCGCTCGCACAAGGGTGACATGATGATGGGCCAGCTACTCGCCATCGTGCACAAGTAGCCGAGTCCGACGTCACCAAGGATGACTCCGAGGAGGACGACGATGAGAAGAAAGGCGGCAAAAACAAGAGCAAGGCCAAGCACTCCAGCGCTCACAAACGCAAGGGTGACGGCGGCTCCGAGCTTGTAGCCGCCACGGCTACGGGGGGCCGGGGCTTCAAGAGCCAACGCGGCAACTTCCCGCGAAAGAAGCTCACCACCACGGAGATTCTGGCCAGCCGTGTAGGTATCATAGCCTACCCGGCAAGCCAGCCGGCCACACCACTGACGAGTGCAGCTGGACTGCAGAAATTGGTCAAGGCCAAGACCGGTGCCAAGAAGCGGGCACCCGACGGCGACACGATGGTGAGCAGCAGCAGGGCATGCCTCCCACTGCCGGCTTCATGGGCCACACCTTCGTCGGCCTCGATTCCAGGCGGGAGGAGAAGGTCATACGGCGCGCCGTCCACGCGACTCTGCCAGACGTGCCCCAGTGGCTCGACTGGTCAGAGCAGCCGATCACATGGAGCCGTCAAGACCACCCGCCCCGCGTCGATTACCCGGGCAAATTCGCTCTGGTGGTCGCGCCCCAGGTCAAGGGCTACATCTTGACCAAGACATTGATGGACGGGGTTCGAGCATCAACATCCTCTACTACGAGACGTTCCAACGCATGAAATTGCGCGACGAACAGCTAGTCCCCACCATCACCACCTTCCACGTCATCGTCCCAGGAAAGAAGGCCTACCCGCTAGGCAAAATCGCACTCGACGTGTCTTCGGCACCGCCAAGAACTTCCGGCTCGAGAAGATCTGGTTCGAGGTGGTGAACTTCCGTAGTTCCTACCATGCGATCCTCGGGCGACCCGCCTTTGCCAAATTCATGGCAAGGCCTTGCTACGCCTACCTGAAGATGAAACTGCCGGGTCCAAACGGCATCATCACGGTACACGGCGACATCGACCGCGCCATCGAGTGTGAAAAGGGCAACGCCGTCTTTGCCGAGTCCGTCATCGCCAAGGAACAGCTAGAGCAACTCAAGCTGCAAGTCGACCCAACGACATGACCATCGTCAAGAAGTCGACTCTGGACTCACGCGACAAGTTCCAGTCGGCACAGGAGACCAAGCGCATCCCGCTGGTCGAGGGCGACTCCTCCAAGACGGCGGTCATCGGCTCGCACATGGATGTCGCATAGGAAAGCACGCTCTGCGACTTCCTCCGTGAGAATCGGGACATCTTCGCATCGAAACCATCTGACATGCCAGGCGTCCCGAGGGAGCTCGCAGAGCACAAGCTCAACGTTGACCCGAAGCTGAAACCATTGAAGCAGTTCCTGCGTCGCTTCACTGGTGAGAGACAGAAGGCTATTGGCGAAGAAATAGCCCGGCTCCTAGCTGCCAGGTTCATCGCCGAAGTCATACACCCGGAATGGCTTGCCAACTCGGTGCTCGTTCTGAAGAAGAACGGAACATGGCGGATGTGCATCGACTACACCGGCTTGAACAAAGCCTGTCCCAAGGATCCATTTGCATTGCCACGCATCGATCAGCTGATCGACTCGACGGCAGGGTGCGAGGCGCTATGCTTCCTCGACGCCTACTCCGGGTACCACCAGATCAAGATGGCGCCCGAAGATCAGGAGAAGACGTCTTTCATCACGCCCTATGGCGCGTTTTGTTACGTCTCCATGCCCTTCGGCTTGAAAAATGCCGGAGCAACTTACCAGCGTTGCATACATAACTGTTTGCACGAGCAGATCGGTCGCAACGTCCACGCATATGTGGACGACATCGTCGTCAAGTCCAAGCTGAAGACATACCTGATTGCCGACCTCACGGAGACATTCACCAACCTCCGCAAGTACAGGATAAAGCTCAACCCGAGAAATGCGTCTTTGGCGTACCCGCGGGCAAGCTCCTGGGCTTCATCGTCTCCGAGCGAGGCATTGAGGCCAACCCAGAGAAGATCAGGGCGATCGAAGTTCTGAAGAAGCCGGAAAATCTCCGGGACGTGCAGTGGCTCACAGGCTGTGTCGCTTCCCTCAGCCGTTTCATCTCGCGACTCGGCGAGAAGGCCATGCCCTTGTACCGGCTCCTCAAGAAGTCGGACATGTTCACCTGGAACGACGAGGCAGACACCGCCTTGACGGCACTCAAGAAGACGTTGGCCGAGGCGCCAATCCTCGCATCTCCCCTAGAAAAGGAGCCGATGCTCCTCTACATCGCTGTGACCAACCGAGTCGTCAGCGCGGTGGTCGTCGTTGAGCGCAAGGAGGAAGGCCACGAGCTACTGGTCCAGCGGCCAGTTTACTACGTCAGCGAAGTCCTAACAGATTCGAAGCAACGTTACCCACACTACTAAAAACTTGTATATGGTGTTTTCTTTGCTTCAAGAAAATTGCGACATTACTTCATGGGCCACCCGATGACGGTGGTCAGCTCATCTCCCTTAGCTGAAATAATTCGCAATAGAGAGGCAACTGGGCGCGTCGCCAAATGGGCCTCTGAGCTGCAGCCTTTCGGCCTCAGCTACGCAGCCCGCACTGCGATCAAGTCACAGTCGCTATCCCGACTTCCTCGTCGACTGGATGGAGACACAGTTGCCGGCTCCAACCTATAAAGCCGGCAGATGGACCTTGTTCTTTGACGGGTCGAAGATGTATGAGGGCTCGGGGCTGGAGTCATCCTCACTTCGCCCCAAGGTGACAAGATGCGACATGTGCTGCAGATACACTTCACGTGCACTAACAACGTCGCCGAATACGAAGCCCTCCTACATGGCATACGCGTGGCCAAGGAGATGGAGTTAGCCGTATCAAATGCTACGGCGATTCCGACCTCGTCGTTCAGCAAACAATGGGGACCTGGGATGCAAATGATCCAAACATGGCGGCTTACCGCCGGCTCGTCGATCAAGTCGGCGTCACTTCGCCGGCATGGAACTGGAGCAACGTCGACCGAAGGAAGAACGAGGCGGCTGACGCACTCTCTTGCTTTGGGTCTAAGCGGGACCGAGTCCCACCCGGCGTCTTCCTCGACCACCTGCACAACCCGTCGGTACGCCCACCGCCGAAGTCGACATCGCCAACCCGCCATCATCAGATGCAATTCTGGTGGCGGTAAACCCAAGAAACAAACGATTGGAGGGAACCCTACATCGAGTTCCTCACCACCAAAAAGCTCCCAGCCGACGAGGTCCTAGCACGACGAGTCGTGCGCCGGGCCTCAGCTTACGCCATCATCAACAGCGAGCTCTACAAACACAGCACATCGGGAGTTTTCCTCCGCTGCGTCGAGCCGGAAGAGGGAAGGCGCATCCTTCATGAGATCCAATAGGGAGATTGCGGCCATCACGTCGGCGCCCTCAACCTGGTCGCCAAGGCGTTCAGGCACGGTTTTTTCTAGCTCTCTGCTCATCAGGATGCAGTCGACATCGTCCGTCGGTGCATCGGGTGCCAGAAGTACGCCCGGCAGGATCACCTACCCGCCGTGGCTCTGAAGACAATCCCTCTGACATGGCCGTTCGCAGTCTGGGGAATAGACATGGTGGGCAAGTTCAAGACAGCTCGCGGTGGCATGACACATTTGCTCGTCGCAGTCGACAAGTTCACTAAATGGGTCAAGTTGAACCTATCAAGAAACTCGATGGCAAGACCGCAACCAAGTTCCTCCAGAAGCTCATCTTCCGATTCGGCTACCCGCACAGAATCATCACGGACAACGGTACAAATTTTGCCGAAGGAGAGATGAAGGCCTTCTGCAAACAAAAAGGCATCCGTCTCGACTTGGCGTCCGTCGCCCACCCGCAATCAAACGGGCAGGCGGAAAGAATGAACCAGACAGTGCTAGCCAGGATCAAGCCGCGACTTCAAGTTCCACTGGAGCGAACACCGGTTGCTGGCTGGATGAGCTACCAGCCGTACTCTGGGGCATCAGAACGACTCCAAACCATTCCACCGGCTACACGCCATTCTTCATGGTGTACGGGGCGGAAGCCGTCATGCCGACCGACCTCGAGCACGACTCACCTCGGGTCGCCCTCTACAACGAGGAAGAAAATGAAGAAGCCCGCCTGATCGGCGTCGACCTCCTGGAAGGGGCTCGCGAACTCGCACTCTCCAGGACGGCGATATATCAGCAAAGCCTGCGCCGCTACCCACAGCCGCCGGGTTAGAAGTCGCTCTTTCCAGGAAGGCGACTTGGTTCTTCGGCTCATCCAAAAGTCGAAAGGATGCACAAGCTCTCGGCACCATGGGAAGGACCATTCGTCGTTAGCAAAGCGATGGGCAACGGCTCCTACCACCTCGTCGACTTGCGTGAGCTGAACAAAAGTTCCAAGTCGGAAGAGAGACCAAGCGTCCATGGAACATCAGCCTGCTTCGCCCCTATTATACATAGTATCCATTGTAATACTGTGTAATCAATCAAGGAAATAAAGTCGATACACACCCGACACGCTCGGGGGCATCGTTTCGATTCAATTATGCTTTCGAGTCTTTATTCTTCCTACTCACACGTTATATGACTGATGGGTTGTCAAAGAGAGCCAGATGCCACGATGCGCGGCTCACCACTGGACCCCCTGCTCACGAAGCAAAATCACAAAAATTGTTGTTTTCTCCCAAGTCGTCAGCTACCCACAAAGTGAAGAAGTAGTGCAGCCGGTTCAAACCTAACTTGACAATGAAGCCGCACTCGGACTTTGTCACCATGGGTACTGTGCGCATCACGAAAAAATCATGCGAAGCACACTTGGCGAGGTCGCACGATCGACTAGCTTACAAAACAAGCGAAAAACAAACAAAGTGACGGAAAGCGCACAAAACAAGCATGGGAGTGCCAAAACAAAACATTAATAAGCCGCAGAGGCACACGCTGAAACGCGACCCGGCACATATCATACTTGTTTCATTACATAATATTTTTGGCCCGCAGGCGACAAACCCTAACTACTTCAAAATAACCCCTCTTTTGAAAGCAGGGGAGCAAACTTCAAGACGGAGGAGCCGCCCGAGCAGAAGACGTCGACGCCTCATTCGTCGCAGCTGGCGGTGGCAGAGCTGAAGCACTTTCGAAAAGGTACTCCGACGCCGGCTCCCTGTCCGCCACCTCGCCAAGGTCGTTGCCCTCAGGCACCACGTCGAAGACGAAATCGTCGTGGTCAACCATCTTGGCAGCCCGGCAGGCATAAGGGGCGCAGTACTGGAGCACCGGCTGCAGATTGATCTCCCGGCCGCTGCTATCGGTGGGGATGCTGGTCGTGATCTTGTCCACGTTCGTCTGCCTATACCGCTGACGAGGCGTGGACTCGGCAAATCCTAGGGTTGAGTACCCCGGGTTGATTGAGGGGGAGAGAGAAGAGCGCTGGTGATCACGACGGCTGACAAGCAAGGCGTTTACCCATGTTCAGGCTCCCGGAGGATAACACCCTACTTCCTGCTTGTCTGGTTATTGATGGTGAGTTGTGGCTACAATGGCGAGATGGCAATCTCGCTAGGGTTTGTGTGGCGGCTATGAGCGTACCCTAGACGAAGGACCCTCCTAGCCTTTATATGGTTGGCTAGGTGTCGGGGGGCTGCCCCCGGGTAGGGCAAAGATGTGGTGTTAAGTGTTGCAAAGAGCTAGCCGGATCAACATATAGCCGGGTCACTTGGGCCGGATCTCTCGTGAGAGTCGGTTAGCACTTGATCAAGCTAAAGTGCGAGAAGATGCCAGAGAGGATCCGGTAAAGCTTAACCGAATCAGAGGAAGGAAACCGGTTAAGTTAGCCGGGTTGGTCAGGAAGGACCCGGATAAGGTAATCCGGATATTGCACAAGGGCCAAGTAATGTCAGAAAGGTTCACGGGTGTCTCCTGCCAGAGGCTGAGAAGACAGCCGGGTCAAGTCGCAGGTTTTCCGGGTCGCAAGGCCCTAGGCGCTGACTTGGCCAATTCGGGAAAGAGGATACGACCGAGACCCGGGGGGCTACGGCTGCCATTGCCCAAAGTGGCAAGATAGGCCTGCTAGGGACTTGACGGCCAGGTCAGGTCACGGGATTCCTGGGAGCGCAGCAACCTAGGAGCTGACCCGGCCAATTCGGGAAAGAGGATATGACCGAGACCCGGTGGGTACACCTGCCATTGCCCAAAGTGGCAAGATAGGCCTGCTAGGGCCTGACAGTCCGGCCGTTGGGTTGACAGGGGGCAGAGGCTTGTCCTGTTCCTCTTGTCCATGCCATTATCACTTCCAGCCAGGGGCAAAATGGTAATTCGGTTAGTGTATAAGTAAGCTACCAAATCCTCCAGTAGAGGAGGACGAGAGGGGGAGAAGACGAGGGAGAGAACGGCAAAAGAGAAAGGCATTATCCCCCCCAAGCTCCATCTCTTCTAGAGCTCCCACCATTGTTCTTCATACAGCTCAAGGAGCACTCTGTACTTGTAACCACTTGAGATATAAAGAGAGTAGGCTAGTGCTGCAGTAGGGGTGTTACCTCCACAAGAGGGCCCCGAAGCAGGGTACATCGTGGTGTTCTTTGCTTCTTCTTGGTTCTGCTTGTTCTTGTTTGTTCTTGCGAGTTCTTGGTTGTTCTCCATGCGTGCTTCGTGAGCGCGCAAACCCTCCCCGGATCCCCCAACGTCCTAGCGAGCCCACAACTTAAGCCATCCTATGGCATCTGCCGTGACACCACCACGACAGTTGGCGCCCACCGTGGGGCAAGCAGTGGCGTTGGCTGGGGTTTCCTTCCGGACGGGCACCGTCGCTGGCTCCGGCGAGCGGGTCCTCTCTGGGCTCGTTTGCAAGATCGGCGAGTTCAACTTCATCAGCGACAACGCGGGGTGCTTCGCCAACAAGCCCTTCCCCGCAGACGGTTTCCTCATGACGCTCGGCAGCTTCGTCACCTACGTCGCCACCGAGCCTGTCCGCGAGTACCCGGCGCAGGTGCTCGTGGCTGAGGATCCTCCCTCTTTCCGCGCAGCTCTCGGACGGCGTAGCGCTCGCCCCGGGAGTAGCGTGGAGGTGATGATGACCGGGCCAAGTGCAGCAGCTGGCAAAGGAGATGCCAGCAAAAGCATGCCCGAGGAGCTGGCCACGCCAGTTGATCCGGTTGGCAAGCCGACTCGGACAGCTAAGTTCCCAAAGGAGAGACCAGATCCGGTTGGCCCGCTTGGCATGTCAAGTAGGGAGGCTCCCTTAGAGATGTCCTGGAGAAGCTATCTCGGCCAGTGGCACCTGGGGCAGATGTAGAGCTCACTGTAGCTCAGCTAGAGGCAGAGCGCCTGAGGTTGCAAAAAGAAGCCCGGTTAGTGGTGGAGTCTAGGCAAGCCTTTGATAGAGATATGAGAGAGTACAATGCTGCCAATGGTATCACCGAGGGTTTTACTCCTGTAGTGCATCGCTCGCGCAAAAAAGCCGAGTTGCGTAACCGGGGTAAGGACCTCAATGACGAGTTAGCTAGAGCTGCAGGATCGAGCTCCAGTAAGGCTACTAGTCATAGATCTGGCACAGGCAAGCCGGTGTATAGCTCCCCGGCTAAGAATCTTAGGGCTGCAGCGGCAGCGCGAGCCGAGTTGAGCACACTAACCGGGGACGCCTGGCGGAAGCAGGCAGAGAGAGTCAATGAGCTAGTAGATGTGTGTAACCGGCAGAATGAGGCTTACCGGAAAGCCAATCCGGATGCAGGTGTTTCTCGGGTAGTAGTGTCGGTTAAGGCTGTTAGCCAGAGATCCAAGGGGCAGGCGTCATCCCCGCACGTCGGAGTTGACCGGGCCCAGAGCGTGAACTCGGGTAAGAGCAAGCAGCTGCAGACCTATGATGCTGAGTATGCCGGCAAGCAGCTAGCCGCTCAAGGAAGAGGTGGCCAAAGTAGAAACAGTGGTGGACGAGGTTACCCGGGAGCTGGAAGGGGCAATTCGGCTGGCCGAGGTCAACCACCTCGTCCTCCTGGGCAGCAAGTGATTGTGCGAGCGCAACAGCAAGGTGGTGGCCAGGCGGGTTACCGCTATGATGACGGAAATTCGGCTATGGCGCGAGCCGGATACCAGACGTATGATAATGCACTTGCATCAAGACTGGGACCTCGGGCATTAGATCCGAATGATCAGCGTCTCAAGTTGGATAGAATTTACCAGTCCGAGAAGCTAGAAGAGCAAGGCCCACCGGGTCCTCCATGTTTTGGACCTCGGATCATGAACGAACCGAGTGTGCCGTTATTTCAGCTTGGCCGAAGCACAAAGCCATATAATGGCAACACAAAGCCACAAGATTGGCTAATAGACTATGTATCGTCAGTGCACATTGCGGGGGGCAATCGCCGATGGGCGGTCCGGTATCTCCCGCACATGTTGGAAGGGCCAGCCCGGATTTGGCTGAACAACTTACCGCCGGGTAGTATCAACTCTTGGATGGACTTGGAGGAGGCATTTTACAGTAATTTCTCCAGCACCTACAAGAGGCCTAACCGACCTCAGCTCCTGGCTGCGTGCAAGCAGGAAGAACGGGAAACAGACCGAGAATTCTTAACTCGGTGGAGCAACATTCGCAACTCTTGCGAAGGTGTCGTGGAGGAGCAGGCGATTTCTTGGTTTGCGCAGGGTTGCCGACATGGCACCCCGCTCTGGCAGAAGCTCCAGAGGGATATGCCCAAGACACTGGCGGAAACGATCCGGATAGCAGATACGTACGCTCTAGGTGATCCGACACAGCCCGCATTGGATGCAGTGGGAACAAGCAGGAGGCAACCGGTTAATAACCGAGTAGGACCATTGAGGCCCAATGACCGACATGAATTCGGTTACAAAAGAAGAGATCCGGATTATAGATACGGTTCAGATCAGGTGGCTGCAGTGAATATGGATCATCCTGGAGCAGGAGATGGTCAGAGACAAAAGACTGAGGGTCCAGCTTGGAGGCCGAATCAAGGTGCCTGGCCAAAGAAGGTGTGGGATGGATCGAGTCCTCCTCTAACCTTTGAGGCAAGATTGGACGGGCCTTGCTGTTATCACACAACAGACCCACGCAAGCCGGCCAATCATTCAACTCGGAATTGTAGCTGGCATCATCGCATTCAGGCGGAGGGTCAGAGAGGACCACCTCAGAGAGGTGCTCCTAGACCGAATTTCAGGCCGAATATGCCTTTAACCGGAGCCAATACAATCCCGGTGAACGCAGGAGCTCCGAGACCGGCAGCCACAAAGCCGGTTAACCTGGTAAACATGGGAGGCAATGACAATGGTGCTGGTCCAAGTCGGCAAGGTGGATACCCCGGTAATGAGTACAAGGAGGCTCATCAAAGTTATGTGGTTTTTGTGACCGAGCCAACTGACAAGAAAAGTCAGCTGCGAAGGGCGAAGGAGGTGAATGCAGTCATACCAGCAGTCCCAAAATACCTGAATTGGTCCGAGCAGGAGATCACGTGGAGCAGGGCTGATAACCCCAGAATTATGCCAAGTCCAGGAAACTATGCACTAGTGGTGGATCCGACTTTGGTAGGACCCAAGCTTAACGTGAGGTTTAGCCGAGTCTTGATTGACAATGGCAGTGCCATAAACATCATGTATCGGGACACAATGGTCAAGTTGGGTATTTCGCCGAATCAGTTGCAGCAGAGCAGTTGTACCTTCCATGGTATAGTACCCGGGGTGTCTTGTTCCCCAATGGGTAAGATCTGGGTAGATGTGCTGTTTGGTACCAAGGACAATCACCGGCTTGAAAGTCTCGAGTTCGAGGTGGTAGATTTGGAGAGCCCATACCATGCTCTACTTGGCCGGCCTGCGTTAGCCAAGTTCATGATATCCACCCATGTGGCCTACCTCAAGATAAAGATGCCAGGCCCGAATGGTATTATCACTGTTGCGGGAGATTACAAAAGCCATACAGTGTGCCACAATCGGTTCCACCTTAGCCGAATCATTGGTGATCCAAGCTGAGAAGAGCAAGATGCATGAGGTGGTGGCAATGGCAAGTCAGCTCAGCTCGGTGTGCTGGCTATGACCAATCCGGATGGAGGTGCAACATTTGAGATGCCCAAGGAACAAAGAAGATCCCATTGACCCGGAGAACCCGGAGCGCATGGCCATCATTGGTGCCGGGCTGGATGAGAAATAGGAAAGCGCGCTCTGTCACTTCCTCCGTGAGAATCGGGATATCTTTGCATGGTCGGCTAAGGACCTGCCTGGTGTTCCGAGGGAGTTGGCAGAGCACTCTTTATTTGTCAGGCCGGATGTAAAACCGGTGAGGCAACCGACTCGGCGTCTCTCAGATGATCGAAGAAAAGTGGTGCTGGATGAGCTGGCTAAGTTGCTTGCAGCCGGATTCATTATGGAGGTGTTGCATCCAGACTGGATATCCAATCCGGTTCTGGTAGAGAAGAAGAAGGACGAACCAGCGGTGGTCAAGGTGTGGCGCATGTGCATCGATTTCACCAACCTAAACAAGGCGTGCCCGAAGGATCCATTTCCTTTACCTCGGATTGATCAAGTGATCGATTCTACTGCGGGGTGTGAGTTGTTGTCTTTTATTGATGCGTACTCTGGTTTTCACCAGATACCACTGAACCCTAAAGATCAAATAAAGACTGCTTTTATTACCCCGTACGGGGCGTATTGCTATCGTGTCATGTGTTTCGGTTTGAGAAATGCCGGTGCAACTTATCAGAGATGTATGCAGAAATGCTTACACTCCCAAATGGGCAAGAATGTGCAGGTGTATGTCGATGATATCGTCATCAAAACTAAAGAAAAACACACTCTCCTCGAGGATCTCGAGGAAACATTTGTGAACTTGAGAAAATATCGGTTGAAATTGAATCCGGATAAATGCACCTTTGGTGTCCCGGCTGGAAAGTTGCTCGGTTTCCTTGTATCAAGCCGAGGTATTGAGGTGAATCCGGCTAAAATCCGAGCCATAGAAAGAATGAAATTGCCTAGATGTCTAAAAGATGTACAAAAATTCACAGGGTGTTTAGCCTCGTTAAGTCGGTTTGTGAGTCGGCTAGGAGAAAAAGCCTTGCCCTTGTATCAATTGATGAAAAAGAGCACCGGGTTCACGTGGACCCCGCAGGCAGATTCGGCTTTCAACGAATTAAAAAAGATGTTGTCCACTGCACCAATTCTGGCGTCACCTTTGCCGAATGAGCCAATGCTACTTTACATTGCGGCCACTAACCGGGTCGTGAGTGTGGTCATAGTGGTAGAACGAGAAGAGGAGGGTAAATCCGTGCAGAGACCGGTGTACTATTTAAGTGAGGTGATCTCAACCTCAAAGCAAAATTATCCCACTACCAGAAGATGACATACGGGGTATACCTGGCGGCCAAAAAGTTGAAACATTATTTCCAAGAACACCCGATTACCGTGGTATGTGAAGCTCCAATCGCGGAAATCATTGGGTGCAAAGATGCGACTGGCCGGGTTGCCAAGTGGGCAATAGAAGTATCTCCTTACACCCCGCATTATGAGAGAAGGGATGCTATCAAGTCTCAGGCTTTACCAGATTTCCTTTGTGACTGGGCCGAAATGCAGTATGAGCCACCCAAGCCGGATTACAATTACTGGAAGTTGCACTTTGATGGCTCCAAAACCAAAATCGGATTAGGTGCTGGGGTGGTACTCACGTCACCGAAGCAAGATCAATTGCGATATGTGTTGCAGATTCATTTCTCAGCATCAAACAATGTGGCCGAGTACGAGGCACTGATCCATGGGCTTAATGTGGCCAGGGACATCGGCATCCGCCGAATAGAATGTTTTGGTGATTCGGATTTAGTTGTGCAGCAATCTTCTGGAAATTGGGATGCTCTTGATGCCAATATGGCACTATATCGGTTTCATGTCCAGAAAATTTCAGGATTTTTTGAAGGCTGCGAGTACAAGCACATACCTCGGTTGGAGAACGAAGCTGCTGATGTCCTGTCAAAACTCGGGTCGTCTAGGGATGCAATTCCACCCGGGATATCCTTGAATCACCTAAGGGTCCCTTCAATCAAACCTTCGCCTGATTCCGAGTCAATTTTTATCCCAAAGCAAGAATCTGAGGCTGTCCCTATGAATGTTGATGTCGAGTACATTGGGGAAGACCCGGGGACTGCATGGCGAGACCCGGGGACTGCTAACCGGATCTTAGGAAAGAGGAGCAGAGAAGAAGGTGGTGATAACCGAATCTTAGGGAATGGGCAGAAGCTGATAGAAGAAATAATGGCGGCCGAACCAGTGGAAGTAGATGAGCACTTATTCCCTTTGCATCCAGTACCGGAATGGGCTGAAGAAATCATGAAGTTCATGTCGGAGGGGAGTTTGCCAAATGATGAAACCGAAGCTAGGCGAGTGCAGAGGAGGTCCAAGGCTTACACCATCATCAACAAGGAGTTATACAAGAGGAGTGCAACCGAGGTGCTACAGCGTTGTGTGGAGCCAGCCGAGGGCAAGGAGATGCTCCTTGAGATACA
The DNA here is from genome assembly GCA_947311845.1 of Poa pratensis. Taxonomy (NCBI): domain Eukaryota; kingdom Viridiplantae; phylum Streptophyta; class Magnoliopsida; order Poales; family Poaceae; genus Poa; species Poa pratensis. The sequence continues at coordinate 42,140,401 of CAMZMU010000060.1, read as the reverse complement.
TCAGGGTGAATGTGGACATCATTGCAGTACAAGAGCCCTGGTGGCTAAGTATTCCGGCATGGATTTTACTGGCCCACTGCTCACGCGGATGCAGAGGACATAGTCCGAAAATGTGAAGGATGCCAAAGGTTTGCCAAGCAGACACACTTACCCGCATCGGCACTGAAGACAATTCCTATCACTTGGCCATTTGCTGTGTGGTGTTTGGATATGGTGGGAGATTTCAAGCCGGCTAGGGGCAACATGACACATATGCTGGTGATGGTGGATAAGTTCACCAAGTGGATAGAGGTGAAACCAATCCGGAAAGTGATGGTCGTTCGGCTGTACTTTCTGAAAGAAATTATTTTGAGATACGGATACCCTCATAGCATCATCTCGGATAACGGCACAAACTTTGCTGTCGGAGAGTTTGCTCGGTTCTGCATGAATAAGGGAATCCGGCTAGATATAGCCTCGGTGGCACATCCGGAGTCTAATGGGCAAGTGGAAAGATCAAATGCCCTGGTGTTGGCCGGCATCAAGGCTCGTCTCATTGAACCATTGCTGAAAACTCCGGGATGCTGGATAGACGAGATACCATCAGTACTGTGGGGTCTAAGGACCACGCCGAATCGGTCAACTGGCTATACGCCATTTTTTCTGGTTTATGGGGCAGAAGCTGTGCTACCCACAGACATAGAACATGATGCACCAAGGGTGGCAATGTATACTGAAACCGAGGCAAAAGAGGCTCGGGAAGATGCAGTGGATCTGCTAGAGGAAGCAAGAGAATTGGCTCTATCTCGGACAGCAATATACCAGCAGAATCTACGACGATATCATAGTCGAAAGATCAGCCCTCGAGTGTTTCATGAGGGTGATCTTGTGCTAAGGCTGGTGCAGCGCAGCAAAGGCCGACACAAGTTGTCACCTCCATGGGAGGGACCTTTCATTGTGAGCAGGGCTATGCACAATGACTCGTACTACCTTGTAGATGCACAGGAACCAAGGAAGGATGGCCTGGACAGACCCGGACAAGAAACTAAGAGACCTTGGAATGTAGCTCTGCTTCGACCCTTTTACTCCTAAGGGGCAATGTATGTATTTCAGTTTATCATAAATGAAGTTGCAGCAATCCGAGTCTGGACTCGGGGACTGTTCGTACTCATGCATGTGTTTTTATTACTGTTTTGTCCATACCGTTCGTGTGCCGAATTGCTTTGAACCTCGTCCCAAAATTCAAGTAATGTATGTTGTGTTGTTGATCTCGTGACTCGACTGACAAACACCAAAATGGTAGTCAAGAGCAGAGATGAGGAATGTGGGAAACATGAAAATGGACTCGGGGACTCGGTCCAAAACCGATTCGGCACATGTCGTTTACTAACCCCTGTTATTTATTTTTCGTTTATGTTGAATGATTCTAAACCACAACTCGCATGTTTCAAGTATTGTATGCTATGATTCCTATCTTGTGACTCGACTGTCAAACACCTAAAAGGTAGACAAGAGCAGAGATTCGGCAAAAATAGTAAACAAGAAAACAGACTCGGGGACTCGGTTTAAAATGATCCAACATAAACCTCGTCCGGATCATGTTAAGCAAATTTAAAGTAGTCTCGAAAGAACTTAAAATAGTCTATTACATCTGCTCCCGGCATACCGGGGATTTAACGTTTTTTCACTAAGTTACTTCAGGAAGCAGCAGACTCGGTTGTAGCAGGTTCGGTGGCAGGAGCTTTGGTTGAAGGAACCTCGGGCGCGCGAGCCTCGGTTACAGGAGCTTCGGTTGGAGTAGATTCGGTTGCAGGGGGCTCGGTTGCAAGGATGGGCTCAGATGGAGGAACTTCAGGGGTAACCTTGCGTGGAGAGCTTGAAGGCTGGGCGGATTCGGAGGTATCCGGATCAGCTGGAGCTTGTTTAGTAATCTCTGCCGAATCAGTTGCTGGTATCTCCGAAGTCTGGGCCGGAGTTGCTTCGGTATTCTTAGCCGAGTCAGAAGCTGGGATCTTGATAGGAGCGTGTTCGGCAGAGTTAGCCGAATCACAGACTCGCCCTCAGAATCGGCGTATTCTTCAGCGGAGGCGTCGTCCGATTCCTCTTCTTCAGTTTCTTCTCCATCCGAGTAGACCGGAGCCTCCAGATCAAGATGCTTGGTGCGTGCAAATTCGGCCATGAAGTTGGCGGCTTCTTCACGGATCTTAATCCGGGTAGGGTCTGTAGCCCACGGAGAACCCTCGCGAAATGAGCGCACTTTGGCAAGATCAATTAGCTCATACCAGGACATGATGAATAGCAAAGCTGCGTCAGCACCAGCGCGGGCGGACGAAGACCTCCACTGCTGTAACCGGGTCATTGCTTGATCCAGGTCTCGGATCAGCTCCTCCACAGGCACAACTTGCCGCGCTTCAGGAAACAAGATTCGGTGAGCCTTGAGACTTGCATTGAGCAGACCAATATGGGAATCCTTCAAAGGAGCAATCCGAGCCTTAAGTGCTGTAATATGATCTTCGATGTCCCATGTCTCTGGTAGGGGAGCCTCGGTTAATTTAGCTCTCTCAGCTCGGGCGTTTCTCACAGCCTTGGCGGCTTGAAGCCGGATGCTAGTAAACTCTCCTACAAACAAATAAGCTAATACTGAGTTCAGCGAGAAGGAACACAAGCATATGTATTGGTTAAGAGCAGAAAGAAAAGAGGAGATTCGGTGAACTTACGATCCATGTCATCGTTAAGGCTAGCAAGTGCAGCAAGCCATTTCGCACTGGCCGCTTTGTGAGCACTCAGTTCTTCTTTAGCCGCTTTGACTTCGGCTTCAGATTCGGCAATGTTCGTTTGAATTTGCTTGTCCAGTTTGGCCCGCTCCGCAAGTCCGGCTTTGAAAGTATCCCGCTCCTTCTGGATTGTGTCTTTTTCACGCTTCAGCGTATCCCGCTCTCCTTTAACCTTGTTCTTCACTTTTTCAACTCGGTCAAGCTCTCGCTGGAGCCGAGTCACCTCTGATTTTTCCTCGGATAAAGCGCGCTTGTGCTCTTCTTCTTTCTTGTCCATTTCAAGACAGAGCCCATCAAAGGAAGTTTGGAGCTTCTGATGCTGATGGGCGAGCTGCTTAAAGAGCTTGCCGCGAGCGGTCATGGTTTCCTGAAAGAAAACAGGCAAATGGCGTCAAAAGAATCTCGGGGACTGGCCCGAGATTAACCGAATCAGTTGGAAAAGAGACTCGGGGACTGGAAGTCCCACGGTGTCCTCGGTTACGGCAACATTCATGATAAGTTTTTTAGAGATTCAAGCCGAATGACTTTCTTACTCGGAGGAGTATCAGTCGTTCGACCCGAATCTCGGGGACTGGGTATAGTACTATTTGATCATGTTGAAATAAAAGCAAGATTCGGAAAAATTTACCTCAAACACCCGGTTAGCTTCAGTGACCGAGGTCTGTACAGAGTGTAATGATTGAAACATCCGACTAGGCCCAGCCGGATGTGGCGCTGAAGTAGAAAAATCTTTGGCGAGGTCAGCATCATTCCAAGCTTCAATGAATTGCTTGGCGGACTCGAGCTTATCGCTGCTCGGAGGGCGGGGATTCGACAGGGACTGGCCGAATCGAATCGCTGATGGGGCGGCAGAAACCTTCTTGCTAGCAACCACCTGCTTATCCGAGGTGGTTGGAGGTGTGCCAGAGGCACCTTGAGTCGGCTTGGGTTGCGGTGACGCACCCGGAGTCTGCTTCGGATGTGGCTCCTTGTGCTGCTTCTCGGAAACTTGCTGTTGCTGTTGCTGCTTCTGCTTTTTCTTCTTCTGCTGCTCTTGATTCAGCAGGGTTTGCGCTGCGGGAGTAGGGCGAGGATCCGGCTTAGGCAAGGATGTAGCCGATGTCTTGGCCTTTTCCTTCTCCAGCTCCTTGAGAGGGCGTGGCCAACTTGAATCTCGGATTGGAGCCGAGGTTTCCTCACTCTCCAAGTCAATAACCGGCTTTGAAATGGGAGTCGGCTGAGGAATATTGGCAGTGGTGACACGCATTGGTGAGGTGGCAGTTCGATCAGGAGACTGGGTTTCCATGACCGTATCCAGCGGAGGAATGGGAGAAGAGATGGATGAATGAGTCTGCGCGGTGATGAGGACATCACTGCATAAAGCAAAGCAAACAGTTAACTCGGATAGATATGACTCGGTTAACAGAGGAAGAAAGCAAATGAAGTTAAGTCAGTATTACCCCTTGGTGGTAGGCATCGGCTTGACGCGATTCAACTTGGAGCCAGACTTCTTTATTCTCTTGGCTTTAGGGGAATCAGATCCGGGCGCGTCACTGCGTTTCCGAGATGTCCCTTCAGCATCTTGTTTGGCTGGAACACAAGGTGGTGACCATGAAATCGGAATAGCGTCGATGGGATCTAAGATCCTGCAATCATCATCTTCCTCGTCGGAGATGTTGTGAATAGTTGATTGCTTACCCTTGCGGACTGGCTTGGCGCGCGGGATAGGCAGATAATCATCCGTATCCGGATCTTCTTCGTCCTCGCGCGGCGGGCTGAGATCCGGTCCCCATTCTTTGGTGGAGAGGTCTCCATCTTCGGTAAGTTGGCGATCAAACAGCTACAGAAAAGTCGGGGCAAATCCGGATTAGGCCGATGCCATTTTGACGAAATATGGTTAGATTCGGAAAATGGCGAACTAACCTGTGGTGGAAGGCGCTCTCGGAAAAACGGCTTTACGCCCCACCGCCATTTATCCGACATCTCGGTGGCGGCAATGGCGTTTACCCGTCGCCTGATGGAGACTTTGCTAAGGTCATGCCTGCTGATCCGGGTAGGATCTAGCACACCACCCATGTGGCATATCTTGTGTTCACGTCTTTGAAGAGGGCAGACCCGGCGACCGATGAAGGTCCGGAGCAGATCATCCGAGGCCAGGCCCTTCTTCAGAAGTCCTCCAGAGTTTCATGTACAGTCTGAAGTTCTACAATAGTCTCGGCCGGATTGTATCCGAAGTTCAATTCGGCTGTGGGTGGCTCGATCGTGAACTCGGGCAGATTAAGGGCGTCATGGCCTTCTGCACTCTTCACATAAAGGAAAGACCTTTGCCACTTCTGACAGTGTCTAGGCCAGTGATACGGGGAAAGATGGATCCCTGCCTTGGCGTGATGCTAACCGGACCGCAAGCAGTCATCAGCTTCGGCTTAGTGCCTGGAATAGTATGTTTGCGGAGGTGGAAATACTTTGCCCAAATATCGACGGTCGGCCAGACACCGAGATAGCCCTCGCAAAAGGAGCTAAAAGCCGATAGAGAAACGAAGGCATTAGCCGGGAGGTGATGAGGCTGTAGGCCAAAGAAATCCAGGAAAGCCCGGAAGAAATCACTCGCCGGCAATCCGAATCCGCGCTCAAAATGCGCTAGAAACACCACACGTTCACCAGGTTCGGGAACCGGGACGAGTTCCTTCCCCGGTTTGCGGCATATAACTTGAGAGGTTATACGCCGGGTGCTTAATAGCCATTCCAGATCGTCCTTGGTCACATCAGAACCCTCCCATCTGCCGGGAGGAAGCTTCGCCATATCCGGATCAATCCTGCAAGAGGTCGGATAGGGCCGAGTCAAAATGAATCGGATAATGGTATAATCGAACCAGATCTAGAGTGATTCGGCTAATATTATCCCGGATGAAACTAGCCGGATTCAGCAGAGAAGGTGATTCGGGTGGCAATCACAAACACCTTCCGCAAAGGTCTAGGGTTACACAAGATCTACTGCAGCAGTAAAAAAGAAAGGAAATCAAGAGTAAAAATATGGTTGAACTGCTCATACGGTGGCAAACAAAACTAGGGCAGTGTAGTGCAAAATCTAGACAGGAGATCTACTAGATGCACTGAGGCTGGGCGACGGACTAATATGCGGATAAATCTACAAGAAACAAATGCGAGTTTCCCGTGGCATATGAACTCCTCGAGTTCGCCATGACCGGAGAAAAAGAAAACTCACGGTGATGACGCGACGGGGAAGAAGCTCGATGAAGGAACGGCGGCGCTGGGCACGGTGCGCGGCCCCGGTCGTTTTCCTCCGGTGCGTTGAGGACGTCTCCGGCGCGGCAAGGTTACGAGGGCGAGATTGCGGCGGCGGCGGTGGCGCAGATGGAAGTTTTCGGAGTGGGGAACGAGCGGAGAAGAAGAGGAAACCCCCTGCGCCCATATTTATAGCGCCCAGCGGTAACGGGCGCACTACTGCACGGTTTTCGGAGCGTCGCACGGTAACTGCATCCTGGAACTCTGTGGCCTGTGGCCGTGTGTTCCAAGCACATGTTGGGCCATAGAATTGGAAGCAGTTGCACGGATCCTGTGTGCCGGTCAACGGAGAAAACGAGAAGACGCGGTCGTTTGGTCAAATGCACTCAAGTACCCGGAGAATCCGGATGAGGTGCTGTCAGTGGCATGTCAGATCAGAGATCCGGATTATGGGGCTTTGCGCAGAGATTCACTGCCAAGTGTCCCGGGAAATCCTGAGACAAGATTATATGATATGAGATTCGGTTAGTGATGTTTATTTTTAACCTGCTACGGCTCTTCAGCCGAGGCTGTAGAACCGCACCAGCTTCGGGGACTACTGTCGGGGGGCTGCCCCCGGGTAGGGCAAAGATGTGGTGTTAAGTGTTGCAAAGAGCTAGCCGGATCAACATATAGCCGGGTCACTTGGGCCGGATCTCTCGTGAGAGTCGGTTAGCACTTGATCAAGCTAAAGTGCGAGAAGATGCCAGAGAGGATCCGGTAAAGCTTAACCGAATCAGAGGAAGGAAACCGGTTAAGTTAGCCGGGTTGGTCAGGAAGGACCCGGATAAGGTAATCCGGATATTGCACAAGGGCCAAGTAATGTCAGAAAGGTTCACGGGTGTCTCCTGCCAGAGGCTGAGAAGACAGCCGGGTCAAGTCGCAGGTTTTCCGGGTCGCAAGGCCCTAGGCGCTGACTTGGCCAATTCGGGAAAGAGGATACGACCGAGACCCGGGGGGCTACGGCTGCCATTGCCCAAAGTGGCAAGATAGGCCTGCTAGGGACTTGACGGCCAGGTCAGGTCACGGGATTCCTGGGAGCGCAGCAACCTAGGAGCTGACCCGGCCAATTCGGGAAAGAGGATATGACCGAGACCCGGTGGGCTACACCTGCCATTGCCCAAAGTGGCAAGATAGGCCTGCTAGGGCCTGACAGTCCGGCCGTTGGGTTGACAGGGGGCAGAGGCTTGTCCTGTTCCTCTTGTCCATGCCATTATCACTTCCAGCCAGGGGCAAAATGGTAATTCGGTTAGTGTATAAGTAAGCTACCAAATCCTCCAGTAGAGAGGAGACGACGAGGGAGAGGAAGGGAGAGAACGGCAAAGAGAAAGGCATTATCCCCCCAAGCTCCATCTCTTCTAGAGCTCCCACCATTGTTCTTCATACAGCTCAAGGAGCACTCTGTACTTGTAACCACTTGAGATATAAAGAGAGTAGGCTAGTGCTGCAGTAGGGGTGTTACCTCCACAAGAGGGCCCCGAAGCAGGGTACATCGTGGTGTTCTTTGCTTCTTCTTGGTTCTGCTTGTTCTTGTTTGTTCTTGCGAGTTCTTGGTTGTTCTCCATGCGTGCTTCGTGAGCGCGCAAACCCTCCCCGGATCCCCCAACGTCCTAGCGAGCCCACAACTTAAGCCATCCTATGGCATCTGCCGTGACACCACCATGACACTAGGTCTCAGGTGAACGGTGCCGATGGTGCTTACAAGCATGGCGGGGTCGCATGACCTAGCGTCGACTATCTTAGGCCACACGTCGTCCTCCTTGGGCCTTCCTTGGGCCCTCGTCATAAGGCTGATGGGCTTGGCGTGACCCAGGTATCCCCACCGTGGGGTAGTCGAAGAGTGACCCACGACAGGAGCCCCCGAGTGCTTAGTCGAATCGTAGAGTCGGGTAAAGGACTCCTTCCTCCTGGGCACGCCATCGGGTTCCTGAAAGAGATGAGTAAAATTGGTCGACTCGGCCGTTCAGGGCTTATGGAGGATTCCTTAGTCAAACTGTCACTTCCAGGGTAAAATACCGTGAGTACAGCCTTAGTCGGTGATTTTCGACTGCTATTGTTCTGAGTCACTCGGGAGCGCGAACAGCGCTCCCGATGGGAGTAGCCCCCGAGATTAAGCTGAATTGCTTGCAATTGAGGTTAAACTCAATTTTTCTTCAGTCGAAAAGCCCGCTCCCGATGGGAGTAAAGAAGGGACTCGACATGTTGGAGTCGCGACTGGCTTTGCGTGACTTACTATGTATTCGGCCTGATTAGCTTACTGCACAAGTTTCTTCAGCTCTTGGAGCTTACTGTATCCTCTTGCACTCGAATGAGCTGTTCGAGTTTATTCGGCTCTTAGAGCTTACTGAACATTTTTGCACTCGAATGAGCTGTTCGAGTTCTCGATCAGCCCATTGGCGTACTTGCTACGCCTGCGCAGTTGACGTCAGTGCTGACGTTTTCTGGCTCACTATATGTCCGACGGGACGTGACAGTGCGGGCCCACTGTCAGTATTGACTGGAGACAGCGGTTGCCGCTTTTTTCTGACCGTTGGGCGCGAAAATTTCGCGGTGTGATGATGGCGCCTTGATTCCCACGCGTAGTGGGCGGCGTGGCCATCGACGGTTGCAGGCGGGTGATCTGCTCTGGAGAAGGTGATTGGTGTTTCTGATCCTCTCAGGTAGTCTGGTACCGCGGGTGGACATGTGATGGCTTGGAAGACTTGGCGGGTGATGAGCTTCTGAGTTCTGTTTGAGGGGTGTCCCTTCTGAATCATATTGAGTTGTGCGCGTGCCGCTGGATATGCGTCCTGGATCACCGGTGGGGCATCTTGCTGCGGCTGCTGCTGCAGAAAGGCTCCCACCGCCTGTGCTGGATTGGCGACTGCGGGTGATGCCTGGATGGCTAGCTGCGTGGCTGGCTGCGCTGCGGGTGCTGGAGTGACTATCTTCTGCATGGCTTCGTATATTTTGCGTGCCTTTCGACAGTCTTTCAACAGGTGGTTGGATCCCCACTTGCCCGTTTCCGGGTTCCTGAACATGTGGTGCCTGCAGGGTTGTTCCAGTTCTTCTGCTGGGCTTAGAGTGCGTTTCTGCCACCCGCGTTTATGGCCTCCGTCGCTGCGGTAGCTGCTGCCGCCGCTTCGGTTGTACTGCCCCTGGCTGTATTGCGACTCTGGTCACCGCCGCTTCGACTGTACTGTGCATGGCTGTATTGGCGACTGCTATCGCGCGCTTCATCCTCATGGGGGGTTTGGAATCCCGCCGCTACTAGCTCGATTGAGTCGTTGCCGTTGTAACGTGGCTTCTTCTTGTGGCGTCCTTCTCGCCAGTTGCTTGGTCCGGCTTCGTCCTTCGGGGAGTAGTGCGGACTATTGCAGACCGAGTCCTCTCCGTCTGCCTACTGGTTTGCTATCTTCATGACCTCGATCATGTTTTTCGGCCAGAGCCTACCAAACTCCTCGCGGAGGTCGCGGCGGGAGACGGCGTGCATGAAGGCATCCATCACTCGGTCCTCCGAGGCAGTCTCCATGGTGTTGCGGAGCAGGGTCCAACGCTGGATGTATGACCGGAGCGGCTCGTCTCGTCCTTGCTTGCATGCTTGTAGTTCAACGAATGTCGTCGGTCTCGAGTACGTCCCCAGGAAGGATTTAACGAAGGCCTCCGCGAACTCGTCCACGTCCTGAAGGCGTTCTTGGGTTGAGTGTTGAGCCACCCGCGTGCGGAGCCCGTGAGCATCAGGTGTATGTACTGCATGGCCGTAGTCGAAGTACCGCCCTGTCAGCTGCAAGCTATGAGGTAGTCTTCTAGCCAGAGTCTCAGGCCCTGCTTCCCGTCGTACTTGACTGCTTCTGCCGTGAGCTTGAAGCCTTTGGGCATTCTTGTGTCGCGTATGTTGAAGCTGAAGCATGCGGCGCCGCACGGCTCGTAGTCGCCGTCGTTGCGGTCGTAGTCGAGGTTGGACGTGCTGGTCGGCCGTTGGATGCGGCTGCGATCTACCGTCCTTTGTGTGATGACGTTGCGGAGGTCTTCGCCTGGCTGTGGCTATCGCAGTTGTCTTGCCGCCGGGGCTGCGAATGCTGCGGGCTCGCGGTCGCGGCGATCCCGATCTTCTCGCGCTTTTTCCGTTGGCGCCTTGTTTATCAGTGCGTCTTCGAGTGTCTTGATAGACATGATCTGCTGCTTGTGAAGGAGAGCGCGCGAGTCGCCCTCAGGCAGCTGTGTCAGTCGCAGGTATGTTTCGACCGCCATGAGCGCGACTCCGGGTGTTTTGGGATGGGTATCCCGTCTGTGTCTTCTATGTATGATGACTCGAGGTTGCGAGTGACTCTAGCGCGGTCGGCCTCCGTCATTAGAGGCATGCGGGCTCTGTGGCGCCTTGCTCCTTGTGAGACCTCTGTTGAGGCAGTGAACGAGTAAGCGGCCCTCCTGGCGCTCGACGCGTCGGCCTCCTCCTTTCGTCGGAGTAGCTCGGCCTTCTCTGCGCGGAGTCATTCGCCTTCCTTCCGTAGCAGGTACTAGACCGCCATAAGGTCCTCCCGGGGTGCGTCCGGTGAAGGGTACGTGCCTTCCTCGACGTGCTTCAGGGCTTTGATTGCCATGTCGCGGGTGATGGTGAGTCGCGTCACCTGGTCTGGCATGACCACCTCTAGTGGGTATGCGGGTTCGTCGGCGTTGCCCTGCGGCCTCTGGTCGATCATGAAGACTTGCGCGGGGTAGATCTGGGCAGCGGGATGGACGCTGCCACTGCTGCTTCCTTCGTCCGAGCCATGCCCGGAGTCGAAAATGGCCGCAACGTGGTGGGTACCACAGTCGCCGCCGAGGCTTCTTCCCTGGAGTTTCGCGATCTTCGCCGCGGTCGTGAGGAGTGATGTCGCTGTTGTCGACGTGGGCGCGATTGGCTTGTTGACGACCTTGTAAGTCGATGGAGACGCGAGTGACGCGGTATAGAGTGACGCGACCTCCGTTGCGCGCGAGGGTGTGGTCGACGTAGTCGAAGTTGACGTAGATCTTGGCCTTGCCAGCGATGCGATCGAGGTAGTCAAAGTAGACTCGATCCGCGCGGTGGTCGATGAGGTGGTCGACGTAGTCGTTGCAGATGCGATCCCCGTGGTAGCCGGAGACGCTGATGGCGCGGCCGCATTGCGCGCGATCTCTGCCGCAGCGGAGGCGGTCGGAGTAGTCGAGGCGGACGCGATCTTCTCTGCAGTCGAAGATGCTGCCGCCGCAGTCGCAGCAGATGCGATCTCCGCAGCAGGTGGGGCGTGGTTGGCGCAGCCGCGGCAGATGCGGGTGCGATCGCCGTGGATCTGAGTACTCACAGCTGTCTACGAAGTAGTGCATGGTACCGAAGGTGAGGCACATACCTACGTGCAGATCGGCGTACACCGAGCGGTGGGCCGGCGGGTGGAAGGGTACTCGAAGGAGCCGAAGCAGATTGGCTCCTTGGTGATGCAGACGTCGGTCTTCAAAGTTGATGGAGCCGGTGTGACCATGGTTCCAGCGCTCATTCTCTCCCACAGACGGCGCCAATTGACGAGGCGTGGACTCGGCAAATCCTAGGGTTGAGTACCCCGGGTTGATTGAGGGGGGAGAGATGAGCGCTGGTGATCACGACGGCTGACAAGCAAGGCGTTTACCCAGGTTCAGGCTCCCGGAGGATAACACTCTACTTCCTGCTTGTCTGGTTATTGATGGTGAGTTGTGGCTACAATGGCGAGATGGCAATTTCGCTAGGGTTTGTGTGGCGGCTATGAGCGTACCCTAGACGAAGGACCCTCCTAGCCTTTATATGGTAGGCTAGTCTCAGGTGAACGGTGCCGATGGCGCTTACAAGCATGGCGGGGTCGCATGACCTAGCGTCGACTATCTTGGGCCGCACGTCGTCCTCCTTGGGCCTTCCTTGGGCCCTCGCCATAAGGCTGATGGGCTTGGTGTGACCCAGGTATCCCCACCGTGGGGTAGTCGAAGAGTGACCCCACGACACCGGCCTCGCACAAGCCCGAGTGCAATGCACGCGCCGGCTCGGGCCGACGACTTCCGCACCCAGGTGATCACCTGGGGCATCAGCTCCAGAACCAGCAACACCTTGCAGACGGGTGCGGGGACGCCTTCCTTGGGCGACAGCATCTGGACGACCTTGCTGGCCCAGCCGTGAATGTCACGGTGAAGACTCCAAGCCGGTGGACATGCTCCGAATCTGTCAGGCCAGCCGTCTCCTCGCCTGTTCAACAAATCAAAAATCAACAACATGGCCACAAGTCAACTAGGCACAAACTGCAAAGGAGTCGCATGGAATCTTTACCCCAGATGCCAACGGCGAGGGTGGCAAGTCGCTCGGTCAGCTCCTTCATCTTGCGCTCAGCCTCGCCAGATTTGCGCTCGAGCTTCTCGAGGTCCTCGCCGTACCCCTTGGTCGCCTGGGTGAGGGCGGCGTCCGCCTCCTCCTTATGCTTGCTGAGCCGCTCGCAGGATTCCTGCACCGCGGCAAACGCCTGCGTGTGCCGGCTCTCCTGCACGGCCAGCAGTTGCTGGTGCTCAGCGACGGAGATGAAGCCGTGGCGCGCCTTCTTCAGCTCCTCCTGCAGGCGGCGGGTCTCCTGCTGTTCGGCTTCGGGAGCCAGGACAGCTCCTGCAGTTCACAAGACAATAAACAATCAAGAAGAGGCATGGGGGCTACGCCACGGGTTACCTCTACAACAACATTTGCTAACCCGGGGGCTAGCCCCAACAAAAAAAAATTAATAATACGCCGGGTCAAGAACCCGGGGACTACGTTCCGAGTGGCATACACACCGCCACCGGCCGGCCTCTACATCGACATTGGCAAACGAAGGACTACACTACTCGCCAAACTTTGCATCCAGCAAACTATGAAGACCCAAGCCGCTTTCTACGAACGCGACTCGGGCCTTGGGGGCTACATATACGCTACGGACGCAATAGGCGCAAGAAGGATTCTACGTACCTGGTGCGCATCCATCGCTGTCTGGATGGCGGCTCGGAAGTCAGGCCGAAGCGCAGATGCACCCGGACGGAGCTCGGGGGCTGGGCAGTCAGCCCACCCGACGAAGAAGTCGCCGCGGTGGCGCGGGTCGTCGTCACCACCAGTGCCATCTCCGGCTGAGGCACGGCATCCACTGTGCCAGCGGCACGGTGTCATCAATAGTGGACGGGTCGAGGGGGCACAATAACTTCGTCGCCTCCGCCGGTGGAAGGCGGAGGACTCGGCGCTCTCGTGGTCGGCTCCGCGACGTGCGCGGTAGGCTCCGCCCGTTGGGAGTCGCTCTCCAGCGCGTCCTCCATGTCACTGAGGGACGCGTCCTCAGCCCTGCGACACTCGCACGGGTCAAACTCAAGATAGCGTTTCCAGTTGAACTTTGGATGAGGATCAGCAGCAGACCTGTCACCCGCAGGCGGAAGAGTTGAGGTCCGAACTCCTCGGAAGCGAGGCGCAGGCGGCGAGTCGGCGCGAGCCCTCGCAGGGATGTCCCGCAAGGCCTTCTGCCTCCGCTCGGCAACGATGGTGCGCTGCACGGCGGCCCCAGCCGATCGCTCTGGTGGTGGCGGCGTCGGGTTCGCCGATTTGGAGCGTTTGGAGTTGGGCCCGGCGTCCTCAGCCGCAGGCCTACGCCTCCGTCGGATGTGGAGCGGCTGATCATCTTCATCATCTTCAGCAGGCGCCGGGTTCTTGGACCCGGCGCGTTCTTCTCTTCCTTCTTCTCCTTCCTCCTCATCCTCAGACAGGATGGGGATCGGCTGCGGGAGGAGAAGGCGGCTTCGTTGCCCATGGTGGCGCTGTCGGCTTCGTCGTCAGAGTCGCGCTCGACGACGTCGTTGGGGCGGCAAGCACCGTGGGAGCGTCTCCGCGGATCGGAGGCTATCTGTTGCGCTCGAAACGCGTCACACGAACACGTCCTCGTGTACCCGCGGTGCCGGGGGAGATACTCCGCAACTCGCCCCGCGGGAGGGCCTGCTTCCAGCGCGATACGCAAGACAGCAAGCAGGCGCTTTTTAGACCAGACGCCCCAGCCCCTCGGGAAGCCCCGTCTGAGGAAGCCGGCGACGATTGGTGAACTAAGCCGGACTTGGCCGCTCTCAGCTCGGTTTTCGATACCCGGCGAAATCTAGATGAAGTCGCCGAACAACGGAAGCATAAACAAGGGTTTGAGGAGATAAAAGTAGGTTGTAATTGATAGGTTGTCGATTGTTTGCTTAATTTCAATCGGCCGTCACCTCTCACATATATGAGGCGGCTGGACTTCCCGTACAATAATGGACTTCTACAAGGCTTACAAATCATAGTCTAAGTCGAATCCATCTCTAAAATAGGCAACTTTTGGCCGGCAACGTTGGCTTCAAACTTGTTGGCTACTTCGGAAGTTGCCTTTTGCCTTCCGTACTGGCTTCCAACTTGCTGGCTACTGGAAAATTGCCTTTTCCCTTCCGTATTGGCTTCAAACTTGCCTTCTTTCTTAGAGGACGAGATATCTTGATCGGCTTCGTATTAGACCCGATTTCTGTCCAGCTTCTTTTAGAAAGTTGCCTCCCCATTTTCCAGCCTTGATCTTAGAAAGTTGTCTTCTCGTTTTCCGCCTTGATCTTGACCTTGAAAGTTGTCTTCTATTTTTCTTCCTTGATCGGTGGAAAGTTGACTTGCCGGCTTGTATTTGACAAAGTTGGCTTATGCCGTTCTTGTCTTGACAATGTTGACTTCTTTTCTGCCGCCTTGTCTTGACAACATGACTTAGCTCGCTATGTCTTCAGGCAACTTCGCACTCCTGAAACCAGCTTCCGCCTTGTTCCGGTTGCCGGATTATTGGCAGCCTTCTTCGGCATCTTTTCCTGGAAAGCTTCCCATATCACCATTTTAGCCTTCTTCGTTGCCTTCTTTAAGCCGCCAAATCCTCCTTGAACCTGAAACTGGCAATCTCCAAAAACGGGTGCTAACACTATCCAACAAGCGACCGAAACTCCTGAGTTCGACAAAGCGGGGAGGATCGGTATAAAAAGACCAAGAAAAGGAAAGTGTTTCGAATCGTCAAGCAAAAGGACTCACCTCAGGAGCCGGATGCTTGGCGGAGTAGGCCTCAGGCCGCCCACGATCCACTCGGGAGCCGGGTGGACCGTGACACGCTTCATCCGCAGCGTGAATTGCTTCTACCGACTCGAACAATGTCGGGTCATGGCGCTGCGGGTCCCTCGTCCCCTTGTACTCGCAGATCAGCGAGGGCCGGTGCTGCAGAGGCGTGATCTTCCTCTTCACCCAGGTGGCGATGAGGTTCAGACCGTCAGCCCTCCGTTCTTTAGCTCCTGAAGCCGCGCCATTAGCCGGCGCACCATGGGCAAGTCGGCGTCGCGCGGCAGCTCTTGAAGATTGCGAGGCCGGCTCGGTGATGGCGAGAAGCAGGGATCCCGATCTCGCCGTCAGGCGCCGGCTCCCGCATGTAGAAGCCCGACTCCCTCCAATACACTTTGGAGGGGACCCGAGATCTAGGTAGTCGACGTCGCCGCGGACCTGGAAGTTGAGGCCGCCGCAGGGCGCCATGTCGCCACCCTTCCCCAGCTGCCGTGAAAATCCACAGCCACAGCCAGGAAGAACGGGGCGCACCCGAAGTAGCCCTCGCACAGGGTGACGAAGCAGGCGAGATGAATGATCGAGTTGGGCGTCAGGTCATGCACCTGAAGCCCGTAGAAGTCCATGAATCGCGGAAGAACTTCGACGTGGGGAAGCCCAGCCCGCGCTCGAGGAACGCGAGGAAGGCGACGAACTCCCCCGGCGATGGCCGCGGGCGAGGATCCGCGGAGGCGATGCGCCATCGACGCTCCGACGCCGGCGGCAGCAAGCCCTCATTGGCGGCTTGCTCCAGCGCCTGCCCAGTCACTGACGACCTCTCCCACTTGTTCTTGGGCGCCACCATCTTGGCCGAGAAAGAGGCAGATGAGCAAGAGTGTCCAATGGCTGCGGCGGCGATGCGGCGAAGAACTCTGGAGCGAGCTGCTCGAGAGGGCGGCTGCGAGCGCGAGGAAGAAATGGAGAGTGAACTCACCAGCCGCACTCCCCTGCCGCTTTAATAGGCACGGTGAGTGGAGCCGTTACCGCAGTAAATGGCGCTGCCCACGTCGTCCACGTCGCCCACTATCGCCACATCGCACGACTCCTCGATTCCCGCGCGACGCCTCGGTTTCCACGAGAGCATGCCGAAAAATGCGGCTCAGATTCGGCCACGTCGCTCTGTCACGACGTTGTGGACCGATGGATCGGGCGCGTGTGGGTCAAGGAGTGTCATCATTGCCACTGCTCCATCCCGAGGTGGAGGCAGTCGATGCGTCGTCAAGTCCCGTCAATCGACTCGGCGCCAGACAGACAAACACTACAGGACAAACGGTCAAAGATGCTGTGACGTCAGACGGAGAAAGCAAGGAGACAACCCACACCGAGGCGAGTCAGGATGGCAAACGTCCCGACGGGCACAAGCCGGCATCAAACAAAAACTTGAGTTAGGCCGGGCGTTAAAAGCCAAAATCCACCACTTCGAGCCGTTGTTTTCTTTTCTCTTTCAGGAGTTCGTTCAACGACACGACCCGACAATTCGCAAGACGAAGACCAAGCCGGAGACGAGTCCCTGACGAACTCGGGGGCTAATGATGGGGGGATGCCCAACCGGGTAGGCCAGGACCCCGAGTCGGCCTCCAAGGCCGGGTGGCCCAAAGCCCACCCGGTGTTCATCTTCCAGGATACCGGGTTCCCGAGGATCCCGGTATGACGGCTCGGGGAGGCGGCAACAGATATCTCCGAATCAGTCTGCGATTGTGTATCCCAAAGAGTGCGCTCCACGAAGCCGCACTTGTAGGCAGGATAGCTAGCGCCGCCAGCGGAACCCGTCATTCCCTGTAAACCCTAGCCGGCTCCCTATATAAGCCGGCAAGGAGCAACCCTAGGGAGAGACTCATCTCATTCCATAGCCTCCGGAGCACCTGCAAGCTCTGGTGCGCACACCATTGTACACCCCATCTAGATCCAAATACATACAAGCAGGAGTAGGTCTTTACCTCATACAGTGGGGCCGAACCTGGGTAAACTCTGCGTGTGCAACCCTCTGTGAATCCTACGTCGCCTGGCTCACACCCGAGTTAAGCCACCCCGTATGGCATCTGCCGTGATTACCCCACGACATCTCCAATGTCGGCCATCAAAAGGGCGCCCCCCGGCGCAATGGTGCATGCCGATCACGTGTCGGCTTCCTCCTCCTCGCCTTCCTCTTCAGACTGATCGAGCGCCGCCGCTTCGGCCGCCGTCTTCTCAGCCTGAATGCGACTCCGTTCGGCCACGAAGTAGGCCATCTGGTTGGGGCTCATGTCGCTCGTGTTGGTGGCCATGAACCGACTCTCCTCCTTCTTCTCCTGGGTCTTGAGCTTGTTCATTTGCATCTTGAAGTAGAGCGCCCACTTCTTGTCAGACGCTTCTTGCAGTACCTGGCCGCGTGGGACCCCTCCTTTTGGGCCTCGGAGCTCCGTTGCCGTTGATCTTTCCTCCACCGACTCCGTTTTGACCTAAAACCGCCTATAAAAATAGTCCCCCGACGTTCTCTGGAAGGAGCGCCGCAGAAACACAGAAACCACGAAACAGAGCCCTGGAGTTGCAGATTGGAGGGGGAAAACTCCGGCGGGGCGCTGCCGGCGTGGTCTCCATCTTCTCCAACGACTTCTCCACCGTCTCCATGATGAAGGGGGAGTAGTCCACCCCCTGGACTTTGGGTTTGTGGTGTAACTTGATCCAATCTCTCTATGTATGATCATTGTTGAAGTCCATATGATGTGCCTTGCATGATTATGGAACTATCTTTGTAATTCCTATGGTGGATATTGTGGTATGAGATGATTTGTTATACATTTACCGTTGTGTTGGAGCTTTTATGATTTGTCATACTTTGGAGATATTCTATGATGCATGTGATGGTTTGATTTATGCATAATGCCTTGTTTATCCTTGTCATGAGGTGATTGACACCACCAAGTGTGGATAGATGAGAGAGATGTGGTCATGCACACGAATTATGAATCATTGCACTAGTGTTTAGAATATTGTCCATTATGAAGTATGATGTATGTAGGTACGGGATGGCCGATGTGACACGGCATATGTATTAAGTGACATGTGAAATATAGCCCAACATCCTTTATCTGGGGGTAAAAGGAAGAGTATGATGTGGGAGTGACAGCAACCACGCTAGCCTTACGAGGGTGGCCTAGCAACACAAATGAGTACTTCTTTCAACTATGTGTTTTAGGACATATAGCCGTCATAAAAGCTACCATTAAAACATGACAATTGTGTGTACTTTATCTATAACATGATAATCACCGTAGATGAGAGAGACAGGATTAAGTGAACCCATGAATCCATGTCCATTGTTCCAATAAGAGAAAATATTTGTCTTGTCCTCTTGCATTGAAAGGATTGGGACACTTTTACATTCCTGTTTTGTTACATTAAGCTTCCATCAATTAAATCAACCATCTTGTTCTTTAAACTTGTTTAGTGCATAATCAACTAAAACTTGTGACACTTTAGTTGTAGGGAATAGATAACTTTTCCTTCTTGCTCTTGCGGATCGATACCTTACTTCCACATTAAGAGGTGCTACAGTGATCCCCTGCTCTTGAGGGTTATCAGTTGCATCACCGGCAGTGATTCCATTCATCACCTTGGCGTCACCATCCTATGACACAAATACAACAATTTGCATCCGGCCGCCGCTCGCAATAAGTACACACACCAGCAATTTGCATCCAGCCGCTCGCAATAAGTGTGCCCACATTCGGCCGGGAACACAATAAATAGGCGCGGACCAGGAAGATAAATAGCACGCACCTGGCCGAGTTGGTCGACCGCGTTGCCGAAGAGGAGGCCGCGAGAAGCAGTCGCGTCGGCGTTTGTGGCTGCCGTCCGCCGCATCGCCGGCGATTCGCTGAACACCAACGGTGCCTCGTTCAGATCGAGGGCGTCGAGGGAGGGGGGAATCCGCGACTGCTGCGTCTGGTAGCCGGAGGTTTCGTCGAAGAAGCCCGGGGCAGACGGCGACCCGCAAAAGACGCCGGCGCCCCCCGGGATTGAGCTGCTTTGGCTCATGGCGATTAACTTCTCGGCGGTCTCACTAGCCGCCTTGTCCTTCGCCTTCAGTCGCCTCATCTGCCGAAGGTGGGAGGCGGCAGAGCGCAGGACGCCCTGGCTCAGCGGCACCTTTTTAAGCGGCACCGAATACTCCTGCCGCTCCCGTTTCATCGGCTTCTTCTTCGGCTGCGACGACGCCGGCGGCTTGCGACCCCCATGGGTTTCGCGAGGCCAACGGGCTTTGGCGGCATGGTGGCGGAAGGCGAGGAGCTCGCGGCGGCGGCGGCACAAGGGTTTTGGAAATGGAGAGAAGATTGGGAATTTTGGCGCCGGGGGCGGCAATGTAGACGAAGGGGAATTTGGGTGTGCCGCGCTGTCTCTATGACGGGCGGGCCTCCCCTGTCAGACGCATGTCCGCCCCCATATCCGGCACCCCCGAGAGAGACTCCAAATTTGGAGGCCTCTTCGGGGGTGCCGGACATGTTTTTGCTCGGGATGATCCTTTGGGGGTGCCGCTGGTGGCGTTTTCGGCTGTCCGGACCCCTAATGGGCCTTTGGGGGTCACATGGAGGCCCCCGGTGGAGATGCTCTTACTCATTTAGTGACGAACTAGGACCAAAAGACTAGAAAGTATTACATTTTAATATGGAGGGAGTAGTTTAATAGTCCGTATGTATTGCTTACAACGATAGTAGGGCATCCATTGCGTACACACACACAAAAAAACTTAAAACCTACTGTATTTGGCAATCATTAACCACCTTATAGTGAATGCAACAACTAAGGCTTAAGTGTGGGTGGTCCATAAGGATTAGAAAATTATGTGTAGTTTTAATAGACATGTGACCAGAAATTATAGCAAAACTGATCTTATACAATGCCCACAAGCTATGCGCACCCCCTTTTGGCAAAATTTTACCTTATATGCAAGCGCTTGCTTGATACATAAATTTTATGTGGACATATAGTTTTAGCATAAATTTGGCACAAACAACATTTTGATTCTACGCAATTTTATAGTGGCGAGACCGTCTGCGAGTTTCTGCATGTATGAGACTAGGGTGTTTACTATAGTGAGGACCGAGGAAAAAATTGTGTGCTTGTTCATCCGCAATTGGCAATGATTTTGTCAATTTTTAGGTATGTATACACATTGGAGAGAAATGCTATTCAGTTGGGCGTCAATAATTTCATGCAAATGTTGCAACAATTTTAGCATAGGAGGAAAATTTGGAGTTAAATTGTCACAAGTCCACACAACAATGAATAATTTTGTTGTGAGTTTAACCCATTGATGAAAAAGAGAAAGCGAGTAATTCTAAATTTAAACAAGATCACAATCCGTTGACTATTCTACCACAGGTATTCACCCATGGTGGTATATCGGAATTTATCAATGAAATGATTCATATAGCCCGGAATATATTTTAATATTTTTATGACAATGTAATGGTACCTTTTGACATTGTAATTTTTGAATTTTATTTATTCATGTTTTTGAGTGTGCAAACAAAGGATCATGTTATTTCATGTCACAATGAGGCCACAATGTTGAAGTGCAAGTATAATTCCTAAACAAAACATCACTTAGATAACACTTATGAGAAAATGCACCGGGGTAGTCCTCGCAAAAATTTAACTATCTCGTAAGATATCACGCTAACAGATAATGCACTGGGAGCGGCCTTGCGGATGTATGTGTGGATGATATTTCGTAGGAACCCTATAGTAACCCAAATTCTACCATACCGACCAAAATATAACATTAGTAACGGTCTTTTACTTTACACCAACTTCTATAACAAAATGGGCATTGTGCTTTGATGCCATTCCATCTACTCCCTCCATCCGTGAATAAGTGTACTTTTACCTTTTGTGGTAAGTCAATCTTATTAAAGTTTGACTAACTTTTTGGAGAAACGTACAAACATTTATGACACTAAATTGCTATCACTAGATTTGTATTGAAATGAAGTTTCAAAATATACCAATTTGATGTCATGTATATTGATACTCTTTTCAATAAAGTTGGTCAAATTTATAAAAAATTGACTTAGTACAAAAGTTAGATGTACACTTATTCGAGGACGGAGGGAGTATGTAGGTCTTGAGAGATATCATGATTTGTGTTAATCGCTATTCGTTTTATCCCGCACAAAAAGTAGAATAATGTTGACTGACACAGTGAGTAGACAATAAATATATAATTCATGGAAAAGCACATACAAGTGCGTACATGTTCTTATTTTAGATTGTGCTTATTAGACACAAATTTTGGTTGCCAAAATTCTTTGTGCTAATTGGGTTTTGTGTACTTATAAAAAATTATTTACTACTTTACAATGTGCTCATCGATCTAATCATTTGTCTTCTATTTTGTTTTATAATTAATAGTTTTCAAAAATAAGGGACACCATCCGATTTCATCCTTCCATATATAGAACTAAAAAAAATCTCTGAGTGTTGCAGCGGAAATTTCATTAAAAACATTTGTGCAAATGAAAATGTATAAAAACATGAAATCTGAAGTTGTTTCCAACAATATGCAAAAAATCACACAATGGTTGAGAGTGAAAGGACAAGGATGTCGCCTAGGGGGGGTGAATAGGCGATTAAAAACTTTTCCGGTTTAGGCTTGATAAATGCGGAATAAAACTAGGTGTTTTAATTTAACAAGCATACAACCTAAATATAATAGGATTACCTATGTGCACCAACAACTTATACTAAGCAAGACAAACAACAAGGTGAAAGAAAGATATAAGACTTCAAGCACGAAGGCTATCACAATGTAAATTGCATAAGTAAAGAACTCGGGTATAGAAATAACCGAGCCACGCGGAGACGATGATGTATTCTCGAGTTCCTCCTTTTTAGGGGAGTACGTCTCGTTGGAGGGGTGTGAGTTTCAAACTCAAACGCCACAAATGGCCTCACCCTATTCTCCGATGAGCCTTACCCAAAAGCTCGGTTCACCTTCCACTATTGAAATCCTTCAAGGCGGAATCCGGAGCCTTTACAACAATCTTGAGGCACAGCCCACAAAAGGATTGGGAGCTCCCAAGTGACCACAAAAGGTCTCAAACACCAGAATGACGTCTAGGGTCCAATGACCCAAGAGTAACAAGCTCACAAACTTTCACTTCCACGAAACCTCATGGAGAGAGCAAACCGATGCACCAAAATGCAATGGTAAGAACACAAGAAGTGGTCAAGTCTTTCGCTCTCAAATTTCAATACAGCAACAAATGCTAATGGGGGAATAAGAGAGGAAGAGCAAAGATGGAGAAACACCGAGAACTCCAAGATCAAGATCTACTAAGTTTCCCTCACTTAGAGGAGAGATGGATTGGTAGAATTGTAGATCTAGATCTCCTCTCTCTTTTCCCTCAAAGATATGCAAGAATCATGGGAGGAATTGAGAGAGAGGCAAGCTTTCCAAGGTCAACAATGGAGGTGAGAGAGGGAGAAATTCCGTGCTTGGAAGAGCTAGTCTCAGTGGGAAGAAGAGGGCCTTTTTATAGGTCCCCAGAAAAAGAGTCGTTGCACCCAGAGAAAAGAGGATAATCCGGTTCAATTTCGGATAGGATAATCCGGTTCATAGGATATTCCGGTCCTTTTAGAAATATCCGGTATCAAATATCCAGTTACCTCCAGGAGGCTGTGCGTCCTGGTCCTTAGCAGTTTTCAGCTTGAGCAAACTTGGGTGCCGGATATTCCGGTCCAAAACAACTCGGAATATCCGGTTTTCTGAAAATTGACAGAAACAACAAAATAAAAACTGCAATAACTTTTTTATCTGGACTCCGATTTCGATGATCTTGGGCTCGTTGCAATCGCAATGAAAAGCCCATCAAGATCATGCAGAGAAACATCATAGTCCATCATGTGAGGAGGAAGCCACAAGGAGAGAGTTTGACCTCTCTTAGAAAAGACAAACCGGTAAAAACTACAACATCAAAAACGCGACAAGATATGCGTATGAAATCCGTTTTTGATGAAATAGAGCTTGGTATGGAGATGAACACAATCTCTAAATTCTCACATGGATAAAAGCCAAATAACAACCAAGAAATATGATATGCCAAGTATGCAAAGTTTGAGCTCTCCACAAAGATGCGATCAAGTTACTCACTTGAGAGTCCCTCTTGATAGTACGCCGTCTATTCTATAACCCGAACTCCCACTAACACCATGAGATCGGTAAAATAGAAACCATATCAAGATCATACCTTTGCCTTACACATTCCACTTGATCTAGATGATGACGATCTTGACTCACTCAAGTTGGAAACCTTTCTTGATCGTGTTTGCTAGCACATGCTTGATGAAGACTTCTCGAAATACTCCTCCATACACCATTATGGGAGAGCCTCGCTAAGCTCCGTCTTCATGTATCCGTTGTAAGCTTCAATCAAATGATATCTTCCGAGATGGATCATATTGAACTTGCACTTCATAATCTTCTCTCTTTTCACAAAGATGATGTGTTGAATCCTTCAAGACATACTTGCAATATACTCAACTCTAAATGACCATTCTTTATATAAACCATTGGACAGAACCTTGGTCATCACTTTATCTTCTAGAGTCCAACATATGAACTCCAATATTTCCCATGGACAAGATCTATAAGGATAACTCAATTTAAACATTAGTCCATAGGATTGTCATTAATTACCAAAACAACGCATGGGGGTAACATGCACTTTCAGAGAGGTTATATTTGATTGACGTGAAACTGTTGTGTATTTGACAGCAAATAATGCTGACGTGGACGTATGGCTTTAAAAAATGATGTGGATAGATTACATTTACAATATCATAACTTGTAAAAATTAGTGAAGAATAACATAGACAATCGATTGTCTAAAAGAATGGATGATGTGAATAACTTGTATGTTGAGAAAAAATTAATACATGTTAGTTGGGTTTTACTTTATAATAAGTATAGATAGAGAGATACTGCAATAGTAAAGCACGCTCGTTCCTCCACTGGTTCTAGGGCAACAACCCCTCATCTCCCAATTTGATAATAAATTCATTTTTCTTTAATCTCAAATTTAGTTTACTAAAATCGTGGGTGACACAACATAAATTATACTTTCTTAGATATTATACATGCTCAATGTTCAGTTCTTCAATCACCGTCACGAAGCCCACCTGAAAGGACACCCAATGACCTAAACCCATTAACTAACCAATCACTGATCCATTGGAAATATGTATGTAATGTGATGGATGCAAAGTGACCGGTGAGCTATTGCGGATCACGAACATGTACCAGCATTGTATATGAGCTGTAGTGGGGTAGGAGATGCACTACAGTACGCAGATGTTCTTAAAGGCCCCGCTTGGAAAGTTGTTTAATTTCACGCCGGTAGATTCATACCCCCTTTTTTCTCAGCCGCAGCTAACTCGGAACGGGAAAGATACGGAGCTGACGAGGCGTGTGATTTCATACCCCTGGATTGGACTAATATACGATCAACCAAGCGCGCGGGGGGGGGGGGGGGGGGTGAAAAGTAGCGGATTTGTTCACCAGACATAAATTCTCTGGGGTGTATTATGGAGTTCCTTTGCTGATTGTCAATGTATTTTTTCAGTTATTTATTTAAAATGAACAAAAGCATCTACACGGATGCAGGGATGCATTTGACATGTACAAGGAACATTACATACAAAATGGCATGCATTTTATACAAATGGTTGAAAAATAAAAACTAGGGGTGACCCGCGCAAAAAATATAATTTATACTATTGCTATATTTGGTTTATAAAATTATAGCCCACTACAGCCTGAACATACTTGATTGTTCTTTCAATAAATGTTTAGAGAAAAAAATATTGGGTTCTTCCAACTACAAAATGATCTATATCATTTATTTAGACGGGATCTAGTCGGTCCACGTCTTACAACATGGAATACCCTTCAAAGGCAGATGGCTTTAGTCCAACTGCCTTAAGGCGACGAATTTAACGTTGGAATTTACATGAGAATAAAAAGTTTTTAGTAGACTCCATGTATAAAACTCTAGTCCATTCCAAAGCGTCTGTAGTCAGTAATAAGCATGAAAATAATAATTTCTCATGATACCTTCCTAGAGGGGTTATTCTAACGAAAAATGATTTCGCAAAGCTTAACTGACAAGAGTGTACAAAGTGTTGCTTCTTTCATCACGCCTGAGAGCATGAAACACCCATTCTTTCATTGCAAGTTTGTGCGTTTTATACGGCAAGTCATCCAAGTGGCTTCGAACTCGTACCCACCTCACGGTGTTGCAAACATTTCTGGTAACTTATTGCGAGGAATAGAATGCAAGGACAAAATCCTCATATGTATGGAAACAATTGCCTTATAATATGGTCGTTATTTCTATGTAGAAATTACATGATTTTTAGTGCTAAACATTCATGTCCTTTCCAGGTTATTTTGTAATGTGCACATTGATACGTCTCAAACGTATCTATAATTTTTGATGTTCCATGTTGTTCTTATACCAATTGCTACATGTTTTATTTACACTTCATAGCATTTTTATGCATTTTCTGGGACTAACCTATTAACAAGATGCCGAAGTGCTAGTTCCTATTTTCTGCTGTTTTTCTCCTTCAGAAAGGCTAGTCGCAAAATATTCTCGGAATTGGACGAAAATCAACGTGTGCAAATATCTCATCGGAAGACTCCAAAAGCCAGAAGGGGAGACAGAGTGGGGCCATTAGGCATCCACGCCACCCTAGGGCGCGGCAGGGGGTGGGCCCGCGCCCTGCCCCTGGTGTGGCCACCTCGGTTGCCTCCCGACGCCGCCCTTTCGCCTATTTATTCCCGATTACCCGACAACCCTAAAAACACCGATCATATTCCACGAAAAGTTCCGTCGCCACCGCCGTCGTCAACCCTAGATCGGGAGGGTTCTGAAGCTCTTCCCGGCACCCTGCCGGAGGGGAGATCCTCACAGGAGGCCTCTACACCGCCATGTCTGCCTCCGGAGTGATGCGTGAGTAGTTCATCCTTGGACTACGGGTCCATAGCAGTAGCTAGATGGTTTTCTCTCCACCTTGTACCTCCATGTTTAGATCTTGTGAGCTGCCTAACATGATCAAGATCATCTTATTGTAATGCTACATGTTGTGTTTGCTGGGATCCAATGAATATTGATACTATGAGCAAGTTTTTTATCAATCTATTATTTATGTTGTTTATGATCTTGCATGCTCTCCATTGCTAGTTGATGCTTTGGCCAAGTAGATGATTGTAACTCCAAGAGGGAGTATTTATGCTAGATAGTGGGTTCATGCCTCCAGTAATCTGGGCTCGAGATGACAGAAACGACTAAGGTTGTGGATGTGCTGTTGCCACTAGGGATAAAGCAATTATGCATTGTCTACGTGTCATTTGCATTGTTTACATTACACACTTTACTTCATGCAATAATTTGTTGTTTGCAACTCAATACCGGAAGGGTGCAGATGCTAACCGGAAGGTGGATTATTTAGGCATAGATGCGCTGGATGGCAAGTCTATGTACTTTGTTGTAATCCCAATTAAATCTCATAATAATCATTTTGTCATATATTGCATTGTCATGCGCTCATTATTTGTCAATTGCCCAGCTATAATTTGTTTACCCAACATGTTAGTTATCTTTTGTGGAGAGACACCACTAGTGAACTGTGGACCCCGGTCCATTTCCTCATACTGATAAAACCACCAACTATAATCATTTGTTCTCTGTTACTTTCTGCACTCATTACTGTTTTCCACACAATACGTTTAATCATTTGTTTTCAGCAAGCCGGAGAGATTGACAACCTCTCTGTTTCGTTGGGGCAAAGTAGTTTACTTGTGTTGTGTGCAGGTTCCACGTCAGTTGCGCCGCTGACAACCTTCTGAAGAACCTCCGTGTCCTCCTGGCTCGATAAACCTTGGTCATATTTCAATTGAAAACTGCTGCTGCACTACATCATACCTTCCTCTTGGGGTCTCCCAACAAACGTGTGTTGTCACGGTCAACAAGCAGATCTTCTGGTGCTGTTGCTGGGAAGTAATAAAACACTCTACCGTTAACACGCCATCAAGACATTTTTTGGCGCTGTTGTCGGGGACACTGGAATCTCCAGATAGGGGAGTCTCACACTTCCAATCTCATTACTTTGTTTTTGTCTTGCTTAGTTTATTTTATTTTATCTTGTTTGTTGTTAAAACCCTAAAACACAAAAAAATTAAATTCCTGCATTTAGTTTATTTCAGTTTGTTATTTTCTTATTCTGTTTTACTTTTGCTAAAATGAGTAATCCTAAAAACACTAAGTTGTGTGACTTCACTAGCACAAACAACAATGATTTCATATGCACACCTATTGCTCCTCCTGCTACCACAGCAGAGTTCTATGAAATTAAACCTGCACTGTTAATCTTGGTATGAAAGAGCAATTGGTGTTGGAAATGTCTCCACTTCTGCTGCAAAAAGCTTTAAACTGCCTGATAGCACTAAAATTGCTCCTGATAAAAGTGCTGAAATTTTTAGGAGTGTAGGAGATAATGGTTCCATTACCTTTGATGATAATAATTTTGATTTTGATGGTTGTAATATAACTGAAGTCATTATGTTCTTGCAAAAGCTAGCTAAGAGTCCTAAGGCTAGTGAAATAAATATGGCTTTTACTAAACATATCATCAATGCTCTCATGCATGCTAGGGAAGAGAAATTAAAACGTGAAGCTTCTATCCCTAGGAAGTTAGATGATGGTTGGGAGCCCATCATTAAAATGAAAGTGAATGATTTTGATTGCAATGCTTTGTGTGATCTTGGTGCTAGTATTTCTGTTATGCCTAAAAAGCTTTATGATATCCTTGATCTTGCACCTTTGGAAAAATGTTATTTGGATGTTCACTTTGCTGATTCTTCTATGAAGAAACCTTTGGGGAGAGTTGATAATGTTCTTATTATGGTTAACAATAACCTTGTCCCTGTTGATTTTGTGGTTTTGGATATTGAATGCAATCCTTCTTGTCCTATTGTGTTGGGAAGACCTTTTCTTAGAACTGTTGGTGCTGTTATTGATATGAAAGAGGGGAATATAAAATTTCAATTCCCACTCAGGAAAGGTATGGAACACTTCCCTAGAAGAAGGATGAAACACCCTTTTGATACTATTGTTAGGGCAAGTTATAATGTTGATGTTTTTGGTCTTGACAATACTTGATTCATGTTTCATGCCTAGCTAAAAGGCATTAAAGAGAAGCGCTTATGGGAGGCAACCCATTGTTTTTACTTTCTGTTATTTTTTTTTTGTGTCAAGGAGCTTGTTTACTTCTGTAACAACTCCTTTGTATCTTTTATTTGCTGTTTTGTTGTGCCAAGAAAAGTCTCTTATGACAAGATGGTACCTATATTTGGATTACTGCACAGGAACAGATTTCTGGAACGTCACCGTTTCTCGCCGTAGAAAATCAAAAATTTGAAAAAATCTGCCAATTTTTGTGCGTGTTCCTGAGATATGTACGCAACTTTCGTACGACTAAAGTTTTTCGATTTGAGCGACGTAAGTGTCCCGAAAAAAATCATCTTTACGGACTGTTCTGGTTTTGACAGATTCTGTCTTTGTTTTGCATTCTATCTTTTACAAGTGTTGAGTGGTTTCTTTTAAGGTGAAAGAGCATCACTTAAGCCTAGTAACAGTAGCTAATGTTTGAAAATGATTGCTTATGAATTTGTGTCCTTACAGAATCAAGTGAGATTATTTGTTTTGATGCACTAACCCGCTAATGAGAAAAATGTTGAGTTTTGGTGTGAAGGAAGTTTTCAAGTGTTAAGAGAGGAGGATGATATTATAAGATCAAGAAGAGTGAAAAGCTTAAGCTTGGGGAAGCTCCCATGGATCTCCCCAATATATTCAAGAAGACTCAAGCGTCTAAGCTTGGGGATGCCCAAGGCATCCCCTTCTTCATCAACAAACTATCAGGTCATCTCTAGTGAGACTATATTTTTATTTCTTCACATTATATGTACTTTTCTTGGAGCGTCAGTGTGCTTTTGTTTTCAGTTTGTTTTTGTTTTGTTTGCTGCTCTATACTTGTTGGATCCTAGCACTCTTGTTTGGGAGAGAGACACGCTCCGCTTTTTCATTGGAATACTCTTGTTCTTCACTTATATTTGTTGAGTATTCTTGTCTAGCTACTGCTAAAGCTTCTAGCTCTCTGTTTTCATATATCTCTTGTCAGAGCTATTAGTTTCTTTTGAAGAAAGTACTCTCTTGCTTCACTTATATTTGTTTGGAGAGTTGTTCAAATAAGTTGATTGGTGTTTGGTTGGAACAGAAAATGCTATGCATGTGGTAGTGGTATAAAATGCTTACATAAGTCTTGTAGATCACTGTCTTGAGTAATTTGATACTTGTCAATTGTTTTGAGTTACCAAGTAAGTAATGTTTAGACTTGTGCATCATGTAAGTAAAGGCTATTAGTGAAGAACTACTGTAAAGCTTGTTGATATTTGATTTGTATCATTGGTAGTTCCAAAGTCTAGATATTTTCTAGTGAAAGGTTTTGGTTAACAAGGAAGACAATGTGGAGTCTTGTAATTTTTCAAGCATGTTTTTTATATGAGTTCTTGCTGTACCGGTTGACAGTCTGTGTTTGCTTAAATAACCTTGCTAGCCTAAACTCTGTACTAAGCGGGAATGCTGCTTGTGCATCCAAAACCCTTGAGCCAAAATCCATGCCATCTGTGTCCACCATAACTACCTATTATGTGGTATTTTCCTGCCATTCCAAGTAAATTTTTCATGTGCTACCTTTAAAATATTCAAAACTGTTACAACTCCTTTTTGTGTCACTGTTTACAAGCTCATGAGGATGTGGTAGATGGTCTTTATTTCACTTGTTGATCAGACTTTACACCTGGACTAGTGGCATATACATCCGCTTATCCAATAATTTTGCAAAAAGAGCTGGCAACGGGGTGCCCAGTCCCAATTAATTACAACTTTAACCATTAATTCTCTTCACATCTTTTTGCCCCTGAGAAATCAGTCAAGCAATGTTCATAAGTGTGTAAACAAAAGAGAACGAGGGATGATCTACCCGCTGGTAGAAATAACGTCCTTCATGGGAGCCGCTCTTGTAAGGTCTGGTTAACTTGTGACTTAAAGTATTGTCTATTTACTGATTCGTTGACCACTAACACACACCTCTCAAAATATATTTTTATACTCTCTATATGCTTTCAAAAACTTAAAAAGCTCTAGCACATGATTTAATCCCTGCTTCCCTCTGCGAAGGGCCTTTCTTTTACTTTATTGTTGAGTCAGTTTTCCTACTTCTTTCTATCTCCACAAGCAAACACTAGTGTCAACTTTGGTACAACAGTTGTTATATAATGATATGTTTGACTTATTGCATTACTTTGCCTTGACAATATCCATGAGATAAATATGTTAAAGTTGAAGCCAGTGCTGAAACTAAATCTTCCTTTGTGTTAGTCAAACACTTTCATTTAGAATCTATTGCTTTGTGAGCTAACTTTTATGCAAACTCTTATAGCTCCATTGTCTCCAAAGTATTATTCATGAAAGTTTGCACTTGTATGATTCATTTTGTTTACTCCTTGTTTACTTGTTAGCAAACTATAGACCATTGACTTGGATCACTTCATTCAGTTCATGTGCTTTGCATTACTATTTGATCAAGATTATGTTGGTAGCATGTCACTTCAAAAATTATGTTGTTTTTATCGTTTACCTACTCGAGGACGAGCAGGAACTAAGCTTGGGGATGCTTGATACGTCTCAAACGTATCTATAATTTTTGATGTTCCATGCTGTTATTATACCAATTGCTACATGTTTTATTTACACTTCATAGCATTTTTATGCATTTTCTGGGACTAACCTATTAACAAGATGCCGAAGTGCCAGTTCCTGTTTTCTGCTGTTTTTCTCCTTCAGAAAGGCTAGTCGCAAAATATTCTCGGAATTGGACGAAAATCAACGTGTGCAAATATCTCATCGGAAGACTCCAGAAGCCAGAAGGGGAGACGGAGTGGGGCCACGAGGCAGCCACGCCACCCTAGGGCGCGGCAGGGGGTGGGCCCGCGCCCTGCCCTGGCGTGGCCACCTCGGTTGCCTCCGACGCCGCCCTTTCGCCTATATATTCCCGATGTCCCGAAAACCCTAAAAACACCGATCATATTCCACGAAAAGTTCCGTCGCCGCCGCCGTCGTCAACCCTAGATCGGGAGGGTTCTGAAGCTCTTCCCGGCACCCTGCCGGAGGGGAGATCCTCACCGGAGGCCTCTACACCGCCATGCCTGCCTCCGGAGTGATGCGTGAGTAGTTCATCCTTGGACTACGGGTCCATAGCAGTAGCTAGATGGTTGTCTCTCCACCTTGTACCTCCATGTTTAGATCTTGTGAGCTGCCTAACATGATCAAGATCATCTTATTGTAATGCTACATGTTGTGTTTGCTGGGATCCGATGAATATTGATACTATGAGCAAGTTGTTTATCAATCTATCTATTTATGTTGTTTATGATCTTGCATGCTCTCCGTTGCTAGTAGATGCTTTGGCCAAGTAGATGCTTGTAACTCCAAGAGGGAGTATTTATGCTAGATAGTGGGTTCATGCCTCCAGTAATCTGGGCTCGAGATGACAGAAACGACTAAGGTTGTGGATGTGCTGTTGCCACTAGGGATAAAACAATGATGCATTGTCTACGTGTCATTTGCATTGTTTACATTACACACTTTACTTCATGCAATAATCTGTTGTTTGCAACTCAATACCGGAAGGGGTGCGGATGCTAACCGGAAGGTGGATTATTTAGGCATAGATGCGTTGGATAGCAAGTCTATGTACTTTGTTGTAATGCCCAATTAAATCTCATAATAATCATCTTGTCATATATTGCATTGTCATGCGCTCATTATTTGTCAATTGCCCAGCTGTAATTTGTTTACCCAACATGTTAGTTATCTTTTATGGAGAGACACCACTAGTGAACTGTGGACCCCGGTCCATTTCCTCATACTGATAAAACCACCAACTGCAATCATTTGTTCTCTGTTACTTTCTGCACTCATTACTGTTTTCCACACAATACGTTTAATCCTTTGTTTTCAGCAAGCCGGAGAGATTGACAACCTCTCTGTTTCGTTGGGGCAAAGTAGTTTGCTTGTGTTGTGTGCAGGTTCCACGTCAGTTGCGCCGCTGACAACCTTCTGAAGAACCTCCGTGTCCTCCTGGTTCGATAAACCTTGGTCATATTTCAAGGGAAAACTGCTGCTGCACTACATCATACCTTCCTCTTGGGGTCTCCCAACGAACGTGTGTTGTCACGGCAACAAGCAGATCTTCTGGTGCTGTTGCTGGGAAGTAATAAAATACTCTACCGTTAACACGCCATCACACATCGCTCTGGGCATGGTCTATTCTTCAGAAACTGAACCACTGCGTCCTGTTTGCGGATTTCTGGTCGCGGTTGGAGCAAGTGGCGAAACATGATTTACCCCCCCCCCCCCCCCCCCCCCCCCCCCCCCCGCGGCATAGTTTTCGGATAGATCCACCGCCCTCTAGCCATCTACAATTGCAATATGGTGATGGATATTGTCAACACATGTGGAGGGCGGCATAGTCTACGGAATCAACTTTTCATAGTCCTACAAATCGACTTTGCGTTGATGCACCTATGTATTTATCCTTATCTCGTTTCTTTATTTTTGTATGACTATTTTGTCCCTTCAGTTGTGTACGCCTTGTTGTGCAGAGGCTAGGTGTGAACTACTACTTTATCGCCTTGATGCGAAATTTGCCTTGATGCGGAATTTGAGTTTAATAAAGCACCGTTTGTCAGACAAAAATGCAACATCGGTTTTCAAGAACAAAAAACAACAAAATACTAACCATGTTACAACGTACACCGATACGGCCAAAAACACGTGCAAGTTCACAATGTCTATCCAGCTAGATAAACGCCCGTAAAAGGCCGTAGGGAAACTCCGGAGCATTATTAGTTATTACTCGCGTGACGTTGCTCATGCTCGATCACACTGACGCTTGTCAGCCAGTCGACCGTTGAGTTAATCTATCGTCAGTGCTGACGAAAATGGCCGACGTGATCAGTTCTGACTTCTGGCCACTCACGTACTACTAGATGAACGAGCAACTCAAGTGCATGTGTGATCATTTGGTAATTACTATTAAAGACGTTCGTCCTTTGCCGTCCCGATCTGATCCCAGCCATGCCGGCGGCGAAGACGTTCGTGCTCTACCCCTCGCTGGGCGTCGGCCACCTGATCCCCATGGTGGAGCTGGCTAAGCACCTGCTCCGCCACGGCCACAACGTCGTCGTCGCCGTCGTCGACCCGCCGGACAGCGACGCCGCCTCGGCCGTTGCTGTGGCCCGCCTCGCCGCGGCCAACCCCTCCATCGCCTTCCGCCTCCTGCCCGCCCCGCCCAGCCCGGACACCGCCGCGCACCCGGTCAAGCGCAGCCTCGACACGCTCCACCTCGCCAACCCCGTGCTCCGTGACTTCCTCCTCTCCCTGCCCGCCCCCGGCACCGACGCCCTCCTGCTCGACATGTTCTGCGTCGACGCGCTCGACGTCGCCGCCGAGCTCGCCGTCCCCGCCTACTTCTTCTTCGCCTCCGCGGCCGGCGACCTCGCCATCTTCCTCAACATGCCCTACAGCTACCCGAACATGCCGTCGTTCAAGGACATGGGCGAGACGCTCGTGCACAACCCCGGCATGCTGCCGGTTCGCGCGGTGGACATGCCGCTGACGATGCAGGATAAGGAGAGCGACCCGGCCAAGGTCCGGCTGTACCAGTTCAGGCGCATCTCGGAGGGGAGGGGCGTGCTGGTCAACAGCTTCGACGGGCTGGAGCCCATGGCCCTGATAGCGCTCGCCGACGGCGTCTGCGTGCCTGGCCGGCCGACGCCGAGGGTGCTCTGCATTGGGCCACTGGTGAACGACGGCCAGAAGGACGGCGATAAACGGCATGAGTGCCTCGCGTGGCTGGACGCGCAGCCGCTCCGGAGCGTCGTGTTACTTTGCTTCGGCAGCAAGGGCGCATTCTCGGCAAGGCAGCTGAAGGAGATCGCTCGTGGGCTGGAGAGCTCAGGGCACCGATTCCTTTGGGCGGTGAGAAGTCCGCCGGAGGAGCAGAAAGAATTCCCCGAGCCCGACCTGCAGCGGCTGCTTCCGGCCGGCTTCTTGGAAAGGACGAGAGGTAGGGGCATGGTTGTGAAGAACTGGGTGCCGCAGGCCGAAGTGGTGCGGCACCATGCGGTCGGGGCCTTCGTGACACACTGCGGGTGGAACTCGGCGCTGGAGGCTATCATGTCGGGGCTGCCGATGATCTGCTGGCCGCTCTACGCCGAGCAGGGGCTGAACAAGGTGTTCATGGTGGAGGAGATGAAGATCGCCGTTGCGTTGGAGGGGTACGAGGCCGGAATGGTGAGGGCGGAGGAGGTCGAGGCGAAGCTGAGGTTGGTGATGGAGACGGAGGAAGGCAGGAAGCTTAGGGAGACGCTGGTGGCGACGAGGAAGATGGCATTGGACGCGATCAGCGAAGGCGGGTCTTCTGAAGTGGCATTTGCCGAATTTTTGAAAGATTTGGAGAACAGCAGCATGGAGAATGCAGAACTCAATTGATCAAGCTGCCCAGATCTTCTCATCTGCATTAGAGAGAAGTTGGGTTTGCGCATACTCCCGAAAAAAAGAAGAAGTTGGGTTTGCATAATTGCATTACTGTATCAGTTGCACCAGGGCTCCTTGCACCAAATCATCAAGGGCTAAATAGAACAGTTCAGTGTGACTGTCCATTCTGAATCCATGCATTGTACTAAAATGTCTGACATATTGTGATACCGCATAACTGAGAAAATTGGCTTGCACTTTTCACAGCTTCAGGTTGGAATTTGCATTCACAGCTCTCTTTGGTATAATTGCTGAAGCCGCTAATTTGCATAGCATAACTCCCAGAAGTAGTACAGATTTTGTCATCAACATAAGAGATAGTAGCTATGATTTTGCATTATTATATCCATTGCCGGAGAGCTCAAAGGGCACTTCTTTTAGGCTTCTCAGTCTGCTTATAGGTCTCAAACCGGAGAAGCTTAAAAGAAGTCTTCGGCTGTTTGCAATGACACGTGCATGTCAACTAGTAGACATCTAACAACTCAACACATCAAATAAGCCAAAACTGCACAAGCCCAAAAGAAGTCTCCCAAGCAGTTTTTAGGAGTTTCTCCCCACCATAGTTTCTCCCCACCGGAATCTATAAGCTGGCTTATGCATAAGCAGGAGCCTAAGGGTGTGTTCGGTTCCAGAACGAGGTAGAATGGAATGGAACGGTTCCGCACCTGGAACCCGTTCTCGTGTTCGGTTAGACAAAAGGATGGAACGAAGTGATTCCTCAGAACGGAATATTCCGTGTAGATGCGGAACGCCTCGGCCGGACGAGGTGGAACGCGTGCGATTAGCCCTCTCACCTCTCTCTCACATCTCTCTTCGGTTCCTCAGCCAGGCCCAAGGCGGCGCGGCGAGCGAGATGGAGATCACGGCGACCACGGCCAGGCATGGCAGCGACCACGGCCAGGCACGGGGACGACCACGATCCATCTCCTCCGCGGTCAACGCCGCCGTCCATCCTCCTCCGTGCTCACCGCCCATGGCCTCCTCCTTCCCGCTCCTTCGTGTTCGCCAGCCGCCCTCCTCCGTGACTCCGTCCCTCTCCTCCAGGACGGCGCGAGAGAGCTCCCCGAGCCTCTCTCTCCTTGCTCCCGCCTGGCCGCCACCAGCTCCGGCCCCGAGCGCGCCGGCGCCGCCCGACTCCGCCACCCGGCCACCTCCTGCTCCAGCTCCATGCGCCACCCGCACCCGAGGTCACCGCCGCCCGGAGCTCGCTCCCTCCCTCTGCTCCTCCGCCGTGGCCGCCTCCTGCCCCTGTGCCGCGGCCCGGAGCTCCGCCTCCTGCTCCGGCCTCCGCCTGCCAGGGAGCCGCCAAGCTCCGCCCCGGCGCCGCCTTTCTCCGGCTCCGCTCGCCGCGCCAC
Organism: Poa pratensis; assembly: GCA_947311845.1. Taxonomy (NCBI): domain Eukaryota; kingdom Viridiplantae; phylum Streptophyta; class Magnoliopsida; order Poales; family Poaceae; genus Poa; species Poa pratensis. Next base: position 42,104,235 of record CAMZMU010000060.1, on the reverse strand, counting down.
CATCCCGGCCGCCGCGCTCCCCCAGCTCGCTCCCGAGCTTCCTCGACCAACACAAGGATGATTAGGCTTTAATTAGGCTCTAATTAATAATATTTAGATTAATTACGCTCTAATTAATTAAATTTTAGATTAACTCCATGTGGTTCCATTCCCTCATTTCCAGATCAACCGAACGCAAGGATGAATTGGTTGGGATGAAGTGGAATGGAATGGAGTGGAATGGTTCCATTCCATTCCACTTCATCCGAAAACCGAACACACCCTAAAAGAAGTCACCCAAAGCCACAGAGTAACTAGACCAGTAAAAGTGAAACAATAGCTGCATCAGATCATCAAGGAGGCATATGCTAAATGAAACTGTTGATTGTGAAAGTCTGAATCGGCGCACTGTAAATTGTGATACAGCATAACTGAGGAAGCTTTGCAGTTTTCACAGCTTGAGTTCAAAACTTGGCCAGCTATGCCAAATCATTTCGAGAGCATAATTGTTTTTTTTAAGAACCTAACGTATATTCAAAGAGATAAAAGTACAATACGGATTACATACGCAGGTGTACACCCTTGGATACACAGCACAGACGCAACAGCACCGAAGAAGATGCTGAACCACCACACTAGCTTCGATCCTCCACCGCCAGCGACGCCGGAGAAGAAGAAGGAAAACCTCCACAGCACCCAAAGGAGAGAGCACCACCACGCCTTCGAAAACAAGAGTTGCTGAAGCAACTAATCTGCATAGCACAACTACAATATATCACCACCTCCTGCAATATCACAAGGGACTGTTCATACTTCATAGTTCTGACTTGTGAGAGGGAGTTGATGCAAACCTTCCAAGACACATATTGCAATACAGATCTTATTGCTACCTTCTGTGTTTGATCACTCTGAGAGCTTCAAATCCTTCAAGAACTCGGCAAATGCCATCTGCGACGGCCCGCGGTCTGCCAGCGCTTCTGCTGCCTTCTCCTTTGCCAATGCCAGCCTCGCCCTGAGGTTCTCGCCTTCCTCCGACTCAAGCACCAGCCTCACCTTCTTCTCCACCTCCTCAGCTTTCACCAGCTCCGCGTCGTACCCGTCTATCACCACCCCACACTTCATCTCGTCCCCCACGAACACCTTGTTTAGCCTCTGCTCCGCGTACTGCGGCCAGCACAGCATCGGCACCCCGGCCGACGCCGCTTCCAGGATGGAGTTCCACCCGCAGTGCGTCAGGAAGGCGCCGGTGGCGGCGTGCCGCAGGACCTCCACCTGCGGCGCCCACATCTTCAGCACCATCCCCCTGTCTCGCGTCCTCTCCAAAAACCCCTCGGGGAGTAGCTCGTCCAGGCCTGGCGCCGGCCGCGGCATGGAGAATTTGGCCGCGTCCTCCGGCGGGCTCCTCACGACCCACAGGAAGCGATGGCTGGAGTTCTCGAGCCCCCGTGCGATCTCCTCCAGTTGCGACGCCGATACGGCACCGAGACTGCCGAAGCAGATGAACACAACGCTCCGCTCCGGCTGCTCATCCAGCCACGACAGGCACGCGTGATGCTCGCCTTCCGCGGCCGCGCCGTTCACGATCAGCGGCCCGATGCAGTGCACCGGCGGTGTCGGGCGGCCGGGGACGCAAGCGCCCTCCCGGAGCGCCCGCACGGCCCTCGCCTCGAGCCACTCATAGGTGTTAACTAGCAGGCCACGCGCCTCCGGCATGCGCCCGTAGTGCCCGATCCGGGCCGTGCAGGTCCGGGTCGCGCGGTCCAGGACGGTGTGCGGCATGTCAGACGCCGGGATCGGCGGGACGCCGGGAATCGGAGGAGCACCTTGCCCATGTCCTTGAAGTTCCCCTCCGTGGTGGCGAAGTGCTGGGGCAGGTGGAGGAACGCCGCGAGGTCGCCGGCGGATGAGGTGTAGTAGATGTACGTGGGGACGCCGCTCTCGGCGGCGGCGTCGAGGGCGTCGATGCAGAAGAGGTCGAGGACGAGCGCCGCGACGAAGGGGAGGGAGCGGAGGAAGGCGAGGTGGGATGGCACGGTGAGGCGCAGCACGTCGAGCATCTGCAGGAAGGGGTCGGGGTCCGGACTGGGGTAGTCCGGGGGCGGGAGGCTGTGGAAGGCGATGGAAGGGTTGGCAGCGACGATGCTGGCCACGGCGGAAGAGGAGGCGGCGAAGAAATCGGCGGAGGAGGGCGGCGGCGTCGGGACGGCGATGACGACGGGGATGCTCCGGCGGACGAAGAGCTTGGCTAGCTCCACCATGGGGATCAGGTGGCCCACACCCAAGCAGGCGTGCAGCACCACGGTCGGATTGGGATCGGCCTCCATTAGCGACTGGCCGAATGCTTGCTACGCGGTGGACACTGTCACACTGCGAGGATGACTGGATGGGACGGGGATCAGGTTGCATGTCACCGGGTGACATGCGGCCAAAATTCAAATTTAAACATTGTGAAAAATTCTGAAAATAATCATGCATGTTCACAGCACATATTTAGATAACCCCTAGAAATTTCAGATCAAAATTCGAAACATACATCGAGAAACAAAAAAGAGAAACTCAGATGTGAATAGTCAAAAGCCGCATGTCACCTGATCCCGATCCGACTGGATGAGGAGTAGCCGGAGACGATGTCGAGAAATTTTCCCGTGTTTCTTCTGACCGAAACATGGGAAAAAGTATATTGTAGATGACCGAAACTTTTTTTTAATAAAAGGGCGAGCCCCAGGTTCCATTTAAGCAACCATCAGAGTAACAGGCATCCAGGATTACACAGCCCAAGGCTGAAGCAGAAAGCAAAACATCCAAGCACTACAAGTTTTCCAACAAGGCTGAACAAAGACACTACAAGTTTCCATCTACGGTAGCGCCAACACTCCAAGCACTTCTAAGTAGTTCTCCTCTAGTTCTTTCCAGCACCAGCAGATTCCTCTCCATGGTGCCCGAAAGAGCAGGGCTGCAGAGCACACGCCATCTTCGCAAATGCACGATCACCTTGTCCCAGACCATCTTCACTAGATTCCTTGGCGCGGCTTGCCGCGCGCCACCCGCCGTTGATGCTGGTTTTCAACTTGCAAAATGCTATGCTAAACATTCATAATATGCCACAATAGTCAATCACTATTATACATGGAAATAGATATCATTATTGGTAAAAAAGGGTATGGTAAGCATCTTTAATATTCCACCAGTTTGTAAAACTTATATGAATCGCAATAAGAATGAAAGTTGAAAGAGAAAATTCTATAGCACCAAAAGCAAGAGCCTCTCCAATCGAAAATATAAATGCTCCTTCTGATCCGTTTTAATTGATGCTGGAAAACCATGTAGAAGGTACAACTCAGCAGCACAACCAATTATTGTGGCTCATAAGGAGTATACAGACATATGAATCACAAAAGAGGGTATACTGTATAATCCATGCATCAACATTGCAACTCCAAGGTAAACAACATCCACATAATATCTAATAAAATAAACTACTCATTGTTTATCTAAAAATAGGGAATATTTTGTCATCAGGCCTAGCGCTTACAGATCATTATCTTAGTTCCATAGTAGTATAACTCAATAGGCTGAGACACCGTGAGATAAACAGGTCACTTCAGGAAGCATTGATTATTTACGCATAGTGAAATAACAGGAAGCGTTGCTTGCAGATAACAAAAAATAACAATGGACATTGCATATACTTCCAAGGGCGAGGCTTCACCAAAGGCAGAACATGGATACCGGCAGGTAGCATGTAGCACCAAGTTCAGAATTCTGCAAGACAAATAAAACATAGGGTTGAATCAGGGATTTTAGAAAGTACCATCGCTGCAACTGAGAGGGGGAAGTGCACAATGTAACTAAGCTGATGATCGCACGACATCACGAAGCAGGAGTTTGGTCTAATGTTTCTTACGGATTCACATGGACAGGTGTGATGCTCACATGGACAAAGCCATTGTTGTTGGGAATCCTGATTAGCGCCAATGATTGCAGAAAAGAAACCTGGTACATGTGAGATGCAGTTAAATGAGCCATTCATGAAGAATATTCAATATAAAGTGAGAATAATAATGATGAAACATAGATGTATTACTCGGTTAGCATATTTGCCAATAAACACCTGCTCTAGCTATTTACCTGTCATTTTTTAAATTATCATCTTATTAGAACAACGTCTGCTCAAGCTATTTCAATTTCTTGCTTCACCATGAAGTTCCAACCGCAATAAAATGTTTTGTGCTTGATAGCTCAGCCATAGCGTTTGGATGATTTCCACTATGATCTAAACATTTAGTGGAAGATTATCTGGAAAAGCTGTGTAACATGAACTGAAAAAAAGGGATGTTTCCTGGGCTTTAGAAGCATGAAGAGATAACAACATAGATAGTATGGAAACCATACCAAACAAAATTACCCAATGCCCACATAGTTGAAGCAATTAACAGAAATTAATGGAAGAGAGCATAATTAATTACAACGTTTTGAAATGACCAAATTAACAGAAGATGAGAAGAGTGGTGAAGCAATGGTTGTGATGTAACCATGAAACAGAAATAATAATACATACATCTACTTCAGGATTGAACATGTTCATTTGTAAACCCAAGGAGTTGATTATATTGCAGAACTACCAAAGTACGAAATTGTTATTTTTGCCAAAATCTGTTAAAACTCATATAAGCATGTAGTGTGATTAGATAGATAAAAATAACACACATGTTCATTTAGGTAGAAAAGGATACATTAGAACTACTGTTTTGCATAGCCTAAATTCCGACACAACTAATGAGATTCTTCTCACGGTAAATCAAAATCATAAGATCTGGATAAAATATGTCCTTTGCTTAAACAATGGTAATGAGTAATGACACAGTACTATATCCACGTGCATAAAAACATGGAAAACACTGTATTATCCCCCTATGCATAAACATGATACATCTCACATGAGACTTTTGCTAAATCTCGTCTGGATCGAAGAATTAGCAGGCATCACTAAATCAAGTGAAATAACCAAATTAGATTCATAACATGTAAGAACAAATGGAGGAAAAAAGAAACCTTCATCTTTACTGAATCCAAGAACCTCTTCACCACTTGCTTAATCAAATGATTGAGCAATCAGCTTGGATTTTAGTCAATAGGATGAGCAACCACAACCGTGTGAGCTGAAATAAGCTCCAAGATCATGGAGCTTGAAAAAGAAAAGATGAAAAAACAAAGCAGCAAGAAGAACAAAACCCCAAAAAAGGAAGCAGAGATGAAAACAAAAGAAGAGGGAAAGCAAAACATGAACGAAGCTAAATAAACAAAAAAATCAAATAATACAAAAAATAGGCAAAAACAACAAATAACATAGGAGACGAAGAAGAGAGAATGCATCATACCAAAACACACAAACCCAAGGGAGAGTAAAAAAGCAACCCCAAAAAGATCACGGAAAGAACAAAAAGAGCCATGAGAAAAAGAGGAGAAGAAATAAAAAACGAAGAGAAGATCAGATCGAAGAAGAAACCGAACAATTAAAAAGCAAGATGAAAAATCCAAGAGGAAACAAAGAGCACCGTAAAATCAAACGGGCAAAATTAAAAGAGACAAAAACTAACTAAGAACATAAAAAACACTAAAGGAGCGACAACAGCACTTGCAACTAACACTTTTCTGCGGAATCAGCTACATGCTAAGATGAGCAAGTGTGAGTTTGGACTTTTAAAGGAGGAATATTAGGGGCATTAAAAATAAGGTGGCGGATGCATTGTCTAGGAGAAAGGCCGGAACATATGCCCAGCTGGTCCAAGGTGTGCAAACCGCTTTGTGAAGAGGCCAACTGAGAATGTGAAAAGCAATCTCAAAGAAACAAAGAGCAAGCACCTAATAAGCCAAAGAACTGGAAAGGTCAAAAAGAACACCTAAAGAACCTGGAACACCGAAGAGAAGAAGACTACATTGAGACAAAGGCAAAGGAACAAATCGAAGGAAAAAAAACTGTGACCCACATCAAGGGCCAAACATGCCATCAATCAAATCAAACAGATATAGGGCGACCATCATATGATTTGACAATTGTGTAGAAGACCAAACAAAGCCCAACTACATAAGCAGAATGAGAACTATAAATTATGCTTTAAATCAATATTTTAGTAGTTTCAACATGATGTCCCTGTTACTAAGCGTACCATTTAGAGCTTCAAGACATAAGCTGAAGGTAAAATTCATATACCTACTGTATCGGTTCAATGATACACTTCACTGAGCTCGACTTTGAACAATACATGAAGAGAAAACCCTACGTTATATAAAATTTAGAATATTGAGTTAAAGGTACAAATGACTTCAGAAAAAATAGTACTTGAACTATATGAGTGTATGTAGAAACAGAAATTATTTCCAAAAAAGTCTGAATGTGCACAAAATTTATACGCATCATGAACTTTAAGTATAAGAAATATTAGAATTCCTCACAGCCACAGATCATGTGCAACGACACCTCATTTAAGCGATAAAAATTGAACTAAGACATGCTTTGACATGTATTACATATACTGCTGATTTAAGTGGCTCTGCACATAAGCATAAGAGAAATCGGAGAGGGACACCCAACTTGCCAAAAAGAGATGAGCTGTAGGAATTCATCCTATACCATGGAAAAAATTGAGGGATCTCAATATATCGATGTACATCAGAATAGAACGCAAACAAATTGAGCACAATACTTTCCTGCACAAACAAAGACAAAAAGGTCTTGAGATTAAATTTGGCAAACTGCAGCTGAAAATGTAGAGCCACTTCCCTAACATACAAAAAACATCAAGAAGAAACAATATTGACAAAGCAGCACCATCCATATAGCTAGTTTACTCAGAACTTAGCATACCACTATGTAGCACAACCTCGAGAGGTACTTTCAGAAAAGCAAGATTGTTAAGAGAAAAAATGTACTTTAGAGTAGATCTAGACTACAGGATGGGAATAAACAGATATAGATTTCTTGCTCAGCATCGACTAAGTACTGGTCATCTGAAACTGTAGCTCAATCAAACAAATAATTGTGTGTGCAAAAGGAAAAATGGCAATAAGGTATCCAACTTAAAATATATGTAACTCAATATGAACTTGATGGAGAATGAAACCTGATTCATGGTTTAAAAAAGATAAAAATGCGAATGTAATAATTATCACCTTCATATGATACGGAACATCTTTGAGCTTCTTTAATAATCACTATTGATTGGGAACACCTTTGTTACAGAGTGGTGACTGCATAACTCCAGATAAGTCCACACCCTGAAACACAACAGGAAAATATTTCAGTTCAAGCTTCTAAAATGCAGGGAAGCAAATCAGAGCTCGTCACCAAAAAACAGAGTGTATTGAAACACCTAGCGGCGACCAGAAAAATAATAGTCCCCATCAGCACGGATAATCTCAAATATGTAACCGATTAAAGGATCAGATGCACATGAAGGAAAATTGAGAAATAAGACTGGGTTGTGATGTGCAATGGACGACTCTCTTCAAAGAAGAAATGTATTGGAAAGAAATTAAGGATAGAGCCTGCATGACTGAATAACTATCATAACAAAGCCCCTATGCAAACCAAGAACTGAAGCAAAATAAAAAATGTCATGGCCAAATACTACATCCATTTTTTCATGTACACGAAGCACTTGTATATAAGTGAATGTGTAGCAAAGTTTTGTGAAGTTAGGCCTGAACATCAACATGATATATGAGAGTGAGCAAGTATAAATAACACCACTTCTTTGTCTTATTTAATCAAAAGTCGGGAAGTCGGGAAACTCATAGATACCACAATATAAGAATAAAGATCTGTGAATGGGGTTATCTTTCAGAAAATGGAGTGTGACGAAAAATCCCCATCATGCAATGGAATATTTGAGCTTAGAGGCCATTGTGATATGTAGGCCGCACTGAATGAAACTTTATCAAAACTTCTGGGACTGTTAAAAAGAACCAAAATTGGTGATGTTTAGACTTTTAAAACGAACCAAAATATTCCATGTGTGTTTCCATATTTATCTATATATTAGAAAATCTGAAAATGATACCATATTAGAAAAATATACCTCAATGGCAACAGCATCATACTTCCAGTGCTTCTTCCCATGTTTCAAGTTGAATCCAAGAAAAAACTCACCAATAAATTGAAATGCATTACTTTTAGGAGTTAAAGTGAGGATCACCATGAGGAAAAGCTTCTTCCCAAGTTTCAAAACTTACCAAGAACACAAACCTCCTTGGTATACTAACAGTCCTTCCTGGGACAGTGAACACAGCAAAATCAGAGACCGCCATGATGATGTCAATCACATACGTATATGAAGAAGCGAAGTAAATTGCCTGAGTGAGAAGAGAATGGTCTGCACATGTAAAACCAAGGGGAAAAAAGTCGGTAAATAGGCAAAAGATAAATGTACGACACGGGGTGCAGACATACAAATATACATGTTCAAAAGTTGAAAAATGCAGCCTCTACAATAGCAAAACCTCCTGAAACAAAAAGAATTTTGAACGTTTAGCTCTAAATGAACCGAATACAGCCATGAGTACCACTCCAGAATATATCTAAATGTACCAAAAGCATCATGAGAATATACAGTAGAGAACAAGTACTATTGGAGTGCCAAAATAAAAAATGTGAGAGGAAAAGGCTAGAAATAATATCATTACAGAAGTTTTATGGAACATGATGTGCAAAGAAGTGAAACGTGCTGCAGCTACGTTCTCCATTGTAGGAAAGAAAAGGGTCCAATATGTATTAATATTAGTGAATACTGATAATTCCATTTCATCAAGCAGTATGACATTGTAATATACCATAACATTGTTATAAATAAATTCTCTATATTAAGTCGAAGCTAGAAACAAAATCCTCTCGCCGAAGGATAGTGAAAGATCAAAAAGCTTAACTACAAATGCAATTGCACAAAAATATATCTGGATCCTAACGGGTAAATCAAGTGGCTAGAGATGACAAAATTGGGCATTCGACCATTCATCACCAATTTCTTGAATCATTAATGATGGGCAAAACCATGGTTTACAAAGCGTGAAGCGTCCTCAAAGCGATGGGGGGGCGCTTTGGTGCTTAAGCGACGCCTAAGCGGGCGCTTTGGACGCTTAAGCGCCTAAAGCGGGCGTTTTTCCAAAGCGGAGGTGGGGCGCCTTGACGCTTAGGCGTCGCTTAGGCGTCCTGAAGCGGACGCTTTGTAAACCATGGGCAAAACATGATACCATGAAATAAGCAAAAATGAGCAGTGAAAAGGAAATCAGTAATGCGTAAAACTAACAAACCTGTGATGACATAGCTGCAAGATCAGTATGGTTCAAAGCATAAAGCTGAAACTTTCGCATGCACGAAGAGCAAGATTTTGGCCCAATCTTTCACTTCCAGCGGTAAAGTGATTCAAGTAATAAGTGCAATAGTAAGTAATTAGCATAATCAGCAACTACAAAAGTCTAATTGTCAAATCATAATTACTGCAGATCTGAATCTGCACATTTTCAATCAAACTTCCATGGCAGAGAGATGAGGTACCTTCTTGGTGATGGACTCCACTTAGTTCTTCTTGGACCATTGCTGCAGCCTGCAGCCTCCACGGTGCTTCCTGACTATCAATAGCTAGTTCTTTAGGTCTATGAATGGAGTGAAAATAGGAAAACTGAACATAGTTCCTGGCTTATAGAAGTGGAGAACCAAAGACAACGAAATCAAGATGATAAAATTTTCACCTCGTGGTGGGTAGACGATGGCCGTGGAGAAAAGACCTACTCCTTTACCATCGACGTGGAAGGTCAAAAGACTGCATCCCAAAATGATAATCAGATGGGGTTGGTAGGTGGCTTCATCGGGGTCAGCGGCGACCTAGGCGTTGACCTCGTGCTCCTCCTATCAGGTACCGAGGAAGAGAGAAATGAGTTAGAGAAAAGTTTAGGGAAATCATGGCCGAGGCAGCGCATGGGTTGTGATGCACGCTCACAGATATTAATAGCTCTTCTTCCAAAAATCAGTTGCTCAATTAGGATATGGTGGCAATGAAATAATTAGTTATGAGCAGGCTGCAGCAACATGGACTTACATACGAATACAGGGAGGAAACCAAAGAAAGGAGATCACACTGTCTTCGCATGTCACCCGCGCCCTCCGACAATCCAATGGAACAACACAGCTAGCACCCTGCAAAAGCTGAGATGTGAATAGGCTAAATAACAAAATGAATCAGACTGCAACATCTAGCACCAAACCTATACATCTAAAGAACTGAATTAACTGATAGTTTTTAAAAACCATTCACAGCAACTTGATCTGAAATAGTGGGTGCATTGTTCAAAGTAAGCAACCTGCATAATTAATGGAGGATATCTAGATCAAACAGCAAAGAAAAAAAAAACAGTTCCACTTCCATAATGCAGATTTAGGCCACTTTCTATTGCAGCTAGTTCTAAACCAAGTTAACTCGAACTGGTTGTAGGAAAGAAAATTGGCACTTTAACTTTTAGAAAAGCAAGATTTGGTTCCGACATTCCACCTCCAGTGCTAAACATTAAAAGAGTTTTGTATTAGGTGGATTAATCTTCCCCTTTAGCTTGCTAGGATTTTCATCAAACAACATATAGGTTCAGATAAAAATATAATCTCCACAAACAAACATGAAAAGGAGAGAAGTGACAGAGACGATTACATGCATTGTTGTCAAACTTCTAAACCACACCGTCCCAAAAGAAATGATCATCTTCTCACCTGTATTAACAAAATCAGGTTGTACTAATATCATAGTCAGTATATAAAGATCAATTTATTTATATCACACGAGCATGATACAGAGAGCATCAATAATATCTGTCACAATACATGAGGACTTATGTAGCAGCAAATTCTTTGGAAACGTCAGAAGACACGCTAGTTAAGCAAGATTATGCCCATATATAGTTATGTCACAGCTATTTAAATTTTAAGCTGCCAACGAAGTTAAGCAAATTGCAATGCATAGAAAGTGAGAGGCTTGTATATATTTTGATTTAAACAATTAATGATGCACATTTTTTACCAAACTAAGAGAGCAAATTAATTATCTACTAAAACAAAATAGAACCCCTTTGTATATTAGGAAGAGAGATGCACCATGTACACGGCTGGGCTGAGTTGCCTTCCACGTTGGTCTGCCATGTCCTTGTGTGCCAAGTCTTTTCAAGAAGCAGGCGTACTGATAATCTGATTCCAGAACTGAAAATGAACGGATGAAAGGAGACCAAATATTAGCATGGGCCATTGAACTGATGCAGGACATGGATGAAGGAATCTAGCGGATTGTGTACATGAACCTTCCTATTCTCCATTATCTCGACCTGCAGCTGCAAGAGCTGCCTCGCACAGTGACATAGCGCTGCACCGTCTCATCTGCATCTCCACGGATTAGCGGATGCAAGGAAGGAGCTAAACCCTGACGGCAGTGAGAGGGACAGAGAGAGGAACCTGGGATCTGATAGTAGACCGTGTACGTTGCCTTCTTGCGTTGAGGACGACGGCGAGGGATGCAGACGATGGCGTACATAGGTGGGGATTTGAAGAAGTGGAGCTGGTGCGGCTGCCAGACGCAGCACTCCTTCCGCTGTCGGCGACCCCTTCGCCGTTCACGGATGGCTACTGTAGAGGAGAAGCTGCAGCACTGCTCTAGGGAAATAAAGAAAGAGAAAATAGCCTCAAAATCTAGGGGAAGTTATGCCAAAATATTCCAATCGGGAAAGCAAAATCTCAGATTTTCAGCCTCACCCGTGGTGCAGCTCGATCTGGTCGTCGGGGAGAACGTCGGGCGGAGAAGGGCAGGGTTGCAGAGCCGAATCGGCGGCGACTCAGCTCGGCTCGACTTTCCTGCGGCCGAGCAACTCCACGGGACCATGTACACCTCCTCCTTGAGCACTGCCCCCTTCGCCGCTCACGGATGGCTACTGTAGAGGAGAAGCTGCAGCACTGCTCTAGGGAAATAAAGAAAGAGAAAATAGCCTCAAAATCTAGGGGAAGTTATGCCAAAATATTCCAATCGGGAAAGCAAAATCTCAGATTTTCAGCCTCACCCGTGGTGCAGCTCGATCTGGTCGTCGGGGAGAACGTCGGGCGGAGAAGGGCAGGGTTGCAGAGCCGAATCGGCGGCGACTCAGCTCGGCTCGACGTCCCTGCGGCCGAGCAACTCCACGGGACCATGTACACCTCCTCCTTGAGCATTGCTCTGGTCAGAGAGGCACGGCCCGGGCCGGCCGCCGCAAGCGACGAAGAAAGTCGGGGTGCAGGATGCGGAGGTGGAGCTCGCAAGGGGAGAAGAAAGGGCGGGAAGAAGGAGCGAGGCGGCGGCTGAGAAGTGGAATGCGGGGACTGGGAAGGCTGTGGCGCGGGCTAGGGTTTTCAGCGTGGGGTGATGCGGTTTTATATGGCAGCGGTGAAAAAAGCGAACGGTCCAGATGCGCTGTAACACCTCCATCCAACGGCCAGAAATCCAAACGAAGGAGAGAGCTCCTTGAGGTCTCCCGGTTTACCTCTTTAGATGCCGAGCCAGCTTCTTCCCTAAAAGCAAAGTTCATTTCGAAGTGACCACAAGGACCAAAGCACCGCAGAAGTGAACATGTTCAAAACCCCATTCTTATTGTTGCTAATCCACCAACGGGCAACAGATTCAACAGATGACCGAAACTTTATGATTTCACGTAATAAAACCGAAAGTTAGAGACCCGTGAAGGCAAAAGGCTGAGCTAAACTAACTTTTCTGAAAAAACAAACTGCAACACTGAACATCTAAAAGCTAAATTGTTTAAAGAATATCTAAAAGCTAAAATAGCTTTGGTAGTTCTAAAAAAGACCACCCATAATATAATAGAAAACAATTAAATTTCATAATTTGGCAGATGACCCCTATGCAAAACAAGCTGTCAAAATGCAGCTAAGTTGTTATTTTGTTGGACCTGTATCCGAGAGGTCAGGTATAAAGTATCCCGGTAGACGGTGGTCACCAACTTTTTTGTTTAAAATTGGTTATGTTAAACATACCATTTTTAGCAAGTTTCTTATTGTCACCCGTTCTGTGTGTCTCGCCTAAGTAGATACATCAAATTTTGAACCCCGACCCGTTTAAGTAGATACTTGCTCTGTTCACAATTATAAAAAAATTAGCTTTTTCTGAAAGCACGTATCCAAACACATTTCAGTTTTTAGATTCACTATTTTTTCTAATATTTTCCAAATCGCAAGCGCCCTTAGCTTTTTTTTCCACCATGAATTCCCACGGTTAGCCTTAAATGTAAAGATATTTGATGATCGATGAGCATAAGAAAGAGAACCAACACATTTACGTATGAAAAATTGTTGGTTTATGGCTATGAGTTAATGAATTGCACACATTCTGGGACTCCATGAATACCTATAAACACCAATATGCCCTATTTCCCTAGAATGATTGAGTAGCTAATAGTTGAAGATTAAAACTTGAATTTGCCGACATTTATACCTAAACTTACATTTTTATTTTAAAGTGTGAAACACATTTGGATATGTAACTTTTTGTGAGATAGTAGACACGTCATTCATCGAATTCCAAAATTACGCAGTACTTAGGTTTTTTTGTCACACATATCTCCTGTTGTTAACCTTGCATCTAAACAATCGAGATATCAGATATATCTAGTCCAACGAAATTCCCCAAGGGCCACGACACAACATTTGAGCAAACAAACACAAGGCATCCCAACACTTGGTACTGTGCAGCCAGGTACTCCCTCCGTTTTAAATTAGATGACTTCCATTTATGCAAAAGTGGATGTATCTATATTTGTAGCATGTCTAGATATATCCATTTTTGGACAAATAAAAGTCATCTAGTAATTTAGAACGGAGGGAGTAGTAGTCAGCACGTACGTACACCGCCTTGTGTGCGCGACATAGGATGATTATGTAGGTGACGGCTCCATTAGCCAACAAGCAGAATATTTTCCGAAAATGGAACGAAAGGATTGGACTCCACGTGGCCCTATATTCCGACACGGCGCATGTCACATATTTCAGCCCACCACATAAGTACCACTCACTAGGGTTTCTGACATACTCCCCGCCCACGTGACCCACACTGCCATTACCCGATGATTCTCTGTGTATCTCATTCCATCATAATTTCTCAAAGTGTAACAACACGAGGTCGGTGTGGGAATTTTTTAAGGCCACTAGTAATTTCGTAAATCCTACGAAAATGTGTCTACTACATTACAAAAAATATATATTCAAATGTGGTTTACACTTTGGATTAGTAATTTGAGGTTTGAATATTGAAAATATGAAATTTATATTTCAACAATTCGTCACTCCATCATTCTCATAAAATAGGTCATATACATTTCCATATGGATACCAAGGTACTTTGGCATGTGTGTAATTTCAGCAGTAACTCATAGCAGCAAAGGATCATCACTAGATGCGCTTATTTTCTTTCGTTTCCTCTTATGTTATCAAAGTTCCCTACATACAAGGCTAACGTGACGTGCAATTTGGAAAATCCTGTGAATGACATGTATACAACCTCGTAGAAAATATTCATATCTAGATGTGTTTTACACTAGAAATATATATCATGTTGTGAATATTAGGAAATTTTTAATTTTAATCCCCAAAAATTAGTTCCTTGTGGTTCTTGGAAAATATGTCATATCAGTTTCCATATGGATACTAAGGAGCTCACACATCTATGCAATCTCAACATTAACTCGTGGCCGTAAAACCCTTTTTTATCGTTGCTATATCTGTTGATTATCTTTGTATCCCTTTCGGTCATCAAAGTGCCCTACATGCAAGCCTAACGACTGGACACATCGGGGTGGAAAACATTCTAAGGCTATGGTTCATTTTTGGAAATCTTATGCATAGTGTGTCTACTATTTCACAAAACATTTTTGTACCAAAATGTGTTTTACTCTTTTAAATAACTTCAGTAAGGTGCAAGTTAATTTTTTAAAAAATAGTAGGTACTCTCTCATTCTTACAAAATACGTCGCGCTAGTTTTCATACGGATGCCAAGGAGACTCCGCATGTGTGTGCAATTTTTTTTTTTGAACGAGGAGCGGCCCAGAAGGGCCTGGATACCTTCTATTCAGAGCGGCGGGTACAAATTACAATAGGGCCCAAAGTAAAAAAAATGGAAATTACAACTAGGTCCCTAGCTTTTACAAGAAAGACCCTACAAAGAAAAAGAGAAACGTGATTGGGTCCTCCGCCGTCGACAAAGAAGCGAGAGCTCGAGCCACGGTCGTCATCCTCAGCGCCGGGGACTGCACCACTTGACACCAAGAAGACGATGAACACCACAAGGAGCTCTGCAGAGGGCCTCCGCTTGGAGGTTGGACAAACGTCGAGAAATTCCGGCGAAGCAAGCCACCAAATGGCCACCATGGTCGGACAGCTGCAAACGGCCGCCGAGATTGTACTCCAATTTGCGGTATCGCTACTCCATAGCAGCTGATCTTCAACAACGCACCCGACAAATTGCTTCCTCCCAACACATCCATTGTGAGCAGAGGAAAAAGCAATTACCTCTTCTATCAGCCAGCTCCAGCTGCCAGCCTTCCGCCGCCGCTCCTGAGTAGCAGATCCGTCGTCGGACTCCACGCTCCCGCCACGAGCCGGAGGAGACGGATTCCGGAGAAGATTGCAGCAACAGAAAGCAGAAGAACATGCCTTATTCAGAGATTCTAGTGCCTGCATCGCCACTGCCTTCGGCTTCCTCCACGGAAGCACCGCAGCAAGAAGCAGCAACACCAAGCAGAGTCGAGCTTGGCCTGAGCAGCTCCACTCCAGATCTCCCGTGCGCACCTTATTTAGAGGGATGCGCAAGCTCATCAGCCTCCCATGCGACTACATCTGCCACGAACAGAGCACAGCGAGGCAGAGGAGGCTTACGGCGCGGCGGATCCGGCCGCCGAGATCCGCCGTCCGACCCTCAGACACTACGGCATAAAGCCACACGACATATAGCCACAACAAGCTACAACTACAACCTAGACTACTATATACGGGCCAAGCAACGCATCTACGTCCACGCCGATCGGCAACGCCGCCGGAGAGGAGCGCAGAGCGCGCCGGCGCAGTGGAAGAAAAGTCGGAGACGACTCTCAAGGAGAGGAGAGCGGTGGAGAGGTTTCTCGAGAGGGGAAAGTTTGCCATGTGCAATTCCAAAATTAACTTCTAGTCGAGAAACATAAATATTTCATGACTGTATGCATCGGTTATCTTTTGTATCCCTGTCTGGCATAGAAGTTCCCTATATGCAAGGCAGCACCATCAATGAGACATACATATCTAGTCCAAAAAAGTTCCCTCAAGGGCCACGACACAACGTTTGAGTAAACAAACACAAGGGATCTCAGCACTTACGTACACAGAAATGGAACAAAATGATTGGACTCCACGTGGCCCTATATTCTGACACGGTGCACGAATCTCGGCCCATCACAGAAGTCCCACTCACTATAGTTTCTGATAGACTCCCCACCCGCGTCACCTGTATCCCATTCCATCGTAAGAATTTCTCAAAATTGAAGTGTAACAACAACAAGTCAGTGTGGGAATATTTTAAGGGCACTAGTTTGTGGTAAATTCCACGAAAATGTGTCTATCATATTTTAAAAAAATATATTCAAATGTGGTTTACAATTTGGATTAGTAATTTGAGTTGTGAATATTTGAAAAAACTAAAATTTATATTTCAACAATTCGTTACTCCCTCATTCTCATAAAATAGGTCATATAAATTTTCATATGGATACCAAGGTGCTTTTGAATGTGTGCAATTTTAGCAGTAACTCATAGCAGCAAAGGAACAATTATTCATCACTAGATGCGCTTATTTTCTTTTATATCCTCTTCTATTATGAAAGTTCCCTACATACAAGGCTATGGGCCGTGCAATTTGGAAAATCCTATGAATGACATCTCTACAAGCTCATAAAAAATATATTCATGTCCAGACGTGTTTTACACTAGAAATATAAATTATGATGTGAATATTAGGGAATTTTAGTTTTAATCCTCAACAATTAGTTGCTCGTGATTCTTGGAAAATAGGTCATATCAGTTTCCATAGATACTAAGGAGTTGACACGTCTATGCAATCTCAACATTAATTCGTGACCGCAAAACCTGTTTTTTTATCGTTGTTATATGTGTTGATTATCTTTCTTACCCCTTTCATTCATCAAAGTGCCCGACATGCAAGCCTAACGACTGGACATCGGGGTGGAAAAAAATTACGGCTATGGTTCGTTTTTTGGACATCTTATGAATGGTGTGTCTACTATTTCTTAAAACATTTATGAACCAAAATGTGTTTTACACTTTTAAATGATTCGGTTAATAATATGAGCAAATTAATTTATTCAAATAGTAGGTAATTTCTTTTTCTTACAAAATACGTCACGCTAGTTTTCATACGGATGCCAAGGAGACTCCGCATGTGTGCAATTCCAAAATTAACTTCTAGTCGAGAGACATAATTATTTCATGACTATATACATCGGTTATCTTTTGTATCCATTCTAGCAAAAAAGTTCCCTCTATGCAAGGCTATCGGTAGCATAAAAACTATCAATAGCTTGGTGGAAGTATGTACTAGCGCAGTACAGTTTTAAAACTGGACCGGAGGTAGTACAAATTTGCAACATCCCGAATGAACATATGCAACATTCAAATTCACAAAATACTAACATCAATCTGGACCACCGACCTCGCCGTGTGGACAGCTCACCGAAGTCTCGCTGGAGACGGATCTAGTGAGTCCAAACTCATGGTCTACAATACTTTCAGAAAAAAGCGTGGAGTATTTTGACAAAGGTTAAGGCCCCGATTGGGATGTTGTAATATAAAAGGCCCGTAATATTTCCAGTCGCGCACCGCAGGATTTTTAGCAGGAGGTCAACAGGTCCGTGAACATTACCCGTCGTTTTGACTAAAATACGATCATCCAAGCGGGGCCTAAGGATGACTCCAACGGGGCGACACAAACGGACGCGCGTTTGGTCCGCGTTTTATCCGTTTGGGTCGGCAAACGGACGCGCGTCCGGCCCATGTCCGCGTTTTCTGGCCACTGCGCCCAACGGGCCGACGCATTGTGTCCGTCCCGGCCAGGGTTTTGTTCATTTTTTCCCGGCTAGGGTTTTGATCTCTGTTTTTTTTGCCCCGGCCAGGGTTTTGAACATAATCAATCGCACCATAGAAATAATACAATCCAAATAGTACAGCAAATATTTATTTCATTCCAAATAATTCAGCATATAATACAACTTGTTTCATAAATAACAAATTGTTCCACTCATAGTCTTACAAACCAAATAAACAAGAAATCAGTAGTTCATCAAATGGAACTACTGGTTTCCGTAGTGCTGCCAGAGATGCTCCACCAAATCATTTTGGAGCCGAACATGGGCCACCTTCTCACGAACGTCACGGTGGAAGTCGAGGAACTGAGCAAATGTGGACGGTCCCTGGGGCTGAACCAACTCACCCTGAAACTGCCATGCCTGATCATGCATACTCTGATCGCGTTCATCCTCCACAATCATGTTGTGCATGATCACACAAGCTGTCATCATCTCCCACAAGGTGTCCTTGTCCCATGTTCTAGCAGAGTGTCGAACAATAGCCCATCGAGATTGAAGGGCATCGAATGCACGCTCCACATCTTTTCTAGCACTTTCTTGTTCCTTGGCAAACTTCTTCTTCTCATCATTTGGATTGGAGATGGTCTTCACAAATGTAGTCCAGGTAGGGTAAATGCCATCAGCAAGATAGCATGGCTTCTTGTACTCCCGACCATTGATCTCATAGGTCACCTCGGTTGCTAGGCCATTGGAGAGCCTGTTGAACACCGGAGACCGCTGCAGCACATTAATGTCATTGTGCGAGCCGGCTATGCCAAAGAACGAGTGCCAAATCCATAAATCTTGTGATGTCACGGCCTCAAGAACGACCGTGCACGCCCCAACATGGCCCTTGTACTGTGATGACCCACAAGTATAGGGGGTGTATCGTAGTACTTTCGATAAATAAGAGTGTCGAACCCAACGAGGAGCAGAAGGTGTTGACAAGCGGTTTTGATTAAGGGTTCACTGGAAATGCTCACAGACAAGTTTTTAGGAGTTTTTGATATGACAGATAAATAAAGTACAAGTAAATAAAATGCAGTAATAATAGTTGCAGCGAGTGGCCTAATCCTTTCTACAGCAAAGGACAAGCCGGTTGTTGTACTTATAATGACCAAACGTTTTTGAGGACACACGTGAATATTGTCAAGTGCTTTCGCTTCATATAGTTGATTAATCTTCATTGTTTTGATAAGTGTTGTGTGGGTGAACCTATGCTAATGCACCGCCCTTCCTAGGACTAATACATACTTGTGATTATACCCCTTGCAAGCATCCGCAAATACAAGAAAGTAATTAAGATGAACTAACCACAGCCTTAAACTTTGAGATCCTGCTATCCCTCATGCATCGATATACCAACGGGTGTTCAGGTTTCTGTCACTCCGGCAACCCCACAATTGGCAAACGAATACACGATGCATTCCCCTAGGCCCATAAAGGTGAAGTATCATGTAGTCGACGTTCACATGACACCACTAGAAGAATAACACCACAACTTAAGCATCAAACCATTAAATATTACTCAACATAATTCACTACTAACATCAAGACTTCTCCCATGTCCTCAAGAACTAAACGAACTACTCACAAGACATCATACGGAACATGATCAGAGGTGATATGATGATGAATAACAATCTAAACATAAACCTTAATCCAATGGTTTCACCCAATAGCATCAATAACAAGAGTAATCAACACCAGGAGAGTTTTCCCTATGAAATAGACAAGATTCAGCCCTAGATGTTACAACGGAGACGGGGTGCAGCGGCGGTGATGATGAGGTTGGCGGTGGAGATGATGATGATGATGATCCCGATGAAGTCCAGCTCGATGACGGTGATGATGGCGACGATTTCCCCCTCCGGGAGAGAATTTCCCCCGGCAGATTTCTTCCTGCAGGGGAGCTTTTCGCTCTCTGGTGTTTTCCGCCTCGTGGAGGCGGCGGAATATTTCGATGGCCTCCCTCTGTGTGTTAGGGTTCCGAGGGGTCAAGTACACGAATGGGGAACGACTGGGATGACCCTGGGCCTCCAAACCACCAGGCGGCACGGCAGGGGGGCCCACCGCGCCAGCCTGTGGTTTGGGCTCCCCAGGTGCCATCTCAGCCTTCCCTTTTGGCCTCCTCCATCTTTTGGTAAAATAGGGACTTCCATATGTCTCCTTCGATTTATTGATCTTCAGAAATAGTGCATCTCGACGGTGCTTTTTCCAGCAGAATCCTGACTCCGGTGTCCAATTCTCCATTATTCATCAAACATGCAAAATAGGTAAAATAACATAAGTAACACTTCTAAATATGAAATATATCAATGAATAGCAGTAAATTATGATATAAAATAGTGATGCAAAATGGACGTATCATACTGCCCCTGCCAAGCAAATAGGCAGTTCCTCCACTCCCAGTGCATACAATCTATGCTCCTAAGCATCCCAGGGAAGCCTCTGGCCTCGTTGATGGACAAGAGCCGGGTCAAGTCCGCAGCATTGGGTTCCCTCAAGTACTCCGGGCCGAACACTTGCACCACGGCTCTGCAAAAATTGTACATTGCTTCTAGGCACGTGGACTCACTCATCCGCACGTACTCGTCAACAAGATCACCGACAACTCCATATGCAAGCATGCGAATTGCGGTTGTGCATTTCTGATAGGACGAGAAGCCGAAGGCACTACACATATCTCTTTTGCATATAAAATAATCATCAAAATGCATTACCCTCAACCGGATACGATTGAACAATGATCTTCTCATCCGGAAACGGCGCCGGAAAATCTTAGGAGGATATGTGGATTTCACCCGACGAAAGTAGTCTCCATAAAGCTGGACATGGCCAGCTGACCTGTTCCGGTCCAAGGCACGAGAACGGCTCAGCAACGACCCTAGGAACACCGGACGCATCCTCTCTATGTACTCATTGACGATGAGGGTGGCAACCAGGCCGTCACTCTCATCGTCGGAGGAATCGTCCGATGATGACTGGTACATGATGTAGTTCTTGTAGTACCACTCATCAGAGCTATCCATGGCCGAGTTCGTACCTGAGTTTTTGCCGGGGCGAATGGCCGAACAGCTTGTGGGCGGCGTTGGTGTCGCGGGCGCTGCGAGAGATATGGCCGCAAGATTCACCGGTCGTGGCGGGGAGGAAGCTGCTCCGGTGACGACGGGGAAGAGGAGCAGCAAACGGCGTCCCCGGAATGGCATGCAGTGCCAAATCGAGGTGGCGACGGCGGGAGGGGCGAGGGAGGAGGAGATTGGGGGTGAAAAATGGTCTGATACGCGGGTCAGGAGTGGACTAGGGGAGGACAGAAGAGAGCTCTGCGCTCTGCCGCGGCCGACACAAACCTGGCCCAAATTTGAGCCGAGGATGGGTCGTGGCGGACAGAAAGACGGACGAAGCCAACAGAAATCCTATCCACGGTCCATTTGTGTCGCCACGTTGGACCATGGTTTTGGCTCCCACGGATAGGAACGGACGCGCGTGGACTCGATGGATCGCCCGGTTGTAGTCATTACTACTATATAGGATACGAGGGTACCCGGCTCCCGAGATGGTTTGCCCCTCGAAATCAACCTCCTCCGTCGGATTTACCCGCTACAGTGTTTTTACCTCTCCCGCTTTCACCTCCAGCCGTTGGATGCGGTGAATCCGTTTTTCACTTCTCTTCCATGCTTCAGAGTCTATGACAGATGGGGCATGCTGCATGCAGGGTCCACAAATCAATGGACGAGAACAGATCATCCGCGTCTCACATTTTTGCCCCGCTCGATGGGTGAGGTCGCGTGGGACAAAACGAGGCTCCGGGTGAAACCCTAGCCAATCCTTGCTCCCGTCTCGCTACCCAATCCCCTCCCGTGCTTTTCTCCTCCTCCTTATCTCTCCTGCACGAGGAGATGGCGGCGGCAGCAAATCCGCGGCCATGCTTGGAGGGGCGGCCACGGGTGGCCGGGCCGCGACGGCTGGGCATGGCGGCAGCGGCGGACGGGCAGCGACGGCCGGGCAGAGCGGCGGTGGGTGGCCGGCCGTAGCAAATCCGCGGCCATGCTTGGAGGGGCGGCCACGGGTGGCCGGGCCGCGACGGCCGGGCATGGTGGCAGCGGCGGACGGGCAGCGACGGCCGGGCAGAGCGGCGGTGGGTGGCCGGCCGCAGCAAATCCGCGCCATGCTTGGAGGGGCGGCCACGGGTGGCCGGGCCGCGACGGCCGGGCATGGCGGCAGCGGCGGACGGGCAGCGACGGCCGGGCAGAGCGGCGGTGGGTGGCCGACCTCTATGGTTGGGCAGAGCAGCGGCGGCGGCCGCCGGGCATGGCGGCGGCAGGTGGCCGGGCCAGACAGAGCGGCGGCGGGAGGCCGGTCCGCAGGGGCCAGGCAGGGCGGCGACGGCCGCTGGGCAGCGCGGCCGCGACCGGCAGGACAGCAGCGGCCGGGCCTCGACGAGATTGCTAGGCCAGAGTGACCCATCGTCACCTGGGAGCCGCCATGGACCAGGTGGACGCACGGAGCGCATCGAGGGAGTAGATGGCATGAGCGTTCTCGTCTGGTTCGTTTTCCTCCTCCCTCAGCTACTGCTTCCTCGCTGCTCTGCTCTGAGTGCCTATGTCTACTCTTACCATTGCCATTTTTTGGGATTGAAAAGTCCAGTTCGTTTCCTGGCCATTAATACGATCTTTTCTTCCCTGTAGGATTGGTTCTCTGCTTGATGGAGAAGGAGAGGAACAAGCAGGCAGCCACGGAGAAAAAGTTTGGCCTGGATAGCTTGTTTCATGTTATATCTCTAGATAGCAGCCTCCTGGAACTGTCTGCACCTTCACTGAAACAATCCGGTATAGAATTATGTGGTGTACAATATCTAAATAATTTTTTGGAATTCATCTATTATGAGCAGCAAAGATTTTTTGTTATGGTGCTTCAAAGTAGATTAGTTTTGGGTCATCTATTTCCTTTCTATTCTTTGTAGGGCAGTATACAAATGTGTACTGTTGCATAGGTTGGTATTATGTTAGAGTCTGATGTCTTTTTGCTCTGTCTTGCATTATTCTCAGTAGTCTTTAACTCTCGCTAGACAATGAGCAGCACACGTGCATGTCAATTGCTTGCGTTAATAATTTCTCAATACTCATATATGGTTATATTACAAGGAGATTTTGATTGAATATATTCAAGTAACTGATCGACTTGTTGTAATTCTGTACAATTATGTTTTTCTCTTCTGGAATATCCAATTGATGATTAGTACTTTTGATTCTTTTGTGACAGGTTGTTTTCAGATATATTGCTAGCGGCAACATGCGCCATACTGGTGTGCCACTGTTATAGGTGGTCGATAGGCACGCTGCATCCAAGGAGGCAAAGGAGGCATGCTGAGAGCTCACAGGCTCACAACACCTTAATGTTAGTGGTTCTTGTACCTGCATGTTAGTGCTTCTTGTCAGCCTACTGGTCACTGCAAGTTCTCACGTGTCATTCAAATTTTTGCACACTTGTTTTGTTGCAATTCAGATGAGAAGACATCTAGGTAGGATTCAAATCCATGTGGTGACTGAGGAGCAGAGGTTGTGGATTCTCAGCAGTGTAGCTACATAATTTAATAGCAGATGCCCTGGTTTATTTATCGGCTTGCATGTTCATCTGCTATTCGTAGGTGAAATGGAAGTCGGATGGAATGTAAAATCTTGGTCCATATACTTTCTTGATGATGAATTGCAGCAATGATATGTGTAGTCTTTAAGTTGTTTTCATTGTGTTAAGATAAAAAGAATGCCACATTTTAATTTAATAGTAGGAACAAATTATTGATATACACTTAAATGTGTAGTCCTACTGTTCCGCCTATATACTTTGTAATGTGTAGCTTATATCGGACTGCACATGACTAAACTATATTTAGCTTATATCGGACTGCACATCGGACTTTGACATTTACACCACGGATTCTCTCCGACAGAGAAACAGTTTGAGTAAGATACATCGCGTAAGTTTTTTTTATCAATGCTATCAGACTTTTTAGGGCTTTTATATGCATCAGATTTAGCTATTATAGATATGCTAAAGCTCTGATCTTCACTGGATTTTCTTTACCACAATATGCTGTCATAGTTTGATTTTTTTTTGCATAATATTGTGGTTGCTATAAGTGTTTATGATTCCCCGGTTGTTAATTCACCACTGAACCTTATATTTTTCCTTTCACAGATTAGATGAGTATGAAGCATCAACAGTTTGAGTAAGCTACTTTCTATGTTACAGATCGGGTAATATAGCTATTGTGTTTTGTTGCTTTGGCATCATAGTTGTTTGTGGACGCTGTGCATTTAGGCATGTGCCATTTGCAATTTTGGTTGATATCGTGGTTTGCTTGCTTCAGGGATGCGATGCTTCAGAGCTGGAGCAGAGAGTTCAAAAGTGGTAGTGCATGATGCAGGTGCCTTCAAATTTGCCCTTACTGGTGATGTTTGATGCCACTGTTCCCTACCTATATTAGGTGAATCGATCTTGATTTCTCTGTTTTCCTCTTCTTCCATTTATGTATTTAGCCAATTGGATTGGCCTTGTTGAGGGAATGAGTTTTTCTGCAGAAGTAAAGCGTCTAGGCTCTAGCTAATTGTTCTTTAATACCGAAAATAATGCATGTAACACAGTGCATTGTTTTGGCCTATTCCACATCTTGAATTTGTTGCTAGAGATTGGAGAACTATGCAACTATGACCCTACGAACGTTTCTGGTTGCGTGCCTAATGAAATAATTAAGATGGGGGAAAGGGAATTAACTTTAAACTCCCACTCCCCTTCCCTACAACTGCCAAACGAGCTGGTACAGCAATGCAGAAATAATTAACTGGGTTGCTTGCCTAATGAAATAAATATTTATTAACCGTACAACTCTAGAACATTCACTCTCTATATTTATTGACCCTACCGATTTCTCTTGCTTTACATTCTACTCCTAATTCTCTTTGTAACACCATCAATTTTCTAATTTTGTTTGATCAAATGCAGGGATTCTAAACATAGATTTGTATATACATATCTCAGTCAGTCACACTTCATTAAGGAACCTCTTGATTTCGTTTATCTCTTTAATGTTTCAGTTGATAGAATTTTAATTGGCTATAGCTGTTTGGGACTTGCCTTTCATATTTATAGTTATTCGTTCTCGTTTGTCTTTATGCAGGTCTCAAGAATTGCTGCGGTTTATACTGAGTTGACCGTGTTGTTGTTGCGCTCCTGCTGAAAAATTCACGACTGCAAGGTACATGTTCGCTTTTGTATGCTAACCATGCAAATATTTGTGTACCAATGCCAATTTCTTACCTCCTAGAAAAAAATTATGTGTTCTTGGGATCAATTACTTTAAGATCAGTTTTCTGGGAATATTTTCTTAATGCATTTAAGATCAGTTACCACTGTTTTTGGAAGTTGAATGATTGATTTTAGTTCGTTTGGTTTTTGCAGCGGAAGGGCGACCTCAAGCGGCAGCGGGAGGAGGGACTAGGGTTCATCCAGGTTTGCCTCTCCCTGTCTCCTTTCTCTGCTCTCATTCTCGTCTCTCCCTGGAGGCAACCATGTTTGTGAGATTATTTGGCATGTTCCCATAGTTTCTCATATTTGTTTGTGCAGGTTTGGTTTCTCTAGGCCTACAAGGTGTTTGATGCAAATCCAAGAAGGCTGGGGAGGATTGAACCAGCCATTCAAGTGGCGAGCTGCTGCTGAGTTTTCTTTGTGATCTTTGGGGTAGCAGGAAGCAGGTTTGGTTTCACCATATGCACTCTTGTTAATCTCTGTATGTATGCAAGGAATCCAGTGTTCGTTTCTTTCTATGTGGTGATTGAGTGCTTGATGAATTGCTTGCAGGAAGCAGGGTCTAAGGCTGTTCAATTTTGCAGCTGATGGTTTAATTGTTCAAATGGGAGCTTCACATTGGTATGTTCTGAATGCCATTATGTTTCTAGGTTTTTGTTTTGTGGTTGATGCAAAGTTGGGGGTTGCAAAAGTAGAGGTGCAAAGGTTTGGGCAATCTTGCATTTGTGCTTCCTCGTGAGAACATCTCTACCGTGATTATTGCAGATCAATTGTGAGGATACAATAATTGGCATGCTTAGGCCTGAATCTTGTTTATACATTTGCACCATAGCCAATTTTTTGGATTAAAAAAGATCTCGTTCGTTTCTTGCCAATTTAGATTGATCTAATCCAGTTCTGGTTCAATTTCAGGTCTTTACCACGCAGACTGGCAGCATCCCCGGTGGCCGCGGCAGGAGGAGGACGACGACTGCCTAACGACAATCAGCACGGTGGCCTAGCTCAGCGAGTCTCCTGTAGCCCTTCCAGAGCGAGTCATGTTCTTGAAATGAGCGTATCTACTTTTTTTAATAATCCATTTCTTTGTCTGTTTGGAGAACCATTTAGTTTGGCTTTGGATTTAGTTGGGTCAGTTTGGGATGAAACGGAAACACTTGGTGGCTGTAGGAATAGAGTCGCTGACTCGCTGTTGATTTAGATCATGAGTTGAGTAGGAGCTGGTGCTGACTGTGTCATAGGACTGCAACCGCCTTAGCATAAAAGAATTCTCTTGAGAGAACTAATAACCGTGAACAACCACTAGAATTTATTACTGTATGCATTTCTCATCCACCGAATGAAGGGAAACTTTGATGGAGATATATCTTGAAGAATTTTGTCCAGTAAATTTGTGTCGAGTTGCATATTTGTGCTGCTTAGGCTGATGAATCCTTGAAGTTTTCAGTCCTACTTATTATTGGGATAGAGTAACAAATTGAACAACAACTGTAACAAAGCGGTTTGCAATACAAAGGAGTTCAGGTTGAGAACTCAAGGTCTTTTCAGATTTAGGATTTTCTTTGTCCAACAAGTGATAAAATCCAGCATATGCAAAATGCCGCTGTTATAGCAGAGTTGGAGAATTTGGACCTTACTTTGATACATGTGATTTAATTTTGTTTATGCTTCCCATTCTATTTTACCTATTGTAGAAATGAAGCTACCAAAACTATGTTTCTCCTAGATTTAAAATAGGTGATTGTTTTTGTTTTGATTTGTGGCTAGATGTTCTCAATGCCATTATGTTTCTAGATTGTTGTTTTCTGGTTGATGCAAAGTTGGGGGTGTGCAAAAGTAGAGGTGCAAACATGGGGAGTGATGAGTTTTCTATTATAATATGTTCAGTTTCCCGGTTGCCTGAGACAAGATTGCTATGATCGATTCATTTCTGTTTGTTCTTTGTTCTTATATGACATAAAATGGCTTTAGAGATTGACATTTTGTTCTTATGGTCGATGGAAAATATATACCCGGGTCCTGTTTCTGTTACGTTTTAAAAATTGCAGCATTGTTAGCAAGGTTTATTAATTTGTTTCTACTGTTTCTGGTGGAGATTTCTGAATTTTGAGAGGCATTTGGTGCTCAAATGTAAATATATTTTTCTGGATGTATGTTGTTGAGTTCTCTCCCAGGAGTGGCAGAGATCTTGTCAGCATGGCCAAGAAGAGGACCAATGTGATTCCCATCATTGAGGACGCTAGGCACCCGACAATGTACCGGATGTTGGTTGGCATGGTTAGTTGATGCTATCTTTTTGGATGTTGCACAACCTGACCAGGTATACCTTTTAACAAAGAAGTCCTGGGTTACAATCTTGCTTACAGTCTACCTGCCATTACTATTGTTTATGATTGATTGTTGTTTATCTTTTGGATGTTGCACAACCTGACCAGGTATACCTTTTAACAAAGAAGTTCTGGGTTACAATCTTGCTTACAGTCTACCTGCCATTACTATTGTTTATGATTGACTGTTGTTTATCTGCGTGCAACTCCTTTGTGAGTTGTTGGTGGCTTAGCAAAACATAAACTTTACTCGGATTCCCCTTCGGGACATCAAAATGGATGATGCAAAATCGAGTCTCTGATGCATATATGTCTTTTTTCTTATTTTGTTTCCTGTATTTTCCGTATTTTGAAGACTTAGCTTCATTAAGAAGGGAGTGTCCTTCGCTGCCGATCATAGGGCAACCCATGTCATTCAATTTATTATATGGAGATTTGATTGATCTGAGAACACGAAATTACACTCTGATGTTATCCATGGCTTCCTTTTTATCTCCTGTGTTGTTAATATGTTCCTAAACCCATTTAGGAGAATGATGTGTATTATTCTTTAAAAAGGGCATTTGCTTGGTTATACAACCCTGAGTTCGTAATAAACTTTAGCCCTGTCATGCTATCTTAAACACATGGTAGTAGATATTCCTTACACTAAAATGTACAGATCACAAACTTAAGTTCTATAGCTACGTTTTGGTAGCTCTACAATACCCATACTTATTTATGGAACCACAATACTATCTATTTGTAATGAAAACCCCGTTACAATCAATTGTTATGCGTTTTGCTGATTTTCTCAAATTTGTAGAAGTAGAAATGTGTGCAATTTCAGTACAATTTTATTATATAGTACCCTCTGTATATAAGACGTTTTGGTAGCTCAAATTTACCTACCAAAACTTCTTATATTTAGTTATAGAGAAAGTATTACCTTGATAACAAATATATAAATTTTGTGACCATTGGGAGCTACTGATTCTTGTTAGTAATCTATTTTGTCGTTGTTCCGTGCAGGAGTTAGAAAGAACTTTCAGGTCAAGCCCTGATTTTTATAGTGAAGGTATTCATCAAGTTAGAGGATACTTAAAGTATTTCTCTTGCCCATATTTTGCTCTGTATTTTGTTCTGTGTCCCTAGAATCTAGATGGATGTCTTGCCCCAGTAGGCTTGATCTGTGGCATCAGTTACGTGCATTTATTCGTTTTATTTTGGTGAAAATTCCTGCTGTTTGAAATTAAGTTTCAATTAATCAATTGCCCCCTTCTATTAATTTTGTACGAACTGTTTGTGGTACTACAAAGAGAGCAGTGCCTTGATTGACAATGATGTTCTCCTTGACAGGTGCAGCAAGGTGTGATCTCTTCCATGAGGAATGGGTGACTAATAGCATTCTAGGTTTAAAGGGTTGGCATTTTATTTTAGCAAACTACTTCATTTCAGTCCCAAGCTAATTGACTGCAATTTTTTTTGGCATACTAGACCTCCCAAGGATCTACACGGGTGGTTGTTTCTAAGGCCAAGTTTGCCGTTCCCGTAGTCAGATGGGGTGCCCTATCATAATTATTCTTTCCACGGGTGGTTGTTTGTAAGGCGAAGCTTGCCGTGCCCTTACTCAGATGGTGCCTATCAGGTTGCCGTATTGAGAGCGTTGGGGCATGTTGCTGAGTGCCACTTCCTTTTGTTAGAATAAAGAATATTGGCATACTCAAGCTATTGTGTAATGAGTGACTGAAAACAGCATCATGTTTTCAGCTACAATGTAACTTGTTGTTATGTACTTTATGCCATATATAATGCACCACTCAGTTCCTCATAGTTTTCCTGATGCGTATTATTGTAGTGGATGATATTTTTTATAGTGATGGAATTTTCCCAGTTTTGGGGATGGCCGCAAAGCGTGCAATATAAGTAAAAGTATCTTGATCCTTGGGAGGGCTATGTTTCAACTGAATGTTGCTTGTGCTGCGTGCTGGAAGCAATCTTTGGTCTGGTCAGCTGTGAAAAACAGGGTTATCTTTCCATGTTCATGCGTATTCCAGATATTGAGAACCAAAGTGACCCTCAGATAATCTCAAATTTAATTTTGTGCAGAGCTCTTCTCCTTCTTTCATTCGCTTGCTACTTAGGTTTAATAGATTCACCTCACCGTGGCAGATTCTGATGCAGCCTCTGACGAGGAAGAAACAAAAATGTCAGGAGATGGGGTAGCCGGGGAGGGTTCAGAGGGATTTGATGGGTAGTTATCTCTTATCTGGCATGACGGTTTGCACGACTGCAGGGCATTAGGCTGCGGTGAAAGTTCGGCCCTGTACACTCCATCCTTTAAAAAAAAAATGAACAAGGGGTGGGGCACATACGTGCCCTAATTTCATTGCAGTAGGCTATAGAGTACTACAACAGGATTGTGCTAGAGGACTAATGAGAGGAGGAAGAACGCCCTGCGAACCAGGTTGATAAACACATCGACGATGTGGAACTGAACCGGCGAAGAGGCGTACTATACCGAATTCTCATACCAGAGCAAGGATGGAGGCATTTCCATTCAAGGTGCCGGTGATAAGCATCAGGCGGCCTACTCCGGAAAAAAGAGGTTATCTTCCTCTTCGATGATGAAGACTAGGACATTGTTTACTGTTTTTTTTTTTACATTCAGAGAAGTTCGCATTTCTATGAGTTATGTCTGTAGACCGAACATCTGTTCTGAAATCTGAACAATAAGCGAAAGTAAGTGTGTTACTAGCGCCAAGACAATGCTGCAGTGTTCATGTACGTGGTCCTCTGTATTAGAGCAAGTAACTGACGGCCTGACCACACATTCATTCCAGTTGCACGTTATAAACTTATAATGGAGATCAAAAGCGAGTGGTCGACTTTAAATTGGCGACTAATTCAGGTGCACTTTGTGATGGAGATCGAAGCGTGGTCTTAACTTAGTCCAAACTGGCACGATTGTTTTCGTGAGCAATGACGAATGACAAGAGTCGTATGAGAAAATCATCACATGTTTCTCCTTCATATTTAGCCAGGAGTTATCGACTCAATGTCTTGTCAGTATGTGAATGCGGAGCCATCTGAGGAATCAGCATGGGTTGAGGACTTGAGGTGTTCTCCAATAAGAAAACAGTAAAAGTAACAGAAAACTTTTATTTTTAGGGAGAAAACTAGTAAGCCTTAATGCGGCAAATATGTTTGGCCTCGTAGATGTAGATGAACCCACTATCCAAAAATCATATTTCAAAATGTCAAAAAAAATCAAAAACAAATAGGGTATACATAATGAAATTTTATGTCTGCACACAAAATTTCGTCAAAAACAAAACCATTTTTGTGGTCCGTGTACAAAAGACAAACCGTGGTGTTAGAAGATGATTTTTCACAATATTTTTTTTTGTCTTTTTTGTACATGTCACAAATAAATGTCTTTTTTCGCGAAACTTTTTATGCGGACATAAAATGTCTTGATTTACACCAAAAAAATTGTTTGGAGTTTTTTGACATTCTAAATTGTATTTAAATATTTTTCATAACTAGCATGGTGGCCCTCGCAAATGCGAGGGCATTGTCTTTAGTATGTTTACGGTTGAAAGGAACTAAATTGTGTTTTCATTGATATCACATCATGTACTAAGAACTAATATGGCTCTACCACCATAAACTTAAATATGACATATGTAGATACGTAGTATCTACAAACAACATTAATTTCCAGGTCAAGGATTATTACGTCATTTCTATAAACGCCCATCTATGCTATTTGTGCGATATTATATTAGTAAACATACATGTATTTTCTGTATGATGTTAGATTAGTAGGCGAGGTTAAAGTATGTATTATATATATATAGTTAAAAAATTCGTATTTTGGTTGAAATAACAATGAGAGCTTTGAGTTTTATAACACCAACAAAAATGGCATAGTAAATAATATATGACATATATCGGCATTATCTTTAATTTCTTGGCCACAAATTATTGTGATTTAGGGTATACTCAATTTTAACCATTCATACGTTGTTTTATGTTTTGAAATGATAATTAGAAATGCATACTCCCTCTATTTTTTAATATAAGATGTTTTAGCATTTGTCCACATTCACATGTACACAAATGTATGTAGACATGTTTTATTATGCATGTACACTCACTTTAGTATGTCTGTAGACAACATGTACTACACCTAAAACATCTTATATTAAAAAACGGAGGGAGTATATCTTAGATAACTAATGTGTGGTTGTATGGCTAGAAGGGATCTTGTATCCCTAATCACCACCTGTCAACACTCTCGATAATAATGAACATATAACAACTGTGAGATTCATTAGGATTCCACCTCAGACCTATATTAACATTAGATAATATCTCGCCTCTCACTATAGCTCCTCTTCATGCCTTTTGTCACTTCATATGCGCAACCATCGCATTTTCCGTGATCGCTATCGGTTCTAGGACCACATATTATTTGATCCCTACTTTGTGCATGTCTCTATTTTTTAATGTTAATTTTTTAAATATTTATTTTGATAATGTATTACTGGTCCAAAAATTGTATAAAAAAAGGATCAAACAAAAAAATTGTATAAAAAAAGGATCAAACAAATCGACAATCGGAAGGCTGGCGTTTTATAGGAATTTCTATTATCTCTCTATTTTTCAAGTTTTACTATATACTATGATTTTGTGATACAATAAATTAATTTGAGAATAACCTGATTATTTCTAGTGTTAGCTATTTTATCAATGGTGATGTGCCCATATGGTCTAGATGCATAGAGTCAACAAAATAAACAATCAGGAACAATGTTTTTTATAATTAAACTGAAATTCGCGAAGATTGTGTGTTTCTTATGTCAATTTGGAACTTTTAAACTTCAAGTATTATCACAGTAAGATGCGCAGCCTGCAAAAGAATGTTTTTCATGAGCTGCTCTTCTATGTTTTAAACTCGAAATTAGAAATGTAGATGTTTTAGAGAACCAATGCATGGTTGGATTGCTAGAGGGGTGCTTGTATTTCTAATCACCACATATGAACACCCTAATTTTTTACTATATGTGTCTCATTAAGGGAGATTATCTTTTAATGGAAAGTTGTGTTTTTATCGATAGCTTAGTGGTGGCTTCGTCAATGTTGAAACTTCCTGACTTTGGTCATTAGTATAGCTTGTGTGGATTGTTTGTCCGGATACGACGAATCCTTGAGCATAATGTTTTCACTATATTGATTGTCAAATTTTATTATCTATGTGTATGTTTTGTACTCAATACATTATATATAAGTGTAATTATTTGTTGGAGAACCGATGTGTGGTTAGATGGATAGGAAGGTGCTAGTTTCCAACCCAACACCAGGGATGAAACATATGTTATTGTGTCTCGACAAAGCAGATTATATTTTAAACGGCAAACGACATTACCGCCAATAGTGGTGACTTTGAAAATATTGAAGCTCTACAAATCGACTATATGTGAGTGTGTATGTGTGTGTGCATATGGTGTCAGTGTACTCATGTTTATGTCGATATCACACCATATGCTTTGAAAAAACCATGTAGGTATCTTATCATTTTTGGTCCACTCATGCACAAACATATTACATATATACTCCCTCCGTCCAAAAATACAAGCCACACTATTTTTGTGATGGTCTTTGTTGCTTGTCAAAAATCTTTAATTTTATATGTCAATATACTAATTTTTTGGTCAAATTTTACGTAGTTGATCAGTGAAATTTAAATACACCTTATATTTTGGAACGGAGTGAGTATATATTAGTATACTCGACTGCTACCGGAGAAGCATTTTTTCCTTTCTCAAAAAAAGAAAGTCGGTATTTCTTTTCTGTTGTACATGTACCACCATATTCTAGCCGGAGCGGTAGATTTTTTTTGGATCGTGACATGTCAAGTTTTTTTTACTTTGGAGGAGCAATTGACATGATGATAGGAATTGTATACGGACGATACGTCCAGTTTTTTTTATTTTTGAGATTCGATAACCTAGCCAATCCATCGGTAGGCGATATGCCACATTTTGGGGGGGGGGGGGGGGGGGGGGGGGGGGATGACGCAGCTATTTGTTTTTTTTGGAGTGCTATTCGCTTGGGCTGAAGGGCTGAATTGATAGTACGTACGTGTCTGGGTCTTTTTTTTTTCTTCCGAATCCACGTGTTGTGTAGATCCAGGCTAAACGTGTCAAACTGAAATTTGCGGTTACGTAACTACAAATCTCTTGTTGCATCCTAGCCATATATTTTAGATCTAACCATTAAAATTAATTAAGGGGATATGGATTAACGTGATGCCTCGAAAAACTCACTCATTTTGCTTTTAGTATATAATAGATGGATGCATATAGACCTATGAGCCAAAACATCGTGTCCTCCTTAATGCCTTACAATGATTATTAGAAGTAAAGAATTACTCTACTAGGCATTGTCGCTGGTTTTCATGGACTCTGTTTTTTCTATTTTGCCAGCGCGGGCCTTTTGTATGCATGTGGGTTTGTTTTTTCTTGACACAGAAACAGTAGGGAAAGCCCCTACTGTGTTATGTGGGCTTTCTTGTACATGGTGGTGGACTGTGCGGGTTTGCTTTGTTGTTTCAGATGAGAGGGTTAGTTTTCATCATTTTTTATTTTACTTGTTTTTTGAATTTTCTTTGTTTTTCCTTGTTTTCTCTTATAACTTGATTTGTTTCAATTTCGCTCATGCTAAACTTGTTTCATGAGTGTCTCTCACGATTTCTGGACTTGAAATGTTTTACAGTTATGTACTTTTTTTTTTGTATCATCGTAACTTTTGAATCTCATTTTGTTTGTCCATCTTTTTTTAAATGGACCAAATACACAATTTTTTCAATGGACCAGTTGCACACTCTGAAGTCCACATTTGTAAATGAGAACGATATATGTGCAATTGTAACGTGAAGCATGTGAAGTTGGTTAAATGTTTTTAGTTCTTGTTCAATTGGTTAGGGAATAATAAACTTCAAATATGCAACTAATGGGGGGCAGCTGCATATATCATGCATAACTATGGGGGCTTATGAACGCAACTAGCGCTCGTCCGATAAACAATTGCACTTTCATTTACTATTCCCATGATAAAAAATGGTGTGTACAAATAAGGTTGTAATTGAGATTTTTGCATTGCAACTAGTTTTTGTCAATTGCAAGTGGATTTGTAATTGAGATTTTCTAGTTTCAAGCGGGTTGCAAATAGGTTTTGTTCAATTGCAAGTGAGGTCGCAACATGTTTTGAACTTTTAGTTGTAAATGAGGTTCCAACCGAGATTTTTTAGTTGCAAGTGAGTTCTTTTCGAGTTGCAAGTTGGTTGGCACCGAGCTTTTAAAGTTTTAAGTGGGTTGCAACTTAAGTTTTTCTGGAAAAAAAATTAACATGAGAGGGCACGACAGTGCCCAAATTTTCTTTCAGCTCAGAAGCAGATTACAGAGAGAATTACATAGCCCATCGAGTGCACACGAGAGGTAGCATGATGTCGTCCGTGATGTAGTCGCCGTTGTGGTAGTTGCTGATGTTGATGTTGTTGTGGTCGATGTCGTCATTGAGCCCGGGGAAAGTCGCCATGGTAATTGCAGAAGACAGTAAAAATGCAGAAGGTGATTGCTGCTGTAGTCAGTTTACAGTTAGACAGAGCTTTTGTCAGGTTAGTCGAGGTAGGCGGCACGGCAGGCCGAGCTTGCCAGACTCGGGAGCGTGTCAGGGACAAAGGCACGCACCGGTGTTGCCAATATCTGAAAGGACAAGGATGCCGCCTAGAGGGGGGGGTGAATAGGCGATTAAAACTTTTCGGATTAGGCTTGATAATTGCGGAATAAAACTAGGTGTTTAAATTAACAAGCCAACAACCTAAATAAATTAGGTTCACCTATGAGCGCCAACAACTTATGCTAAGCAAGACAATAAAAAAGGTGATAGCAATATAGAATACTTCAAGCATGAAGGCTATCACAATGTAAAGTGCATAAGTAAAGAGCTCGGGTATAGAAATAACCGAGTCACGCGGAGACGAGGATGTATTCTCGAGTTCCTCCTTTTTAGGGGAGTACGTCTCGTTGGAGAGGTGTGAACCAACACAATGGTTCAACAAACACAAAGGTTTCACTTTCTTCTCCGATGAACCGCACCACAAAGGTTTGGTTCACCTTCCACTATCGGAATCCTTCGAGGCGGAAATCCGGAGCCTTTCAACAACAACCCGGGGCACAACTCACAATTGGACTGGGGGCTCCCGAATGGCTACAAGTGACCACACAAGGTCTCAACCACCACAAAGGCGTCTAGGGTCCAAAGACCCAAGAGTAACAAGTTCACAAGCTTTCAACTTCCACGAATCCTCGTGGAGAGCACAAACCGATGCACAAAGCAATGGCAAGAGCACAAGTGCTCAAATCCTTCACTCTCAAATCCCACCACAAGCAACTAATGCTTATGGGGGGAGGAGAGAGGAAGAACAACGAAGAACACAAAAAAATGGAACTTCAAGAACTAGATCGAAAGGGTTCCCCTCAGTTAGAGGAGAGATGGATTGGTGGAAATGTAGATCTAGATCTCCTCTCTCTTTTCCTCAAAGATATGCAAGAATCATGGGAGGAATTGAGAGAGGCAAGCTTTGCAAGGTCAACAATGGTGGGGGAGAGAGAGAAAAATGTGCTGGGCAAAGCTAGTCACTTTGGAGAAGAAAGGGGGCCTTATATAGGTCCCCACGAAAAAGAGTCGTTGCAGCCAGAAAACATAGGCTTATCCGATTCAAATTTGATAGGATAATCCGACTGATAGGATTATCCGATCCAAGTTAGGATAGGATAATCCGACTGACAGGATTATCCGATCCAAGTTAGATAGGATAATCCGACAAACTCCAGAGCGCCACAAAACAGGGTTGTCAAAAGTCCTTAGCCGAATTCGAGCAATTCTTGAGAATCGGATAATCCGAATCAACCTTGATCGGATATTCCGAAAAACTCCAGTATGCACTGCTTTTAAAGTCCTTAGCCGTTTTCGCGTTCAGCAAAAAACCGGGTCGGATATTCCGATCCAAGTTTGGGTCGGAATATCCGATTGTCTGAAAACTGACAGAAACAGCAAAACGAAAACCGCAATTACTTTTTCATCCGGACTCCGATTTCGATGATCTTGTGCTCGTTGGAATCGTAACGAAGAGCCCTTCAAGATCATGCAGGAAACATCATAGTCCAAAGATGGAGGATAAAACCAAATGTAGACAGGTAAATCTCTCTAAAAAAGGAACAACCGGTAAATCCTCCAACATAAAAAACGCAACAATATATTCATATGAAATCCGTTTTTGATGAACTAGAGCTTGGTATAGAGATGAACACAAGCTCTAAATTCTCACATGGATAAAAACCAAATAAGAACCAAGAAAGATGATATGCCAAGTGTGCAAAGGTTTGAGCTCTTCATAAAGATGCGATCAAGTTACTCACTTGAGAGCCCCTCTTGATAGTACGCCGTCTATCCTATAACCCGGTCTCCTACTAACACCACGAGACCGGTAAAATAGAAACCATATCAAGATCATACCTTTGCTTTGCGCATTCCACTTGAGTTAGATGATGACGATCTTGATCTCTTCAAGTGGACCACCTTTCTTGATTGCGCTTTGCTTGGTGAAGACTCACATAACGCTCCCCATACACCAAGATGGGAGTGCCTCTCTTAGGAACATCTTCACTGGACCATTATCTCCAAATGGGTTGCAAGCTTCAAGCATATGATATCTTCTAGATGCCCATCTTGAACTTGCACATCACAACCTTGATGACGATCACCACTTGACATCATCCTCCATGAGCTATAAGAAATCTTCCTTTTGATGCAAGCCCATGGAGAGATACCTAACCCCAACAAAGGAATGCCACACACACATAATGGGTTAGTTCACAAAGTTATATGGACAATTTCTTACTATACCATTGGATCACATGATCCCACATGGTATATCATTTAGCTTTGTGTGTTGATCAACTTGAAACTACTCTTTGCACTTAGACTTGATCAACCTTGTATCTTTTCATCTTCTTGATCATATCAAATATGTCCATCATAATCAATGATCTTGATAGCATACAACCTTGAATTCAACACATGGAGTTCAAGCGATGCCAATGGACAAACCTACAAGAATAACTCAATACAAACATTAGTCCATAAGGATTGTCATTAATTACCAAAACCACACATGGGGCAACACATGCACTTTCAATATCAGACTGCGAAGACAGGGACTATCATGAACCATACTAGTCGGAGAGATAAGCAAAGAAGGTCTCCGTGAATGGTCGTGCGAAGATTTTTTCGCCGTTGGCGCCGGAGTAATAGAAATAGTTGCAATGAAGAAAAGTGAGCACAAGCTGTGCAGAAATAAAAAATAAAAAGAGCATGCAACTCTGGCAGAGAGGTCATGGTGGACAAAGACGGCGAGGTGGTTGTCGATGGCGATTGAGCTCTTGCGGTACTAGCGATATTAGATGTCGGGGAACCGCGCTATCCACGTGCAGGGGCGCTTTGGCGCAATATTGAAGACGAGATAGTAGATGCCGTGAATTGAACCTGAATCATCTGTCTGGGAGGGCGCATTGGCGCTGGTTAAGGCGAAGAAGAACCCGATGGCGTTGACGATGACCATGAGTGATGGTGGCGGTGACGATGCGCTATGCGATGACGTTGTTGGTGTAGATAGTTGCCGACGATGATGACCACAAGCGATGCTGGTGAAGCCCAATAGATGTTGTCGAAGACGAGCTGGCTGGGTGGCGACGTGCGAACGAAGCAGCCGCGACGGCGCCTGGAGGCATCCCTTGGGGCGCCGCGCAGAGCATCCTTGGTACATCGAGTTATGGCACGACGATCTGAAGGGTCGACGGCCCAGAGCTGGTTCTAATCTACTAGTGGTGCGGCCCCTGTCAGAGATTGATCTCCCTGGGCGTGGCGTGATGGAAGCGGTGCTGGAAAACCTAGGATCGGTGTCATGAGACTAACCGCTCTTGTTGAGGTGTGCCCTCGGCAATTCCCATGGTTGCTATACCTAGGGTTGATTGTGTGGTAGAGAACACGTAGTATTGGTGGAATCGACGGCTGACAAGCTGGATTTACCCAGGTTCAGGCCCTCGAGTGAGGTAAAACCCCTACTTCCTGCTTGTCTGTGTTTATGGTATGAATATCAGGGTTACAAGGGTTCGACGAGTTGCTGATCTCACCGAGATTTTTGGTGGCTATGAATTCCTTACCTTGATCGATCACCCTCCCAGGCTTTATATAGAAGACTGGGTCTCGGGAAACATAACCGACCAAGGTTACATGTATGGAAAGTCTTAACCGACCATAACTTGATCTAACTTGGGAAGCACTCCTCGTCTCGGGCCTTCCTTCGTGGGCTTCGATTAATCTTTGGGCTTCTTTGATCATCACGTGCACCAGGTACCTCTAAGCTGGGGTACCCGCAGAGTATAACCTCGTCATTAGCCCCCGAGTACTTGCTTGACTCGAAGAATCAAGCATGTGCTCCCTTCATTATGCACGTCATAATCTTCTGAACTTGTTCTTCTGACCCGATGTAGTTCTTCGAGCCCTAATTTGTTTCAATTGTATGTGTATGCTAATCGAGGGATATTGACATAGTAGGCCTGATTTACTTGAGTATCGAGCTCAGTTAACTGCTTACTTGAGCAAAAAACCTTACTAGTCTTCAGTCAGACTCGAGTCCCTAGGCTCGAGC
Organism: Poa pratensis; assembly: GCA_947311845.1. Lineage (NCBI taxonomy): Eukaryota > Viridiplantae > Streptophyta > Magnoliopsida > Poales > Poaceae > Poa > Poa pratensis. The sequence continues at coordinate 42,064,694 of CAMZMU010000060.1, read as the reverse complement.
CTGGAACGCAATCGAAAAATTATGCCTAGGGATATTGACATAGTAGGCCTGATTCACTCGAAAATCAAGCTCAGTTAACCGCACATTTGGGCAAAACCATACTAGCCTTCAATCAGGTTCGAGTCCCCGGACTCGAAGCTGGAACATACTGGACAGACTCGACTCAAGCCGTTGTAGGTCTTACTGATTCGTTCTGCAGTTTAACTTTTGATACCTAACGCGTCCGTCAGGATTTTCATCATGTCTGTTGACACGGGAAATTTCAAGGGAAAACACTGTTGGAGCGTCCCTCGGCCCATCTCGATTGCTCGGCGGGTCTTACCTTTGCATTTGCGTATGCAACATCCGAAACATCTGCGATTGGCATAGTCCGGGAATCTATGAAGTTTGATTCTTTGATTTGTGAAGTACTTAATGTATTTGAATCTGTAGTCGAGTGAATTTTCTTACCTTGTTTTGAAATCTATGGGAGCGCGACAGCGCTCCCATGGGAGTAGCCCCCGAGATTGTGGTTTATTGTCTTGCAATAGAGGACAATCTCAAATCATCCTTCCGTACTGTTTTTTGTCAATCGAAATAATTTTGCTCCTTTTTGATCAATCGCAAGAAATTTTTGATACGCTCCCATGGGAGTACCTTTGCTAGTCGAATCCTTTTCTCGATTGTAGTCTCGATCCCACCACTCGAACGTTGTCTTCACACTTGACGTCAATCATGATGTCTTAGGCACGCGCTTGCTGCTTTGACATGACATGTCTGTGTGGGTCCAATGTTCAGATTTTGACCGCAGAAGACGCTGTTTATTTTGGACCCGACTTATCATGGTATAATCGGGGCAGTCCTCGGGTAACATATCTGTGTTTTTTGATTTGTGCCAAGCCCCGAGTTTATCGAGTGGGTTTGTGTTTCTTTTTTGAACTAGCTCCGAGCGAGTCGAGTGGGTTTTGAGTATTCTGTTTGCCCCAGCCCCTGAGGATGTCGAGTGGGGTTTGGGTTTTCTTGTTTGACCCAGCCCCCGAGTATGTCGAGTGGGGTTTGGGTTTTCTGTTTGACCCAGCCCCCGAGTATGTCGAGTGGGCTGTAAGTCATTGTGTTTATTGATTTTTGAGCTAGAATTTTGATGCTTTATGTTTTTACGATATCAAAGAAAGGCGATCAATCAATAAGTAGTTGCCCTTCTCCGGCCTGGGAAAAGCAGCGAACTCGTTAAACTAGGGGCTTTTTTTCATGGTCGCTACTGTTGTATTGTATATTGTCGGGGGAAGCTACTGCTTCTACGACAGCTCCGCTGGCACGGCAGTAAACTTGCAACACATCCTTTACCTCCTGAGCACTCTCCCTATTCGCCCTAAAAAACAGCAGTCGAGCCCCCGAGTGCTTGAGTGGGGTAAAGGCATATATGAGAAATATGGAGGAACATGTATCTTTACTCGAAATATGTGTACAATCAGCAAGCCGCCTCAAAAACCTTCCAGTCCCCTTAGGTACCCTGGTAAGGGAAAAGAGTGCGTCTGAAACTTGCTGATTCTTTGACATTATGCTCTATTACATATGATGTTAAGAGATCTATGCATAGAACCGACGCAGGTGCGCCACGTTCCATGGGTTTGATGCTACTTCGCCCGTCTTTGCATTCTTCAATCGATAGGCTCCTCCTTCGATGACTTCTGTGACGATGTAAGGTCCTTCCCATGGTGATGCAAGTTTATGGACTTTCTTCTGTTTCTCCCGCAGCACCAAGTCTCCCACCATGAAGGACCGTGTGCGTAATCGACGACTATGGTAGTTGCGGAGGTCTTGTTGATAAACGGTGTTCGTGCCAAAGCCGTATTGCGTGCTTCTTCCAGCAAATCGGCTGCGTCTTCGAGTGCCTTGTTTGCGTCGTTTTCTTCATATGCTTACCCGTGGTGCATTAAACTTGACGTCGGATGGTAACACTGCTTCCGCACCATAGACCATGAAGAACGGTGTATACTGTGTGGAGGCGTTTGGGGTGGTCCGTAAGCTCCATAGTACTGATGGAAGTTCATCTACCCATGCACCCGCGGCCCTTTTGAGTGGTACTAAGAGTCTCTTTTTGATGCCACTGCATACGAGTCCATTGGCCTTTTCGACCTGCCCATTGGATTGTGGATGTGCCACAGAGCGTAGTTTAGTTTGATGTTTTGTTCCTTGCAAAAGGATTTGAACTCTTCCGCCGTGAAGTTTGTACCATTATCAGTTATGATGCTATCCATTACTCCAAATCGATACATGATCGATTGTATGAAACGAACTGCCGTAGAAGCTGTTGAGCTTGTGATGGGGATAGCTTCGATCCATTTGGTGAACTTGTCGACTGCCACTAGTAAGTGAGTATGACCTCCTTTTGATGATTTCTTCAGTGGTCCCACCATGTCAAGTCCCCATTGGGCAAAAGGCCATGCTAATGGTATGGTTTTTAGCGCTGATGCGGGTGCATGTGGCTTGGAAGCGAACTTCTGGCAACCAATGCATCTTTTGACTATGTCCTCTGCGTCCCTTAGCGCTGTAGGCCAGTAAAACCCTGCTCGGAAGGCTTTGGCTACGAGTGATCGACTGCCCGCGTGGTGCCCGCAAGTACCGGCATGAATGTCCCGAAGGAGATCCTTGCCATCTTCGAGTGCAATGCATCTTTGGAACATACCTGAGGTGCTGCGTTTGTACAACTCACCGTTTATGATGGTGTATGCTTTTGCTCGTCGAGTGACGTCTGGCCTCGTTTGTATCTTCTGGTAGTTCATTGCGAAGTATGTATGCGAGAAAAGGTTGAGTCCATATTGGCTCAATGAGAAGTACCTCAATCGGAGGATCCTCTGTGCTTGGCGCTTTGCTCTTGTCTGTAGCTGCTGTCGTGGTCGATGGTCGTTTGTCGATTGACCTACGCTCTATTCGTTCAAAGAAAACACCCGGGGGACTGGTGCTTTTGTGGAAGCAATGTTGGCTAATTTGTCAGCCTCTTCATTGCTTTCTCTCCCTACGTGTCGTAGTTCGCAGCCATCGAAGCTGCCCTCCATTATGTTGTACAAATCCCGATAAGCGATCATGTTGTCTGCGATTGCATCACAGGCCTTCATTGTTTGCTGCACAACTAAGTTAGAGTCGCCATAAATCATTAGTCGAGTGCATCCCATGGCTTTTGCCATGCGCATGCCATGGATTAGACCTTCGTATTCGGCCTCGTTATTTGATGGGAACTCGAAACCCATTTGCAAGATATAGCGCAGTTTGTCGCCTTTTGGTGATATGAGTATGACGCCCGCTCCTGCTCCTTCATTCTTTTTGGACCCATCGAAATACATGGTCCAGGAATTTGATACGTCAGGTACCCCTGGCAATTGAGCTTCTACCCACTCGGTGTGAAAATCGGGTAGGACTTGTGATTTGATGGCTTTCGGGTGTTCGTACTTGATTCCTAGTGGTCCCAGCTCGATGAGCCATTTTGCTACTCGCCCCGTTGCGTTGGGGTTTGTGAGGACGTCTCCAATCGCTGATTTATTGACCACCGTTATCGGGTGTTCTGTGAAGTAGTGCGCCAGCTTTCTTGATGTCATAAATACGGCGTACGCCAATTTCTGATATTGCGGGTACCGCTGTTTGGACGGGGAAAGAACTTCACTTACGTAATATACTGGCCTCTGTATGCTTTGACTATGTCCTTCTTCCATGCGGTCAACCACCAGCACGGTGCTGACCACTCGATTGGTGGCTGAGATGTATAGGTAGAGTGGCTCATTTTCCTTAGGTGCTACGAGGATTGGCGGACTTGTGAGCATCTTTTTGAGTTCGAGGAAAGCGCTTCAGCTTCATCCGTCCACTCGAACTTGTCTGCTTTCTTCATCAATTTGTAAAATGGAAGTGCTTTTTCGCCTAGTTTGCTGATGAATCGACTGAGTGCTGCTACTCGACCAGCTAGCTGCTGTACCTCATGGAGTTTGGTAGGTCTCTTCATTGTGAGTATAGCTTGTATCTTTTCTGGGTCTGCTTCGATTCCACGTGCAGATATCAAATAACCCAAGAGTTGTCCAGCTGGGACACCGAAGGTGCATTTCTTTGGGTTAAGCTTGATGTTGTATCGATTGAGATTCTTGAATGTCTCCTGTAGATCACTGATTAATGTGTCCTCCTTTTCAGTCTTGATGACGATGTCGTCGACGTAGACCTGAACATTGCGTCCTATCTGTTCTTGTAGACAGTTTTGCATCATGCGCTGGTAGTTGCGCCTGCGTTTTTGAGCCCGAAAGGCATGGTTGTGTAGCAGTAGACCCCGAGTGGGGTTATGAATGCTGTTTTGTCTTCGTCTTCTTCTTTCATCCGAATTTGATGGTATCCTGAATATGCATCCAAAAATGATAACCGAGCGCATCCTGCTGTTGAGTCGATGATCTGATCGATTCGTGGTAATGGAAAGTGATCTTTTGGACAGCATTTGTTTAGGGCTGTAAAATCTACACACATCCGCAGGGTGTCTGAGTGCTTCTTTTCGACCAGTACAGGGTTAGCAACCCAGTCTGCCTTTTTGATTTCTCGAATGAACTTTGCAGCAAGTAACCTATCAACTTCTGCCTCGATTGCACCTCTTTTGGGATCGGAGACACGGCGCATAGTTTGCTTGACTGGTCTAGATCCTGGCTTGAGTTGTAGAGAATGCTCGGCGAACTCTCTGGGGACACCTGGCATATCAGCTGGGCACCATGCGAATATTTCCCAGTTTTTACGGAGAAATTCGACGAGCGCATTTTCCTGTTCGCTGGTAAGACTCGATGATATGTTGACCGTTTTTGAGGGATCAGTCGGGTGCACTTGATGCTTTCTTGTGTCGTTGGTTGCATTGAATTGTCTGTCGGATGCTAACCTCTTGTGTTCCGGCAGAAGTGTGCGGTCGTTAGAAACCTCGAGTTTGGCGAATGATTGCTCCATCCCATACATCTCTGAGATTTTGCTGAAGTCACGGTCACATGAATCTGACCTTTGAAAGTTCCCGTTGATCGTGATGACTCCTTTTGGTCCTGGCATTTTGAGCTGAGGTAGGCGTAGTGTGGGACGGCCATGAATCGAGCGAAAGTGGGGCGCCCAAGTATTGCATGGTATTGTGACTTCCAATCGACCACTTCGAACTCAATCGACTCGGTTCTGAAGTGAGTAGGATCTCCAAACGTAACATCGAGTTGTATGGTGCCTTCTGGGAGCACTGCTTTGCCTGGGACGATACCGTGGAAGGTACTTGTGGATTTTGGCAGATTTTCGACTGATTTGTTCATTCTGCGTAGCGTATCTGCAAAGATTATGTTGAGGCCGCTACCTCCGTCCATGAAGACCTTGGTCATGGCGTAGCCTCCGATTTGGGCGTCGAGTACCAAGGCTGCATGCCCTGGTCGATATACTGCGGGTGGATGGTCCTCTCGATTGAAGACAATCGGAGTTTCTGATCCTTTCAAAAAATCTGTGATAGCTGGGGGTGCCATGACCGCCATATTGACGTGTCGAGTGTGTAACTTTTGCTCTCTATTGGAGGGACGTCCTCGCTGGATCATGTTCATCTGCCCGCGAGTTACGGGATATTTTTGTTCATCTCCTTGCTGCATCTGGTGCACGGCTGCTGCCATTTGTGTTCCCGTAACGGGTTGTGCTGGCACCATGTACACTGGCGTCGGTTGCGCTGGTGTTGGTGCAGTATACACCTGAGTAGGCTGTGTTTGCGGTGGTATGGAATATACCTGTGCTTGTTGTACTTGTTGCGGTGCTGGATATGCCTGAACAGGCTGTGCTTGTGATGTAGTCGATAGTGTGTGCAGTTGAGGAGGTGCACGTCCATCTTTGCAGTCGTATATGTTCAATCGCGAGTTGATCGAATTCCCTGCAATTTCTCAGCGAGTGGCTAGAGCGAAGCTTACCATCATCCCTCTGTAAAGATGGAATCTGCAATAATCGTCCATCCTTTCTTCGATTGAGCGCTCAGGATCTTTGTCTGCTCGCCTGCGCCACTCTGGCCTTCTGTAGCTATCGCGGTCGTCGCGTCTGTGGTCTCGACTGTCACGTCGATCGTCTGTGCGATGGTCTCGATTACCTCGGCGTCGTCGTACGATGATCTCGATTATCACGATGATCGTCGGGTCGTCTGTCAGTTTGGTCGCGGTGTCCCTTGACTGGACAAAGCCTGCTGCGATGAAGTTTGGATGGTCATCGTCGTGATAACGATGCTTGCGTTTGCGCCTTCGATCATCTCTGTAGCTATCTCTGCGGTCTCGACTGCCACCCTCGTGATTTTCATGTGAGGGTGCGGGTCGAGTGCCTCGTACGGAGTCTTCTCCATCTGCCCACTTTGTTGCGAGTACCATGAGTGCCGCCATTGTCTTTGGATCTTCTCGACCAAGTGTTTCTTTGAAGTCTTCTCTCCAGAGTCCGTTTTTGAAGGCGTCGATTGCCCTATCTTCTGATACGTTGCCTACTGAGTTACGGATGGTGGTCCACCGCCGTATGTACGATCTCAGAGATTCATCTGACTTTTGCTTGCAGGTCCGGAGCTCCTCGAAAGTTTTGGGGCGCTCACATAGAGGCTCGAAGTATTTGATGAAATCACCTTTGAAGTGCTCCCACGAATCGTAGTATGATTCGGGTAGCGATTTGAGCCAATCGCGAGCTGTTCCTTCCATCATGAGTTGTATGTATTGCATAGCTGTGGTTGTGGTACCGCGCTGACATCCAACTGCCAGCCTGTAATCTTCTAGCCAGCCTGATGGCTCTTGTTTGCAGTTGAACTTTGGCGTGGTAGCTAGCGAAAACTTCTTGGGCATACGAGCCTCCCGGATCCGTCGAGTGAAGCATAGCGCTCCACATGGCCCGATTTCTGCTTCCGAGTCTGAGCTGCTGCTGTATGACCTCCTCGAGTGGCTCCTGCTGGACGATGATGACGTGAGCTTTTTCGACTGCTCCTTCCCCGAGGACTTCGACTGCGACGGTCCCGATCTGTATCTCTCCTTGGAGTTGCTTGTGGATGCTGTATGGCTTTGCTGCTATTGCCAGTTGTTTGTACAGTTGGAGGTGCTGATCCCTCTTTGGGTCTCCTGCAGGAGGTTCGATTGTTCTGAGATAGGTGCCTAGCGTCATCAGCGCCCCGGCTGGCTCAGTAGGTATGGGGACTCCTTCCGCGTCGACTGCCATAAAGGCTGGGTTTAGGTTTCGAGTGACCGCTGCACGATCTGCGTCTCCGAGGTTTATGAATCGTGACCTATTCGCGGGGTCGTTTCTGCCTGTTGAACTCATAGACAATGCTCTTCGCCGAGCACTCGATATGCTGGCTTGCTTTTTGCGTTCTTCGAGTACTGCTCGGTAGTTCTTCAACCGTATCGATTCTTGCCACTGGAAGTATTGTAAGGTCAATACCTCTTCCGGAGTTGCGTTTGCTGGTAGCATTGTGCAGCTTTCGATTACTTTGCTCACTTTTTCCGCCATCTCTGCGGTGATGGTCAGCGTGGTTGTTCCGTCAGGCATGGTGACTGTGCAAGGGTATTCTGTAGGTCGACGGCATGTTGCAGCTGCTGACGTTTCTGCTGTACTCGCGGTGTATACCTGATGGTACACCGATCTTCCCCATGTGTTGCTAATGCGCATTATGGATTCGGCGTCGTCATCCAGGCTGGAGTTGCTTTGCTTGCGGGGTTTCTGCCGCAATCGAGTTATCTTCGAGTGCTTGTCCAGGCTATTTGCGTCGCAGGTGAATATCTCGTGGCTGGCACGGATTTCTGGGCCGTTGAGATCGGCGAGGTATATGTTGTCATCTATGTTCTCCTCGTTCCCGCGACGTCGTTGCAGTCGACGACGTTGTCGAGTGACTCGATTGAGTTGTTTGGGCGGTACGCAGATTCGATCTCGCTTCTTCCAAATCTTTTTGCCACCTCGTCACGGAACTCTTGCGAGGTCATGGATGTTGCAGAGTCGCTTGGCGATTGGATCGGGACGATCTGTGACGATGTCGCGCCAAGATGGATGGTGTTGCAGTCGAAGCGTTGTCGATTGTCTCCGTGTCGAGTGTCTCCATGTCGAGTGGGTCTAACAGGTCCTGCACACCATCTTTATCGACAAAGAAGTTAAATTTTCCAACTGTAATATCCAAACCTGATTCGAGTCGGCAAAGGCTTGTTGAGCTCCATCGAGTGCGGCGTGAGCCTCCTTGGAGATTTTGGCGAGTGATCGCTTTTTGAATTGATGCTGGTCGATCTTGCCGGCGAGTTGCCGTTTGCAGCGGTGGTCGGTGATTTGCTTTTTGATGATGTAGTAGGCGAGTTACCTTGTGCAGATGCGATCGGCGGGTGGCGCTTGATGATGAAACCGGCGAAACCGTGAGCCCAATACTACCTTTCCCACAGACGGCGCCAATTGTCGAGGTGTGCCCTCGGCAATTCCCATGGTTGCTATACCTAGGGTTGATTGTGTGGTAGAGAACGCGTAGTATTGGTGGAATCGACGGCTGACAAGCTGGATTTACCCAGGTTCAGGGCCCTCGAGTGAGGTAAAACCCCTACTTCCTGCTTGTCTGTGTTTATGGTATGAATATCAGGGTTACAAGGGTTCGACGAGTTGCTGATCTCGCCGAGGTTTTGGTGGCTATGATTCCTTACCTTGATCGATCACCCTCCAGCCTTTATATAGGAGGCTGGGTCTCGGGAAACACAACCGACAAGGTTACATGTATGGAAAGTCTTAACCGACCATAACTTGATCTAACTTGGTAAGCACTCCTCGTCTCGGGCCTTCCTTCGTGGGCTTCGATTAATCTTTGGGCTTCTTTGATCATCACGTGCACCAGGTACCTCTAAGCTGGGGTACCCGCAGAGTATAACCTCGTAAGCTCTGATACCATGAAGGACGATAATATGTTGTGCAATATTGATTTATTACTAGTTGAGTGCCCGTGCGTTGCTACGGCTATCTCATATTCATTTCGTGTCGCACATTTGAACGTAATACACATGAATCTCCACATATATAGAAATAGATATCCCCATATTATTCTGAAAAACAATAAGATTCTACTTTGCTTAAAATGTAATTCTGTGAAATGCTTAATTCAACATCAATATCCATAGAAACCCTGTACCTTCATCCGTCCAAAAATATAAGATGTTTTGGTAGAGCCTACCAAAACGTGTTGAATTTTAGGACAAAGGAAGTATTACTTATTTAGTAAAATTTCATTTCCTTCGTATCATATAGACAAATTCAGGTAATCGCCCTTGCGATGTACAAGCTCATGACACTATTAGGAGTCGGTTCATTACAATTCGGCTCACTCGTGTAATTATCTTCCCGTCAGATCAGCAAATTGGACCAAAGCCTTCGCATGCATGGCGTCCCATAACAAAATTGTCTCTGCAGCTCCACCTCCCTGTGTTGCTATGGTACCAAAATTTTTTGCCAGCATGCTTTCTTTATCTCCCATCACATGCCCTTGAGACAGATTCTTAAGACCGATGAAGCAAACGCGTGTTAGTGTTGGCTACATATCAGCATCACAGCTTGAGACATAAACGTATATAATGAAATATGCTTTCTTATCAGTTCAAGAACACAAATATAAATAATTTGTACCTGCTGAAATAGTAAGCAATATACTGAAACATCATGCATATGCTTCCCCTCTATCCTTTTCCTATTCTTGAACACTACTGGATACGATTCAACGACTCAAATCATCACTTGTTACATCCAAGTCCATACATTTCTTTCAATTAAAGTAACTACAGGGAGCTAAGTACTCTATACAACCTACTCCATTTCTACCAAGAATCATGGATACGAAAAAAAGAAAATAGGAGATATATCTAGTTTTGCACTATGGAGATGAACTGGAACGCCAAGCAATAAGTTGCATGTTCTACGTAGCTATGTGGGCATGAGTCTAGGCCCCTGCAGCATTGGTGCCCACTGAGGTGCCACAATCGCATAAGGAGAAGATATAGGCTTCGCTGACTATAGGTAGCCTAGTGCAGCAACACAAGTTATCTGCTTGGTCTTCTTTTCTTTATATTTAGTTAGTTACTAGTTGAATTTGTGACGACGCGCCCTGAGTGGATATTTCTATAAATATAATTTGTTTTTCGTTTGGTTACGTAATATATTTTGTGAATAGAAATGGTGAAGTTGTTTGTTTAATGCATTTATTTTTGCATAAATGTTAGAACTTATTGAGTTATTGTGAAAACAAAACAATAGTTTTACTGTTTTAACATAAATAAATTTAAATGTTTTTTGCAAATCTATTAAAGCAAATTGAAATTAGAAAAGGGAATTTATAATTGTTTTGCAAACTTAAATAAGTTTTTTTAATCATTGTTGCAATGTTATTGTAATGCGAAGCAAAAGAAAAGCAAGAAAAACAAACAAATAGAAAGATTTAATTTCAATGTTTTCTACAACTTTACTACAACAAACTGGAATTTAAAAAGGGAAATTACAGTTGTTTTGTAAGCTAAAATGTGTTGAAATTATTTGGCTTCATGGTGATTGTTATTTTGATGTTGTTTTGTTGTAAACCAAAGGAAAAAAAGAAATATATTGTATTAATGTTTATTAAATTCAATACATCTGTAGAGGAATATGTGATTTCTTTAAATATGCATGTAGTCAAGTATTATTTAAGTTATTTTGATATTTGTTCTGTTGTGACTTGTAAAATTAAGTTTACACTTATAAGTTATTCAAATTTTAAAAAAAATTAAAATTGGAAAGGTATTTATGTTTGCATTTTTTAAACGTTTGTTAAATACTCATATTTGAAAGTCATTTTAGTTTGAAATAATCAAATCTGGAGTATGATCATATGCCACATTTAAGCAACGTTTATTTTTCGTGTTCATGTTGATATGTTAAGGGGAAGTTATTCAAATTTAAATTGTTTTAGTGTTTACAAAATGATCATGTTTGAAAGAATCAAATTGGAAAGTTGTTAAGGTTTGATTCAAATTGTGGTGCGGCTTCACGCCGCACTCATGGCGATAAGAAGTTTTTTATGTTTGTAAAGTAGGTAGTTTCAGAAAGTATTTAATTGTTTGAAACATTTAAATGTGTTTGACATGTATGTGTGGTAAAATTTATATTTGGAAATGTTTACATTTGGTAATTGTGCAGGATAAAAAATTATTGTAATGGAAATAAAGTTTAATGATAAAAAATGTTTGTATTTTGAAATTTCGTATTTTGTGTGTTAGTTATGATATTTTTTTGCCCCGAGGCATACGTTGTGTTCTTGTGGTAAATTTTATTTTTGGGAATGTTTGTATGCAAAAATGGCTTGAAGTTTTAAATTATGCTTATTTGAATTTTGATTGTATGTTATAGTTAGTTACCATTTTTTTAATTTGTTTAAGTTTTATTGTAAATATTTAATTTAACTTAACAATGGGGGTAGTACATTTTGTTAGCGTTTGCTAAGTTCAATTAAAATTCAATCTATGTTTAGAGGAAATGAATTTATATTTTTTACAAACTTTTGTTTGTCCACGTACCTTTTTAAAATTTAAGTTCATACTTGGAGAGGTTTAAGTTATGTGAACACTAAATATGTTAGCTTAATTGGAATGATTAGGTTTTATTTTACTACAATTTTCTTATGTAGCACCATAATTAGAGGAACTATATTATAGTTATGAACAATTTTTTTGTCGTACATTTGTAATTGAATTTCATAGTCTGAGGGAATATTTTGTATTGTCTTTCTCGGATTGAATTCGTAATTAGAGGGAGTGAATTCGCATTTACTTTAAATATCCATTTATTTAAACATTTTTAAATTTAAGTACACAATTAGGAAGAGTTTGTTCATATTACATCCAATATGTTAATTAAATTGAAATAGTGAAATATATTTTCCCATTTTGTTATAAATATTTTATGTAAATTTATAATCAGATGAAATACATTATGATTGTATCAAGAATATTCACCAATTTGATCATTTATTAAATTTTATTGTTTTTTTAGAGAGAGTTTAGTTATATTTATATGTAAACATGACTCATTTTTATATAGTATAATATATTTTTAATTTGTCTTAAATAGTGAATGAAGGTATGCAATCGAAGGAAATACAGTGCGTAAGTATTTTTTTTCTTTTAAATTCAAATTCATTTAGTCAGACGGAATGCATTTAGGTTTTACATAAATATTTGTTAAATTTAAATTGTCAAACAATGTTTGTAATTTGTTGTAAGTAGTTAGTTTTTTTTTATCATTTTGAATTTTTTGTACATTTTTTTTTTGTTGAATAGGTTGTAAACCATTGATGTTGCATTTTGTTATCATTCTGGTATGTTTTATTATTATTATTATTATTATTATTATTATTATTATTATTATTATTTAGATAGAACTGTAGAGTGGAAACTAAACGGCCATTTGTTAGTTCGTATGGGTAGTTTGAAAGTTTCTTAAATTTAAAATTTACTTATATTTTGAGGTGTGCGCAAAGGGTTTCAAAGTTTTTTTTTTGGTTGTTGTTTTTTTGTCATAAATATATAATTGAAATTCATAATTGAAGGAAATACTTTATGTTAGTATTTTTTAAATTCAGTTCATAATTAGAGTAAATAAACATAGGGTTTAACTGGTAAAAAAAACAAATGTAACAATGTAGTTCGTGTAAACAACAACAAATTTGTAAGTCGTAAAAAAATAATCGATGAAACTGAGTAGGAGATGATCTTATATTTTAATTCAAAATGTGGAAATTCGCTATAATTTGTCGTTTGGAGTAGTTTCAAATTTTTTGTAATTTTAAATCCTTAAATATATGTAGTTTTATGTTTTAGTAATTTTAAATCCTTAAATATATATAGCGTTATGTTTATGGTTTAGTTAAGCTATACAATCAGTGGAAACATAGTAAAAAAATAATCATTGAAATTGAGTAGAAGATGCTCTTATATTTTAATCGTAAATGTGGAAATTTGTTACAATTTGTCGTTTGGAGTAGGTTTAAAATTTTATTAGTAATTTTGAATGCTTAAATATATACAGCTTTATGTTTGTAGCTTGCTATATTTGATTAAGTTATACAATTAGTTGAAATGTAGTGTGTATTTTTTTAAATTCAAATTCATTTAATTAGAGGGAATGCACTTAGGTTTTTTTTAAATGTTTTCGAAATTTAAATTGTCAAAAAATGGTTGTATTTTACCGCAAGTAATTAGCATGAATTTTCCTGAACATTTTGATATTTTTTCCATATTTTTCTGATGAATAGATCGTAAACTATTCGTTTTGCTTTTTTTTTGTTTTTTCTGGATATTGTGTATTTACAGCAGGGGCCACATGTCAGTTTTTTAGCATTTTTCTGGTAAAATGAGTGGCAGACTAATGGGACCCACCACCACATCGGGTGACGTCATCAGTGGTGTCTGCAGGCACGGCGAGCACGCCGCACGGCGGCGGACGTCGGCGGCGAAGCACCGCCATCTGGGACGCGAGCTTGGTCGTGTGAGGCGCGCTTGGACGCGGGGCATCCGGATGTGGCAGCGCCGCTGCGATTTGGATGCCGGAGCGGCGCCGGCGGCGAGTAATCGCGGCGGAGGAGCAGGGGCACGGCGGGGGTGATTCTGGCGCGGCTTCAGCATCCAAGCAGGCGGCGCTTGGTGAGGAAAGAGAGGAGGCCACGACGGAGCCGCCCGTACGCGTGGATCTGGACGGGGTGGACCGGAGCGGCGGGGGCGGCCGTCGGCGGCCGCGGCGAGCTCGACGCCGCGCGCGAGAGAGGAGGAGAGGGGGGATTTGTGGTTTTTTACAAAAAATAACCCGGAGTTTCATGTATTTGCAAACAGGTCCTTCACCATGAGGAGCTGTGTGCTGCTGGGACCGAATGGTGATTTCAGACAAACCTGGGGACTTTTTTGCAAAAAAATGACGGCATTGTTCAACACTGTAGATGAACAGTACTTGTTGTTGTTCGCAACAGTAGCCGGCGCGCGGAGAGAGCACAAAACGACGCATCTTTAAATATAGTAGTAATTCAGCTTATTCGTACCATACTGGAGAACTCCAACCCAACCATGAAAAAATATTACACATACATAATGCATAATCTTCCATCAAGAGAAAAGGAAGCAGCACAATCTAATATTCATAACACATACGGGGCCAAATATAGTAGATCCAACAATGGTCCAGCCTTAATAAATGAGCAGGGTCAAATAGGGAGGATTATCTATAGTTTTAATGGAAACATTTGAGATACGGTACCTTGTCTAACTTGACCACATTGGGATGACTCATGAGCTTCATTATAGATATCCCTCCTGGTCTGCTCAAAATAATAATCTAAGATTATATCTAACAACCTGAAAAGGTGCTCACTAAATTAACACATGCAATTGTACATCACAAAGGCAGTAGTACACAGTTCCCCCAAAAAAAAGAAGTAAGAACGACTGGAACTGAGTTCACCAAATGGGTACATGGCTGCTGCGCGCCAACGACCTGAAGAAAGGAGCTGAGCACACGGTGGCGGATCACTCAGGAAAGGGGACAGTTGCCTGAGCTCACAGTGGCGGCGGAGGCATCTTGCCTGTACGGCACATCACCCAGGATTTTGCTAGATGTGGAGACTCAAAGTGTAGCGTGCATTTCTTGCAACAATAATATGCCTCTGGACTGCAAAATATACTAAATTGGTCAACTCAGCCATGTAAATTTCAAAAAGTAAATATTCAACCACACAACAGAACAGAATGCCAAATTAACAACTCCCAGGTGGATGCACATATAGGGTGATGTATTGGTTTTTCAATCAGGAAAGAAAGATGTCATGATATCTACAACATGGCTATCCGTGAAATATCAGATGCTTACAATTTGAACCAGAATCAGTACGGGAAAATCTACTACACCGTGAATTTCTACACCATTTTAGGAACACCACTATCATAGAAGTTATACCACAGTTATCAAAGTTGTATCATATCATTTTGTCCAGGAACATTGACAATACACATAATCGAACTTGTAATAAATTCACCTAGCTGACATGATGATTCCTTTCTATTTAATCCAATTTAATGATCCAGAAGCATTTCTTCTCCTTGGATAAACTATGTGGCCATCAATTGGCCAAGACGTCTTGCATAGATGTATTAGTAAAGGGAAATCGCTGTATGATAACAGCATTGCTTGAGCTCTCGCCATATCTAGTGTTAACCAAAAGGAGGGCCTCACCTGAGTCATGACTCTGTATATCCTATGTTTACACGTCCCCTCTTTCTCCTCAAAATTAACAAACACAGATGGACTACCAGAGAATTAAGGATCTGCGACTATTAGGGATTGAAGGCTGGTGTCTTCAGAATTTACCAAAACTTGATGGGCTACCAGAGGAGTAAAGATAGTGCAGTAGTGGATGAGGGATTTTGTCAAATACCCATGGATTTTTTGTTTCTTTACTGGCTTCATATAATTCTGAAAACACAAGTGTGGCATACCTTGGGATGAACAAACAGAGAATGACGAGGCAAGCAGGAGCAAGTGGGCGCAGGGAGTAGGTCTTCGTCTTCAATAGTGCCACCCGTAGTCATGGATTGCAGCCAGGATTCCACTCGCACCTCAGCTGTTCCATGGCCGCCTTCCTCTCAACGTCCTCCTTGTCACAGCGTTCCTCCGAGAAGCCTCCTCTTTCGCCCCGCCGACAGGTGATGGGGAGGACTTGTACCAAATCGGATCGCGGACTTAACGTCGGAGAAGAAGCCGACTTCAGGGAGGACTGGCGCTCCAAGGAGAAGGCGACCCCGGTGACGAACTCCTGCCACCACCGGCTCAAGAGGAGATGATCCGCCCGCTCCTCCGAGATGGGATCCATGATGATAGCGGCGCCGGCACGCGGTCCTTGAGGCGATGGTGGAGTCCTGGAAGGGGAAGTCCCGGGAAGTGGTGATGCTAGGCGGCGGCGGGACTCGTTAGTGGAGGCGGCGATGGAGTAGAACCCTAGTCCACCTGACGTCTCTCTGACGTGAGGCAGGTTGTGAGGCGGAGCGAGCCTACGTGCGAGTGCGACGACGTCTGGGCCGGGCCGGGCCAAGCGGTCATCGCGCGAGGGGGCAATCGAGCGAGCCACGGAGAGTCAGATCGAGGGAGAGATGGTTCGCTCGGCGACGTACGAACGACCAACTCCCATTTATTGATTTATTATTGATGGAGCCCTTGGGCTGTTTATATAGCGTACAAAACTCGGAGAGTACGAAACCTAGTAGAAGTAGGTTCAGATACACTACTAAACTATCAAATGTACCTAAACCGTAATATACTTAACACCGATGAGCACAATTATGGGCCATCCCATTCAGATCTCTTCCTATATGAAACTACGAAGGGGTGACGAGCTGCTGAAATTCCGATTGCAATTGATATTCTCAAGCTACAAGACTTCTTGAGTGGCATTAGTCATGTAGGCACTGAATAATGAATTAATGAGCATAAAGAAATGGTCGAGTAGGAACATTCTATGCGTGCAAAGACTTCTGGATGGTCAACCTTTCTCTTTTCGTTAGGGACTCAAGAGTATACAATAACCCATCAATTAGTGATGTATATCAACACATGATAGCCGCCTTAACGAAGAAATTGATCATCTAGAAACCTTGCGCCGGTTCAAAGTTTCAAGCTGGCCTGGCAAAAACAACAAAAACTTCAGAGTTTCAAACCGGAACGAGTTCTTGCTCACGCACTGAAGACAACGATAGCAGTCCTCGGGTGATATCGGCTAGCGATAAGAAATGTTTTCCTCCGATGAGTTGCCACCGAAGTCAATCGTATCAAACCCGGCACTGAACGAAATTAAACTGCACTAGCTCGCGCGCAGTCGCCTAGACCTTGACCCGCCGGAGCCGCCGCACTTATAAGACCACGACTCCCGTGCCGAAGAAAACAGCCGAGCAACCGTGTCTTGTACCCCTGCAACTCTCCCTCCACCCAATGGCGGCCGCCGCGTCATCGAGCAGAGCGGCGGAGGACAAGAACGAGCAGGCAAGGCCCCTGGCCATCCCGTACCCGTACGTCCACCCGGCGACCAGCGACGTGGACGAGGCGGCGCAGGCGGCCACGGGGTGGCGCTCCGTGAAGTACCTCCGGAAGCGCCGGTGCCTGCTCTGCTGCAGCGGGTGCTGCGTTCTCACCGTCGTCATCATCGGCCTCCTCTTCCTCATCCTCAAGCTCACCGTGTTCAAGGTCAAGCACCCGCGCCTCACCATGAACAGCGTCTCCCTCACCGCGCTCAGCACCGGCGCCGGTTCAGGGATCACGGACCCCGTCGCCACCAACGCCACCCTCACCGCCGACGTCTCGATCAAGAACCCCAACGTCGCGTCGTTCCTGTTCTCGCAGAGCGCGACGGAGGTGTTCTACCGGGGGCAGACGATCAGCGTGGCGTACGTGCCCGCCGGCCGCGTCAGCGCCCGTAGGACGGCGAGGATGAACGTGACGGTCGACATCCTCGGCGACCGGTTCGCGCGGGAGCTCAACGCCACCGGCCTGGTGCTCGGTCAGGAGTACGACTTCACCACGTTCACGGAGATGAACGGGACCGTGAAGGTGCTGGGGATCTATAAGAAGAAGCTCGAGATCACGATGAACTGCTCGATCATCGTGGAGGTTGGCGGCGCCGCCAGCGCGCTTGGGTCCAGGACGCCGGCCGGCATGCAGAACAAGGGCGTCACTTGTGTTGCGCGTGTTAGCTGATTAGAGTGCCTTTGCGATTCCCGGATTCCACATGTTTGATTTGTGGCTGCGATTTCCGTTTTCAGTTTCTTCTGCCTCCGTACTATTTTTTGCATGTAGATTCTAGTCATGGTATATACTAGCATATGTATTAATTCCTCATTCTCATGGTCGCACGCAAAGTTATTACTTTCACTGCGTCAAAATTGCCTGAAGGTGCTAGAGTGTTCCATATGATTCATCAAAAAACGAAGCCTCTCATGATGATACCAACACAACACGAACTAGGCCTCTTGAAAGAAAAAGAAAAAGTGTGTACAGAATGCATGAGCCAATTTGCAAAATCTCATGAAGCCTGCCTCACGGATAACAAAATAAATAAACAGTAACTATCCTTTGGATCCAACTGATCATGACAATGAAGAAACTGATTCTGATTCTAAGAAAATGACAATGATTATACTGGCTCGAAGATATAGTTAAGGTGATCAAATGAAGCAAACATTATGACGAAAATTTCAACAAATTGTTCAGAAAAATAATATGAGAAGAATAACATCAATATGAGTATACGGTAGGAAACTGAATTCAAACTTCATAAAGCATGGGTGTCAAACACTAACAATAATAACCAATTGCTTCCTATTGTGAAATTAACTATCGGTCAGAAAGTACACTAATTCTAGAGAAGCACATAAAGCAATCAATGATGGGGTATTCATTTATTAAATCAAGGATAAGTAGACCTCCACCCGGAGAGAATTGAGTCCAACTGAACAAGTCAAGGGAAAATTTCAGAATCCAAGCTAATTAACAACATCACGAGTTTATACAGGCAACAGGTAAACTCAGAATATATAAATTTTCTCAAAATTGATTGGATATGCTGTGTATGGAAACTTTGGCCGTAATTGAACCAATCAAGCTAATTAACAACATCACGAGTTTTGTGCTTGTGCACCAGAAGGCAAGTGCACAAGCACAAAACATGAAAATGAGCAAGATAGAAAACTATCGCCCAGAGAATTGAGAGTAATTGAACCAATCAAGCGAAAGTTTCAGAATCTAAGCTAATTAACAACATCACAAGTTTATATAGGCATAAGGTAAAACGAGAATATATAAAGTTACTCGAAATTGAATGGATAATATGCAGTGGATGGAAGCTTAGGCAGTGAACTATTCAGCCAAACATCAAAATTATCTCAAATTAATGTAGTGACTACCTTAAAAAGTCTAAATAACATATCTCGTTGAGAAGATCACAGTTTAAAGTAAACTATCTATTTTTAAGCGAAAGATTGTATTTGAATTAGCATGTCAACAGAAACATTAGTTCACTGAGACTGGAGAAGTCAATGTTCTGAATTATCAACAAATCAATACCTTGGAAACCAGAAGGCAAGTTCATTAGAAGAAAACATGAGCACGGTTAAGATACAAATCTAACACCCGGAGAGAATTGAGTCCAACTGAACAAGTCAAGGGAAAATTTCAGAATCCAAGCTAATTAACAACATCACGAGTTTATACAGGCAACAGGTAAACTCAGAATATATAAATTTTCTCAAAATTGATTGGATATGCTGTGTATGGAAACTTTGGCCGTAACCTATTCAGCCGCACATCAAAATTATCTCAAATTAATGTAGTGACAAGTACTTCAAAATAACGTATCTTTGTTAAGAACATCACAGTTTAAATTAGGTAAACTATCCATTTTTAAACAAAATATTGGATTTGAATTAGCATGTCAACAGAAACATTAATTCACTGAGACTGAAGAAATAAAAGCTCTGAATTATCAAGCATCCTGGAGTCAGCTGATCTATCACTTTAGAACCAATAATACCTTGAATAATGACAACAAGAGGTCTATTTAATGAAAGCTTACCTTCTATTAGATCGTTATAGTAAGAGCACCCTTAAGATTGTGAATCAATATGTTTTGCTAGCAAGTAGCAACGACAGGTTTTCTTTCATGTTTTTGTTACCAAAACTCCAAAAGGTAACTAGTAACACAGAAGTAATACATAATGCAAGTTATCATTCATATAACTGAAATACAGTGGTTCAGACTTCAGAGATTGATGACTCACATACATTTACTATATGACCACAGGTAACATTAAATTTGATAAGTAGCTATATTAGAACTCAGGAACAATGTATTTACACTGACTGTCTACCTTGGTCCAACAACCTACTGCTACCATACAGAGCAAAACTTTCGCCGTCCTAGCTCAACAGTTGGAAGATCCTAAGTAAGTAACCCCGCATATTAGCGAAACCTCTAATGACCAACCACATAATCGATCCCATCGTTGGCAAGCAGCAGCAGACGGTGTGTCTTAGCAACGAATACATAGGAGAGGGCGGGATGCACCAGTGAATGAATGAATTTCTGGCGGTGGTCACCTGTGTCGGCGTCGGTCAGCGGCGTACTGGGATAGCGGTACGAGCTCGGAGAGCGGGGTGGCGAGCGGTGTGGAGACGGGTGTGGGGATGGGCGAGGAGCGGCAGACGGGGCATGAGGCGCTGCGGCGCAGCCAGGCGTCGAGGCACATGAGGTGGAAGCGGTGGCGGCACTCGGGCATGACCCGCTGCATCTCCCCGTCGCGGTACTCGCAGAGGCAGATGGAGCAGGCGGTCTCGGTGGAGCCGGCGGCGGCGGCGGCCCGGGAGAAGGGCGCCTTGGGGTAGGAGGCGATCACGGCGGCGTCGAGGCCGACGGGGCAGGACCCCGCGCCGCCGCCGCCGCGGGAGCGGGAGGAGGAGCCCGGGGAGTCGTCGTCGGCGACGAAGAGGAAGCGCGGGACGGTGATGGAGATGTGGCCCGAGCTGGACGCGGAGGAGGCGGGGCCGTGGTGGTTGTGGGCGGCGTGGTTGTTGCGGCGGCGGTTGCGGAGGCAGTAGTGGGAGGCGAGGAGGAGCGCGGCGAGGAGGACCAGGAAGCCGAGCGCGACGGCGATGGCGGTGCCGAGGCCGAGGTTGGAGATGGAGTCGACGAAGGACATTGCGGCGGCGGCGGGGAGTGGGTGGTGGTGGGGCGGAATGGCATGGCGCGCGGGGGCGCGGCTGGGGGAGAGGGCAGAACGGGGAGACTGGGGTATTTGTTCGGCTAGGTTTTGCGGAGGAGGGGATTGAGGTGGTTGGCGGCATTAATTGCCGGGGGAGAGGGAGAAGGGTAGGGGAGTGAGTTATGGCGCGGGAGCAGGACAGGACGGACGGACGGACGCGCTGCTGTTGCGTGCTCTGTTCTTCTTCGCTGTTCTGTCTGCTGCCGCCGCCTAGACCTTAAACTGCCACCGAAGTCAATCGTATCAAACCCGGCACTGAACGAAATTAAACTGCACTAGCTCGCGCGCAGTCGCCTAGACCTTGACCCGCCGGAGCCGCCGCACTTATAAGACCACGACTCCCGTGCCGAAGAAAACAGCCGAGCAACCGTGTCTTGTACCCCTGCAACTCTCCCTCTCCCCCCAATGGCGGCCGCCGCGTCATCGAGCAGAGCGGCGGAGGACAAGAACGAGCAGGCGAGGCCCTGGCCATCCCGTCCCCGTACGTCCACCCGGCGACCAGCGACGTGGACGAGGCGGCGCAGGCGGCCACGGGGTGGCGCTCCGCGCAGTACCTCCGGAAGCGCCGGTGCCTGCTCTGCTGCAGCGGGTGCTGCGTTCTCACCGTCGTCATCGTCGGCCTCCTTTTCCTCATCCTCAAGCTCACCGTGTTCAAGGTCAAGCACCCGCGCCTCACCATGAACAGCGTCTCCCTCACCGCGCTCAGCACCGGCGCCGGCTCAGGGATCACGGACCCCGTCGCCACCAACGCCACCCTCACCGCCGACATCTCGATCAAGAACCCCAACGTCGCGTCGTTCCTGTTCTCGCAGAGCGCGACGGAGGTGTTCTATCGGGGGCAGACGATCAGCGTGGCGTACGTGCCCGCCGGCCGCGTCAGCGCCCGTAGGACGGCGAGGATGAACGTGACGGTCGACATCCTTGGCGACCGATTCGCGCGGGAGCTCAACGCCACCGGCCTGGTGCTCGGTCAGGAGTACGACTTCACCACGTACACGGAGATGAACGGGACCGTGAAGGTGCTGGGGATCTATAAGAAGAAGCTCGAGATCACGATGAACTGCTCGATCATCGTGGAGGTTGGCGGCGCCGCCAGCGCGTTCGGGTCCAGGACGCCCGCCGGCATGCAGAACAAGGGCGTCACTTGTGTTGCGCGTGCTAGCTGATTAGAGTGCCTTTGTGATTCCACATGCTCGTTTTGTGGCTGCAACTTCCATTTTCAGTTTCTGCCGCCTCCTCCGTATTATTTTTGTCTGCAGATTCTACTCATGGTAGCAACGTATTATATGTTTTGATTCCCCATTCTCATGGTCGCACGCAAGTTGTAGTTGAAATTTTTTGCCTGAAAGAGTGTAGTAGTGACAACTATGCAATCGATATAAACACTTTAAGAACAATAAACAATTAAAGAGCTGAAAAAATGAAGTCCATATGCGGTTGATACAAGATTCATCTGCACAGAAAGCCTCTCATGACAATACCAACACAGCGCGAACTAGGCATCTTGAAAAAAGAGGGAAATGTGTGTAGAGAGCCATACAACTAGAACCTTATCTCTTCTTTCCCCTGCTACAGTACCCTCAGGCGGAAAGGAGGCGACCGCGGCGTCCGGTGCTCTCGCCGGCAGAGCTGTTGCTCCCCTCTGCCTCCGGCCGCCGTTTCGGCGCCGCGAGGTGGGGGGGAGCCTCGGCTCTGTCCGGGCTTGTAGGTTAGGTAGTGTTTAGGTGTGTGCCCATTTGGCGTCTCCGGTGATGGTGGCGGTGGCGCCGGTGCATAGGGCTGCGTCCTCCCCCTCCTTTCCCCATCCCGGCCTCGTCGCCGGGGAGGCTGTGGAGGTGTTCCGTCGGGCGCGGACCTCCGTTTGTGCTCCTCTGGCCGGCCGTGGCGGCGAGGGGAGGAGCCCGTGGTGGTCGGCGTTTCCGTTTTGGTGCAGGTGGTCTTGGTGGTCTTCTCCTTTGATGGTTCTCCGGCCGGCCGTGGTGGCGAGGGGAGTGCTGTCTGGAGCTGGCTGGGTGATGGTGGTGGTGGTCCTGGTTGCGGCGGAGGCGGCTGGAAGTTGGGCGGAGCGGGGAAGTTGGAGCTGTGGCCGTACTCGTTCAACGACACTAGGTTTTGTCGCTTCGCGGCGGACGGCTTCTGCGGCTTTCTACAACGTGTGGCGGCGTCTTCTTCCCGGCGGCGAGCGGTACGGCGTCTCCGGCGGCAGCTAGGAGCTTGGGGTGCGGCATGGATCCAATTGCGTTTTCTTCAGCTGACTCGAGGGGCACTGTGCAAGTTTCTGGGTCCTTTTGTAATTTTCTTTTCTTCTGGACCTGCTTGTAATTTGTACCGAGTTTCTGGAATATATGGATTGGATCCTTCCTAAAAAAAAAGAACGCATGAGCCAATTCGCAGAAACGCCTCGCAGATAACAAAATAAATAAATAAACAGTACAGAGCTATCGGATCCAACTGATCTTGATGAAACTGATTTCCAATAAAATGACAATGATATACTGGCTCACACAGAAAAGGTTAATGTGGTCAATTCTGTTGAGATATAAATATATTGCATAACTTTTTTTCATCAGTTCGGACTTTTGGATTAGTTGACTAGTGCATAAATTCTATCTAGAGTTTAAGACCCTGCTCACACAGTATTAAAAAAAGATTTTGCGGTCTGCACCAAACCCATGTTAAGGACTAAAATAGGCTATACGTGTGTGTGTTGTTGGGGGGGGGGGGGGGGGGGGGGGGGGGTTGGGTTGAGATATAAATATATTGAATAGCCCTTTCCATCGGTTCGAACTTTTCGATTAGTTGGCTGGTACATAAATTCTATAAAACCAAGAAAAACATTACGACAAAAATTTCAACAAATAGTTCAAAACAATAATATGGAAACAATGGTACATTGATATGAATATGCAGTACGAAATTGAATTCAAACTTCAACCCACTGAGCATGGGTGTCAAACACTTGCAATAATAACCAATTCCTTCAGAGTCAAATATAGATTGGTTGTTGGACGTATAAGTAAGTACACTAATTCTAGAAAAGTACACAAAGCAATGAGTGAGGGGTGTTTGTTATTAAATCAATGATAAGTAGACCATTTCCCCGCCAACTTTCTTTGCTGATTCGAACATACATGGCCCAACCACTGATGTCTTAGCATGTGCTGTTGGTATGACCACACATGAGAATCAACTTCACATGGCATGGAAATTTTCTTGTTCTCTAATCCAAATAAAAATAAGGTACTAACAAGTTAGAAAGAATCGAAGTAACTAACAACCCATGTCCAAAAGAGGAAAAGAGAGGGAGGATTACAGTGTCATCACGAGGTGCATAGTGGTACACAAATAATACAGAGAAAAAACTCAACTCTACTAGAACTGCAATATTCGTGGCCATTATCTGATTGGTAGTATTCGAATAACACAAATGCCTTTCCTTCTATATTTAACTTCCCTTGAGATGCTAACAACAGCTATCAGTTATTCACGGCTGAAACTCCGTTTAGTTCCAGGAAAAAAGCAATGCAAATAATTATCTTGGTAACGAGAAGGCAAGTTCACACTAACTCAAAACGTGAGCACGGCTCAGGCAGAAATCAACCGACCAGACAGAATTAAGACCAACTGAGCCTGAACCCATCAGGTAACATTCAGAATCCAAGTTAATTAACAACGTCGCAAATTCACCCGCAAAAAAACAAAGTTTAGGCATTAGGCAGACTGAAAACAAGTTGCTCAGAATTGAATGGACAAACTCCAACACCAGCTGTTTCTGTCTACTAGAACCGCAATATTTCAGGTCGTTATCCGTAGATAATAGTTCAAACCTGCAACTCGCAATCAAAGTGCGATAGATCAGACCCTTCTATTGAAATAGCACGAAAATACCTTACCTTCTACATTCAACTTCCATGAGAAACCAAAAAAAAAACAGATACGGATGCCCAGTTCTTTCAGGTGATGATATCAGTTATTCACAGATGAAACTTGGTTTAGTTGAAGGAAAACAGCAGTGCAGAAGAAGAGTGCAGAACTAGAAATCAATATGTTGTACCCAGAAGGCAAGTTCACAAGCACAAAACATGACCTTTGGTAACATAGAAATCTAACGCCCGAAGAGTATTGAGAACAAGCAATGGAAAAATTTCAGAATCCAAGCGAATTAACTACATCACGAATTTATATGGCACTAGGTATACCGACAATATATGAACTTGCTGGATTGAAAAGATATGCTGTGGATGGAAACTTGGAAGTAACATATTCAACCGCACGTCAAAATAATATCAAATTAATGTAGTGACTAGTACTTCCCTTAAAAGTCTAAATAACATATCTGGTTGAGAAGATCGTAATTAAAGTAAACTATCCATTTTTAAGCGATAGATTGTATTTGAATTAACATGTCGACAAGAACGTTAATCAACTGAGACTGAAGAAATCAATGCTCTGAATTCTCAACACTTCAGGAATCAGCTGACCTGTCTTTAGACCAAATCATACCTCGAATAACGACAACAAGAGTTCTATTTAATAAAAGCTTACCTTCTATTAAGCACCCTTAAGATGCCGAATCAATATGTTTTGCTTGTGACAACAGGTTTTCTTTCATGTTTTTGTTACCAAAAGGTAACTAACACAGAAGTAATATACTCTAGAATGCACTTTATCATTCATATAACTGAAATATAGTGGTTCAGAGACTGATGATCCACTCAACATTTACTACCCACCCAGGAATCAGCTGACCTGTCTATTAGACCCAATAATACGTCGAATAACGATAACCGGAGTTATATTTAATAAAAGCTTGCCTTCTATTAGATCATTATAGTAGGAGCACCCTTATGATGTGAATCAATATGTTTTGCTTGTGACAACAGGTTTTCTTTAATGTTTTTGTTACCAAAAGGTAACCAACACATAAGTAATGTAGAATGCAATTTATAATTCATATAACTGAAATACAGTGGTTCAGAGATTGATGATCCACACACATTACTATATGACCACAAGTAACATCAGTTGATAAAAAGCTACTATATATTAGAACTCAGCAACAATGTATTTACACTGAATGTCTGCCTTGGTCCAACAATCTACTGCTACCATTCAGCAAAACTTCCGCTGTCCTAGTTCAACATTTTGAAGATCATAATTAAGTAACCCCGCATATTAGCGAAACCTCTAATGGCCAGCTGCATAATCGATCCCATTGTTGGCAAGCAGCAGCAGACGGTGTGTCTTAGCAACGAATACATAGGAGAGGGCGGGATGCACCAGTGAATGAATGAATTTCTGGCGGTGGTCACCTGTGTCGGCGTCGGTCAGCGGCGTACTGGGATAGCGGTACGAGCTCGGAGAGCGGGGTGGCGAGCGGTGTGGAGACGGGGGTGGGGATGGGCGAGGAGCGGCAGACGGGGCAGGATGCGCTGCGCGCAGCCAGGCGTCGAGGCACATGAGGTGGAAGCGGTGGCGGCACTCGGGCATGACCCGCTGCATCTCCCCGTCGCGGTACTCGCAGAGGCAGATGGAGCAGGCGGTCTCGGTGGAGCCGGCGGCGGCGGCGGCCGCCCGGGAGAAGGGCGCCTTGGGGTAGGAGGCGATCACGGCCGGGTCGAGGCCGACGGGGCAGGACCCCGCGCCGCCGCCGCGGAGCGGGAGGAGGAGCCCGGGGAGTCGTCGTCGTCGGCGACGAAGAGGAAGCGCGGGACCGTGATGGAGATGTGGCCCGAGCTTGAGGCGGAGGATGCGGCGGCGTGGCCGTGGCGCGCGGAGTGGTGGTTGTTGCGTGGCGGCGGAGGCAGAAGTGGCAGGCGAGGAGGAGCGCGGCGAGGAGGACCAGGAAGCCGAGCGCGGCGGCGATGGCGGTGCCGAGGCCGAGGTTGGAGAGGGAGTCGAGGAAGGACATTGCGGCGGCGGGGAGACGGTGGTGGGGCGGAATGGCATGGCGCGCCGGGACGCGGCTGGGAGGGGAATGGGAGAGCGTAGAACGGGGAGAGTGGGTATTTGTTCGCCTAGGTTTTGCGGGGGAGGTAGTTGGCGGCATTAATTGCCGGGGAGGACGGAGAAGGGGAGTGAGTTATGGCGCGGGAGCAGGACAGGACGGACGGACGGACGCGCTGCCGTTGCGTGCTCGCTGTTCTGTCTGCTGCCGCCGCTGCCGAGGGAGTGTGAATTTGGGAGACGGAACGCGTGAGGTCTCGCAGGATCTGCGGGGGAGCGGCGGGTGGTGGTGGGCCGGCGTCGCCACGCACGGATTCGCGGGTGGTGTGAAAGGGGGTGGCGTGGGCCGTGCTGCTGGTGGGCTAGAGAGAGAGGTCGGGGAATGGAGCTTTGTACGGGATTGCGTGTCCTTGTTGACGCTAGGTGATGGGTGGGCCTACGAGCCGGGGACAGTACGGGGTCGCGTAACGAGGAGACGCGGGCTTCGGTTGACATCGGAGCCTGGTATGGAAACAGCAGAACATAGGCCCTCGAATCGATAATTACGGATGTTGCAGTGAACAAGGACATGCCAAATTCTATATTGGCGCCGCATTGTGCTCAGTTGAGTGAAAAACGTTTGACATCAACCGGGCTCTACTTTGCCTTCACATCACTTGCCAGTTGCCAGGACATTGTTGTCGATATTGAGGTGATCCCACAACTCATATGATATCATGATACCACTTTTCAAAATCCAAATTTTAAAGTTCTAAAAAAGGCGTAGCAATTTTTAGTGTGTTCACAGGTTGTGTGTTCATGCTTTTTAGAATTTGTAGAACCAAATTCCAAATATACGCATAGAAACAGAAAAAGGAGAAATCAAACATGAATAGTGTCACAACAAAAATGACACTATTCAGGTAGCAATTTGTCTTTTTTTATTTCGCTGTGTATATTTCGAATGTGGTTCCGAAAACATTCATCTTATGAACACGCACCATCTTTTTCAGATTTCTTATACTCTTCTAAATTTGTATTTTAAAGAATGGTATCGTGACATCATTTGAACGGTGGTATCACTAGATAATTTCGAACCTTAAGCAACTTAGTAACATGTGGGAGTCTTCCGAGTTTGGCGTCTTGTTTCAACCAAATCATCCTTTTATACAAATTTGGATTATATATTTTATTACTGCAAATGTCTTTTGGAATGTAGGTTTGGTGACACATAAATTTTCGAATGCATTTATATGCAGCCAAATTCACATGAACCGCAAAATGAGTACTCTCTCAAATTTATTCGTCTTGTGTATCTTGTGCACCATCCAACATATTTTTTGGCCACTATGTTTTATAACCGTAAAATTAAAACAAGATTGAATTAAATCCTCACAAGTCTGGCCTCAACCGGATCGGCGGCAGAGAAAGTCCATGGGGGTAATGGTGGCCGACATCTACAGAATGGAGGGCGAGGATGAGCAGCCACGACAAAGAAAGTCCATCGGGTAATAGAGCCGAGGACACGAGGGAGCTAGATCAGCGAGGGAGAAGAAACTCAAAAAATGGGACGGTTGTGGCCATCCTAACACAATAGAACGTACCCGCCGACTTATGACGAAACGACGTAGAGAGCGATGAACCATGGTCTGAGACGTCGGGACGTGAGTGACACAAAAAACCTATCGTAGCCCCACCAAGAGATATTGTCCACCGCTGGCCAGAACAACTAAGGAGACCGACCATCATCCCACCCATCCTGGTAGAAGGTGGATCAAAGAAAAGCGAGGACCAGAAACAACGGATGACATGCAAGACCGAGCGGTACAAATCGGCTTGCCCATGATGCGGTGCGGCGAGCAAAAGAAACCCACCTTCCCCTTAGTAAAACGTAGTTGACGACTAATGCCGAGAGGCTAGCGAAAGAAACGCATCTGGGCATGAGACGTTAGGAACACGAGCCACAAAAACCCCATTTGACCCCCTCGAAGGAGATTTTCCACGTGGCCTCGATCTATACCTCACCCCGTTGGCTAAAATGTCGACCAAAACTAAACCGGCCCCAAGCAACAAATGACCGAGCATGTGCAATCGATTATGAGACGCTGCAACGTGGCGAGCCGAGACGAGGAGAAAAGCATGCAGGAAAAGATGACACAAATCACTGTTCGTGCCGTTTGAAAAAAGCCAACGCAGTTTGAACATCCAGAATGGCTAAACTATGAGAAGCCGCCGAGACACTCACCGTTTATATTTAGACGGCTCACCATTCAAATTAATTGATATGTATGTAGAACAAACTGAAATATCTATCATGCCTTATAAAGTGAATGGAGAGAGGAGAGTGAATATAGTGAAAATGGGGGCATATACTCCCTCCTATTTGAAATGTATGAAAAATGTCAAAACAGGGTCCAAAAAATCTAAAAACAAAATTCGATGTGTAGGTCTAGTAACTTGTGCCCTGCACATGAGTTTCGTGGTGAAATTACTACTTACTTTGCTCCGTAAAATAGAGAAATTTTTGGTGCTATATAGGAGTAATCATATGACATATTTTTGTCTTTTTTACATAGGCCAACTAAAAAGTCGTTTCTCCATGAAACTTTCTACGCAGACATGGAACATGCAGATCTACACGCGCAAATTTAATCCAGAAATTTTAAATATTTATAAAATGTTTTTTCCTGACCGGAAGCATATGCCCCCATTTCAAGTGCTACCTTCCGACGGAGTACCAAAACTACATCGTGTGACAAAAAAAAATGAAGCGAATACTGCACTGAAGTGGGTAAGCCAGAATAAACAATGATTTTGCTTGCGAGGCTAATAAGATGTGTCTCTTGAGCAGTTTCTTGTCAGTTTAAAATTGTTTTCGAAATCTTTTTTCTAAGAAACATCCTTACGTGCACTGTCCACGTAGTCAACCTCATGTCAACAGCTGACCTACCGTCCTCTTCTCCACAAAATCGTTCCAACATGTTCATCGCTCTATTAATGGTGCGGCACATATTTTGGCGAGAACTTGCGATGTATCTAGCTCAGGTTTTATACTACTCACTCCGTTCCAATTAATTGACTTGCATATCTACATTTGGATGTATCTAGACATGTTACATGTACATATACATGCAGACGTAGATATATGGAAGTCAATTAATTTGGAACGGATGGAGTAGATTATATTATGCTCTGGATTGTATTCGGGAGGCCTTGTATTTTGGTAAGTACTCCCTCCGTTCCAAATTAGTTGTTTTTCATTTGTACAAAAGTGGATGTATCTATATTTGTAACATGTCTAAATACATCCACTTTATACATCCACTTTTGTACAAATGAAAGACAACTAATTTAGAACGGAGGGAGTAGTAATTAATCAATAAAGTGTTGTTTACCCTAAAAAATATCGCATACCCGGAACGGTTGGCGTGCCATTCACGATGCCGAAACTGCTCGAAATTTCCGGATAATTTTTCAATCTTTCAACCTTGGGGATTTGCTACATCCCTAGACCTGGTATTTTTTGTCAAATCTGGCCCTTCGACGGAACTAATGTCACATCTGGCCCCTCTGAGAAACTATTCTCAGATCTGGCCCCCGAGGTCGGCGCCAAGGACATGGCGCCGAAGTTGTAAAGGTCGGCGCCAACAATTTGCATCATTTTGAAAATCCATGGGTTCGGCGCCATCACATTTGGCGCCGACCTAGCTCGGCCAATTTTTTACTTAGCGCCGACCTGTACAACTTCGGCACCATGTCCATTGGCGCCGACCTCGGGGGCCAGATCTGAGAATAGTTTCTCAGAGGGGTCAGATGTGGCATTAGTTCCGTCGAAGGCCAGATTTGGCAAAAAATACCCAGACCTGGACCGAGCCGAGGCCCATCCAGAAGCTTCCGGACCTACGAGCAGCCACGCGTCGGCACTGCGACGGCTAGCCAACCTCGCGATCTCCACCCATCCCCATCCATCACCGCGACCCCACCCGCGCGGGCCCACGGCAGGAACCACGCTTCCCTCTCACGGCCGTTGCCGAGCAGTAATAAAACATCTCGTGCACCTGCTCCGTCGCTCTCCACGCTCACTTACAGGTGGGACCCCAGTCGGCAAACATCCCGTGGCCCACGTCCACGCGGGTCGATTCCAGTCTCGCGTGGGCCGTCCGTGCTGGGATCGACGGCTGGGGACGCGTCGCGCGGCGCAGAAAACTCGCGGCCCCGAACCACGGGAAAGGGAAGGAGCGGCGACGGCAGAAAAGGCGTGGCTGAACAGAAGAGAAGCGCTCGAGCGAGAGAGGAGAGAGAGAAGACAGTAGGACCTTGGCCATGGCGGAGCAAAAGGAGGAGTCGGTGATGGACAAGATCTCCGAGAAGCTCCACCACGGATCCTCGTCCTCCTCGTCGTCGGACGACGAGGGCAAGTCGTCCTCGTCGGCGTCCGTCAAGGCCAAGATCTACCGCCTCTTCGGCCGCGAGAAGCCCGTCCACTCCGTCCTCGGCGGCGGCAAGCGTGAGTCCACACCTCACAACCCCCTCCTGTCCTCTGCACTGTTTGGGGTTTTGTGGCCGCGTAGCTTAGTAGATCCGGCCGCATCGGGGTTTTGCCCCGCTTGTCTGAGTGGTGTTCGCTTGTCACGGTCGTTGCCGAGCAGTAATTAATTTCGTGTTGATGGGGAATAGTTGCCTAATTAGTGCCTAGAAACCGTCCCGATCTGCGATTTTCCGACTCGAATTTCCGCGACATTGTCACCACAAGAGTACCACGATTTGTTTCTGTAGCTTCTGCTCCTCGGTTGGATTGGAGTGATTGTGGGATATGTTGGTTGGAGGAGGTCACCAGACTAGTAGATGAACTGCAGTGCTCTATGTTTTTTTTGCGGGGAAAGAAGATGAAGTGCTCTATGCTTCTACGCTTAGCCCTGGAGAGATTATCTGTTTGTTTGCTAGATATACTGCCTTGCTGATTTGGGCCTTTGCTGTACTTTTGTGTGCTGATGGGTTACGCTTGCAGCTGCCGATCTCTTCCTGTGGAGGAACAAGAAGATCTCTGGCGGGGTGCTTGCTGGCGCCACCTCCATCTGGCTGCTGTTTGAGGTCCTGGAGTACCATCTCCTCACCCTCTTCTGCCACTGCCTCATCCTCACCTGGGCACCCTCTTCCTCTGGTCCAACGCATCTGCATTCATCAACAAGTGAGCTTCTTTTAACTACCTCTGTTATTCGTACCCAGATCAGATATGATATGACAATGCCTCATTAATCCAACCTAATTTTGGTTTGTCGTATCGGTGAATCTTGTGTAATTACAATGAGCCGGTGATCCTCTTTTGCCTGGATGTAAAATGATGCAAGTTTTAGATATCTACCATAAATGGTGTATATGTTTGTGAGTGTAAATCACTGCCTGCAATTCTTTTCAGGTCCCCTCCTAACATTCCTGAGGTAAAGATCACAGAGGACCTGGCTGTCAATGTTGCCCGCTCGCTGAGATATGAGATCAACAGGGGCTTTGCTAGCTTGAGGGCGATTGGTCAAGGCCGTGACCTAAAGAAATTCCTGATTGTACGTTGACTGGTTGCATGATTTAGTTTTGTTTGGCCTCACAGTTCATGCCTTGGTTATGTGACTAAGCACTTGTTATGTCATCTCTTTGTTCTCAGGTGATTGCAGGTCTGTGGATCCTCTCTCTTGGGAGCTGCTGCAATTTCCTGACCTTGTTCTACATAGGTAATGTGGTTTCTGTTACAGTCTGAACTTGCAAATGAGCAGTAACTATAGGTAGCATTGTTTACTCATCATCATTTTCTTGCCTGCAGTCTTCATGGTGCTGTACACTGTGCCAGTTCTGTACGAGAAGTATGAGGACAAGATTGATGCTTTTGGAGAGAAGGCCATGGTCGAACTGAAGAAGTACTATGCCATCTTCGATGAGAAGTGCCTGTCTAAGATTCCCAAGGGTCTGTCAAAAGACAAGAAGCACTAGAGCGGTGGAGAGTACCTGAGCAGACTTATCTTCTCTGTTGATCACTACTCGTCGGTTTTCAAGGATGGTTGTGATTCCATGTCGGTAGTTGATACTAGTAGATACCTATTTGGTCGAATCGTGGCGTGGTCAGTAGTCGCGTGCAACTTCTACGAACTTATGTTATGCCAGCTTTTGCTCTATATCCTGTTCTGAAGTATGTTTAGCGTAGCATCCTTAGTTGCAACTTGTCAGTGTTAGAATGCTATTGGTCTGCAGCGATGTTTGTGATATTAGGAGACTTGGTATTATGAAGTGGCTCTTTGGTGCTAGATATGCATGTCATCCTGGTGTTTAAATCATTCGTTCGTGTTGTGCATCTGTTGGGCTTGGCATGTCATGATTTGTGATTTGTGTGCCGTAGCTGCTGGATGATTTTGCCAGTTTACATGTGAACATGCAGTCAGCTCTGTAGTTGTGTATACTAACAATGGTATTGGAGCATTACATTTAAGTTTTCATTTGAATTACAATGGTGCATATGTGCAAATAAAATTCAAACCCAAAATTCACTCATGTTTACACAAGAATAGTGTCTGCACATTATCATAAGAATCATTCTCTGTATCAAATGTCAGCTCTTGCTGCACTTGTTCTATTGACAACGGTATTGTAGCAAAACGTTCAAGTTTTAATCGAGCCATTCGTTGTCAATTACAATAGTGCGTACAAGCATACAACCTAAGGAACTACCAAACAAATAAACGGTATAATAAAACAGGCTATTACAAATTTACAATCCAATTCACTCAAACATGAGAATTCCAAAATCGTCTGGGCACATTATCTTCAGAATCACTATCTGTATCATCACCGTCAGATGATGAAGATGGTCGATCATGAGCGTTCAATATGTAACAAGCAACCTGGTCACGAAAGAGTGAATCAGACAGTTCAATGTACAGCGGAATACTTGATGAAAGAGCAGAAGAAAACTATAGAAGTAACAACGACCCATTAATCAATCAGAAATGGATTTTCGATTAAAATAAACCGTTGTCTCTGCAATGTAATGGCAAACAGAGAATGGATAAAAACCCACGAACCATTTACTCGATGCAAACTTGAACCCATCACACAAATTTTGACCGATAGGAATTACTAAATAGGCTAACAGAAGAGTTTTTTTTTTTCATTTTTAAATTCACACAAAGAAAGTATTGACCATAAGGTAGAAGTACTAACTGCATAGGGTAGTAGAGGCACTAGCTTTACTTCATCTTTTCCATTCTTAGGACAATGGTGTGGAGCAGCGCATGTCAAGATGCTCAGCCAAAGAATCGAACGGCATTGCCGACATATTGCTCTATTTGATGCAGAACTCCAGTTTATATACTCTGTAGTAAAGACAATTCAGCCATGTTTAGAGACAGCCATTATAAGTTCCTGAGTGCAAAATTAGATCGAGAATACTAGTAGCATACAAGAGCATCACCTGCACGCTTACTGTGGAAAACCTCTTTCCAGTTCAAACTAGGATCATGAAATACTGGATCCACGCTACTCTGCACAACAAGACCATGACTATTCTGTAAACTGGATACAGGCGTGCTATTGGAACTCACACTGGATATGCTAAAGAAAAGGGAGTAGTTCATTTTCCACAGCTTGTTGTCGTTCGCAGATGAATTCCAAGACCTTCTAGGGAATACACAAGTGTCAACAACAAGAACTAGCATATGTTTGGAAATAGTATATGGACACAAGAGAAGAAAAAAAATACCAGCAAACAAGACCAGCTGCTACCAAAGAACGCACGTCCAGAAAACTGAAGATATGAACAAGCACATCATGTGGTATGTGTGGAGGACCTGTTGGAGGTCCAAGATAAATATCACGAGGACTAGTATAAATTTGTAAGCTGGTTCTCCTAAATATTGACAGGAAACTGCAGCTTAAGATGATTAGGTAGTTATACCGAGAATATTCAAAACTATGGTACTTAAGTACTTGAGTTAAAAA
The DNA here is from genome assembly GCA_947311845.1 of Poa pratensis. Taxonomy (NCBI): domain Eukaryota; kingdom Viridiplantae; phylum Streptophyta; class Magnoliopsida; order Poales; family Poaceae; genus Poa; species Poa pratensis. Next base: position 42,029,997 of record CAMZMU010000060.1, on the reverse strand, counting down.
AATGCAGTGTAGAGTGACTAAATAAAACATGATGCCAATCATCAGCTTTAACTTAAGCTGGACTTGTGAAATTTACCATACCAGAAAAACATTCAAACATAATAGTCGAGTGAAGCACATAGCAGGTAGGAATGCTATTTACATATACACTATTTTAGCGGCAGATAAAATAAGCAGCGAGCATAGTAGCTCCCTACACTTATCCATAGTCAATTACTGGTAGTTTCTATTTGCAAGTTTGCTCAGCAGGGAACAGTAATGCATTGCACATTTGAGAAGGAACCCTGCATACCTGGGTCTTCCTGAACTGTAGCGCGCCTCTTATGTGCAATAACAGAACACTTGAACTCTGAAACAGCTTGTGACTTCTTTTGCTTTGGTAAGGAAACTTCTACCGCTTGAAGAAGAGCATTGGCTGCTGATAATGCATATCCAGTCTGCACACTATGGGAAACAACAGGTTACTACAAACTATCATGTAGCAATACCATGGAAGGATAAGGCAGAGTCCAACAGCATGCTAGTAAGAATAAATGAACAGTGGAGTGATAGAATAAAGTTTAATGTGAGACTTCCCATCTTTGTTCCATGCATAATTTAACAACACGGAATCACCACAATCTTTATGATACATGAAAAATGTATATACAACTATATAACACGTTGAACACAAACCATAGATTAGATTACGGCCATGATACAACAAACCTCTAGAAGCATAAGACAGTTCCGAATCTTAAACAAAAAATAGATTTAGAGTGACAAGACTATCAACTCAAAATAAAATCAGGAAGATAAGTTCAGGCAATTTTAAGGCTTCCCGTTATTAAGCCGCCTTGCACCCCTTATGATGGTCCAGGTGTGTTTTGGCTTTTCGTCCTATGCATATTGATTCTAATAGAATTGGGCATGTCAATAACACATCATCCAAAGTGCATATTTCCTTGAGCAAACTTTGCTTACAATGAAGAGTGGATTTTTCGTGAGACAATTTTGAAGTCAATGTGATGTTGTCTACTACAAATCTAAACTATCTACTATCAACACCGTCTTCGTTTTTCATATTAATATGGAGTCATTAATTACCCAAGCTCTATAACAGTCTAAGCTACAATTTCCTCATGATAAGCCGTTACCGGCAGAATTGTTTTTAGCAACCGTTAACTCTAGAGATATTCGAATGTTGGCACATGATTAGTTGAAAACTCTTAAGAATCGATATAATAATAGTTACATCAAATCCCGGCAAAGTTAATATCAGAGCGATTCGACGAAATTTAGGAACAGAAATAGCTCTGGAGGACAACAATGAATTAGCATTCAAAATATAACAATTGGAACAGAGCAGCTGAGCAGCCATCAGGGCATATCCAAATCCGAGCAGTAATCCGTCGCCAATCGTACCGGCGGATCCGGCAAGAGTGCAGCAAATTTCGACGGAACTGTGCACATCTGGTGAAGGGAGGGCTTACTCGGGAGGAGGCGGAACGCGATTAGCACGTCGCCGGCGACGAGGGCCTGGGCGGCCTTGGGCAGGTCCGCGTACCCGTGGCGCAGGAGCTCGGCCAGCTCGCGGCACGCCGTCGGGTAGTCCCACGGACGCGACAGGGCGGTCGCTATCCCCATCTCTGCGTACCTCTTCCCCACCGCTGTCTCCTGCCGCCGCGCCACCAGCCGCTGCGGCGCCCGCCGCCGCACCGGCATCGTTGGGAGCGCGGAGCCTTTGCTTGTCAATCCGCCACGTCACACCGTCGCCTGGCCGTTCCGGCCGCCTGAACAGTGAGGACCACCGGCCACCGCCTCGCGTGCAGCCGGGCTGTATGGCCGTTTTGGGCTATCGCGTACGAAAGTTTGGTACCCTTTTCTCGCCGGTGGATCGCAGAACACACGATGACGCGTGTGATGGACCGGGGAGCTCCTATGCTACGCTTCACGCGTCTGTTCCGCAGACAACGCCGGAAGAGCTGCCCGCGTGGGCCGGCCCAGGTAGTTTACTCGCCACGCCACTCTTCAGTTCTGTTTTTTCCTTTCGTTTGCCTTCCGAATTTCAAAAAGTTCACGAAAAAATGTTCATGAAAAATGAACATTTTTAAAAATTGTATCATTTTCAAATGAGAACATTTTTAAAGAATTTTCAAAAATCTCATCATTTTCAAAAATGAACAATTTTCAAATCACAACCATTTAAAAAACTAAATATTTTCAAAATCTGGACAATTTTCAAAAACTGGAAATTTCAAAAATATGAAAATGTTCATGAATTTTAAAAGATTAAACACATGAAAATAAAGAACAAACAAAACATATAAAAAGACTGAACCTAGAAAAACCAGTATATCAGAAAAACGAACAAGAACTTTCTAGAATCTTCCCAAAACCGGAAAACCGAGCGGAAGGAAAAATAGGCCGGCCCATTAGCCGCGTCGGGTGGAGCGCGCTATACACAGAGCCACAGAGGGGTACGTGTTGGGTGGACAAACCGACGCAACAAAAGTTGGTTAGAATTTGCTGATGGGCCGACATGTTTTATGGGTTGTCACGGTTTGTAGTGTGAATTGGGCCAAGTGGAACACTTAGACATATCACGATTTTTTCCCCATCAAGCCACCATTTCTCAAATTGGAAATGTTTACATCTATTGTTAGCATAGGAATGATAAGGCACCTTGCATCAGACCTCGAGTGTTTTTGTGCAACAGCCGGGGCAACAAGCCTCTTATTTGTGAAATTGGGATCATGCATTCATTCCACACAATTTTGGTTTCCGGGTCAACGGAACACAACACAGCAGGAAGAGGAAGACTAGGATGTCCTGAAAGTTAAGTTTTGACACCATCAGACTCGAAAGGTCCTTCTTCTGAATTATGATATCCAGATACCCCCACATGTTTTTCCGTTGATCAAGTGCATTGTAGCGCTCCAGCGGGAAGAGGAAGACCAAGACCTCTTCATAGTTGAAAATTGACACTCTCGAAGTCTTGATACAATTAGATATCAACCTTCCCTTGTTGCATTGTGAAATTAAAGAGCGTAGGACATAGTAACAAAGAGATGCTTTGCATTGTATGACACGTATTTGTTTGTCTCAAAAGTTATTTATTTTTTATAATTAGATCCTGAAGTCAACTGCTAATCTATGAATCAATGATAGAATCTGAAACCCTTAGACTCTGTTGGTTCCTTTTTCTTTTCCGAAAAGGGTAACGAAACCCCGACCTCTAATGGTTCCCGATGTTATTACATATTTTTTTGTCATAAAATTATTACATCTGGTTTTTTTATGGAGAACGACTATAGTTGAAGACTATAGCTCTCAGGCATAACTAACGACATAATTCCTGCTTCACACATGTGTATACGATACCCAAACTTTTTGCCTGTTGACATTTTTGTTCTATTTTTATTTGCTGAAAATAGCCACTCAATGTCCGAGGCAACATACCATAAAGTTGACATCAACATACTGTATATAGTTTATAACCTCACGAAACATCTTTTTGGTATACTAGATTCACATAAAGCCTCGCTCAATCAATCCCCTCCCCAAGAGGATCGGAGTGGAGGGGATTGAGAGGAAATTTGATTTGCAAAGGAAAAAAAATCTCTTTCAATCTTCACCAAACCGACATAGCTTTTTGAAAGGGTCCAACGGCTAGGCTTTCATCTATCTTTTCTATTTTCTATTAAATTCATGGAAAGTAATATTTATTTTACGCTTTTAACATATTACATCAATACTTCGTGTAGTGGACTAGTGATTGTCACCGATTTATATTAAACATTTTTACTTTCTTATAGGACATTTTGTACCTAAATCTATTTTCTTTGCCACATCCTTTAGTTACACAATTGTAACAATTTTGTTGTTGTTGTTGTTGTATCTCAACACTAACATCATTTAGGTTATACATGAATTTTCTAGTTATACAATTCAATGTCAAGCATAACGAATTAATTTGCAAGTAAACCGTGTAAACTTTGACTATGTTTATAGAAAAAAAACCAACATCTAGAATATCAAACAAATAGCATTGGATTCATCAGTAAGTATATTTCCATATGGTATACATTTTTGTATTATAATTAGATAAGTTTGTCAATAAACTTGTTCAAAGTTAGTGAATTTTGATTTTTGTGGAAACCAATGTACACTATATTATGGCGAGGAGGGACTAGAAAATTGTAGACTATGTGAGCTGCCAAGAAGAGGTTGACCTTTAGCTGGGAATTTGCCCTTGCTAGTCATAATTAGACGAGCATGCTTGAAAGGATATGGAGACATATTTGAGTTGTCGAAAAATAAAACTGCCATACAACCAATAAAGTGGCATGTGAAATAAAGGGACCATCGTGATTGTTGAAAAACACAAATGCAACAATAAATAAACACAATAGCAATACATCAATGTTTCATTTGGTACTTGTGTAATGTTACTCAAAAGATATGGAATATGAGAGGGATGATGATGAGGGGAAGAGAAAGATCTCAAGATGAACATGTGAAAGCTGATTGCTTTGCACCCTGTACTTGTTGAATATATAAGCAATTTAGCAGTAGATTTAATCCACGAAATTGATAAACAGTTTATGACTAGAATAAACAGAATTAAACTAATCATGCGATCTACTATAGCAGTAGAAAACAGAACGAATCTAGAGCAACTACTACAAGCAGAAACTCTAGCAGCATATCAAACAGGAAGATCAAGAAAACGTACGATGCGGCAGCAGTAGCAGTGGAACCGGCGTCGCCCATGTTGTTGATGAAGAGATTGGCGATGTCGGGGAAGAAGTCGTCGTTGGGAAGAACTCAAAGCCAGTAGTCGCGTGAGTGCGCTCCCCAAAAACCTGATCGACCCTCTCCCACACAGGATCACAAGAGGCGGGGTTCGGGAGGCCTACTGTCCCTTCAACCGGTGCACGTCGGAAGACGGGATGGAGAAGATTTGGAATACGGCGACGCAATGTTCTGGAACTAGGGTGGCGAGCTACCATGTGTTGCGTCTAGTGGCGGCTAGTGTTCGCTCGGCCTGTATATATAGTGTGTTTCGGGTAGGACGTGGGCGGCCGCACGATCGAGTCGGTAACAGCCCCACGATCCAAAAGAATCGGAAACCGCTGAGTAATTAACACGTCCGTTAATTATCAATCAATGACTCATTTAATTTTCCCGAAATTAACGCGTCCGTTAATTATCAATCAATGACTCATTTAATTTTTCTGAAATTAACGCGTCCGTTAATTATCAATCAATGACTCATTTAATTTCCCCGAAATTAACGCGTTTGGTAATTATCAATCAATGACTCATTTAACAGCCAAATAAATGGTCCATGAGATTTTCGGAATTAATTGGGCCATGGGCAGAAAGTGGGCAAAGGCCCATAAATTCCAACAATCCCCACAAAGTCTCATTGGCACATCATGCCACATTTGTTCCAAAACATTATTTATATACCAGTGCTTAGTGGAGACTGTTAAGTTGAACTTCCACTTAGAAACTTATGCTACACTAGATCACTACTTGGATAGTGGACTATGCCTTGAACTACAAGTTTGCTGTAAACTAGTTTCACACAAGCCCTTGACCGATACTGGGCTGCCGCAAGGCTTCCCCGCGGGTGGAGCTTATGCGTCATACTCCAAGACCTTTCATAAGTTTACTAGAGAGCACCCAACTCTCATAGACTACGACGTTTAATAGTTAGACTCATATAGGTGTATTCCTCAAGAGATGCTCTGCAGGATAACATCTCTGTTTATAAAAGTAAGCCGCTTAGAACACATTAAGATAAATATCTACCTGCCATGCAGATCAGGAGAGTATTGCATCTTCACGGAGTGAGAAAAATAATGTAGGGATACTCTCCTCCCAGCTGACCAACAGCTTGTCTCCCACTTCTAATTCGCGGGATCTCCGATCACATAGAGTGGTTTACCACTGTGGACAACTCATACTGTGGGTCTCAAACCCATCTCCCTCGATGCACTATCTATCACATTACGTGATAAACCCTTTGTGAAGGGATCTGCCAAGTTCTTAGATGTTTGGATATAATCCAACGCAATAACTCCGGAGTTTCTCAATTTTCTGACAGATTTCAATCTCCTCTTCACATGCCTTGATGACTTCAAATTATCCTTAGAACTTTTAATCTTAACTATCACAGTTTGATTATCACAGTTCATAAGGATGGCGGGTATTGGTTTTTCAACCACAGGTAAGTCCATCAAAAGCTCACGAAGCCACTCTGCTTCAACAGTGGCTGTGTCTAACGCTGCGAGTTCTGCTTCCATAGTTGACCTCGTTAAGATGGTCTGCTTGCAAGACTTTCAGGAAACAGCGCCACCACCAAGTGTAAACACGTAACCACTCATGGCCTGATGACCCACAAGTATAGGGGGTGTATCGCAGTACTTTCGATAAATAAGAGTGTCGAACCCAACGAGGAGCAGAAGGTGCTGGCAAGTAGTTTTGATCAAGAATTCACTGTAAAAGCTAGCAGACAGGTTTTCAGTAGTATTCGAAACAGCAGGTAAAAACAGTGCAAGTAAATAAACGAGCGCGGCAACAAATGCAGCGAGTGGCCCAATCCTTTTGAGTGCAAAGGACAAGCCGAGTGTGTTACTTATAAGAGACAAATGTTCCTGAGGACACATGGGAATTTCGTCAAGTGCTTTCGCTTCGTGCAACTGGTTAATCTTCATTGTTTTGATAAGTGTTGTGTGGGTGAATCTATGCTAACGCACCGCCCTTCCTAGGACTAATACGCACTTGTGATTATACCCCCTGCAAGCATCCGCGAATGCAGAAAAGTAATTAAGATAAATCTAACCACAGCTTTAAACTCTGAGACCCTACGCTCCCTCGTGCACTATCTTACTAACGGGGGTTCAGGTTTCTGTCACTCCGGCAACCCCTCAACTAGCAAGCTAGGTACACGATGCATTCCCCTAGGCCCATAAAGGTGAAGTGTCATGTAGTCGACGTTCACATGACACCACTAGAAGAATGACACCACAACTTAAATATCAAACCATTAAATATTAACGCAGCATTATTTCACTACTAACAACATGACTTCCCCATGTCCTCAAGAACTACAAACTACTCACAAGACATCATATGGATCATGATCAGAGATGATATGGCAATGAATAACAATCTGGACATGAACACTAATCCACCAAACAAACTCAATAGCATCAATAACAAGGAGTAATCAACACCGGGAGAGTCTCCCCAATGAACTAGACAAGGTACAGCCCTAGATGTTACAGCAAGATGGATGTGGAGTCGGTGGAGATGATGGTGATGGCGCAGTGGATGGTGGTGATGATGATCCCGATGAAGTCCAGCGTGATGACGATGACGATGGCGATGATTTCCCCTCTCCGGGAGGGAATTTCCCCGGCAGGATCTCCCTGCCAGAGAGCTCTTTCTCTCTCGGTGGTTTCCGTCCCGTGGAGGCGGCGGAATATTTCGTGGACGTCCCCCCGTGCTTAGGTTTTCGGGAGGCAGATATACGCGAAGAGGCAACCTGGGGGGTGGACCCAGGTGGCCACGCCATAGCTGGGCGCGGCCCACAGGCCAGCCGCGCCCAGGTGTGGCGTGGGGCCCACCTGGCCCACCTGGCTGCCTCCTTTTGGCTGCCTCCGGCATCTGACATTATAAGACCCCCAGAATTGGTTTCGTGATTTTTGGAGTTCCGCTGATATGCTGACTTGACGACGCTTTTTCCAGCAGAAACCTGACTCCGGAAGGATAATTCCCAATAATCATCAAACATGCAAAATAAGGCAAAATAACATAAGTATCATGTATTAATATGAAATATAAGGATAGATAATGACAAATTATGATATAAAATAGTGATGCAAAATGGACGTATCAACTCCCCCCAAGCTTAGACTCGCTTGTCCCCAAGCGAAAACTGAGCTCAGTAAACAAGTCCACATGTTTATGGAGTGAAGTGTCGATAATAAAGAATACGGACAAGAAGCATCAGTATTTACTCAGCTAAACAAGTCATTTTAAACAGCAGTCTCTACACATTCTACTTAACTTGGAACAAGTAATGGAACAACCACAAATAAAGGTACATTAAGCAAACCAATTGGATGTGGCAAACTGTGTTCTTGGTCAGAGAACAATCAACATTCTAACTTATCTTTCAAGAAGAGTCTTTATACTAGAGCTATATTGCAGAAATAGAGTTGCTCAATCATCACTGTTCCTTTCACATTCCAAAGAAAACTGTCAAAGTCATATTCTCAAAGATAAAACTTCATGTGCTCAAGCAAAGTAGACAAAACATGATAGGAAATATTATGAACTATAAATGATTGTATCTATAACAATTCGAGTGCTTGCTCGGGATAGAGGGAATAGGTTTACTGACTCAACAATAAATAAATGATAGGCCCTTCGCAGAGGGAAGCAGGGATTAAAACGTGTGCTAGAGCTTTTTAGTTCCCGAAGGCATAGAGAGTGTAAAAATATTGCTTTGAGAGGTGTATGCTATTGGTCAACAAATCAGTGGTAGAATCCTTGTCATCTTCCATACTAATTAACTTTTAGAGCGGTTCCGAGAGTTTATAGAACTGCACTTGTAACAAGCACTTATTGATGACACTCCTCCCAACCATTTCTTTCCACAAACCATGGCTTGACCGAATCCTCGGTTGCCGACCAACAATCACCGTGGAGGAGTGTCTATTTATTTATTTATTTATTTATAGGGTGGACTAACCAGCTCTTTTAATGCAAAATAAAAGGTGGAGAAGCAGATGAAGCTGCCAATCCTTGTAAATCAGTTAGCATGGAAGATGACACATCTGCTACCACGTCCTTATGAGCTTGGTGAACAGTGACACAAAAAGGGATATAATAATAGTTTTGAATAGTTAAAGGTAGCACACGAGAAAATGTACTTGGAGTAGTGCGAACACTACATGATAGGTAGTTATGGTGGACACGAATGGAGTGCTTTGGTTCAGGGTTTTGGATGCACGAGAAGTATCTCCTCTCAGTACAAGGTTTTAGGCTAGCAAGGTTTAGTAGCAAGCACAAGAATTGAGAGAGACAAACACTTATAGATCTAATAGAACAACCATGCTATCTACTTTGTGGGCACAAAACACTTTAATTCAAGAATAATAAACTCATTGGCCAACAAAGAGGAAAACAATAGGGATAATGTTATTGCAACCAGTTCCCTCTTTTCTACTTAAGTGTAAAAAGTATTGATACTACTGACCAGTCTAAGTTTGCCACAACCAACTAAATTTACTTGCTGCACCCAAAGTGATGCCAATACTAATGTAACAAGATCAGCATATGACAAAGGACTTGCTGGCTAAAATAAAGTGTGCAGAAAGTAAAGATAAAGCTTCTCATTAATATTCCATCACAATAAACCTCACACCAACGGATACAACGATAACCAACTAAGGAGTGATACTCCACATTGCAAACTATCTCATATGATAACTTCTCTACTCATGGTACTAAGCAAAAATATAAAGATAAAGATAAAGATAAAGATGGTGATACTGAAAACACCCCCCCAAGCTTGAAACAAGCTGGGAGTGTGTTGTTACCCATGGTGAATTACTCCCTTGGCGGTGATGGTGGTACGACAGTAATAGGTGTTAAGAACCGTGCGAGCATTTGGCGAAGCCGATTGTTCTCTTCTTGAAGAATTTCCACTTCCGCCCTAAGGACTCGATATTGTTCGCAAAATTGATCCGTGACCCTTATTGCTTCAGTAGCCGCAGGGAAGGCGCTCAGGTCCGGAACTGCTGGAACTGCTCCCTGCATATTATGAGAAAAAGCACGTTGAAGGTTAACAGATCCCACAAAGGTAGGATTGCTGGGCCCATCGCCTCTTGTAGCTTGTCCTCCTTGATTGCGGCGCTGAGCCGTCCTGATCTCTTCTCTAACACTTCGATCCATGTCGGCCCTCCTAGCTGCAACTTCTTCATCGGTTGTCCAACCAGCGGCGTTCCACTGGTTCACATCCCTCTCAAGTTCACGCCGGCGCCTGGCTGCGTAGTCCTCCGCACAAGAGCCTTGAGACGACATGTCTAATACCAAAGGAACCTGCCAGAAACAGTTCGAAAAGAAACGCGACGAAAACACGAGATACGGACCTCGGGAGATCCGGGTAAATATATAGCGGAAAATAACGCGTGAAAAGGAAGGCACAGGGCGAAGCGGAGTCGGAGGGGGTCTCCGAGGCGACCACGCCATAGCTGGGCGCGGCCCAGGTGGGGCCCGCGCCCTGCTGTGGCGTGGTGCCCTCGGGCACCTCCTCCGGCACTTATTCGTCTTGATATTTCCAAAATTGTATAAATATAACTAATATAAAAGTTTCGAAGTAAAACGCGGACTTTTTCTTACCGAAATCATACCTACTTCAAATCAGACTCTGCAGTTTCCTGTTTCTGAGTTTTAATAAATTCCTCCGGAGATACCATTTGAATAATATCAACATTTTCATTATAAGATTCTCCAGAAATATAATGTTTAAGTCTCTGCCCATTAACAACTTGAGGTTTGTCACCGTCAAGTGAATTAATTTTTATTGCACCAGAACGATAAACTTCTTCCACAATGTAAGGTCCTTCCCATTTTGAGAGTAATTTTCCTGCAAAAAATCTGAGACGAGACCTATACAATAAAACTTTATCACCTATGCAAAATTCTCTTTTTAAAATTCTCTTGTCATGCCATCTCTTAACTTTCTCTTTGAAAAGTTTAGCATTTTCATATGCTTCACTTCTCCATTCATCTAGAGAGCTTAACTCTAGCAACCTTTTCTCACCAGCTAATTTGAAATCTCTATTAAGCTCTTTGATTGCCCAATAGGCCTTGTGTTCTAATTCTAGAGGTAAATGACAAGCTTTTCCATAAACCATTTTATAAGGAGACATGCCCATAGGATTTTTATATGCTGTTCTATAAGCCCACAAAGCATCATTAAGCTTTCTAGCCCAATTCTTTCTAGACCTATTGACAGTCTTTTGCAAAATCAACTTAATTTCTCTATTTGATAACTCTACTTGACCACTAGTTTGAGGATGATACGGTGAAGCAATTCTGTGATTGACACCATATTTAGCAAGAGTTTTTCTAAAACCACCATGAATAAAGTGTGAACCACCATCAGTCATGAGATATCTAGGCACACCAAACCTCGAGAAAATAACATCCTTAAGCATTTTTAAGGAAGTCTTACCATCAGCACTAGAGGTTGGTATAGCCTCTACCCACTTAGTAACATAATCAACAGCAACTAGAATATGAGTATAACCATCTGAAGCGGGAAAAGGACCCATAAAGTCAAATCCCCAACAATCAAAAGGTTCAATAACAAGAGAATAATTCATAGGCATCTCATTACGTCTACTAATATTCCCAACTCTCTGACATTGATCACAGGTCAAAACAAATTTTCTTGCATCTTTAAAAAGAGTAGGCCAATAAAAACCTGATTGTAGAACCTTTTGTGCAGTTCTATCTCCGGCGTGATGTCCTCCATAAGCACTACCATGGCATTTATCCAATATTTCCTTCTGCTCATGCTCTGGAACACATCTTCTCATAATACCATCAACTCCTTCTCTATATAAATGTGGGTCATCCCAAAAATAATGCCTCAAGTCACAGAAGAATTTCCTCCTTTGCTGATAAGTAAAAGTTGGAGGCAAATACTTGGCAACAATAAAGTTAGCATAATCAGCATACCAGGGACAATCATTCGAATTTACCTTTATAGAAGCCAACTGCTCATTTCGAAAATTGTCATCAACAGGAATAGGATCATGCATTATATTTTCTAATCTAGACAGATTATCAGCAACAGGATTTTCAGCACCTTTTCTATCAACAATATGCAAATCGAACTCTTGTAACAGGAGAACCCATCTAATAAGTCTAGGCTTAGCATCCTTCTTATCCATAAGGTATTTAATAGCAGCATGATCAGTATGAATAGTTACCTTAGAATCAACAATATAAGGTCTAAACTTATCACAAGCAAACACTACTGCTAAAAATTCCTTCTCAGTAGTAGCATAATTCTTTTGAGCTGCATCAAGAGTCTTACTAGCATAATGAATAACATTTAACTTTTTATCTACTCGCTGTCCTAAAACAGCACCTACAGCAAAATCACTAGCATCACACATAATTTCAAATGGTAAAGTCCAGTCTGGTGGTTGAACAATAGGAGCAGTTATTAAAGCCTTCTTCAAAATTTCGAATGCCTCTTTACACTCGTCATCAAAAACAAATGGAACATCCTTTTGAAGAAGATTGGTAAGTGGCTTTGAAATTTTAGAGAAATCTTTAATAAACCTTCTATAAAAACCAGCATGACCAAGAACACTACGAATACCTTTCACATCTCGGGGGCATGGCATTTTCTCAATTGCTTCCACTTTAGCTCTATCAACTTCAATACCTCTTTCAGAAATTTTATGCCCAAGAACAATGCCTTCATTAACCATAAAATGGCATTTCTCCCAATTAAGAACAAGATTGGTTTCTTCACATCTCTGCAAAACTTTGTCAAGATTGTGCAAACAGTTATCAAAAGAAGTTCCATAGACGGAGAAATCGTCCATGAAGACTTCCACAATTTCTTCACAAAAACCGTGAAAAATAGCAGACATGCATCTCTGAAAAGTAGCAGGAGCATTACATAAACCAAAAGGCATACGTCTATAAGCATAAGTACCATAAGGACAGGTAAAAGTGGTTTTCTCCTGATCTTCCTTTCTAACAGCTATTTGGGAAAAACCAGAATAACCATCAAGGAAACAAAAATGAGTTTTCTTAGACAACCTTTCTAACATCTGATCAATAAAAGGCAAAGGATAATGATCTTTCTTAGTAACCTTATTGACCTTACGAAAATCAATGCACATTCTATAACCAACTACAACTCTCTGAGGAATAAGCTCATCATTTTCATTAGGCACAACAGTTATTCCTCCTTTCTTAGGAACACAATGAACAGGACTAACCCATCTACTATCAGCAATAGGATAAATTATACCTGCTTCAAGAAGTTTTAATACCTCATTTCTTACCACTTCCTTCATCTTAGGAATTAAACGACGTTGATGCTCAACAACAGGCTTGGCATCAGGCTCAATATTAATAGCATGCTGACATATAGCAGGAGAAATCCCTTTTAAATCATCAAGAGTATAGCCCATTGCGCCTCTATGTTTCTTCAGAACTTGCAATAATTTTGCTTCTTCATCTCCTGAAAGTTTAGAACTAATAATAACAGGATATATTTTCTTATCATCAATATGAACATACTTAAGATTATCAGGTAAAGGCTTAAGATCAAAAACAGGGTCTTCTTTAGGAGGGGGCGCAATTCCCAGGTCCTCCACAGGTAAATCATGCCTAAGCATTTGAGGTTGACGCAGAAAGATGTCGTCAATCTCCCTTCTTTCTTCTGCAAAAACTTCACTTTCGTGGTCTTCAAAAATTGCTGCAAAGCATTGTTAGGACCAACAGCAATAGAAGCAAGCTGTTCAACTTGAAAGTTCTCATTAGGCATTTCAGGTTCATAATGATTCTTAGCAAATTTTGAAAAATTAAACTCATAAGACTCTCCATCGAATCTAGTAAATTTTCTCTTTTTGACAGTCAATAATAGCACCACAAGTATTCAGGAAAGGTCTACCAAAAATAATAGGACAAGAGTCACTAGCAGCAGAACCGAGAACTAAGAAATCAGCAGGGTATTTAGTCTTACCACATAAAACTTCAACATCTCTGACAATGCCAACTGGACAGATAGTTTCCCTATTAGCAAGCTGAATAACCACATCAATATCTTCCAATTCGCAAGGATCAATTTCCTTCCTGATTTCCTTGTAGAGAGCATAAGGGATAGCGCTGGAACTAGCACCAATATCACAGAGACCATAATAACAATGCTCACCTATTTTAACAGAAAGCACAGGAACACTAGGCTTTCGAGCTCTTTTAGGATGTGTAACCATGTTAGAAGCTTCTTCACAAAACACAATATGACCTCCTTCTACATTTTCAGTTACAAGTTCCTTAACCATAGCTACTTCATGTTCTACACTAATTTGCTCATCAGGTTCCCTAGGTTTACGTTCACTTTTGCTAACCACACTAGCCAAAATAGAGTGTTCTTTTACTTTAACAGGAAAAGGTATTTTTTCAATATAGGGTTCTGGTATAATGCGATCAACAGTTTGAACTTCAACATTTTTAGCAAGAGCAAATTAGCATTATCTTCATAAGGTTCATGATACTTTTCCCAACCTTGTCTAGGAATATCGAGATACGAGGCAAAGGCCTTAAAGTAATTAACAACAACTTGAGAATCAAGACCATAAGTAGCATTAAAATTACGAAAACTATCAGTCTCCATAAAGGATTTAATGCATTCGAAATCATAATTTATACCTGACTCCCTACCTTTGTCGTTCTCCCATCCTTCAGTATTTTCCTGGATACGATCAAGAAGATCCCATTTATCTTCATCCTTCATACGAGTGAATGACCAAGAACAAGAAGTGTCCAATAAATCTTTATCATGATAGGAAAGTCTTGCATAAAAGTTATTGATGACAATATTACTTGGAATCCCATGAACAGGGCATTTGAGCATTAATAATTTCAATCTCCCCCAAGCTTGGGCAATACTTTCTCCCTCATAAGGCCAAAAAGTGAATATAGAATTCCGATCCTTATGAATCTCACTTGGAGGATAAAACTTGTAATAAAAGAGAGGGACAATTTCAGCCCAGCTCAATGAAGGACCATTCTTCAGCAGACTATACCATTCAGCAGCTCTGCCATCCAGCGACAGAGTAAATAATTTCCTTTTAATAATGTCCATCGAAATACCTGCACACTTGAACAAACCGCATAGTTCATGTATATAAAGCAAATGATTACCAGGATGAACAGTTCCATCATAGCGGTTATCCATAATACGTCCAACAATTTTCGTAGGTATTTTAAATGGAACAATCTCAGCAGATGGAGGATCATCTACTACCGTAGCAGTGGTAGTAGTCCTCCCAAACAGCGAACCAAATGGATTTGACTCCATAACAGTCATTACAGTAAATAATTTCCTTACCAATAGCGCTTCACTCCCCGGCAACGGCGCCAGAAAATAGTCTTGATGACCCACAAGTATAGGGGGTGTATCGCAGTACTTTCGATAAATAAGAGTGTCGAACCCAACGAGGAGCAGAAGGTGCTGGCAAGTAGTTTTGATCAAGAATTCACTGTAAAAGCTAGCAGACAGGTTTTCAGTAGTATTCGAAACAGCAGGTAAAAACAGTGCAAGTAAATAAACGAGCGCGGCAACAAATGCAGCGAGTGGCCCAATCCTTTTGAGTGCAAAGGACAAGCCGAGTGTGTTACTTATAAGAGACAAATGTTCCTGAGGACACATGGGAATTTCGTCAAGTGCTTTCGCTTCGTGCAACTGGTTAATCTTCATTGTTTTGATAAGTGTTGTGTGGGTGAATCTATGCTAACGCACCGCCCTTCCTAGGACTAATACGCACTTGTGATTATACCCCCTGCAAGCATCCGCGAATGCAGAAAAGTAATTAAGATAAATCTAACCACAGCTTTAAACTCTGAGACCCTACGCTCCCTCGTGCACTATCTTACTAACGGGGGTTCAGGTTTCTGTCACTCCGGCAACCCCTCAACTAGCAAGCTAGGTACACGATGCATTCCCCTAGGCCCATAAAGGTGAAGTGTCATGTAGTCGACGTTCACATGACACCACTAGAAGAATGACACCACAACTTAAATATCAAACCATTAAATATTAACGCAGCATTATTTCACTACTAACAACATGACTTCCCCATGTCCTCAAGAACTACAAACTACTCACAAGACATCATATGGATCATGATCAGAGATGATATGGCAATGAATAACAATCTGGACATGAACACTAATCCACCAAACAAACTCAATAGCATCAATAACAAGGAGTAATCAACACCGGGAGAGTCTCCCCAATGAACTAGACAAGGTACAGCCCTAGATGTTACAGCAAGATGGATGTGGAGTCGGTGGAGATGATGGTGATGGCGCAGTGGATGGTGGTGATGATGATCCCGATGAAGTCCAGCGTGATGACGATGACGATGGCGATGATTTCCCCTCTCCGGGAGGGAATTTCCCCGGCAGGATCTCCCTGCCAGAGAGCTCTTTCTCTCTCGGTGGTTTCCGTCCCGTGGAGGCGGCGGAATATTTCGTGGACGTCCCCCCGTGCTTAGGTTTTCGGGAGGCAGATATACGCGAAGAGGCAACCTGGGGGGTGGACCCAGGTGGCCACGCCATAGCTGGGCGCGGCCCACAGGCCAGCCGCGCCCAGGTGTGGCGTGGGGCCCACCTGGCCCACCTGGCTGCCTCCTTTTGGCTGCCTCCGGCATCTGACATTATAAGACCCCCAGAATTGGTTTCGTGATTTTTGGAGTTCCGCTGATATGCTGACTTGACGACGCTTTTTCCAGCAGAAACCTGACTCCGGAAGGATAATTCCCAATAATCATCAAACATGCAAAATAAGGCAAAATAACATAAGTATCATGTATTAATATGAAATATAAGGATAGATAATGACAAATTATGATATAAAATAGTGATGCAAAATGGACGTATCATGGCCTTAATCTCACCAGCATCAGATATCCAATTAGAATCACTATAACCCTCCAGTACCCTCGGATACCCGGAGTAGTGAATTCCATAGCTCGCAGTGCCTTTTAAATAACGCATAACTCTCTCAAGAGCATGCCAATGATCATCTCCCGGATTAGAAACAAACCGGCTCAACTTGCTCACAGCAAAAGAGATGTCAGGCCTCGTGGCACAAGCCAAATACATAAGCGATCCAATAATCTGAGAATGTCTCAGTTGATATCTAGCACTCTGTTGGTTCTTTCGAAGCAACACACTAGGATCATATGGTGTCGGAGAAGGCTTATAGTCGTCATACCCGAAACGACTCAAGACCTTTCCACATAGTGAGACTGAAGCAGTGTAATCCCACCATTACCATCTCTCAGCAGCTTGATGTTCAAGATAATATCAGCCACTCCTAGATCCTTCATCTCAAAACATCGAGATAAGAAATCTTTAACTTCCTTAATAAATTCAAGGTTGGTTCCAAAAATCAGTATGTCATCGACATACAGACAGAGAATAACTCCCTCGCCCCCACCATGGCGACAGTACACACACTTGTCAGATTCGTTTACAACGAAACCTGCAGCAGTTAAAGTTCTTTCAAACTTTTCATGCCATTGCTTAGGACCTTGCTTCAGGCCATATAAAGACTTCAACAACTTGCACACCTTTGCTTCCTGACCAGGTACTACAAAACCATCGGGCTGATCCATGTAAATTTCCTCGTCTAACTCTCCATTTAGGAAAGTTGTCTTAACGTCCATTTGATGAACGAGAAGACCATGCGAGGCAGTCAACGAATGTAGCACACGAATCGTGGTCAGTCTAGCCACAGGTGAGTAAGTATCAAAGAAGTCTTCACCTTCTTTCTGGGTATAACCCTTGGCCACAAGCCGCGCCTTGTACTTCTCAATAGTACCATCAGGTCTAAGCTTTTCCTTGAACACCCACTTACATCCTACAGGTTTACACCCATAAGGACGATCAGTGACTTCCCAGGTTCCGTTAGCCAAGATGGAATCCATCTCGCTACGGACAGCTTCCTTCCAGTAGTCAGCATCAAGAGATGCATAGGCTTCTGAAATTGTACTGGGTGTGTCATCCACAAGGTACACAATGAAATCATCACCAAAAGACTTTGCAGTCCTCTGTCTCTTGCTCCTAACAGGAACTTCATTGTCATCCTCCACAGGATTATCAGTGTGTTCTATCGAAATGGTAGGATCAAGAATATCAACCAATTCCTGACTAGATGTATTAGGTATCTCCTGAGTTGATGAGCTAGGCATATCCTTCATCGGAAAGATTTCCTCAAAGAAAGTCGCATCCTTTGACTCCATAATCGTACCAACGTTAACGTCGGATACCTCTGATTTTACTACAAAAAATCTATAACCAACGCTATGAAAAGCGTAGCCCAGAAGAACACAATCCACGGTTTTTGGTCCAAGCTTGCGCTTCTTAGGAATTGGTATATTGACTTTCGCCAAACAACCCAAGTACGAAAGTAAGAGAGTCTCGTATTTTTCCTTTCCCATTCCTCAAATGGAGAAACAACTTTAGTCTTAATGGGAACTCGGTTTAGGACATGACAAGCTGTCAATAGAGCCTCCCCCCACCATGCCTTGGAGAGACCCGAAGTTTCTAACATGGCGTTAACCAAATCAGTTAGAGTTCGGTTCTTTCTCTCAGCCACTCCATTTGACTGAGGTGAGTAGGGAGACGTCCTCTCATGGATTATACCATGTTTCGCACAAAACGAATCAAACTCATTGGAAATATACTCTCCACCGCG
This sequence comes from Poa pratensis, assembly GCA_947311845.1. NCBI lineage: Eukaryota > Viridiplantae > Streptophyta > Magnoliopsida > Poales > Poaceae > Poa > Poa pratensis. The sequence goes on along the minus strand of CAMZMU010000060.1, from coordinate 42,011,471 downwards.
ATCGGACCTCAATCGTTTAATTTTCCGATCAAGTTGGTTCTCTGCTTCAGCTTTATAGATTTTAAAGAAGTTTAAAGCTTCATCTTTTGATTTCAGAAGATACACATAACAATATCTAGTGGAGTCATCAATAAGCGTCATGAAATATTTCTTTCCGCCTTTTGTCAACACGCCATTCATCTCACAGAGATCTGAATGTATAAGTTCCAGCGGTGCCAAATCTCTTGCCTTAGCAGCCGTATGAGACTTGCGAGGTTGCTTAGCTTGCACACATACTTGACACTTGGAACCTTTGACAGTAGTGAATTTCGGAATTAAATCCAAACTAGCTAGCCGCGTCATGCAACCAAAGTTAATATGACAAAGTCATGAATGCTAGACATTATACTCAATTTCATGGCAAATATGATTAATAACTTTAGTGGAAAAGTCTGGCATAGATAGGTGGAACAAGCCTCCGCACTCATAGCGTTTTCCAACAAATTGTCCATACTTAGATATTACAACTTTATTGGACTCGAAAACCAACTTATAACCATCTCGACATAGTAGCGAACCGCTGACGAGATTCTTATTGATGGAGGGCACATGATGCACGTTCTTCAGCCGCATGATCTTTCCCGAAGTAAACTTCAGATCAACCGTGCCAACACCATGAACAAAAGCATGTGAACCGTTCCCCATCAGCACGGGGGAAGTCCCTATGACCTGGTAAGAAGAAAACATCGAGGCATCATCACAAACATGTACATTAGCACCAGTGTCAATCAACCATTCAGGAGAATGACAAACTGAAAGAATGGTAGGAAATATACCGTACCCAGATTCCATCATCACGGTGTCGCTAATGACAACATTGGTAGTCTTGCCACTGTTCTCAGATGTGCGTAGCTCATGGCGATTGGGACAGCGAGGTGCCCAATGCTCCGGATCACCACAAACGTGGCATGATCCCTTCCTCGGCTTCTTATTGTTGCTCTTCTTAAAGTTGGTAGGTTGTGAAGGCTTGAACCTTCCATCAGACTTGACTTTACCCCCTGAGTTGCTCTTGTTAAATTTGGACTTGTGGGGCGGCTGGTAATTCTTTTTCTGTACCATATTGGCACTAGAACCAGCCTCAGCAACTTGAGCACGTGTATCCTTCGCTCTCGCCTTTTCTTCCGCATCAAGCGACCCAATGAGATCCGAAACGGAAAACTCTTGTCTCTTGTGTTTCAGAGAAGTAGCAAAGTTGCTCCACGAAGGTGGAAGCTTGGCGATAATGCCACCGACAACAAACTTGTCCGGTAAATTACACTTGAAGTGCTCAAGTTCTTTAGCGAGCGACTGTATCTCATGAGCCTGTTGTACAACAGAACGCTCATCAGTCATATTGTAGTCATAGAATTGCTCCATGACGTACAACTCGCTGCCAGCGTCCGAGTCCCCAAATTTGGCCTCGAGCGCATCCCACATGTCTTTGCCAGTGTCAAAAGACATATACGAATCCACAATGGAATCGTCAAGAATACTCAGAAGGGCACTCTTAAACAGAGTATCGAGCTTCTCAAAAGCTTCCTGTTGTTCAGAATTAAGCTCGCCCTCAGGTTTGCCTTTGGTGGCAGCATAGCAGTTACTGTTCTGAAACCAGTAAACTGCTCTCATACGCCACCGTTTGTACAACACCCCTTTAAAGGGAAATGGCTTCGTTGACGCGAGAAAGCCAGGCGATACAAATTGCCTATAATCAGGTTTTTGGATTGTTGAACATATAAGCAATTTAGCAGTAGATTTAATCCACGAAATTGATAAACAGTTTATGACTAGAGTAAACAGAATTAAACTAATCATGCGATCTACTATAACAGTAGAAAAACAGAACGAATCAAGGGCAACTACTACAAGCAGAAACTCTAGCAGCATATCAAACAGGAAGATCAAGAAAACGTACGATGCGGCAACAGCAGCAGTGGAACCGGCGTCGCCCATGTCGTTGATGAAGAGATTGGTGATGTCGGGGAAGAAGTCGTCGTTGGGGAATAACTCGAAGCCAGTAGTCGCGCGGATGCGCTCCCCAAAAACCTGATCGCCCCTCTCCCGTACAGGATCACAAGAGGCGGGGTTCCGGAGGCCTACTATCCCTTCAACCGGTGCACGCCGGAAGACGGGATGGAGAAGATTTGGAATACGGCGACACAATGTTCTGGAACTAGGGCGGCGAGCGACCATGTGTTGCGTCTAGTGGCGGCTAGGGTTCGCTCGGCCTGTATATATAGTGCGGTTCGGGTAGGACGTGGGCGCAGCCGCACGATCAAGTCGGTAACAGCCCCATGATCCAAAAGAATCGGAAACCGCTGAGTAATTAACGCGTCCGGTAATTATCAATCAATGACTCATTTAATTTTCCCGAAATTAACGCGTCCGTTAATTATCAATCAATGACTCATTTAATTTTTCCGAAATTAACGCGTCCGTTAATTATCAATCAATGACTCATTTAATTTTCCTAAAATTAACGCGTCCGTTAATTATCAATCAATGACTCATTTAACAGCCAAATAAATGGGCCATGAGATTTTCGGAATTAATTGAGCCATGGGCAGAAAGTGGGCAAAGACCCATAAATTCCAACAGTACTCCTATAACACACCTGAGTTCCACGATGTTGAACAATCACAAACCAAAATCCTTACAACCTACGATTATAATCATATTTCTCGGATAGAAATATATTTCAGCTATCGCACCCTTCCTTGATTTAGACTGCAAACAAATGTTATAGCAGTTCAACCCAATAACAATTAGCCACGTGGTAATTAAATAACTAGCAGAGAAAATTCAAATAATATCGTGTATAACATTATCTAAAACATATGCCTTTATATTTTTCTTTTTGAGCAACATACAAATGGTATTGACCACTGACATGTTTTTTTTGGAAATGAATAGGGAGCCACACCGCACAATTGCCTTAATTGCGCCGCTTTCCACTTCAACTAAAGAGCTCACATATAACATCAATAAATATTCTTTCGATAGAATTTTGAAAAAAACAAATCTCAAGCCATGGCGATGTGCTTTCACCGCTGGCTTAGTCGTGAGAAGATTTTCGAAAATATACCACATGTTGACATGTTTTGGCCTCTTTTTTTGTGGTAGTCATTAGATTGTTGACATGAACTGAACAGTGTAAATAGATAGCTGATCGGATTAACGATTTAGGAGCTAAAACATTCAGAGTTCTCGGATTTAACAATTAATCGAGGATATCAACATGTGGGTGGCAAATTACTGCGTCCGTGCAAGTGCTCTCTCTATTGGAAAAAAACACTAAACAGGCTGAAAATGCTAATATGTATACATGTGCTAATAGGATTTTCTCAACAAATTTACAACTACATTAACCTGTAATTCAGAATGTGTCACAACTCGCAACGTTCTTTTCAAGTAGCACAACTCACTTTCACAAGTCACATCTTCTACCATACAAGAATCTGCCTGTATCCTGATGCTACTCATATCGACTCGACTGTGCAAACTGTGTTGCAATCATATGACGGCTGGTTCTTCCTACCAAATTCATTCTCACCATCTGTGCCCCGAACTTAAAAGAAAAAACAGCATTGATCTACCTGCCAAAAATGTTCCCCTCCTCAGATCGAGTCCAACTTGTTATCCTTCAGGAACTCGAGGTCCTTGAGCTGCCGCTGCGCCACTTCCTTGGACACCACCTTGGCGTCGGGGCCCTTCCTCTCCCCGGAGGCGACCTGCTTGGCCAATGTAGACACCATCCTCTCCACCGCCGGCCTGCCCACAGACGGGAACACCGCGTTGAGCATCGAGCACAGAAGCTCCTCGTCCTCGGGCTCAACCATGTCCTGCCCGAAGCAGCACACATAGATGGCCTCCAGTGCCTTCTCCGCGCGCACTTCCATGGGTACCTGCGGAGCCTGGCTCTTCGATTTCGCCCGTTTCTGCATATGCATAGTGGTTCGATCATGTACTGATTTAGCCGGCAAATTTGCAAGAGCTCTGATATTGTGGATGCGTGGGTGCGTACCTCCCTTGCAATCTTCATCATCTCGAGAAAGGTCTCCTCCTCGTACTCGATGTCGTTGGACATGCGGAGCCGGGCCACGCCTTCCAAGATCTCCTCTGTTTTCAGCAGCCCGGCGCCAATGGCGGCCAGCCAGCAGCACAGCAGAACTCTGAAGGGGTCTCCTACCTGCGCAGCGATTCACCGTGACAAACAAGCCGGGTACGTAAACGCTATTTTACGGTGGTACTGAGAAAGGAGCTGGGCATATACGGACCTTGCCGCGGCGGTCGCTGAAGTCGTAGAAGGCCTGGGAGTCCATGACGGTGGTCTTCTTGCTGACGCGGCGGCGGAACTCCGCGAAGTCCACGGTGTCGCCGCCGACGCCGCCGTCGTCGCTCAGGATGCGCGCCACGAGGCCCACCACGGGGAGGGCACCGACGATGCGACCTAGGATGGCCGCTGGCGAGTTCGGGTCCGGCTCCATGTACGCCACCACCGCTCCATGCCGCAGGCGCCGGCAGTGCTGTGCGGGGGAGCGGCAGGCCCGCCGGTGGCGCGGGAGGAAGGGGGAGGCGAGCGAGAGCTGTTGGGCGACGGGCAGTGTCCCCATGCCCATTGATGGGTTTTTCTTGGACGCCCTGCGTGCGGTGGGAGTGGCGCGCGCCTTATCTGCTCATGGGCACGCCGGTTTTGTCCAGTTTTACATTCAGGAGTCTTGTAGAACTTCATCATGAAATTTTTGCAACACTTCAGATTTGCGTTCAAGCAGATAGATGCAATGCAAACTTGCTATTATCATCGTTGGCAAGAGTAACATAATATTTACCCCATACATAATCTAAGCTCTAAAGATGGACTCGATTCACTAACGACTTGGGTTATGACGATGGAGGACTCTTGAATTTTTGAGAGGCATCATAAACTGAATCATTATTGGACTGACCGGAACACGGAAGCTTAGTCGTACTAATAACTTGTTTCACTATAGTTGATGATAGATGCAAAAGGAGCTCGGTGAACATGGGTACACAACTGCACATGCACATGAATATCAAATCATTTTAAAAGTCATGTTTTAAAGTTCTAGAAAAATTGAAATATCTTACGCACTTACATATTGTCCTGATACTTACTCGTGCAAATTTTTAAAAGAAAAATACGATCATGTGTGACCTACCAAAAAAAAAACGAGAAAATGGAACTTTGTCATTTTTGTCAAAATCATGTTCATCGTATATACCTTGAGCACTTTGTTTTTTCACACAGGTTAGATACTTTTGTATTTTAAATTTAAACTTGGCATGCACATACCTGCATACATTTCTCTCCAAACATGATTTATGCCGTATTTTTTTTTGTCTATTTAGTATTTTATTTATTTATTTACTATTCATAATGAGTTCACATGCACCCATCTCCACCAAGTCCGCGTCGATGATGGATGGCCTAAACAAGAATGCCACCTCTCCAAGAATGGTGTGATGGCAATGAACACACGATTGCTGGATTTTGACAATGTGAACGAAAACATATAGTGACCATCACACCGCCTCGGAAGAGAGTTGCCTTCATTGCCCGGGTGCTTAATACTCCCTCCGTCCATAAATAAGTGTCTTAGATTTGTCTAAAAGTGGATGTATCTAGACTTGAAACATGTCTAATACATCAACTTTTGTGCAAATCGAAGACACTTATTTTTGTACGGAGGGAGTATTTTTTTGGTGAATATCATGGAAAGCATGGTTATTAATGGCAAGACCATGTGCAAATAACATGCTTTTGTGAGTTTTGTGTAGCATGAAGGATTTTTTAGATACATATCACAATTAGGGGGCTAACAGACAAATGAAAAATATGGTAATGTCCATACTTCATTCACTGGACAGTGTTGACTTTCTCATTGCCGCTGTACTTGCCATGGGTTGTCAGCTTCTTGAGGTCCCCGGTGATGTGGTCGGCACTCGCATCAACATACCAATTGGTGTTGTGTTTACGGTGGTAGCACATTCCTCTCATCACTGGTGAAGGTTGTAACACCCTGGCCCACCCCCGGGTCTGGCCTGTCACCCCTGGCTATCACCCCTGGTAGCTCTCTAGAATCTTTAGATTGGCCCCACAGATCAACACTGGTCTTTTCTGCGCACTTTGTCCTCACTCGTGCGAACCCCCGGAATGAGTTCTCGGTCGGTCACCCATCCTTGGAGCGCTCCGGGCCAAGCACGCTTAACCTCGGAGTTCTCTCCAGATGAGTTTCCGAAAAAAAGTTGAAACTTGTTGATATGAGTATTCTATCAATCCTATTAAGTCCTAAGCCAGGATCTCACAAAGGTGGCATTGAACTTCTTCCAACACTCATGAGGGGGCATCTTATTGGGGTTGTTGGTGAAGCCCCATAGTCGCCCAAATGTGTGTGATGTTTTTGTTGCCCGCGTAGCCCCGGGACAACCATTCTCGTGACCTTGGTCATGGCCTCCTCTGCGTCCACCGTGACCTTGTCCACTTCCACGTCCAATGTGAGGCACAATGTTGGCTGAGAATCACATACCTCAGTACCTCACTGGGGCAGATCACGACACATATCAAAGCTAAAGAGATAGGAGTACCACCCGTTGATCGAGAACGTCTCGATGCACGAGCGGATTAATGAGACAATCGGGTCATACTCGACATCTAGGCCGACGTGAACGTGCAAGACGATGCCCTCCTCTTCCAACCTCTTGTCGCGCGATGGCCATCTCGTTTTCTAGTGTCCTTATGTTGGCGACATACTCCGCAATGCTCATGTCCCCTTCCCCCTAAGTGCTGATTCAGAGCGAGCCAAATCTTGTCACATATGCGCACTTGTGATCTCCGAGAGAACCTATTCTTTGGGTGGTTACCCTTGGTGAGCTTCCTGGTCGTGACGGTGTGAAAAACGATATTGTGAGGGGTGTCCGTGAAAAAATTAGCAATTCATATGTCCGCATGGGCTAATTTTCTTCTTGTTCTGAAAACGAGGCAATGTCTCGGTCCTGCATCAATCGATGCAGACATTATTGCAAAGTTTCATCTAACTGTAAGCTTCTTGGGCAGGACTAGTTCTGAAGATTTAGAAAATCATTCAACTCCCTCCACGTTAGTGTATTTATATTGGGAGTATCTATCTAGCAGCTAGCTGTTTTGATTTTCAGGAACAGACAGTTTTCTGAACCAATAGGATAGCGACAGCTATAATCACAAAACTGTGTCAAAACTGAATCTCGTTTCTGTCCGTTTTACTCTCCCGCCAAACAGACACATTTTTTGAGTCCCCTTTTGAGTCGTTGCACAAACTGGGCTAAACAGACTCAATTTAGAGTTCTGAACATTTTTTTGCACCTAATGCTAGAAAAAAAGACCACTACTCAGCTAAAAAAAAAGAAGCCTGAAAACCCCAACAATACAAGTGAGCAACCAAAGACAAAAAGACCGTCCCGCCGCGTCCACTGTCGCTTTTTCGATCCTCCAGATCAAGATCCCCACGAACTTCCAAGAAAAAGAAACATAAAACCAATAGGAGGGAGATCAGATAAGGGCGGATGGAAGAACAAGCAAGTGAGAAGAGCCAACAAGCTGAGCCAGCCAGATGGCATCCTTGCATCTAAAAGAACTCAGGAATCCCAGGTGCGTATTCTGAACCTTTTTTGGGCGATTCTTAGATTCCTGTTTCGCATACTCAAGTTATGTACTGGTACACTTCAGCTATTGTACGCCCAAGGGCTTGAATCAGCAAGGATTGAGTTGTAAAACCCTGTGTTCCCAATAGAAAAACAGAGACTGAATTCTTACATCAGCATACTGAATTCTTACCCCCATGACAACCTTTTTTAAGTGATCGGGTCAATCCTCAATCACCTTATGCTAGCCTCGTAAACAAACACACTGTAAAACGCTCCTGGTGGCGGTTCACAGTGTACACAATCCTTGAGATATAACTTGCTCCGCAACACCGCGTACAGCTCTTCATCGACAAAAAGCATCGCCCAGCAGAGCACCACACCCTCCATCTCCCAGCCACGTGTAAAAATGGATAGCAGATAATCAGATCAGGCAAAACAAACTGAGGAAAAAGTGGCTGAAAGAAAGTCGGGCAGAGAAAAAAGTTTCCAACCTTGTATGCCAGCACCACCATCTACAATTTTTTTAACTCCATCTCACCGCCTACCGCTCCCGTCGAACTCTCGGCAAGCTGCTCCAATCAAAAACTGCAAAAAAAGTTTCCTCCTCCTTTACCCGGTCTTGGAACCGGCTACCAACTTAAAAAGATGGTAGGCGGAGTTACCCCATCCAAAATATCCCAAAGAAAACAATGGAGTTAAACTAAGCAAAAAACATGGCATACGATAAATGGTTACTGAAATTACTGAATTAATGAGAAACTTAGGCGAAGTGGAACTCAAATAGTAAATTCTTCAAAAATAATTATTTGAATGTCTAGCTTAGGAATTCTTGAACAAGGACAGGGATTCTTGTTGAACAGCTGAGCCTACTTCAATAATAAGTGGACTCAAACTAGAAATTCTTGTTGAATAGCTGAGCCTACTTCAACAAGGATAGTTTTGAACTTGTTTAATGCATCGTTGCAAGAGGGGACAAGCCCAACAATTGAAATTCTTGACCCTGATCATGCTAATAGCAAAGGACGTCCGAGGATGCTCACAATCAAGGAGAAGATCAAGAAAAAAATCTTTTACAATGCGGCCATTGTGATGAGATGGGTCATACAAAGAGAAAATGTCCAAGCAAACATTTGGTATTCGACTTACCAAAGCCTAAAAGAAGTAGGCAGTAAAAGCCTAAGGGAGCAGGTAACAACAAAAAAATAATTAAAACTTCATTCAGTGAAAGGATCCATGATGTGCATGAAAATTGAACTTCATTTGGTCATCATTTTATATTACTCTTGCAGGAACTGACTCTCTAGCCAAGAAACCGACAAAAAGGGGAAGAAGAACAAGGATGCAGCTCGAGGAGATCAAGCAATTGAAGTGGAAACCCCAGAAATACCAATTAGTGAAGAAGCAACTATGTAATATTTAGATCAGAAAAATAGCCTTATGTACTACTTCTGACACTGGAGATTATTACTAAATTATTGTAATATTTAGGAAAAAATGTACTTTTCTACGAAACATGGTATGGGTGCATCACTCTTTACTGAAGCTTGGAAACCAGCTATTAAAATGGACAACACATACGGGAAACTCTCAAAATTCTATAAAATGAACATTGTCGAATAAAAGTGGATCATCCTCCTTTACCCGGGCTTGGAAACCGGCTACCAACTAAAAAGTTGCGTAGGCGGCGTTACCCCACGCAACAAAAAATGCCAAAGGAAAATGAAAAATAACAGTAAACCCACAATTCCCCTGGTGAAAAAAGAGAGCTGTTTGAAGACTAATAAAAACTGATTGAAATTGTCAAACCGTGTATGCCAACAACACCCATCTGGCAGCCTGCCGCCTGCCTCTCCGTCTTGCTGCATGCCGTTGCCGCCCGAAACAAACACTGCAATAAAAAAGGTTCCTCCTCCTTTACCCGGGCTTAGAACCGGCTACCAACTAAAACATATGGTAGGCGGAGTCACCCCACCCAAATACCCAAAGAAAAAGAATGGAAAATGCAAATTATGAAAGACTGAAGGAATGAAGTACTGAAGATGCAAATTATCAGAGACTGAAGTAATGGAATACTCGAGATACTTAGCCAAGTGACAATGGAAATTATGAGTGACTGAAGAAATGAATGACTAAAAGAAATACTAAAAAAAAATTATGTACTGAAGCAATGAAGGACTAAAATGCAAATTATTAAAGACCGAAGTAATGAAATAATCAAGATACTTAGCCAAGTGAAAATGAAAATTATGAGTGAATGAAGTAATGAATGACTAAATGAAGTACTCAAGAAAATTATGATGTAATGAAGGAATGAAGGATTGAAGATGCAAATTATGAGAGACTGAAGTAATGAAATACTCAAGATACTTAGCCAAGTCAAAATGGAAATTATGAGTGACTGAAGGAATGAATGACTGAAAGAAATACTCAAGAAAATTTTGATGTAATGAAGGAATGAAGGACTGAAGATGCAAATTATGAAAACCTGAAGTAATTAAATACTCAAGAAAATGAAGAGATTAAGATAAAAAAAACTCAAGTAATGAAAATGCAAAGTATGAGTGACTGAAGAAATGAAAGACTCAAGATACTTAGCCAAGTGAAAATGCAAATTATGAGTGACTGAAGGAATAAATGAATCAGAAACTCAAGTAAGACTAAGAAACGAGAAACTGAAGATTCTTAGTGAAATAAAATCAATCAAAACTGACCAAATACGAATAACAAAAGTAATGAGATAATCAAGTAATAAAAGATTGAACGAAATATAAAGAAAGACTTAGTTAAATGATTGACTAAGTAAATGAAGAGAAATGAGAGTATCAACAAATGCCCTAAAGTAATGAAATAATGATAGACTAAGGAATGATGTAGGGAAAAAAGACTAAAACCATAACTAAGCCATGATAAGCACAACATCAGCCTATCCTACAGTTCATCTAGAGCATAGCGCAAACATCACCCCAGACTGAAAATCCTGAACCTAAAAAACATGCTCAATGCAGAAAAAAAGCAATGAGAAACACTACAGTGACTGACAAACAAACTCAGCTATTTGTAGTCCTCTGATTTGAACCCACAAATAGAATCCTGCAACTACCAACGACGTGCATGGGCTAGCTCAAAGACAAAAAAACGGCCTAAGATATAGAGACCGACAAGCCTGATAAGACTAATTCAGAAAAGGAAAATGCCTCTGTTAGGGTTCAAAACATTGGCTGTGTTAGACTGAAAATTCTCTTTGGCATGGTTCAGAACAGCATTACCCACAAGCAATGTAATTGCCTGTTTAATGATTCAGATTCAAATCAATAGTATAGATACAACAGAGGACTGCCAATAAACTACCATTTAACCCAACAAGATCATGCACGGAAGGCATGAAAAAAGAGAGTAAACTGAACCATAATATAACCACACCATAAGCCTATTTACAGTTCATCTAGAGCCTAAACAAACATCTCCAAAATTGAAAAGCTGACTGTCGTGGGGTCACTCTTTGACTACCCCACGGTGGGGATACCTGGGTCACGCCAAGCCCGTCAGCCTTATAACGAGGGCCCAAGGAAGGCCCAAGGAGGACGACGTGCGGCCCAAGATAGTCGACGCTAGGTCATGCGACCCCGCCATGCTTGTAAGCGCCATCGGCACCGTTCACCTGAGACCTAGCCTACCATATAAAGGCTAGGAGGGTCCTTCGTCTAGGGTACGCTCATAGCCGCCACACAAACCCTAGCGAGATTGCCATCTCGCCATTGTAGCCACAGCTCACCATCAATAACCAGACAAGCAGGAAGTAGGGTGTTATCCTCCGGGAGCCTGAACCTGGGTAAAACGCCTCGCTTGTCAGCCGTCGTGATCACCAGCGCTCATCTCTCTCCCCCTCAATCAACCCGGGGTGCACAACCCAGGGATTTGCCGAGTCCACCCTCGTCAATTGGCGCCGTCTGTGGGAAAGAACGAGCGCTGGAATCATGGTCGCACCGGCTCCATCAACTTGAAGACCGACGTCTGCATCACCAAGGAGCCAATCTGCTTCGGCTCCTTCGAGTACACCTTCCACCCGCCGGCCCACCGTTCGGTGTACGCCGATCTGCACGTAGGTATGTGCCTCACCTTCGGTACCATGCACTACTTCGTAGACAGCTGTGGAGTACTCAGATCTACGGCGATCGCACCGCCCGCGGCGATGGCACCCGCATCTGCCGCGGCTGCGCCGACCACGTCCCCACCTGCTGCGGAGATCGCATCTTCTGCGACCGCGGTGACAGCATCTTCGACTGCTGGAAGATCACGTCCGCCTCGACTACTCCGACCACCTCCGCCGCGACGGAGGTCGCGCCCAATACGGGCGCCATTAGCGTCTCCGGCTGCCACGGAGATCGCATCTGCTACGACTACGTCGACTACCTCGTCGACCACCGCGCGGATCGAGTCTACTTCGACTACCTCGATCGCGTCGCTGGCAAGGCCAAGATCTGCATCAACTTCGACTACGTCGACCACGCCTTTGCGCGCAACGAAGACCGCGCCGCTCTCATCCACGCCACTCGCGTCTCCATCGACACGCAAGATCGTCAACAAGCCAATCGCGCCCACGTCGACAACAGCGGCATCACTTCTCACGACCGCGGCGAAGATCGCGAAACTCCAGGGAAAGCCGCGGCAGCGACTGTGGTACCCACCACGTTGCAGCCATTTTCGATTCCGAGCACGGCTCGGACGAAGGAAGCAGCAGTGGCAGCGTCCATCCCGCTGCCCAGATCTACCCCGCGCAAGTCTTCATGATCGGCCAGAGGCCGCAGGGCAACGACGACGAACCCGCATACCCACTGGAGGTGGTCATGCCGGACCAGGTGACGCGACTCACCATCACCCGCGACATGGCAATCAAAGCCCTGAAGCACGTCGAGGAAGGCACGTACCCCCACCGGATGCACCCCGGGAGGACCTTATGGCGGTCCAGTACCTGCTGCGGAAGGAAGGCGAACGACTCCGCGCAGAGAAGGCCGAGCTCCTCCGACGCAAGGAGGAGGCCGACGCGTCGAGCGCCAGGAGGGCCGCTTACTCGTTCACTGCCTCAACAGAGGTCTCGCAAGGAGCAAGGCGCCACAGAGCCCGCGTGCCCCTGATGACGGAGGTCGACCGCGCTAGAGTCACCCGCAACCTCGAGTCATCATACATAGAAGACGCAGACGGAATACCCGTCCCCAAGACACCCGGAGCCGCACTCATGGCAGTCGAAACATACCTGCGGCTGACACAGCCGCCAGAGGGCGACTCGCGCGCTCTCCTCCACAAGCAGCAGATCATGTCTATCAAGGCACTCGAAGACGCACTGGTAAACAAGGCGCCGACAGAAAAAGCGCGAGGATCGAGATCGCCGCGACCACGAGCCCGCACTCGCAGCCCCGGCGACAAGACAACTGCGACAACCGCAGCCAGGTGAAGACCTCCGCAACGTCATCACGCAAAGGACGGTAGACCGCAGCCGCACCCAGCGCCCGGTAGCACGCCCAACTTCGACTACGACCGCAACGACGGCGACTACGAGCCGTGCGGCGCCGCATGCTTCAGCTTCAACATACGCGACACAAGAATGCCCAAGGGCTTCAAGCTCACGGCAGAAGCAGTCAAGTACGACGGGAAGCAGGACCCAAGACTCTGGCTAGAAGACTACCTCATAGCCTGCAGCTGCCAGGGCGGTACTTCGACTACGGCCATGCAGTACATCCAGCTGATGCTCACGGGCTCTGCACGCGGGTGGCTCAACACTCAACCCAAGAACGCCTTCAGGACGTGGGACGAGTTCGCGGAAGCCTTCGTTAAATCCTTCCTGGGACGTACTCGAGACCAACGACGTTCGTCGAACTGCAAGCATGCAAGCAAGGACGAGACGAGCCGCTCCGGTCATACATCCAGCGTTGGACCTGCTCCGCAACACCATGGAGACCGCCTCGGAGGACCGAGTGATGGATGCCTTCATGCACGGCGTCTCCCGCCGCGACCTCCGCGAGGAGTTTGGTAGGCTCCGGCCGAAAAACATGATCGAGGTCATGAAGATAGCAAACCAGTGGGCAGACGGAGAGGACTCGGTCCGCAATAGTTCACACTACTCCCCGAAGGACGAAGCCGGACCAAGCAACTGGCGAGAAGGGCGCCACAAGAAGAAGCCGCGTTACAACGGCAACGACTCAATCGAGTTAGTAGCGGCGGGATTCCAAACCCCCCGTGAGGATGAACGCGCGACAGCAGTCGCCAATACAGCCATGCACAGTACAGTCGAAGCGGCGGGACCAGAGTCGCCAATACAGCCAGGGGCAGTACAACCGAAGCGGCGGCAGCAGCTACCGCAGCGACGGAGGCCATAAACGCGAGTGGCAGAAACGCACTCTAAGCCCAGCGGAAGAGCTGGAACAACCCTGCAGGCACCACATGTTCAGGAACCCGGAAACGGGCAAGTGGGGATCCAACCACCTGTTGAAGGACTGTCGAAAGGCACGCAAAATATACGAAGCCATGCAGAAGATAGTCACTCCAGCACCCGCAGCGCAGCCAGCCGCGCAGCTGGCCATCCAGGCAGCACCCCCACCGCAGTCGCTAATCCAGCACAGGCTGCGGGAGCCTTTCTGCAGCAGCAGCAGCCGCAGCAAGAAGCCCCACCGGTGATCCAGACGCATATCCAGCGGCACGCGGACAACTCAACATGATACAGAAGGGGCGCCCCTCAAACAGGGCTCAGAAGCTCATCACCCGCCAAGTCTTCCAAGCCATCACCTGTCCACCGCGTACCAGACTACCTGAGAGGGTCAGAGACACCAATCACTTCTCCAGAGCAGATCACCCGCCTGCAGTACCACGACCCGGGCACGCCGCCCTGGTAGTCGAAGCTCTGATCGGAGATTACACCCTGAAAAAGGTGTTCATGGACGGAGGCAGTGGCATTAACATCATCTTTGCCGACACCCTCAGAAGGATAAACAGGCCAACGACGGACTTGGCAGCATCAGAGAACCTTCCATGGCATAGTACCAGGGCAAGCAGTCACGCCCATGGGAACGATCACACTCGATGTCATCTTCGGCACACCCGAAAACTTCAAGAGGGAGTCGATCGACTTCGAGGTAGTCGACTGGAAGTCGCAGTACCACGCGATACTCGGGCGCCCAACCTTCGCCAGATTCATGGCGGTACCTCACTACGCCTACCTCATGCTCAAGATGCCTGGACCCAAGGGCGTCATCACGGTGCACGGCGACTTCGACCGCTCCAACAGCTGCGACCGCGAGTTCAGCAAGATCTCCGAATTCTTCGGAGTCGAAGAGCACTTCGAGGCAATGGCAGTCGACAACGACAAGACCATCTTCCCAGCCCGCAAGAAACCAGCCAAGGACGCTGCCTTCAACGCGGCTGACGACACAACGACCCATCAGGTCCACCCGACTGACGCCAGCAAGACGGTCAAAGTATCGTCGAGTCTGACTCCCGCATAGGAAGGCGCGCTCGTCGAGTTTCTACGTGAGAACTGGAGAATCTTCGCATGGCAACCCTCTGACATGCCAGGAATACCCAGGAACCTCGCCGAGCACTCCTTAAAAGTCCACAAGGACGCCAGACCCGTCAAACAGGCCATGCGACGCTTTTCCGGGCCCAAGCGAGACGAAATCAGCAGAGAAATCGATCGACTGCTGAATGCCAAGTTCATCGAGAGATCAAGACTCGGACTGGGTCGCCAACCCAGTCCTGGTGGAGAAGAAGAAGACGAAGAAACTCCGCATGTGCGTCGACTTCACCGCCCTCAACAAATGCTGCCCCAAGGACCATTTCCCGCTCCCGCGGATAGATCAGATCATCGACTCGACTGCAGGCTGCGAACGCCTGTCCTTCCTGGACGCCTACTCAGGTTACCAGCAGATCAGACTGAACGTCGAGATGAGGAGAAGACAGCATTCATCACACCCGACGGCGTTTTCTGCTACCAGACGATGCCCTTCGGGTTGAAGAACGCTGGTGCCACGTACCAGCGCACAATGCAAGCATGCCTCAAAGGGCTCATCGGGCAGATCGTCCAAGTCTACGTCGACGACATCGTCGTCACCACCCGCAAGGAGGACACCCTCATCGCCGACCTCCGCAAGGTCTTCGCCGCCCTCGACGAGTATCAGATCAAGCTGAACCCAGACAAGTGTGTCTTCGGCGTGCCAGCCGGAGAACTGCTTGGGTACCTCGTCTCTGCAAGAGGAATCGAAGCCAACCCTGAGAAGGTGCAAAACATACTCGCAATGCCAGCACCGACCAAGCTTCACGAGGTGCAACGCCTAGCCGGCCGAGTCGCAGCTCTCAGCCGGTTCATAAGTAAGTTGGGAGAAAAGGCCCTGCCTTTCTACCAACTGATGAAAAAGACAGACAAGTTCGAGTGGACAGAAGAAGCGCAAGTCGCGTTCGACCAACTCAAGAAAACACTCACGACTTCCCCAGTACTGGTGGCTCCACTGGAAACGAGCCGCTATACCTCTACGTGTCAGCCACAAACAGGGTGGTCAGCACGGTACTCGTAGTCGAACGAGAAGAAGAAGGACACAGCTACCCTGTTCAGCGACCCGTCTACTACCTTAGCGAGGTGTTGACCCTGTCCAAGCAGCGCTACCCGCACTACCAGAAGCTGGCCTACGGAGTTTTCATGACTTCAAGGAAAGTAATCCATTACTTCTCCGAGCACCCGATCACGGTGGTAAGCTCCTCCGGGCTCTCCGACATCCTGACCAACCAATGCGCGACAGGACGAGTCGCTAAGTGGGTCGTCGAGCTAGGACCCTGGGGGCTGAAATACGCTCACCCGAAGTCAATCAAGGCCCAAGTGCTCCCAGAATTCACCACCGAGTGGATAGAAGCCCAGCTGCCAGATGTCCCCGACCTGTCCAACGCATGGACAATGTACTTCGACGGCTCCAAAAAGTTCAGATCAGCCGGGGCAGGAGTCATCCTCATCTCCCCCAAAGGCGACAAGCTGAAGTACGTGCTACAGATGGACTTCCCAACACCCTCCAACAACGAGGCTGAGTACGAAGCCCTAATCCATGGCATGCGAATGGCCAAGAACTGCGGCGCCACTCACCTCATGATCTACGGCGACTCCTACCTCGTCGTGCAGCAAACCATGAAGCCTGTGACGCCATCGCCGACAACATGATCGCCTACAGAGACCTGTACAACCAGCTGGAGGGCACCTTCGACGGCTGCGAGTTGCGGCACATCGGCCGCGAAAGCAACGAGGAAGCCGACGCCCTCGCCAACCTGGGCTCAGACAAGGCGCAGGTGCCACCCGGCGTCTTCCTTGAGCGCATCACGCAGCGGTCTGTCAAACTTCGACCCGCCCGGATCCTCCACACCATCGAGCACCGCCGACCGCCAGCAAAGAGAAGGAGCCAATGGAGGTTCTGCTCATCGAGCCCACCTGGACGAGCCCATATCTGGCGTACATGCTGCACCAGAGACTGCCAGTCAACTCAGTCGAAGCCAAGCGCATTATTCGCCGTTCGAAAGGCTTCACCATCATCAAGGGGGAACTATACAAGCGAAGCATCTCAGGAGTCCTGCAAAGGTGCGTTGATCCAGTCGACGGTCAAGCCATCCTGCTCGAAATCCATACAGGCACCTGCGGGCACCACGCCAGCAGTCGTGCCTTGGTAGCCAAAGCCCTGCGAGCCGGGTTCTACTGGCCCACCGCAATGCAAGATGCCGAAGAAATCGTGAAGAAATGCCTCGGCTGCCAGGAGTTCGCCAACAAGCCGCACGCGCCAGCATCGCACTGAAGACCATACCACTCGCCTGGCCATTCGCTCAGTGGGGGCTCGACATGGTGGGTCCACTCAAGAAATCTTCACCAGGGGGCACACTCACCTCCTGGTAGCAGTCGACAAGTTCACCAAATGGATCGAAGCCGTGCCCATCACAAGTTCGACTGCATCCTCAGCAGTTAACTTCATCAGGTCCATCATCTTCAGGTTGGGGTGCCGAACAGCATCATCACCGACAACGGCACGAACTTCACAGCCGAAGAATTCAAGGACTTCTGCTCCGAACAAGGCATCAAGCTCAACTACGCATCAGTCTCGCACCCGCAATCCAATGGGCAAGTCGAAAAGGCCAACGGCCTAGTCTGCAAAGGCATCAAGAAGCGCCTGCGAGTACCATTGAGGCGCGCTGCAGGCGCCTGGGTCGAAGAGCTGCCTTCTGTGCTTGGAGTCTACGCACAACACCGAACAGATCAACCCAGTACACGCCATTCTTCATGGTTTATGGCCAGAGGCGGTCATGCCCTGCGACATCAAGTTCGATGCACGAGTGGTGGCCTACGACGAGTCTGACGCAGAAGAAGCACTCGAGGACGACATGGACACCCTGGACGAAGCACGCGACATCGCCCTCACTCGCTCAGCTGTGTACCAGCAGGACCTGCGCAACTACCATGGACGGCGACTGCGGCCAAGAGCTTTCGTTCCAGGCGACCTGGTCCTTCGCCTCAAACAGAAGAAGGTGCACAAGCTCGCCTCCCCATGGGAGGGCCCATACATTGTGACAGAAGCAATCGGCGGAGGAGCTTACCGCCTGAAGGACTCGAAGACAGGAACAGTCTGCCACAACCCGTGGAATGTCGCGCAGCTGCGACGCTTCTATGCCTAGTCGACTCCCCTGCTGTAACAAAGCATACATGTCAAGGCGGCAGGTTTCAGACGCACTCTTTCCCTTACCAGGGTACCTGAGGGGACTGGAAGGGTTTTAATGAGGCGGCCTGCTCGCAAAAATCAATGAAGTGATTTATGGAACAAGCTCTCCACTTTACTTTTTCAGTCAAAAAGCAACATAAACCTAGGCCGCACCCGACGCACTCGGGGGCTGCGCCATACAGGTTCAACTCGAAAAATCCTCGGCCGCCACCCGAAGCACTCGGGGGCTGCGCCATACAGGTCAAGTCGAAAACCTGGTCGCACCCGAGCACTCGGGGGCTGCGCCATACAGGTCTAAGTCCAACCTAGGCCGCACCCGACGCACTCGGGGGCTGCGCCATACAGGTTCAACTCGAAAAATCCTCGGCCGCCACCCGAAGCACTCGGGGGCTGCGCCACACAGGTCTAAGTCCAACCTAGGCCGCACCCGACGCACTCGGGGGCTGCGCCATACAGGTTCAACTCGAAAAAACCTAGGCCGCACCCGACGCACTCGGGGGCTGCGCCATACAGGTCCAAGTCGAGAACCTTGGTCGTCACCCGAAGTGCTCGGGGGCTGCGCCATACAGGTCCAAGTCCAGCCTAGGCCGCACCCGACGCACTCGGGGGCTGCGCCATACAGGTCTAACTCAGAAAATCCTCGGCCGTACTCGAAACACTCGGGGGCCGCGCCGCACACGTCTAAACCCACAAAACCCTAGGCCGCACCCGATCCGCTCGGGGGCTGCGCCATACGGGTTCACAGACGTCTACAAAATACAATTTACTAACTCGGGGGCTACCCCCACCTCGACATACATACACTCATACTTCCACTTGGAAAAATTTCTCTTACAAGCTAACGCTATGCAACAGCACTCTACTGCCCTTATTCTACAGGCTCGCCCTTTGGCGCATCAAGTGGCCCTACAAGGTGCTCGCTGAATTTCTGAACCTGCTGAATCATCTGGCGTGCAGCTGCAAGAGTATCGGCATAGTCACCTTCTCCAGGCAAGCCGTCAAGCACCTTGTGCAATGGAAGGTTAGGCCGGTGCATTCAAACATACGCCAACGCCACGTTCGCCCCGGCAACAAGTTGAGCGTGCACGACTTCCTTCAACGCACCGCCTTCACGGAACCTCTGCAGAAGCGCAGTTAGTCCATTCGGCTGCTCGTTGTGAGGAAAGTACACCTTGTTGATCTGCCAGAGGGTTTTTCTGCAACCTTCTAATAGTACAGCAGCCCGCCAGGTGCGATCCAGCATTCGTGCCAGGAAACTTCCTCTGGACTTGTTCGACCAAAACTGGCGCGCTTCGGGTGAGTCGCCGGCGGCCTCTTTCTCTACCCGCTCGTCCACTCGAAGCTGCTTCGCCATCAAATCAGAATTGACATCTGGATCAAGGCCAAGCATTGAGCATAACAAGTAGACACAGAAGCCGAAGGAAAAACGCTAAAAGTCCAACCTTGCAGCTGTCGACCAATCAAGTCCATCTCTCCAAGCAGAAACTCTTCACGCTGGGAGAACGGCGCGACGGGCCGCAACCTCAGTCGCTCCAGCTCCAACTCAGCATTCTTCAACTTCGACTCGAGCTCAACCACCTTGTTCCTCATGAAGGTGAGCACTCTCTGGTCGTTTACGCTTCGCACATGAGCTGGAGGAGCTTGACGGCGGCGACGAGTAGGCGCAGCCGAAGTGGTATCTTCCTCATCACCCGCGCCAGTCGTCCCAGCAACGTCAGGAGCTTCGCCCATATCAGACTGCCAAGAATCGACAGCGTCAGGCCAGGAAAGAATAAACATAACTCATTCAAAGCCAGATAAAAAAAATACACGGCGACTGCACCCCCGGGGGAGTGAATTCACATTTCATCATCAACATGTTCACTCGCACAATATATAGTGCATTACAGACTCAAGCCCAACAGCAGAAGCGCGGTTCTAAAAGGGAAAAGTCTACACTACAGACTCAGACTGGGAACGGCTCTTCCTAGCAGCCAACTCTGCAGCTTTGGCAATTCTCCTCTCGAAGGTGCCACCAACTTCGCATCTAGCTGGCTCGCCTGCACCTTCACACCGCTAAGGGACGCGGTTCTGCCATCAGGCTTCCGAGGGAAGTCGCTGACAACCTTCTCAAAATCACCTACGACTTGGTGACCAAGGAGCAGCTGGAAAGTGAGCTCTGAGCCGCGTACCGTCTGCGCGCGCGTGAAGTCCGCCAAGACATTCGAATTGCCTTCGAATGGAGCCGCGAGTGCATCAACAGCAGTTTGTGGTGGCTGGTTTGGAAAGATGTTCCGGTGCACAGTCGCTAAGGCCTCCGTCGACTTCTACAGGCCGCCGCCGACTGCTGCATCGCTGCCGATGCATATGCGCAGACGCGGTCGACGAAGCCAACAGCCTGCGCCAAGCCGACACTCTCGCTAGAAGTCCCTTCCGGAGGAGCACCTCCGCAATTCTCTGCCCAAAGGAAATCCACACCCATAAGGTGCCAGAAGTCGACAAAAGACAAAGTAGGCCTACGGCCGAAAAACTTACTTCCAACAACATCTGCGAGTGCGAGTAAACGGTCGACCTGGGTCTTCTCCAGAGCATCCCGAGCTTGCTCCCGCTCTTGGGCTTCACCCAGTGACTTCTCCAGCTTCGCGACCCGCGCCTTCATGCTCTCCTTCTCGCCTGCGGGTCAACGGAGCACAGTTAGCAATAAAGGCAGTCGAAGCACTCCTCGAACACAAGGTTTCATACTTACTATTCGCCTGCTCCAGAGCAGCGCGGAGCTGATCCCTCTCCTGCTCCATACGAACGAAGGCCGCGGCTCCTTCCATCTGCTGGCGATAAAATGGCTGCAGAAAACACAAGACATCAATCTGCGCCCGACTATTCCAGTCACGCGCATCTTCGAGGGCTACTCCCATCGGAAGCGCTGTACGCGCACCCGATACAGATCTTGCAGAAGGAATCGAAGAACACTTACATGCTCAAGCAGCCCAGAGTCAACTGGAGTCGCATCAGCAAACTTCTCAGGCATGGTGGAGGTGGAAGCCTTCAAGCCCAAAACGTCACCCGCCAGAGTCTCCTCTCCGGGCGTCCTAGCAGTTTGCTCGATCAAGGGAGCAGAAGTGTGCTCCATCTCACGAGGGGAAGAAACAGCAGCGCCGGTACGGTCGCTGTCACAAGAACTCTCAATTCAAGGACCCGCAAGTGAAAAAGCACACTCGACAAATACAAAGCAAAGGTCACGCGACTAACCTGACTACATCATCATCTTCACTCCCCAAGGAAACGGAGGCCATCCTCGTGAACTCGATCGGCGGTGCAGAGCCGAGGGGAGGCACGAACAACGGTTCTGCCAGGTCACTCGGGTGCTTAGTACCCGAAGAGGACTCGCTCGTCTCTTCCTCGATCACACCCCGCCTCCTCACAGGCGATGAGGCAACCAGAGTCGACACCCTTTCGCCTCTGCCGCTTCCGCTGCGGCTCCTCATCTTCATCCTCCTCCAGCTCTTCACTCGGAGAGGTGGCGGAGGGAACTTCATCGTCATCAACCTCGTCCTCAGGGAACTCTGCCTCTTCATGAGGGCCATTCTCCATCAACGGAGGAAGACTGACATAGTTCGAGCGGCCCTGTCAGCGAATGAAGCATTCAAGTCAAGCGAAAAGATTCGACACAAGAAGATACAAGACGAACAAAGCAAACAAAGCTCACCTCAGGCACAGGGTTATTAGGCCCATACGGTTTGACTGGACACTTGACATTGCACGGGTCAGCGGCTCGGAGGCTAGTGATGCTCCTCACCTTCGACGCGACTTCGTCATCATCGAGCTCATCGCCAGCGTCCTCACGCGCCCACATCGGGTGGGTGCGAGCGCGAAGCGGCTGCACCCGAAGTCTGAAGAAGGTGGCAATAAGGTGAACTCCACCTGTCTCGCGCCCAAGACTCTTCAGCAAGCCACGAAGAAGTGTCAGCAAGGGCTGGGTCGCCTCCCTGTCTTCCTTCGACAGCGGGTGCGCCCACGCGTTCGACTTCCGCAACTCGCGATCAGCAGTGAAGTTGGGAAGCCCCTCCTGGTCGCACTGATGTAGAACCACTTCTTCCGCCAGCCCTGGACGGAGTCGAACTTCTTCATCTGAAAGTAGGTGGTGTCGCCACGCACCTGGATGCCGAAGCCGCCGACTGGATACACCTGCTTGTTCTTCCCCACGTTCCTCTTCATGAGGAATAGCGACTTCCACAGCAACCAATTAGGTGCGATTCCCACGAAGCACTCGCAGAGCACGATATAGCTCGCGATACTCAAGACGCTATTGGGAGTCAGATCGTGGATCTGAATCCCATAAGCATACAGGAGACCACGGACAAAATCGTGGAGGGGGAACCCGAAACCCCGCGGAAGGAAATCCACGAAGCAAACGCGTTCCCCATCGCGAGGAGCGGGAAATACCTCTTTCCCTGGAGCGCGCACCGTCGCCTGGTCTACCGGCGGCAGCAGCCCCTGCGCGCGGAGGGCCTCGAGGTCGGCCTTCTTCACCGACGATTTGACCCAATCGCCGTCGGGCTTCTTCATCACGCTCGCCTCGGCGGCGGTGCCGGTGCCAGCAGCAGCCTTCCCCCTCTTCATCACGGCCTTGCTCATGGAGGGTGGAAGAAAGGAACTAGCAGAGGAGCAACAATGGCGGAGGGAGCAGCGGAGACGACGGAATGGGGATGAAATGAACTGTTCACCGCTGCGGTAAAAAATATATACCGCGCGGTCAGTTAATCCTGGCCATCCCTGTGGAAACTGCTCTCCGCAACATCATCTGGCCGTCCACGTGTCGCGCGGAGATAGCAACCGTCGACTGCGCGCGGGAATCAAGGCGCCATCATCACACCGCGAAATTTTCGCGCCCAACGGTCAGAAAAAAAAGCGGTAACCGCTGTCTCCAGCCAATACTGACAGTGGGACAGCACTGTCACGTCCCATCAGACACAGAGTGCGTCAAAAACGTCAGCACTGACGTCAACCGCGAAGGCGTAGGAAGCCAACGAGCTGATTGAGAACTCGAACATTTCATTCGAGTGCAAGAAAATTCAGTAAGCTCTCAGAGCTGAATAAGTTCGTACAGTAAGCCAGCGAGCTGATTGAGAACTCGAACATTTCATTCGAGTGCAAGAACATCCAGTAAGCTCCAAGTGCCGAACAAACCCCTGCAGTAAGCCAAACTGGCCGAATACACAGTAAGTCACACAAAAGCCAGTCGCGACTCCAAGTAGAGTCCCTTCTTTACTCCCATCGGGAGCGGGCTTTTCGACTGAAGAAAAATTGAGTTTAACCTCAATTGCGAGCAATTCAGCTTAATCTCGGGGGCTACTCCCATCGGGAGCGCTGTTCGCGCTCCCGAGTGAATCAGAGCAATAGCAGTCGAAAATCACTGGCTAAGGCTGTACTAACGGTACTTTGCCCTGGAAGTGACAGTTCGACTAAAGGAATCCTCCATAAGCCCTGAACGGCCGGAGTCGACCAATTTTACTTGTCCCTTTCAGGAACTCGAAGGCGTGCCCAGGAGGATGGAGTCCTTTACCCGACTCTACGATTCGACTAAGCACTCGGGGGCTCCTGTCGTGGGGTCACTCTTTGACTACCCCACGGTGGGGATACCTGGGTCACGCCAAGCACGTCAGCCTTATAACGAGGGACCAAGGAAGGCCCAAGGAGGACGACGTGCGGCCCAAGATAGTCGACGCTAGGTCATACGACCCCGCCATGCTTGTAAGCGCCATCGGCACCGTTCACCCGAGACCTAGCCTACCATATAAAGGCTAGGAGGGTCCTTCGTCTAGGGTACGCTCATAACCGCCACACAAACCCTAGCGAGATTGCCATCTCGCCATTGTAGCCACAACTCACCATCAATAACCAGACAAGCAGGAAGTAGGGTGTTATCCTCCGGGAGCCTGAACCTGGGTAAAACGCCTCGCTTGTCAGCCATCGTGATCACCAGCGCTCATCTCTCTCCCCCTCAATCAACCCGGGGTGCACAATTCAGGGATTTGCCGAGTCCACCCCTCGACAATGACCCTAAAAACAAGCTGAACGCAAACAAATCATGAGCTTAACTGAACCATAATATAAGCACACCGTCAACCTAAATCTATAGTTCATCTAGAGACTAAAACAACATCGCAAACTGAAACCTAACCTTAAAAACAAGCTCAAACGCAAACAAATCATGAGCGAGACTTTCGTAAGCTGGCGACAAACTCACAAATATTTTTTTAGAACAATAGGGCCCCTCAAGGGGAACCCCCGGCTCCATTCAACAAATGAAACCAGATAGATTCGATTACAACTTAATGGAAAGGGAACTAACGAAAAAACGAAGTCTGAAGCGAGCTAGCTAGGGATACTGAAAAGAAAAGCTAAACGAAACTAGTCTAGGCAGATATGCCAACATGATTTGTGCGACAGCAGCGCAATATTACAAGTCGAAGACCGGGGAGACAGGAGGTGCATTTCTGGCCCCAACAACATTTAGACGGGATGAACAACAACCATAGATCGTGAAATCAACAACGTATGCGGGCTCCCCCCACCTCGGACACAGACTCCCGCGACTATCAACGACAAAGCACGAGCAACGCGCCAGCGCAAATCGACATCAGATCTAGCGGCCGACCAGCCCGATGCGACGACAATCAGAGAACAAATCAAAATCAGAGGAAGGGAGATAGAGGAGGCCGATGAGCAGTACCCATCTCGACGACGGCGAATAACCCTTTCCCACTCACGATTCGTCAGTCTCTTCGACGACTGACGGGGATGGTAGCAAGCCGCACCTGTCTCCAACGAAGCTGCGCCCCCAAACGACGCTAGATCCACGGAAGACGCTCTCTCTGCCGGCTGTATCCCAGACTCACGCCAGTTCTCCCCGACCAGCACCGGCGCAGCTGCCTGCAGCGACACCGCCGTGGCTTCGCCTCTTTGTCTCTCCCTTTTGCACACGGCACGGGAACGGGACGAAATGACACGGGGAGGGGAAAAGGCAAAATGAAAATTAAAAAAAAAAGGACGCAAAAGGTTGACTCAGCCGAGGAAAGAAAAAAAATGAGGGAGAGGCGCAGAGAGGCGTGGGGAGATTCGCGACGGACGAATCGGACGGTCGGAAGAAAAGTGTCTGTTTGTGAATTTGTAAACAGCTAGCTGTTAAATAGGAAAAGTGTTTATATTTCTTGCCTGGGACTGTTGTTGTGTACGTAGGTTACAAGGAAAGATAAAAACAGCAAAAACAATCCTAACCTAACAGGCTAAGCCTTATCATTTAACAGGACCATAACACCCGGCGGCTGCTCAAACATCGCGCGCCGCGAAGGCTATCGCCATGTCCACCTCTTCTCTGTCTTCCGTCGGTAACAATGGCAACGGCAGCGCTTCCTCGCCGACCACGTCGGCGATCGTCGCACAGGTCGTGTCCGGGTCGCACGTGGTAAAGATCGACGGGTACTCCCTTATCAGGGGCTACGGGAACGGCAAATTTATAAAGTCCGAAGCGTTCAATGTCGGAGGCCATCTCTGGTGTACTACTACCCCGACGGTGACAGCCCAGATATGAGATAACGCCGATTGGATATCCATGTATCTCTCTCTCGATCACACCGATGTCAACGAGGTCAAGGCATAGTTCAACATTACTTTGGTGATTGATCAGCAAGAGGAACCAGTGGCATCGTACGACAAAACAAGCCCCCGGGTATACTCCTTCAGTGCCACAAGGCCCTGGCTTCGGTAGATTCATCAAGGCCAAGGACCTGGAGGAATCGGCTTACTTGAACGACGATGTGTTCAGAGTCAGGTGTGACGTAACGGTGTCAATGGAGATCGTCACCGAGCTCGTCACACCGGCAGTGGTGGTGCCACCGCCGGACATGCACCACCATCTTGCCTGGCTCCTCTCAGACGGCGAGGGCTCCGATGTCACCTTCGAGGTCGGCGGCGTGACGTTCCACGCGCACAGGTACATCCTCGCCGCTCGGTCCTCCGTGTTCAGAGCGGAGCTCCTTGGCCCGACCAAGGAAAAGACCGCCACTCGTGTACAGATCAATGACATGGAAGCCATAGTGGTGTTTAGAGCTTTGCTGCACTTCATCTACACCGACTCGTTGGCCGAGGTGGACGAGGGTAACACGGCAGCCATGGCTCAGCATTTGCTCGTGGCGGCGGACTTGTATAACATGGAGAGGCTCAAGTTGATCTGCGAGGACAAGCTCTGCAACCACCTCTGCAGAAGCACGGTGGCGACTACGTTGGCGCTTGCTGAGCAGCACGGTTGCAGTCAGCTCAAGAATGCATGCTTCAAGTTTCTCACTTCTCCGGGAAACCTAAAAGCAGTCATGGCGTGCGAGGGCTTTCAGCACCTGAGGAGCAGTTGCCCCTCTGTTCTGGAGGAGAGTTGATCGCTATGCTTGCTCCGTGACATCTCCGAGTTGGAAGTCATGCAAATTGGAGATCTATCCGAATCATCCTGCTACTTTTTTTTTATGGAAGTTACAATACTATTTATCCGTATGTCAAGGACCACAAAACTCTTAGAAATCATGACTGCTCAATTTCCTGCACATACTTTGAATCCAATCGTTTTACAACATCTCTAGCCGATCCCGTAAATAGGCCAAAACTGCAAAATAATTGCTATTTGAGGTTTTGGTCGACAAAACATGCACCGAACAAATCTCGCAAAAAGGCCGGTACTGGAAACAATTATCCAGCCCCCCTAAAAAAAACCTCGTAACCAAGATATCCAGTTTTGGACTCGATTTTTAATGTGAACTGAAAAGCCACGCGAAGGTTAGCGGGAGGGAAAACTCAGCCAAAATCCGGCAAACTTTTACCACGGCAATCCCCTCCAAGTTCCCGATTATGACCGATTTTGGCCAATTCCGACGCACAAGCAGAAGCTCACAGGCGGGCGCCAATTTTGATGGTGCCAAAAACGATTATTTTGCCAAAGAAAAATCACAAAAAACACACGCGTAGTGGTCTACATGTGTGTATAATTGATAAATTAGTACTAAATAATCCAAAAAGATTAACCCGTGAAAATAAGAAGTCTGATCATGTTTTTACGTTTTTTAATTTGCTTTGTTGACCTCTGATGCTTGTTATTTTTGTCCAACCATATTTTTGAGAATATTTTCTGTACAAACAATTTTTGAAAAATATATTTCTTTGTGGCAGGACCACTGGTGCCCGGGAGCACAAAGGTTTACTTATGAGTTCATTCCAATTCATGTCCATGTCCGGCGAAGTCCATTCCAATTGAATCCAATGAAGTTTAGGTCCAAATCTATTGGACTATTAAAATCCAGTTCTAGATTTACTTATGAGGTATATGAATTGGTGTAAGTCCTGTGAAAATGAACTAACGATGGTCGGAGATCCCCCTAAGACAAAAAGAGAAAAGAAGATATTGTCTTAAATTCACGTCATTTAATTTTATGCTTGTGTCATACACTGGACTATTAAGAGAAGTTTAGGGATGGATTAAAGTGTGGGAATCAAAGTCCTATTCTACTAAAAAGTCACACAAATTTCCACTAGAAAAACTCTATGAGTCAGTCTTAAAGACCCTATCATTCCGTTTGTCTTGGCATGAAATTTTGATGTGGAGAGTCTGGGTGTATTAAAATTTCTTGGTACTACTGACCTCAAGAATATTGCCCAAAAACAATGATGAGGTGGAACTTCAAGCACCTCTAACATACACCGAGTGAAGTTACACAATTCGGAGGGGGGGGGGGGGTGCAGATGCCCCCAGCTTGCACTAAGCTCGCCACTGGAGTTCCAGTTCATCAGTGTTGCCGAGAGGGATGCAGCTATTGGACAGAGCCACCACTTCATCAGCGACTTGGTACTCCGGTTCATCCCATAGAATGAAGGTATGAACCACAGAGGTGTTGTTTTTACCCATGAGTGTTGGTTGATGCTGATGAACTATCCGCTAGAATGTTGGGAACTTGAAACAATCATCCGTACAATGGCACCATTAGGTCGTTTCTTAGTCTGTAACAAAGATTCATCGAATAAATCTAGAATTCTGGTGAACATTAGACCCTTTAACATCGATACACTTCCTCTGAGCATTGTAGTCATGCAAAACAACAATGATATAGGCTATGGTGATTCATGGACTTGCCCTACCTACATCCTTACTCACAATATTGGGTGCACATGCTGCTGATGAAGATTCTATGCCACCTGGTGACATGGTTCCTCATCCGATGCCACTTAGTTTTGATGATGTTTGGGCTGGTGGGCATAGTCATGCTACATCAGCCAATGCAATGGGAGCAAATGCACATCAACAGAACAATGATGCGCCACTGCAGCAAGAGGAGGATCTTGTTCAAGATGCGCCAGATATGCAAAACAATGATGTGCCGCAAACAGAATATGGACGTACCTGCTCAAGATGTCCCTGATCTGAACCAGCCAGCCTGTTGATGCATGTAAAATGCATACATGAACTTTACATTTTATTACATGTTATTCCATGTTATTTACATCATATAAGGGTTATATTCATGATTTATATTGAGTTTTGGGGATAATTAACAACTTCCCCATTTTTCTGGAATTAACCCTGCACTGTCAGAAAACCCCTTTTTCTATATTTTTACGTTTCAGGAGACCAAATCACGTCATAATGACCTAAGATTTTACGGGGATCACTTTTTTGGAAGGAACGAAACGTAGACACAAAGGAAGCGAAGAAACGAGACCAGAAGGCCGAAAAGGTGGGCCCTGGCCGCGTGGGACCCACCAAATTGGCCCTCAGGCCTCCGCTGCCGTCGATCCTTCTTCCCGAAGCTTCGTCTTGACCTAAAAACGACTATATAAAGACCCCCAGGGCTTTCGCGAAAGGGAGCGCGGCAGAAACACAGAAACCACGAAACAGAGACCTGGAGCTGAAGATTGGAGGGGAAAACTCCGGCGGGCGCTGCCGGCGTGGTCTCCTTCCCCTCCAACAACATCTCCACCGACACCATGATGAAGGGGGAGTAGTCCACCCCTGGACTATGGGTTTGTGGAAGTAACTTATGTATCTCTCCTCTATGAGCTTCACTAATTAGTACCGTATGAGCTGCTGAACATGATTACGGTCATCTATGTAATTCCTTTGTGGTGGATCTTTATTATGAGTTAATACATGTTTGAGATTGCAATGGTTTTGTTTCAGTTATGAAAGTAGATGCATATTATGTACCCCGTTCTTATTTACTTGTCATGATCAAGCATGTTTATGAGAGCATGTGAGGGGGAACGTGTGCATTAGTTGGAGTAACGGGGGGTGGCTAGTGCAGTGAACGTGACAGATAGTTCTGCGATCCACTTGAGTTTTCTACCTTACTTTGTTGCCTCACTAGGGATAAACAAAAATACCATGCTACCGGAGAGTGGATGTGACCTTGGCCACTACCTCCATGACTAGATCTAGCATGTTCTTATTTTAACTTCATGTCATTGAACTTATTGCTATGCTCTGATTTATCTTAATTACTAAGGTGTTATGATTTAGTTCGCATCTTGGTGGAGCATAAGAGAGAGAACAACTTATACTTGAGATCTCTATGTTAGGACGTGATGCCCATATTATTAATAACTTGTCAAACCATGTCTTGCCATCTTTCATGTTAATTTTAGTGTTCCATTGTCTACCACGTTATCAAGAGAGAGTGCATTTGTGAAACCATGAACCCCGGTCCATTTTTAATCATAAGAAACACCTTTCCAACACTTTTATCACCACTTTTGTTTGCTGCCATTTTTAAATCCGAAAATACAAAAACACTTTTACATCTTGCATTCATATTAAAAAAACCCAAAAATATCATTTACCATTGTTTCCACCATCATTGCATATTTATTTTACCATCATTGCATATTTACTACTGTTTGCATATTTATTTTATTATCATTCTCACACCTTGTGCTTGACAACCACTTGGTGAGGTTGAGGGCACAAAACAATTTATTTTGTTGCAGTTTCTCAAGAGAAGGATAAGGAGATAACACCTGAAATACTGGTTCCCCGAGAGTTCGATATTAAACCCTCGAGTCACCCCTCGTGGGGAAAACTGTCTTCCACTACTACATACACTCTGCACTTGGAGTCTCAACCTAACCCATTTACTTTTCACGCAGGTAACTACGTGAAGGGCCATCAAGACGTTTTCTGGCGCCGTTGCCGGGGAACCATAGCTGAAAGGTTTATCCAAGGATCACTCACATCAAGTCAACTTCATCACCAGCTTGTGTAACAACCTAAGCTTGGGGAGGTTGCACCTACGTGAGCATCATCTTATCCATCTTTACCTACAATCATTTTATTTTGTTTTGTTCTTGTCTTGCATATCATCTTTATATTTCGGTTTGCATATTTATATTCAGTTTTGCATTTTTTTGTTGCATTTGTTATTTCGAGTTGCATTAGTGTCATTTTACTTTCAGTTTTGCATAAAAAATTAAAAACACATAAAAACTTGTTAAAATGGGAGATAGAACTAAATTGTGTGACTACACAAACACTCCTAATGATCAATTTATTGCTAAGCCTATCACCACACCTGAGATTACTGCTGAGAGCTATGAAGTTAGTCCTAGTTTGTTAAACTTGATAACTAGGGAACAATTTGGTGGTAGTGCTGTTGAGGATGCCTCTATGCATCTTCATGATTTTATTGAAATCTGTGACATGCAAAAGTTTAAAAATGTTGAAAGTAATGTCTTAAAACTGAAGTTATTTCCTTTCTCACTTAGAGGAAAAGCTAAAGAGTGGCTACATTCATTACCTACTGGTAGTATTAATTCTTGGGATGATTTAAAAGAAGCTTTCATTAAGAAATATTATCCCCCTGTTAAAATACTGCAAAATAGAAACAATATCCTCTCTTTTAGGCAAAATGAAAATGAACATGTTGCCATGGCTTGGGATAGGATTAAACTCATGCTTAGAACTTGTCCATCACATGGGGTTAATGAATGGACCATTTTACACTCTTTTTACAATGGTCTAAATTACATGTCTAGAAATATACTTGATTCAGCTGCTGGAGGTGCTTTCATGGGAAAAACTATATTAGAAGCTAAGAACATTTTGGAAAGTATCTTGCAAAATTATAGTCAATGGCATACTGATAGAGCACCTAGTTCATCTAAGAAAGTGAACTCTATAGAAGAAACAAATGATTTGTCATCTAAAATGGACACCATTCTTGCTTTTATTAATAAACAAAATTTTGAAAATATGCCTTTGCAAGAACTAGTTGGTAATAATCCTGAAAATGTTGATGTCAACTTCATTAGGAACTATGGTAATAATGGGTATGGTAACAACAATTATAACTCTTATAATAAACCCCCATATGTTCCTAACAACCGTCCTTTAGTGCCATATCCTAATGCTAATGATAAATGGAAGCCTATGTCATCAAGCAATGATAATTTCGAAGCAAATAAAATTCTTATTGAACAAGTTGCTAGTCATAATACCATGATACAAGAGTTGAATAAATCGTTGCTTCTATTAGTTCTGATATTAGAGGTTTACAACTCCAAGCTGCAGGACTAGACAAAGCCTTGTCAAAACTAGCTGATAATCAAGCCACTTTATTGAGTATGTCTGCAGGGAAACCACAAGCACCACCCACGGTTGGGATGAATTCTATTAATATTGCTGAAAGTGTCCCTTCTACTTTGGAGGGAACTCTTAATGAACTGCTTGAATATCCTGAATATTTGTTGCCATTTATGTCTCAACTTGTTGGTTTAAAGGAAGAAGTTAATGAAACTAAAAATGATGAATCTCTTATGTTAGTCGAGTTAGAGAAAAAGTTGAGGAAGTTAAAATGCTTAGTGAAGTTAAGGAACCATTTGTTGATTTAGAGAAGTGTAGCTTGCATGAATTAATTTCTATCTTACAAAAATTTGCAAGTGATCCTTCTGTTAATATTAACCAGGCTGGTTTTGGTTCCTATATTGCTAATCATGTCTTAAAAGAAAAGATTGCTAGGTACAATCAAGAAGCTATGATACCACCTAAGCTTGGGGATATCTGGATCCCTAAGGTACTAGTAACCATTGGAAAAGAGACACACCATGCCATTTTAGATCTAGGATCTAGTGTCTCTATATTATCTAAAGAACTATATGAAGTCCTTGAACTTAAAAATATTGAGAAATGCTCTATTGAACTTGCACTTGCTGATGATTCCATTAGACATGCTCTAGGAAAAGTAAGTGATGTTATGGTAGAGTTACACATGACTTTTGTGCCTGTTGATTTTCTAATCATGGACATGGGGAATAAAACCTCTAGTCCTATTATTTTGGGAAGACCTTTTCTTCGTACTACAGGTGCCATTATTGATTCAAAAAAGGGAATGTGAAGTTTCAGTTTCCCACAAGAAGAGCATGGAACACTTCCCAAGGAAGAGGGACACACCAAGGTTCAAGCTCCCTCATGAGCTACGTCCCCTTTGATTATCAAGTAAGTAAGCCTAGCTATATGGCTATAAAGAAAGCGCTTTACGGGAGGCAACCCGGTTGTTTTTGTTTGAGATTTTCTTTGAGTCCTCTTGCTGTAACAAGAGAGTAGTTTGTTAGTTTTGTTTCTGGGATTTTTAATAAAGAACCAAGTTTTACCTATTTTGGGTTTGAAAAGTTGCTATTCATTTTCGGAGAGTTTTCTGCCTGCACGAAGTCTGTGCACGGTTTGATTTTTCATTTTTTATCTGTAACTCCGATTGAGCTGTAATTTGAACTGTAGCTTCAACTTTTCATCCTCTGCACACGTGATTTTTTGCAGATTTTTATGACGAGTTTAAGTAGGGTAGAAAAATGCGTTTTACTGCTGCTGTTTTTCTGGACAGATTCTGTCTTGATATTGTTTGATGCATTCTTTGAGCTTTTTGCTTGAATCTTTTTGATTCAATTGAGTTTATGAGTAGGCATACAACATTATATACTCTCTGGACATTCATATGAATTTTTGCCTAAGGATTTTATGCAGCAAGGAACCTATTTGTTTATCACTACTAATATCACCCCACAGAAAAGAAATGGGAGAAACGGTGTTTTGAAGTTTTTTCACAGGGATTAGAGGAGCTGCACCAAGAGCTATCCAAGGATGGTGAAGACCATAAGCTTGGGGATGTCAAGACAACCCCACTAGACCAACACACTCTCGGTTTGCACACGTCTAACTTCTGTTTTTCGATCAAAGCACTTTATCGTATAAACTTGGAGCGTCTTTTATTTGCTTTTGTTATTTCGGTTTGATTTTATTTTCTTGAGACCACCACTATCATTTATATATGAGAGAGCTACTGGAAGTTTGGGTTGAATTATGTTGGATGCTATTAAATATATTGGGATAGGGATGTTTGAGTTGATTTTAAAAGATACATATAGTTGCATAATTCATGTGCTTTGAATGAATGTTAATTTGCAAGTGTGTTGTCAAGAGCTATCTTTTACCATGTTTAGATGTTGAATTTTAACTTTACTTGGTTTAACATGGATTGATTAGTTCTATGGACACTTATGCATGCATTTAGATGGTCAACTTTCTCTCTATTGCTAGCCCAAAAATTACAACAAGTAAAAAGCTTGTTTCCCAACACCTTCAACCAAAGTTTTCCAGTGAGTCCACCATATCTACCTATTAGCTTTATGCTATTCCAAGTATGTTTATCATGTTATATTGTGTTATCTACATTTCTGAATTTAAATGCTTATGTTATTGATTGTCATGGGAAAAATTGGTTAAAAGCTCTCACGAACTTGATGCACAATTTACTTTAATTGCATTTAATAAGCATGAACATTGTGATTAAAATTATGAAATTGTGGGCTTGACAATAGTTTTGGTTGGGAGTTAGCCCATATGTGCTGTCACATGGCAAGCTTTCAACATTGCACTTATTTATATTTAGTTGATGTCATGTACTTTTGTTTATGGATGCCTATCATGGGTGAAATGAATGTGGATACTTAGTAAGTTCAAAGAGTTTGTATAAATGGTTAGAGAAATGTCTGGGCCGCTAATCTAAGCCATGCATCATTCATGATGGAAATTTACAGCATAAACATAATGTTCATTCAGTGATGCACCTCATAATAAAAAGCTATACCCATAGTAAATAAAAGAGTGCTGAGATTGTTCATTGTCTGTTTGTCTTGTTGTTTTGACATAGGCTTGTTCATGTCAAGGGGCAAGAGGTACCCCAGTGCAGTTCTTGATGATACTATTATTACTTGCAATGACCTTTATTTGAATTTACTTTGTGGACCAAAGTGAGTAACACATGGTGTAGGTACTTGTATTCAAGGGACATGAGACATTCAACCAATACATTGTCAAGCACACCACTCATATTTGCTTTCACTTTAAACATTAATCATTCAAGATGCTATGATAGGGGTAATGAGAGCTCCACACCAATGGCTACCACATTGCAAGCATTAACTTAAGTAGAAGTGTTTGGAAGTTAGATGAAACTTATTCATGCTTTACCTCTACTTATTTATCTATCCAAAGTGTCCATCTTTTATATTCAGTTTTCATAAGAAGTACTCTATGACCACCATAGGATGTTTTTACTTTTCATTATGCATACATTTGGTCCATAGTACTTTCTTCTATGTTACACTTTGTGAATTTATCATTGAACATCTTCACATTGAGTATTTGATATCACTTCATAATTTATCTTGCATATTGTTATTCCTTTGAAGAATGAATCATTTGACTTTATGTAGCAATAGTAATCACCTTTGATATCCATTGATAGTATTAAAATGCAAAGTCCATGTTAGTTTTATCACCTTCATACTCGGGACGAGCATGGGTTAAGCTTGGGGATGTTGATGCATGTAAAATGCATACATGAACTTTACATTTTATTACATGTTATTTCATGTTATTTGCATCATATAAGGGTTATATTCATGATTTATATTGAGTTTTGGGGATAATTAACAACTTCCCCATTTTTCTGGAATTAACCCTGCACTGTCAGAAAACCCCCTTTTCTATATTTTTACGTTTCAGGCGACCAAATCACATCATAATGACCTGAGATTTTACGGGGATCACTTTTTTGGAAGGAACGAAACGTAGGCGCAAAGGAAGCAAAGAGACGGAGACCAGAAGGCCGGAAGAGGTGGGCCCACGCGGCCAGATTCCCTGACCGCGTGGGACCCACCAAATTGGCCCTCGGGCCTCTGCTGCCGTCGATCCTTCTTCCCGAAGCTTCGTCTTGACCTAAAAACGACTATATATAGACCCCCCCCCCAGGGCTTTCGCGAAAGGGAGCGCGGCAGAAACACAGAAACCACGAAACAGAGACCTGGAGCTGAAGATTGGAGGGGGAAAACTCTGGCGGGGCGCTGCCGGCGTGGTCTCCTTCCCTCCAACAACATCTCCACCGACACCATGATGAAGAGGGAGTAGTCCACTCCTGGACTATGGGTTTGTGGAAGTAACTTATGTATCTCTCCTCTCTATGAGCTTCACTAATTAGTACCGTATGAGCTGCTGAACATGATTACGGTCATCTATGTAATTCCTTTGTGGTGGATCTTTATTATGAGTTAATACATGTTTGAGATTGCAATGGTTTTGTTTCAGTTATGAAAGTAGATGCATATTATGTACCCCGTTCTTATTTACTTGTCATGATTAAGCATGTTTATGAGAGCATGTGAGGGGGAACGTGTGCATTAGTTGGAGTAACGGGGGGGGGGGGGTGGCTAGTGTAGTGAACGTGACAGATAGTTCTGCGATCCACTTGGGTTTTTGATACGTCTCAAACGTATCTATAATTTTTGATGTTCCATGCTGTTATTATATCAATTGCTACATGTTTTGGTTACACTTATATCATTTTTATGCATTTTCTGGGACTAACCTATTAACAAGATGCCACAGTGCCAGTTCCCTGTTTTCTGCTGTTTTTGGTTTCAGAAAATCTATTAAGGAAATATTCTCGGAATTGGACGAAACAAAAGACATCGTCAATAATATCACGAGGAGATCACGGAGTCCAAAGGGGAGTCGGAGCAGACCCACCAGGGGGCCACGCCACACTAGGGCGCGGCCCAGGGTGGGCCCGCGCCCCCCTATGGCGTGGTGGCCCCCCTCGGCCACCGACGCCGCCTCTTCGCCTATATATTCTCCGCGACGCGAAAACCCTATTACGGTCGATCATATTCCACGAAAAGTTCCGTCGCGGCCGTCATCGTCAATCTCAGATCGGAGGAGTTCTGAAGCTCTTCCCGGCACCCTGCCGGAGGGGAGATCATCACCGGAGGGCTCTACATCACCATGCCTGCCTCCGGAGTGATGCGTGAGTAGTCCACCCCTGGACTACGGGTCCATAGCAGTAGCTAGATGGTTGTCTCTCTACCTTGTGCCTCCATGTTTAGATCTTGTGAGCTGCCTAACATGATCAAGATCATCTTATTGTAATGCTAGATGTTGTGTTTGCTGGGATCCGATGAATATTGATACCATGTTTATTCAAGTTGTTTATCTATGTGCTCTTGATCTTGCATGCTCTCCGTTGCTAGTAGATGCTTTGGCCAAGTAGATGCTTGTGACTCCAAGAGGGGGTATTTATGCTCGATAGTGGGTTCAGTCTCTAGATATCTGGATCAGTGACAGAAAGGTCTAAGATGGTAGATGTGCTGTTGCTACTAGGGATAAAACATTGGTGCAGTGTCCAAGGGCACTTGTATTGATTACATTACACACTTTACTTCATGCAATAATCTGTTGTTAGCAACTTAATACTGAATGGATGCGGATGCTGCCTTGAAGGTGGATTATTTAGGCATAGATGTTGGAATAACGGTCTATGTACTTTGTTGTAATGCCCAACTAGATTTCATAGTAGACATCTTGGCATGTATTGCATTGTTATGCCCTCTCTATTTGTCAATTGCCCAGCTGTAATTTGTTTACCCAACATGCTAGTTATCTGTTCTGAGAGAGACACCACTAGTGAACTGTGGACCCTGGTCCAATTTCCTCATACTGTTTACACAACCTGCTGCAATCATCTGTTTCCTGTTACTTGCTGTTTTTCCTGCTGTTTTCCACACCATACGTTTAACTCTTTGTTTCTGCAAGACCGGAGAGATTGACAACCTCTCTGTTTCGTGTTGGGCAAAGTTCTGGTTTGTGTCTGTGCAGATTCCACGTTGGTGCAAGCTCCCTAGCGCCAGGGGGAGTCAACATCAACAACCTTCCGATAGATCGTCAAGTCCTACTGGATTGATAACCTTGGGTAGATTTCTCAAGGGAAAACTTCTGCTGTCTACATCATAACCTTCCTCTTGGGGTTCACCAACACGTAGCCATCAAGCTGTTTTCTGGCGCCGTTGCCGGGGACTTGGAGGCTATTGGAAAGGGGAGTCTCTCAGTTCCAATCTCTTTACTTTGTTTTTTGTCTTGTTTTAGTTTTGTTTTGCTTGCTGTTAAAAATCAAAAACCCAAAAAAATTAAATTCCTGCATCTAGTTTTTAATTTCGAGTTGCCCTGTTGCTTGTTTTAGCTTGCTAAAATGAGTAATCCTGAAAATACTAAGTTGTGTGACTTTACTAGCACAAACAACAATGATTTTATCTGTACACCCATTGCTCCACCTGCTTCTAAAGCAGAATTTTATGAGATTAAGCCTGCACTGTTAAATCTGGTTATGAAAGAGCAATTTTCTGGTGTTAGTACTGATGATGCTGCTGCCCACTTAAACAACTTTGTTGAACTTTGTGATATGCAAAAGTATAAGGAGGTAGAGAGTGATATTATTAAGCTGAAATTGTTTCCTTTCTCTTAAGAGGAAGAGCTAAAGATTGGTTGCTATCTTTGCCTAGAAATAGTATTGATTCCTGGACTAAATGCAAAGATGCTTTCATTGGAAAATATTATCCTCCTGCTAAAATTATCTCTTAAGAAGTGGTATTATGAACTTTAGGCAACTTGATAATGAGCATGTTGCCCAAGCTTGGGAAAGAATGAAGTCTTTGGTTAAAAATTGCCCCACTCATGGACTGACTACTTGGATGATCATCCAAACCTTTTATGCAGGACTAAATTTTTCTCAAGGAATTATTGGACTCGGCTGCTGGAGGGACCTTTATGTCCATCACTTTGGGTGCTGCTACAAAGCTTCTTGATGATATGATGGTAAATTATTCTGAATGGCACACTGAAAGGGCTCCAACTGGTAAGAAGGTAAATTCTGTTGAGGAAATTTCCTCCTTGAGTGATAAAGTTGATGCTATTATGACTATGCTTTCGAATGGACATGGTGTTGTGGATCCAAATAATATTCCTCTTGCTTCTTTGGTTGCTCATGATGAGAAAAATGTTGATGTAAACTTCATTAAAAATAACAACTTCAACAACAATGCTATAGGAATAATTTTGGTAGCAACAATTATAGGCCATATCCTGCTAATGGTAGCAACTCTTATGGTAATTCTATGGCAATTCCTACAGTAACAATAGAAGTGTGCCCTCTGATCTTGAAGTCATGCTTAAGGATTTTATTAGCACACAAACTACTTTTAATAAAACTGTTGAGGAAAAGCTAGGAAAAATTGATACTCTTGCTGCTAAAGTTGATAGTCTTGCTCATGATGTTGAAATGCTGAAAATAAAAGCTATTCCTAGTGATATTAGAGAGAGTAAAACACTCAATGCTATCCAAATTAAAATTGATAATAACATTAGGATGCTTGCTGAACTTCATGAAAGATGGGAGAGAGAAGAAAGAGAAGCTGAAATTGCTGAACAAAATAGTGTTGTTAGAGTTTGCACTATTTTTACTAATGAAACAAATGATGCCTCACATGCTAATGCGCCCCCTACTGTTAGTGAAAAGATAATAAGTGTTGGAAATGTCTCTACTACCTCTACAAAAAGTTTTAAATTGCCTGATAGCACTACTTTTGTTCCTAGTAAAAGTGCTGAAATTTTTAGAGGTGTTGGTGATAATTGCTCCATTGTTTTTGATGACAACAACTTCAATTTCGAAAATTGTAACATAACTGAAGTCATCATGTTCTTGCAAAAGCTAGCTAAGAGTCCTAATGCTAGTAAAATAAATATGGCTTTTACTGAACATATTATCAAAGCTCTCATGCA
Organism: Poa pratensis; assembly: GCA_947311845.1. Lineage (NCBI taxonomy): Eukaryota > Viridiplantae > Streptophyta > Magnoliopsida > Poales > Poaceae > Poa > Poa pratensis. Next base: position 41,971,922 of record CAMZMU010000060.1, on the reverse strand, counting down.
TGCTAGGGAAGAAAAATTAAAACTTGAAGCTTCTATCCCTAGGAAGTTAGATGATAATTGGGAACCTGTTATTAAAATGAAACTGAGTGAGTTTGAATGCAATGCTTTGTGTGACCTTGGTTCTTGTATTTCGGTTATGCCTAAAAATTTATATGATATTCTCAAGCTTGCACCTTTGGAAAAATGTCATTTGGATGTTCACTTTGCTGATTCTTCTATGAAGAAACCTTTAGGAAAAGTTGATGATGTTTTGATAATGGTTAATAACAATCTTGTCCCTGTTGATTTTGTGGTTTTGGATATTGAATGCAATCCTTCTTGTCCTATTGTTTTGGGAAGACCTTTTCTGAGAACTGTTGGTGCTGTTATTGATATGAGAGAGGGGAATATAAAATTTCAATTCCCACTCAAGAAAGGTATGGAACACTTCCCTAGGAAGAAGATGAAATACTCACATGATACTAGTGTCAAGACAAATTATGGTTTTGGATTTTCTGGTCTTGACAATACTTGATGCATCTCTTCATGCCTAGCTCAAAGGCATTAAAGAAAAGCACTTCTGGGAGATAACCCATGTTTTTATTTGCTGTTTTATTTTTGTTTTCTTGAGTCAAGGATGCTTGTTTACCTCTGTAGCAACTCCTTTGTATCTTTTATTTGCTGTTTTGTTGTGCCAAGGAGAGTTACTAATGCAAAGTTGGTTTTTATTTTCGGGACTGCATTGGGACAGATTGCTGTTCGTCACCGTTTAATTCAGTAGAAAATCAGAAAAAATCGAAAAATGCTGAAATTTTTGTGCATGTTCCTGATGATGTTACGCAACTTTCATTATTTCAAAAGTTTTTCATCTGAGCATCGTAAGTGCCTCGAAAAAATTCGTCATTACAGACTGTTCTGGTTTGACAGATTCTGTCTTTTATTTTGCATTCTCTCTTTTACAAGTTTTTAAGTGGTTTCTTTTCGTGTAAAAGTGCCCACTTGAGCCTAGTAACAGTGGCTAATGTTTAAAATAGTTGGCTTGTGAGTTTTGTCTTTGCTAGAACTTTGAAGTATTATCTTTTAGTGCACTAACCTGCTAATGAGAAAAGCTGTTAAGTTTTGGTGTGAAGGAAGTTTTCAAGTGTTGATAGAGGAGAATGATATTACATGATCAAGAAGAGTGAAGAGCTTAAGCTTGGGGAGGCTTACCTCCCCAGCATATTTCAAGAAGACTCAAGCATCTAAGCTTGGGGATGCCCAAGGCATCCCCTTCTTCATCTACAAATTATCAGGTCATCTCTAATGGTGCTATATTTTTATTGCTTCATACTAGTGTACTCTTCCTTGGAGCGTCAGTGTGTTTTTGTTTTCAGTTTGTTTTGTTTTGTTTGCTGTGCTATACTTGTTGGATCCTAGCATTCATGTTTGGGAGAGAGACACGCTCCACTTTTTCATTAGAATACTCTTGTGCTTCACTTATACTTGTTGAGTATTCCTGTCTAGTTGCTGTTATTGCTGTTAGCTCTCAGTTTTTCATACATCTCTTGTTAGAGCTTTCAGTTTCTTTTGAAGAAAGTACTCTCTTGCTTCACTTATATCTGTTTGGAGAGTTGTCAAATAAGTTGATTGGTGTTTGGTTGGACCAGAAAAATGCTATGCATGTGGTAGTGGTATAAAATGCTTACATGAATCTTTTTAGATCGTTGTCTTGAGTAATTTGATGCTTGCCAATTGTTTTGAGCTGTCAAGTAATTAATGTTTAAGCTTGTGCATCATGTAAGTAATGGCTATTAATGAAGAACTACTATAAGGATTTTCTGCTATAATAATCTGTTGCATAATTGGAAGTCCATAGTAGTCTAGATAATTTTTGGATGAAGGCTATGTGTTAACAAGGAAGACAGTGGGAGTCTATGGTTCGTCAAACCTTGTGTTTTATGTACACTCTTGCTATTCCAGTTGATAATGATGTTTGCTTATAATAACCTTGCTAGCCTAAACTCTGTACTAAGAGGGAATGCTTCTTGTACATCCAAAACCTTGAGCCAAATCCATGCCACCTGTGTCCACCATACCTACCTATTATGTGGTGTTTTCACCATTCCAAGTAAATTTCTTCATGTGCTATCTACTAACTACTCAAAACTGTTACATTTCCTTTTTGTGTCACTACTTGAAAAGCTCATAAGGACGTAGATAGGTGGTCTTTATTTCCTGGTTGATCAAATTTTACACACCTGGACTAGTGGCATATACATCCGCTTATCCAATAATTTTGCAAAAAGAGCTGGCAACGGGGTGCCCAGTCCCAATTAATTACAACTTTAACCAAACAATTCTCTTCACATCTTTTTGCCCCTGATTCGTCAGTCAAGCAATGTTCACAAGTGTGTAAACAAAAGAGAAGAGGGATGATCTGCCCGCTGGTAGAAATAACGTCCTTCATGGGAGCCGCTCTTGTAAAGTTTGATCAACTAGTGAAGTAGAGTATTGCCTATTTGCTGATTTGTTGACACCTGTATACACCATTACCTTACAAAACAATATTTTATGCTCTCTATATGCCTTCGGGAACTACAGCTCTAGCACATGATGTTAATCCCTGCTTCCCTCTGCGAAGGGCCATTCTTTTACTTTTATGTTGAGTCAGTTTTCCCACTTCTTTCTGTCTACTTAAGCAAACATCATTGTCAACTCCAGTATAACAGTTTTTACATAACTTTGTGTTTGGTTGATCATATTCTTTGCATTGACATTATCTATATGATATACATGTTGAAAGTTGAAGCAAAAGCTGAAGCTATTATCTTCCTTTGTGTTGATACAAACACTTTCATGTTGAGAATTATTGCTGCTGTGAACTAACTATTATGTTAGACTATTATATCTCTAAATGTTTTATAGTGTTATTCATGAAAGTTTGCACTTGTGTGATCACTTATGTTTACTCTTTATTTACTTGCTTGCAAACTATAGACCATTGGCTTGGATCACTTCATTCAGATCATGTGCATTACATTGTTATTTGATCAAAGATTGTGTTGGTAGCATGTCACTTCAAAAATTATCTGTTTTTATCGTTTACCTACTCGAGGACGAGCAGGAACTAAGCTTGGGGATGCTTGATACGTCTCAAACGTATCTATAATTTTTGATGTTCCATGCTGTTATTATATCAATTGCTACATGTTTTGGTTACACTTATATCATTTTTATGCATTTTCTGGGACTAACCTATTAACAAGATGCCACAGTGCCAGTTCCCTGTTTTCTGCTGTTTTTGGTTTCAGAAAATCTATTAAGGAAATATTCTCGGAATTGGACGAAACAAAAGACATCGTCAATAATATCACGAGGAGATCACGGAGTCCAAAGGGGAGTCGGAGCAGACCCACCAGGGGGCCACGCCACACTAGGGCGCGGCCCAGGGTGGGCCCGCGCCCCCCTATGGCGTGGTGGCCCCCCTCGGCCACCGACGCCGCCTCTTCGCCTATATATTCTCCGCGACGCGAAAACCCTATTACGGTCGATCATATTCCACGAAAAGTTCCGTCGCGGCCGTCATCGTCAATCTCAGATCGGAGGAGTTCTGAAGCTCTTCCCGGCACCCTGCCGGAGGGGAGATCATCACCGGAGGGCTCTACATCACCATGCCTGCCTCCGGAGTGATGCGTGAGTAGTCCACCCCTGGACTACGGGTCCATAGCAGTAGCTAGATGGTTGTCTCTCTACCTTGTGCCTCCATGTTTAGATCTTGTGAGCTGCCTAACATGATCAAGATCATCTTATTGTAATGCTAGATGTTGTGTTTGCTGGGATCCGATGAATATTGATACCATGTTTATTCAAGTTGTTTATCTATGTGCTCTTGATCTTGCATGCTCTCCGTTGCTAGTAGATGCTTTGGCCAAGTAGATGCTTGTGACTCCAAGAGGGGGTATTTATGCTCGATAGTGGGTTCAGTCTCTAGATATCTGGATCAGTGACAGAAAGGTCTAAGATGGTAGATGTGCTGTTGCTACTAGGGATAAAACATTGGTGCAGTGTCCAAGGGCACTTGTATTGATTACATTACACACTTTACTTCATGCAATAATCTGTTGTTAGCAACTTAATACTGAATGGGATGCGGATGCTGCCTTGAAGGTGGATTATTTAGGCATAGATGCTGTTGGAATAACGGTCTATGTACTTTGTTGTAATGCCCAACTAGATTTCATAGTAGACATCTTGGCATGTATTGCATTGTTATGCCCTCTCTATTTGTCAATTGCCCAGCTGTAATTTGTTTACCCAACATGCTAGTTATCTGTTCTGAGAGAGACACCACTAGTGAACTGTGGACCCTGGTCCAATTTCCTCATACTGTTTACACAACCTGCTGCAATCATCTGTTTCCTGTTACTTGCTTTTTTCCTGCTGTTTTCCACACCATACGTTTAACTCTTTGTTTCTGCAAGACCGGAGAGATTGACAACCTCTCTGTTTCGTGTTGGGCAAAGTTCTGGTTTGTGTCTGTGCAGATTCCACGTTGGTGCAAGCTCCCTAGCGCCAGGGGGAGTCAACATCAACAACCTTCCGATAGATCATCAAGTCCTACTGGATTGATAACCTTGGGTAGATTTCTCAAGGGAAAACTTCTGCTGTCTACATCATAACCTTCCTCTTGGGGTTCACCAACACGTAGCCATCAGTTTTCTACCTTACTTTGTTGCCTCACTAGGGATAAACAAAAATACCATGCTACCAGAGAGTGGATGTGACCTTGGCCACTACCTCCATGACTAGATCTAGCATGTTCTTATTTTAACTTCATGTCATTGAACTTATTGTTATGCTCTGATTTATCTTAATTACTAAGGTGTTATGATTTGGTTCGCATCTTGGTGGAGCATAAGAGAGAGAACTACTTATACTTGAGATCTCTATGTTAGGACGTGATGCCCATATTATTAATAACTTGTCAAACCATGTCTTGCCATCTTTCATGTTAATTTTAGTGTTCCATTGTCTACCACGTTATCAAGAGAGAGTGCATTTGTGAAACCATGAACCCCGGTCCATTTTTAATCATAAGAAACACCTTTCCAACACTTTTATCACCACTTTTGTTTGCTGCCATTCTAAATCCGAAAATACAAAAACACTTTCACATCTTGCATACATTATAAAAAAACCAAAAATATCATTTACCATTATTTCCACCATCATTGCATATTTATTTTACCATCATTGCATATTTACTACTGTTTGCATATTTATTTTATTATCATTCTCACACCTTGTGCTTGACAACCACTTGGTGAGGTTGAGGGCACAAAACAATTTATTTTGTTGCAGGTTCTCAAGAGAAGGATAAGGAGATAACACCTGAAATACTGGTTCCCCGAGAGTTCGATATTAAACCCTCGAGTCACCCCTCGTGGGAAAACTGTCTTCCACTACTACATACACTCTGCACTTAGAGTCTCAACCTAACCCATTTACTTTTCATGCAGGTAACTACGTGAAGGGCCATCACCTGTCCACACCAGCATGATGATCAAATCCAAGAGCCTGAGCCTGAACCTGAAACTAAAACTGCTCATGTTCCTAAAGTGCAACATGATCCTATTACTGTGCTACATAGCCTAATTTCCTCTGTTGTAGCCAATGCATCTGACATATTACCAGGCTAGGTGGTGCCCAGATCGTGGGTGCTAGTTGCAATACTGTTGATGAGCAAGTCAATATTATTGGACAGATCCAAACAAATGCACAACCAGTTGCCCCTGCAATTTCAGAAGACAGTGTGATTGAAGTCTAAGAAACCTCACAATTTCCCTAAATCATAGCACAAAAGGCAGAGCAATGCAGAACTTTTCAAGAATGTGAGAAGGAACAGTAGAATTGCCAAGCTCGATGGTGGTTTCAAGGATGCTGCTAGTGCTGCTGCTGCAGGTTACATACCAGATGACGAAGAGGAGTCTGACATCATGAACATGAATCTGGAGCCAGTGTTCGATGCTTAGCTTGTTGATGAAAATTCCCCACCACCCGCTCCTCTGCCACTAGAAACTGTTCAAGCAATTGGCACTGGTTTCTGCAAGATGCCCTCAGCTGCGGTATCTGCTAGCGCCCTGGTGTATGACAACTCTAATGATAGTTTTTGAGCATGTCGTTAGAATGGCTGTAAGCAGGCCTGTTTCAAATTGCTTATTTATCCCTAGCATCGAGATTTCTCCTGTTTTATTTAGAACCTTCAGTTCTACTGCCATACCTCTTTATTATGATATGTGTTTTGAATATTATGTGTGTGGCACTGGAATTATTTGTGGTGTCCTTTATTATGTGGTGTTGCTTATTGTTATGAGGTGTTGCCATCAGTTTATTATTGCAAATTGCTTTCAAATACTAAGTCGTGTATTCTTGCTTAGTATAATAAACAAAAGAATTCTACTCAATGCATAGAAACAAATATATTTGTATCCTGGACTATAACTTGAGAGGAATAAACTCTCAAACAAGATGGGATGATTTGAACAAGAAAATAGATGAAAGTAATTGCAATATCATCTGCCTTTAGGAAACAAAAAGAGAGGATTTCGATATATCTTATATAAGAAAATTTTGCCCCAGAAAATTCAATCAGTTTGCATTTGCTCCTTCCATTGGTAATTCTGGTGGTCTTCTTGTTATTTGGATTGGATCCCAGCTGACAAGAACTGTACTTCATTAGCACCAATTTGAAATTACCATCAATTTCACTAACAATATGAATAATGATACCTGGCTGCTCATAAATATTTATGGTCCAACATCTACTGAAGGTAGAACTCTGTTTACTAACTGGCTTATGGATATGGATCCAACTTTATATGATATGTGGATAATACTTGGAGATTTTAATCTTATGAGAAGTCCATAAAATCGAAATAGGCCTGCTGGTGACACAAATAACATGCTCATGTTTAACAACATTATTCAACACATAGATTTGGAAGAAATCCCACTTAAAGGTAGGGCATTTTCATGGAGTAATATGCAAGCCAGCCCCTTACTTGAAAGACTCGCCTATATATTCACCATCATCATCCTGGACAACTACTTTCCCTTATACTGACCATATTCCAATTCAAATCAAGATTGGTACATCTGTTCCTAAAATCAAGATTTGAAGAATTCTGGATGGACATGGAAGAATTTAATGACACAATGGAAAAAACTGGGAGAACAAAGGAGTATACAAAAATTCTGCTCAAGATATTACTGCTAGATTCAAGAATCTAAGACTTAAACTGAAAATTTGGAGCAAAAATTTCTCCCAAATGAGCAAATTAATTGAAAATTGTTATTATGTGGTTGCTATTATTGATGGTATTGAAGATCAGAGGGTGCTTACTATTATTGAAAAGAATTTAAGGATTGCTCTCAAAAAGCACACACTTCTCCTTCTTGAGGCAAAAAGAAAATACTGGAGGAACAGGGCAAATATAAGATGGGCTAAGCTAGGATATGAAAATACTAAATTCTTCCATGCAATTGCCACAAGAAATTATAGGCATAATTATATTGCTAGCCTTACTACTGATGATGGAAGGATTGTTAGTGATAATGAACAAAAAGCAAGGCACTCATTCAAAGAAAGATTGGGTACTTCTGAAAACCTAATTTTGCAGTTTGAGCTCCAAGACAACCCACATAATGAGGATTCTAATGACCTGGAAAAACCTTTCTCTAATGATGAGATTGACCAAATAATCAATAATATGCCATGTGATAAATCCCCTGAACCAGATGGTTTCAATGGTTACTTTATGAAGAAATGTTGGAATATTATTAAGCACCAATTCTACAAAGCGTGTACTGATTTTTACAATGGTCAATTGGATCTACAGAGCATCAATACTGCCTATATTGCTTTGATCCCAAAAAACAACACAATCTGATTATAGTCCAATTTCATTGGTTAGCATGGTATTAAAGGTAATTACCAAGATTTTAGCTAACAGACTCCAAAAGGTAATTATTCCACTCATCCAGAGGAACCAAAATGGATTTATTAAGAGCGGAAATATACAAGAATGTTTGGGCATGGGCATTTGAATATCTTGATATTTTCCACAAGTCAAAGAAGGAAATTGTTGTTATAAATTGGACTTTGAAAAAGCCTTCGACAAAGTGGAATATAGTACTATTATATTTATGCTCAAGCATTTGGGATTTGGCGACAAGTTCATCACATGAATTAAAAATATTCTCTACACTGCGAATACTTCCATAATTCTAAATTGAGTTCAAGGGAAACAAATCAAATGCAAACGAGGAGTAAGACAAGGCAACCCCCTTTCGCATATTTTATTTGTTCTAGCAGCTGAATTATTACAATTTGTCATTAACAAAGCATGTATAGAAGGGTATATTCAGCTTCCAGTTGAGAGATCTTGTGGACAAGACTACCCTATATTGCAATATGCTGACGATACATTAATAATTCTCCAAGGTAATTCAGAACAAATAAGCAAATTGAAAAATATTTTTATGGTTTTCCAATTCTACTGGGCTAAGAGTAATTTTTTTTGAAGCGCAAGGCTAAGAGTAAATTACCACAAGAGTTCTATGCTACCAATTAATATTTCTCCTGAGAGATGTTAAGATCTTGCTGATCATTTTGGGTGCAAAACTGAGAACTTTCCATTCACATATTTGGGACTCCCTATGGGAACTACAAGACCTAAAATTGAGGATTTGGTGTATTTGATAGAAAGAGTCGACATAAGACTTGCTGGTATATCAAGACTACTATCTTATGCTAGCAGATTGGTGGCTGTCAAATCTATTATTGCTTCAATGCCAATATTAATCATGTGCACTATGAAGATTCATTTTACCATTATGGACCACACAGAAAAATCGTGTAGATGATTCTTATGGAATGACTAAGATATTCACAAAAAGGGCTCATGTTTAGCCAAGTGGGAAGTGGTATGCAGGCCTAAATAGAAAGGTGGACTAGGTATGCTAAACCTAAGAACCCAGAACAAGGTACTCCTTATTAAATTATATACAAATTCTACAATAAGGAGGATATACCATGGGTCCAGTTTATTTGGGAAGTACACTATCAATATGGAAACTTACCACTTGGTAAATCCACCAAAGTATCCTTCTGGTGGAGAGATTGCTCCACCTATATTGATGATTTTAAATCTCATGTGAAACCAACTGTGAATTCTGGCAAGTATACTTTGTTATGGAGATATAAATGGAATGATGCTACTCTCCAGGAAAAAATCCCACAACTCCACTCCTTTGCCACAAATCAGAATATTTATGTGCATGAAGCATGTCAGATTAGCCAGGACGACATACACAACATGTTTCAGTTACCTCTTTCGGAGATTGCTATCCAATATAGTGAGAATCTCAATGATATCCTTCAGGTCATGAACAATAAAGTCAATGAGCATCAAGAAAACGATATTTGGAAATTCTACTGGGAGATAAATACTCGACCAAGAGGATATATGAATATCTCCTAAACCTGCCCAATGCTTCCTAGCCTTTTAATTGGATTTGGAAATCATGATGTCAGTCCAAACAAAAATATTTTCCGGTCGTTATTATACGATAGATTAAATACCAGAGATTTCATGACTAGAAAACAATTCTATGTCGAGGACAACTCATGTGTTCTATGCTCAACCGAACCCATTGAAGATCTGAAGCCCCTACATAATGAAAAATGGCACAATAGGGATTTCCCCTGCTGTAATGTGCTTCAAAAAAAAGTGTGTGCAATCCTATATTGAGCTGCTTCATATTGAAATTGTGGTGATTGGATCGGTCAAAGCTTTCGACGCACATGCAGAAGCTGATCGGGCCGACGGGCGCCATGGACGAGAACCATCTGGTGCTCACGCGGGCGCAACATGTAGTTGGACGCGGGCTCGCATGAGCAGTCGGGTGGGCCAGGCGTGGGCGTGGGGACGCGCCCGCCCAGTGGCGCAGGAGGTGGGATGGCGTGAGCGCGGGCTGGTGATGGGGTCCATGGGAGGAGGGTGTGGGAGGAAGAAAAGGAGGAAAGGGAAAAACAAAAGAAAAAACTGCTGACTGGTGGGTACAGTGTGATTTAAGGGCTTTTTCTGATATCTATTCCAGGAAGTCAAAATTTGATACCGTAAACTGTTTTACATTGTACACTAAAACAATTTTAGTGTAAGAGCTTTTATAGTATCTGCCAGAGATGCTCTTACAAAGGTATATGCAAACACTTAATAACATTTTGAACACATATATGAAAATATTCAAAGCTATAAACGTAGAGAATCTAATGAATTTACATAAAATCTTATTGCACAAAAATCCTTTTCCAGTTATGAGTATTAGGGTAATGCTTTTTTTAAATATGTGAGAAGAATTCGTGTGTTCTACCAAACGTACAGAGCCTAATGAATTTTAGACATAATAATTTAGCATTAAAAACCAAATAAATTATTTGTACTTGCGCCATATTTTTGCCCGAACTATCTATGTCCGTGACTTATATTTGTTAATAACTCGCAAAAAAAGAAATATATCTATTAAAATTTGTGTCTCACTTTGCTATGTACCTGCATAATCCTATACGTAAACAAGATTAACTTTAGTTAAAAAAGAGAGACTATTTGATAATACTACAAAATAAATATCTCAGAAAAATTACAAATAAATGATAGGTCACAGTATTACTCAACGATAAGGATCTGTGCTAATACTTGTTTACAAATCACTCTATGTCAATTATGTGATTGTTTTACTTCCTTAATTATCCAGAACTTTGTTAATTATGTAATCTAAAGACTAATTAAGTAAAATCATTCTCTATGTGAGAGAGAGTCATATAGGAAGTTTGAACTTTGTTTTGGTTCATCAAACAAAATTTGGGAGACACTCGTAGACAACATTGGCCACTACCGTCATACGGTTGCCACATCGTGCTCGCTTGCTGGTTTTGGCGCCGGCCTCTGCCGCAGTGGCGGCGCGCCCCTGTGCCAAAGAAATGGCCATACATCTCAAGTACATGTTCACGTATTGAAAAACAAATGTTCACCGCTTTCAGAAAAATGCTCATGTATTTATCTGAAAACATAAAATAAAATGATGAAAAGAAAAGGTAAAAGTCAGAAAAAGAGGAAACAACAACAAAAATTGAAAGGGTAAAAAAAGGAAATGGAAGAAAAACAAGTCCGAAATAAACAACAAAGAAAGGAGCAAACCTTGTATCGGGCCGGCTCATGCGCTGTGAGCGAGCCCTCGCTCGTGCTCGATATAAGCGTGCGTGCGCTGGATAAGATGAGCCGCTGTTTAGGGTGCACCTTATATCGCGCCAGTTGCTACCGCGCACCACGCCGTACGCACGTAACCGAGTGCACATCCATCCATGATATGAGGTTCGCAAGGCAGGTCGTACTGCCTCTCACAGCAGCGTAGCGGCCGAAAACCTAAAATGGAGTTTGCCTCGTGTCTCTGCTACATTTGGTGCTCTAAGATATGTCTCTCCAAACGCTCTCACTACTGCCTTGCAAAACATGTAGAAAGATTGCGTTTTTGACAACCCAAAGTTATTCGAAAACGTCCAACTCAATCGAAATAAGCTATCTCAAATGACATATGTATGTCCGATGATCGTTTTTGGTATTGTCAAAAAGACCAATGATAATGGGGTATTTTACATGATAATGGGGTATTTTACATGACTTAACCGTTTTCTCATTTCGCAGCTAAAAAACGCCAACCTTAATGATATGTCTACCATTTCAAATAGGCTGGTGTGACTAATTCTCAACTCAACGAGAATTAACTTAGTTCTTAGTTAAGTGACGTCATTAATTCTTAGTCGCAACCCATGTTGCAACTCATGTCTAATACCCAAAGAAAATTACACTCAAACGGGGCCTTTGTCTGCTCGCGGCGAAAGGCTTTATTTCTCAGTCGGCATTCCCTGCGGTGCCGCGGGCTCGACCACAGTTTGCGCTCCAATTTCCAAAGACCGTGAGCACGGGAACACAGTGCGTGTGCAAATTGTTCGGGTCGAAATATCACTCACACTTCAGTCAGCTGATGCAATCACGCGAGCCAGACGTACTCCGTAATCAATACCATCGTACGTACAAGTTCTTATGTACAGAAGGCTGACAAATTGCTGTACATAAGTTACCTTTTGTTTTTTCGATAATGGGGAATTCGTTGTTAATCCTAATTGATCGAGTCTTGTGTGAGTGCATAATCGATTCAGCTATTCTTATGTGCCCGTGAAGAACTAAGACATATCTCGGCCGGCAGCAACTTGCAAGCACGTACAACTTCTGAGTTCTGATGGTAGGCAGCCTCGGCGTGTTCGGCCGTCTGGTCATCGAGCTGTGGCAGATGAATCCCAAGCCTCTCGTGCTCGATTCCCAACAAGTACACACACTGCACCAATATCAATGTTGACGTCTCCACGAACGGTGGCGGCGGCAGCGAGGCGGTGCCGAGAAAACGACGGCTCATGTGCGTGTCGACCATGAGCTCGTAGTCACCGTGTTCAACGTGCTGGCGCATGCGGAGGGCCGACGACGTTGGTGCTCTGATCGGTTCCCAGAGAAGGAGGCCGCCGAGATAGCAAGCGTCGTGTCTGGCTGTTGAGCAATGAGCATGTCCAGCAACCTCGCCATGGCTAAGTTTTTTCGAGCCTGGGAGCAGCCTCCGGAGGCCTACTCGTTGGTGGCGCTGACGCGCTGCCGAGAAATGTGACGGAGATCATCCACGACGGCGCGGTCTCCATGGGGCCACGCCCATGCCATGGCGATGCTCTCGCCGACGAGCCTCGTGGAGCAGGACGTGGCCGTTCTGATCAACCAAGGGCAGTACATTACCCAAATTACCCCTTAAGCTGAAATATACTACACGAAAACTTGGTGTAGTACTTGGAATCTAGACCGTCAGATCTACAAAATGAACGGCCAATATTTCTTCGATGTACTATAAAATAACTCAATATATAAAAGATGTGGGCCAAGCAAAGTTAGTGAGAGTGGCAAATTATCTAGAGTAAGATGTCCTTTGTAGTGTAAAATTGGTCCAGAGTTAAAATAGACCAAAATTTACAAGTTCAATGTGCTAATGACCCGAGAGCTCGAAGATAAGGTTCAGTTTGTCTGACCTCTACGATCAAAGCTTAAAATGAACTTTTTCCTTTCTGGGCAATCAAGAGACACAATGCAGTGGAGCATAAGGAGCGCAAGCCTCATGCAAATAAATAAAAAAAATGAACTTTTTCCTTCTTTCTCTTTTGCGGCCGATCAGGGGCGGTTTCCCGTTTCCAAGGCGACGTCAGGCACCCTCATTATTTCTTTTGGCTACTTTTCATGGATCATAAAACGTTTACCGTACACCGTGCTGTACATAAGCTCGATGACCAGCCGGCCGAACACGCCGAGGCTGCCTACCATCAGAACTCAGAAGTTGTACGTGCTTGCAAGTTGCTGCCGGCCGAGATATGTCTCAGTTCTTCACGGGCACATAAGAATAGCTGAATCGATTATGCACTCACACAAGACTCGATCAATTAGGATTAACAGCGAATTCCCCATTATCGAAAAATGATTAAAAGGGAATTACCATGTTGTCCTTGGGCCTAACTCTGGACCAAATCATATTAACCGTTGGATCTGCTTAATACTACACCCTAAATTGTGTAGTAGGATGTATCGTAAAATATCCCTATATATTCCACCCCTTGTCTCTTTGTCCAATCTCTCTAGTATGTAAACCTACAAAAATCAAATAGGAGGAGGGATATGAGAGGAGGGGAACTCTGAAACGACAAGGATGTCGCCTGGGGGGGGGGGGGGGGGGGTGGTGAATAGGCGATTAAAAACTTTTCCGGTTTAGTCTTGATAATTGCGGAATAAAACTAGGTGTTTAAATTAACAATCCAACAATCTAAATACTAGGCTCACCTATGTGCACCAACAACTTATGCTAAGCAAGACAAGCAACAAGGTGATAGCAATAGAGAGTACTTCAAGCACGAAGGCTATCACAATGTAAAGTGGATAAGTAAAGAGGTGGAGTATAGAAATAACCGAGGCACGCGGAAACGAGGATGTATTCCCGAGTTTCTCCTTTTTAGTGGAGTACGTCTCGTTGGAGAGGTGTGAGCCACCACAATAGGTTACTCTCAACACCACAAACACCTTCTTCTCCGATGAACCGCACCACAAAAAGTTTGGTTCACCTTTCACTATCGGAATCGTTCGATGCAAAATCCGGAGCCTTTACAACAACAACCCAGGGCTCAACCCACAACTGGATTGGGGGCTCCCGGATAGCTACAAGTGACCACAAAAGGTCTCAACCACCACAAAGACGTCTAGGGTCCAAAGACCCAAGAGTAATAAGCTCACAAACTTTCAACTTTCACGAATCCTCGTGGAGAGCACAAACCGATGCACAAAGCAATGACAAGAGCACAAGTGCTCAAATCCTTCACTCTGAAATCCCACAAAAAACAACTAATACTTATGGGGGGGAGAAGAGAGGAAGGACAAACAAGAACTCAACAAATGGAACTACAAGATCTAGATCCAAAGGGTTCCCCCCACTTAGAGCAGAGATGGATTGGTGGAAATATAGATCTAGATCTCCTCTCACTTTTCCCTCAAAGATATGTAAGAATCATGGGAGGATTTGAGAGAGAGGCAAGCTTTTCAAGGTCAACAATGGTGGGAGAGAGAGAAAAACGTGCTGCAGAAAAGCATTGACTCTTTGGGGAAGAAGGTGCCTTCTATAGGCCCCCCCAAAAAAGGAGCTGTTGAAGGAAAACTTACACCGAAGACTCCAGACACATTCCGGTAAGTATCCGGACAGGGGACAGGGGGTGAACCACTTGACCTTGGAGCAGGTCAAGCCGAAGACTCCGGCCTTCCTCCGGCAACATTCCGGACTGGGTCCAGGGGGTGAACCACTTTGAGCTTCTTCGACAGGGAACCCTGAGTCCGGAGACTCCGGTTGGGGCACACCGGAGACTCCGGCCTAGAAAACCAGCAAAACTGCAAACCCAATAAGTTTTACATACGAAATCCAAATGATGTGAAACCAGTTTTGTTGGAAAGATGAAAGCAAGATCTACCTTACAAATATTAAGAACCATAAATAGAGTAAAGTCACCACACATGGGAAGGTGTGGAACTTTCCTCAAGGATAAACCGATAATATTTCCAACACGAAAACGCAACAAGTTTT
Source organism: Poa pratensis (assembly GCA_947311845.1). Classification (NCBI taxonomy): domain Eukaryota; kingdom Viridiplantae; phylum Streptophyta; class Magnoliopsida; order Poales; family Poaceae; genus Poa; species Poa pratensis. The sequence continues at coordinate 41,956,697 of CAMZMU010000060.1, read as the reverse complement.
CCATACGAAATCCGTTTATGATGAGCTAGGGCTTGGTATGGACATGAACACAAGCTCTAAATCCTCACATGGATAAAAGCCAAATAAGAATCAAGAAAGATGATATGCCAAGTATGCAAAGGTTTGAGCTCTCCACAAAGATGCGATCAAGTTACTCACTTGAGAGACCCTCTTGATAGTAAGGTGTCTATCCTATAACCCGGTCTTCCACTAACACCATGAGACCGGTAAAATAGAAACACTATCAAGATCATACCTTTGCCTTGCGCATTCCACTTGAGCTAGATGATGATGATCTTGACCTCTTCAAGTGGACCACCTTTCTTGATTACGCTTCGCTTGATGAAGATTCACATGTTGCTCCCCCATACCCCAAAGTGGGAGAGCCTCTCATAGGCACATCTTCACTTGACTAATATCTCCAAATAAGTGGCAAGATTCAAGCATAGGATTTCTTCGAGATGCTTCTCTTGAACTCGCACTTCATAATATTTGCTTAATATATATATGATGGCTTGGAGATAAACATAAATGTTCACTCAATCTTTTTTCCAAGCCACACTTACATTATGCTCAACTCTACACATGACCATTCTTTATATAAACCCTTGAATAGAGCATTGATCATCATTTAATCTTCTAAACTCCAACACATAAACTCCAATCTTTTCCCCACGGTGCACGCCAGGACCGCGCCATGCCTTTCAGCGTTCTGCTTGATGCGCACCACGGCGTGGCCACTGTCGTCAAGGAGTCTAACCGCGTGTTTTGCGTGCTACGTGATGCGGCCTGGTGGGACGACATGCACCCGACATGCACTCTGTTTTCGCGGAGAGATCCAGATTGTGGTGACAGTGCAACCTTCATTTCTCACAGCGGAGGGCATCATGCGTGATAGTCGAACTTTGACTTTGCTCTTACGACTGGCAATATGCCGTAGCCAGCGATTTGCCGATCTTTCCATCCCCAATTTTCTTCTCCCAATCATCCTTCCCTAGATATGATTATCTTGTTCTTCTCCCCTTCCCCACTCTCAGATCTCCCATCGATCTGATTTCCTCTCCCCTCTCATTTTTTTCAGTAAACCAAGACCCAAAAAGCCACAATTTAGATAAGCCACGAACCAATTGATTTCTTCAAGGATCGAATCAATTGCTTCTCCCTAAGGAAATAGCTGAATCTCCACTCCGGGCGCTGGTGCTTCAAGATCTTGAGATTTCGCCATGGTCCTCGTGTGGCGAAGGCTCGGTGCTACTGATGGTACTGCTGGTCCTCAAGCTGGGTCTAGTCTGATTCCAGCTAGAGGAGATGCTCGCACTATTGCCCCACCTTCAACAGCCATGAAATTCGTCGGATGGAATTGCTGAGGTAAAGGTAAGAGCCTTTTCAACTCAAACAAGATGGAATACCTTGCAAAAATGATGAAGTCAACAGCTGCGCAAGTAACTTTTGTTTCTGAAACTCGGTCTTCTAAGTGTACAGAGGCTGATCTAAATAATCGTTTCAATACTTATGCCAGCTTTGTAGTGCCTTCGGTTGGCCTCTCAGGGGGGCTTTGGCTGATGTGGTCCGACGAAATTCGTCTAGACATCAAGCTTTCTTCTAGATATTTTATTCTCGCTCTAGCTATGCATATTCCTAGTAAAATAGAGTTTCTTCTTGCTTGTGTTTATGGCGATCCCCATCATAATAATACTGAAATGATATGGAACCACATCTCGGATTTTGTTCCTGACAACTTGGGAAAGCCTATGGTTTGTTTGGGTGACCTGAATAATATTATGCATCAGAAAGAGTCTTATGGAGCTAATGTAAATTACAATCGTATGAGAGCTTTTAATAATTATGTGAAGCAATGTGGTTTGTTCGATCTTGGCTTTTTAGGTCCTGCCTACACTTGGACGAACATGAGATTCTCTTCAACTACTATTTTTGAACGTCTTGATCGTTGTCTAGCAAATGCTGAATGGTGTGCCTTGTTCACTAGGACAAATGTTTTTAACATGCCCATTATTCATACTTTTAGTGATCATGCTCCTATCTTACTCTCAACTGATTCTAAATTTAAAAGGCCCAAACTCACTTTTAAATTTGAAAATTGGTGGCCTCTAGAAGAAGATTATCAGTCTGTTGCAAAAAATAATTGGGCTTCTACAGCTACAAAACCGTTCCATGAGCGTACGAATCAGCTTGCAGGTACCCTCAAAGTCTGGTGCAAAAAGAAAAGGCCACTTCAGCAGCAACTTGATCAGCTCCAGAACCAAATCACGGATATTCAGATGCGGCCTCTAAATCAGCAAGACCATGCCCTTGAAGCGAATCTAGTAGCTCAATATGAAGGAAGCATGACAAAGTTAAATGAGTTCTATAAGCAAAGGGCCAAAAAACATTGGATCACGCAAGGTGACAGGAACACAACCTTTTTCCATCAAGCGGTCACCAAGAGGAGGAGAAGAAATAGGATTACTTCCATTATGGATAGTCAAGGGAAAGATATTTTTGACCCTCAGGAGATAGCCAATGAATTTGTCACTTATTTCCGCAGTATCTTTCAGTCTAGTTGTCCTTCACATGGTAGACCTGCGATATTTTCTGTTATTAATCATGATGAGCAGGAAAACACAAACTCTATACCGGACAAAGACGAGATTTGGAGCATCATAAAAGACATGAAGAAAGATGCTTCTCCAGGTCCAGATGGGTTTAATGTCGGCTTCTACAGGAATGCTTGTAGTTGGATAGCTGAAGATATAACACAACTGGTGAGGACTTTCTATGAAACAGGTAATATGCCACCAAAGCTGAATGAAACTCATATAGCGCTTATTCCAAAAAAGCTTGTTTGCCACCAGCCCTCTGACTTTAGGCCAATTAGCCTTTGTAATGTTATTTATAAAATTATCTCTAAGTCTTTGGCCAACAGATTGAAGCCTCTTCTAGCTGATTACATCCATCCTTCTCAACAGGCTTTCATAGAGGGTAGACGGATTAGTGATAACATCATTGCTGCCCAGGAGATTGCGCACTCCTTTAGTTTGAAATCTTTCAATCAACAATGTTTTATGCTAAAAATTGATCTTGCAAAAGCTTTTGATAGACTTGAATGGCATTTTGTTGCTACTGCTTTAGCTCGTAAAGGTTTGAGTGCCCATTTCATTAAGTTGATTCATGCTTGCATATCGACTTCTACTTTTTCAGTTATTATTAATGGCAGCCTTTTGGTAAATTTAAGAGCTCCAGAGGTATAAGACAGGGATGTCCTCTCTCCCCCTCTCTTTTTATCTTAGCTGTTAATGAACTTTCCCTTGCTCTTCAAGATGCTTTAAATCACAGCAGGCTTTCAGGTATAACTTTGGGTCCCCAATGCCCTCCTATACATTCCTTGATGTTTGCAGATGACTTATTGGTGTGTGGTGTAGCAACAAAGCAGGAAGCTGAAGCCATCTTACAGATCTTAAATCATTTCTGCTCCCTTTTAGGTCAAGTCCCAAATTGGGCAAAGTCGAGAATTATCTTTAGTGCTAATGTGAATGTGCAGGTCAGGCAAGAAATTAAAACTTTGTTTCCAGTCCCCGATATTAACACCTCCTTCATCCATTTAGGACATCCTCTTGTTCTACCTGCTAAGAATAAATCTGCTGCCTATTCTTTTGTTCATGACAAGTTTAAATCAAAGCTTACAACATATAAGGCAAACAGATTGTCGCACCCTGCTAGGCTTACTCTTATAAAATCTGTTTTCTCTTCTATCCCGGTTTATTACATGTCAAATATTTTGTTCTCCAAAACATTTCTTGCTAGTATCACTGCTATCATTAGGAGATTTTGGTGGACAGGGGTAAGAGATGATAATGCTTCAAGGTACCTTTGTTTAAGAGCTTGGGCAGATATTTGCACGGACAAGAAAAGTGGCGGGCTGGGTATTACGAATTTGCAGGCCCTGAATCAGAGTTTGATCCTCTCTGCAGCTTGGAGAATTGTTCAGAACCCAAATAGCAATCTAGCTCTTATTTTGAAGTCAAAATACCATGCTGCTACTTCTTTTTGGAGAGCTAATTCTAGTTGTCCAAAATCTGCTTTTTGGGCTGCCATTTTAAAAGTAAAACCTCTTTTAGAATCTGCCTGTTTCACCCAAATTGTAGACGGTTCCTCTTCTATTTGGACAACACCTTGGTTTAATCATTGTCAAAAAATCTATGAGAATCTTGTCATTCAGCAGCCACCTTTTAATTACCCTGCTATTGTTAAAAACTTGTGGCTGCCAAATCTAAAGGCCTGAAACCATGATCTAATTAATTCTCTTTTTGCTCCCCATGCCGCCACAACTATTTTAAATACCCCAATCATTCAGGATGTTGGTCAAGATATGCTTGTTTGGAAGCTGACTCCTGCTGGGAAGTTTTCTACAAAAAGTGCATATAGGCATTGTTTAAAAAATTTGCAGTTGCCACGGAATCAGACGCCAAAGGAAGTGCCTCGGCAGGTTAGTAATTTGCTAAATCAGGTTTGGGCTGAGAAGAACATGATCCCTAGGGTACAAATCTTTGCTTGGAGACTTCTGAGAAGAGCCCTTGCCACAGGTAAAAGAGCTGGTCGTTTTTCCAAACATATTTCAGTTATTTGTTCAAGATGTAATCTGGAGGAAGATGAGATGCATCTGTTTTTTGGATGTCATTTTGCAAAAGCTGTTTGGTTCTTGCAGCCTTGGTTTATCAACACTGAAGCTTTGCAACGGCAACTCCACTCCATCCCTAACATCCTTAATTTCCTGTTAAACTCTAATCATCCCTCCATATTAGTTAAAAATCTTTACACTATGTTGTGGTGTATTTGGAAAGCAAGAAATGATTCTCTTTTTAACCGTGCTAAAACTCATCCAAAGAAAGTGTTTGTTGTCTTCTCAGCTTTATTGCAGGACTTTCAGATTTTGGACACACGCCTGCAGGGACATCAACTAACTGATGATCATCAGTTGTGGCAACAACAGCAACATCATATGCTACAACACTCTATTCCTTTTGCAGGTACATACATACATGTATATTCAGATGCAGCCTGGACTCCATTGCCTGATGGTCAACCTCAGCAAGCAGGATTGGGCATCCACATCCGTCTTCAGCAACACCATGCTGAATGTATCTATGCTGCAGCATTGTCCCCTCCAGTTAGCTCTCCTCTGCAGGCTGAAGCTCATGCTCTGCTGTTGGCGGTGAAGGTTGCTGAAGCCCTTCAACTCAGCGATGCTTACTTCCTCACAGATTCGCACGTCCTTGTTTTGGCTACTAGGTCTGATCGAAATGCTTCTGAAGGACCTTGGCAATTTAGAGCCACAGTTTCCCAAGTTCGAGCCTCCTCTAGTTTTCATCCAAGCAGATTTTTCTTTGTTCCCAGGGCACATAACATGAAGGCTCATCATTATTCTAAGCTAGCCCTTCGAACCTTTACTTCTAGTATCAGATGTTTGAGATCAGGATCGGGCCACTGCCCTGTGTGTTCTGTCATCACAGTCTCAAGTGTTTTACCACTTAGACTGATGCTTGTAAAATGTTCTTAATGCTTATCAATAAAGTCGTATAGTTTTCAAAAAAAAAAGATTGTGGTGACAGCCGAGCATTGCCATGTATAATACCTTGCTGGATTCCTTCTGTAAGGAGTGGAAGGTGAATCAGGTTCACATTCTGCTCAGGGAGATCGATCCATGGAGGTGCCCCCAGCAGATGCCCCCCAGCAGATGCTTGCCGAATCATGTCACAAATATTCAAGATTTTTCGAAAGGAACTTTCTCCGAGAAAGAAAAGAAAAAAAGGAAAAAAGATTAAAAAAGAAAAAGCGGCCTGGCAGCGCCGAGAGAGTTTGTTCGCAGAGGAACCCATCCCGCCCGCGACGTGGCGGGCAACATGAAGCACCCGCCTCGGCGCAGCTCCACGTACCCGCGCGCGCTCCCACGTACACCCCCGCTCGCCGCCAAAACCACCCACGCTACGCTAACCCGATAGCTCCGGACCAACAGCCAACAGGTGCCCGATACCGCTCTCGCCACGCCGCCGCGGGTCCCGTCTCCGCCGCGCCACCTATAAAGCCGCGCTCCACGCCCGCTCCCTCCTCAACGCAGCATCGCCGGTTACTGTCACTCCTTCCGATCGATCTATCTCTTCTTGACACGGACATGGCGAGCCACGCCCACGAGCATGGCCTCCTGCTGGACCCGGCCGCGCTGGCCTACTCCTGGGCCGAGCCGGACCACATCCCGCCGCAGCTCCTCGTCGCGCTCGGCGAGTACCTTTCCTCCAGCTCCTCCTCCCCCTCCGCCGGCGACGCCGAGTCCGAGGGCGGCGAGGTGGACGACGAGTTCATGATCTACGAGTTCAAGGTGCGGCGGTGCGCGCGCGCGCGGAGCCACGACTGGACCGCCTGCCCCTACGCGCACCCGGGCGAGGCCGCGCGCCGCCGGGACCCGCGCCGCGTCGCCTACACGGGCGACCCATGCCCGGACTTCCGCCGCCGCCCGGGCGGCGCCGCCTGCCCCCGCGGGACGGCATGCCCGCTCGCGCACGGCACCTTCGAGCTCTGGCTCCACCCGTCCCGCTACCGCACCCGCCCGTGCCGCGCCGGCCCGGCGTGCCGACGCCGCGTCTGCTTCTTCGCGCACGCCGCCGGCGAGCTCCGCGCCAAGGGCGGCGGGGAGTACTCGCCGCTTGCGCAGCTCTCGTCGCCCAAGTCCACTCTGTCGCTCTGGGAGTCGCCCCCGGTGTCGCCCGTCGAGGGCAGGGCCGTCAGGTGGGTGGACGAAGAGGACACCGACGCGGCGGAGGTGGAGGAACTCATGCTCGCGATGCGGCACCTCAGCTTCGCCAAGCCCAAGCCGGTCGCAACAACGTCTGGAACGCTGCCACCGGTGATGGAGGACGACGGACCGGACCTCGGCTGGGTGTCCGATCTGGTGATGTGAGATATCAAGGTCATCACCTCGGAGATCGACCGAAGCCCAAGATCAATATTATCTCGTGGAACCATGCAAGGCCTCGAGACAGCTTCATTTATTAAGCTACCATTGAGTAATTCCCCAAAACTGCATCATTCTTCTGTGCATAAACAAATGTGTAGTATGGTGCAAAGCTGAATACAGCAAATTTGTAGTTGTATAAGTCGAGCGTGGCGTGCGTGCGTGCCCCTTTTTTTTTCCGAAACCATCAACGGCTTCGGATTATTTCATATACTCCGTATTAAGAAGTGTGGAAACGAGCGCGTAATGGCAAGTAGCCTCCCCCTGTTTCGTGATCTATAATACTATATCATTTGACGTACTTGTATTATTATTATGCCGAAGTGCGGCATTTCTCTATCTGTAATCTGTATGCAATAATTAAGCAAGAAGTCTGTATGCGATAAGCAAGTGCTTAATCAATCAATCAATCAGGTTGCATGAATCGATCGATGCACTGTATTAGCTGATTGGATCATTGGAAGCGGGAGTAGTTGCATGCTGTGCAGAGGAGAGTTTTCCTTCTCGATTTTAACCGGCTATGGAACAAGATATTTTAGCCTCACCATCGATGGCTAGTAGCCTCCCCCTGTTTCGTGACCTATATCATTTGATGTACTTACCATGCCGAAGTGCGGCATTTCTCGTCTGTAATCTGTACACTGTTGGATTATCGGAAGAGGGAGATGCATGGTGCGCAGCGGTGAGGTCCGGCTATGGACAAAGATGTTTCGTGTCGCCATCGATGGGTACGAGAAACATCTCCCCTCGTCAGTTCAGAGGTTCGAGTGAGCGAGACGTCGAACGCCCTGGTCCCGGCAGAGCTCTAGGAAACTACGGCGGCAAGCAAGCAAGCTTCGCGAAGCCGTCTCATCTTCTCGGATAACCAAATCGGAATCCTCGTATCATACTGCAAGTGTCATTTTTTTCCGAGAGGTATTGCAAGTGTCAGTTGACTGCTGATGTCCATGGGGGAAAAAAGGTGCCTCCATGGATATGAACCGAGAAATTCATGGACGCGTCTCTCTGAATCTGTGCGGCTAACTAAGATGGGTGATCCCGCGCACAAAAAAAAAACAACTAAGATGGGTGACCACGGACATGCAAGCGGGCGAGACCTGGAAAAAGGAACGCCGCGGATTAGGGGCGAAAACAGCGAGCGGGCGCGTGCTTTGCTTTGCTTTGACTCCCCAACAAGTATCCAATTCTTCCTCATACTTCTCGCCCACGACCACGGTTTTGGCGCAGACACTAGGCTAATCCTCGCCGTCGCTTTGCGTGCACCGCTCTTCTTCGTCTCGGCAAGGTGGCGGGCTCCAAGTCAAGGGGGATGCAACTTGCGTTTTGTTTTTGCGATCTGCAGGATGGTCTTGTCTCCACAGAATTTGCTGGTGCTCATCTCTCTCTCGCTCTCAAAAAAAAAAAGACAGGACTTGGTGGGTTGTTCATCGTCCTGCCAGATTTAGTACGACGAACACTTCCTGGATCCTGGACTGCTGCTGCTAGCCGGGACTACCTTGTAGCATTATTGGCTGGGAGAAGGATCCACTGGAGATCGAGCTTGCGTCCGTAGTCGGTACCGTACTACCAACGCTTTTTCCCCAGGTGACCAATGGTGCACTGCACCGCCCACATTAGTCGACCTCCTTGCTCATCTCTAGCAGCAGGGCAATCTGTGACTCTTCAACATAAATGTATGCTGATTCCGAATGGATAAATCAAGCAGGCTTGTGAAGAAATGCCTCACAAGAGGAACAAAAAAAGAACTTAAGTACGTACTCCCTGTTAGGTCGATCTCCTGCCGTGCGAGCCCAACGGCTCCACGACCTGATCCCGCGCCCTGATCGGGGGCACCCAACCGCACCAATGGTTGGTGGGCCCCTGTGACCCGCGCTACATAAAGGGTGGGGGGCCGGTAGCACACGGTACGAGGTTCACCTGTGCGCCACCGTCCCACCAACATCCCCTACCGATTTAGGGTTAGCGCGGTGCTCACGGGAAGCACCACCGACGTCGAAGCACCACCGACGTCGCTGCCTGCATCGCCGCCACTGCACGTGATCGCCACCGCCGTCCACCATGGCCGGCGGCTCCAACGCCTCTGCGCAAGGAGAAGGTACACCGTCCCTCTTCCTCCACGGTTCCTACACCTACGGATCCTAACACTAGACGATCCACGGTTATTACGTTGGTATCAGAGCCGTGTTTCGGTTTGAGATCCGAATCGTGTTCGAAGAAAGAAAAGAGAAAAAGGAAAGCAAAAGAACACCCGAAGAACCCTAACCCTAATAAAGAACAGGGGAAGGGCAAATAATGATCACCTCGAAAGGACGCCGCCGCAAGGCCGCGTGGTTCCGCTCGATCCAGATGCGCACCCAAGTGGGGCATCTGGAAGAAGAACAAGAACCCCGCAAGGGGGAAAAGACGCACCGCGGCCAAATCCGTTCGACGGCGGCGCGCTCACCGAAGGCGAACGCGCGACCGGCGAAGGGATCGGCGACGGATGCGCAGAGAACGCCGGCAGCAGCGCCGCCTTCTTTTTTCCTCACAGGTTCTGCTCCGGCCATGAAAACCCTAACCCTAGCGAGCTCGGCTGAGACCGCGACGGCTCGGGATGGAAGGGAAAAGGAGGAGAAGGAGAGAGAGGCTCGCGGCCGTCACTGGCCGCCGGCCATCGGCGGGTAGGAGAAGGAGAGAGAGGAGCAGAGTGGCGACTAGGGTTTGACCGGGCGGCGGGGTCCTGGTTTTGTTCCCCGCGATCTGCACGGACAGCCGACCGATGCAGATGGACGGCTAGGATGGCGCCACGGCAAACCCTAGCCGGCCGAGGAGGCTTGGGCCATAAAAGGGCTGTGGGCCGTGGTTATCTGTCGCCCCGCGCGGCAGATAGCCAACAGCCGTGGGCCGCGTATTTTTTTCCTCTGCCGAAAAGAAAAGGGCATTTTTCTGTTTTGTTTTTTTCAGAAACTTAAGTTTTTTCCTATTCAATTTTATCCAACGAATTTTTGTTTTAGGAAACATAAAAGTAAAAGAATTACTTCTGAAAGGTATAAAGTTTCATGAATATTTTATTCATGTTTTCCGCTGCAAATAGTTAAAAGAAAAATGAAATTTAAAAGTTAAAAGAATAAAAGTGAGAGTTAATTTTAAAAGAGCATGTTTAAAATTGACTATTGAAATGATTATGATTCTGTTATTTTATGACCAACGTTGTTAATAACATAATCATGATTTATTATTGTTATATGTGCATTTGTTGCTATTTTCTGCCCAACGGTGATATAGTTTTAATTTCACAAACAGTTGTATGTTTTAATTTTGACCAACATTAGATTATTGCATGCAATTGTTGTTTTGTTCTCACCTCAATGTGAATTTTCAGGAGGGTACTACTTGATGAGCTGCATCAAGGATGTTCCAACCCTCAGATGTGACAACTACTCCGAATGGAGATAGAAAGTTGATCTGGCTTTTGTTTGTGCTGAGGTGGACTGGGTTGTGGACACTCCACAGCCAGTCAAACCTACAGAGCCAGTCAGAGATGCAAAAGATGATGATGATGCATGGGAGAAAAAGAAGAGGGACTATGCTCCATTGGAGATGTCGTATACCCTCGACAACAAAAAGTGGCTTACTGCCAATAAAAAGTGCATGGCTTTCATAAAGAACACAATTGAGGTCGCTATTGTGGGCTCAATTGCAGAGTGTGCTTCCGTAAGGTAGTTTCTTGAAAAGATAAAGAGCCAGTTTACTGGTTCTTCAAAGATATATGCTACCCAGTTGGTAAAGCAGCTGGTGGCAGAAAAGTACATAGGAGGTGGACATGGCATAAGAGAGCACATTCTGAGGATGTCCAACATGGCAGCTAAACTTAAACCCATGGACGATGATTTGGAGCTCAAGCCTACGCTCCTTGTTCACCTTGTTATGACTTCACTGCCAAATCAGTTTGACACTTTTGTTGTCAACTACAGCATGTCGCCTGAAAAATGGGACATTGGAAAGACAACAACCATGTGTGTGCAAGAAGAGGAAAGACTTAAAGCTTCATATGGTGGTTCTCTGAACTATGTGAAGGATAATAAGAAAAAGAACTACAATCAAAGTAGTAATAGTTCCCCTTCAAAGCCACATGGAAAAAGTCCCGCGCATTATCAGCATCAGCATAAGTCTCTTCCAGTGGACAAAGATACATGTTTCCACTGTAAGAAGACTGGGCACTACAAGATAGATTGCCCTGATTGGCTAAAGTCCATAATGGTAAAGAGAGGGATTTCATTCGACGCGGACTACGCAAAGAAACAAAAGATGCGTTGAAGTCGCAAATAGAGTTCAAGCAGACGTTGAAGCTGTCGGCGACATCTCCTTGGAGTTAGCTGATGGATTCACGATCCTGCTTAGAGATGTTTTATATGTTCCTTCATTACACAGAAACTTGATTAGTGTTTCACGTTTGGACAAAGACAATTATGAGTGTTATTTTGGACATGGCAAGTGTGCCATATGGTGTAATAATGATCATGTGGGTGTTGCTTTACTCCACAATGAGCTTTATTTATTATCTTCACGTGAAAAAGTGTATTCTGTGTGCAAAGTGAATGAGCATGTTTCCGCGTCGGATAAAGAACAAAAGAAAAGAAAGAGAACTCATGACTCATCGAAATTATGGCACTGTCGTTTGGGCCATATTTCGAGGGGGAGAATAGAAAGTCTAGTTAAAAATGAAATTCTTCCTCCATTAGAGTTCTCAGACTTAGAACAATGCATAGATTGCATTAAAGGAAAGTACGTAAAACAAATCAAAAAGGGTGCAAACCGAAGTACAGGAACACTAGAAATCATTCACACTGACATTTGTGGACCATTTCCTGTGAAAAGTGTGGATGGCTATGACTCGTTTATAACATTCACAGATGATTACTCCCGATATGGTTATATTTATCCAATCAAAGAAAAGTCTGAAGCGTTGGATAAATTTAAGATATTCAAAGCTGAAGTAGAAAATCAGCATGATAAAAAATAAAGATAGTGAGATCTGACCGCGGGGGGAGTACTACGGTCGGCACACTCCATATGGCCAAGTCCCTGGACCTTTTGCGAGGTTCTTACAGGAGACTGGCATAGTGGCCCAGTATACAATGCCGGGCGACCCTCAGCAAAATGGAGTAGCTGAAAGGCGTAACCGTACACTTATGGATATGGTGCGCAGTATGATGAGTTACTCCACCTTACCATTGGGATTATGGATGGAGGCGCTTAAAACCGCCATCCACATTCTCAATAGAGTACCAAGCAAGTCGGTGCCCAAAACACCGTACGAGTTGTGGACAGGAAGAGTACCCTCTCTACAACACTTTAGGGTGTGGGGGAGCCCAGCTGAGGCCAAAATATTTAATCCAAATATTGCAAAGTTAGATCCAAAACAGTCAGTTGCCACTTCATTGGCTATCCTGAAAGATCAAAAGGTTTTCGTTTCTACTGTTCAGACAGATACACAAAGTTTGTAGAAACGAGACATGCAGTCTTCTTAGAGGACGAAATGATGAGGGGGAGCATGGTAGCTCGGAAAATTGATCTTGAGGAGAAGAGGGTGTGCGCACCTTTTCGATGATTCAGGAGCCATTTTTTACACTACCTGTTGTACCTGCACCAACAATCCCTGAGGTTGAGGTGCAAGCACCTGTTGTAACTCCACCCGTGACAACTGTGGGTGAAGATCCGGAACCTGTCCGTCAGGAGCCGACTGAACCCGTTGTTGAGCATGAAAGGGAGGTGCAGCAGCCACTTTAGAAAATGAGGCCCTTAGAAGGTCTAAAAGAGCTAAGAAATCAGCTATTTCTACTGATTATAAAGTTTACAATACAGAAATAGCTCATATGGAAGGTGATCCCACTTCATATGAAGAAGCCATGAGAAGCCCTCACTCATCGAAGTGGGTGGAGGCAATGGAAGAAGAGATGAAATCGATGAGTTCCAACGATGTTTGGGACTTAGAAGATATTCCTAAAGGAGCCAAAACAGTAGGCTGCAAATGGGTATACAAAACTAAGTATGACTCAAAAGGAAATGTAGAAAAGTATAAAGCACGACTTGTGGCAAAAGGATTTACACAAAGAGAAGGGGTAGATTACAATGAGACATTTTCTCCAGTCTCATGTAAGGATTCCTTCAGAATCATAATGGCACTAGTTGCACATTTTGATTTAGAGCTACATCAAATGGATGTAAAGACGGCATTTCTAAACGGGGATTTAAAAGAAAATGTTTACATGAAACAACCCAAGGTTTTATCATGGAAGGCAAGGAAGATATGGGATGCCGCCTGAAGAAATCCATTTATGGATTAAAGCAAGCCTCTAGACAGTGGTATCTAAAGTTTAATGAGACAATTAAAAGTTTTGGATTTAAAGAGAATGTTGAGGATAACTGCATTTATGCAAAGTTTAAAAATGGGAAATATATTTTCCTAATCTTGTATGTGGATGATATCTTGCTTGCTAGCAGTGATGTTAGTCTACTACAAGAAACAAAGAAGTACTTATCCTCAAATTTTGATATGAAAGATCTTGGTGAAGCATCATATGTTTTGGGCATAGAAATTCACCGAGATAGGAAAAATGGAGTCTTAGGACTATCGCAGAAGGCATATTTTGAAAAGGTTCTTAAAAAGTATAATATGCATAAGTGCAGTGCCACACCTGCTCCTATAGTCAAGGGCGACAGTTTTGGAAATTCCAATGTCCCAAGAACCAGTACGAGATCGATCAAATGAAAGGAATACCATATGCTTCGGCTGTTGGAAGCTTACAGTATGCACAAGTGTGCACTCGCCCTGACTTAGCTTTTATCACCGGAGTACTCGGTAGATATCCAGGCCCAGAGCACTGGAAAATGGCAAAGAAAGCATTGCGTTATGCGCAAGGCACAAAGGACCTCATGCTAACATACAGAAGATCTGATTCCCTAGAGATAAGAGGGTATTCAGACGCAGATTTTGCGGGAGACAGAGATGATAGAAAATCCACGTCAGGATACGTGTTCACTCTCGCTGGAGGGGCTATTTCGTGGAGAAGCTCCAAACAGTCAATAGTTGCATCGTCCACGATGTATGCAGAATTTATAGCAGCTTATGAGGCCACAGGGCAGGTGATATGGTTAAAGAAATTTATACCCGACTTGAAAGTGGTAGATTGTATTGACAAACCACTAAAGATGTACTGTGACAACCAGCCCGCAGTATTCTATGCTCACAACAACAAGTCGAGTAATGCTACCAAACCAATAGAGATAAAGTATTATGTTGTGAAAGATAAAATCCAGGATCAAACTATAAGTCTCGAGCATATAAGACAAAGGATATGCTTGCGGATCCGCTTACGAAAGGCTTACCACCCAGCGTGTTCATGGAACACGTAGCCGGCATGGGTTTAATGGAAAGCCTATGATTTCTGGATCATGAGAGGCCCAAAAAGGAACCGAAATTGTTTAAAACAGAGAGTATATTGTAGCTGTCTGATTCTATCGGCAATTGAGCTGTGACGATGAAACGTGCTCTATGTACTGATCTATGATGAAATGAGTAAAGTATAAAGTACATGGACAAAAAGTAAAAGTTGAGATCTAGGGAGAGAATGTTAGGTCGATCTCCTGTCGTGCGAGCCCAACGGCTCCACGACCTGATCCCGCGCCCTGATCGGGGGCGCCCAACTGCACCAATGGTAGCTGGGCCCCTGTGACCCGCGCTACATAAAGGGTGGGGGCCGGTAGCACACGGTACGAGGTTCACCTGTGCGCCACCGCCCCACCAACATCCCCTACCGATCTAGGGTTAGCGCGGTGCTCACGGGAAGCACCACCGACGCCGCTGCCTGCATTGCCGCCACTGCACGTGATCGCCACCGCCGTCCACCATGGCCGGCGGCTCGAACACCTCTGCGCAAGGAGAAGGTACACCGTCCCTCCTCCTCCAGGGTTCCTACATGTACGGATCCTAACACTAGACGATCCACGGTTATTACACTCCCTCCGTCCACGAACAAGTGTGCTTCTACTCCCTCCGTTCCAAATTATTTGACTTGTGTTTGTCTAAATACGAATGTATCTAGACACTAAACAAGTATAGATACATCCGTATTTAGACAAACCTAAGTCAATTAATTTGGAACGGGGGAATACCTTTTGTGGTAAGTCAAACATATTAAAGTTTGACCAACTTTATAGGGAAAAATGTCAATATTTATGACGCTAAATTGGTATCACTAGATACATTTTGAAATGAAGTATCAAAATATACCAATTTGATGTCACACATATTGATACTCTTTTGTATAAAGTTGGTCAAAGTTGTTAAACATTGACTTAGTGCAAAAGCTAGATGTACACTTATTCGAGAACGGAGGGAGGGAGTACTTAACAGTGCGTGAACCTAGATTAAAGTAGACAGTAAAGTTGGTCCGTTGTGGGAAAATGGCATTTATGAGCTCCGACAGAACCATTGTTTCATAATTCTTCGTACCTCTGCAACTTGCGCTCACATCCCCAGAGAAGAATATATATTTGATAACATGACATAATTGCCTGCATTTGATGGCTCAATAGTGAAGAGTTTCTCAGCAGCCCTTCTACCAATTTCTGCATTCTTGTGAATCTTACATGCCCAAGAAGAGCACTCCAAATCACTGCATCTGGCTCAATCGGCATATCATAAATAAACTGTTCAGCTCCTTGCACATCACCAGTTCGCCCAAGTAGATCCACCATGCACGCATAGTGTTCCAGCAGAGGAGTTAGTCCATAATCCCTGCTCATGGACTTGAAAAACTGCCAGCCTTCATCAACCAAACCAGCATGGCTGCATGCATTTAGAAGCCCCACAAAAGTGACCTCGTTTGGCAACACCCCTGCGGATTCCATACGCTTATACATATTGATGGCTTGTCTTCCAAGGCCATGTTGTGCACAACCTGTAATGAAGGTATTCCATGTAAATATGTTCCGTTCCTCCATTGAATCAAAAACCTTATGAGAATCTGCAGAACCACACTTGAAATACATTGACATGAGAGCATTAGCCACTATAAGTTCTGAATCCATTCCATGCTTAATAGCTACTGTGTGGATTTGTTGCCCAAGCTTAGAAGCACCAACACTTCCACAAACACTGAGAAGTATAGTTATTATTTGTGAATTTGGTAGTTCATGCTCATGTAACATTCTTTTGAAAAACTCCACTGCCTCATTTCGCCGTTCAGCCTGCGCATATCCAGATACCATTGTAGTCCAAGATACAACATCCCGGCTGAGCATGTTGTCAAATATGTGTCTTGCATCTTCCAGCATATTATTGTGTACCAGTGCTGAAATAAAGGAGTTCCATGACACCAAGTCTTTCAGTCTCATTCCATTAAAGACTTGGCTCACAGACTCCAAGTTTCTGCACTTTCCATACATAGTAACAAGAGCATTACATACATAGCTATTGAACTGGCAGCCAGCCTTAACAGCAAGTGTATGCACTTGTCTTCCTGTTTCGAGAGCTCCGATATTTGAACAAGCGAAGAAGCTACTAGTCAAACTAGATAGGCTAGGTAACATCCCGTTCCTATGGAGCGTCTGGAGTAAATCCAAAGCTTCTTCACTCCTTCCATTCTGTGCATACCCTGCAATCATTCCAGCCCATGATATTGTGTTCCTAAAAGGCATCCTATCGAACAGTTCCTTCGCCTCATCAACCATTCCGTTCTGCATATACCCAGTAATCATGGCATTCCAGGACACAACAATAGGATCTGGAATCTGCTCAAATAAAATCCTTGCATCAGAAATCTGGCCACACCGAGCTAAGCCTGTGAGCAGTGCGGTCTGGCATGGAATAGATTTTACAGGGTCTCTTTCGTAGATGGCAATAGCAGCATCGATTCGATCACCATGAGATAATGCAGCAATCATGGTTGACCATGCATACTCATTCCTCTCCGGCATACCCTCAAAGAATTTTATTGCAATGTCAAGCGCACCTGCATCCCTAGTATAAGCATTTAACGTCGATGTCCCAATGACCACATCACTCTCAAAGCCTGTCTTAAGGGCTAGAGGGCGGAGACCCTCTAGAACACCAAGATCCCGAATACCCGTCAAAGCAATAAGCACGGAGGCAAAATTCGACTGGTCAGGCAACACACCTTCACTGTGCATCATGCGAAAGATGTCCCAGGCCTTGGCATGCTGCTCGATTCTAGCATACCCAGAAATCATGACCGTCCAAGAAACCAAGTTGTGCTCCGGCATCTGTTCGAACAGGCGCTGTGCATCGACCATCTGTCGACTGTGGCAATACCCGGTGAGCATCGAGTTCCATGACGTGACATCCATCCTCGGCATCGAATCGAACAGCCTACGCGCCATGGTGATGTCCCCGTTCTGTACATAGCAGCTGACCATGGCGTTCCACGCCATGGTGTTCCGCTCGAGCAATCCGTCAAACACCCTGCGAGCGTCCAGCACGCGGCCGAGGCGGCCGTAGCCTGACACCAGGATGATGCTCGTGCGCACGTTCCCCCCGGAGATAGCGTCGGCGAGGGATCTCGCGTCCTCGACCATTCCGCTGTGGCAGTACGCGGAAATCATGGTGTTCCAGGCGAAGATGTTGCGGTGTGGCATGCCGTCGAACACCTCCCTGGCCTCACGCAGGCGGCCGAGGCGGGCAAGCTCCTGGATACGGTCGCTGTGCGCGCTCTTGTCGAACACGCGTTGGACGTTCCTCGTGGGGAGCGGGACCGTCGTTGCGGCGGTGGCCGCCGCGGCTGAGAGGTGGCGGCGGAAGAGCAGGTACCGCGACATGTATTTGCTCCATTTGGTGGGGGAAACCATGAAAAGTAGGAAACAGCGAATTACGGGGGTTAACCGGTTGGATTATGAGCATCTTGGCGGACCCACATGTCATTTGAATAAATACGCCTACGGCGCTGATGAACTGAGTGAAGGTTACGTTTCCTCTCCTACAAAGTGAATTCCAGCGTCTCTGGCTATGTCCCTTCCTTTTGCTCGTTTGTAAAAACAGAAGTCGTTTATATTTCCTCTTTTCTACAACACGAAAAAGAAGTACTCTCGGTTTATGGTTGCCAAAGTATGTTATTGATTATATTTAATAATTTTGTTGTTGAAAATTAGCCACAATAGTAAATGAAAGAAAACGGTTCATACCAACGGGATTATGATAATTTAAGGTACTGGCAAATGCTACCTTAGTCTCGAATCATCTGGCAACTCGGTGGTGTTGTGTTGTTTTTGGCTGGCTCACGACGCTTTGTTTCCCGCCGCATAAGGTTGCACGGTCCATATGGTTATTTCGGTTTAGTTTATGCGGTTATACGGTAAATATTGTTTTGATATTTCGGTAAATTCGGTTTTCTATGAAATATGGTTTGGTTTCGGTAATAACCATTCAACTTTGGTTCGGTTTCGGCAATAACCAAATTAACCAAAAGTTGACGCGAATTTTTGAATAATACATAAATGTTATGGCCATATATTTCAGTACTCAGTATTATATTTTGTATGAAGGAGCTTGAACTGTTGCAAAAATGAGAGATAAAAAAATTAAATTTTGGCCCAAGTAAAAAAACTGCAAAATTGGACTTTGAACTCATGACCTACAATCACGAAACAGAACATTCAGGCTGTTTGGTTCCCAGCCATACTTTGCCAAGCCAAAGTTTGGCAATTTGGTATGTGCTTGGTTTTTGCCACACTATATTATCCATATGGCCCATACTTCATAGAGTGACATTTTTGTCAAGTTTTGCCACACTTGGTGGTGCCCAAATTCTTGGCCACACTTGCCAAACATAGGCTTGGCAAAATGTGACCTGGAACCAAAGAGGCCCTCACACGTTAAAGTATTTTGTTTTCCAAAATGCCTGCACGTTAGTGTTATTAGTTGGGTAGTAAGCTTATTGCCATACATTATTAAAGCCTCCACATATATGAGCCATTATCCAAATACTACAGCCTTACCTAAACCCTAGGTGGAGCATTGTGTTGAGTTGCTTAGCCATGCTTACATGTGTTTAGTTTAGCGTGTCTGATGAACTTTAGTTTAATTTAATTTATGAGATTCTTAATTGACTGGTCTGGCCCCCGGGAGATGACTTAGTTCTCTCTTAACTACAACTTTATTAATTGAGGTAGACAAGAGCGGAGTGGTCAAGTATAAATGGAGATTTATCGTCTATACTTGGTCTTCATCCTTCCCAGTCGCTTTCTTTCGAGAACCACTTACAATGAGATATTCTATCGGTGGTAATTCTCTATATGTTATAAGTGGAGGTTTTTATCGCGTATAGCTATTATAAGTCGCTTATAATTATTATTTTGTAATAACTAATAAGTGGAGGTTTATCGCTTATAGCACACTCCTTCCTTCGTGGGAGAGTTATTAGCATTCGTGGTTTTCCCGCTCGTAGTCACACTTAGGAAATGTTAGCATTGTAACTTGTTGAGTATCAACGTATCAAATTGAAGTTAAGAACTCGAGTGAAATACAAACTCTTCAGAGTGTAAAACTAGTCGTTTAGCCGTGTTCGTGGTCATGAACAACTCAATCTTGAGATCTTTGCTTAGAGCAAAAAATCCCATCACTTGTTATAAATTGTTGGAATTGTTAAAGTTTATTTGTTGCTATTATATTCACATGGTTATTTTTGGGTTACTTTTATATTGGGTTATGGAAGTTGTCACGTTGTTACCCTATTTTGCAAAGTTATTGTTGTTATTTCAACTACTTATTCGCTTTATGCAAATTAACCGTAGAAACCTTCAAAGGGAACTTGCGGAGAACGAAATGTGCTCACCTTGCAATAAAACATTACGTACAACTTTAATCTGGTATAATTTTTTCAACACGTACCACCACATCCTACCGTGAGTTTTTTTTTTCTTTTCTGTTTTCCAAACACATCTCCCGTGATAAGATAGGAAACAGGCAAACAAAACATTTACTGGAACGGTTCCATCGATCGAACTGATCTTCGATCCTGCTGCCCTTAGTGGGCCGGCCCATGTGGGTGGAGGAAAGAGAGGAGGATATACAAGGAAATGTGAGGGGCCAAGGAATTCGACCCAGATACAAAGAGAATGAAAAAAAATGGAAGATGGGTTAAAGAATTTGGCAAATCCGGTCAGTTATTAAAAAATATTTTTTGCTCAGAAAAACATAAATATACTTTGGGGAAAAAATTCTCCATGGGGACAAAAGAAAATTTTAATGGGGATTTCTCCCCTAGATATAAAACTAAATATTGAATTCAAGACTGATTTAATTCAAAATAAATTATTATTTTTAGAAAATGTCGTACTAACCAGAACAATTTTATCCGAAAGTTTGTATTTCGTAAAAAAAATAAGCTGAGAAAATTGGGATATTACACATGAGCAAATAAGTTTTACACAGGAGCATGTAGAGAAGAAAAAAACGACCGACATTAAAATAAAAAGATCTGCGAAAACTAAATATGTTTGAAATCTCAATAGACATGGTTCCTAAATAGAGCCACCACTTTGAGCCACATAATATAAATTATAGATCGTGATAGTAGGATCTTAAATTTATGGTTAAGATTTAGCAGAAAATATTAGCCACTTAGCCTAGCCTTTTTGACACGCCTAGGTTTGAGAAGATAAGTGTCGCACATGGACTCCCGTCATTAACCTATTAGAATTCACCAATAACTTCTCAGCACGTTAAGCACATATAAAAAGCCATCGGTTTCTTTGGGCAAGTGTAAGAATTATTTTTATGGAATGTTAAATATTTATCTTGACTCATAGACACTTCCTAGAAATTGTGATGTCGAGCATCTCTATTTGTGATTGATAACTCATAATAAATTATTTTTCTTTATAATTTGTTCAATAAAAGATCCATTAGATCCGTCATGAAAAATACTTTACAAACTTCACAATTTAAATTTTACCAATTTTGAAACAGATGACGTAATTGTTTTACCAATTTTTCCATTGAAAGTAAGTTTGTGACGAGGGTAATATCAAAGTATGTAATTCCACGTGGTCGCACGCCTCCCAAAAACATTCTCGCTATACTATCTTCCGTGAAGTTTTTAATTGGTTTAACCAACCTCTAGAACAAAATTAGTGTGGATGTCGTAGGGTTACTGTACACTATAGGGTCATCTAATAACATGATTAGACATCTAAAAATGGGTTCGATTTCTCTGTGTCCGGCAGGGACCGACGATTGTGACATCCATATTTTCCAAGAACTAATCTAACTAGGTGGGTCTCCGCCAACAATTTTGTTGGTTTGAGAAAATCTCATTATTGGGTCAACAACAATCTCGGTTTAGGGGTTTAAGTAAACCAATTAGAAGCAATTTAAGCGAGCAAATGTGCATACAAAACTTAGGGAGAAAGAAACAATAAATACGGTATAGACAAAAATGGAGGTCATTTGTGCCCAAAGGCTTTCTTAGCACATTTTATGTTTTATGGGATTTGATTGACTTCTCCATATTTCGTTTGGTCGCAAGTATCACCCCCCATAA
The DNA here is from genome assembly GCA_947311845.1 of Poa pratensis. Taxonomy (NCBI): domain Eukaryota; kingdom Viridiplantae; phylum Streptophyta; class Magnoliopsida; order Poales; family Poaceae; genus Poa; species Poa pratensis. The sequence continues at coordinate 41,935,154 of CAMZMU010000060.1, read as the reverse complement.
TGGGTAAAGGTGGGGGTTGAGTGTGTGACATACCAAACATGGCTTGGCAAGTCATACCCAAACATAGCCTATTAAGACATCATCAAGAAAATAAAGAAATATAAAATAAAGAGGCTGAAATAAAATAGACCTGATGATAAAGAGGGATGAAACAATGCCATTAATTCTAATAACATTGAACCGTTCACTTTAATTTGATATCCACACCCATATATGAATAGAAATAAATACGAAAACATTTTTTTTGAGAATAAATACCAAAAAATTATCAGTACATGTTCACAAACTTTTTTTTGTTACAATATATTTGTATTAATATTAGGACCACAATACGTGCAACATGTTACCAACATAATTTCTTTTATTTTGAAACTACTGAAACTCTTTTCAATCAAGAATAAAAAATCTTTTATCATATTTTTAGTATGAGTTGGTTAAGCTTGGAAGAAAGGCCACAATTGATATAGCGAGCATGCCCAAATTAGTTTAGTTGTTGTTCTCGAAACCTCACCTCTGACTATATAAATAAGATATCGATAAAAACGTGTTAATATAATCAGATTTTTTACAAAACATTTCATAATTCTTTAATCTCATTTATTTGCAATATAGCCATTCACAAAATAAGGAATATCTTCAGAACCCCAAATTATATAACCGAAACTTTCAACAAAACTACAAGTGTTTTTACTCTTTAATCTCATTTCTTTGCAATATAACCATTGACACAGTAAAATATACACTTCACGTCTTTAGATAACATCCATATCCAAGCAGTGCGAATATTATAACAAATAAATATCTTCATAGCACCAAATTGTACAATCATTTTTTTTTACAAACTACAGATGTTGCCCTCGCATTTGCGAGGGCCGCTGTGCTAGTTAGACGATGTAGACAACAAAGTCTTTGTCACACAACATCGCCCCCCCCCCCCCCCCACGACTTCAGTCTTAATCAAATAAAATGATGCTCCTCTATCTCGACACACTCTTGTAGTTGCATCACCACATCGGTCATCGTTGGCCGCTGATTAGGAGCTTGAGCGGTGCACTTGAGAGCGACATCCGCGACCTTCCATATGCCATTGGCATCGTAGTCACCTGCCATGCGAGCGTCTACCATGTCTTCGATATTGCCTCGTGCAAGGCGCTGCCGTGTCCATTGGATGATACTGGTCGGCTCTGGGCATTGCAGGATGGGTGGCTGTCCCGTGATCACCTCCAGTAGGACGACGCCAAAACTGTACACGTCATTCTTAACGGTCAGCTGCATGGCCGCTGCATACCTACACGCATATGTTCACTACATGTTAGTCAATGTGCTATAATGACCGAAATTGCCAATGAGGCAACTAAAAATGGGTAATAAGGTCAATCACATGGCATCATACTCGGGTGCAAGGTAGCCGCGTGTGCCAACTACTCTGGCAGTGGATACATGGGTATCACCATCCCTATTGAAAGCCTTGAGCAAGCCAAAATCGGCGACCTTGGCCTCGAGATTCGCATTCAGCAGGATGTTGGATGTCTTGACGTCCCGATGCACGAAGGCCGGGCTGCATGCCTTGTGCAGATACTCGAGGCCTGGACTTAGATAACACCATTGTAGAACATGCAAAATTTCGGGAAAAATTAAGATATGAAAACTAGCAACAACAAAGAAGAACTTACTATAGACGGAGAGAATATATACCTCGTGCTGATTCTAGTGCAATTCGGAGCCTCTGTTTCCATGTTAAAATTCCGGCGTTGCGACCTTTCCCTGCAGAAAATCGCAGGGCGTCGTCATGATTGTGGAACTGCAGGTTGAAATCTCGAATGCTCTGAGCCTCTGACAGGATGATGAAACAGTTAATACACACCTCTGAGTTTGTCTTCCAAGTTTCCTTCGGACATATACTCGTACACAAGCGCCATGTACTCCCCATCCCTGCAGTAACCGACCATAGACACTAGATTCTTGTGGTGAATCTTTGCCAATGTCTGGGCCTGAACAATAATTGTAGATGAAACAAATCAACACGTACACTCCAATTCCTCCAAAACTCCAAAATTACCTGCCAACCGGTTACAACTTATACTCGACTAGACGTTAATTACCTCTGTGAGGAACTCTCTGACGCCTTGGCTGGACGACTCAGACCGCAGCTTGACCGCCACCTGGGTACCATCCGCCAAGAAACCGTCGTAGACACAGCCGAACCCTCCCCGTCCGAGTACCGTCTTGAAGTTGTCTGTCATGGCTTCCAGCTCCCTGTACGTAAACCGGCGGTTCCCTAGCTGCGGCGGGCTGTGCCTGTCGCCGTTCTGCGAGCGAGACTGCACGCCGCCCGCCTCATTCTGCGGCTTCACACTGCCCTTTCCTGATCATTCATGATGTCAGTGACAAGAAAAGAGAAACTGTCACTCCATTGCTGCTTGCAGTTCTTACAATTGATGTGTTGACGCCCGTCTCACTGTCTCACTCACCTGCTTGTTTTTTTCTTGTTATGAGAAGTAGTAGGACTGCCAGTGCCACTGTCACCACTATTGGAACAACAATGTAGACGGAAAGCATAGAGTTTCTCTTCTTTTTAGTGAGCTGGCAAGAGCTGCCGGTGCTGCAAAGGTTTGGATTCTCGCCGTATCTATATATCAAATAAATAAATAAAATAATGAGCAACTTTTCTTACCAGGACGTGTTCGAAGCAATGACAGGAGGACTAAATGGATTTACCTTAGAGTTAGGGAGCCATCTTGAATTCTCTTTAGAAGGCCGGAGGGGATAGATCCATTAAGCTGGTTGCCTGTCAAGTCTCTGAGGTACCAAAAATTCATAATTGATTTCTGTATCTAGGCTATTACTGGATATCAAAGACAGCATGGACCAGGATTGCTTACAACACCGAGTGTGAGGGTAGTTCTGAAAGAGCATCAGGAATTGGTCCTGTCAAATTGTTGTATGACAAATCCCTGAATAAACAGTAGGCATACCAAATGTTTGAGCTTAACTCACAAAATTGATTGGCAAATATATCTCAATTTTTTTTGATTGCCAAATAATGGGTAATTAAGGATACTTTACTTACAGATACTTGATTACTTTGAATTTGGCGAAAGAAGCTGATATGCCGCCGCTTAAACCGCCAAATGACATATTTCTGAAGAAACAGACACAATTGTTCAGAGTTCAGACATACAGCAAGATCAGCTTTCCTGTTCGCTGGACAGATTTCTGGGATAAATAGAAACACAAACTTACAGTCTTGTGATTGTTGGCGGCGTAGAACTGGTGTAGCTGCAGTTCAACCCATCCCACGCAAGAGCCTTTGGAGCGCACGGGTCACCCTCCCAGTTCTTCTTCACCTGGTACTTAGCCTTGATCGCGGTGATGGCAGCAGCTGTAGTTTTGTTTGTCAGTAAAACACAAGAGAAAAAGAGCAATTATACCGAGAGAGTTCTACTTGTCAAAACCACATTTGAGCAAATCACCATCCTGAGCGTCCGTGGCGACATTGGCCGTGGAGACGACGGAGAAGAACTCGGCGACGTTGATGATGGGCGGCAGCGTGGAGTTCGCCGTGGCGTTGAGGGTGAAGTTGTATTGGCCGTTGACTCCCCGGCGGGGTTCAGTGTCGTAGTACGCCTTGGAGGTGAGCCTCAGTGGCGTACTATTGTTGCTCCAGCTACCGTTGTTGACGAACATGTCGAACTGCCGCAGCGCGCCCCCGGCGACGACCTGCACCTCGGCGAAGTAGAGGATCCCGACGCACGCGGGCACGGGGTAGACGTGGTTGGGCGCCGCGTCGAAGGAGAACTCGATGGACCTGGAGCCGTTGCGCGGCGTGACGGCGGTCTGCATCACGGCGGAAGGCGCGTAGAGGGTGAGGTCGGCCAAGTACTGCACCTTGTCCGGCGTCGAGATCTCCGTCCACGCCTCAGGGTCGCTCCGCGGGATCCACACGCGGTCGTACGGGTCGTCGGGGTACCTGACCAGCGCGAGGCCGCTGACGCCGAAGTTGCTCCGGTCGACGAGGACCAGCGCCTGCGTGGCGTTCGCGTGCGGGTACAGCGTGCTCAGGAGCGGCCTCAGGTCCAGCCCGGACACGAATGGCGTGCCGGAGCCGGTGTCGACGAGGCAGACCTGCACGGCGGATTCGCCGTCGGGGACGACCGCGACGACCTCGGCCATCTGCGCCTTGTCGGGCGCCGTGACGTTCACCGTCTGCCAGAAGTTGACGCCGAGGTGGAGGTCGAAGACGGGGAGCGCGTGGAGCCCGTCGTAGTTGCCGTACAAGAAGGTGGCGCGGACCAGGATCTTGGAGCTGGATGGCCCGGCAGACGCCCCGGCGGAGGGTGATGATAAGGGGATGGTGTAGCAGCTCCGGGCGGCGCCGGGGAAGCTGCGCACGGTCTGGTAGCGTCTGGAGAGGGACGGCGTGATGTACTCGCCGAGTCGCCGGAGACGTTGTGGTTGGAGCCGGCGTCGGTGAAGGCGCCGTCCGGGACGTACGGCAGCTTGGTGGCGGCGTCGGTGTAACCGCCGGCGTGCTCCGGCAGGCCGCAGTCGATGCTGACGAACCCGGTGCTGTCGGGAGCGGGCTGGCCACGGACTCGGAGTAAGACGACGGCGAGGCCGAGCAGGAGAAGCCACGGCCGGGTTGCCATCGCTCGCGCCGGCCGCGTTGGTCGCTGATCCATTGGGCTACGTACGACTGTACGAGCGCACATGCGGGCAGGCTTCGTTCGGCACAGAGCCGAAATGAAAACGAATCTGAAATTCTTTGACTCGGTATAAACTACTCTAGAGGCAGGAAAAGGAATGATTAGCCACGTCAGCAATCGGTCGATCCAGTGGGCCAGACTGCACACGGCGACGCGCGCTCGAGGTCAGCGCGAAACACGCTGATGGGCGAGAGAGTTGGTCAATGCCCGCGCTGGCTTACACGGGCAGTAGTAGTGTATACTGTCCTAGCGTAGTACTGTAGTAGCTTTTTCTACGCGGGGTACATATAAAATTGGAAAAGGTTAGTTATCACCCGGGATCGGTCCTCCCGATCCTCCCCTCGCGGTGGCACCACCCGTCCACTCGTTGCCAAAAAGAAAAAGGCAGAGCGACCACCCACGTCCACCCATCCTTATCGTCTCCTTCCTATCCATTCGTTCCCCTCAACAGTTAACACCACCGAGCCTCTAAAAAGCTCGCGACAGCGCCGTCGCCTCCGCCGCGCTGCCGCCCATGGACCCCGTCGGCCTGGCTCTCCGCCGCCACGGCACGCCGGCGAGCCGCCGCCATGCTCGCTCGGCTCCGTCCTCTCTTCCTCGCGTAATCGCCGCCGCCACGCCCTCCTCCTCCCGTGCCGACGAGGCTCCTCAGCCCTGGCTTCCTCCACAAGCTCCGCCCGGGCGGCCGGGCCTGGCTCCGCCACGGACGAGCTGATGGCGACGGCGAGGTCAATTGCGGCCGCGAGCTTGGCCGGCCCATGGTGACGGCGAGGTCCACTACGTGCTGGATGGGCACACCAAGCGTTGATGCGAGGGCTGCAAGTGGGGGCGCGGCGATGTTGCAAGCGGATCCCGGCGGTGCTTCTATGGTGGTGGGAGGCACTACTACATGCGCTCAGGGGGTGGTGCTCCCATGACGGGGCGGCGGTGCTCCGACAGTCAGCGGTTATGCTGCCATGGGAGGACGTCGGTGCTCCCGACGGTCGGCGGTGACGCTACCGTCGGTTCGCGGCGATGCTGCCATGGGAGGACGGCGGTGCTACCGTCGGTCGCAGCAATGCTGCCATAGGAGGACGGCGGTGCTCCCGATGGTCAGCGGTGATGCTACCGTCATGGAGGAAGGCGGTGCTATCGTCGGTTCACGGCCATGCTGCCATGGGAGGACGGCGGTGCTCCCGACCGTCAGCGGTGATGCTACCGTCGGTTCCCGGCGATGCTGCCACGACGTCCTCTCCGGCAACGGTTGATCAAGGCGGAGCGACGCAAGGGCCATGGCAGGTTCTGCTACGACGAGCAGGCGACAGTGCTTCCATCAGCCGGCAGATTTTTGTTTTGCTACAATTTGTTTTGCGCCACACGTTCTGTGAATTTGCAGCTACAATTTGTTCTGCTGTTTTGGATCATAAGTCTCATGGAGAGGACCTCGCCGGAAGAATTTTTTTCTAAGTTGCTGCAATATAACATTTTTTGTGCTATTATAGATATGTTGTTTTGCTACAATAGTCCAAAACCTTTTCTACGATGTCTCCGGCGAGGTTGGGGGCGATGTCTCCGGCGAAGTCGATTTTGCTACAGTAGAACATTTTTGTTGCTACGGGGTCTCCGGCGAGGTCTTCGGTGAGGTCTCCGGCGAAGTCAGTCATTTCTTTTTCTGTTTTCTGGGCGAACCGTTTTTTCTACATAGGAGCAAAAGCGAGTGATTATTTGCTACACGGTAGCAAAAGCGGATTTGGAAAGAAAAAAGGCTACACGTCTCAGCAGGAGGACCCGGGGGATTTTTGCACCAGATCCCCCGGGGGGCGCCTAGTCCTGTCCTATAAAATAGGGTCCATCTAATGCGTAGTTAGTGTTCGAAATAGATCGAGAGCGAATCGAGCGAGAGACAAATGGAATGAACTGTTTCTTTATTGATGATGATTTTACACATATATAAAAGGGGAACCGTCGCCTTTACAACCGACATAGTGAGGTGATGTTTGGGGAGCAACCGTGGGGGACGGTTCCTGCAATCGTGGGAGCGGGGATTATCCCCTAATAACCGTAAGGGTTATTATTTTTAATAGTTAGTTCTCAGTGGAATGACGAAAAATTAGCAAAATCGTATAAAATACTGTCTGAAAAATATATTTGAATAACAATCTCAGAATTTGCTTATCTTCGAATGTCCTCGTCGCCGTTTGATCTGGCCGAAACGATCTCCGTCCCATCTTATCAAACTTCTCTTCCTTCTTCCCGTTTCACACATCTTAAAGATCTAGGTCATCATTCCCGTCTCGCGTGCCATATCTACTCGTAGGCACGCTGGCACTGGCATAAACATCCATGCCGTCTCGCTACTTCTCAAGTGCTCCCACCCACTGGGCACCGTCACCATCCCTATCCACACCGTCTCCATCCATGCGGCATTTCCATCGTGCCAATCCACACCGTGTAGTCGCCGCTTCATTAGGATCCGCGGAGAGGCTCATTGGCGTGGTGGGGATCCTACCTGGCGGTAATGTCGACATCTCTGGCCACGACAGAGGGAATGATGACTAAAAGTCGGATTCTTGTTTACCCCTTGCATCGGCTGCTGCATGAAGCCGGTCTAGAACTCGAGGTTCGTGTAGAAGTCCAAGTGGTAGAGCTAAAGTAGGCACCATTAGTTTTACGGTTTTGCTAATTCTAAGTCGCTTAAGAATTAACTAAATCTCGGTCGCCTCCTTAGCTGTTAGATTTGTGTCGTGATTCGTGTTGGTCTGAGAGTAGCACATGTTTTGCTACTGTGTGCAACTGACTGAGATTTATTAAATTCTTAGTTGACTTCTTAGCCGTTGGATTTGTGTTGTGATTCGTGTTAAACTTAGAGTTGTACATGAGATACAATTGTGTGCAACTAACTGAGCATTAGACAATCCCATTTGGGGGGCGTGCCATCTCTCATTCATGGTGGATCACTTTACAAAAACATGGTGGATCAGCAGTGTGGCATCCATGATTAAATCCAACAACGAGTAACTTGCAATGCCTATTGCATTTGCATATCAACGTGTATGTGTGGCTAGCTGTGTTATATCTGTAGGTTGCAGTAAATTTCGCTTTCAGAATTCAGGAAATGTCTACGCTGATTTATAGGGGAGCCACACCAGCGTGAACAATCAGTTTAGAGCATCGTCTGGTGGTATTCTCACCTTGCTCCGGTACAACCTCTTCTCTGTGTTTGACCCTGAAAACATAAGGGCAGCTTGCCACGGTGCGCACTTGCATGCCAGCGACACTTCGTGGTAGTGTTTGATTGAAGTTGTGTTTTCTTAAGGTAGATTTAGCAAGTTTTTTGTTCTGAACTATGTGGACTGCATCCGGTAGAGGGCATTTTGGCCGTTGTTGTATAGAATCAGGAGCTTCGAAGGTGGTTTCTTGTTATTGCCCTGGCTTGATTTCATTTTGTAAGGGGTCTATCTTACTGCTAAAATGCATTAACTGGATGCTCTTATTACAGAGCAAGAATTGATTGAAGGTATTTTTATAGAGAAAATATACTACAAGAAATATGCTAACTAGTGACCCCATATTGATCACTGAATGGTCACGTATTGTCATCTGTGACCTTTTTGTGACAAAAACCAGTTGGTCAAAAGTTGGCAGTCACTAACCAAGATACGTGACCTTTTTTGTGCAATCGTATTGATCATTGTAAAACTATATTTTTAGGTGTTATGGATAATTTTTAACGAAAGATATGTGTGCCGGTGACATTCACTGTGTTAGCCGACGGCGACACTCTCTGGGCGTGTCACGACCTCTGGTTGGCCAATTGTTATTTTCCTCTCCAAGTATTGTTCCCTTGGCTAACTATTTATGATTAGCCTGGTAACTTGCATGCTGCAAATTAGTAACACTTAAGCTGAAAAAAGTTGTCGAAACTTATTTCGAAGATCTCGTAGCAGCTAATTTAGTAATGAAAATGGATCTTGAATCAGAGTTTTCATTTGAGAGATAAAATATTTTGAATTGTCAAAATATGGAGAAATATTGATGAGATAAGTTTTTTTTGTCATGTAGTCCATGCAAGTAAGGAAAGGCTCTAATTTGTCTCAGGGGATCCGCACGCATGAAAAAGTTCGGTACTTAGTTACTTACGAATAAATATTATAATATTCTGCATTTAGCAAATTCGATATACCACCCAAGACAATACAAGTAATGCAACAGTATACCTTGTTTTCCCCTCTTTCTCGACATTATGCCATGATTTTGACTATACTTATTAGTCCAGTTTGGCATATACTAGACCATTCATTTGTACTTCACAGAAATCTGGGGTAAAATAATCTGAATACCTCCATTGAGACATTAGGGGCCGATTTTATGAAATAAGTGAGTGGAAACAATGCGACCGTGTTCGAAGCTACATGAAGAATACCCTGTCATTATACATATGAATTCCATAATATAGGAACAATAACCCTAGTTTTTATGATTTGCTTTCGTTAAAATAATACATAAGGTCATGAGATTTTTTTTGCTCAATAGGACCATAAACTCTACAACAATATAAATGGGCAAATAACACAATACTATTTTTCACTTTGTCATGGCGATTTTTAGGGGCATTTTGTAAACACACTTTTGAAAAGTGCCTAGAAAAATATACTAGGGGTACTTTTCAATTACTAGTTGCAAAAATACATTTTAGAGGCACTTTTCAAAAATACTTTTAAAAACTGATTATTTAGGCACTTTCTAAAAGTGCTTGCGAAGATACCATTATTCCAAAAGTGCCTACAAAAAGACCAATTTTATGAAAACCCCCTTTACCTTAATCCTAAGGAAGTCGGTCGTCTCATTCTCTCTTACTCGAAAAAAGTCCCTGATCCAAACCTCGTGGACTGTCTCTCTCGCTCTCCCAAGTCCTGACACCCCCTCCCCCCTGCCCGCTTTGCCGCTCAGTGGCCCTTGCTATGACCACCTGCTATGTCTATATATTGAGTAACAAATTCTGTAAATGTTGCAATAAATCTGTATCATGTGGAATTTTAAATATTAGAATTAAATTGTATCATGAAAAGAAGAACCTACATTTGGAAAGTACCTACAATTTTTTTTAGGCATTATTATGTAATGTCATGGATTATTTTTTGAGGAGTTTTTGGGAAGTGCCTACAATTAATTTTTGAGGCACTTTTGCAAGGTGGCTAGAAATATTTTTGAGACACTTTGGAAAACTTCCTGCAAAAATGTAATTTAAAGTCACATCTAAAAGTGCTTTAAAAATCTATTTTTAAAAGCACTTTTCAAAAGTGTTCTAAATGATTTTTCCCTACCCTACTTGTTACGACACTTTCTTAATGCCTTCAAAGATTTTTAGAGGCAGTTTTAATACTTTTCAAATCAATTTTTCGTGCCCGTAATAATCAACAATCGTGGCAAAGTGTTTTTAGGCACAAACAATAGGGAGTGGCCTGTTGAACAATAAACATGCATCGATCAAAAAGACTTCATTAAAAAATTTAAATAGCACACTTGAGACGCATTACATCTATATATGTTCACTGGCTTAAGATAAATCAAAACGCTTAAGACACATCGTAGATGTCACTTCAAGGAGAAAACTATCGAATCAACGGTTGCAATTGGTACAGACTTCCAATGAAACATATAAATCTTCAACGTGCAGCAGGACCAGTGGACATTGTTGGAACCCTCTTTAAAGTATGCTCCTCCTCAAATGCATTGTTGTTCTGGCTCACATCCGTGGACTGATCAGTGGTGTAAAAATCATAACCCAAGTTCGGGTCGTTGCCACTACTACCGGTGTAGAATCCATTGTTTTCGCCATCTCTTGCGTGCCCGTTCTGTAGCACGACGCACTCTTGTAGCTGGGCCAGCACATCGGTCATGGTGGGCCGCTGAGCCGCGGTCTGTGCAGTGTACTTGAGCGCGATATCCGCAACCTTCCACACCCCATTGACATCGTAGTCACCGCGCATGCGTGTGTCCACCACGGCCTTGATGTTGCCCTGTGCCAGTCGCTGCCATACCCACTGGATGATGTTGATGGGCTCTGGCTCTCGTATGATGGCCGGCTTTCCTGTGACCAGCTCTAGCAGCACGACTCCGAAGCTGTGTACGTCGCTCTTGGTCGTCGGCTGCATTGTCATATGATACTCAGGATCAACGTATCCGGGTGTGCCGACGAGCCTGTTTGTTGACACGTGGGTGTCATTGCTATCGAAAGCCTTGGACAAGCCGAAGTCAGCAATCCTAGCCTCCAACTTGGAGTTCAACAGGATGTTGGTGGCCTTCACGTCCCTATGAATTAAGGGTGGATGGCAGCTCTTGTGTAGATATTCCAGACCTACACATTACCGGACCGGGTGGTGCCCATTTTTGTTAGACCAAAAACTTTCAGCGGCAAAAAGTGGACAATGTATTCAAGTGCGTACCTTGTGCAGATTCAAGTGCGATTCGTAGTCTGTGTCCACGGCAGACATGCTCCGTTCCGGTTGTTTCCTGGAAACAATTGACATCGTAAGACTAAGATGAACAACAGTATCTATTATGTCAGTTAGAAGTGGTCAAGTAACAGTAATCGCCTCGTAGGTACTGAAGTACACAAACTAGTGTTCTCTTTGATGGAACATATGGTTTTGTAAGCTATACTCCTAATCAACTTACATACCCTCAATATGTTCTTGCAAAGTTCCTTCCGACATATACTCGTAGACAAGTGCCATGTATTCCCCATCCTTGCAGTAACCAATCATGGAGACAAGATTCACGTGGTGAATCCGTGACAAAATCTCAGCCTGGAAAAAATGTTCATATATAACCTATCAAATTTCACTCCGAGGTCTCGTGAAGCATGAAACATCAACTACAGTGAAATAAATCTTACCTCTGCGAGGAACTCCTTGGCACCTTGATTGGAACAATGTGACCGCAGCTTCACCGCAACCTGGGTGCCGTCCTCCAAGAGGCCGTGGTAGACGTACCCAAACCCTCCCTGGCCTAGCACTCGCTGGAAATTTTTCGTTATAGTCTCAAGCTCTTTATGTGAACCGGCGGCTCTCAAGACGTCGTAGTGAACTGCCACCGACGACATCGCTTGCCCGTCTGTGGCTCTCATTCTGCGGCGTTATGGAGTTGTTCGTTGATCCTTCATTGGCGGCGAATGGCACTAGCTAACATTAGTGGTACTCACGTGGTAAAATTTATCAGACAATTGGTGTGGTCATGCAGAAGCCTCACCTTGCTTCTTTGGTTTTAGCCAGAAAATGAGTAGTAACGTCACTGATACTATCACCACTAGCAAAAATGCAGGGATAACAATGTAGAGTGCCAGCTTGCTCTTCCTTTTAGCAGGCAGCTGGCAAGAATTGCCATTGGTACAGAGGTTTGGGTTGTTGCCATATCTGACAAAATAACACAAGAAGATGGTAATCAATGAAATTCTTCAAGCAACATGTAAGATCGAATGGGAAGTAGAATGGGGGAAAATGTACCCTAGATTCAGGGAGCCATCCTGAATTCTTTTGAGGAGTCCAGAGGGGATTGATCCATTGAGCTGGTTGTTTGAAAAATCTCTGTGGACCAAAATACTAGCAGTGTTCAAATGACAGTTCATGCAAATTGGGAAAATCTGAGAAAAGGTTCTGGACCTACAGAACCGTCAATGAAGATAATTGCGAAAGGTCATCTGGAATTGAGCCTACCAAGTTATTGTTGGACAGGTCCCTGCAAGATATGAAACAAGATCTTAACAACAAAGCTACAGACTAGGCCAAAATAGATCCAGACTCCGAACGTACAAGTATTGTACTGCCGTGAGGTTCCCGAAAGACGTAGAGATATCGCCATTCAGGCCACTGGAGGAGAGGTTTCTACAGAGATCAAATGTCAAGCGGATCAGTTTCACCGCACGTTGCATGATTGTTATGCAACCTTCTCCGTTAATTATGTCAGCCCACATCGTCTGTAAAGATATGAAACTACTTACACGCCTGTGATCCTTGGACGGCTGCCAATGGCGTAACTGCAGTTCAACCTATCCCACGCCATGGTCTTCGGAACGCACGGATCACCCGTCCAGTTCTTCGTCACCTGATACTTCGCCTTGATCGCCGTCATCGCAGATGCTGCATGCAGTTAATCTCCATGACGCGATTAATCATCACATCTCTTATTTTGGGGGGAAATCATCACCTGTTTTCTGTTTATTAGTCCTAAGTTTTACCATGACATACCGTCTTGGGAGTCCGTGCCAAGGTTGGTGGTGGGGAAGACGGAGAAGATCTCGAGAGCGTTGATGATCGGTGGCAGCGTCGAGTTAGCGGTGGCTTGGATGGAGAGCCTGTAGCTGCTGTTTCGGAAGGGTATACCATTGTAGGCCACGGTGTCGTAGAGGTATACCGGCGGGAAGCCGCTCGTATACCACGGCTTGTCGTTGAGTACGACGTTCATCTGGCGCACGGCGTTGCCGCGGAGGAGCTGCAGCTCCGCGAAGTGCAGGATGATGATGTACCCCGACGGGTCACTAGGATCGTTGTCGGAGGGCCATGTAAACTCTATGTTCTGAGAAGCGTTCCGCGGCCTGACCGCCGTCTGCAACACCGCCGACGGCGCCTCGAAGAAATCGTTGTCTATGTACTGAGCCTTCTGGGTCGTCGATATCTCAGCTCAGGTCACCATGTCGACCATAGGATACCATATCCGGTCGTGTGGATCATTAGGATACCTGACGACGGCGGTGTCGTTAGTCGGGCCGAAGTTGAGTCTGGTCATCAGGGCCAGCCCCTGCGCTGCGGTCGCCTGCGGGTAGAGCGTCCTCTTCAGCGGCCTCAGGTCGAGGCTGGAGATGAACGGCGTCCCGGCGCCGGTGTTCACAAGGCACACCTGCACGGAGTCGTCCGGCACCACCACGATTCCCTCCACGAACATTGCCCCTGTTTGCGCCGAGATGTTTACGGTGTGCCAGTAGTTGACGCCGATGTGGAGATCGAAGATTGGTGGCCGGTTAAGGCCATCGTAGTTGCCGTACAAAAACCTGGCCCGGAATGATCAGGTACTTGAGCCCGGCGACGAGGGAGCGGAGCGTGTAGCAGTTCCGTGCGCCGACGGGGAAGCTGCGCACGTTGTACCAGATCTTGCGCATCGGCGGCGTGATGTACTCGGCCGAGATGCTGCCGTTGGTGCCGGCGTCGCCGTCGATGAAGCCGGCGTCGGAGGCAGTCTACGCTTATGAATCCTGCAAAGCACATCGCGAGAACGATCGATCACGCCTAGATTCAGACTTGGTTATGCAGTATACCCATCGGCCATAATGCTTTGTGATTTATGAGGAAAACATCGAATGATATTCCCAGAAAATACTGAGCGGTGCATACCTTTGCTGTCGGGCTGGGCGCGAGCTTGGAGTAGGACGCTGGCGGCGCAGAGGAGCAGCAGGAATTGACCGGCCGCCATTGTTCGCGGCGTCGATTGCTCCATGACACACGTCAATTCAAGGAGCTAATGGAGCACCATAATATAGGATTGACTCTGGGCGCTTCATCCATGTCGCACACGTACATGCATGCGTAGTTGCATACCCAGGTCTCACCTGGAGTAGTAAGTTATGAGGAAATACAAATCTGTCAGCCTGTCATTAGCTAGCCGAATGATCACATCAACAGCAACATGATTAACCATGTCAACACTCCGCACTGGTATCCAGGTGGTACTCTGGCACACAACTTGCATAGCAGGCAGTACCTGAGTGGCTCACCGGTCAACCGATGGGCTCTGTTATAGCCTTCACGCAGACGAGCAGATACTAACATGGGCGAAGGGTTTCAGATAGAGCAGATGACTTTGGAGGGGAATGCCGTGTTCGGCGTCGTCGTGCCCCCTGGTTCTTTTGAGTCGTCCTCCGCAGCTGGAAGCACATTCTTTTTTGTGGTTTGACTTGAGGCCCGAGTTGGGCGTCGTCGTGCACCCCAGCCCCCCTAGAAGCACACGAGTAAAGGTGACTGTGCAACTACCTTGCTTGGCACCAATCGAGATCAAGTCCAGGGATGTATACATCCTCCGTCCCAAAATATCAATCATAACTCGTTTAATGACGATTTTTTAGGGGTGTGACTAATCCTCATCAAATCTCACCTGCAACCCATATTAGAACTCATGATTAGCACGTATTAGGAAACAATCCAAGTGTGCAAAATATTTTTTTCTCAGCTGCGACTCATGATTAGCACGAATCACAAAGCAAATCTAACTGTATAGGGTTTTTTCTCAGTTGCAACCCAAATTGCAAATCATAGTTTAAAAATCGTGATGCAAATCCAATGGTGTATATTACTTGACTGAGCACTAACTTATTTCTTAGCTAGCTGAGAGTTATCAAAACTGATATTTAAAAGTACGCACTGATAAAATTTGAGTTCCTAGTGTGTAGCTCCAGTATCTTGTTGTACGCGTTTTTATCATATATCTTGCTGTACTTATGTCATTGTTGTGTATTCATGTACTCTCTTTGTAGATGCTTTTTCTTACGGTACTTTGTAGATGATTTAGCCTAGTAGTTTTGCGTCTATTTTAAAAGTACTATGGATGTGCATCGGCCAGTAGGCTTGACCTTCTTTTACAAAGAAAAAAGAGTCCAAATAAAGCGTGTCATGATTTTTTTCAACAACCCAATGTAGAGAGAGAGAGAGAAGTTGGGGCAAACTAACCTTTTCTATTGATGTGAGTTTGGCCCCTTCTTCATATGAATTAAAAATAAGTGTTTTTTCTAAAAATGTAAATACAATACATTGAAGTTTCAATTGGAGTGGGGACTGTCCGCTGGACAAAAGATCGTGATATTACCACACATAACTAACTATATGAAAGCTGAGCGATTCCTCGAGCTCGCAACGATCGAGTTACCACACAGTACCCCCCGATCCCACGCCGTCGCTCGCCGATCGAACGGCTCTCACCACACGCCCGTGACAGTTTTGCAAAAAAAATCCTTCACGAACCGAACAAACAAACCTGCGGTCCACATCTTAACGAAGAGAAGGACCTACATCAAATTAAGGCAAAATCCAAGGTGTTTTCTGCAAAAGCGTCTAGAACTTTCCCCTCCCCTCCTTCTTCTCCGCGCGACGCCGGAATCGCCGCGCCGCCGCCGACGCGCCATGCGGCCGCCACGCACCTCCTCCGACGAATCCACGGCAACAGTGAGCTTCGCCGCCTCGCCCTCTCCCTCCTCGCGAAGTATCGCTTCCCGGAACAACCAGACTCGCCGCCAGACCACCGCGGTTCGCCTCGCCGTCCGCCGCCGCAGAATTGGTCGCCGCCGGCGAATCCGCTGACCATTTCGTCCGCCGCGCCGCCCACTATGCTCGCCTCCATCTCCTCTTGCAGATCCGCGCAGTCTGGGCCTCCCGCGAGTTCGCCGCTGCCCGGTCGCGAGCGGCGCAGCTCCGACGTCTCCGCCGCGTGCTGACCGTGCTAACGTCACGGCAGGACGTCAGCCCACCCCCTGACATGTGGGACCTCTCTGTCAGTGTCAGAACAATTGCACAAATTACTCAAAAAAAATGTAAAATTCATATCTTTTAAACCATAACTCAAATAAAAAATAAAATAACATACCAAATTTAAAAAAAAACAAAATCTTTACAGCTAAAATATTTCCATTCATCATCAAACAACTAGATTCCTGTTTAAATTCATAACTTTTAAACCGTAATTCAAAATAAATAAATAATAATATACCAACATTTCCAGAAAAAAAACTATAGCTAACACATTTACAAAAATAATTGCACGACATTTTAGCTTACAAAACAACTATAATTTCCGTTTTTGAATTCCAGTTTGTTGCAATAGAGTTGCAAAAATACATTCAAATTAAATCTTCGTATCTGTTTTTTTTTAACTTTTCTTTTGCTTTGCACTAAAACAACTTTGCAATAATAACGATCATAAAAAAATATTTCAAATTCAACAAATTTTCAAAATCCCCACAAAAAAAGGATGCACCAAAGATACTTTGTGAAAAAAATAAATTCAAACAATATATCAAAAATCTTCAAAATTAACAAGTTTTTAGACTTCCCCCACAAAAGCTGCGCGAAAAAAAAATCCATTGTACACATTTACAAATTTAAGAAATTTTAAAGTTTAAGAAATTTTCAAACTTCCACACGAACTAATAAATGTCCATTTTGTTGAAAATGTATGGTACCCACCTGCCAGAAATTTCGCAAATATACAAAAATACTGGAATTCATAGAACTCATATCTTCTAATGCATAGTTCAAAATATTGCATACAAAATACAATTTTTTTTTCAAATTCAACAAATTTTCAAAATTCCCACAAAAAAATATGCACCAAAAAATACTTTATGCAAAAAAAAAAGCAAAAAATATATCAAGAATCTTCAAATAAGACAAGTTTTTAGACTTCCCCCCAAAAGTTGCATCGAAAAAATCCACTGTACACATTTACAAATTTAAGAAATTGTAAAGTTTAATTTTTTTTCAAACTACCACACTAACTAATAAATGTCCATTTTGTTGAACATTTATTTGATTAGTTTTTAATATATTTTTCTATTTTAACGCTTTAAAAAAAAGGAATTCAAAATTTCCAATCACAACGGGAACGGCCTGTGACCGCACACTTTTAACACAAAAAATTACACCAAAAATACGTTTCGTACAAAAAAAACCGCAAACAATATACAACTATAATTTCCCTTTTTGAATTCCAGTTTGTTGCAATAGAGTTGCAAAAATACATTCAAATTAAATCTTTGTATCTGTTTTCTTTTGTTTTTTACTTTTCTTTTGCTTTGCACTAAAACAACATTGCAATAATAACGATCATACAAAAATATTTCAAATTCAACAAATTTTCAAAATCCCCACAAAAAAAGGATGCACCAAAGATACTTTGTGAAAAAAATGCAAACAATATATAAAAAATCTTCAAAATTAACAAGTTTTTAGACTTCCCCCACAAAAGCTGCGCGAAAAAAAAATCCATTGTACACATTTACAAATTTAAGAAATTTTAAAGTTTAATTTTTTTCAAACTTCCACACGAACTAATAAATGTCCATTTGGTTGAAAATGTGTGGGACTCACCTGCCAGAAATTTCGCAAATATAGAAAATACTGGAATTCATAGAACTCATATCTTCTAATGCATAGTTCAAAATATTGCATACAAAATACAAAAAAAAATCAAATTCAAATTTTCAAAATTCCCACAAAAAAAATGCACCAAAAAATACTTTATGCAAAAAATATATCAAGAATCTTCAAAAAAAAAGTTTTTAGACTTCCCCCCAAAAGTTGCACTGAAAAAATCCACTGTACACATTTACAAATTTAAGAAATTTTAAAGTTTAAGAAATTTTCAAACTTGCACACTAACTAATAAATGTCCATTTTGTTGAACATTTATTTGATTAGTTTTCCATATATTTTTCTACTTCACCGCTTTGAAAAAAAAAGATTTCAAAATTTCCAATCACAACGGGAACGGCCTGTGACCACACACTTTTAACACAAAAAATTGCACCAAAAATACGTTTCGTACAAAAAAAACCGCAAACAATATACAAAACTTTACCAAATTTTCATCCTTTCTACACAGAAAAAACAAACAAACAAAAAAACCATTGTGCACATTAAAAAATTTAGGAAATTTTTATCTTCACGAAATTTTCGAATGTTCCACAGAAATATTCACCACGGGCGCGGCGTGCCGCCGCGCTAAAATTCAACTAGTGAGTATTACATATATGCCATCCAAGACCATAAAACTACGCAATGTCCTACCTAGGTTCTCTCTTTCCTTCTCCGTATTAGAGTTTGACTAATAGTATAGCCATCTGATCGCTATATGCAACTTCCATTCCATCTAGATCCATCATTTATATTCACTCATATAAGAAGATAGGCTATTATCTTTGATATTAGACTATTACTTTTTAGCTAGTGGTCTTATATCCAACACATTGGTACACTTCCATGCCATCTAGATCCATCATTTATCTTTCGCTATATGTCCTACCTAGGTTCTCTATTTATTTCTTCACATTTATTACATTTAGCTAGTACTGGTACACCGTACACACATATGTGGGTTCTTACTAAACATGAGAGCCAACTTCCCTTCTACTACCCTCCGTTCCGTAAAACCAGACACATAAGTGTCTTTTTCTTAAGTCAAACAATGTCAAGTTGACTGTGTTTATATAAAAATATCAACAATTACATTATTCTATAGATATAATATGAAAATATATTTAATTTTGTATCTAATAAGATTGATTTGACATTTTAATGTTGATGGTTTTTCCGAAGTTTTGGTCAAACTCCACATGGTTTGACTTTAGACAAAATTTATGCGCCTTCTTTTATGGAACTGATGGAGTATTTATATGTCTCTTTCTTTGTTTCAATTCGTATAGCCACAAGTGACATGTAAGCGGGCTGTAAGTGTCTTATTATACGTGCTATTATGCCATTATTTTGAAGATACGTATAATCTGACCGATACTAGACAATTTATTTGGAATTTGGATACCTCTGGTTCAAAATAATAATTTGAATATCTCCGTCGAGACATTAGTACTAGTACAGAGCGACACTATAGACATGGGTAACAAATTTCATCGGAAACGAAAAAACGGTACGTGTCCCGAGTCCAGTCACTGATTTGAGGTGCCTCATCCGCAACGGTTCGTTTTGCCCGTTGCTAATGACTCTACCTTCTGGCAACGGAGATCTCCTACCCTCTATTACCAATGTTTGTGTTTCAACAACAATATCTACATATGTAGTTTTTGTGATATGTTATGCATGAGTGACGGTCATTTCTATTTGCCCGTTTGAGATGTGAATTGCAGGCTATACAACCTATAGCCTCGCGTTCACATGCTACATTAATAATACATATTTAAGAAAAATCACAGCCAATCAACACATATAGTAACTGAAATTCAACAAAATGATACGTATTAAACGTATCTATAAGTTTTGATTGTCTCATGCTATTATTATGTCAATGTTAAATGCTTTTGCTATCTTTACATATCAATTTACTTCATTTTTATTGGACTAACCTATAAACCAGTGCCCGGTGTCAGTTCCTGTTTTCTACATATGTTTACATCGCATGAAATACCTATTTACAAAAGTACAGAAAAATTTGGGAGGGAGGGGGATGCCAATTTTTTTTAACTTTTCGAAAATCTTGCAGTGGGCGCCAGATGGGCTCAAGGGGTGCCACAGCCTTACCGCGGGCAATGGAGGAATGTGCCGCCACCCCCAAGCCTACACCTGTGTACACCCCCCGATATCCCTTCGCCTATACATCTCCTAAGACCTAAAAAAATTGCGGGCAGAGTTATTTTTTGTAAACTAGACATAGAGCCGTCGCTTGATAACGATCCAATCTAAAGGCATGTTCCGGTACGCTGTCGGAAGGGAAATCCATCACCGGAGGCATGATAGTTGGTTCAACCTTACATTAGTCTACCTTAGTGCAGCAAGGGTCAAGACATGAACTGTGTTGTTGCGGCTAAGGGTAAAACAATAGTGTTGTGTCATATTTCGATGATATTTCTACTTGTTACATTATGCCAATCTGCTTACAGCTATACTCTGATAGTTAGAACTTAACACATAGAGATGGAAACATATAAGCGGTCTCAAAGTGAAGTATTAGTTATGGATTCAGTGTAGCTGAGAAAACCTTGTCAGTCATCTCCATTATATATGTTCCCATAGGCCCCAGTGTTGGGTTTCTAAGTCCGCGACCCCTTTGTTTCCTGATAAATGACTCTATAATTAACTGACCCGTATGTGAGGATGAGCTCGAGGATCCTTCATTACCGACAAAACTAAATAATATCTAAATAATAAAAGGTGAATGTCGGCACTAAATGAACTAAAAAGGTGCGGCTTTATAGTACGCAATACGGTTAGCAGAATTAACCTGCGTCAAGCGCGGCCTCTCATGCATCATCGTCATCTGCCACTGCCTCTATTGCGGCGACAACATCTCCGGGGCAGCAAAACCTGTGGCAGGATCACTGGCAGCCAAATATGTGGTGGCCCCATCTCACTGCGGCCAAATTTGTGGCGGCGACTTTGAACTGGTAGGGTGGGCGGGGGGGGGGGGGGGGGGGCAGAGATGCGTGATGCAGGATGGCAGGGGTGGTGTTGAGGGCGACGCCGACATCGGTGGCAAAATGTTTTGAGGAGGACGAGATTTGCTCGGTTAGGCGGGCTAGCTCGCCATGACCAACGTTAGGAAGTAGGGATTCCGGGGTGTTTACATCGGAAAAGAAGATTTTGAATTGTTTGTTACCAATAAGTAAAAAGATATTATCCTCCGGATTTCAAATACCATAACAACTGATGACTATATTGGGATATTACATTCCAAATTTACCATATTGATTTTAAATTAACACATGCATGATGACCAAAACGACTAGATTACATTACAAATTTACCAAATTGGTTTTAACATATGAAATGATGACCAAAATGAGTACACTACACCTGTATGTACCATATGATTTGTTGATCATCGACCCTTATTCTTTGTCCTAGGTCAGAAATCTGAATCAACCTTAATATTTCCTTTGTATATTACCCAACAAGTGATCATCTATTGCATTAAAACTATCTTGAGGAGTCGGTCGATCATTGATTTGTATGTGTTCTCCAATTATTGGCAAGTCTTCATATTGCTTGTAATCTTCTTCATGAACAACGTAATCGACCCCAACTATCTTCCTTTTCCCACGCATTACAACATGGAATTTTTTGTTAAAAAGGTTCATCTTTGTATGCCAATTCATTGAGATTAAAAAAATGTAGCGCCATAGGTTTCAATTTCCAAATAATTTGGTTTGACCCGCTAGTAGTTAAACAATGGAACCATGACGATATCATATTAAAACTCCGTAATCTCCTCTATGACTCCATACTACAAACCCTTCCTCCCATTCGGATCTCGCGCTTCAACTTGAATAGATCTATTCTGATGCGACAGTGGCTGGAGCGGTGACGGTATGCGACGTCATCGACTTCCAGTTTCTACCGCAGCGACACCTGGTTAGCGAAAAGTCGTTGGCCGGAAAGGTGGTGATGGTATGAGCGTAAGCATTGAGTTAACACACTTTGGTGGAAACATTTCTTGTAACATTGACGCACGCTTGAGTCGTGGCCTTGCTGAAGGTAGTTGCTCGAATCTCATCTTTGGGAATGAAAATACCGAGCTCGACACTTGGTTGTACCTGTCATCATCGGCGCGCGTGTGGCTTTTGCTTTTGTAGGCTCTGCTTAGAATTATGTATTTTCTATTTACTTTTTCTTTTACCATAGTGTTAATGGTAGCCCGGTGAAGATATTGTCTGAGAGGCATGTGACGTCAGGTTTTTTATTTTGTATCTTTCTAAACTTTGCAATAAAAAATTGTGTGGATCGTTTCGATGCAGAAGTTGGGGCTTCACTACCCTTTCCAGAAAAAAAATACAGACTATGTTGTAAGATATTTGTTTCACCTCAGCGAGGTCATAAGCTCCATGACAATATAAAGGGAAAATATGGACCTTCTTTTGTTGGGACAAACAATAGGGAGTAGCCTCTTGAACAATAAACATGCATCGACCCAAAATTCCTCCTTACAAAGTTTATATAGCATACCTCAGACGTAGAAACATCTATGCAAAATCAAAATGCTTAGAAACACCGTTGATATGAATTAAAGGGGAAACATATATAGAATCAGCGATTCCAATTGGTACAAACTCACAATAAAACATAACATAAAAGTCTTCAACGTGCAGCAGGACCTGTGGGCATTGTTGGCACCCTCCGAAGACTATACTCCGTCTCAAAGGGTGTGCTGTTCTGGCTCACATTAGTGGACCGATCAGTGGTGTAACTATCATAACTCATGTTTGGGTTATTGCCACTGCTACCGGTGTACAAGCCATTGCTTGCATCGTCTCTAACCCGTCCATTCTCCAGCTCGATGCATTCCCGTAACTCTGCCACCACATCGGTCATGTCGGGACGCTCCGCCGAGGACTGTGCAGTGCACTTGAGGGCGATGTCCGCAACCTTCCACACTGTGTTGACATCATAGTCACCGCGCATGCGCCCGTCTACAACGGCCTCGATGTTTCCCTGTACTAGTCTCTGTTGTGCCCACCGGATAATGTTGACGGGCATTGGCTCCCGCATAATGGCCGGTTTCCCCGTGACCAACTCTAGGAGCACGACTCCGAAGCTGTACACATCGCTCTTCGTCGTTAGCTGCATTGTCGTCTGGTACTCAGGATCAACGTATCCGGGTGTGCCGACGACTGTGTTTGTATACACGTGGGTGTCATTGCTATTGAAGGCCTTGGATAGGCCGAAGTCAGCAATCCTAGCCTCCAACTTCGCGTTCAACAGGATGTTGGTGGCCTTCACGTCCCTATGGATGAGGGGCGGATTGCATCCCTTGTGTAGATACTCCAGCCCTACACATTACCACACCAGTTGACGTGGTGCTTCATCATATATGTTCAAACATAAATTGTTCCACAACGCAGCGGCAAAGAGGTGGATAATCCATTTAAGTTCATACCTTTAGCAGATTCAAGTGCGATTCTGAGTCTCTGTGTCCAGGGTAGACCCGCTCCGTTGCGGTTGCTTCCTAAAAGTAATCGAGTACATTGTAAGATGAAAAACAATATTCATAATGTCAGTTCGTACTGCTCAACTAATGCTGAATTGCCTCGTAGGTACTGAAGTCACAAGTTAGTGTTTTCCTTGCGGGATGGTGGGAGGTGGAAGATGGCAAGTGTGGTCGCGCTCACTGTGCCTAGCGCCATGCTGGGCGAGGCCCCTTGCCGCGGCCGTGCTGGGCGACCCCAGATGCCGGGGCGAGTCGCTGCGGCGCGGGCTCGAACTGGGCCCAGAGGGCCGCTGCGCGTGTGGCTTCGCTCCGTGGCTGCTCGCGGCTTGCCCGCCTGTAGCTTTGCATCTGGCTCGGCTATGCGCGGCCGGCGGGAGGCGATTGGCTTTCTGATTGCCAAAAATCGGCCGGCGGTGAGGGGGCTGTTGGTTCGGTATGAATAAAAGGTGGTTTTGGCCATGTTGGTCTTCAAAGTTCAAATCATCGATCTGCTTCATGATGACCTCCTGGATCTAGCTACCGACGTGTTCCGGTCTTCCCTCGAAGATCTCCGCTGTTTGGCGTGGAGCCACTGGACATCTAGATCGAATCGATCCGGTCGTGCGCGTCCTTATCTTCGCCCAAATTGGCTTCATAAGGGCGAGGCGAAGCTTCGCTTTCTTGCCGGTGTCATGTGACATTCTAAATTAGATTTCCATGCCATCAGCAGTGGTGAAGAATTTATGGTGGCTGTGATCGGAGACTTGTGATGGCGGAGAGGAGTTTTGGTTGTGATGAAGACTTGCGGCACAGGTTTTCCTGTGTGTCTGGTGTCGAGAACTTGCAGCAGCGGCCTTGGTAGGAGGGGGCGGCAACACATGTGGACAACATTCTGGTGGTGGTGCATGGAGTACCGAGCCATGAATTTCAGGGTGAAAGCCCAAGTCTAGCCTTCATTGGTTGTACCTGGCAATTGTCTTGCTCAAGGCATTGTTTTGGGATCCCGGTCTTCTTCAGGGTGAAAACTCAAGATCATTGATCGGGCGACGACAACGCTTATGCATTGTTTCCTTCTTGGAGGCGTCGCTTTTGGAGAACCTCATTTGTGGTCCGGGTGTTGTATTTGGTGGTTGTTAGAGTGTTGTTGTTGCGAGTGTTTAATCACTGTGACGTGGTTTTTGTTTTCTCTCTTTTTTATTTTGTTCTTAGCTGTGTGCATCCTTGTTGTAGAGGCTGGTATAATTACTATCTTCGCGATATTAATATATTCCCTTTATCTAAAAAAATACTTCTAAACAACTTACATACCTTCGAGATGCTCTTGCAAGGTCCCTTCCGACATATACTCGTAGACAAGTGCCATGTATTCCCCATCCTTGCAGTAACCAATCATGGTGACAAGATTCATGTGATGAATGCGTGTCAAAATCTGAGCCTGGACAAAATTTCGTATAAACTATCAAATTTCACCCTGAGGTCCCTTGAACCCTTTAGCATCAACTAAAGTGAAATAATTTTTACCTCTGCAAGGAACTCCCTTACTCCTTGATTTGAAGAATGTGACCGCAGCTTCACCGCAAGTTTGGTACCGTCCTCCAGGACACCGTAATAGACTTGTCCAAACCCTCCTTGGTCGAGCACTTGCTGGAAGTTGTTCGTTATCATCTCAAGCTCCTTGTACGTGAACTGACGGCTCTCAAGACGTCGTAGCGAATTGTCGCTACCGACATCGTTTGCTGTCGTGTGGCTCGTGATCGTTTCGTTATGTGTTTTTATGGAGTTGTTCATTGATCCTTCATAGGTGGCGGATGGAACTAGCTAACATTAGTGGTGCTCTCGTATGGGAAAATTTATCATACAAATGGTGTGCCTAAACCGAAGTGGAGCCTCACCTTGTTTCTTTTGTTTTAGCAAGCAGATGAGTAGTACTGTCACCGATACTATCACCACAAGCAAAACTGCAGGGACAGCAATGTATACTGCCAGCTTGCTGTTCTTTTTTGCAGGCAGTTGGCATGAATCGCCATCGGCGCAGAGTTTGGATTGTTGTCATATCTGACAAAATATCAAATGGAGATGCGCATTAGTGATATTCTTCAAGCAACATGTTGCCATAGATAGAATGGAAACGAAAAGTACCTTAGATTCAGTGAACCATCTTGCATTCTTTTGAGGAGTCCAGAGGGGATTGATCCATTGAGCTGGTTGCCAGACAAATCTCTACGGGAACAAAATACTAATGTTAAAATCAATGTTAGTGCAAATTGAGTATGCAGCATTTCTCTTCTGTAAACATTTTAATTTGTTGAAAAAAAAACTATAAACTAGGCAAAAATAGAGCCAAAATTCCCAACTTACAAGTACTGGAGTGCCGTGAGGTTCATGAAAGAAGGTGATATATCACCATTCAGACCACTGGAAGACAGGTTCCTGCAGAGAGAAAATTTCAAATTGTTCAGCTTCACCACACGGTAGTTGTGCAAGATTCTCGATTCTCCGATAATTGTGTCACAACTAACTCATGAACACACGTCAGCACACATCTTCCGTATAGACTAGATATGAAACTACTTACACGCTTGTAATCCTTGGACGGCTGCCAATGGCGTAGCTGCAGGCCAACCCATCCCACGCCATTGTCTTCGGAACGCACGGATCACCCATCCAGTTCTTCGTCACCTGATACTTCGTCTTGATCGCCGTGATTGCAGATACTGCAGTTAATCACCACCTCTCTTTTTTAAGGGGAAATCATCACATATACAGATATACTATTTTACGTTTATTAGTACTACTACTCCGTATTACTACGTTTTAGCACGACATACCGTCCTGAGAGTCTGTGCCAAGGTTGGTGGTGGGGAAGACGGTGAAGACCTCGAGTGCGTTGATGCACGGCGGCAGGGTCGCGTTACCGGTGGCCTGGACGGAGAGGTTGTTGACATTGTATCGGTAGGGGATACTCATCTGGGCGTAGACGTCATAGAGGTAAAACGGCGAGAAGCCTTGCTTATACCATGGCTCGTCGTTGAACACGACGTTTAGCTCGCGCACGGCATTGCCGGGGAGGACCTGCAGCTCGGCGAAGTGCAGGATGACGATGAACCGAGGTGACGGGTTCATAGGGGTGGGCGTGGTGGTCAATGTGAACCCTATGTTCTGAGAGGCGTTCCGCGGCCTGATCGCCGTCTGCAACACCGCCGACGGCGCCTCGAAGGAATCGTCGTCTATGGTCTGCACTTTCTGCGTGGTCGATATATCGGCCCAGTTCGCTGTGTCGACCATAGTGGACCATATCCGGTCGTGTGGGTCATCGGGATACCTGACGATGACGGTGTTGTCTGTCGGGCCGAAGTTGAGCCTGTCCATCAGGTTAAGCCCCTGCACCGCAGTCGCCTGCGGGTAGAGCGTCCTCTTCAGCGGCCTCAGGTCAAGGCCAGAGATGAAGGGCGTCCCGGCGCCGGTGTTCACCAGGCAGACCTGCACAGAGTCGTCCGGCACCACTACGACAGCCTCATAGTAAATTGCCGTCCCCGGACCTGTGATGTTCACGGTGTACCAGTAGTTGACGCCGATGTAGAGGTCGAACACCGGAGGAATGTTGAGGCCGTCGTAGTTGCCGTACATGAAATTGGCCCGGATGAGGTATTGAGCCCGGACACGAGGGAACGGAGCGTGTAGCAGTTGCGCGTGCCCGCGAAGCTGCGCGCGGTGTAATAGATCGTGCCCAAGGACGGGGTCACGTACTCGGCCGAGATGTTGTGGTTGGTGCCGGCGTCGATGAAGCCGGCGTCGGGGGCGTAAGAGAGCTTGGTGGTTTCGCCCACGTAGCCCATCTCCCCCGAGAGGCCGCAGTCTATGGTTATGAATCCTGCAATGCATATTGCGCGTCACGCGTAGATCAGAGGCTTATGGAAGCAATGCATGCATCCATGGCCAGTGCAGTGTGTATGCTGCAAATTGTGAAAACATGCAACGATCTTTTCCATGATCTTCCCTGAAAAATATTTAGCAATAATGCATACCTTTGCTATCAGGCTGGGCGCGAGTTTGGAGTACGGCGCCGGCGGCGAGACAGAGCAGCAGCAGCCATGGACCGGCCGACATTGCTCGCGGCGTTGATAGCTCCATCACACGCATGCACGAGGTTATAGAAGCATCATATTATACAACTGACTCTGGGCGCTGACATACCGTACGTGTATCCCACGTATATGCGTGCCCAATCTTAATATACTATCAAATAAGGAGGAAAGCCAACTCCTTAGGCTGTCATTAGCTAGCCTAATTTCATCAACACCACAATGATCAACCATGTCAGCACGTCTACCAAACATTTCCGTAAACAAGTTGCATATCCGGCAGTAGGCGAGCCGCTGACCGGTGGGCCCTGTTGTAACCTTCGTTGTTCACCTCTTCCTCGTTCGTAGTCAAGTTGGCGTATATAATTTTAAAGAGACGACCATGGGCGAAGGGTTTACCTTCGCTGGAGCTGGTCAATGTCCTTGCTGGGCGCTGTTTTTCTTGATAGAGCAGACAACTTCGATGCCCAAGTTAGGCGTCGTCGTGCACCCGGTTCTTCTGACTTTTTCTCTCTGAAGGTTGAGGCGAATTCTTTTTTTCTTGCCAAGGCCTTCGCCGTCCAAGAATAAACCGACGGCACGGCATATACCTACGCCGGCAGCTTTCCTGGTTGTGTCAACGGTTAATGGAGCCGTCGGCGTATAGCCTGATTCCTGTAATGAGATAGAGATATCTAAGCTGGGGGCACATAAGTGTACTGATTGTGCAGATACCTTGTTTTCTTTTCTGTTTGGGCCCTTTAATACGAGTTAAACCAACTTAGATTAAGTTGAGAAACATGATAAAACTTTCGATCCTTTCCATGTTTGGAGGGTGGTGGATTCCGACAATGTGCAGGTCTGTGGCGGCGGCGAGCGGCGGCCAATGGTGAGCTGGTGGCCCCGGCGAGCGGCGCGCGGCCTTGGGCGGACACCTTCCATTGTGTCAAGGTCGCTTCTGCCACGTGACGTCAGGGATGGATCTAGGATCATAATAGTGGGGGTGCCACCGGAAAACACTTTTTTACTCCTGAGCACCAGTGCTCCTTCTGGTTAAAAAATTCAGAAATGATATTTTAAAGTTTTAAAAAAATAGAAAAAAATGCATGCATGTTACTAATGATGTACCCCACAAACGTATTTTTTATTTGAAATACTTTATATTCTGGGCTACTAAAAATAACAAATCTTGTATATTTTGGAGATTTGCAAGTAGTACATTTAAATTCACATATTTGTTTTTTATGTACAACAGAATATACAATATTTCAAAACAAGATTTTACACGTTTGTGGGATATATAATTAAAACATGCAAAAAAATTCTAGATTTTTCTGAAACTTATAAATAAGATTTTTTATTTTTTAACTAAAAGGATCACTGCTGCCCGGGAGCAAGAAATCTCTCCGGGGTGCCACAATATACAAGTAAGCATATGAAAAATATAAATTTGACTCTTCAATTCAAAACTGTCGAAAAGTATACTACATACAACTAATTAGTCCAAAATTCACCATAACCTCAACAAATAGTCAAAACATAAGCTTTGAATTGTTAGAAATCTAGTGAAGTATGAGGTACACGTTGTTTTTCATTTTGTAGGAGGTGCCATGGCACCCCCCCCCCCCCCCCCCCCCGAGATCTACCCGTGCCTGACGTGGAAAGCAATGTCGTGTCCCCACGGATGGCCAGCAAGCACGTTTCACAGTCTCTTTCGCCTATCGAACGTGCTCAAAAGTCGAGGTTGGCATCTGGCTGTGCTTCTCAAGTGATGGTGTGGTGGGGGGGGGGGGGATTCTAATTGGTGGCAATTTGTATTGTCCTCTTCCACAACGACGCGTGACAAGGAGCGGGATGTTTCCCGCTAGGCGAGCTCTGCTTGAGTCCAAAGCGTTGGTTGTACAGGGGTCTGCGGCCCATGTCAGCTACGGCAGATGACGGTGGGTCGTTGGAGCTAGTTCAAGAAAGTGGGCTTCTTGGGACGCCCTCATCGACCAGTGCTTCAGAAAAAACCCTATTTTTTCCATCTAATTACGATTGAAATAACACATAAAGTCATAAGATTTTCATTTTAGCTAAGGGGAAAAAACCTGGTGTGCATGGGGCAGCTACGCACTCTAAGTTGGACCGAAACGTATGTGCAATGGTAAAAACATATTATTCAAGGAGACCAGGGGATGTCATTAGTAGAGTTGATAGAATTACTAAAAAAGTGTTTGGAAAATTTACAGTTATTATTTATCAAAGTTTGACCAAAAAGTCAACGAAAAAGTCAACTATGAAAACAAGCTAAAAAGGACGATAATTTTTTTTAAAATAAATCTGAAGCCAGTTTTGCACATCGAAAATCTATTTTCTAAGAGAAAAATTAACAAGCTAAAACGGGTATATATAGTTTGCATCGTCGTATAACGCATGGGTCCTCAGTGGAAAAGTAAGGTCATAAGCTCTATAACAATAGAAATGGGCAAATAACGTCTTCTTTTATAGGGGCAAACATTATGGAGTGGGCTATTGAACAATAAACATGCATCGACGACCCAACACGCCGGCTTCATTAAGAAATTAAATAGCACACTTTAGATGCATGTACATGTATGTGCACACTCGCTAATGTAAAATAAATACACATAGGAATAACATAGACATCACTTCAAGGAGAAAACTATGGAATCAGATGTTGCACTTGGTACCACCGCACATGAAACATAGAAGTTTTCAACGTGCTGCAGGACCGGTGAGCATTGTTGGCACCCTCATAAGACTATGCTCCATCTCAAATGCAGTGCTGTTCTGGCTCACATTAGTGGACCGATCGGTGGTGTAACCATCATAACTCATGTTTGGATCATTGGCACTTCTACCAATGTAGAAGTCATTGCTTGCATCATGTTTAGCACGCCCGTTCTCCAGCTCGATGCATTCTCGCAACTCTGTCACCACATCAGTCATGTTGGGTCGCTGCACCGAGGACCGTGCAGTGCACTTGAGGGCGATGTCCGCAACCTTCCATACCGTGTTGACATCATAGTGACCGCGCATGCGCGCATCCACAACTGCCTCGATGTTGCCCTGTGCCAGCCTCTGCCGCACCCACTGGATAATGTTTGTGGGCACTGGCCCCCGCAGGATGGCCCTCTTTCCCGTGACTAACTCTAGTAGCACGACTCCAAAGCTGTACACATCGCTCTTGGTCGTCAGCTGCATTGTGGTCTGGTACTCAGGATCGACGTATCCAGGTGTGCCAACAACTGTGTTTGTATACACGTGGGTGTCATCGCTATTGAAGGCCTTGGACAAGCCAAAGTCAGCAATCCTAGCCTCCAACTTCGCGTTCAACAAGATGTTGGTGGCCTTCACGTCCCTATGGATAAGGGGTGGATTGCAGTCTTTGTGTAGATAATCCAGCCCTACACGTTACCAAAATTAATAGATCGGTTGGTGTTTGATCTGGTTTGTTGAAAGATAAAATGTTCCACAAGAGTAGCATCGCCAAAGAAGTGGAGAATGCATTCGAATTCATACCTTTCGCGGATTCAAGTGCGATTCGGAGTCTCAGTGTCCAGGGAAGACATGTCCCATTGCGGGTGGTTCCTAAAATAATCGACATTATAAGATATAACATATCAATTTTGTCGGTTCGAACTTCAAAGTGCTCAACTCAAACACAATTGCCTTGTAGGCACTAAAGTCGGAAGCTAGTCTTTTCCTTGATGGAATAAATATTTTTTCCATCAAATTACATACAGTACCTTCGAGATGCTCTTGCAAGGTTCCTTCCGACATATACTCGTAGACAAGTGCCATGTACTGCCCATCCTTACAGTAACCAATCATGGAGACAAGATTCATGTGATGAATGCGTGACAAAATCTGAGCCTACAGGACAAAGGTTTGATATAGAGCTATCAAATTTCTCTCATGAACAAAGAAAAATAAACTATAGTGAAAGAAGTTTTACCTCTGCAAGGAACTCCCTTACTCCTTGACTGGAAGAATCTGACCGCAGCTTCACGGCAACTTGGGTACGGTCCTCCAAAAAGCCGTTATAGACATATCCAAATCCTCCTTGGCCAAGCACTTGCTCGAAGTTGTTCGTTATTTTCTCAAGCTCCTTGTACGTGAACTGACGGCTCTCAAGACGTCGCAGCGAATTGTCGCTACCGACATTGCTTGCCGTTGCGTGGCTCATGTTCGCCTCATTCTGTGGTCTTATGGAGTTGTTCACTGATCCTTCATAGGTGGCGAACGTCAGAAGCTGACTCTAGTGGTGCTCACGTATGTGAAAATTTATCTTACAATTGTGTGCCCATGCCGAAGTGGCGCCTCACCTTTTTTCTTTGGTTTTAGCAAGCAGATGAGTAGTACTATCACCGATGCTATTACCACAAGCAAAACGGCAGGGACAGCAATGTAGAGTGCCAGCTTGCTGTTCCTTTTTGCATGCAGTTGGCATGAATTGCTATCGGTGCAGAGGCTTGGATTGTTGCCATATCTGACAAAATATAAGATGGAGGGGCAATTAATGAGATTCTTCAAGAATAATATTTTTATATCTAACTTTGACCTTTAAGTTTACCAATAAATGTGAACTATATGCCACAAAAAGTATGCCATTGGATATCAAAAACTTTCCGATGATATTTTTTATGACATATAATTCATATTTTGTTCACAAAAATTATAAATCAAGGTTCCACACGAAAAACGATGTGGCTTTGTATTTAACAGAGGGGTAGCTAGAAAGAATGGAAGTAGATTGGGGGAAAAGTACCTTAGATTCAGCGAACCATCTTGAAATCTTTTGAGCAGTCCAGAGGGGATTGATCCATTGAGCTGGTTACCTGATAGATCTCTATGGAAACAAAATACAACTGTCAAAATTGAAATTCATAAAAATTTGGTAAAATATATCAAAAGTTTCTTGACATACAAAACTATCAGTAAAGGTAATGTGAAAGGGCATCTGGAATTGAGCCTGTCAAGTTATTGTTTGACAGGTCCCTGCAAGATATAAAACAATGTCATTTCCGTAATACTTTTCTGCAACAAAATACAAACTAGATAAAAATAGGTCAAAAACTACGAACTTACAAGGACTGGATTGCCGTGAGGTTCGTGAAAGAAGATGATATATCACCATTCAGACCACTGGAAGTCAGGTTTCTGCAGAGAGAAAATTCAAGTGGTTCAGCGTCACCACACGTACGGTAGCTGTGCAACTTCTTGATTCTCCGTTAATCATGTCATGAACACACTTCAGCACATCTTCGGTAACAGATAGGAAACTACTTACACGCTTGTGATCCTTGGACGGCTTCCAGTGGCGCCGTAGCTGCAAGTCAACCTATCCCACGCCATCGTCTTCGGAAGGCAAGGATCACCCATCCAGTTCTTCATTACCTGATATTTTGCCTTGATCGCCGTGATTGCAGATACTGCAGTTAATTCGCCATGATTGCAGATACTTCTTATTTTGAGGCAAAATCATCACATGCATGTTTATTGCACTACATACCGTCCTGGGAGTCCGTGCCAAGGTTGGTGGTGGGGAAGACGGTGAAGACCTCGAGTGCGTTGATGCACGGCGGCAGGGTCGCGTTACCGGTGGCCTGGACGGAGAGGTTGTTGACATTGTATCGGTAGGGGATACTCATCTGGGCGTAGACGTCATAGAGGTAAAACGGCGAGAAGCCTTGCTTATACCACGGCTCGTCGTTGAACATGACGTTTAGCTCGCGCACGGCGTTGCGGGGGAGGACCTGCAGCTCGGCGAAGTGCAGGATGACGATGAACCGAGGTGACGGTCCATAGGGGTGGGCGTGGTGGTAAATGTGAACTCTATGTTCTTAGAGGCATTCCGTGGCCTGATCGCCGTCTGCAACACCGTCGACGGCGCCTCGAAGGAATCGTCGTCTATGGTCTGCACTTCCTGCGTCGTCGATATATCGGCCCAGTTCACTGTGTCCACCATAGCGGACCATATCCGGTCGTGTGGGTCATCGGGATACCTGACGATGACGGTGTTGTCGGTCGGGCCGAAGTTGAGCCTGTCCATCAGGTTTAGCCCCTGCGTGGTGTTCGCCTGCGGGTAGAGCGTCTTCTTCAGCGGCCTCAGGTCAAGGCCAGAGATGAATGGCGTCCCGGCGCCGGTGTTCACCAGGCAAACCTGCACGGAGTCGTCTGGCACCACTACTACGGCCTCATAGTAAATTGCCGTTCCCGGAGCTGTGATGTTCACGGTGTACCAGTAGTTGACGCCGATGTGGAGGTCGAAGACGGGCAGCCGGTTGAGGCCGTCGTAGTTGCCGTACATGAAATTGGCCCGGACGAGGTACTTGAGCCCGGACACGAGGGAACGGAGCGTGTAGCAGTTGCGCGTGCCCGCGAAGCTGCGCACGTTGTAATAGATCGTGCCCAAGGACGGGGTCACGTGCTCGGCCGAGATGTTGTGGTTGGTGCCGGCGTCGATGAAGCCGGCGTCGGGGGCGTAGGAGAGCTTGGTGGTTTCGCCCACGTAGCCCGTCTCCCCCGAGAGGCCGCAGTCTATGGTTATGAATCCTGCAATGCATATTGCGCGTCACGCGCGCCTGGATCAGAGACTTGTTGAAGCAATGCACCCATAGCAAGTGTTGGTCCAAACAGTGAAAGCATGCAACGATCTTTTCCATGATCTTCCTGAGCAATTCATACCTTTGCTGTCAGGCTGAGCGCCAGCTTGGAGCATGGCGCCGGCGGCGAGGCAGAGCAGCAGCAGCCATGGACCGGCCGCTATTGCTCGCGTTGTTGATAGCTTCATCACAGACATGCATGCAAGAGGTTAGATTGACTCTGGGCGCTTCGTACGTCATCTTATAATCTTGTAAATAAGAAAAGAGCCAACTCCTCTGGCTGTCGTTAGCTAGCCTAATGATCACATCGATATTCGATACCACCATGATTAACCATGTTAGCACGTGTACCTAACATTTCCTTACACAAGTTGCATAGCGGGCGGTAAGTGAGCCGCTGACCTTCGCTGTCCACCACTTCATCATTCGTGGTCAAGTTGGCGTAATTTGAAGGAGACGACTTTGGGCGAATAGTTTAGGTCGCCGGCGCTGCGTTTCTTGAGAGCATCTCCAACGGCAGCTGCAAAAACGCCGCGCGCTCTAAATAACTGCTTTTTAGCGCGCGGGGGTGAAAACACTGCTCCAGCAGACGCTCTATAAGTTAGCGCGCCGTAAAAACAGTCAAGCGCGCTGGACGAAACTGGACATTTTGCACCATATTTGGTGTGCCAACAACAGCACGCTGGACGAATCTGGACAAGCCCACGAGAACCAACTGCCTGAAGTTTCCCCAAGGCTTTTTCCTCTCTCGTCTCCACAGAATGAGCAGTCGGACGGAATGGCGTCACCGCCGCCCCTGCCATATCCGTGGCCGGCGAAATCGCACCGCCGGACGGAATCGCGTCGCCGCCCGCCGGAATCGCGCCCGCATCGGTCCGAATCCTGGCCGCTGGAATCGGTCGCGCCGCCGCCCGCCGATGAGCTGGTGGTGGGCTGGAGTGGTCGGGGCCGCCAGGAAGCGTCAAGGACGAGCTCGCCGCCCCGTCCTTTCAGGATGACTGCACGAGCGGGAGCGGCCTCCACCGGCGAGGCAGCGAGTGCGGGAGCGGCGGCGAGCCTCCTCCGGCGAGGGAAGGCTGCGAGGCGGAGGCACATCGGCGGCCGGGCGGACGCGGAGACGCAACGGCGGTCGGGCGGGGCGCGTAGGCGCGGCGGCGTAGGCACAACGGCGGCCGGCGGCCGGGTGGCGGAGGCACAACGGCGGCCGCGCGGACGCGGAGGCGGAACGGCGGCCGGCGGCCGACCTCGCGCACTGCCCTCTCCGGCCTGCTACGCAGATGGAGATCGAGCTAGCTAGCTAGCTCGAATGATTGGGGATGTGATTGTTTTTTTCATTTTGGTTAGGAACCTGATTGCGTATTAATTGGATTTGTTTGTAAAAGTTAGGGACTTGTTTGTTGTAAACATATTTGTGGCGCTCTATTTTTAGTGCGTCAGCTGGAGTGTTGCACGCTGCGCGCTATATTTTAGCGTGTCTGGTGAAGCAAAACACCCGATCGGAGCGCTAAAAAGCTATTTTGGCGTTGTAAATTTTTTTAGGGCGCCGACGCGTAGTGCGTATGTTGGAGATGCTCTGATAGAGCAGACGACTTCGAGGTGCACACCTGTTTCGTCTGACTTTTTCTCTCAGCTTGAAGCCCGTTCTGTTTTACTTGACGAAGCTAGATAGGGTGAGCTAGGCTGGAGACACATGAGTGTACGTGATTGTGCAAGTACCTTGTTCGTTTTGAGGTCTCTATTTAACTGTAAGTTTTCCGACAGCTACTTCAACAGGGCTGGCGCCGCTGCTATGGTTAAGTCTGTTCTCACCTCCATTCCGATTTTCCTCCTCACTGCGATCAATGTGGGAAAGGGCACTATCAAGGCTTTTGACAAGATCAGTCGGGGACTGCTTTGGGCTAACAAAGAGAGCGCCAGCGGAGGTCAATGCAAGGTCAGCTGGGACAAAGTTTGTAGGCCTAAGGCCTTTGGGGGTTTGGGAATTCTCAGCCTTGAGAGGTTTGATAGAGCTCTCCGGCTTCGATGGCTCTAGCTCACTTGGACTGCTCCGGACAAGCCTTGGGTCGGAATGGAAACTCCTAATGATGATAAGGATAGGCAACTCTTCAATTCTTGCACCAAGGTCACTCTGGGCGATGGTTGCAAAGCTTCCTTCTGGAATTCCTCTTGGTTGGAGGGTTCGACGCCCAGGGCCGAGGCGCCACTGCTGTTTACCACCTCCAAGCGCAAGAACCGCACCGTCCGTGATGCCCTCATTGATCACTGTTGGGTTGCGGACCTTTCCATTGACACTTTCACAGCTGATCACATGATGCAGTTCGTTCACCTCTGGAGCAAAGTTAATGGCACAACCCTTGTCCGGGCGTAAACGACACGATCACCTGGACTCTCACGCCTGATGGCCTTTACGCTGCGAGCTCTGCCTACATGGCGCAATTTCTGGGCTCTGTCAATTGCGCCTTCCAGTCGATCGTCTGGAAATTCTGGGCCCCTCCCAAATGCCACTTCTTTGCTTGGCTCGCTGTGTAGAACAGGCTTTGGACGTCTGACCGGCTGGCAATTCAGGGTTGGCCTCATCAACAAACTTGCCAGCTCTGCCGCTGCCACCCTGAAAACGCCAGACACTTGCTCTTCCAATGCCGCTACTCCAAACGCATTTGGGCTGCTGTGGCATCCTGGCTTTCCCATAGTACAAAGCATTGGCCATTGTCGGCCCACCGTGCTGCACTACTGGAGGGCGGTTTCTCAGTGCCCCACGGCGCACCCAAATGGCCTCAAGACGGCCATTGTCCTCGTCACCTGGGAAATTTGGAAGGAGCGAAACGCCAGAGTCTTCAACAACAAGTTCACTATGCCAAGCACACTCATCCAGAAAATTAAGAGCGAGGCCCGTGACTGGATCCCTGCGGGTGCGAAGCACCTTGCAGCAATCACTTCGTAGAGAGCCGCCCTTATGACGATCTTTCTCTCAGCGCGGATAGACGGCATTGGTTGAACTTTTTAGCTGTCCTGGGGGCTTACTACTGTAGTATGCCGTTTACTGTCTTTTTACTTTAGGCTTCGGCCCTGTCCTGTTTTACTTCTCCTATATCAATATAAAAGGCAAAACTTTTGCCTGGGGTTTCAAAAAAAAGTAATATGATGATGACAACAATGACACACCCGACCTCTACAACAGCACAGTAGCAAAGGCAATCGAGACATTGCAAATATACACAAGCAACTTATTGAAAAAAGAAAAGAAACAAAATGAACAACACGACGTAGGAGTGACAAGCAACCAAAAGTGCTAGTAGCTCCCAAGCACACTGGTGCTCTTTTAGAAAAATCGTTCGGATATTTCGAGGCCTCAGAAAATCGAAAATAAAGTGTACAACTAAATATACACATTTTGTACGTATGCCAAAGTTTCATATGAAAAAAAATTTATATTTGCTACACATTTTGTACCTATGCCAGAAGTTTTCTCCTTTTTGACACCCATAATTTTGTTTTTTCTCTATAGCTCGAAATACAACTTGTTTTTTTTATCGAAAATTTGTAGATACATAAAAAAAACATGTGTATGTAGCCTATGGAAAAAATGAATTTTTTCAAACTCGAATTTAACATTTAATTTTTTTTCCAACTGAGCAAACTGTTGCTGTTGCTCGGGTTCCACAAATATGAGTTTTAACAAGCAACAACATCGATAGTGAAGGCAATTATATCCATGTATACCTGCCCACTAGACATGGTATGGAGGGTTGCCATGGATAGCGCGCATAGCGGGGCCGTCTCCAGAAATCGAGGACCCCGGTGCGAACGCAAAATGGGGCCTTGAAGTTCGAAATTTTAATTGACGTAGCAACTAAAAATACTTTCACTTTATTACGTAACTCCAGTATGTGTTATTTCACAATAAATCTATCGAGAGCACGGTTTTGAGACCGAGCCACCGCTTCTTTTCATTCTTTAATCTTACGCTTTTCCGCACCAGACGACACTTTGTTCTTCTATAATTCATGATCTTCCTATTTCATTAAGAAAATAATATAACTGAGCCCAAACAATTTCAATGTCGATAAATAACTATAGCTTAATTATTGTACAACCTCCGATCCATATTAATGGCATCAACTTTATCTAGATGCGGATGTATCTAGTTAAGTGTTTAGACTAGATTTATCCGTATCTAGACAATGTTGAGACCATTAATATGGATCGGAAGGAGTATTGTAATTATCACAGAAAAAATTACACCAACATGTAACAATACCTTGATCAGTAATTATGCCCCGATCGCGTCGCAGACTCGCAGGAATCTTGTGTCTGTTACGGCGTGGTCTCAAAGTGTCCAGGGGTCTAAAAGTGTCCAATCCCCAATTGATGCTACAGCGTGACATAATCAGCAAATTAGTAATCATGGAATCACCTCATCAATTTTCCAAACCCTAATCGCCATCAGTTCGGCCTCTAAATTACCTGGCGACGCGAGCAGCCTGGCGAGCAGTAACGAACCGCGGCCACCACAGGGGCCTTCTTCCTTTCGTCTCGTTCGGTGCGCAAGGAAGCTGGGGCCAGGGTAAGCCGACCGTCGTCGTCGACTCGACGTCCTGACGTCCTGTACAGGTTTGTTTCTCGATTGATCGTAGGCAGTACAGAAACAGCTAGCGCTAAGCGGATCGATTGCCAGAGATACGCGTATAGGTGACCGATCGAGCCTAGCGTGAAGGATTAATATGGGCCGAATGAGCAGTTCTAGATGTCCTGCAAAAAAAAAAGAGCAGTTCTAGATGGGTCTTCCCTGGAATTAAACGTACAATATAGGATAATATATACTCAGCAAAAATATTTGGGGGCCCATGGAAATTGGGGGCCCTGAGCGGCTGTGCACCTGGCTCACCCTCAAAGGGTGACTTCTTTTGGGCTCCTGCTTATGCATAAGCAGGCTTATAGATTTTGGTGGGGAAAAACTGTTGTGGGTAGAAACTGTGTGGTACACTTCTTTTGGGCTTCTAGGTTCTGCCATCTTAATAATTTCTGAAAATATTAAAATGCTGACAACATGGTCCCACTTGGCAGTGGCTCTCTCGCAACACTGCTACCGCCGGGACGTTGCCGACGAGGCTATTTTTTTAAATAATGCATTTTTTGACGAAAAATCGATGAATATTACATGGATTGAGACAATTTGGAAAATAATGCACCCTAATTCGTGGCCTGGACGATTGGGACTAATCGTTTGGGCCGCAGACGATAAGGCCTTATCGCGTTGGCCGCAGACGACAGGGTTGTGGGTGGGCCAGCCCACGCGGACGACGAGCCACTCGTCCTCGAGTGGACGGCAATCGTCCACGTAGCCGACGAGCAGGCCTATCGTCCTGGCCCCCGACGATTAGTCGTTGTCGTCCTGGCCCCCGACGATAAGTCGCTGGATAAGTGCGGCGCCCGTTTCTTTCTTCCTTTCTTCCTCCTCGCGTCCTCTCTCTCTGGTTCATGCTGTGGCCTGTGACCTCCTCCCGATTTCGTCGATTAAACCATACAAGCTTCATTTTAGAGCATAGTAGAGGAGTTAGGGAGCAAGGGCAACATCCTAGAACTCATGGGATAGTTAGGGGAGGCGATTTGGTGGTGGTATTTTGGAGGGATGGTAGATATGTGGTGCTCATTGTGGTGGTGGTTGTGATGTTGAGGTGCTGCTTCTTCTGCCGGTGAGGTGGTGCTGGTGCTGCTCCGGTGAATCGATTCACGCTTCAAGGGTAAGTGTTGTTTTGATAATTACGGTATTATGTAGATAATTAGGGTTTAGATTAATTAGATTTGCGTTAATAGTTAGGTTGTCGTGGGTATTATTTAGTAGGTCGTGCCGTCGAGAATCTCGTAGTTGCTATTATTTAGTGGTTCATAATCAGTGCAAGCGTTCGGTATATATATTTAGTGCAGCTCGACAGTTATTTTTTCGGAGAGTCGGTATCAATTTTATTGTGCAATATTAAGTAGTTGTTCGGGTTATAATTAATCCATGGTACTTAATATTTTTCTAGTCAAGGAGAGATGTCTGATGTAGTGAAGTGTACGTTCTACTACGGTGACGGTACTGTGTTAACAAATGAATTGGGGGCAGATTTGAGTCAGTTTCAGCAGTCGGAGTTGAAACTTAATTCCCCACAGACATGGTCGAAAAGTCAGGTGAAAGACTGGTTCGCAGGATGTTTAGGGCTTAATCCTGATACAGACACCGTTGGTGTGCATGCATTGTGGTCGAAGTCAAGGTCAAGGGAAGACGTGTTCTTCTATCTGAGGCCGATAGATCGGACATCTCAGTGGGTGCGCTGGCTGCAAGCCTGTGAAACCCGGGGCACAAACCCAGTCGCCCTACTGCTTCCTGTCGCGAAGGAGGTGAACTCATATGTCGGCGAGGGTGGGCACGAACCTGGGCATAGCAGTCAAGAGATGCATACAGAAGAACATGATTATAGCCTCTATCGTGCTAGGATAGCCTCTATCGTGGAATTATGTTTCTATTCGTACTGAATGTGGCACTGTGTTTTAAATTTGTAATATGTGTGGAATTATGTTTCTATTCGTACTGAGTGTATGTTTTAAATTTTGTAGGAATGGAGAGGATATACTTGATTAATGAGGCCGTGGATAGCAAACATCGTGCTAGGATATTGCAGCAACCTAGGCTCGAAACCCTCATCACTCGCGGACCTAGGGATAACTGGCAGTTACATCCTGCTTGGGTTGATAGGTATGTGTTCAAATTAAGTTCTGATTACAAATTTTGTACATGTTGAGACACTATACCCGTAAACATGAATGTTTTTTTGTACAAACATGTTGAAGTGGACCGGGCTTTTACCGTTGGCGCGGCTAGTTGAGGACACACCTCAGTCTTTACGCCTAAAGATTGACAACTCCCTGCTCACTTGCTTAGTTGACAGATGGAGGCCCGAGACGCACACGTTTCACTTTCGTTGGGGTGAGATGGCGCCCACACTGGAGGATGTGTCTTTCTTGTTGGGGCTGCCTTTGGCGGGCACGCCCATAGGACCGTTGGAGGCTCCGGCTAATTGGGCGCAAGCTATGGCCGAGCGTTTTCAGGGTATTAATCCCGCTGCTGGGCCATTTGGGTCGGAGGATCACGGACCCAAGCTTGAGTGGTTGCTCGATTTTCAGGTTAGTTCAGATTTTT
The DNA here is from genome assembly GCA_947311845.1 of Poa pratensis. Taxonomy (NCBI): domain Eukaryota; kingdom Viridiplantae; phylum Streptophyta; class Magnoliopsida; order Poales; family Poaceae; genus Poa; species Poa pratensis. The sequence continues at coordinate 41,893,945 of CAMZMU010000060.1, read as the reverse complement.
AAAATGTTTTACCTAACATGATCTTTCTCATTTCTCATGTACTTTCTTCGCTAAATATAGAAACAAAAATTTCCGGTGTATCCAGCCATCCCACTCAATGGGCCACAGATCACTCGGAGCCTAGGGGCATACATCATGTGGCTGCTCGGAAAGGTTATGTTCACTGAGAACCATGTCAGCACTATCAGCGCGAGGTACATCCATATTGCACGTGAGATCGCGGAAGACACAGAGCGAGAGGACATCGCGCAGAGGAGTTGGGGGGTATGCTGTGTTAGGTGCTACCTACCGAGGTATGTGCAACGGGTGCCACCTTATTGCGCCAAATGCAGGTCTGCTTGGATGTCCTATATTCTTGCAGCTCTGGTCGTGGGAGAGGTTCCCTATCGGACGACCAGACGTACTAGCTGAGCAGGCTTACCCGGTTACCCCGTTGTTAGACGCTGAGAGGATAGACATGCCTACCTTCGGTACACCGTGGACGCGTCGTTCGGTATGTGTACACATCACAATTTAACGTATTGCATGCCTGTTTCATTAAACATGTGATGTCACTAATTTTGTTTCCTGCAGAGACGCTTTGCTCAAGATAACATGCGGAATTGCTACGAGGCTTTCACCGAGCAGTTTGACTACTTGAGCGCGGGTGCGGTTATGTGGCAGCCGTACACGGACGCTGCTATGCACGCTAGATACCCGGGTGGTATCTCCACGCTCTGCACGAGAGATCGTGCCTGCTGGATGACAAAATCGAAGATCATCTTCGATGTATTCGTGGAGGAGATGGGCCAGCAGCGGGTTATGAGGCAATTTGGTCTTCGACAACTTGCACTTCCTCCGCCAACGGATAATCCCGTCCCACCCATCATTCACGGGTATGTATTTCTATGAGTTCCAAACTTTTCCACATGTTACAGCTAGTTAAATGACGAGCACACATCACAAATGTAGGTTCTCAAGGAAAGGAACCAACAGGACCAGGCAACAGTGACTTCAGAGGCTTCAGCCGTACGTCGCAGAGTGGCACAATGCCACGGCATCACGCTGGGAGGAAACACTCCCATTTGATCCGACACTGTTCGAGTCCTATTTACAGGTTTTTAGCACGTCGACACGAGTGCGCATCGTGCATCATGAGCACCCTGAGGCGACACCGGCCCCTTCTACGTGGGATATGTATCCAAGCCAGTCTACTTCAGGCACCCAACAATACGCCGTAAGTTCATTTCCCCTATAGAATGCAGGCCAGTATGATTCACCAACGTTTCATTAAAAATTCTTGTCCAAATTACAGGCCCAGTTGACACACGAGCTGCAGACTGATGTGGCTGAGTACGCTCGTTCGCTTTCGTCCGGACCACTACTTGAGCGCCCGCAGCATTACTCTTGGGTGAGGCGCTTGGAGAAGAGGCTCCGAGGTATCTACGAGGTGATCACTTGCACACGTTCCGATGTTGATCCGCGTCATGCAGCAACGTGGCCACCTCGTCCTTCCCAGCCACAGACGCAGCCCCAGCAGACTCCTGAGCAGCCGCAGCGACACCGACACCAGCCGCGACCACGTCTACCTACGCAGCCTACGCCCAGACCACCGCCTCCTAACCAGGCTGGAGGTTCGTCGTGGCAGCAGCAGTAGAGAGCCCAATGTCGGGCTTCATTCTTCGTCCACCACCCCAGCCAGAGGGTATGTATTTTGTTATCTCTTGTTTTCGATATTAATCATGGTACAATTCCATCTACTCAGTTTTTATGTTCCCTCTATCAGGATATCGGTCTTCTATGTCCGGCCAACAGTCGTCTGGATCCCCGTGGGAGAGTGAGCCGGAAGCGTACAGCCATCACGGCAATTGGATGGACATGTACAACACTCCACCACAGCCCACACAGGAGACACAGCAGGAGCACGACAAGTCCCTGATTCCTTCACGTGATGTTCGGCCACCCCACAGGTTAGGTTGGACGACGCCGAATCCACCACCTCCGCGCCGTGGCAGACGGCGTGGCTAACACTTCTAGAGACATGACTACATATCTATGTATGAGATATTTTTATATGTATGTAAAACTAGACATATCTATCTATGCATGCGAACTTCTATCAGTCATACTACTCTAGTCCAGATAATATTTTTTCCTTCGTTAAACAAACATTGCAAATTATCGGTAGTAGCGACAACACAACATAAATTGAAGATACATGGTACTCTGCAAATTAGAAAAAAAAAGTCATCTACCATCGACGTAGCCTCCCGCATCACTCTTGCCTTTCAATACCGCAACACTCTTGCCCTTCGACGACGTAGCACCCTTGTCCTTCGATGACGCAGCATTCTTCCCCTTCGACGATGCTTCATCGACGATGCAGCATCTTTGCCCTTCGACGACGCCGCTGCCGCCGCTGCTGCAGCTTTCTTGCTCGCTTCACTCGGCATGAAAATATCATCTTCATCCTCGCTCTCCTCGACCCATGTAACAGGACATCTCATAGCATTCTCCAAATCTGATTCACGCGTATAGGTTAGCTTCTTCTTCTGCCACCTAGCATGCATCATGAGAAGTTCTTTCTGTATTTCCCTCCAAGTCCTCGATGGCCACCCAAGCCTACTTAGCTTCGCTGATAGCTCACGGAGATGAGGTGGATAAGTAACAATATCTTCGAATGGCACTTCCTTATTGTCTACCTTGAACTCGGCCGTTAACCTCAAAAGGACTGCCGACATTCCTGGCTGGAAACTACGATCTGAAGGAAAGCTCGACATGTTCGAGTGAGTGGATTAGAATGCTTACCAACCTCAGTGAGAAGGGGTTCTTATAGGCCGAGATGCGAAGAATTGGCGGTAGAAACAGGCGGGAGATACGATGGCGGGAAAAAAGGGCGGGAAAGAATTTGGCGGGAGAAACAGGCGGGAGAGAAGATGGCGGAAAAATAGGGCGGGAACGGATTTCGCGGGATCGACCGGTGGCGGGTGATGACCATAGGGGGTGTATCGTAGTACTTTCGATAAATAAGAGTGTCGAACCCAACGAGGAGCAGAAGGTGCTGACAAGGAGTTTCGGTAAAGGTTTCACTGTAAATGCTAGCAGACAAGTTTTTAGGGGTTTTTGATATAGCAGGTAAATAAAATGCGAGTAAGTAAAAGACAGTAATAATAATTGCAGCAAGTGGCCCAATCCTTTTTAGAGCAAAGGACAAGCCGGTTGGTTTACTTATGATGACAAAATGTTCTTGAGGACACACGGGATTCTAGTCAAGTGCTTTCGCTTCACATAGTTGATTAATCTTTATTGTTTTGATAAGTGTTGTGTGGGTGAACCTATGCTAATGCACCGCCCTTACTTGGACTAATACATACTTGTGATTATACCTCTTGCAAGCATCCGCAGTTACAAGAAAGTAATTAAGATAAATCTAACCACAGCCTTAAACTCTGAGATCCTACGCTCCCTTGTGCACCGGTATACTAACGGGGGTTTAGGTTTCTGTCACTCCGGCAACCCCACAATTAGCAACCAAATACACAATGCACTCCTCTAGGCCCATAAAGGTGAAGTGTCATGTAGTCGACGTTCACACGACACCACTAGAAGAATAACACCACAACTTAAATATCAAACCATTAAATATTACTCAACATAATTCCACTACTAACAGCGTGACTTCTCCCATGTCCTCAAGAACTAAACGAACTACTCACGAGACATCATATGGATCATGATCAGAGGTGATATAATGATGGATAACGATCTGAACATATACTTTAATTCACCGATAAAACTCAATAGCATCAACCACAAGGAGTAATTAACACCGGGAGAGTTTCCCCTATGAACTAAACAAAGTATAGCCCTAGATGTTACAGCGGAACGAGATGGTGCAGCGGTGATGGTGGTGATGGCGGTGGAGATGATGATGATGATCCCGATGAAGTCCAGCGCGATGACGATGAGGATGGCGATGATCTCCCCCTCCGGGAAGGAATTTCCCCGGCAGATTTCTCCCTGCCGGAGAGCTTTTCTCTCTCTGTGGTTTCCGCCTCGTGGAGGCGGCGGAATATTTTCTCACGGACTCCCCGTGTCTTAGGGTTTCTGGGGGATGAAGTACGCGAAGGGGGAGCGCCTGAGGTGGGCCAGGGGCACCACACCTGGCCAGGGCGCGGCCAAGGTGGGCCCCGCGCCCAGGGGTGGTGTGGGCCCCTCCTGGCCCATCTCAGCCTCCCCTTTTGGCTTAGTCCATCTTCTGATAAAATAGGAACATCTGTCTTCTCGGAAATATTTTTAGTGCTCCAGAAATATAGTGCCTTGACGTTGCTTTTTCCAGCTGAAATCTGACTCCGGCAGTTAATTATCCAATGATCATCAAACATGCAAAATAAGACAAAATAACATAAGTAACTCCTCTTAATATGAAATATATCATTGAATAACAGTAAATTATGCTATAAAATAGTGATGCAAAATGGACGTATCAACCCCCCAAGCTTAGACCTCGCTTGTCCCCAAGCGAAAGCTGAGCTCAGTAAACTAGAACAAAAGTTTATGGAGTGAAGCGTCGATAATAAAGAATACGGACAAGAAGCATCAGTAATTACTAAACAACACACTCATTTTAAACAGCAACTACTCTTCATATAACCTAACTTGAACATGAGTAGTGAAACAACCACAATAAAAATACACGAAGGAAATTATAGATTAGTAATGGCACACTTCATTCTTGGTCATAGAACAATAAGCAATCAATACTTATCTTTCGAAAGGAGTCTTTATATTAGAGCTTATATTGCAGAATTTCCACACTCAATTATCACACCTTCTTTACAGTCATTGATAACTTGCAAAGCTATATTCTTAGAGGCAAAAGTATTTGTGCTAAGACAAGAAAGGATAAAGAACATGATTGACAATATTAATGATATATATGGTTGAATCACAACAACTCAAATGCTTGCTCAAGAAGAAGGAAATAGGTGTACTGACTCAACATGAAAAGTAAAAGAAAGGCCCTTCGCAGAGGGAAGCAGGGATTAAGTCATGTGCTAGAGCTTTTAAGTTTTTGAAATCATATAGAGAGCAAAAATTAAGTTTTAAGGGGTGTTTGTTAATTGTCAACGAATGGTAGCGGGTGAAAACAGTATTCTCCCTGTCAAACAGACTTTTAAGAGCGGCTCCCATGAAGGACGTTATTTCTACCAGCAAGGCAGATCATCCCTCTTTCTCTTTGGTTTACACACACAGATATTTCACTGTTTGTCATTGCTTACTGATAATCAGGGCAAAAGTGTGAAGAGAATTAATGGTTAAAGTTGTAATTAATTGGGACTGGGCACCCGTTGCCAGCTCTTTTTGCAAGTTATTGGATAAGCGGATGTATATGCCACTAGTCCAGGTGTAAAGTCTGTTTGACAAGTAGAATAAAGGATAACCACACTACTTCCTCATGAGCTAGTAAACATTGACACAAAAGGGAATAATAACATTTTGAATAATTTAAAGGTAGCACATGAAAAATTTACTTGGAGTGGCAAAGAAATACCACATATAGGAAGTTATGGTGGACACAAATGGCATGGGTTTGGTTCAAGGATTTGGATGCACGAGAAGCATTCCCTCTCAGTACGGTGGTTAAGGCTAGCAAGGTCATGTAGCAAGCATAAAAGTTGGGGGATACACACAAATATATATAATAGAAGCAACCATGCTATCTTCCCTGTAAGCACAAATGTTTTAACTCAAAGAATACTAATCTTATTGGCTAGCAAGAAAGAAAGATAAAGGGATAATATTTTTGCATGTAATTCCCTCCTTCTACTTAAGTTTTCATGGTATTGCTACTAATGACCAATACTAAGTTTGCCACAACTAATATAATTTACTTAATGTACCCAAAAGTGGCGTCAATACTAATGGCAAGATCAGCACATAAAGAAGATTGCAGGCTAAAATAAAATGTACCGAAAGTAAAGGTGGAACTTCTCATTAATATTCTGAACAAGACACACTCAAACCAACGGATACATGGATAACTAAAGGATTGACACTCCACATCGCAAACCATCTTATAAGATAACTTCTCTACTCATGATATGACCACGAAATTATAAAAACGAAAGGATAAAGATGATACTGGGCACTCCCCCAAGCTTGGAACAAGCCAAGGGAGTGCCATTACCCCTTGACGATTTAGGCTTGATCTCTTGGTGGTGAAGAAGACTCCTCGTCATCAAATTTCCAAGGCAGAGGCTCCCCATCAACGAAAGAGGATTTGGTTTCCAAGAACCTGAAACTAGCAGCTGAGCTTATGCGTTTGAACCTAGCTTCATACTCACAGTTTTGGTTTTGAAGATCGTAAATTTGCCCTTGTAACTTGGATGTAGTTTTACTAAGTGCGAAGATGTTATCCCACAGCTTATCAGTCTCCTTCTTGTGTTCATCAATAAGCTCATTAATGATCTTGTGGTTGATCTCCACTCCGCGCTCTATCATCTTCTGGTACCGGAAAACTTCATGCTCTACTTCTTCTAGCCTAGCCTTCATGTCCCCTTCAACCTTGGGTCCCTTGACATCTTCTCGAACAAGGACTCCATCCACAAGCCGCATCTCTTGAGGGTGCTGCTTTAGCTCATTGATGTATGGGTTGACGACGTTCTTGAAGAAGGTATCCTTCGGAGCCCCGGATGAAGACATCTTCTAATCCTGGAGCTAAACCTGGCAGAAACAGCTCGAAAACAAAACTCGACGAAAACACGATATACGGACCTCGGGAGATCCGGGTGATTATATAGCAAAAAGTTTTACGACAAAAGGAAGGTACAGGACGAAACGGGGTCGGAGACGGGCTCCGAGGTGCCCACACGCACCCACGGCGCGGCCAGGGTGGGGCCCGCGCCCAGGGGTGGTGTGGTGCCCTCGGGCACCGTTTCCTACCCTTTTCCGACTCATAATTTTCCATATTATGTAAAAACAACAAATATTTAGGTTGAAAGTAAATCGCGAACTTTTTCTTACCGAAACTGTTACCTATTCCAAATCAGCTTTTGCAGTTGTCTGAATTTGACTTTTTATAAAATCCTCTGGAGTTACCACTTTGATAAATCAACATCTTCATTATAAGAATCTCCAGAAATGTAATGCTTGAGTCTTTGACCATTAACCACTTGTGGTCTGTCCCCATCTAGTGAATTGATTTTAATCGCACCTGAGCGATAGACCTCCTCAATGATATAAGGTCCTTCCCATTTTGAAAGTAATTTTCCTGCAAAAAATCTGAGACGAGACCTATACAATAAAACTTTTTCACCTACGTTAAATTCTCTCTTAAGAATTCTTCTATCATGCCATTGCTTAACTTTCTCTTTAAAGAGCCTAGCATTTTCATAAGCTGCATTTCTCCATTCATCTAAAGAATTCAAATTAAGCAATCTCTTTTTACCGGCAAGTTTAAAGTCTCTATTAAGTTCTTTCACCGCCCAATAGGCTTTATGTTCTAATTCTAAAGGCAAATGACAAGCTTTTCCATAAACCATTTTGTAAGGAGACATTCCCATAGGATTTTTATAAGCAGTTCTATAAGCCCACAAAGCATCGTTAAGCTTTTTAGACCAATTTTTTCTAGATTTATTAACAGTCTTTTGCAAAATAGACTTAATCTCTCTATTTGACAATTCTACTTGACCACTTGTTTGGGATGATATGGTGAAGCAATTCTATGATTAACATCATACTTAGCTAAGTTTTTCTAAAAGCACCATGAATAAAATGAGAACCCCATCAGTCATGAGATATCTAGGCACACCAAACCTAGGGAAGATAATATCTTTAAGCATTTTTAATGATGTCTCACCATCAGCACTAGAAGTTGGTATAGCTTCTACCCATTTAGTAACATAATCAACAACAAGTAGTATAACCATTTGAGGAAGGAAAAGGACCCATAAAGTCAAATCCCCAACAGTCGAAAGGTTCAATAACAAGAGAATAATTCATAGGCATTTCATTACGTCTACTAATGTTACCTACTCTTTGACATTCATCACATGATAAAACAAATTTTCTAGCATCTCTAAAAAGGGTAGGCCAATAAAAACCTGATTGTAGAACCTTTTGCGCAGTTCTATCTCCAGCGTGATGTCCTCCATAAGCACTTCCATGGCATTTGCTCAATATTTCTTTCTGTTCATACTCAGGAACACATCTTCGCATAATGCCATCTACTCCTTCTTTATACAAATGTGGGTCATCCCAAAAATAATGCCTCAAATCATAAAAGAACTTTCTTCTTTGCTGAGCTGTAAAGGTCGGAGGCAAATACTTGGCAACAATAAAATTAGCATAATCAGCATACCAAGGACTTTCGCGTGAGCTTACCTTTATCGCAGCCAATTGTTCATTTGGAAAACTATCATTAACAGGTATAGGATCATCTGAAATGTTTTCTAATCTAGACAAATTATCAGCAACAGGATTTTCAGCACCTTTCCTATCTACGATATGTAAATCAAATTCTTGCAGTAAAGTACCCATCTTATGACCTAGGCTTAGCATCTTTCTTTTCCATAAGGTATCTAATAGCAGCATGATCAGTGTGAATAGTAACTTTTGAATCAACAATATAAGGTCTAAATTTATCACAAGCAAAAACAACTGCTAAAAATTCCTTTTCAGTAGTAGCATAATTCTTTTGAGCGGCATCAAGTGTTTTACTAGCATAATGAATAACATTTAACTTCTTGTCTACCCGCTGTCCAAGAACAGCTCCTACAGCAAAATCACTAGCATCACACATTATTTCAAAAGGTAAAGTCCAATCAGGAGGTTGAACAACAGGAGCTGTGATTAAAGCCTTTTTTAGAGTTTCAAAAGCTTCCTTGCAATCATCATCAAAAACAAAAGGTACATCTTTTTGAAGAAGATTAGTGAGGGGTTTTGAAATTTTAGAGAAATCTTTAATAAACCTCCTATAAAAACCGGCATGACCGAGAATACTACGGATACCTTTCACATCCCTTGGACAGGGCATTTTCTCGATTGCTTCAACTTAGCTCTGTCCACTTCAATACCTCTTTCAGAAATTTTGTGCCCTAGGACAATTCCTTCATTAACCATGAAATGACATTTCTCCCAATTAAGAACAAGATTTGTCTCCTCACATCTCTGCAAAACTTTATCAAGATTGTGCAAGCAATTATCAAAGGAAGTTCCGTAGACGGAAAAATCGTCCATGAATACTTCCACAATTTCTTCACAAAAACCATGAAAAATAGCAGACATGCATCTTTGGAACGTAGCAGGAGCATTACACAAACCAAAAGGCATACGTCTATAAGCATAAGTTCCATAAGGACAAGTAAAAGTTGTTTTCTCTTGATCTTGTGCTTTAACAGCAATTTGTGAGAATCCAGAATAACCATCAAGGAAACAAAAATGGGTTTTCTTAGACAACCTTTCTAACATTTGATCAATAAAAGGCAAAGGATAATGATCTTTCTTAGTTACTTTATTGACCTTTCTAAAATCAATGCACATCCTATATCCCACTACTACTCTTTGAGGAATAAGTTCATCATTTTCATTTGGTACAACAGTAACTCCTCCTTTCTTAGGGACACAATGCACAGGACTTACCCATCTACTATCAGCAATAGGATAAATTATACCAGCATCAAGAAGTTTTAATACCTCATTTCTTACCACTTCTTTCATCTTAGGGATCAAGCGACGCTGATGCTCAACAACAGGTTTTGCATCGGGTTCAATGTTGATGGCATGTTGACATATAGTAGGAGAAATCCCCTTTAAATCATCCAAAGTGTATCCCATAGCTCCTCGATGTTTCTTTAGTACTTCTAATAACCTTGCTTCTTCATTACCTGAAAGTTTAGAACTAATAATAGCAGGATATACTTTCCTTTCATCAAGATAAACATACTTAAGATTATCAGGTAACGGTTTTAAATCGAAGACAGGATCTTCCTTAGGAGGCGCTGAGGTACCCAAATCTTCCACAGGCAAATTATGCTTAAGTATTGGTGGTTGACGAAGAAAGGCATTGTCAATCTCATTCCTCTCCTCCATAAATACTTCACTTTCGTGTTCCTCCATGAATTGCTGCAAGGCATTGTTAGGAGCAACAGCAATAGAAGCAAGTTGTTCAACTTGAAAATTCTCATTAGGTAATTCAGTTTCATAAAGTTGTTTACCAAACTTAGAGAAATTAAACTCATAAGATTCTCCATTAAATTTAGTGTAAATTTTCTCTTTCTTACAATCTATAATGGCACCACATGTATTCAAGAAAGGCCTACCAAAAATAATGGGACACGCTTTACTAGCAACAGAACCAAGTACTAGAAAATCAGCAGGGTATTTAGTCTTACCACATAAAACTTCAACATCTCTCACAATACCAATTGGGGAGATAGTTTCTCTATTAGCAAGCTGAATAACCACATCAATCTCCTCAAGTTCGCAAGGACCAATTTCATGCATAATTTCTTTATAAAGATCAAAAGGAATAGCACTAGAACTTGCACCAATATCACATAAACCATAATAGCAATGTTCTCCTATTTTGACTGAAAGCACAGGAACACTTGTTTTCCTAGCTCTACGGGATGTGAAACAATATTAGAGGCATCTTCACAAAAGATAATATGTCCTCCTTCTACATTTTCAGTTACCAAATCCTTTACTATTGCTATTGTGGGTTCTACCGCTATTTGTTCAGCAGGTTCTAAAGCTTTCTTTGCACTTTTATTAACCACACTAGCTATGATAGAATGTTCCCTAATTTTAACAGGAAAAGGTGGTTTCTCAATATAAGGTTCTGGCAAGATACGATCAACTGTATGAACTTCAATGTTTTTAATATTGGCAGAATTAGTATTATCTTTGTAAGGCAAATGATACTTATTGCAACTTTCTTTAGGAACATCAAGATAAGAGGCAAAAGCCTTGTAACAGTTTGCAATAACTTGAGAATCAAGACCATACATATCATAGAGATTACGAAAATTATCAGTATTCATAAAAGTTTTAATGCATTCGTAATCATGCTTTATACCTGATTCTCTACCTTTGTCGTTCTCCCATCCTTCAGTATTTTCCTCAATCCGATCAAGAAGGTCCCATTTAACTTCCTCTTTATTACGCGTAAATGATCCAGCACAAGAGGTATCCAATAGAGTTTTATCTTGAAGAGAAAGCCTTGCATAGAAGTTATCAATAACAACATTACCAGGAAGCTCATGAATGGGGCATTTGAGCATTAATGATTTCAATCTCCCCCACGCTTGGGCAATACTTTCTCCATCATGAGGCCAAAAATTATATATATGATTCCGATCTTGATGAATTTCACTAGGAGGATAAAATTTAGAATAAAAGAGAGGCACAATCTCCTCCCAGCCAATAGAACGCCCATTTTCAGCATCCTATACCATTTTGCAGCTTTACCAGTCAACGATATAGAAAACAATTTCTTCTTGACCTCTTCCATTGAAATACCTGCACACTTGAACAACTCGCATAATTCATGAATAAATAGCAAATGATCCCCAGGAGGGACAGTTCCATCTCCTGCATAGCGGTTATTCGTAACTCGTTCAACAATTTTCATAGGTATTTTAAATGGAATTACTTGATCAGGTGGTTCCTCTTCTACTACCTTAGCAGTGGTAGTAGTATTTCCAAACAGGGATTCAAATGGAGATCTCTCCATGATAAAATAAAGTAGCAAGCAGAAATAAAAATAGCACCTACAGTAAAAGTTTCCCTTACCAATTCCACTTACCAATAGCGCTTCACTCCCCGGCAACGGCGCCAGAAAATAGTCTTGATGACCCACAAGTATAGGGGGTGTATCGTAGTACTTTCGATAAATAAGAGTGTCGAACCCAACGAGGAGCAGAAGGTGCTGACAAGGAGTTTCGGTAAAGGTTTCACTGTAAATGCTAGCAGACAAGTTTTTAGGGGTTTTTGATATAGCAGGTAAATAAAATGCGAGTAAGTAAAAGACAGTAATAATAATTGCAGCAAGTGGCCCAATCCTTTTTAGAGCAAAGGACAAGCCGGTTGGTTTACTTATGATGACAAAATGTTCTTGAGGACACACGGGATTCTAGTCAAGTGCTTTCGCTTCACATAGTTGATTAATCTTTATTGTTTTGATAAGTGTTGTGTGGGTGAACCTATGCTAATGCACCGCCCTTACTTGGACTAATACATACTTGTGATTATACCTCTTGCAAGCATCCGCAGTTACAAGAAAGTAATTAAGATAAATCTAACCACAGCCTTAAACTCTGAGATCCTACGCTCCCTTGTGCACCGGTATACTAACGGGGGTTTAGGTTTCTGTCACTCCGGCAACCCCACAATTAGCAACCAAATACACAATGCACTCCTCTAGGCCCATAAAGGTGAAGTGTCATGTAGTCGACGTTCACACGACACCACTAGAAGAATAACACCACAACTTAAATATCAAACCATTAAATATTACTCAACATAATTCCACTACTAACAGCGTGACTTCTCCCATGTCCTCAAGAACTAAACGAACTACTCACGAGACATCATATGGATCATGATCAGAGGTGATATAATGATGGATAACGATCTGAACATATACTTTAATTCACCGATAAAACTCAATAGCATCAACCACAAGGAGTAATTAACACCGGGAGAGTTTCCCCTATGAACTAAACAAAGTATAGCCCTAGATGTTACAGCGGAACGAGATGGTGCAGCGGTGATGGTGGTGATGGCGGTGGAGATGATGATGATGATGATCCCGATGAAGTCCAGCGCGATGACGATGAGGATGGCGATGATCTCCCCCTCCGGGAAGGAATTTCCCCGGCAGATTTCTCCCTGCCGGAGAGCTTTTCTCTCTCTGTGGTTTCCGCCTCGTGGAGGCGGCGGAATATTTTCTCACGGACTCCCCGTGTCTTAGGGTTTCTGGGGGATGAAGTACGCGAAGGGGGAGCGCCTGAGGTGGGCCAGGGGCACCACACCTGGCCAGGGCGCGGCCAAGGTGGGCCCCGCGCCCAGGGGTGGTGTGGGCCCCTCCTGGCCCATCTCAGCCTCCCCTTTTGGCTTAGTCCATCTTCTGATAAAATAGGAACATCTGTCTTCTCGGAAATATTTTTAGTGCTCCAGAAATATAGTGCCTTGACGTTGCTTTTTCCAGCTGAAATCTGACTCCGGCAGTTAATTATCCAATGATCATCAAACATGCAAAATAAGACAAAATAACATAAGTAACTCCTCTTAATATGAAATATATCATTGAATAACAGTAAATTATGCTATAAAATAGTGATGCGAAATGGACGTATCAGCGGGAGAAAAAATAGGGCGGGAATGAATTTGGCGGGAGATAGGATGGCGGGAAGCAATTTGATGAGAAAGATGGCGGGACAAACAATGCGTGGAAAAAACGACAGAGAAACCACGGTTTCGGCAACGAAAATAGCAGGAAAAACAGGCTCCATGCAGCTGTCATTCACAACACAGATGATAGGGACTAATCGTCCAGGGCCCCGACGATAGGACTAATCGTCCAGGCCCTAAACGATAAGTCCTAATCGTCCGGGGCGCCGACGAGCAGGTGCTGCGTCGCGTGCGGCCGACGGACGATGACCCTATCGTCTAGGCCCTGGACGATAAGTGCTAACTGTCCAGGCGCGAATTAGGGTTCATTATTTTCCAAATAGCCTTAATCCGCGTAATATTCATCGAATTTCCGTAAAAAATGTATTATTTAAAAAAATAGCGCCGACGAGGGGATCGACGAATACGCGCGTGCTAGAGGCCCAGGACGTGCTGATCCGGAGCAGGGCTTCACCCCGCGTATATTGGCGGCGGAAGGAGGGCAAATGGTCGCCGGAGTACCATGGCAACCATTGCAGCGGTGGCCGGCGGTGGAGCTCAAAAGCTCAGCGGTGGAGCTCTAAGGACGACGGAAGGGTCGGGGCTTTCGGAGGAGACACAACGACAACGAATCGTGGCAGCGGAGCTCCGGCCGGCGATGAAGAAGGATCCCCGATTCCGGCGACGATTCGCGGCGGCAGAGCTCCAACCAGCAAAATTGATTTGGGGAGGAGGCAGAGGAGGTCTAGGCGGTGGCAGGGTTGGGGGAGCGGCGGTGGGGCGTGGGGATCGGCGGCCGGGGCTGGGTGTGCCCACGGGCCTGGGCGAGGTCGGGGCGGGTTATTTTTCTTTTTCTTTTTTCTACCGCTTCGGTTGACCCAGAGAGAGAAGTGGGAGGAGAGGGCTTTCCGCGCGGTGGCAGTTTGATCGTAAATTGCGTCTACGACATGTCCTTTTTCATGAAACGCTTCGCCAGCCCAGCGGAGAAGCTCGGGAAACTTCTCTCGACCAGTTTCTCCCCACTGTGTGTAATTTGGCTTCTGGAGAGTTTCTCGGTGGGGGGAATCTGTACACTTCTTTTAGGCTTCTCCGGTTTGGTACCCAGAAACTGCTCCATAAGCCAAAAGAAGTCACCCAAAGACGGGCCTGGCGCATAGCATAGGGCGGGTACTCGTGAACTCACATGTTAAACATGGACAGAGGTTTTGCTCCATTATATCCATGGGTATTTATCCCTCTGATGGTTGGACCCACGAGTCAAAGACGTTGCTACAATTGCGTAAGTTTGTGCTAACAATGAAATATTGTGTTAGGTGAGAATGAGACAACTAACTGTTATGCGGGATGTTAATTTTGCTGTTGTATCTCGGCAGTTTGTATACTTTTTGGTTTCTACTCTGATACGTTCTATCCGGATTACGAATATATATAGTATATCACCTTTTCCCTATGTTTATATCGAACCAATAGTGATGGCTTGGAAACGTGATTTCTAACAAGTTTATTAGATTCTAAATGGTTTTTTACCGGATCATTTATGTTATGTTTTAAAGGGGTTTTATCACAGGAGGAAAATTAGGTTTGGACTAAGGTTTCACCTGCAACCGCGGACTCATGTAATAGGACAACAAAAAAAATATTAACCACTGGTAGTGATAAAAGGTACTCATGTTATCAGGAATATTCGAGAGAAATGCGTCCTGCAGGGACACCTACTTACGCAACACTATAGATTCAGTTTTCCACCCTCCACCCTACTCTGTCAACAAGAGGATACCTCAATTATTAAGAAATAAATACAAACCATTAGTCCCTGTGGCATTATTGTTGTTCCCTCGAGAATTACTTCCACCTATTGTACTCTCATTTCTCTCACCCATAGCTTTCCATTTTTCTATGCTTGTGTATCTTCCTTGATCACTCTTCGGAGTTTTGGATACCTGACATGTACTCGGAGCGAGGCATAGACAAGAGAATATACATATGTCGAATATTGAATCAATTGAACTAATATCACGTATATAAAAGTGTGTGTACACTGCCTGCGAGGTTAGGCCTCGGCCCTTAACCCGAGTGGACAACTCACATATCGTGACTAGGGAAACAATAGAAAACATTGTAAGAAATTATATTTGAATATGAATGATTAATAGTTTTACAATGTCGTCAAACACTAAGAAATAAATGTTACAAGTATGGCTATAACCTATGGCTATAGAGATGCTATGGGGAGATAGAGATGGAGCGGTAACAGCGGTAGCACTTCATAGATGATGGGTGGATTAGCGGCTTCTCTCAGCCGGCTTCCCTTCTCTGTTATATATAGGCAGTGGACGGAATTAGCTTTTCGGGGGTCTTCTGATGCGATTCTAGCTAGATACCTTTAGCAAACGTTGTTGGGTTTGCTCTGATGCGGCCGTCAAAATATGTTACGTTCATGGCCGTATCCGTACTTGTTAAGTATCCTAGAGTTTCTGTTTGGCGCCACCTTGACTTTGAAAGGACAATGATGTCGCCTGGGGGGGGGGGGGTGAATAGGCGATTAAAACTTTTCCGATTTAGGCTTGATAATTGCAAAAAAAAACTAGGTGTTTAAATTAACAAGCCAACAACCTAAATACTAGGCTCACCTATGTGCACCAACAACTTATGTTAAGCAAGACAAGCAACAAGGTGATAGTAATATAGAATACTTCAAGCACGAAGGCTATCACAAAGTAAAGTGCATAAGTAAGAACTCGGGTATAGAAATAATCGAGGCACGTGGAGACGAGTATGTATTCCCCGAGTTCCTCCTTTTTAGGGAAGTACGTCTCGTTGGAGAGGTGTGAGCCACCACTACAGGTCGGTCTCAACGCCATAAAGGTTTCACCTTCTTCTCCGATGAACCGCACCACAAAAGGTTTGGTTTATCTTCCACTATCGGAATCCTTCAAGGTGGAGTCCGGAGCCTTTACAACAACAATCCGGGGCACAACCCACAACTGGATTGGGGACTCCCGAACGGC
Source organism: Poa pratensis (assembly GCA_947311845.1). NCBI lineage: Eukaryota > Viridiplantae > Streptophyta > Magnoliopsida > Poales > Poaceae > Poa > Poa pratensis. The sequence continues at coordinate 41,877,563 of CAMZMU010000060.1, read as the reverse complement.
TACAAGTGACCATAAAAGGTCTCAACCACTACAATGGCGTCTAGGGTCCAATGACCCAAGAGTAACAAGCTCATAAACTTTCAACTTTCACAAATCTTCGTGGAGAGCACAAACCGATGCACAAAGCAATGGCAAGAGCAGAAGTGCTCGAATCCTTCACTCTCAAATTCCACCAAAAGCAACTAATGCTTATGGGGGGAGAAGAGAGGAAGAACAAAGAAGAGAACCACACAAGAACTTCAAGATCAAGATCTACTAGGTTCACCTTACTTAGAGGAGATATGGATTGGTGGAATTGTAGATCTAGATCCACTCTCACTTTTTCCGCAAAGATATGCAAGAATCATGGGAGGGATTGAGAGGTAGACAAGCTTTTCCAAAGGTCAACAATGGAGGAGTGAAAGGGAAAAAACAAGCTCAAGAAGTTGGGGAACCATTGGGGAAGAAGGCCCCTTAAATAGGTTCCCCGGAATCCAACCGTTATGTGCAGAAACACGCGTGCCCGGCCTTGGGGCCGGCCAGGCCGGTCTACCAACAGAGGCGCCCGGCCTAGGGCCCGGCCTCGGGCCCGGCCTAGGCTGGCCTAAAAACTGCAGGAACACCCAACACGAAAACAAACATATTTTGATCATCCAGACTCCGTTTTTGATGTTCTTAGGCTCGTTGGAATCACAACGAAGAGCTTTACAAGATCATGCAGATAAACATCATAGTCCAACATGGGAGGATAAAACCAAATGTGGAAAGGTAACCTTCTCTAAAAAAGAACAACCGGTAAATCCTCCAACATAAAAAACTAAACAAGATATTCATTTGAAATCCGTTTTTGATAAATTAGAGTTTGGTATGGAGATGAACATAATCTCTAAATTCACACATGGATAAAAGCCAAATAAAAGTCAAGAAAGATGATATGCCAAGAATGCAAAGCTTTGAGCTCTGCACAAAGATGTGATCAAGTTACTCACTTGAGAGCCCCTCTTGATAGTAAGCCGTCTATCCTATAACCCGATCTCCCACTAACACAATGATACCGATAAAATAGAAACCCTATCAAGATCATACCTTTGCCTTGCGCATTCCACTTGAGCTAGATGATGACGATCTTGACTCCCTCAAGTTGGAACACCTTTCTTGATTGTGCTTGCTAGCACATGCTTGATGAAGACACTTCTCCAAATACTCCCCCATACACCATGATGGGAGAGCCTTGCTAAACTCCGTCTTCATGAATTCACTTGCACTTTATCTTCTTATCTTGATATATATGATGACTTGGAGATAACATGAATGTTCACTCAATCTTCTTTTTCAAGCCATGCTTGCAATAAGCTCAACTCTTTATATGACCATTCTTCATATAAACTCTTTGATATAACTTTGGTCATCATATAAGCTTCTAAAGTCCAACACATGAACTCCCTTTTCCATGAACAAGATATATAAGGATATCTCAATGCAGACATTAGTGCATAAGGATTGTCATTAATTACCAAAACTACGCATGGGGGCAACATGCACTTTCAGACTTGCATTGGGAAGCTTCCCATCACGTGATTGTTTCCAATTTTCTTATGGAAAATCACTAATCCGTCCATTGTAAGAAATAATTTATGGAGGAGATATGCGCATATATGTAAATAATTAGTGATTGGATGCAGGTTATAGGAATATATGGTTTAACGAGGATAAAAAAGTGTGTAAAATCCACACTTCAAAATCACCAAGTTTTAAAGTTTGATCGACCCTAGCAATAAACTCGAATAGTAAGGAACTCATAATTTAAATGGAAATAACGAGAAGTGTTTTCAGTTACGTTACTACTCCGTAGATAGCCCACCATTTTTTTACCTGGAAGTTTAGCATAGTGCGACATAGAAAGTCTTCATCTTTTAGATTTGAATCATTGGCTTCATTTTTTTAAATCTTGAGACTTGTACACAATTTTCACTTCAATTTGAGGTGTTAAGTTTGTCGTGGTTAAACCAACGCTATGGGACTAAATTTAGGTATTTACTCTATAATACTTTAGTCTCTTGAGCACTTTTATTAATCATCCAAAACCCACACAAAGGGTACTAGATGCATTTTCATTTATTCGTTTTGTCAAAAAAAAAAAATGAACCCACTTTCGTGATGCGCCATCCCACCTAACCTTATGAGGATAGGGTGCATCCCTCGGCTGTCGTAGGCCCTATAGGGCGGCATACAGGGGTCACGCTAGCCGTCTTCTACCAAATGGGCAATCCTATTTTGCTTGATTTCATTTTAACTGCGGTGGAATAGAAATTTTTCTCCTTCTTTTGAAAGTGTAGAATTTGTTGTTTTGCTGCAATCGCTTGGGGGAAATTGCCATCATTGAGTTTACCAATGTCTCCAATCATGCATGGTTTAGTTTTCGAGTAGATTTTGGACACGGGTTCTAAAAATCAATAATTTTAGCAAACTATTTTTTGAAACGAAGGCAAAAGATTTGCCATATCCATTAATTAAGAAGAAGCTGTCCGGTTTACTTGTGGGAGAAACCGGACGAAAACCATATAACAAACATCAACAACCAACACCATAGGGAGGAGCCCATACAACCACAGAGGGCAATACCTAAAGAGAGCAACAACCACAAGCAAACAACTATTCGTCCAACCTACCACAACCATGACTTGACAACACGACAATCTCAAACTATGGATTTTAGTCGTGTTGGAAAACTGACTGTATTGGAAAACTGACAGGGGGCTATATATGGTCCAAAACTGGTTCTCGTATAAAGATATATTCTGAAATAGGAATCTAATAAAATTAATTTAGTGTTGTAGATGATGATACATTTTCAACAGACTCGGCAAACATATAGAAGTTTGCCTTGGCACAAAGCAAAATCATCAGTTAATTTGTAACATAGTGTTTCTTTTTATTTTCTATTAATAATTATCAACAACAGTATAGAAGTAATAAAAATTACATATATTTTCTTGGACCACGTAGCGATGATTGCACTAGAGGAGCGTGTAACAGCCCCAAAAATTTGAGAACCAAATTTTCACTTTTGTGTTCAAATGCATCATGTCATCCATGCATAATCATGTTCATCTGAATTGTTATAACTTTGCAATGGAAATGTTGTTGGGTTGCTAAGCAAACTTTACAAATTCAGCTCCATATTTTGTCCAGGAGGTTCCAACAGTTCCAAAGTTAAATTTGGGCAAACTACTTTGATTTGGAAATAAAATGGAAAGAGAGTATCTCAAAATTGCCAGTGAGCAATCTCTATTTTTTCCTATCAAATGATTTCCAAATAATCTGGAAAATTTAGGGAAGCTTCACATTGAGGTAAAGGCACTCCCCAAAAATTGGCATAATTTTTGGATAAGTTTAAATGCCTCAAATAATTCAAATACTGCGGCTGTTCTAGATTTTAATTAGGAAAAGGGCTTCTTTGTAATAGCCGGGGATCTATCCGTGATGATTTTATTTTGCGCAGGGGGTTTTCTGGAAAGCCTCCTTTCTTCTTCCCTGTAGCGACCGGGCGGCCGAGCCGCACTAGGTCGCCATGGCCACGCCGCGCCCTAGCCGCTGCCCTGCCCTCCCCTGCACGAGGAGCTCGCCCCCACGAGGCCCCCACTTGCTCCTTCCCTCACTCGCTCTCCCTCCCCGTCCCTGCTCCTCTTTTCTTCTCCCCACGGATCGTCATGGCCGCCGCCATTGCCGCGCTCGTCGCCGCCACTTGAGAGGCCCCGGAGCAAATCGACGGACACCAGCGGCTCCGCCGCGTCGCCAGCTCCGTCCACGCCGCAGGAATCGAGCCCTAAGGCCGAGAATCACCGCCGCCGTCTTCTTCCCCGCCGACCCGAGCCGCCGCCCCGCCGCCCGAATCCCGCCGCCTCCGGCCACCTCAGTCCCCACCGCGACCATCCACGACTCCAGGGTGAGCCAGCGCCCCTCCCTCTGCCCCTGCCATCCCTCGCGTGAGCCGTAGCCGTGCGTTCGCCGTAGCAACATCGCCGCCACCGTAGCCTCGCGTCGTGCCCGTGCGTGGCTGCTTCTTTTTTTTCTCTGTTCGAGTGGTTCTTCTCCAACCGAAGATTCTAGCCCAACTCCGGCCCAACTCCGGACCGCGTCCAGTGACTGCCGTATTGGGCTGCGATTTTGCTGGACCGGAGACTCCGGCCCATGATCCCTTTTGGACCGGAATTTCCGGCCTGTGCAGAAAAAGTTGTAATATTTCTTTTTCCTTTTTTTCTTTTCCCTCTCGATAGCACATGTCCCCGCTCCCCCTCCCGCGTGTAGAGTATCGAACTACGACGATTCCAGTATACCGTCCCCTCCCTCGAGTCGGGTACTCAAATTATTTTCATCGTTGGAATTAATTAATTAAAAGAATAATTTAAAAGGGAGGAAATTCTAAAATTAATAACTTTTCACCGGGACCTCAGAAAAATGTGTTCGTTATATCAAAATGCTCAGAACAACATGAGTGATCCAAAATCTTCATCGTCATGCATCATCGATCACAAATTACAATAATGTGCTCTAGTAGTAATGTTACTCATTAAGTTTCAATATGGGGTTTATTCCAAATAATGCACTAAATATAACGGGGACCCCATTTAACTTGTTGATCCTGTTCAATGCCTTTAGGTTGCATTTAAAATGTCATATCATCATCCTTGTATGCATTGCACAATTGCCATGTGTTGATTGCTCTTCCGGTGTTTCTTTTTGTGCATCGGTAGATCAAGGAGGTGAGGTGCCACCCCCGTCTTGTGACGATCCGTACTACCAGCCGTATCATCAAGGCAAGCGTAATCCCCCTCTGAGCATATCTTATCCTATTTTCCGCAATTATTTTCTCCACTATAATATTGCATGCGGTTCTAAATGTCTTTTGCTGGATTAGAGTATCCTACTAGTTGCATTAGAATCCTGTTGCCAATACCTGTTTTACCTTCCTATTACCATAGGTTTGTATTGTTGGCCATGGAATACTTACTATGCTATGCAAGTGCTTAGCCATGCTTAGTGAAATGCCTAGTTGTACTAGGGATGGTGAATGCTGGAAACAGGTGTTAACTTGTGACAGTGATGTTGATGGTGAGAATTGTGGAGTGGATAATAAAATGCTAAGAAGGTGGGGATGAGAGGCCACATGGAATGTGGTGGTTGTCTCGTTCTTGCCGCCTAGGTGCGAGTTCTGTACCTCCTGAACCAAGACTGAGCGTGCAACCATGCGTGAGGCCTATGCAATTGCAGGAACCCTCATAGACTAAATAACTCGAGCGGGGCTAGCCAGGGTCCTCTAGTTCGGGCTTCCATTTGCGCGTGCGTGAGTTGGTGGCTGAATGAGATGAGGATTGTGGTGTTAGGAAAATAAGTGGCCGTGGGGCGGGGTGTTGTGATCCTGGCAGCCCTACTGCCACTGATGATCCTGGAAAGTCCTTAACGAGGGAGAAGTCGACACCGTTCCCACCCAGCCGGCTTTCCAAGGAAGAGAGCTAATGCGCAGGTAATGGGCCGGGCGGTACGCGTGGCAAACATTGTACACCCCTGCAGGGTTAAATCTTTTCGAAAAGCCGTGTCCACGGTTAAGGACGACTTGGGAATGGACGATGATCATAGAATAACTTAAACGGAATGATTAAAACTGGGTACTAGAGGTACCAATTCCACGAATGTAAGGTTGACTTCCTCGAGGGTGATTCGGGGAGGTGCCTTTGATAAACAGGTACAACGGTGATGTTGGTGATTTGAGAAAGGTGATCTCAAAGAAAAGAGTTACTCTTACCTCTTTGAAAATATTCTGATTAGTCGTTGCCATGAGTCATGTTTTATTAAATAAAATCAGCTTTATGCAAAAGCCATAAAACTTTGAAAGCCTCATCGAGCATATATTAGCTCTTAATCTTGCGAGTTCGTCGAACTCAACGTCGTTTGTTTTGTTTCAGAGGAGGACTTCACCGACCTCGAAGGTGGGTTCTTTGTGGACGTCGACGAGTAGTCTGGGGTTCCCAGGTGGCAGCTTGGGACATCCTGGAACAGCTGGCGTTGTGATGTTTATCTGTAGGCCTCTTAGGCCATATGTTGGTTCTTGTTGTTTAGAACAACCTATTTTGCTTCCGCTTGATGTAATGTTGGGTCTGTGACCTCTGGTTGTCATTTGCTATCTTTCTCTATTTAAGAGTTGAACTATATGATTTGTGTCGTAGAGTCTGTGATGTGCCAGTTGTTCCACAAGTCTTGATCTTACTATTATGCTTTGATAGTTGTGCCTGTGTTAAGGCATCAATCGGGGTGTTGCGTTGTCTGGAGTGAGGTGTACCCAGCAACGCCTGCCAAAGGTTTTGGCCGGGGATTGGTAAACCCGTAACCTCCGGTTGTATCGCTTAACCGGTGACACACAGCATCACTGTATAGCAGTCGGGTCGGGGCGCCACAAGTTGGTATCAGAGCAGTACTGCCTGTAGGAAACCCTTCTACTGGTCGATGTTGAGTCTAGTGTTTGTGAAAATATTTTAACCTAAAAATGAGTTGTGAAAACCATCTTAGGATTCTTTTTACTCCTTATCTGGTTACCCTCTAATCTCGGAGCAATCTTACCTCGATTTGAGTTTAAAGGTTTTACTTCTCACCTGTTACTTCAAAATTGAGAAACGGGGTGGGTTCGACCTTTAGTGTTATGTGTCAGTTGCTCCCGCTGCGTTGCAATCCCAAATCAACTCAGATGTTTCTACCGATCTAATCTTTGATCCTTTCTTTGGGTTTTAACCCATGGACTTGAACATAAGGTCCCGGATTGTGCCAACTAGAGTGTGTTAAGTTGTGATTTCTTAACTCTCACTAGTAGCACATGATGCTGATCTTTGACCCAAGTTCTATCTTGTTGTTTTCCTTCTCGCAAAGTATTATCGTCCCTAGTCTGTGTACTTGAGTAGACGCTAATGCTATTGTTCGACCATTCGGAGAAAGATACTAACTGTGTCATTGTCAAATCTCCAGAATGACTCGAGGAGGTCGTGGAGGCCGTGGTGGTCGCGGTAACCACAATGATGATGAGGATGATCTGCCGCCACCACCCTCGATGGCTGAGGTCTTGATGGCCATTGAGGAGAACCGTGGGCGCAATGAGCGCTTGCTTGAGCAGTTGGTGCAGCAGAATGCACGGAGGAACGAGTGCAACACTCTCACTGAGTTCCTGCGTCCCAGCCACCCACTTTGCTGATGCTAAGGAGCCACTGGAAGCTGATGATTGGCTTCGTGCTTTGGAGCGCAAGTTCTCCGCGCTTCATGTCCCATTGGCGGAGCAAGTCAACTTTGCCACCTATCTCTTGGTTGGTGCTGCTGGCTGTTGGTGGGAAAGCCATGTGGCTTTGTTTCCAGCCAACCATGTCTTCACCTGGGCTGAATTCCGCACTGCCTTCCGTGCGGAGTACATTCCCAGCCTATCATGGACTTGAAGAGGAGGGAGTTCCTGGATTTGCAACAGGGACGGATGGACCTCCGCACTTATGGTCGTGAGTTCAACCATCTTCTCGTTACGCCCCAAGGGACGTGACCAATGATGCTGACAAGCAAGAGCTGTTCCGCAAGGGTCTGAATCCGCAGCTCCGCTATGAGCTATTGCCCTTCAGGTTCCAGACCTATCAGGAGCTGTTCAACCAGGCTTTCACTCTGAGCAAGGAAGAAAGGAACTTGAAGCTTCCAAGAGGCCCGCACATGGGGACCACCAGAGTTCCTCGGGTTCTGAGAGCAAGAAGCGCAGGGTGTTTGTCCCTACAGCGCCGTACCTCGTGCTCCCTTCATGCCGAGGCAGCAGGATATAGGCCACCTCCTCCGCGCCCACTACTTCGACACTTGGGATAGGCGGAGTGGGTACCGTCCTATGCTACCTGCTCCACCTGGACTCACTTGCTACACTGTGGCCAGGCTGGTCACTACTCCAGGGAGTGCCCCCAGAAGGCACCTCTCGCGATAACTCCTGCACGAGCCCCTGCCACTCCAACTGGCAAGGCTGGACCTATTGTGCGTGGTCGCCTGAACCACATCTCTGCTGAAGAAGCTGAAGAGACCCCGGCGTTCTCATGGGTGAGTTACGAATCAACGGCAATACAGCTACAGTTTTGTTTGACTCTGGAGCATCGCATTCATTCATATCCATAGCGTTTGCAAAAGACAAACATACCGTTCGAGAAAATGGGCCATCCCTTGGTGATTGCCACTCCTGGCTCCAAATGGCAAACCGATGGGGTTACTCCTGAGGTCAGATTAATATAGGTTCCTTGTCCTTTCCTTATGCCTTGGTAGCTCTGAAGTCCAAAGGCATTGATGTCATATTGGGCATGAACTGGCTAACCAAATATCAGGCTAATCTCGACTGTGCCGCCAAGACCATTACCGTGACCGCTCCTTCCGGTGACATTGTGGAGTATTGGCCTGCAACATCAATACCTCCGTCCGCCGTCGTACCCCGCTCACCTGAGATTCTCCTTTGCTTTATGGAAGGCGAATCCCCTCCGGAAATCCAGGACATACACGTGGTGTGTGACTTCCCGGATGTGTTCCCGGAAGAGTTGCCTGGCATGCCTCCTGATCGAAGTGTGGAGTTTGTCATAGATACTTCCCGGTACCGCTCCAATTTCCAAGAAGCCCTACCGTATGCCGGTGGAAGAGTTGGCTCTGTTGAAAGAGCAAATTGATCAGCTGTTAGCTAAGGAGTTCATCCAGCCTAGCAGTTCACCATGGGGTTGTCCGGTACTCTTTGTCAAGAAGAGGGATTCTACCGTGCCTCGTCTAGTCTCTGACTATCGACCGTTGAATGCGGTGACAATCAAGAACAAGTATCCTATTCCTCGCATCAATGATCTGTTGGATCAGTTAGCTGGTGCAACGGTATTCTCCAAGATGGATCTGAGGTCAGGCTACCATCAGATAAAAATCAGAAAGGAGGATATTCCAAAGACGGCATTTGTTACTCGTTATGGCTCATATGAGTATACCGTCATGTCCTTTGGTCTCACAAATGCCCCAGCTACTTTCATGAGGCTCATGAACTCTGTCTTCATGGATTATCTTGACAAGTTTGTCGTCATTTACATTGATGACATTCTCATCTATTCCAAAACCAATGAAGAGCATGAGGAACATCTTCGTTTGGTTCTGACAAGACTTCGAGAACACCGCCTCTATGCCAAGTTCTCCAAGTGTGAGTTTTGGTTGGATAATCTCATCTTCCTTGGTCATGTGATATCCGCTAATGGTGTGGCTGTCATTCCTGACAAGATTCAGTCCATTCTGGATTGGAAAACTCCAATGTCAGTCAAGGACATCGTAGCTTTCTCGGATTGGCAGGTTACTACCGCCGATTCATCGAAGGTTTCTCCAAGATAGCCAAGGCCCTGACTGACCTTCTCAAGAAGGATAAAAAGTTTGTATGGTCGGCCGAAGCTGAAGAGAGTTTCCAAACACTCAAAGCCAAGCTCACGTCCGCTCCTGTGCTTGTCCTGCCGGACACAAGCAAGGATTTCGTCGTCTTCTGTGACGCCTCTCTTCAAGGTTTGGGTTGTGTATTGATGCAAGATGGCCATGTGGTGGCATATGCTTCTCGCCAACTTAAGCCGCATGAGCTCAACTACCCAACTCATGATCTAGAACTTGCCGCGGTGGTCTATGCTTTGAAGCAATGGAGACCATACCTGTTTGGTAACCGTTGTGAGATCTTCTCGGATCACAAGAGTCTGAAGTACCTCTTCACCCAGCCGGATTTAAATCTCAGGCAAAGGCGTTGGTTGGAGTTAATCACGGACTACAATGTGAGTCTGAACTATCAACCCGGCAAAGCAAACGTCGTGGCTGACGCGCTAAGTCGGAAGTCTTATTGCAACAATCTGATGATTGAAAAGCCCAACCTTCCCTTCATGAAGAATTCTCCCGTTTGAACTTGGAAATGGTTCCCTCCGGCTATCTAGCAAATCTGGAGATCAAATCTACTCTTGTAGACCAGATTAAGGATGCTCAAACTCGTGACAAGGGTATTCTCAAAATCAAGGACAATATTGCTAGTGGCAAGGCCAAGTGCTTTTCTGTCAATGAATCTGGAGTTGTTTATTTTGGTGACCGCTTGGTAGTGCCAAAGAAACGAAAATTGAGGGAGTTGATCCTCCAAGAAGCTCATGAGTCTCCTCTCTCTATTCATCCCGGTAGTACCAAGATGTACCAAGACCTTCGACCACTATTCTGGTGGACTCGTATGAAACGGAAATTGCCAAGTATGTTGCTGAATGCGACACCTGTCGACGGGTAAAAGCTGAACATCAAAGACCTCCCGGTACTCTTCGCCCTATTGCAGTTCCCGAGTGGAAATGGGATGAAATTGGTATGGACTTCATCACCGGGTTTCCCGATCTCAAAAGGGCAACAATGCAATATGGGTAATCATTGATCGTCTTTCCAAGGTTGCTCACTTCCTACCAGTCCGTGATGATATACGGGCAAGTCAACTTGCTGACTTTATTTGGCTCGTATTGTTCCATTGCATGGGGTCCCTCTGAGGATCATATCGGACCGTGGAAGTATCTTTGTCTCCAAGTTTTGGCAGAGTTTCCAAACTGCTATGGGGTCCCGTCTCAACTTCAGTACCGCCTACCATCCTCAAACTGATGGTCAGACCGAAAGAGTGAACCAAGTATTGGAAGACATGCTTCGGGCATGTGTGATCTCTTTTGGCAAGGGTTGGGAAAAGTATCTCCCTTTCGCGGAGTTCTCCTACAACAATAGCTATCAAGCTAGTCTGGGCATGGCTCCATTCGAGGCTCTATATGGAAGAAAATGCCGCACTCCTCTGAATTGGTCCGAGACCGGAGAGAGGGCACTCTTTGGTCCAGATATCATCAATGAAGCTGAGGAGAAGGTTCGAATCATAAGGGAGAATCTGAAGATTGCTCAGTCTAGGCAGAAGAGCTACTATGATAAGCATCATCAGGAGATTCACTATGAAATTGGTGATAAAGCTTATCTCCGTGTCTCTCCCCTTCGTGGCGTTCGCCGCTTCGGAATCAAAGGGAAATTGGCACCTCGCTATGTTGGTCCTTTCACCGTCCTAGAAAAGCGAGGAGATCTTTCTTATAAGTTGGAGTTACCGATCAAATTCCCAAATGTACATGATGTGTTTCATGTCTCCCAACTCCGCCGGTGCTTCAAGGATCCTATCCATGGGGTCAATCATGAAGAGCTAGATCTACAAGAAGACCTCACTTATCGTGAGCATCCTATCCGTGTCTTGGATGAAGCTGAAAGAAAGACCCGGAACAAGACTACCAAGTTCCTCAAAGTTCAATGGTCACATCATTCCGAGGAAGAAGCAACTTGGGAACGAGAGTCTAGTCTTCGTGAGGAGTATCCCGACTTCTTCTCGCAATCTTAGAATCTCGGGGCGAGATTCCTGTAAGGAGGGTAGACTTGTAACAGCCCCAAAAATTTGAGAACCAAATTTTCACTTTTGTGTTCAAATGCATCATGTCATCCATGCATAATCATGTTCATCTGAATTGTTATAACTTTGCAATGGAAATGTTGCTGGGTTGCTAAGCAAAGTTTACAAATTCAGCTCCATATTTGTCCAGGAGGTTCCAACAGTTCCAAAGTTAAATTTGGGCAAACTACTTTGATTTGGAAATAAAATGAAAAGAGAGTATCTCAAAATTGCCTGTGAGCAATCTCTATTTTTTCCTATCAAATGATTTCCAAATAATCTGGAAAATTAGGGAAGCTTCACATTGAGGTAAAGGCACTCCCCAAAAATTGGCATAATTTTTGGATAAGTTTAAATGCCTCAAATAATTCAAATACTGCGGCTGTTCTAGATTTTAATTAGGAAAAGGGCTTCTTTGTAATAGCCGGGGATCTATCCGTGATGATTTTATTTTGCGCAGGGGGTTTTCTGGAAAGCCTCCTTTCTTCTTCCCTGTAGCGACCGGGCGGCCGAGCCGCACCAGGTCGCCATGGCCACGCCGCGCCCTAGCCGCTGCCCTGCCCTCCCCTGCACGAGGAGCTCGCCCCCACGAGGCCCCCACTTGCTCCTTCCCTCACTCGCTCTCCCTCCCCGTCCCTGCTCCCCTTTTCTTCTCCCCACGGATCGTCATGGCCGCCGCCATTGCCGCGCTCGTCGCCGCCACTTGAGAGGCCCCGGAGCAAATCGACGGACACCAGCGGCTCCGCCGCGTCGCCAGCTCCGTCCACGCCGCAGGAATCGAGCCCTAAGGCCGAGAATCACCGCCGCCGTCTTCTTCCCCGCCGACCCGAGCCGCCGCCCCGCCGCCCGAATCCCGCCGCCTCCGGCCACCTCAGTTCCCACCACGAGCATCCACGACTCTAGGGTGAGCCAGCGCCCCTCCCTCTGCCCCTGCCATCCCTCGCGCGAGCCGTAGCCGTGCGTTCGCCGTAGCAACATCGCCGCCACCGTAGCCTCGCGTCGTGCCCGTGCGTGGCTGCTTCTTTTTTCTCTGTTCGAGTGGTTCTTCTCCAACCGGAGATTCCGGCCCAACTCCGGCCCAACTCCGGACCGCATCCAGTGACTGCCGTATTGGGCTGCGATTTTGCTGGACCGGAGACTCCGGCCCATGATCCCTTTTGGACCGGAATTTCCGGCCTGTGCAGAAAAAGTTGTAATATTTCTTTTTCCTTTTTTTCTTTTCCCTCTCGATAGCACATGTCCCCGCTCCCCCTCCGCGTGTAGAGTATCGAACTACGACGATTCCAGTATACCGTCCCCTCCCTCGAGTCGGGTACTCAAATTATTTTCATCGTTGGAATTAATTAATTAAAAGAATAATTTAAAAGGGAGGAAATTCTAAAATTAATAACTTTTCACCGGACCTCAGAAAAATGTGTTCGTTATATCAAAATGCTCAGAACAACATGAGTGATCCAAAATCTTCATCGTCATGCATCATCGATCACAAATTACAATAATGTGCTCTAGTAGTAATGTTACTCATTAAGTTTCAATATGGGGTTTATTCCAAATAATGCACTAAATATAACGGGGACCCCATTTAACTTGTTGATCCTGTTCAATGCCTTTAGGTTGCATTTAAAATGTCATATCATCATCCTTGTATGCATTGCACAATTGCCATGTGTTGATTGCTCTTCCGGTGTTTCTTTTTGTGCATCGGTAGATCAAGGAGGTGAGGTGCCACCCCCGTCTTGTGACGATCCGTACTACCAGCCGTATCATCAAGGCAAGCGTAATCCCCGCTCTGAGCATATCTTATCCTATTTTCCGCAATTATTTTCTCCACTATAATATTGCATGCGGTTCTAAATGTCTTTTGCTTGGATTAGAGTATCCTACTAGTTGCATTAGAATCCTGTTGCCAATACCTGTTTTACCTTCCTATTACCATAGATTTGTATTGTTGGCCATGGAATACTTACTATGCTATGCAAGTGCTTAGCCATGCCTAGTGAAATGCCTAGTTGTACTAGGGATGGTGAATGCTGGAAACAGGTGTTAACTTGTGACATGATGTTGATGGTGTAGAATTGTGGAGGTGGATAATAAAATGCTAAGAAGGTGGGGATGAGAGGCCACATGGAATGTGGTGGGTTGTCTCGTTCTTGCCGCCTAGGTGCGAGTTCTGTACCTCCTGAACCAAGACTGAGCGTGCAACCATGCGTGAGGCCTATGCAATTGCAGGAACCCTCATAGACTAAATAACTCGAGCGGGGCTAGCCAGGGTCCTCTAGTTCGGGCTTCCATTTGCGCGTGCGTGAGTTGGTGGCTGAGAATGAGATGAGGATTGTGGTGTTAGGAAAATAAGTGGCCGTGGGGCGGGGTGTTGTGATCCTGGCAGCCCTACTGCCACTGATGATCCTGGAAAGTCCTTAACGAGGGAGAAGTCGACACCGTTCCCACCCAGCCGGCTTTCCAAGGAAGAGAGCTACTGTGCAGGTAATGGGCTGGGCGGTACGCGTGGCAAACATTGTACACCCCTGCAGGGTTAAATCTTTTCGAAAAGCCGTGTCCACGGTTAAGGACGACTTGGGAATGGACGATGATCATAGAATAACTTAAACGGAATGACTAAAACCTGGGTACTAGAGGTACCAATTCCACGAATGTAAGGTTGACTTCCTCGAGGGTGATTCGGGGAGGTGCCTTTGATAAACAGGTACAACGGTGATGTTGGTGATGATTTGAGAAAGGTGATCTCAAAGAAAAGAGTTACCTCTTACCCCTCTTTGAAAATATTCTGATTAGTCGTTGCCATAGAGTCATGTTTTATTAAATAAAATCAGCTTTATGCAAAGGAGCCATAAAACTTTGAAAGCCTCATCGAGCATATATTAGCTCTTAATCTTGCGAGTTCGTCGAACTCAACATCGTTTGTTTTGTTTCAGAGGAGGACTTCACCGACCTTGAAGGTGGGTTCTTTGTGGACGTCGATGAGTAGTCTGGGGTTCCCAGGTGGCAGCTTGGGACATCCTGGAACAGCTGGCGTTGTGATGTTTATCTGTAGGCCTCTTAGGCCATATGTTGGTTCTTGTTGTTAGAACAACCTATTTTGCTTCCCCTTGATGTAATGTTGGGTCTGTGACCTCTGGTTGTCATTTGCTATCTTTCTCTGTTTAAGAGTTGAACTATATGATTTGTGTCGTAGAGTCTGTGATGTGCCAGTTGTTCCACAAGTCTTGATCTTACTATTATGCTTTGATAGTTGTGCCTGTGTTAAGGCATCAATCGGGGTGTTGCGTTGTCTGGAGTGAGGTGTACCCAGCAACGCCTGCCAAAGGTTTTGGCCGGGGATTGGTAAACCCGTAACCTCCGGTTGTATCGCTTAACCGGTGACACACAACATCACTGTATAGCAGTCGGGTCGGGGCGCCACAGAGCGCCCACGTCCTCACCCCTGCATCACCTGAGTTTGGCAAAGCTTATCGTAGTAGATAGACAGAAAATCGCGTTGCCAAGCCCACGAAATACTAGCATATCAGAGAAGCAACCACTGTCAAAGATAAAAACCGTAGATCACAAAAGGCAACTTAGACCACACCAATGAGTATGAAAACCGACCAGATTTTAGGAAATTCACCGGACACACAACCATCCAAACGCACGCCATCAGAGCTAGACGACCATCGGAGCAGAGATAGGACGAGGAGTAGTGGTGGCACTACAGGTAGACCAACCTGGGCCGTGGCCCATGTTTTTATTTGCACTTCTATAATTCCATCCCACTGATAAATAAATAAATGGTTACAATGTGTGCTTTTTGGGCCTATTTTGCTGCCCGGCCCATTCTTGCAATTGTTGTATGCTCCGCCACTGACGGGGAGGATCTTATTTTGATGTCGTGGCCGCCTCACTATTCCAAAGAAAGACACTGTAAACCGAAAAAGACACTGTAAAAAAGAACAAAAAACCCAACCAATTATGCCGTGGTCCGCGTCATCTCCAAACCCTAAGGCCTCGTTTGGCAGCAGTGTTTTGGGGTGTTTTCTGTGTAATATGCCTAGGTGTTTTGGTGAAAACACTCCCCACACCCGATACTCTTCCTCCACCCAATCCCTTCCCCATAAAACCCCACCCAAAAAAAGTGTTTGGCACAGGAGGTTAGCCACAAGGTGTTTTTGAACATTTGAGCAAACAATTATAGTACTACTTTAAATTCGAAGTAATTCATCAATATAAACCTGATCTTTTCCACATCTCAACAGACATATAAATGTCAGGTTTATCTCGTCATGAGAACAAGATCATCTCATCGGTTATTCAAAATTATTTGATCAGGAACAAAATCATCTCATCCGTTAATATCTCACGCATCATTACATGACCAGAACATATCATCACAGGAACAAGATCATCTCATCAATTAATATCTCAGGCATCATTAGTTCATTACATGACCAGAACATATCATCACAGGAATAATATCATCTCATCACAGGAAAAAGCTTGCTTCATGACTAGTAGTTTCTGCAAACAATATAGATATTTTAGACATCTGTAATCAATCAAACAAGATGAGAAGAAACAGCTCGGGACATTTGCAAGTATTGGAAACATAAACTCATGCTAATATTCTTTTTGTGACCTTCGCCTTGTCATAGCAACGTCCCCTTCACCTTTTCATCTTCACCCTGCCCAAATAAATTCGAAATCAGAAGGTGAGGATCATTCTGTTTCCTCTAGTTATATAGGAAATAGGCTAGTCCTATGCACTCATCTATTATATATTAAAAGTAGATGATGGGCTTACCAGAAATTAGAGAATTCCCTAGAAATTACCACATTAATCAGAAACATCTGGCTGTTGATTTCACGGACTAATCATCCGTAGCCATTAGATTAGATAAACTGAACCGAAAAATTACCCACCACTGCCATTAAATAAAACGGTTCCCTCACGTCCTCACGTTACTTTTTTCCTTCTCCATAGCCTCGCCATCACGTCGGAAAAGAATCACCATGAGAGTTTTCATGCCCTAGCGCAGACATCCGTCTTCAACTCTGGATATGGCGACATGACCTCGCGCTGCTGGCTGCCTCCAGTCTTGATGCGGGCGTCAATAAGGCTGGCAACGGGAAGAAGAGGCACCTACCAGACGGCTCCCAACGTCCCAGGCAACATACCCAGCGGCCTTGTCGGCAGCAGATGTGAGATCCTCCAAATCCTCCATCGATCGATTGATTTTGTTGCACGCCTGCATGTCGCATGCGTGAGGTAAGTTTTCAATAGATTGATCTGTCTTTTGCGCAGCTACGTCCTACGTGTCTTATGCGTTCTAAATCGAATCTACAAATCTGCAGCTTCTAGCGTATATGAGGAGGCCCATAGGAATACGGCGGCGGCGGCGGCCGGGAGCATACGTGAGTACACATGCTAGGGCATTAGAATATGCATCTATACACGCACCTTTGTTCCATTACTATTAAATTAATAGAAGGCATCCAAAGTGCTTGATACGCAAAGATTGATTGCGCAGCAAAGGAAATGAAATTAATAGTATCACAATGATTTTTCTGTGCCACATGATGAGAAAATAAATAGGAGGTTTAATTTTGTGCGATTTCTTCAAAACTGGTAATCTCCCCGAACAACAACAAAATTTGTGTTAAGAATTGATTTGCATAGAAAATAGATTTTTATATCCCATGAACCTTACGCATGGGGATCGAGCAGGAGTTCCGTCGGCTTATTGCAAGGCGGATAGTCGTCCTGGATCTCTTCTCGCTCACAAGTGCCAATGCCTTTGGCTGTGTTGCAACACTTGGAATGAAGATGAAAAGTTGCTCATATAGTTTCATAATTAAGCTAATTGTCAATTAAGCATGGAAGTTGGAACTGACTGACAGAGTCCAACGTTTAGGCCTGAGCCGAACATCAGGTTCTTAGTGTCTAGCAGTCCAAGATAACAAAACTAAAAAAAACAGTCGAAGATAACAATATTGTTGTTGCGCCAGTGTATGTGCGTCTTCGGTACAAAAGAGATTTGGTGACTGCCTAGCAGTTTAGTACTAAACGTACCTCCGTTGCTTGGTTCTTTATTTGGTTAGTATAATATATGCATCACTTCCAGTTCAGTTCAACAAGAAAGTGATTCTCTTTGGCTACCAGGAAATACTATGTTTCATACAAAATACTGCAAGAAGGTGGACATCAAGAGATCAAAAGGGAGAAGGAAATGAAGTGCAAACCTTTCCTAATTTCAGTCCTCAAACCTCAGGTGACATATTTGTAATGCACTGTGTTTGTGTCTACAGATATTTTACGGTAGTATTATTAAATTTTAATGCATGATCATGTTCTCTGTCCTACTATAAAGAGCTTACCCCGAGTATGCATGAATAATTAGTGATGGAGAGAGAAAAAGTGAGGGACATGAATGCAACAAGTGAAGGAGCAAGGCCACTGAATTTAAATGATGAATCATGTGAGTTTATTTATCGTTATTAATAAAACCTATGCTATGTTAAACTTCGATATGTATGTAAAATAAAAAATGCTTTTATATTTACAGATATGTAGATTTTGCTTACATACTTGACAACACCTTTGCTTCAGTGAGGTTCATTATTTATCAAAATGCTTATACGTATCAGCATTATTCAAGTGATAACCCATTTATCAAGTTGCGGGCACTCAGGAATTGTAAAATATAGGTTTTCTAGAAGACCTCATACTAATATCTCATAAAACTGTGGCAGCAATGGATTGATCGGCATTTAGCCTCCACAGGCTTTCAAAATGAGCGTTTCCTCCGGGAGTTGATGAAGGACTGCCAAGTTATATGCTCCTTGATGTATGCTGGTGAGGTCCAGATTGCTGAATTTTATGATTTCTTTCTGTCCAAGGAAATAATCTCATGGGCAAGGGATGCTCAATAAATACAACCTTTCTTATGTTTTGATTTTTTTATAGGATCTGGTGAATTGTACATTCTTCCGAGCCATGGTTAACCCATACTCACTGCTCATATTCTCCAATGTTGTTCCGAAATTGCGCAATGGAATATTACATATTAATTAAGTTGTAGTGGTAATTTTGCTCTAATGAACGGCTGCAGTATAGCTTCACGTTTGGAATCCGGTAATGTTGGCAGCCAGTCTCATATTGTTAATTATTGCTCATATTGTTCAGTGGTCTGGTACACTGAAACTAAGGCTCGCTTCCTCTCTTTAATAGAAGGGGTCAGAAAATAATATTGCATTACTATTAGGCTACAGTGTAAACCGAAGCATAATAATAACTCTTAGAGTACAAATCAATATAAGAATAAGGTACAAAGCACAGAAACAACTTCCAACTATAGAAATGTATGCAAGAGAAGGCAAGAGAATAGACAAATCTTTTGGGAAAACATGACTACTAATTCACTCAAGCTTTTCACCTGCAAAGAACAATGCGACTAAACATATTCGTATAAACGTGAACTAATTGGCAATTATCATGGATTTATTGACTATGCATACATGGTCAACATAGATTTTGTACATACTTTCAAGGATAATGCCCACCCAATATTGACTATTCATACATGGTCAATATAGATTTTGTACATACTTTTAAAGATGATGCCCGCCCATTGGGCAGGCCACTGTGCTAGTTTTTCAAACAATAAAATATCAACACCATATAACAGATTCTAATACAGTAGGCAACTGGTGATAAGCAGGTCTCTGGATGGGTTATTGGTGTAATTCTAATATAGTAGCATGAACCTGACACTAGCATTGGTGATCCAGGATGGCAAGGAGATAAACGATAGACCCAAGTTTTACAGAAAATATCAAAGCAGCTACCTATAAAATAGTGAAGTGCAGGAAATATGAGACAATAAACTATAAAAGCAATTGCTCACTAAGCCTACAAGCATGCATGTGCTTAATAATAATCTACCGGACCATGTATTAACGATGATCAAGTTGTATTATTCTATGCAATTTATCATGCTCTGTTCGACAAGTTACTTATTCTCATACTTATACAGGAAGTACCAGAGGGAAGGAAAGAAAGTCCTGGAGTTACAATCTTGGTGTGAATGTTAAAATGATTACAGGTTTGTCCCATTTCATCAGTACGCACGCTCTCTATGTTGACTAAATAGAGTATTTTGATATCTAGAGTTACAGCATCTGAACAGACATTTTCAGATTAGGGTACTGCCGATGAAGTGTTACTAAACTATCTTCCACCAAATGTGAATGCAGTATAGTTACATGAGCTTAGCGATCTGTTCTGAACGTTTTCAGGTGATCAACTTGCAATTGGGAAGGAAACAGGCTAGTAAATAGTGATACACACAATACAATTGATTCAGGCGACAATTTCACTATGCAGTGATCATTTTCTATGTCCAACGAAATAAGCTCATCTTCAGGTTTTTGTCGGGGGGACTCGGCAAACCTTCGTCGAGTGTCTTTTAGACCCCACTCGGCGAAGAAAAGGTGATCGCCGAGTCCGAGGATACGACACTCGGCGAAGACATGGCGCACAACCGCGCGACACGTGTCCACAAAGGGAGGGCTCGGTAAAGAATTTCGACGAGAGGGCGTCTTCGCCGAGTGCCGGCCTCGTAGTTCGCCGTGTCGCAGCGTTGTCGAGTGTCGCGTTCGCCGAGTCCGAGCTTCGCCGGGTGCGCGCTTCACCGAGCGCCGGTGCGAGCTTTGCCGAGACCTACCTTCGCCGAGGGCGGCTTCGCCGAGTGCCGCGCGCTCACCATGTGCTCGGCAAAGGTGGACCAAATGGTCACCTGGGGAACATCTTCGCAGAGTGCCTTGCTCGGCAACGTACCCATCTCGGCGAAGCACGTTCCCAGGTGACCCTTTTGGCACCTGGAGCACCGCTTCGCCGAGTGTCATACTCGGCAAAGGCCTCTTCGCCGAGTGCCCCACTTGGCAAAGATGCCCAAACTGCCCAGATTTTCCCTGTTTTCATTGCATTCCCTGCACAGAAACAGTAATATAGTTCTATATGCACATCAACTTCACTAGCGGGCATAGAAAACACATAGAAGACAACAAATGCACAAACACAAGTTTGGTAGCACATCACACACATCATTTTACAAAAGTTTGGTAGCACATCCAACAAAATAACAATATCCAAAGTTCACAAGAACAATATCCATAGTTTGGTTTGAGAAACTGAAATGACAAAGGCTTCAAGAACGAAGGTGTCGTCGATGCAATCTGGCCTAGAGTCCTAAAAGTTGTGAGAAACATGAGTTTTAGTTAGCAAGTCCCAACACATGAATAAGTTAACAAAGAATAAGAATGAGAACTAACCTAGAGTCACTCGGGCCTGTTGGAGGCCGATGGCGCCGACATTGGGCTTGCTCCTCCGTCTACACCATTCTCTATGTCTCCACCATTCCCACCTTCACCATCCGCGAGAGTGTGGGATCCAGCCGATCGATTGTCCTATGAAGATTTGCATTAGACGAATAAGTAAGAAAAGATGAATTGTTACCGAGCTAGTTTCAAGACAACTTACCAAGAGGAGGGAGGCTAGTGGAGGAAGAGGAGGAAGCGACGGATTCGCGGGCAACCTCTGCATGCCGAAGACGAGTTTAAGTTGCAAAGTTCAAGCACATGGCTTAGTTGAAAGAAAAAGTTAATGCACTTACTGCCACTAGCGCCTGGAGGTATGTCTGCATTTGCACCACCTTCTCATCTGTTGCCTGCGCCCTCTGTTCTGTTGCCTGCGCCCTCGCAGTAGCCTCCACCGCGGCGGTCCTAGCCTTCTCAAGTTCGGCCTACGGGATTGCAACCATGTAAGAAGCGATCATCGCAATGGAAACATGTAGAATAGTGGAAAAGAAGGTTCAAAAACGACATACATACCTCCAATGCAGCTAAGGTACGGCGAGCACGCATCTCGGCAAGTGATCCACCAGCGGCCGAAGACTCGAAGCAAGCACCGCCAATATAAGGCCGGCCATTCAGCTTACCTTGTCCCGCGACATAGCAACCTTGGGGTCGAACGGAGCGGTCAAAGGATCGGAAGTCTCACCGTGGATCTCCTTGAACTTGGAGTAGTAGTTAACCTTCTGATTCCCTGCTGTGGTGCTGATCCACTGGTCTTCCAAGAGTTTATTCGATTCCAGTACCTTTGGCCTCCGGGTCTCAATGAATGCTTGCATCTTAGTCAATTTCCGGCCCTCCTTTTTCTCCTACAATTAAATGACATCAAAAGAAAACATACAATTGAGGTCAGGTGGAAATATAAAAAGAATAGCACATAAATAAAAACTTGTATGGAAAGAACAAATATAATTTCTTACCTTGTGTGCAATAAAGCCGTCGAGTGAGAGGGGGCCTTGACGGTGGGTTCCGCCTACCAGCTTTCGCCGATCCGATGCCTCCTCGTGGTGCCTCTGAAACACATCCGACACCCACTTGTCTACAATGTTCTTGTAGCAAGGCTTCTGGTCGGCTAGCCACTGAGGAATCACCTATTTAACACAAGAAAGATCCATATGAGTAGAATTTTTTATCAGTCATGTGGAGAATAATAGGAAAACATATGTGGCTACTTTCATGTACCGGACTTTCGACAAGTGTATGGCCCTGGCTTCCTTTTTGCTGACCACCCTATGCATCTGCTATGCATAGAACTGGACAACACAGCCAACACGTGCCTCGTAAAGCTGGTCGGGGATGAGCTTCTTCGCCATTTTAATCAACACCTGCTTCACCGCCTCCTCTTTACCTTCACCTTTGACAAGTGTGAAGTAATCCTAGAATCATTGAGCATTAGGACAAAGGAATTAACACGATGAAGTCCAAACTCTTGGTATTAAGTATTAAAGTTCTAAAAATTACTTACCCAGAACTCAGTGATGAGCCGATTGCCAAGGTGGTCGAAGGTGGAGTCCGGAACCATCGTGAAGTGGGCCCAAGACCAAGCAGTCATCCTTTGACCAATGGCGATTCCATCCTTCTTGAGGTCGATCAAGCCAGGGTAAAGCTGCTTGATAAGACGGCCAAGGACGCCTGAAGGTAAGTGTTTTTTTGTTGAGGCCACCACATTGAATGTCCTGCACATACTGAAATCAAAAGTCAGAATGCTTGTGATGAAAAGGTAAATAAACTAGAAGGTAACAAAAGTCAGAATGCTTGTGACAAAAGTCAGAATGCTTGTGATTCCACCACTTACCCATCTCCGCCGACATCAAAAAGGCCATTTGACTCACGAGCTGGCATCTTGGAAGGACCTCACAAGTAGGGCTTACGGTCGCGCAGAATGCCGATCAAGGGAAGTGGATGAGCTGTCAACAGATCCTCATCCGCCACGGCATCCTCATCCTCATCCGCCTCACTCTCCTGGGGCAGCTCCTCGTCCTCTGACTCCTCCGAGCGCCGGTCCTGATAGTCATCCTCACTCTCCTGGGGCAGCTCCTCCTCCTCTGACTCCTCCTCCACCTCGGGCTCCCCGGGCCGCTCCTCCTCCTCAGACTCGGAAGACGAAGCTGCGGGTACAGGACTATTCAAGCGAGCCCGAGGGGCCTTACCCCCGCGCGCATGGGTGGTTGTCGAGGGTCTGCCACGCCGTGCGGAAGAGTCCTTCGCAGCCGAGCGGTGACGCTTTCTTCCAATCATCTTGGAAGTCCCATCAGCAGCCTGCGCATATAGATTAGAAACAGTCCCAACATGGTTCCACCCGTTGCACCCGAAATGGGAGTTTATACCTAGAAGAGCATAACCTTCGTGCGGGATAAGTGTGGTTTGTGAAGCCGGTCACACCTCGGAGTCTCAAGTTGGCTCTTGAAGCCTCCCACCACACTCTAACACATATTATATGGCACCACCTAGTTTTTGGTGTGGTTCCGACGCTCCGTGGCCCCCGGTTCCGTCGAAACACCCGCACAGTTGACCGGAAGTCAACCATGTCGTCTATCCCTTCCACGGGCATCGAAAGGGGGTAGCTCCAAGGACTTTTCTCCTTGGTTATGTTTGGTTAGGTCATATGAACATTTGGAACCCAGTTTGGCCCCATGTTTTCACATGGTTCCACCCGTTGCACCTGAAATGGGAGTTTACACCTAGAAGAGCATAACCTTCGTCCGGGATAAGTGTGGTTTGTGAAGCCGGTCACACCTCGGAGTCTCATGTTGGCTCTTGAAGCCTCCCACCACACTCTAACACATATTATATAGCACCACCTAGTTTTTGGTGTGGTTCCGACACCCTGAAGCCTCCGCTTCCGTCGAAACCCCCCAGATTTGACCAGAAGTCAACCGTGTCGTCTACCCCTTTCACGGGCGTCGAAAGGGGGTAGCTCCAAGGGCTTTTATACTTGATTGTGTTAGGGTGGGCCATGTGAACATAAAGAACCCAACTTGGGCACATGTTATCACATGATTCCATCCGTTGCACCCGAAATGGGAGTTTGCACCTAGAAGAGCATAACCTTCGAGGGGGATAAGTGTGGTTTGTGAAGCCGGTCACACCTCGGAGTATCATTTTGGCTCTTGAAGCCTCCCACCACACTCTAACATATATTATATGGTACCACCTAGTTTTTGATGTGGTTTCGACGCTCCGCGGCCCTCGGTTCCGCCGAAGCACCCACACAGTTGAACGGAAGTCAACCGTGTCGTCTACCACTTGCACGAGCATCGAAAGGGGGTAGCTAGAAGGACTTTTCTCCTTGGTTGTGTTTGGTTAGGTCATATGAACATTTGGAACCCAGTTTGGCCCCATGTTTTCACATGGTTCCACCCGTTGCACCCGAAATGGGAGTTTACAACCAGAAGAGCATAACCTTCGAGGGGGATAAGTGTGGTTTGTGAAACCGGTCACACCTCGGAGTATCATGTTGGCTCTTGAAGCCTCCCACCACACTCTAACACATATTATATGGCACCACCTAGGTTTTGGTGTGGTTCCGACGCTCCGCGGCCCCCGGTTCCGTGGAAACACCCCCACAGTTGACTGGAAGTCAACCGTGTCGTCTACCCCTTCCACAGGCGTCAAAAGGGGGTAGCTCCAAGAACTTTTATACTTGGTTGTTATCGCATGATTCCATCCGTTGCACCGAAATTGGAGTTTCCACCTAAAAGAAATGGGTCATATCACATGTGAGTTTTCTTTTTTTTCTTTTCTGTTAATTAATTGCGTGACGGCCGGTGAAACACGCGTGGTAGGTGGTTGTCGGTGGAGTGGATAAGAACACATGCTATGTGCTGACGAGAATAAATTGAATTATAAAACGCACAAAAATAAATTGAACTTCTGATGGGTTCTTCATCCACGCCATCACACTCAGGTACGAGCTGTCCTCCGGCTTGAGCATTTCCACAAGCTGCCCACCTAGCCTGTCGATGAACTGGTTCACGGCTTGGGGCTCCCACACCTCCCGCGGGAACTTCTCAAACCTCAGCTTCGTTAGGTACGGCAGCTCTGATGCCCACCCTCCGTGCCCACGATGCCAGCGGCTCATCGTGAACGTCTCGCCATTGACGACGAGGCCGGGGAGGCATGGAGGAAGCGAGTGCAGTCCTTGCTCAAGTGGAAGCGCATGAAGAAGTCAAAAGGCGGCGCAAACCTCCACCTTGACGTTGCAGCGGTTCACACCGCACTGCACCGTGGTTCTCCGAGCTACAGTCCCACACACTGGCTGTGATATCACATGCAGTGTGGGACTGAGCTCGAGAATCCGGATGATTTATGTTGGGCAACATCAATTAAGCTGAAACAAGTTGTGTACAATATCTAAATATAGCTACAACAAAACACCCGGTTTCCCCTAGCTACAGCCCTACAGTGATTCACGGTCGAATGCCTTTGCATTCACTGTAGGACGTACCTAGGGAACCCGAATGTTTTGTGTTTAAGCACAAGAATGAGTGAGTAACCTGTCTGAGATGTGGCCTATTTATAGGCGCCGTTAGGGTTGCGAAACTGGCGCCAAAACATCACGCGCCACGGAGAGGGAAGAGCGGGAAAAACGCAAACTTCGCCGAGAGAGACACTCGGCGCAATACACGACTTGGCGAAGAACTGGCGCGCAGATTTTTTTTGTTCCCGCCCACCTTCTTTGCCGAGAGGCACACTCGGCGACGATGCCAACCCGGCGAAGAAATGGCGCGGAGCGAAATTTCGTTTCCCGCCCTATTCTTTGCCGAGCGCTGGCCACCGACAAACTCGGCAAAGACCATCCAATTTGCGCGGCAATTTTTTTTATTTCGCGCGCGTTCTTCGCCGAGTGCCACCACCGACACACTCGGCAAAGATGCGGTGAAAAAGGCGGCAGACCCAAATGATTTCCTGTGCCTTCGTTGCCGAGTGTGGCACTCGGCAAACAAATGTCCAATTATTTTATTGTTTTTCGCTGACGTCGTCGCCGAGCGAGACACTCGGCGAAGGCCAGCTCCGTCACGGCGCCCGTGGGTCCGACTGTCAGGTGCCACGTGGCTGTCCAGTTCGCCGAGACCTGAGCTTTGCCGAGTGTCTTTTGTGGTCGTTGTCGAGCAAATAGTCTTTGCCGAGTGCTGGGCTCGTGTTTTCTCGGCGACGTGCGTGTTTGTCGAGTGGCCGTCGCTTCGCCGAGTGTAGTTTGTCCTGCGTCGGCGTAGGACGCTTCACCGAGTCTGCCCGCGTTTTAGCACTCGGCGACGCCGAGACCTCTCGGCGGAGACTCGTTTTCCCGTAGTGCAGGCATTGTACGTACTACTGTAGGAAAAAGAAGTGTCATTATTGATTTCCAACTGGAGCAGAGTATGCTCTCCACGACCGAGCTAGGGCAAGTGGACAACCAAGAATTAGATCTCACGGAGTAATCAAGAACCACAAAATAACCGAATCAAGCACTATCAGTTCATCCTATACACTCGCATGGAAACCCTAGAAATGCCTATGGAAACTAGGTCAGATCAAGAGAGGACGGGACAAGGCGGAAGACGTACCTGATAGAAGCCCAGCCTTCTACCAGAGAAGGAGAGCTGCGGGAGGAGTTGGGCCTTGGCGGTGGTGCTGAAGGCGTCGGCGGTGGCCGGATCGAAAAAGGTGTCGGCGGGAGCGGAGGAATGCGTCACGTCAGGGAAGAAGAAGTCGTCGGCGTCGGCGGAGGGGACGAGAGTCGGAGACAGGGACGCTGCATCGGCAGAGCTCACGACACGGCAAAACGCGAGGGGTACTCGCGTCTTCCTTCCCCTCCAACCCAACGTGGTTTCTCAGGATTTTCCAGACTTAGCCCTACCGACCCGGCCTGCCAAACATCTTTCGTGTGTTTCGTGGTGTTTTCAATTGGGCCGACCGGCCCATTCACGGCTGCCAAATGAGGCCTAAAGAGTAAAGACCGCCCGTGGGGAACTGAAAACCTACTGTTCTGCCACCTCTGTCTCCCGTACACTCTCGAAATAGGCTTTCGCCCTTTATAAATAAATCACAACGGCCGAACCGATACAACATAATGAGGGGAAACTACTGCCACCTCTGTCTCCGTACGGACCGTACCGTTTCGTCCGTTGACAACGGTTATTCTCAACGGAGTGTTTCTTGCTGAAGGATGTTGACGCCGCGGCGCCGTTCGGAGCCGTGTGCAATTAAGCTGGCCCCACTGGGGCGATCATTGTGCTCAACGACTCAGACTAGTCACAATGGGGAGTAACATAGGAGTAAATCAGTGCCACATAGGCAAAAAATCTGATGTGGCGGGTAATTAATGAGGAGAGAGATGGTTGTGGTAACTAGCTATGTTATCATAACATCACACATTTCAAGTCAAGATGAGTGTATAACCTAGTAAATATGACACTACACCCATGTTACTCCCCACTATGGAGATAGTAACTTAGAGTAGTAACATGTATATGTTACTACTCTAAGTTACTCCCATTGTGACTAGTCTCAACGTTCATCATGGCTAATGATTTGCTGCCGTTGAGTCGAGGTGGGCACGTACTAGTTAATCTACCGAGTCAAGGAATTTAAGATTCGTTTTGATTTCAGCTCAGTGCCAATCCATGACCCAAAGCCTACACCTAACGTGAGTCTATATATAGTCCTACCCGCAACGCCGGTACTTAGTCTACTGTGCGCGCCTACCTAGTCGCAATAGATAAGTGACCAAAGCGGCTAGCGGGAGCAATGGCAGCCAGGCCGTGGCTTCTCCTGCTTGGCCTCGCCGCCGTGCTACATCAAGTTCGTGGCCAGCCATTGCCCGACAGCACTGGTTTTGTCGGGCGAATAGCTCCTATGCGACGTCATTTCGGGCAATTCTCCAGCATGCGACGACGTTGGCTGAAATAGCCCTGGTGCGATGTCTTTTAGCGTGGGAATAGCTCAGACAGGACTAACTGATAAAACGGCTGTCTGGCTCTTAACGGAGGCTGACATTAGGTTAGGACTTGGCTGGTTATGTGGTCCGACTGGTGGGATCCACTCAGTTGCCACGACACCACACGGACCAACCCCTTCCCGCTCGATCCCCTTGCTCGACGGCGGCGCCCCCTTGTCCGGCGGCGGCAACGATTTCTTCTCGCCAGCTGTGGAGCGCCTTCTCGGCGGCGGCGCAGCTTTCTCTGGTGAGTAATTTCGCAGCCCTAGTCTCGTTCCCCTCAATTTTGGATGCGTCTGTGGCCTATATCTGTTTCCCCCCTTTTCCCGCCGATTTGAAATCAGAGAAGCGTGGAGAGGTGCGCGTGGATTGAATGAGATGGAGCCCGGAGAGAGTTCAAATCGGTAATGCGCACCCTCTTCTAGCTTATTTGAACTCGATTTGGTTTTCGTCCCCTGCACCCCTAGCTGACTGCCGCTTCCCGCCCGCCATTGACAGGGGAGATTCTGCACCTAGTTTCGAATTTACAGTTGAATTCTTTCCTTGTAAGGCCAAGCTAGGTGATGGTAGCGTTGAAACATTGAGAGAGACACGAGGATTATTTGGGAGGTCAAATGTACAGATATTGATCCCCAAGAACTTGAGAGCATGGAGGAGAAGGCAGTGAAGAATTTGGTGGAGAGAATTGGGGAGAGCGTTATTTGGGGTCCAGAACAAGAGGTATCACTGCTACGGTATGATGATTGCATGAACGCTTATGTCCGAATTGAGGATGGAGAAGATATGGTTGATGAAATTGATCGACAAGAAGGTTGGACAAGGAAAAAAGCAACCTTTTGGGCAGAGCTCATTGATTTGAACCAAGATTCCAGGGTTGGTTATGTGCCATCAAAGATGGCTTCACAGATGGCAGATGCTGAGTGGGCTGCAGAGAAGCAGCTGTTGTTGCCAATGCTCCCTGAACTGACAGTGGTATGTGAGGACACGAGGGCTGCTGGAGATGCAGAACAGGGGGGTACCCCAGAACAGGGATGCCATGATGCTAGGAAGGTTGTTGTTGATTGGAATGAAGTAGAATTAGCTGAACGCACAGATTTGGTCATTGAACCAATAGCTGACACTAAGATGGCCGAAATGTTTGGAATTCCAGTTGATGACAGAGATAAGGAGAAGGATGACTGTACTTTGC
The DNA here is from genome assembly GCA_947311845.1 of Poa pratensis. Lineage (NCBI taxonomy): Eukaryota > Viridiplantae > Streptophyta > Magnoliopsida > Poales > Poaceae > Poa > Poa pratensis. The sequence goes on along the minus strand of CAMZMU010000060.1, from coordinate 41,848,592 downwards.
GTACTGATGGTAACACAAATTCAGGCAATGAAGAAGTGGATGGAGAGTTGATGTTAGATGCTGCAGATGATGTAGATGATGCACATGCTGATGAGCTGGTGCATGTGTATGACAGAGAGAACCCTGTCATTGCGGTGGGGAAGATGTGGCCAAACATGGAAGAGTTTAGGATGTGTTTCAAGACCTATGCAGTGAGACATGAGTTTGAGTCCAAGACTCTGTGGACTGATCGAAAGAAATTTTATGCTAGGTGCCAAGGTTTTGATGGAGGTGCCAAACCTTGCAAGTGGTACATATCTGCTAGACGACAACCTGATGGCCATACAATCAGGGTAAATCAAATTCCACATGAGCATACATGTATGAGCAGTTCACAGCAAGTTTCAAGGATGACATCACAGCTTTGGATTACACAAAAGATTACTCCTATTTTAGCCAAGACACCAAACACTACAGCAAAGAGACTTCAAGTTGACCTGGAAAAGATGTATCCCATTGTGCTGAAATATACAACAGTGTGGAAGGCAAAACAAAGGGCAATGAAAGAATTATATGGTGATTGGGCAAATACATTTAGGATGTTGTATAGTTTTAAAGCAGAGGTGGAGAAGAGGTCACCTGGCAGTGTGGTGGAGATAGATACTGAGGTAAAAGAGGATGGCAAGGTTTATTTCAGCAAATTTTTATGAGTTTAAAGCCTTGCGTAGATGGATTTAAAGCAGGGTGTCGTCCATATTTGAGCATCGACTCATCTTTTTTGACTGGAAAATGGAATGGTCAGTTGGCAGCATGCAATGCTCTTGATGGACACAACTGGATGTTTCCTGTTGCCATTGGAATGTTTCAGTCAGAGACAGAGGCATCATGGACATGGTTCATGATGCAGTTGAAAAGAGCCCTAGGGTCAGTATCACCTTTGGCCATCCACACAGATGCATGTAAAGGGCTAGAAAATGCAGTGAAGTTTGCTTTCCCTCATGCTGAGCAGAGGGAGTGCTTTGGCCATATGTGGATGAATCTGATAAAAAAATTCAGAGGAGAAGAATTTGGGCGCATGTGGCCGGCAGCAAGAGCCTACACATCACAGACACATTCCTATCACCTTGGTAAGATAATGGCAGCATGTAGTGAGAATGATTTTGCTTCATGGTTGAACACCTATCATTCTCTGTTATGGTATAGGTCAGGTTTTAATACTGCAATCAAGTGCGATCATATCAACAACAACTTGGCAGAAAGTTTCAACAACAGGGTGAAGGAGTTGAAAGACTTGCCTGTGCATGACATGGTGGACCAAATCAGGATCATGATCATGCGCATGTGGGAATTGAGAAGAAAAATTGGATCGATTTTGGAAGGGGATAAGCTTCCGGCAGTGGTACAACAAGTGGTCAACAGGAGCAGAAAGCTTTCACATCTATCTGTTGAGAAATCTTCATTGTGGGGTGCTGAAGTTAGAGATACAAAGACTGGCAAGAGGCATGTTGTTGACACTGATTTGCATGAATGCACCTGCCTAGAGTGGCAACACACTGGGAAACCATGTGAGCATGCCATAATTTTTTTGGCATCTAAACCCAAGTTAAATATGCACCCATATTTGCATGATTATTACTCGGTACAAAGATTCAAGGCTGCATATGCAACTCCAATTCCAGCACTGACAGACCAATCGCAGTGGCCTGAGGTGGAATTTGAATTTTCTATGTGTCCACCCCTCACTAAAAGGAAGGCTGGGAGGCCCAAACAGAGCAGATTCAAAGCTTGGTTTGAGAAAGGTGGGAGTAGTAAGAAAAAGAAAAAAGATCAAGATGAAAAGCCAAAAAGGCCTAAAAAGGTAACAAAAACAGATGCAAGTTGTGTGAGGAACTTGGGCATAGAGTTGGTTCCACACAATGCCGTTACACTCCGGAAAGGCCAAAGTATGTTAATTTTGTTGTTTGTGTGTTGTTTTTGATTTTGCTGCTTTTTTCAGTCTAACCAAGCGATATAATTTATTTTTCAGAAGGAAGCGTGCAGAAAAAGGCCCACCTCTTGTTGTTGAACAATGCTGGCCACAGAAAAAAGCAAGACTCAGTGGCAGTAGAAAGAAGAGAAGTTTCAGTTCACAAACTGAACCTGTTCTGGATGCACAGGAGCAAACTGAACCTGTTCTGGATGCACGGGAGCAACCTGAACCTGTCCTGGACCTGGCTGTGCAAGCTGAACCTGTCCTGGACCTGGCTGTGCAAGCTGAACCTGTCCTGGACCTTGCTGTGGTGCAAACTGAACCAGATGTTGCTGATGTTGTCCAAAATGAACCTCTTGGCCGTGCTGTGGGTAGGCCTAGTGGTTTTGGTAAGAAAAGAAAGAGTATCAACAAGTTGCTTGCTGTACAAGTTGAGAAGGAGAAGAAACCGAGTGGTGCCCGTGGTAAGAAGAGGCAAAATAAATAGAATGATGTTGTACTAAACTTGATTTGTTATACTAAACTTGATTTGTTGTATTTGTTGTAATAAACTTGATTTGTTGTATTTGTTGTAATAACTATGAATGGTGTTGTTGTAATAATTTGCCACTTGGTCATTTCAATTCAAATTTGAACCAAAATTCAAACTTTTATGCCACTTGTGTTATGCTAAGCTTGGATGTTGCAATGATTTCAAACTATTATGCACTTTGTTTGATCTAAATGGTCATCAATCCGAGGCCTTTTGCTAACTCCTGAAAAATGTGTTTCAAATGAGCCCCAAAGGTAGGGTAAACGGCCCCATTTCTAAGCAAGTTTTTTTTCCACCTTGTCTAAATGAGCCAAATAAATTTCCTAGACATCTATTCTACCTATAAAGTGTCATTCCGAAGTCTCACTATTTTATTGAATTAATCTTCATATTAATTATTTTCTTTTGCATAATAATGGTTTAATTGCAAATCATAAATAAATAAAGTTCAAAACATGAAAATGAAAAAATAAGCTCAGATCTATCTTAGTCACTCAAAAATGAAGCTTTGGTGGGGTTTTCACAATTTTCATTTTCAAAAACATTTTCAATCCACCTACTCTCTCCTTTGAAATCCATACTACTCTGTACAACATTTCACATTTGAGTGAAGGCATTTTCGTGCAAATGTATGTACACCATCTTTATATTTTTTTTCTCGTTACTATATGACATAAGAAGACTATGTGCGCAGGTTTCTTCATTTTTTGATTTTTTTGAATTAATTATGCTCATTTGAAAGTGTTCGAGGTCTCTCACTTGATTTTAGGATTTTTCGTGAAAATGCATATAAACCATATTTATATTTTTTTTCTAGTTACTATACAACATTACAAAACCATGTGCGCAGGTTTCTTTTTTTTTTGATTTTTTTTGAATTAGTTATGCTCAACCCTAGTTTGGTCAACCCTCACGAAACCCCGTTGACCGAGGCGAAACCCCGCATAACCCCGCTAACCCTAGCTCGTATTTTTGGCCGTTGGATAAGCCCTACGTTGGCCGTCCGATCAAGCAAACCCGCAGACTCCCGCGTTTTGGCCGTTGGCCGTTGGATCGACGCCTTCTAGAAGGAATCTAGCACGGACGGTTGCGATCGGCTGAGCCATGGCGATCCGCGAGACTCGCGTTCTGTACTCTGATTGGCTGGCCTGTTTTCTAATGTTTTCTTTTTTCCAACACGCACAGGGTTCGGGGGTGGGCAGTTGGGGAATGGATTTGAGTCACTGGCTCGTGGTTCCCACCGTGTGCGTTGTGCTACGCGCCCGTCTAGCCTCTCCGCCCGTGACCTAGTCAGCGATTCAGATTGCATGCATGTCTCCTTCCACGTCGCACCGCAGCAATTTCGGCCGCCGTTTCAGACGCACGCCTCGCTGCCACCGAGCCGTCGCACCGCAGCAATTAAACGCGTCAGACTTTGATTCAGACTAAAAACCGAGCTCTTTTCAGACTTTGACCCGTCGCACCGCAGCAATTACACGGGAGAGTAATCGCACGCCGATACACATGCCAACCCTCTTCTCTCTATTTATACATCTCTCTTCCTCTCCCCTCTCCACACAAGCCACAGCCAGATCCATCTCCTCTCGTCTTCCTCTCCTCTCTCGAAGCACAAAGCCACAGAAGCCAGATGGAGTTCACCGGAGTCACGTACTGGCCGCCGCGCACCTACCCGGAGGAACTCTACCCCCCGGCGTGTTCGTGGAGAACAGACTCCGCGTGTGGGTGATCTCGAGGTGGAGGACCCCGTTTGAGCTCGCCCGCGAGTTCCTCGCCTCCGGCTATCGCCACCTCAACCGCCCAGCGGGCATGCGGCCCATGTTTAGCCTCGACGAAACCCGTGACAATCTCGGCAACGTCGTGATGCTCACGGCCACCTTCGCCAACCCTTTGGACGCCCGCTTCCTCCTCGGGACCGTCTGGTGGTGCGGCTGCGAGTTCATCGCATTCACCATCTACAACTTCTACACCAACTACGACGCGGCCTTCCCCACCCCCCGCCATGTGCACAGGCTCCCCTACAACATCAACGACGAGGAGTGAGCAAGAAGGGGCGCCCGAGCAAGAAGATGCTGCAGCCCCGTTTAAGTTTTATTTACTTCGTGTCATTTACTTTCCCTTGTCCTGTCGTGTCGTGTCTCCATCCAGTTTCTACTTATTAGTAATGAGTTGTAAGAGTGTGTTTTCATTAGTTGTAAGGGTGCTACTATATGTAAGGGTGCTACTATATGTTTTTATGTATTGTTCGTGCTAATATATCTATGTTTCGTTCAAGTAATATTGTACTTTCTTTGCATTCTAAGACGTACATAATAAAGACAAAAAATATTCTTTGCATTCGAAGAAGTACATAATAAGAACAACTAATAAAGACAAGTAATATTATTTGCATTCTAATAAGAACATTTTGCCGAAGCAACGTAATAAACGGGCCCATTTGTTTGTTTCTATGGGCTCCCCTACGCGGGTGGGCTGCTTTTCTATTTGAGCCTGATTACTTTCTCACGGCCCAACACTCTGTTTTTTTTTCTCGAAACTGAACTTTGGTCTACACTCTGTTAACTGAGGGCACCCGCTAACTGAAAAACAAAAATTGCGTGAAGAACAGACGAACTTTCCAAATTACTTCTTCGATTCAGTTACATGAACTTGCATGGCGCACAGATCGCGTCCTCTGCCGTCACATACCGAGCTAACTGACCAACTAAACCCTCAAATAGCTAACGATGGATGAATAACAGGTAAAAGAAAAATGAGCAGCACATAGACAACTCCAAGAGCAATTGCACACAAATAGAAAATTGCAGCCATCTGATTGTCCTGCTTCTTCAGATCGACGAGTTTCTTTAGCTGTTTGCTCATTTTATTCAGCTCGGCCTTCACTTCCGCGAGATGCATTCTGCACCGTAGCAGATCCCAGTTGCTCCACCGCCGACGGCAAATTGGGGGCCAGGGTTGTGCCCGCCTTTTCAATCCTCTTGATATACAGATCAAGCCACTCGAAATGATCGCATGGAAGCAGATCCTGAAAAATAGGATGCAGTTAACCCAGATCGGATGAAACCCAAAATTGAGGAAAATAAAACGAAATTGGGAAAATTGGGTGAGGGGAAACCCAGATCTCACCTTCCCTGGCTCTGGTTTGCTCTCGCATTTGACATACTCGCGCCCGGCGTTGCCGTTCTTGTCGCTGGTGGTGACCCGCCGCTTCAGAGGCGCCGTCCGTGGGCACTCAGGGCAACTAAATAGCGGAACTGGACCGTAGCGCGGCCAGTTACGCTAGGAGGCTGAAGCAGAGCTCGAAGACATACCTCTACCGCCGGCGTTGATGCGCGCTGTCGCCGGAGAAGAAGGGGGGGCGAGAGGATGCGGGCAACGGTCGAAAGCTCGCTCGCGGGGGATGGCTCTAGCACGGGGGCGAGATGGATCTGTTTTGTACCAGCTGATGACACGCCTCGCCACGGCCCAATACCAAGGTCCAAACGTCTCGCCACGGCCCAATACCATGGCCCAACGCCACGCCTACCGCCTCCCGTTCCCCTTCTTGCCCACCCAAAGGTGTCGCCTCCCGCTCCCACTTGCTCGCCGCCGGCGACCAATCCACCTCCAGCTGCAGATCCAGCACCGCGCCACAATGTTTAGGAGGGGGAGTTCAAACGCGGGCCATTCCGGTGGCGGTAACCACTCCGACGAGGAGCGGAAGGAGCGAAAGAAGCGGCCGGCGCCGGAGCCGAAGCCGGAGCCTGAGACGGACGATTTGCCGGCGGAGGAGGACGACGATGAGTTCGTCCTTCCGGACGTCGTGTTGCCAGCATGGAAGAGGGTGGACGACGCCGACGCCGAGCTGGCCGCTGCGGAGGAGGCGTTCAAGGCCGGCGAGGAGGGCGCCGAGCAGCGCTTTCGTGTGGCGGTGGACGCGCGGGAGGTCGCCGTGGCCGTCCTCCGCATCGTAGAGCAGGAGGACCTCGGCGTCGATCCGTAGATTGACGACACCGCCGCCGCCGCCGCACCACCTCCGCCGCATTAGTTTTTATATTTTGTTATTATTAGAAGTACTATGTAAAATGGCCGTTTGTGGCCCACCCCCCTAAATATGAATGAAAATGGCCATATATGGCCTGTTAACATTTGCTGACATGGACAAAGAGGTGGGTCCCACGCTCGAAGGTGCTCCTGTGGGTCCTTTGCTGATGTGGATAAGTGGGGGTCCCACCAGGCTCACATAATTCCAACCCCTAACCTGTCCCTTGCGGTTAAGCCCGACTGTCGCACGCGAGCTATTTCAGCAGCGAGGTGCTGTCACACGCGAGCTATTTCAACCAACGTCGTCGCTGTGCATCGATTGCATGAAAAAACGTCGCATATGAGCTATTCGCCCGGTTTTGTCAGCATCGACTGCGGCCTGCCGGAGCAGGGCGGCGGCTACGTGGACGCCGCCACAAACCTCACGTACGTCCCGGACGGCGCCTACACCGACGCCGGCTCCAACCACTACATCTCTGCCGAGTATATCACCTCGACCACGTCGAAGCGCTACCTCAACATACGCAGCTTCCCCGGCGCGACGCGGAGCTGCTACACCATCCCTTCCAATGGGCCGGCCGGGTCCAAGTACCTCATCCGTGCCATCCTCAAATACGGCAACTACGACGGCCTCAACCGGATCCCTGTATTCGACCTCCACCTCGGCGTTAACTTCTGGACGACCGTGAATGTTGCGAGTCTTGAAAGTCCGGCACTCTACGAGATCATCGCCGTCGTCCCGGACATGTACGTGCAGGTCTGCCTCGTGGACACCGGCTCCGGCACGCCGTTCATCACCGGCCTCGACATTAGGCCTATTAAGAACACGCTGTACCAGCAGGCTGACGCGACCCAGGCGCTGGTCCTCGTTGATCGGAGCAATTTCGGCATCAGTGAGGTCTCTGCCGTTCGGTACGTGTTGAACTATATTGCCCACCTCTCCTAATCAGCTTCAGATTTTAGCTGAACTGGTTAGCCTCTAGGTTGCCGAGCGCGAAATCAAATATTTGGTCTAAATTTGTTGTCAACTCGTGCTGTTCAGGTATCCGGATGATCCGTACGACCGCATTTGGTTCCCGTGGAGCGTGGAAGCAATTGATGCATGGACGGAGATCTCAACTCGAGAGAAGGTGCAGGAGATGCCACCCGGTTTCCACGTGCCCTCCCCCGTGATGCAGACCGCCATCGTGCCGCGCAACGGGTCCAGGATCGCGATATCATGGGATGTCGTGACGAACCACGCCTACCCCGACCCGGGGTTCATCACCATTCTGTACTTCGCGGAGCTGCAGGTCGTGGCTAGGAGCGCCGTGCGACAGTTTGAGGCGAGCATCAACGGCAGGCGCTGGAGCGAGGCCCCGTACACGACGCAGTACCTCATCCCCAACGCCTTCTACGATCCAAAGCCACACCAGGAGCTTAGCACACCCTACAAACTCACCCTTGATGCCACGGCGAGCTCCACGCTGCCGCCGATCATCAACGCAGTCGAGTTATTTACCGTTGTCTCCACCGCACATGGTCTGAGTATTAAGGTGTTGGTGTGCCTTGTCTTGCGTGTTACTAAAAAACAAAAACAGTTGCTGCCATGACTGGGATCAAGGGTAAGTATGAGGTGAAGAAGAACTGGCCGGGTGACCCGTGCACTCCCAAGACTCTTGTGTGGGATGGATTGAACTGCAGCTATGCAATTTCTATGCCTCCAAGAATAGTAGGACTGTAAGTTTGAGTTTAATTTTCTGGCATGCGGCTTCACGTACAATGAGGCAACAACATGGTCGTGCTTCCCAGCCGTCTTAAGTCTGAATTTGAACCATTGTGCCTGCTTCTGCAGAAATATGTCATTCGGCGGTTTGAGCGGCAGTATACCGTCTTATTTCACAGACCTCAAAGCAATCAAGTATTTGTAAGTAGGAAATTTAAACCCATTTGAAGAAATAGGCTTTCGCCGCGCTATATAAATATAGCAACCACACCGAACAACAACGAGTTTCCTGCTGGGGCAGACAGCACAACCAAGCCCAAAAGAGAAAAAGAAAACAATGCCAACAACGATGGATCAACGAAAACGAAAATGACTCGCAACCGCCGCGTCTTCTCCGGAGACTTCCCACCACGATCCTAGCACTCTGAATCGCCGCGTACCAAGCAGCACCTTCAATAAGGAAAGCGACGACGACGCTGCTGCCCAGACTAGTCCTAGGGTTTCCCCCGGCATGCTACCGGTAGTGGGGAAGAGGTACATCCGATGCCCTTCAGGAAGGAGAAGCGGCACCCACAGGCGTCACCGCGTCGGTGTCAAGATAATAAGGATTTCTCCTGACCCCCCAAACAACCACATTGCCGGACAATCCATAGCGCTCCACCCATCTTGCCGCCCACCAACAGACGCCACCACGGAATTGAAGCCACCTCGTCGTATCACCCTGGCAAGCACTGCACGACTGGACGAACTGAGAAGCACACGCCATAGACAAGGAGCGGTAGTACCACATCCACGCGGGAGGGAACATCCTCCACCGCCTTAGGCGGTAGCCGACCGGACGCAGTAGACAAGAGCACACCAAGCCACCATGGAGCCGGAGGGCGGCAGCAGCACAGTCACCTGGGGGACGTCCTCCACCGCCATCGGCGGGTGCCGACCGGACGCTGCAGCAGAGACACACCAGGCCGGGTAGGCCCGGCCGGGCCCTAGACAGGCCCGTGAAGTCTCCGCCGCCACGCTGCTGCACGTAGGCCGCCGCCGCTACCCAAGATCAGCACCAAAGGCCCAACCGAACCCAGATGGGTCCGTAAAGCTCCTCCCACCACGCTGCAGCTGGCGCGCGTCGTCGCCACCACTCCCATCACAAGCCTGTACGTCAGTCAGACCGGGTAGTAGGGCCCGGCCCGCTCTGACCCAGATCAGGCGCAAAGGGCCCAGATCTGGGCCTGCAGGGCCCTGGCCAAATCAACCCGTGCCACCAACGGTGGCGCCGCCGCCACACTTACCATCCACAGATGCTGGAGATCCTGCCGCAGGAGCCGGACCGCCGTCGCTGAAAACCGGACCGCCGCCGCCGAAGAGCACCACCAGGCGCCGCGCCGCCCCGCGCGAGGAGGACGCCAAGTGGGGAGAAGCACGGTGGCTGCCGCCGCCGGCGCCGTGATACGTCTCCAACGTATCCATAATTTTGCTGTTCCATGCTTATATTATACCATTTGCTACATGTTTTATATACACTTCGTATCACTTTTATGCATTTTCTGGGACTAACCTATTAACAAGATGCCACAGTGCCAGTTCCCTGTTTTCTGCTGTTTTTGGTTTCAGAAAGTTACTTCTGGAAATATTCTCGGAATTGCACGAAACAAAAGGCCACGTCCCTATTTTTCCAGCACCATCACGGAGTCCGAAGGAGAGACGAAGAGGAGCCAGGAGGTGGCCAAACCACATGTAGGCGCGGGCCCACCTCCTGCCGCGCCTGCATATGGTTTGGGCCCCTCGGGGGTCCGCCGACATCGCCCCTTCGCCTATTTATTCCCCGAGACGCGAAAACCCTAAAACATCGAGCCTTTCATCCAGAACATATTCGATGCCGCCGTCGTCGTTAACCCTAACTCGGGGGGTTTCTGAAGCTCTTCCCGACACCCTCCCGGAGAGGGGAATCATCACCGGAGGGCTCTACATCGCCATGCCCGCCTCCGGAGTGATGCGTGAGTAGTTCATCCTTGGACTATGGGTCCATAGCAGTAGCTAGATGGTTGTCTTCTCCACTTGTGCCATCGTGTTTAGATTTTGTGAGCTGCCTATCATGATCAAGATCATCCTATTGTAATGCTACATGTTGTGTTTGCTGGGATCTGACTTATATTGATACCTATGTGGAGCTGAATATTATATTATCATGTCTATGTCATTTGTGATCTTGCATGCTCTCCGTTACTTGTTTAAGCCTTGGCCACGTGAATACTTGTGACTCCAAGAGGGGGTATTTATGCATGATAGTTGGGTTCAACCTCTATTTAACCTGGGATAGTGACAGCAAGTTTTAAGGTTGTAGATGTGTTGTTGCCACTAGGGGTAAAACAGCAATGCTTTATTCAAGGATGAATGTATTGTTTACATTACGCACATTACTTAATGCAATTGTCTGTTGCTTGCAACTTAATACTGGAAGGGGTACGGATGTTAACCGGAAAGTGGACTATTTAGGCATAGATGCATGCTGGATAGCGGTCTATGTACTTTGTCGTAATGCCCAAATGAATCTCATAGTAGACACCACAGCTCACACATGCATGTTATATGCACTTATCAATTGTCAATTGCCCAGCTGTAATTTGTTTACCCAGCATGTTAGTTATCTTATTGGAGAGACACCACTAGTGAACTGTGGACCCGGTCCATTGTTTTACATCTGATATACAATCTACTGCAATCATTGTTCTCTACTGTTTTATGCAAACAAACATCATTTTCCACTCGATACGTTTAACCCTTTGTTTTCAGCAAGCCGGTGAGATTGACAACCTCACTGTTAAGTTGGGGCAAAGTAATTTGGTTGTGTTGTGCAGGTTCCACGTTGGCACCGGAATCCCTGGTGTTACGCCGCACTACACTCCTTCACCAACACCTTCGAAGCAAACCTCGTTTTCCTACTGGTCCGATTAAACCTTGGTTTCATATTGAGGGAAAACTTACTGCTGCACTCATCATACCTTCCTCTTGGGGTTCCCAATTGACGTGTGACGTACAAGCATTGTTTCTGGCACTATTGACCTAGAGCCACCAACACGTTTTCTGGCGCCGTTGCCGGGCAAAACCGAATTGCTTCTGCAAGGGGAGTCTCTCACACCCAATCTCTTTACTTTGTTATTTGTCTTGCTTAATTTATTTTTATTTAGTCTTGTTTGCTCTCTTTATCAAAAACATAAAAAAATTAGTTCCTTTTTATTTCGAATTACTATTATGACTAGTTGTTTTCAAAGTCTTATCTCTATGAAACTGGGTCTCGTTATAAGAATTACCGCTTCTCTCCAAAAGGAAAACATCTATGGGAACAAATAAGAAGATTGAATGGTTTTGCTAAGAACTTGTGTTCTACATATGATGAATCCTACTGCTTTAATGAATCTCTTTGCTATAGAAGGCACAAACATCTCCCTTTCCAATGTGAGTATACTGATAATGAAACCTTGGCTGCCTATGCTAAAGGAAACTATGATTTTGGTAATCTTGAACAAATTGAAGAGTTTATTGTTTTTAAGGGTGCCCTTGAAATTAGTTCTTATCTTGAACATAAAACTGATGCCCCTTATAAATCTGAATGTATTGCCATACTTAAATATTGTTGTGATACCTACAAGGATAATAATTCTTACATTACTGAACATTTTGAGAGGATGTTTCCTCAAAAAGATGAAACTTGTGCCTTGCAGGAACCTGAGGAAGAGGAAATTGCTGAAACTGTGATCTCATTGGATGAAAAAGAGGAGAAGAGTGAAGAACAAAAGGAGGATCTACCTTCTAATGACAGTAACTCTTCAACTCTTACACTATTTAATTGGCCTCCATGCCTACCTAAGGAGGAAGAGTGTTATATTGTTGAATGCCATGATTCTTTTGAAATATCTCCTTTTGATAAATTTTACCTAACAAGCTCCTTGACTCAAGAAAACGAAATTTCAGAAATAAAACAATGGCTCCCTAATGCTATATATGATAATGCTCTTGATGATGGTCCTATATTGCCTAATGATATTTATTATACAACTATTGTCAAAAGTGGGTTTAATGACCCAACTGTTTTTGAACTTAATAAAAATTATGTGTTTGTAGATCATGAAAAGCATGCTTTATGTGATAGTTATATAGTTGAGTTTGTTTATGATGCTACTGAAAGTTATTATGAGAGAGGAAAATATGGTTATAAAAGTTTTCAAGTCACTAAAACACCTCTCTTTATGTTGAAAGTTTTGAAGTTGTACTTGTTTCATCTTTCTATGCTAGTTGCTTTATGCTTCAATAATTTATTTTGTTACAAGGTTCCCTTGCATAGAAAGTGGGTTAGACTTAAATGCGTTTGATATTTGCCTCTTGATGCTCTCTTTTGTTTTTCAAGTTCTATTCCTATGAGAGCATCATTAAAATCTTTTATCCTAGCTAAAGGCATTAAAGAAACCGCTTTAGGGAGGCAACCCTTTATCTTTTATTTTTAGTTTTTCTCAAGGAGTTTTGTTACTTCTGTAGCAACTCCTTTGTATCTTTATTTTATCGTAATGTTGTGCCAAGTAAAGTTCTATATTGAAAGTTGATGCAAGATTTGGATTTCTGCGCAGTGACAGATTTTTAGCTGTCACGGATTTGAGCTTATCTCCCTGTAGAAAATTCAAAAAATTCTGAGAAAAATCACGCATATTCCTGAGATATGCACGCAACTTTCATTATTTTAGGCCAGATCAATCTGAGTAACTTAAGTACCTCGAAAAAATTCGTCATTTCAGACTGTTCTGTTTTTGACAGATTCTGCCTTTTGTTTTGCATTCACTCTTTTACTGTGTTTGTGTGGATTTCTTTGCTCCACAAAGCATTGGTGGCTGTAGCTAATGTCCAGAAGCTTTGGGATTGATTGTATCATTTTAGAATATGAGAATTTTTGATTATGCACTAACCCTCTAATGAGAACTGTCTTGAGTTTGGTGTGAAGGAAGTTTTCAAGGATCAAGCGAGAAGGGTGATATTATGTGATCAAGAAGAGTGAAAAGCCTAAGCTTGGGGATGCCCCCGTGGTTCATCCCAACCATATTCAGAGAGACTCAAGCGTCTAATCTTGGGGATGCCCAAGGCATCCCCTTCTTCATCAACAAACTTATCAGGTCATCTCTAGTGAAACTATATTTTAATTCTTTCACATCTTATGCGCTTTACTTGGAGCGTCTGTGTGTTTTTATTTTTTGTTTTTGTTTGAATAAATTCGGATCCTAGCAATCCTTGTGTGGAGAGGAAAATATGGTTATAAAAGTTTTCAAGTTACTAAAACACCTCTCTGTATTATGAGAGAGGAAAATATTATTATAAAAGTTTTCAAGTCACTAAAACACCTCTCTTTATGTTGAAAGTTTTGAAGTTGTACTTGTTTCATCTTTCTATGCTAGTTGCTTTATGCTTCAATAATTTATTTTGTTACAAGGTTCCCTTGCATAGAAAGTGGGTTAGACTTAAATGCGTTTGATATTTGCCTCTTGATGCTCTCTTTTGTTTTTCAAGTTCTATTCCTATGAGAGCATCATTAAAATCTTTTAGCCTAGCTAAAGGCATTAAAGAAACGCTTTAGGGAGGCAACCCTTTATCTTTTATTTTTAGTTTTTTTCAAGGAGTTTTGTTACTTCTGTAGCAACTCCTTTGTATCTTTATTTTATCGCAATGTTGTGCCAAGTAAAGTTCTATATTGAAAGTTGATGCAAGATTTGGATTTCTGCGCAGTGACAGATTTTTAGCTGTCACGGATTTGAGCTTATCTCCCTGTAGAAAATTCAAAAAATTCTGAGAAAAATCACGCATATTCCTGAGATATGTACGCAACTTTCATTATTTTAGGCCAGATCCATCTGAGCAACTTAAGTGCCTCGAAAAAATTCGTCATTCCAGACTGTTCTGTTTTTGACAGATTCTGCCTTTTGTTTTGCATTCGCTCTTTTACTGTGTTTGTGTGGATTTCTTTGCTCCACAAAGCATTGGTGGCTGTAGCTAATGTCCAGAAGCTTTGGGATTGATTGTATCATTACAGAATATGAGAATTTTTGATTATGCACTAACCCTCTAATGAGAACTGTCTTGAGTTTGGTGTGAAGGAAGTTTTCAAGGATCAAGCGAGAAGGGTGATATTATGTGATCAAGAAGAGTGAAAAGCCTAAGCTTGGGGATGCCCCCGTGGTTCATCCCAACCATATTCAGAGAGACTCAAGCGTCTAAGCTTGGGGATGCCCAAGGCATCCCCTTCTTCATCAACAAACTTATCAGGTCATCTCTAGTGAAACTATATTTTAATTCTTTCACATCTTATGCGCTTTACTTGGAGCGTCTGTGTGTTTTTATTTTTGTTTTTGTTTGAATAAATTCGGATCCTAGCAATCCTTGTGTGGGAGAGAGACACGCTCCGCTTTTTCATGTGAATACTCATGTTCTTCACTTATATTTGTTGAGTATTCTTAACTAGCTACTGCAGTGCTTTTAGCTCCTGTTTTTCATGCATCTCTTCGAGCTGTTAGCACTTGTTTATAAATACTCTCTTGCTGCATTATATTATCATTTGGAGAGTTTATGTTTAAATTATTGGTGTTTGTTTGGAAGAAAGAAAATGCTACATGTAGTAGTTGGTATTGGAAAAGACATATGCATTCTTGTAGATCATTGTCTTGTTTTGATTTGATGCTTTGCAATTGTTTTGAGCTCTCAAGTAGATCATGTTTAAGCTCTTGCATCATGTAGTTAAAGCCTAGTAGTGGAGAACTACCGTAGAGCTTGTTGAGACTTGGGATGCATATTTGTTCTCTCTAAGGTCTAGATATTTTCTGGTAAAATGTTTGAGCAACAAGGAAGACAGTGTAGAGTCTTATAATACTTGCAATATGTTTTTATGTGATTCTTGCTGTACCGGTTTATACTTGTGTTTGCTTCAAACAACCTTGCTAGCCTAAACTCTGTACTGAGAGGGAATGCTTCTCGTGCATCCAAAACTTGAGCCAAAACCCATGCCATTTGTGTCCACCATACCTACCTACTATGTGGTATTTCCTGCCATTCCAAGTAAATATTTCATGTGCTACCTTTAAACTATTCAAAACTTTATTACTCCTTATTTGTGTCAATGTTTTATAGCTCATGAGGAAGTATGTGGTGTTTTATCTTTCAATCTTGTCATTTACTTCTGACAGACTTTCACCAATGGACTAGTGGCATATACATCCGCTTATCCAATAATTTGCAAAAAGAGCTGGCAACGGGGTGCCCAGCCCCAATTAATTACAACTTTCATTAATAATTCTCTTCACATGTTTTGCCCTGATTTATCAGTAAGCAACTTAATTTTGCAATAGACACTCCTCCATGGTATGTGAATGTTGGAAGGCACCCGAGGATTCGGTTAGCCATGGCTTGTGTAAGCAAAAGGTTGGGAGGAGTGTCATCTATAAAGAAACTAAAATACATGTGTAAACAAAAGAGAAGAGGGATGATCTACCTTGCTGGTAGAATAACGTCCTTCATGGGAGCCGCTCTTTGAAAGTCTGGTTGACAAGGGGGTTAGAGTGCCCACTACCATTCGTTGACAACAACAAACACCTCTCAAATACTTATTTTGTGCTCTCTATATGCTTTCGAAAACTTAAAAAGCTCTAGCACATGATTTAATCCCTGCTTCCCTCTGCGAAGGGCCTATCTTTTACTTTATGTTGAGTCAGTTTACCTACTCCTTTCTATCTTAGAAGCAAACACTTGTGTCAACTTTGTGTGCATTGATTCTTACATATTTACTTATTGCACTTGTTATATTGCTTTATGTTGACAACTATCCATGAGATATACATGTTACAAGTTGAAAGCAAATGCTGAAACTTAATCATCCTTTGTGTTGCTTCAATGCCTTTTACTTTGAATCTATTGCTTTATGAGTTACCTCTTATGCAAAACTTTTTGATGCTTGTCTTGAAAGTACTATTCATGAAAAGTTTTTGCTTATATGATTCATTGTTTACTCTTTATCTATTTGTTAGCAAACTATAGATCATTGCTTTGAGTCACTTCATTCATGACATGAGCCTTGCAATATATTGATCAAGATTGTGTGAAAGCATGTCTCCTCAGAAATTATTTGTTGTTATCGTTTTACCTACTCGAGGACGAGTAGAACTAAGCTTGGGGATGCTTGATACGTCTCCAACGTATCCATAATTTCTGCTGTTCCATGCTTATATTATACCATTTGCTACATGTTTTATATACACTTCGTATCACTTTTATGCATTTTCTGGGACTAACCTATTAACAAGATGCCACAGTGCCAGTTCCCTGTTTTCTGCTGTTTTTGGTTTCAGAAAGTTACTTCTGGAAATATTCTCGGAATTGCACGAAACAAAAGGCCAGTCCCTATTTTTCCAGCACGTACACGGAGTCCGAAGGAGAGACGAAGAGAGCCACGAGGTGGCCAAACCACATGGCGCGGGCCCACCGCCGCGCCTGTGGTTTGGGCCCCTCGGGGGTCCGCCGACATCGCCCCTTCGCCTATTTATTCCCCGAGACGCGAAAACCCTAAAACACCGAGCCTTTCATCCAGAACATATTCGCTGCCGCCGCCGTCGTCAACCCTAACTCGGGGGGTTCTGAAGCTCTTCCCGGCACCCTGCCGGAGAGGGGAATCATCACCGGAGGGCTCTACATCGCCATGCCCGCCTCCGGAGTGATGCGTGAGTAGTTCATCCTTGGACTATGGGTCCATAGCAGTAGCTAGATGGTTGTCTTCTCCACTTGTGCCATCATGTTTAGATCTTGTGAGCTGCCTATCATGATCAAGATCATCTTATTGTAATGCTACATGTTGTGTTTGCTGGGATCTGACTTATATTGATACCTATGTGGAGCTGAATATTATATTATCATGTCTATGTCATTTGTGATCTTGCATGCTCTCCGTTACTTGTTGAAGCCTTGGCCACGTGAATACTTGTAACTCCAAGAGGGGGTATTTATGCATGATAGTTGGGTTCAACCTCTATTTAACCTGGGATAGTGACAGCAAGTTCTAAGGTTGTAGATGTGTTGTTGCCACTAGGGGTAAAACAGCAATGCTTTATTCAAGGATGAATGTATTGTTTACATTACGCACATTACTTAATGCAATTGTCTGTTGCTTGCAACTTAATACTGGAAGGGGTACGGATGTTAACCGGAAAGTGGACTATTTAGGCATAGATGCATGCTGGATAGCGGTCTATGTACTTTGTCGTAATGCCCAAATGAATCTCATAGTAGACACCACAGCTCACACATGCATGTTATATGCACTTATCAATTGTCAATTGCCCAGCTGTAATTTGTTTACCCAGCATGTTAGTTATCTTATTGGAGAGACACCACTAGTGAACTGTGGACCCCGGTCCATTCTTTTACATCTGAAATACAATCTACTGCAATCATTGTTCTCTACTGTTTTATGCAAACAAACATCATTTTCCATTCGATACGTTTAACCCTTTGTTTTCAGCAAGCCGGTGAGATTGACAACCTCACTGTTAAGTTGGGGCAAAGTAATTTGATTGTGTTGTGCAGGTTCCACGTTGGCACCGGAATCCCTGGTGTTGCGCCGCACTACACTCCTTCACCAACACCTTCGAAGCAAACCTCGTTTTCCTACTGGTCGATTAAACCTTGGTTTCATACTGAGGGAAAACTTACTGCTGCACTCATCATACCTTCCTCTTGGGGTTCCCAACTGACGTGTGACGTACAAGCATTGTTTCTGGCACTATTGACCTAGAGCCACCACGCCGCCATGGGCAAGCCCGGCACCGCCCGCCGACGACGGCAGAGGAAGAGAGTCGGAGAAGGGCGCTGGCGAGGAAGCGACGGCGCGGCCGGTCGCCCGCGCGGGGGGCGACCTGCCGCGAGGGGAAAGGAGGAGGGAAGGGGACGGGGGCGGCGCGGCCGGCCGGCGGCGCGGCCGGCCGGCGGCGCGGCCGGCCGGCGGCGCGGCCGGCCGGCGGCGCGGGCGCTGGGCGGCTAGGGTTAGGAAGAGGTTGGGGGAGCGGAGGAGACAGCTAAAGCCCGATTTTGACAATCAGTTTTGTGAGTAAAGTAAACTTACACACATCATATGCCTGTTTATGTTTATTCAGGGACTTGTCATACAATAATTTCACAGGATCAATTCCCGATGCTCTTTCAGAACTACCCTTCCTGGTGGTGTTGTAAGCAATTGATCCCCATTCCGTAATTACGGTTCCATATTGTGTTTAACATCAAATTATATCGGTGCATAATTTCAACATTTTTATGAGCGCATGCGAAATGTTGGTCTTATCTTATCATTGCCACATAGCATAATTCTTTAGTTAAAGGACAGAGAAACGAAAAAAGAGGATTATCTTCTCTCTTTATTTTTGAGGAACGAGGTTTATCTTCTCTTATCTAAGAGATGATCTTTTAGTCACATTTGTATCACCACATATTTAGGGATATTTGGTACTAGAGATATGACCAAAAAATGACCATTGTAAATCAATTTTTGTCATATCTTAATAATGTGGCAGGTTTAAGATAGTCTTATCCACCATTGTACACGCGCTGAGTTTTCTTCTACAACTTGAACTTACACCAAACTATTCCATTTGAGATTTACTTAGCAAAGAATTGCGACTCACAAGATCAAAATAGACTTTAATTTGTATAATCTCATACACGACTTAAGAACGATATTTGGACCATTAGGGATTTGACTGGCAACCAGCTTAATGAAACCATCCCATCCGGGCTTATGAAGAGGATTAAAGATGGCTTTCTAACTATGAGGTGAACCAATCGTATCTTCATCCCAATTTAAGCCCTTATGCTACTGCTAGTATACTTTGCTGGCGAAAATCACTTTAACGTTTCTTCTTTGATAGGTACGGCAAAAGCGCAGACCTCTGCAACTCTTGCAAGCCAACAAAAAAGAAGATCAACTCTTTGTTGGCCGTCTACATTGCTGTTCCATTACTTGCAGTTGTGGTTATAGGAGCACTGACGGTAATTCTCTTAAGGAGAAAAAAACCAGGTTAGAAGAGGCGTCAACACATCAACTTTAACTGCACGCTGCAACGCCCGGATAGGATAATACTTACAGTTTCTTGTTACCGAATTCATGAATAATCAGGGAACGGCAGTGTGAAGCCACAGAACGAGGAGTGCGTCGATGAGCATAGCCTGCTGCAGATAGACAACCGCCAGTTCAAGTACACGGAGCTGAAAGCCATAACAGACAACTTCAAGACAGTGCTCGGGCGGGGAGGGTTCGGCAGCGTGTACGACGGTTTCTTGGCAAATGGCACTCAGGTGGCGGTCAAGCTGCGGGCCGAGTCGTCCAGTCAAGGCGCGAAAGAGTTCCTCACAGAGGTAACTAACATCTAGTCTAGTAATATATAGTTAGACATTGACAAAGTTTGTAACTTTCTCATCCCTGCTTGTTCAGGTTCAGACCTTGACAAAGATTCATCACAATAATCTTGTTTCCATGATTGGTTATTGCAAGGATGGGGAGTATATGGCACTTTGGTACCAGCATATGTCGGAAGGAAACCTCGAAGACAAACTCAGAGGTGCTGCGCATAATCCTGTTAGATGCTATGAGCATTTTAGATCTCGGATAGTTCCATCATACTGAGTTACTTAGATCACCCTGTTTAATTTTCTGCAGGCAAAGATCCCAACGCAATATCTTTGACCTGGAGACAGAGGATTCGTATCGCAGTGGAATCTGCGCGAGGTACACTCTTCGATTCCATCTGCAACATGCTCTTCTTGACTATTGTTAGATGCCATCTCTTAGTTTTGCCGGCAATCTACATGTTCTAATATGGTGTTATCTGCGTCCAGGCCTTGAGTATCTGCACAACGCGTGGAGCCCTGCTTTTGTGCATCGGGACGTGAAGACGTTCAACATCCTGCTCAATGCGAATCTTGAGGCCAAGGTCGCGGATTTTGGCTTGCTCAAGGCTTTCGCTCAAGATGGTGACACCATGTGTCCACTCCCAGAATAGTTGGCACACACGGCTACCTTGCTCCTGAGTATATGACGCTTGAACACCTTATTACCTCCTTCTATAGTTGCTCTTGTTGATCATTTTGACGAGTATAGCTCATTGGCTAACATGTAAAACACAAATTCATGTAGGTACGCGTCGGCCATGCAGCTGACCGTGAAGAGTGACGTGTACAGCTTTGGCGTCGTGCTGCTGAAGGTGATCACGGGACAAAAGCCCATCTTGCAATGCCCAGAGGCAACCAATATCATCCAATGGGCACGCCAACATCTTGCACGGGGCAATATCGAAGATGTGGTAGACTCTCGCATTATAGGCGACTACAATGTCAATGGCGTATGGAAAGCCGCGGATGTCGCGCTCAAGTGCACCGCGCAAGATCCTACAGAGCGGCCTACAATGAGCGAAGTTGTGGCGCAACTGCAAGAGTGTCTCCAGTTAGAGAAGTAACATATAGTTTTTTTAGAGGAATATTTTGTGACACAACCTTTATTGTTCATCAGATATAAATATATGAAATATTGTTTTCGATCTTTTGGGGGTTTTCAAAGATGTTTGACACATCAAATGCAAATGTAAAGATAGTCATGCATTTATCAAAAAGAAATTGAAACGGGCTGGGAAATTTTTTGCCCAAGTCCCCAACCATTTAATTAAGGAGTTTGACAAGAGTTAGATTATTTTATTAAAACAAGCCTACTCTCCGAGCATAATTTCACTTGATGATTTGGCATCCACGGTTACTCAAAGTATTACCTCCTTGATTTTTGCGAGTAAGATCGAAGGTGTTACTTGTTTGTTGTGCGGAAGACACGTGCATTCCTTCCGTTCCAAATCTCCCAAGATGCGAGTAAGTAATGGCCTTACGGTTAGGAATTGATGATCTGGACATAACGAACGGCCAGTTTGAAGAGAGAGCGTCGATCATTGTTGAGGTTCAGTAGTGTATAGCCCAAGCTAATCTTTAATGGTACCCAAAAACCTAATATGGAATCGACAATGAACAAAAAGATGATCCACCGGCATTAATTATAGTTCTTTTGCAAAGATGGGTAAGTCCATAATTTGGCCAATCTCTCTTTCTAAACCGGTCTGTTGTCCAAAGCCTATTTTGATGGTGAGTCAAGAGAAGACTTGATTTTGGACACCATTCTATTCATATCGGTGGAAGTTGTCCCAAGAAAATGTGGTTTATAAGTCAAAGCCGCTGAGTATTGACCATTTTTTATAGCTTCAAATTTATATCATGCTCCGTGTCAGCATAGGGATGAAAATTTTGAAGTTAAATCCAAAGATGGACAAATTCCTCAAGAGAAGACTGTAGACAAATTGCTTTTTGAAATCTAGCCATTCACATGCATGTCATTGTTGATGATCCATTTCTTTCTTCTAAATAATAGATCGATGAGGCGGGCAATGTCTTTTGATTTTCTTTCATTTAGCCAAAGCGCATCCCAAAAAAGGGTCATTATTTGATTGGTAGGTCAACCGTTGAGTCCTTCGCGCCCAGGACATGGTTTGGTCGGATGTCCATATCACATCCGACAAGAGTGATCAACGCGGGCACGTGCCATACGCGGCGCACCTGCTGCTCGTGGTGGACCCCCTCATTCGCGGCACCGGAGTCGGCCGAGACATCCCCTAAGATGGTGGTAGTGGATCAACATCGTCTATGCCGAATTGCTAGATGCTCTGAAGATCTCGCGGTCATGCACCAGGTCCGACACGTGTACTCTTCATGGCTTCATTCCAGGTCGAAAGATCTGCCCGCTCGAACTAATCATTATCAGCCTCATGATCAGTGATCCGGAAAACTTTTGCACCGAGTTCCACAGCTTCATGGTGGTTGGGCACCAAGCGTGTATCACACAATCTTTGGGCGGCCTTTGCTTGCCAAGTTCATGGCAGTCTGTAACTACATCCACCACATAACGAAGATCCACGACCTAACATTATTATGACTGTCGGTAGCTACTTTCATCGGGCCTACACCTGCGATCATGAGAGCGCGCTCATCGCCGATACCAAGAAGAAAGTACCTCCCCCAAGCAACGCGTCGACCAGCTCCTCACTCCTCCAGTCATCAAAAGATTCTAAGACGATGCATATCAGCCCCGATTAGACATATCGCCATGCAAAATATTAGTTGAGCACCCATGTAGATATATTTGAGTATCGACAAATAAGCAATAAAGACACGAAGAAACAAATCCAAGACAGGTGATGAAGTGAAGGCGACCTCCCATGCATGTAGCTGAAACGGAAGCCTGACCATACAGAAACCCCTAGATCAGAAATGAGTTACAAAGGCAGACCAGCAAAAAGAGCCAGGTGAAGCACGGGATGCAAGTGTGCGTCATCGAATCTGCATACAATGTTAGGGTGTGAGTGTCGGGTTCGCGTGACTGTCGCCTCGACGTACACGACCAGTCGGAAATAGGGAAGTCTCCAGAAATTTACTTATGCCGCGGATGTTTCAGATAATACACAATAAGGGAATGAATTATTGATGAATAGATCGGGAAAGGAGGAGCGTGAAACGCCAAATGGGGCAGCCCGCACGCGGCCAGCGGCTGAACGGACTCAATTCAGCGATGTATACATTGATCTTGGCTTTGTTGGCAAAAACGAAAAGACTGAATGTACTTAACATAGTACTACTTGCATGATGTTGAGATTTGAGACTAACGCGAACACATCCATGGGCGTTCTAGATTATTGCTAACCCATCCAAACCAACAGCAATCAAAGGCGCATAGTAATCTAAAAAGAACACGGAAGAAAACTAGAATTCAAGAGATGCGCCGTGAGTTTAAGGGCAGGGCGGCCTTCAATACCTGTCAGGCTCGCCCGCGGCCGCCCTGTCCCCTGTTTCTGTAGGCTGTAGCTGGACCGCCTCTTCCCATGGACGAACGACCACCGCGGGGTGGGAGGCCCCCGCCCGCCAAGGTCTGACCTTTCCGCCCTGGATCGCCATGGATTCATGAATCAATTCGTGTGTGGTTCGGCCGTTGATCGATCTCGCCTTTGGTATGCACGTTTGGACTTTGGGAGGTCGGGCCTGAGCTACGGGAGATGAAGGCCAGGACGGCTCGACCTTGGGCCTGAGATTTGTAACCTAACTAGCGGGCGTACCTGAGATTTTGGCCCTGGTGCTACCGCACAGCTCGCACATGCTTGTCGACGGGCCTGGTCCGCGCTTGGCCGAGCTGACCTAGCGCAAGTGGTCGATCCTATGACGTGAATCGTCTGACGGTCATATAGTTAGGGACATTTCGCAAAAAAAAACGTGGAGGCTCTTTTTTTTCCGAATTCATAGAACTTTGTTATGTGGAAAGCTGTGAATCCCTAATCTTTGTTGTTGTATTGCCATGGCCCTCATGGGGTATATATAGTGGTACAATGAGAGAGGTAAACTTGTAGTACAAGAAAGTCTAATACTAGTCTATCTCTAACTCCTATGAATACACGTATTCTAACACTCTCCCTCAGTCGTAGCCGGAGTGAAACGGACGATTGCGACTGGATTTGAAGTCTTGCGCTTCCGTCGTCTTCTCCCCTCCGTCATCATCGACTGCGTCTCTGATGGTCTCTCCTCTCTTCCCTCCCGCAGTCACGGCGGGAGTGGCGTGGACACAGGTGATGACGCGGACGCTGTTGACTGGAGTTGTTGCCGATGAGTTCTGTAGACGTTGCCCTTGATGTCGATGTCGAGGTAGCCGATCGTGATGTAGCCGTGGTCGAGGTGTTGTGGTCGATGTAGTACTCGTCGTGGTCGTTGTAGCCGCAATGCCGGAGGCGCAAAAAATTGCGCGGTGTATATGACGGGGCTGCAGTTGTGGTTTTTCATGACGTTTTGCACCTTGAGAGGTACCGTCGAGGCCGACGTTTCGCACCTTAAGAGGTACCGTCGGGGCCGTCTTGCAGATGTCAGAGGACGCGGTCATAAGTGATTCTACCAGGTTTGCCAGGACTGGAGGATCCCACCGAGCACACAACGGTTTTGCCAGAACCGTGCGCGCGGTTGTGTCGTAGGGGCTTTCACAATTGTGATGCCGGGTTTTTGTGTGCAGTCTTAGCCGTCGGATGCGGTCGATGCCGTCGTCGGTGTCGCCTTGCAGTAGTACTGTCAGAGGGCGTGTGTCCATCTTGTGGACGAGGTTGTAGCGGCTGTGGCGGTGTGTTGACGAGTTTTGTCGACGAAGACTACGTTGATGTAGACCTTGGCGATGATTTGTCGGCGATGTAGCAGCAGTCGTGTAGTCGTCTGTCGATTTAAAGCGTCCCTCGCCGCGACGGTGGTGTAGATGCCTTGCTGTCAGGAAGTCGATGACGAACATGCATCTCTCCACACCGGCCTGGCGTGTGGATGGTGCATGTCGAAGTCGCTTCTCGTGGAGATCTTTGAATTTGACGTAGTCGTACAGCTTAAGGCTTGTTGTTCGGCTTGGTGTAGTTCCGGGCTTGTTCAGTGCGGTCGTCTTGATCGAGGCGGTTCGGCCGAGACATGGACATGATGATGGTTGGTGTAGATTTCCGAGGAGGCACGCGTTTAACAGACTGGCTACAACATGCTTTGTATACGAAACAATTAGTGCATGTCTAGAACGTAACCTGGATGGTCACGTGTTGGCCCCTCTCTTTTTGTTTCCTTCTTTTGCATGGTGACTTGGTTCGCTCCTTCTTGATGTTTCCAGGGCGCGCTTTGCGGGTACTCGCGTGCGTTGCTGCCGGCGGCCGTCGATCGTGTCCATGCCATGCACGTACTTTCCCGTGCCGCTGGGGCCTGGGTGTCGTGCCGGCCGCAGCTTCCGCCTGGTAGTGGAGGTATTGTGGAGGTCACCGCCGAGTCTTGTGCGCAGCGCTCGGGCAGGCCAGCTAGATCGAATCGGCTGTAACACAGCGTCCTTGTCCTTCGGGCCGCCCGGCGCCGATCTGACGCTGATAAGCGCATGGGGCGCTGGATGCGGGAGGCGCCAGGTGCAAGGGCACCCGTTGGACTCGCGATTTGTGCGTCTCGCCCCCGTCGATCTTGGTGTCGCACTGAAAGTTTTTCGCTGGATAAGGATCGAGAGATTTAGAGATTTATTTGGCTAAAGTGGATCTAATCTACGGGAATTTCGAATCTAGTCTAGACTATGAACTGGAAATTGAATCTAAGAACCGATCCGATCTTTGATCGAAACGGGTGCCGCGCCCCCGAGGAGAGATTGATCTCCTCGGGGGCGGCGCGATGCGGAAGTGTTTAGAACCCTAGGATCGACGTCGTGAGACTAACCGCTCTGATATCATGTGGAAAGTTGTGAATCCCTAATCTTTGTTGTTGTATTGCCATGACCCTCATGGGTATATATAGTGGTACAAGGAGAGAGGTAAACTTGGAGTACAAGAAAGTCTAATACTAGTCTATCTCTAACTCCTATGAATACACGTATTCTAACACTCCCCCTCAGTCGTAGGGTTTTCACAATTGTGATGCCGTCATCAAACAGTAGGATTACAATCACTTCGAAGAGTATCAGCAAGAAAATCTGGGTTATAATTAATCCATAGGCATCTACTCCTAACCATACTAGCTTGCTTAGCACATAAATGGGCAGCACAATTAGCTTCACGCCCAATATAGATAATACTACAGCTAGTTAAAGCCCTCTTGATTTCTCCGTGGTGGCTTTCGCCTTTCGAGAGTACACAAATAGCATGTCTATTCTTACTTCTTCTCAAACAGTGTGTACTGCATTTTTCATACGAATGTTGTAATGGTATGTGAAAACCATGGGTAAATATCCAATGCTTAATATTTGAAAATCTCAAGTAAAAAAACATCATCAAACAGTTCGTGACTTCCATCATAACATGATGAACAACCGTGTCAACTCATGTGTTATTCCTTTGGTCACCTCACAGCTGGACCCGTAGACATTGTTGGCACTCTGTGCAAATGCTCCATCTCAAATGTGGTGCTGCCTTGGCTCACGTCGTTGGACATGTCAGAACCATACCCACTATGGCCGTTCGGGTTGCCTCCACCCGTGGCCGTGTAAAAATCAGCATTTGTGTCTACGGGCGCAACCTCGAGCTGAAGGCACTCATGCAGCTGCGACACCACATCTGTCATCGTCGGCCGCTGCTCCGGCGCTTGGGAGGTGCACTTGAGTGCAATGTCTGCGGCTTTCCATACACTGTTGATATCATGATTGCCGCACATGCGCGTGTCAACCACGCTCTCGATGTTTCCACGGGCAAGGCATTGACGCACCCATTGGACAATGTTCGAATGTTCCGAGTCGTTCATCATGGGTAGCTGTCCTGTGACTATCTCCAACAACACGACACCGAAGCTATACACATCACTTTTGTCGGTCACCTGAAATGTTGCTAGGTACCTAGAAATGTATGGAATGCATCGGTGAGCCAATATTAAACAAGAAAACTTATGTATGAAACCTTTAATTAACATGAATTTCTCATAATTTTCACAATTTAGAAAATATTACATTCTCAAAAATGTAATCCCACAGATCAAATATGTCCTTAAACTGCGAAGCTACACCTCACTTTTCAAATTTAAGGGACTAAGTTCTTAATTTTGATCAACTCTAGGAGAAAAAAGGCAGACCATAAATTATATTAATTCATACGTGTGAATTATACTACCACTGAAGGACTAAAATGCATATTCTTCCAACTTTTAATAATTTACAAGATATCATCTAGAGCATAAAATCGAAAAGAATTTGAAACAATTAATGCACACTACTTACTCAGGAGCTAGGTAACCAGGAGTGCCTACCACCCTGGCCGTGGATGCATGGGTATCACCATCACGATTGAAAGCCTTAAGCAGGCCAAAATCGGCGATCTTGGCCTCCAAGTTTGCATTCAGCAGTATATTGGACGTCTTCACGTCCCTATGAATGAGGGGCGGGTTGCATCCCTTGTGTAGATACTCAAGACCTACATCCACATCACGCGTCATTCTCCACATAAACTTTTGATCCCCGGCAGTTAAGTGCCCTAAAAAAAGGTTTTAAAGCTCACCCTGCCTGGATTCCAGCGTGATACGAAGTCTCTGCCTCCAGGTTAATAATCTGGTGTTGTTTCTTCTCTCTGCAAAAGATCATCGGATGGATAGTATATTATTTTTTTGCGAGTTTGTTTTTCGGGTAGATCGATAGTATATTAGCATCAAGCAACTAGTATATAGTTTTGTCAGAATATTCTCTTATACATCTTACATAGTCCCTCCGATCCATAAAAAGTGTCGTCCGCTTAGTACAAAGTTAGCAGACGACACTTTTTATGGATCGGTGGGAGTATTTATTTTGTGGAAGGCTGGAGGCTTGAAAGATTAGAGTAAGTTTCATACCTCTAAGATGTTCGTCTAGCGCTCCTTGAGACATGTATTCATAGACAAGAGCCATGTACTCTCCATCCTTGCAGTAGCCAATCAAGGATACAAGATTCTTATGGTGAATCTTTGCCAAGGTCTGGGCCTGAACCAAAAAACGATCTACGCATTACAAAATGAAGTCAATAATGACACTGGTTCCACTTGATGTGGTCTTAGTAATTCTCACCTCTGTAAGGAATTCTTCTAAACCTTGGTCTGAAGATTCAGACCGCAGTTTGACAGCTACTTGGGTACCATCCTCCAAGAATCCGTCATAGACATTCCCAAACCCTCCTCGGCCGATTACTCTCTGGAAGTTGTTCGTTATGGCCTCTAGTTCAGCGTATGTGAACCTGCGATTTTCGATTTGAAGTGAGGTGTGTCCATTTCTGTCCTGAGTGTGCGCTGTAATGGTCTCATTCTGCGGCCTGACGCTATTGGTTATTGTTCCTTCAGAGTACAAAGACCGGGTATACAAACAAATTCCTCGTAAGTTAATCATCCCGCACTACTTGCACTCAGAGCCAAAAGGTATGTATTCAGAATGATGTCTCACCTTGCTTTCTCCTTCGCAAGCAAAAGAGTAGTACTAACACTGTCACCAAGACTACAAATATGGAAACAACAACATAGACGGTAACCAAAGAGCGGGTCTTCTTTTTTAGAGGCTGACAGGAGTTTCCGTTGTTGCAGAGCTTTGGATTATCACCATATCTGTGAAAAGAAGAAATAAGTAAATGATATTGATGATCAAGTATGATATGTAAGATGTTCTTTGAATAAAAAGATTAAATCTTAGAAACATCATTGCAAATTCCGATACTAGATGGTACCAAGTACAAACCTAAGTGTAAGGGATTCATCTTGAGTTCTTTTGAGAAGACCGGAAGGAATTGATCCACTGAGCTGATTTCCTGTCAAATCACTGAAATAAGAAAAAATAGTTCTCCATGTCAAATTCAGTAATGTGTGTATTTAAAATTTCTGGCATCTCAGGTTACTTACAGAAGTGTGAGCGAGGACATTTGAGAAAGCGTGTCTGGAATGGGGCCCGTCAGATTGTTGTGCGACAGATCCCTACCAATTAACAAGGTCCCTGATAAAGTAAATATTACTTGACTTCTACTAAAATTATCATGCAGTGTCGAACATAGGTATCATGATATCCTACTTACAGGTATTGAAGACCTCTGAGAGTTGCAAAAGAAGATGACATGTTGCCACTCAGATCACTGGAAGATAAGTTCCTGCAGTGTTTTCATACAGCAGAGGATGAGATGAATCCAGACGATGCTACTAATACAGTAATAGTTTTAAACTTTTAACCAAAGAAAAAAATAGTTTTACGGAAAAATAACTCACAAGCCTGTGATAGTTGGAGGGCTAGAAACAGCATAGCTACAACGCAATCCATTCCAAGCAAAATTCTCGGGCGCTCACGGATCACCCATCCAGTTCTTTTTCACCTGGTACTTGTCTCTGATGGTCGTGATGGCAGAAACTGTAGCATTTCTCGGTAGCAATACATTAAATGAGCCAATTATGCTCACGTATGTATTATACATAAATCTGTTCATGACAAATATGACTTCTTCCTGACTTGTGTCCACATGCATATAACAAACTGCTTACCTTCCTCAGGTGCGGTGGCTATGCCGGTGGTCGGGATCACCGAGAAGACCTCAAAGGCGTTCAAAATCGGTGGAAGCGTCGAGTTTGCTGTGGCCTCCAGTGAGATGTTGTATTGGTGGGACGCGTAGTCGGGTTCACTATTGTAGACAACAGTCGTTTCGAGGTAGTTGAGGAAGATCGTTGTCGTGTTGGTCCAGAGCTTGCCGTTGAGCTTGACGTCGACCTGGCGGATGGTGTTGCTAGGGAGGACTTGCAGTTCTGCCATGTACAGCATGAACACGTACCTACATGTATATAGTATAATGAGTTGTATACTTGTATTGTCTGATTAGGCCTAATCTCCATCATGTCTATGGATGGCACCCGTCTCTATTGGTGCGGGTGAAGCTTAACCAAACCTGTACCCGCGTCATCGGATCTTACCCGTCACATGTACCGCACCATCATATATATTTTGTCCCATAGCGGGGCACACTCGACAGGGTTTTAAAACACACGGGTGAACCACCAAACAACTCCACAATTCAACGAGGCAACATAGCATCCATGGCGAACCTGCGCGGCGTGGCCGAGCCTGCTACCAGTGCGGGGGGGGGGGGGGGGGGGGGGGGCGGCTGGGCTTACTGGCAGGGCAGCGATGGGACGTATGAGTCAAGAGGGCGGTGAGTTTTTTTTCAATCGAAGTAGACGAAACGATCTGGCTAGGGGTGGACGTCCAACGGATTTATGGTGATGAGAGGCGGTTCGTACTTAGTACTTCTAGGTTTTGGGATTTTGTTCTTGTATAATTGATGTTCAACTCCTCTCCCATGTAGTTGGGGATGTATCGGAGGGTGGCTTGGATGAGGCGATGCTCAGTTCATTATATGACCGGAAAGCATCTGACCGTAAATCTAAAGCAGACTCTCGTAAAACATGATAAAACGCCACGCAAAAAGGTGAAATTGTCTGCATCTCCAATTGTTTTCCAATGAATGGCATGTTCTTAAATAGTAGAGGTCTTAGTGACTTGGCTAAACACGTACGCACTGCTGACTCTATTCCGGATCATAGATTGGATTTTGTTGGCATTTCGGAAGCTGGTAAACAAGATTTCTCTGCGAGTCTACTTAATCGCCTATCTGGTGGTGTAGATTTTACTTGGATTTCTCGTCCGCCACGTGGTAGGTCCGGAGGCTTATTACTTGGCGTAAGAAAGGACACCATAGATGTGTTGGCTAGTTCGGATGGCGACTTTCATATAAATTCCACATCCGTAACAAAGCTGACAACTTCACATGGAGTCTAGTCGCCGTGTGTACGGAGCCGCCCAGGATCAACATAAGCCTGCTTTTTTCCGCGAGCTAGTAAACCTAGCAAAAGATAATCCATATCCTATTATTATAGGAGGAGATTTTAACTTGCTAAGGTTTCCGCATGAGAAAAGCAGAGGTCGATTTGACAACCTTTGGCCTCTATTATTCAATGTTGTAATTGACAGTCTTGATTTAAGAGAGGTTTCAATGATTGGGAGACAGTTCACATGGGCAAGAGCTAGCCTCCCACAACCAATATACGAGAAGTTGGATCGTGTGCTGATAGACTCAGATTGAGAATCTAAATTTCCAATGGTCTCAGTATGGGCCCTCGAACGTATCGAAGCATTGTCAGACCATGTCCCCATACTAATAACCAATGGGACACCTAGACCGCTTTGTAAACGCCAGTTTAAGTTTGAATTTGGATGGTTACATCGGGAGGGTTTCCATGACATGGTTAAAAGGGTGTGGGAAAGGCCGGTGGCTGGTCAGAGTCTGATCAAAGGTGGAATAATAAAAAATGCGCATTGTGTAAACACCTGGGTGGTTGGGCCAGACATATGGTAGGCCAACTAAAAAAGGAAAAGCTTCACCTATCATCTATTATTGATGAACTTGAGGCTTTTGCTGATGTGCGACCGCTGTCCACGCAAGAGATTGAACTAAAAAAATCAATCCAATGCGGAGATGGCTGGTCTTCTTCGTGAAGAGGAGCTCAAATGGTATCAACAATCAAAGGCCCAATTCATTTTGGAGCGAGAACACAAGACACTTTTATAGTCTAGCTAATGGCCGACATAGGAAGAAGCTTATTCATTCTCTTAATCAAGATGAGGGTCTGATTGAAGGTCATGAGCAGCTCAAATCATACATCACGAAGTGTTATAAAAATATGTTCAGTGAACCGGAGGAAGGTAATTTCTCGATGGATGAAACCCGAACAGATGACAATCCACAAGTTTCCGATGAAGAAAACACCCACCTTACTGCACCTTATACTGAGGAGGAAGTAAAGCAGGCGGTCTTCCAAATGGAACACAACAAAGCCCCGGGTCCGGATGGTTTCCAGCTAAGTTCTATCAGAGCTTTTGGGACATAATCAAAACGGATTTGCTTGAGTTATTCAATGCTTTGCATGTTGGACAACTCGAGCTATTTCGCCTAAATTTCGGTGAGATATTTTTTGCCTAAATTTAATGAAGCAGAAAGGATCTAGCAATATAGGTCTATCTGTATTCTTAACGTTAGCTTCAAAATTTCACCAAAACAGGGACTATTAGGCTTAATTCGGTGGTTGATCATGTTGTGCGTCCAACTCAGACGGCTTTTATGCAAGGTCGCAATATCCTTGATGGGGTTGTGATTTTTCATGAAACCGTTCATGAGTACATCGGAAAAAGTTGAATTTGGTTATATTAAAAAAATATTTTGAAAAGGCTTATGATAAAGGCAAGTGGTCTTTCTTACAGCAAACACTCAGAATGAAAGGTTTTTCTGATGAGTGGCGCGCTATGATCCATAATTTTGTTTCCGGTGGAAGTGTAGCCATCAAAGTCAATGATGACGTTGGCAGATACTTCCAAACGAAAAAAGGATTAAGACAAGGCGACCCATTACCACCAATACTATTTAATATAGTTGCTGATATGTTAGCCATTATCATAGAGCGTGCTAAAGAAGATGGCCAAATTGAAGTAGTACCACATCTTGTGGATGGTGGGTTATCTATTCTTCTATGTGCTGATGATACAATTCTGTTTATGAAACATTACATGGAAAAGACTCGAGACCTGAAATTAATTTGATCACCATTCGAGCAGCTTTTGTGTCTAAAGATTAACTTTCATAAGAGCGAATTGTTTTGTTTCGACGAGGGTCAAAATGACGCTACCCTATATGCTCAGTTATTCGGCCGTGGGCAAGGTCAATTTCCAATCAGTTATCTTGGCATTCTGATTCATTTCAGGAGGCTAACAATTGCTCAACGGAAACATGTCGAAGAAAGACTACAAAAAAGGTTGAGTATTTGGAAAGAAAAATTACTGTCCCTGGGTGCGAGATTGATTCTCATAAATTCAGCCCTAAGTAATATGGTACTGTATATGATATCTTTCTTCCAATTACCAAAAGGAGTGTTGCATCGATTGGATTACTTCCGATCAAGATTCTTTTGGCATGGGGATGGTGAGAAAATGAAATATCGACTGGCTAAATTGAATGTAGTGTGTCGCCCTAAAGATCAAGGAGGGCTTGGGATTCATGACCTTGAGGTCTAGAATAGAGCACTCCTCAGTATATGGATGTTCAAGCTTCTACCTGAAGATGGGGTATGGCAAACTCTTCTAAGGAGAAAGTACATTGGCTCTAAGGAGGTATCACAGGTTTCTTGGAAACCAGGTGATTCACACTTCTGAGCTGGTCTTATGGCAACGAAGAAATTGTTCTTCCCATATGGTTCTTTTTCCATCAAGGATGGATCGGAGATACGGTTCTGGGAGGATAAGTGGATAGCTTCTACCACGCTTGGAGAACAATATCCAGCTTTATACAATATTGTCCTTGGATGTCACAAAAGCGATACACTCACTCAGGTGCTGGAGACTTTCCCCGAAACGTGACATTCCGACGAGATCTTCTTGGTCCCCGGTTAGCATCTTGGAATGAGATGTTACAACGCCAGGGTTTAGTCAATTTGACTCAGGAGACCGATAAGTTTCGATGGAATTTACAAAGGAATGGTAAATTCTCGGTGGACTCTATGTATAAAGCGCTAATTCATCCGGATGTTCCAGTAGAGAATAACCAAAAAATCTGGAAGATGAAGATACCACTAAAAAACAAAGTCTTTGCGTGGTACCTTCGTCGAGTTGTAATTCTCACTAAAGATAATCTTGCAAAACGCAATTGGCATGGTAGCAAAAAGTGCGTCTTCTTTCATAAGGATGAGACTATTAGGCACTTATTCTTCGAGCGTACATTTGCTAGTTCATGGTCAATCATCCAGATTGGTTCTACCTTATACCCACCACGAAGCATCGCAAATATTTTTGGCAATTGGCTGAATGGTGTGGATAATATGTTTAAACGACTTATTAGGGTGGGAGCGCTAGCCGTTATGTGGTCGCTTTGGCTGTGTAGAAATGACAAGGTTTTTAATGATAAAAATTTGTCTCTGAAGCATGTTATCTACAGGAGCACTGCTGCACTCCGTTCTTGGTCACCGTTGCAATGTGTGGAGCATCGCGACCTGTTTACGGAGGTGGGTACAAGACTGGAGGATACGGCGAGAGACTTTTTATCTCAACATGGATGGCAGCATAATTTGCGGATCGGCCCTCCACTACCTTAGGCGTTTTTACACTTTCTCATCGTGATATTTAATTCGCCTTTTTAACTTTTGTAGTGCTGGATTTGAGGCGGCTGTATGCATCCTAATTATGCAGAGACTGGGTGTATTGCTTAAAGAATCTTTAAGTAATAAAGCTCCATTTTTAAAAGAAAAACCCTATTATTGTAAGGTCCTACATGTCGTATGCAGAGATAGGTGGGTAGGTGTGTATGCGGGTACAGGTTCGTTTTAACCATACCACACCCGCTATACCATATATAGGGTACATACTTTGTTAGCATTTCTTACCCTTTTACCAAACTCTTACCCTAATGGGTAAAAGTCCTGCTGTAAGCGAGTAAGGGGCACTCATTGCTATTTGTAATCGTGTCTCCTAGCCATCTATATACCATTGGGTACATACTTCTATTATTTTGATCAGCAACCGCATTTGAATCTCGATAGAAATATTAAAGGTTGGCCGAACAGCGAGCATCTAGCTAGCTAGTACTCCTAAGTGTAAGATGTTTTAGCTATTTCACATGTTGATTAGATGCGGACTAAAATGAATGAACTTAGACACTAAAATGTGTTTAGATACATAAAATGTGAATCTGGAAAAAGGCTAAAACATCTTCTATTTAGGAACGGAAGGAGTAGATGCTATATAGTACCCGCGTACATACCCGGGCACTGGAATTTTGGCTCTGGACTCTGCATCCCAGGTGAAATCGATGGGCCTGGAGGAGTTACTGGGCGTGATAGCAGTCTGCATCACGGCGGACGGCGCCTCGAAGAAGTCCGTGACGCTGTTCTGCACCTTATTGGTCGTTGAGACCGCTGACCACATGGGCGAAAATATGAACCGGATCCATATACGGTCATGCGGGTCGTCGGGGTACCTGATCAATAGGCAAATCAATCGCTGAGCATCCATCACCACAAAGTATATCATATGCTTTATAATACATGTCTCTAGATGAAATCTTCACGCGCGCACGTGCATGATTACCTTAAGGATTTACTAGCGTTACCAACGTTGGCCCTGGCGGAGAGAACCAGCGCCCGGGACGCGTCCGCTTGCGGGTAGAGCTTGTTCTTGAGCGGCCTGACTTCGAGGCTGGAGATGAACGGCGTCCCGGAGCCGGTGTTCACGAGGCAAACCTGCACAGAGTCGCCGGATATGACGGTGATTACCTCGGCGATCACCGGCATGTCGCTTTCTGTGATGTTCACGGTCTGCCAATAGTTGACCCCGACGTAGATGTCGAAGACGGGCCACCTGTTGAGGCCGTCGTAGTTGGCGTACAGGAACATGGCCCGGATGAGGTACTTGAGCCCGGACACGAGGGACCGGAGCGTGTAGCAGCTGCGCGTGCCACTGCCGTCGCCGGGGAAGCTACGCACGTTGCGCCAGCTCTTGCCCTGTGTCGGCGTTACGTACTCCGCCGAGATGTTGTGGTTGGTGCCGGCGTCCGTGAAGCCAGCGTCTGGGACGTACAAGAGCTTGGTGGTGTTGTCCACGTAGCCCGTCTCCCCCGGCAGACCGCAGTCTATGCTTATGAAACCTGTATACACGCACACGGGATAGAGAGTTTCAGTTGCAGAGACTGACTAATGAAGAAATTTTTGTGGAGCTAGTCATGCAAGCAAAATGCAAGCAAGTGCGATGTACTGACGTACCTAAGCTATCAACCTGCCCATGAACTTGAGGAACGCCGCCGCCGACAGCGAGGCCGAGAAGAAGCAACAACATCCACCGAGCCGCCATTGCTCTTGCTCTCAGCGACGGTGGCCCTTCTATCGAGTATGTACCAGCAGCTGCACTTGAACACATTACTAGTATGTATGGCAACAGCAGCTATATATAAACAGATAACAAATCTACTAAGTAGGAGCAGTTCTTACCCAGCTAGCTGGGAAAGATTTCGAAAGATATCACATGGGTGATGGGTTGACTTGCATGCTTAGGAGTCAGTCAACTGCCTCGCTGGATGACACTGCAGCGTGTGGAGCACTGCAGCGTGTGGAGCACCGGGACTTATTTTTGGAGGTGGCATCGAGACTGGAGGCCGTGGCCAGGGAGTTATTCTCCCGGCTTGGATGACAACATAGTTTTCGGATCGATCTACCACCAGCTTAGGCGGATTTACAATTTCTCATTATGATATGTAATTCGCCTTTTTTTTCTTTTGTCGCACTGAGTACTCGTGAACTGGAACTGGTAGCTGTGTGCATCCTAACTATGCAGAGGCCGGGTGTAATGCTTAAAACTCTTAAGTAATAAAATCTCTTTATCAAAAAAAAAAATTGCCTCGCTGGGCGCCCCAATCGACCGCGAGCTTGAAATCTTTGACCTTTTCCTATCCGCGATTGTAGGAGCTCGTTTTTTACCTCCATGATATTTGATTCCGCGAAATTTGTGGACAAGAAGCTGTGCACCTGTGAAAATAATGAAATGAAAAACTCGTACGTGCCGCTGTGTGAGAGAGATTCTTCGCGATCATGCCCATGCACGATTAGTCGCGGAGGTTTAGAGCAAGTTGCACCAAATTTATTGGAGCATATCGTCCTCGAGGAAACTGCTGCTGCTCACTACCGGATTCTGCAATTATGCCGATTGTCTATACTGCATTTGCTCAGTTTTTTTTTTAGAAGAGCTAATAGCCGGACATTAGAGTTGGGGCAAATCTCAGATGTCGGCGTTACGTAAGGCTTGTAGGCTGTAGCAGCGTAGCTATGGACGTGGGCCTGGAAAAATGTAGAAGAACGGAAGCCCACCAGCCCATTTGTCCAACTTTAATTAGCCCACTATGGTCCAAGAAGTGCATACGTTTCCTTTCGCCCCCACTCGCCAACGATCAGATTTCATATCGAAAACCTAGCTGCTAGGGCGTCTGCCGCCGATCTTGCCCCCTTGCCATCGGCAGAAGCCAGGAACCAGGCTGGGCGCTGGGCGCTGGGTGCGGTACTATCCCATCCCAGGCTTTGTTAATCATGAAGACCTGCCCGCCGGCTACCACAGATTCCGCCGAGACGGTGATCATGTACGTATTAACTTATACCCCATTACGTTATGAAGCACTCGATTTTGAGCAAGACCGGTAAGCAACCTGCTAGCCTATTAGTTTTACTTGTTAATTTGCATATAAGGCAGTTGAGTTAACATAATTACTTGTCTAAATTGTTTATCTTTGCTCTCTTCCTCTCTTCTATAGGATGAAGGGACGATTTTTTGAAAATATTATTTTCACACATATTTCAGTACTAACACACGAAATTAATAAATTTGAATCTAGCGCACGGTCGCCACGAGTAGGGCCGAATCCGATCCTTTCGGACTCAGTTGAACCGAAACCCTTGCGTCGGCCTGGCCCACGCTGACCAGCATGTCCCCATGCGTGTCGACCAACCGGGCCCCACTCTTTCAGCGTTAGTGTTGTCGAAAGAGTCTTTTGACCGAAACTTCTGAGATAAGAATAGGCACCCGGCTCGGCCTCCTTCCATCGTCTTCCTCCCGAGCGTCTCTCTGTTCTTCTGTTTGCACGAACTGCACCACCGATTCTTGCCCAAAATAATCCCTCTAAGTTCACGGATTCAACCAATAGAAGAGAGGAGGGTAGGGACATCCCCGATCTGTTGATGGCATAGCTTCTTGTGGAGATGTTGGGCAACAATGGTGGATAGTGGCGGTGTGGGAAATGTTGGGCAGCAATGGTGGATAGTTGTGGTGTGGGCTGGTGTTGGGAAAGTTGGAGGCGTGGTGCAGTGGTGGTGGTGTTAGATTGAAGCCAGGCAGCGGGAGTGACGGGCTACGCACACATCAAGGGTAACCCTAATCACTTGCTATTTTAGGTTAAGTGTTGATATATTTTGTCGGGTAGATGCATGATATATTTTTTGGATTAGTGTATATATATTTTTAGACTAGTTGAATGCCCGTGCGTTGCTACGGGCTCTCAAGTTTTTTCTTACCGCACATGTAAACACATAATGCAACTAATTTTTGAATATTTCAAGATCAAAATCACTAACGCAAGGCAAAGAATATGCACATGCATTTTGAGATATTCAAACTACAAATCATGATATTGATCGATGCTTATGTCATCTCTTGTATTTCCCACCCGGTTTTCAGAATGTTCTCAATGATAGTCACATAATTCCAACACATGTCGTTCACTACTGTTCGCCGATGTTTTCTCCAACTCTGTCGAATGGTCATCGTAGTTACGTCAGATGTTGCTTCCTTCCACTTCCCACTATCCACCGACCATATAATACCAGTGCTATCCTTTCTCTGGTGTAAGTGTAACTCCTTTCCTTTCGCCACATTGCAAGAAGCCAGATGGCTTTTCTTCCCTTATTTTCCTTTCGCACCTCGGTCTTTGGGTTTTATCGTTATTAATGCTCATTTGTGTACAGGTAGAATAGGTAATCAGAGGCATCATAGCTATTTGTGTAGAGGTAGAATAGGTAACCAGAGGCATCATAGCACCCACGGCAGAAGAAGTGAGGCTACACTCAATGTTGATGCCTCGTCGGCCTCTAAAGGCACGTCTCACATTTTCGTCATCCAAGATGATTTTAGATAGTAGGGTTTCTTAGCGAAGGAAAGTAAAACATAAACCATATCGTCACCATTTTAAAATACAAGCACAAATAGTAGACAATTCAGCTTCTTAAATAGTGGAGCTTTCAAAATAAAACAACCATCTACATAACTATCACGGCCTCACAATCTAGGAATTTGTAAACGGTATCCTCATTGACAAAATGTTTCCTGTAATGGTGCAGGTCTGAAAAAATATAATCACCAAAGGCTGGCACAGATTACGATACACACATGTGGGGAAAGTGAACACATATCTTCAGGGTGTCACAGTACAAGCAGGTTTCCAGTGAATCTACTGAGAAGTGCTTTGTCAAGGCCTCATTCACAGATGTTTCATCTATAAGTCTAGGAAGCTCTTTATCAAGGCCTCCGGGCCATTGTCGAACACGTGCTCTGTCTTTCCAGCTTGAATCCTATGTAAAGTTGGCACATGGCAGCAGACAAGCTTGTGGTCAACAAACTCAGGGTCCATGTTTCGGTGTTCTTGAGTAAGTCTGGAACAATGGTTGGAAGATGGGTTAATGTTCTTGGTGTTTCAGAATGAAGTTTTATAAAACTGACAAGATATAAAAAAGATAAAAGGTGTATTTCATATACCACTTGCCTAGTGTAGGATCTGAAATATTTGTACTACTATAAAATGCTCGCTGAAGAAAGAAAGTTCAACATAATTGGAGAGAAAACGACAGCGTAGATAACAAATTGTGCACTTGAATATCAGATTGCCCTAGGGCAAAAACAATTGAACTATCCTGAACTCAACGGAAGCCTCAAGAGTGGTCAAAGCAATCAAGGGAGTATCTTTTCAACTGAAGGAAGCCAAGATTAGAATTCATCTTTTTTTCATCAAACTGAACCTTAAAGAAGAAAAATAGCACATTAGAAAACAAGAAAGTCTAGTACAATGAAAATAAGTATACTTACAGGAAAAGTTTAACCTATGAAGAGTTTTTAATTCAATAGCATGCTCCAACTACATGCAAGGTGGTATCATAAATATTCTGCTAGCCGTTGTCTAAAAATAGCAAGAAATAGTGAGAAACTTACGATATGATGGATTTTTAGAGGCGTGGTTGATATTTACAATCCATTGCTGATGCGCATGTACAGCTAGGTGATGTCAAATTCATTAATTCAAAAGAAAACTCCACTTGTTTTGTCCATGGAAATTATATATAAAACACGTAGTGGCTAGGATTTATGAGTTGACTGAAGCTCATAGCTTACTGTTCATGCTTATTCCGACAAATTTTCTTTAGGGCTTGCATGGTCTGTTTATGATAAAGAACTTGCATGGTCTTCGGCGCCAGGAGTTGTAGAGCTTGCCGGCGCTCGGAAATATGATGACAGAGCACACTGGTCTCACTTGGCGAAGTCCAGTAATATTAACAAAATTGAAGAGCACGAAAAACGGTTTTGTAAAACTAAAGTAAAACTTCATACACGCTCTTTGGGAGGTTAAAGAAGCTCCATTAATGGAAGGATTGACATTTACTTTGACCTGTGCAATTGCAACCAAGCAAGTAGATCGATGCGCTGCTAAGGAGCAAGGTAAACAAATGACAGTTCTCATATGCTACTGAAGCTGGACACTTAACTTTAATTCGTATCTGAATATATATTCAGTTAGCATTCATTTATTTAACTGAAATTCAGCTACCATCAACTACGTAGTCAGCTAGCATTCAGT
This sequence comes from Poa pratensis, assembly GCA_947311845.1. Classification (NCBI taxonomy): domain Eukaryota; kingdom Viridiplantae; phylum Streptophyta; class Magnoliopsida; order Poales; family Poaceae; genus Poa; species Poa pratensis. The sequence goes on along the minus strand of CAMZMU010000060.1, from coordinate 41,808,363 downwards.
TAACACACACTAACCTCAACTTACAAAATCAGCTATCTATCAGTTATCTCCATCTACCCCAGACACAGGAGCAGCCCAGCCTCCCTTTCTGCACACACACACGCGAGCAGGCTGAACACCACAACGACGGCCACCTCTGCTCAGCAGCAGCATGAGCTCCCTCGCCGCCAGCAACCCAACTCCAGGCGTGGGTAGGTGTGCCCCTCGACCTGGACACCTCAGCGCTGCTGAGGGGGACTGGGGGAGGGGGAGGGAGCTCCTGTTGGTGTGGTGGCCGGTGGGGAAGAGGGGCAGGTCTACCAGGGGCGCACGCCAGAGATGCGGTTCAGGCGCGCAGGTCTACCAGGGGCGGCGGCAGATCAATTACGGCGAGCAAAGTCTAGCAACGGAGAGCGGCGAGCCCCGGCGAGTCCCCACGGTGCAGACCACCGCCACGCAAGCAGGTACGAAAGCCCTTGCTGCCAAGTCGGATATCATTTCCGAAAGCAGAAAATCAGTATTAAAATGCAAACATTAACTCGAGCACGGCCAAAGAAAAGATTGATCTTCAATGCGAAGAAAATGAAGTAAAGCTGTTGGGTTTGAACCAAACATGCATGGAGGTATATAACAAACCAAACAGAGATGAGGATCATCAATCAGACCTGTTAACTGGGGCATTGAACACGAAGAAGCCGAGGTACAGAATCGTCACGAATAAACGGCGCTATATGTTACTCACCCGAATGTGTGATGTTGTATTATTCTGAAAAACACACGAGTGACCTTTAGCCTATTTGTAAACAGCTCAACGGCACCCAGCTGGTACAGAAAAGAAGCTGTACTATTTGCTCAGCGGTAATCATTTTTGAACTATGTGGTGAGATGAAAGATTCCAGTGCACGAGATGGGTATCCGCATTTCACTGATGCAAGCAAGAATCCCAACATCCTAACCCAAACTTTACATAGCAGTGAACATTAACCAGAGGCTCACCTGAAGGAGTAGGGTGGTGTGTGTCACGGCCAGCGGCAAAAGGAGGCAATGCTTTTTGTTTTTTGCGGTGGACGCATCAGAGGAGGAGGTCGAGATGGTGCCTCCGGCGTGCGCGTGCAGGTTGTTCCCTCCGGTGGCGTGCAGCACCTGCTTCCCTCCGTCAACGTCTTGTGGTGGGAGTCCTCCGCGGATGGAAGTCAGGAGCGGCGGCGCAGGCAAAGAAGAGGAAGGGGATCCTCTGGATCTTGTGTTTGTGGCTGGGTGGTGGCCGGCCGCCGCCGCCGCAGCAGTTCCTGGAGGTTGCTGCAAAAGGAAGGAAGAGAAATAAGCAGAGATTAAAGAAGCTTCCCCGACGAGCTGGATTCCGGCGAAAGCAAGCGGCGATGTGACACGCACGTACCTGCAGGGCGTCGTTCCCTTCCTAAAAGCAGCAGACGCGTCCCGTTCCCTTTGCGCTGGCTGGCGCAGCAGACGCAGGTCCGGGCGTCCGCGTCCTCCCAGCCCTCCCGCATCTCCGCCGCCAGGATGCTCCTGCATCTGAAGTGGGGCCGCGATTCGGCGGTTCCACCCCGTGGGATGGGGAGGTGGTTGCGTGGCGGTGGTCTGCACCGTGGGGACTCGCGGGAGGCGGCGCGGCGGACCCGGCGTCGGCTACGGCGGCGGAGAGCGCGTCGGAGGCCTCGGCGAGGCGCGCGGGGATGGAGGCCTCGCGCACGTCGAGCGCCGTGAGGGACTCGGAGGTGAACGCGGCGGCGGCGGACACGGGGATGGGGAAAAGAAGCTGACATCGATCGGTGAAAATAAGAAATAACTGAACCGTTATATGGGACTGCGGGTTAATTTCCATGAACTTGAGGGGCTAATCTGCAAAACAGCCACGACGTACCAACACCTCCTGTAGCTATATTATAGTATAGATAGTGGTTGTGCCATTTGTTTCGGCCATAAATTGGAGGATGGTAATCAGTTTTTAGGTTTACAGTACGATATTTTAGGTGGTTGTCATATTTAGATTTATACATGTATCTAATATTTCATGATGGAATATATTTGTTTAGGTGATGGAACCGGTCAATGTTGTTGTTTACTATGGTGCAATACCATGCAACTGAGTCAGGGTTCAACATATGGAGATTCAGTTGATAGAGCCAGAGAAAGCGAAAATCAGCACCGTCCAAAACTATTTGACGGGTATTTTTGGTTTGATCCTAATTGATGTACCATTAGGATTCAGTCGTTATTGATCAAATCTCGTATATTTGCTTGGAGTTGTTACCACTAGATCAAACAAATCAGTGGTGTCTTTTTTATTGCGGGGGAAATATGGCGGGAAAAGACTGAAATTAAGATACAAATTTTGCATTGCCACACGATACAACTGAAATTTTTATACATTCGCATACCTAAATTAACAACTAGAACTGAAATTAAGATACACACATCTACGAAAATTAAAATGAATGCAACAGATTTCTACTGTGCCCACCTTGGATATTTTCCTTTCCCATCACCAGATTCTTGAGCTCCATGGGACTGTTTAGCCCTTTCTTTCATTCTCTGCCTCTCCGCCTGACGGGCCACCTTGTGCTATCGTTACTCATCCTCCTCCATCCGGAGTCTATACTCCTCGTTCTTCCTCCCCATCTCCTGAATGAAACGAACTTTCTCCATCCTATATTCTTTCAACTCTCTCTCTTGCCCGCTTTATCTCATGCTGAATCCTTTTCCTGAAGCTCCTCCCCGTGGAAGCTTTCCCATGCTTGGTGCAGCCTCTCTTTAGCCTTTATAGGATCAGATGAATGCCAGGAAAGCAGGAGCAATAGGGCAGGTACAACCCAATTTGGCAGGAGCAACATGGGCGGGAACCATATAAAGCAAAAAGGGTGAACCAAAGTGCGAAAGATAATCCTTTTGGTCGGAGTGGGGCCGAAACACTCTAATCGGCTCTACAACTACGCGAAACTCTAACTTCTGCCCAGATCAGCAGTGTTTCGGCCTAAGTAATGCAGAAACACATGTTTCCAGGGACGGAGCCGGCTTATTGGCAATGGTGTCAGCTGACCCCAATGAAAAATAGCAAATTCTTCACTAATTTGCACTGACTAATATTTTTTGTAGAGGTTGACCCCACTATCATAGTGAGCTGACCCCGTTGGCAAATTTTTCTAGCTTCGTCCCTGCATGTTTCGGCCTAGCCCAAACAAGAGATTCAGCTCCACTCTTGCCGACGGCACGCTAGAGTTGGAAATGACTCAATTCATGTGCTGGTAGGGAAATATGTGTTAAAAAATAATATTTTAAAAAAATTCATAAAGAGACAAACAATAAGAAAAAAATTGTTTACTCATAGAATAAATTTTCTACTGTATATATATCTTTTATCTAGATGCTACACTAGCACTTGATATATTGTGATACTGTTCTCCTCCCCACCCCACCCATGTTCAAATCCTGGCTCCGCCCCTCGTTAGTGCTAGGAGAGAAACTCGGAAAAACCTGCGCTCAAACAAAGAAAGGGGAATAAAAGGATTTTGGCGGCTCCATCTTTTTTGTTGAGTATCAAAAATCCTCGGCAAATGGGGGAGCAAGGCTCGACAAACAGACGACGATAGGGCCTGACGCCTTCACGTGGCCATGTGGCGAGCATCGGGAACCGAGAGCTTTGAGGGATAGATATATGTCAACCGTATACACTCTACATCTTTGGTCTATATGTCGAGTGCAACACTAAGCACATATGGGACATGTGGCCATAACTTGTGCATTCGAGGCATCCTATATGCCGAGGGTATCCTATAGAGCGCTCTAAACATTCAACGACCTTTTTACACAGATTTCCATAATATGGTTATATATGAATTCATGATTAAATTTGGTAAATGTCACAAGATTTAAATTTACGATAATCCATACACTTCTAGATGATAGAAACTTATCTTTGTGACTTTTCACAAAATTAGATGATCATTTTTTCACTACCGGAAACGACCAAATTGTCGAGTGTAATGACTGCACTCGCCAAAGGAGATCTTATACTAAGTACGTAAGAAAAACACTCGACACAGTCATGACCGGTGGAGAAGTTGCGTGGCAGCGCATTGTTGGCTATGGTGGAAGGTTGCCGGTGTGGCATCGATACGCATTGGGAGTGAATCAGCAATGTGAAGATGCATGTTTGCACGCTGTCATTCGACTTCTTCGAGCACTTTGGTCGAGCGAGGACTGCATTGTTGTCCACCATGCATCCTCTGAATCCACTGTAACATGACTGGAATAATTTCCATAGAAATATTGTGTCTGAACACTCTCTTTTGTGTCAGAATCGATGAGAATGATTGATACATTGACCATAAGTTCCATGTGGTGCAACCATGTGACCTCATGAATAATCATCCCCGACTCAAGTTAGAATGGATCACTCAAAGGCCTGCATACTCTTCAACTTGCCATCCCTCTTAATTGTCAATTGGTGTTGACACTTCACGTATTTTCCAATCTCCTTGTTTAGAATAGTGTACTAGGGTGTTCGTGTCACAACTATGTTTAGGGGTATTAAGAGCATCTCCAGTCGGGGGCCCTAAATTCGGCCCCCAAACTGTCCGCGGACGCGTCCGCGGACAATGACCGGACAACCCCCAAAACTGGTGTCCTACAACCGTAACCCCCAAATAATCCCCCCCAAAACCATATTGACATGCAACGTAGATCACAGGATAGATCATAGTTCAAAGATCATACGAATAAACATAGTTCAAACATCCACGGACATAGTTCAACACATAAATTAATCGGAAACAGTTCATCGGCGACACCGGAGCGGAGGCACACTGATGCAAATTCGCCGGAGAGACAGGAGCTCTCACAGACGGTGGAGAACCCGGCCGTCCTCCGCTGCCTCACGTTCTCTTTGGTGACGGCGACGTGCCCGGCGAACCCCGGCTTGACGTTCCAGGTCCCGTGCGTGAGATACGCCGGCTTCACGTTCAGGTTCCACCGCTCTCGCGACTGCTTCGCGTTCCCGTTCGCGTGCTTGAGCGGCGCCCTCTTCACATTCCCGTGCTTCGCGTTCCCTTTGCTGGGCACGGCGTGCCTGTCAAGCCTGGCTCTCCGCTTGGCGGATCCTGTCCCTCTTCTCCGCATCCGACGTGTAGTCGATGAATGGGTGTCGTGGGGTTAATCACGGCAGATGTTACACGAGGTAACTTGAGATTGGGGCAAGGCGACTCTGGTGTTCAGGAGATTTGTCTAGCTCTACGAGGGAGAAGATGTTTTTTACCCAGGTTCAGGTCCCCTCGGTGGAGGATCCCTACATCCTGCTATAAATCACTATATGATAATATGTTACATGGTGCGCCAATGGCGATGATTGCCGGGTTATAATGACTCCGGCGTGGGAGCTCTCTCTTGAGCTCTCTCTACTTTTTATCTATCTTATTCGGCCTACTGATATGTGACCTAGGAGCCTGCTTATATAGATGGCTGGGTCTCCTGGTCGTACAAGGTAAAAACTGGGTTATACGGGGTCCTAATCTTAGTCCTTCGTAATCTCCAAGTTTTGAGTCCAACTTGTACAAGGATTCCGGGTTATCCAGAATCTTCCTTCTATGGCATCTTCCAAAGCTGGGTTATCCTGAGTCTGGGTTATTTCCTGGCCGGGTGATCTTCTTGTTGCCGGGTGATCTTCTTGATGGCCGGGTGATCTTCTCCATGCCGGGTGATCTTCTTGATGCCGAGTGATCATTTGGCTGACTGATCTTATAGCTGACTGATCTTCTGGCTGAGTCATCTCTTTACTTGTCATAGGTATACCGGGTTATTATCCCCCCAACAGTAGTCCCCAAGTTTAACTTGGATATACATTTGGCCTGCTTCACTTGATACTCTTTTCCTTGATTTTGGTACTTGGGTGTAGCAGCCAATGCTATCATCCTGGTTAAACTTCTGAAATAAAGTTAACGGGAAATAACCCGGATTTACACTTATCAGGCCATCTCATTTGGGAGGTCCATGCCTATAACCAGGCTTTCTCCTGGTTTCATATGCCTCCAGGTTTATGTCAAGAGTCCTTTTAACCCGGTTTTTCATAAAGCCTACTCATATGGAGGCTATCTTTCAAGACCCGGATTTTGAAGATCCAGCGCAAATACCTTCAGTTTTACCACTTCTGAAAAACATAATAACCATTAAATAAGATGTGATCCGGGTTATGTTATCAGACCAGCTCCTTTTGGCGGTTCATTTCATAATCTGGGTTTTCATTTATCTCCAACTCTATAATGCCTCAAGATCTCTAAGTCATATTCTTTAATAGCTTCTTCAGGCTCCAGCGACGAAATTTCTCGTGACTTTGTAGTCAATACCGGGTAATGTTTTTGTCTTTAATCAACATCCTTATGCACTTTTATGCTTTCAACTTGTTTCCTTCACTTGTACTTACTTCTTCTTTCTTTATCACCATTTTCAGGGCAAAAGCATCACTTAACGGGGCGAGCCCTCCCATTGCTGAGGAGGACAACATAGAAACCATCCCTGAGTATAATACTATGCTTGCTGCCAAATCCAACTGATAATATGGAAGTGGAAATGTCTTCTATTTCCCCAAATCCGACTGATAGATATAAGTGGTAATGCCCTCTGTTTCTCAAATCCGACTGATAAGGAGAAAGTTGAAATGCCTTCTGCTCCCGGAATCCTGACTGATAAGGACAAATCTTCCTTGACGCCACATTATGGCAATATGAATTTTGAAGGCCTGCTCTCTTTTCTCCATATATTACATACCAAACCTAGTCCCCAAGTATCGAGTAAACTGTCCTCAGTCACTCGGTACTTGTAAATATATATCTCTGTTCAACTTCGAAAACTTCAAAATACCCCAGTCCCCAAGTTCCAGGTTATTAGTCCACGATAACCTGGAACTTGCTATTATATGTTACCAATACTGCAATCTCTGTAGCTTTATATAACTTTAAACTTTCAAATCCTCATAACCCCCAAGTTCCGGGTGATCCTACAATCACCTGGAACTTTGAGAAATTGGTTTAATTATAACCTGCAACTTTTCAAAACATACCAGTCCCCAAGTGCCGGGTGACCTGCTTCTTCAGTCATCCGGAACTTGTACAAATGCACTCTTATATCTTCTTTTACTTGTTATCACCAGGATTTACTTGCCATTTCCGACTGTCATATATTTCAGTCCCCATGTATCCGATATACTCTTCATACATTTGAAATTTATGACTGATATCTAACCTTCTTTCAATCTTTCCTCTTCATATACTGTAACTCCCAAATAATGGGTTATTAGTTCATGATAACCTGGAACTTGCTATTGAGCTGACATCAACACTGTAAACTTTTGAATTACCATACTCCCCAATTACCGGGTGATATGTCAACAATCATATGATACTTAAAAAATTGCTCCAATCCTCAAACTATAACTTTGAAAATATGGCAGTCCTCAAGCATCGAGGTGTATGACTTTAACAGCTCGAAGCTTGTTCTTCAATATTTGTATCACTTTTAAGGCAGCATCTTACGAATTTGAGGCTGCCAATTAAATCACCTTTGACTTCAAACACGGCGAGTCACAAATCTATAGATAAACTGGTTATTGACGAAGTTGGCCATAGACGCAACAAGCTGAAAATTCGGCCAAACTGAACATAGCAGGCCGTGTTGAATAAGCCGGACATGCTCACACGCACATCCTCTCATAAGCCGGCTGATCCTTTTTTTTCTTTTTCTTGATTGACTTGTACAGATACCATTACCTTCCGACTTATATTTCTTCTTTTCATATACTTCTCTGACATGCATGCACGTACCTATATATGACCCGACAGATGTTTTCTCTCGAACCTTGAGCTAGCAAGCGAACTTGCCTGCAGCGAGACTTGCTTTTTAAGTTTTCCACTCTTTCCCATTAACTGGGTCTTGTACTTTTGTTCGTATCTGGCTTGCACTTTGATTAGCCCATGTGACATCTAAAACTTTGTTTCAAACTCGGCGGCCGTGCTGTTTGCTTTCCCTTGATTTTTTTTTTTTTTTTTTTTGATAGAGAGCTCGAGTACAAGATCAAGAACAAAGAACGCACACACACGCTCGAACACAGGCAAGAACCACCCTTACACAGCGAAACACGGATCCACCACTCAGACGTATAATCACTGATTGATCATCCGGCTTGTATTTCTCCCATTTTTCCATGCGGCTGACCTGCTTTTGCTGCATGCATGACTATTTGACCACATGCAATAACTCCATAACCATCCGACTATCTGATATATTTTTTTCTTTGGCCTTCACGTGATCAGCCTTAACTTGCATGCACGACGAGGCTGTTTGGCCTCTTTTTCTTTACCGGAACTTTGACTAATTCGCACTTTACTGGCAGTAGCATCCGAGTTATTTTTTATCTCTTCAACTTCTTGAATCACTAGATGATCGCTGAGCACCGGATGTACACAGTTTTTGAAAGCCGACTGATGATTACAGAACCGGAGATGCATGCTGCCGGGTGATGATATTATGTGACGATAAATATATGCTCCACCAAAAACTGATTCATGTATCCACTTTCTCACTCGCAGAGTAAACACAAGACGGGTCCATTGAAGAACCTATTACGAAATGAAAGTACCTCCGAATAATAATCAGTCCCAAATAAGTTAATAACTTATGAATAATCATGCTGATGGTGTACGTGCACCTTGAGGATTTGCTTTTTTCATGAACATGATATGTCGTTCTGCAAATCCTTTGGTTTAGATGACCCTTTTGATTTCTTTAACTATGAGCCGGCTTTCGCATGGATTATCTCTGTCGCTACTTCTCTGATAAAAACAGGGTCAGGCAAGTCCCAATGGGGCTCATGACTGATTGAATTTACAGGTGAGCAATCAGGCCATATAAGTGCGAGTCACATCGAGCTCAATAGTAAGATAACCAAGAATTATACTGATTGCATAAAAGCCGGGTCTCAGGATTGCAGCTGCAAACTATTCAAGTAAGAGCCCCCAAGAACCGGGTCAATGTTCTGAAAAGTAATGGCTTAACTCTGCACATTTACCCCATTGACCCACATACTGATGCGAGGCGCTCTTGGGCTCGCTAACCGAAGTTGCGAAACACTCTTGAACTCAGCTATCAATTTGCTGTGAAGTATTCCTGGGCATCGCTAACCGAATTTGCGTAGCACTTTTGGGCTAAGCTAATTTTTTTGTTGCAAAGCACTCCTGGGCATCGCTAACCGAAGTCGCGTAGCACTCTTGGGCTAAGTATATTTTTTGTTGCAAAGCAATCTTTGGACATCGCTAACAATTTACCAATAGTTGAAGCTGGGAGATGTTTCATGGATTTTCCTCCAATAGGTTCCACGTGTGGCTCAGTGTTTGTAACCCAAACATCTTCACGTGTGTCCTTTAAGTGGTAGTATCCATGTCTTCAATCCAACAACCGATGATAGTAAATAATAATATGAAAAAAGGCTATAATCAACTATATGACTTAGCTTTGTTGGGACGTTTGTGACATTAATGCTCTTGACTTTTTAAGAAATCCATTGCGAGCAATAAATAACTCGACTTTGATAAATTCAATGCGAGCGATACGACTTTGATAAATCTATTGCGAGCGATAAATAACTCGACTTTGAAGAAATCCATTGCGAGCAATAGACTCGACTTTGATAAATCCATTTGCGAGCGATAGATAACTCGACTTCTTAAAATTGGCCTGCAATCTTTTTGGATGATCTTTGCAATTTACTCATAAGTAAGATATTTAACTCCACCGATTGACTCAAAGGAGCAAGATTTAATTGACTAAATAAATAAAATATATGAAATATAAATATGACTTAGCTTATTTTGCTGTACTGCGATGACGAGGTGTGAGTACGCGGACCATCAAGGTCGGCCGCGACAAGGTTGGGGATGATCACCCCGCTGCATGAGCCGGCCGGCAGCCGGGTCATCAGAAGACATCCGAAGCCGACCCGGGTCGTCGATCATTGTTGAAGCTAGTCCACAGCCGGGTCGTAGATGATCACGATATTCTCGCGAGACCGGCCGCAACACCAACCGCACGAATTCCTTCTTTTATTTCTTTTCTTTCTTTCTTCCCTAGCTTGGAAACCGTGTCTCTCATGACTTGATTCATCCATGTTAGCTACTCAGCTAGCTTTCTTACACGTACATGACCCAGGCTTTTGCTTTCTTTCCTTCAATCGCCATCAGCTTAGCTTTGTACTACTATGGAAATAGTAGTATTTTTTGTCAGACCGAATATCCTTCCTTCTCTGGACTTGATCCGTCTACGATTGATTTCAGCCTTTTATATTTTGGCCACTGGCCGCATATTCTTGTCCTTCTCTATCCTTTTCTCTTGTAGTTTTGGAAACCGAGCTGCACATGGATCTATCCACGTGAGTAATAATACTCGGTTTGCACGTAGTATTTTTCTTCTCCATACGTGACCCGGACTTGCATGCACCGCAGCTTTTGTCCTTTTTTCCATCGTACAGACTGGATCCGAGTCAACCTCAGCAGCAGCGCTTTCACACCAAACTCGATTCGAACATGCTGAAGACACGCGTTGCCATTGATTCCTTCGTTTGGTGATCCGCTACTAGCTACGTGCTTACGGATTGGTCTTGTTTTCCCGATCAGAATTTTAGAACTTCCAGGCCCAGCTTTTGCTCTGAACGTCTTGCGACAGATCTTGATCCGGCTGATTTAATTAGTAGCATGCAGAAATCCGGGTTTCGGGCCACCAGATTAATGGAGTCACGTTCCTCCTTGTCGATGATGTGATCTTCGTCCCGCGTAAATCATCACTTCCCTGATGTCCCGAAGGACGGTTTCTTTATGGCCGGCTTTTTCAATCTCTTCCAGTGCTTGCTTCCGGGTTTCACCCAAAATCATCCATGATGCGATCTCATTACAGGTTGATGGTAACTTTGCTGATGAAGATATTCTTCATCCTTCGCCGAGCTTCTCCCTTGACGAGGACACACTTGGACGCAGACCCCACGGTGGACGCCAACTGTCGTGGGGTTAATCACGGCAGATGTTACACGAGGTAACTTGAGATTGGGGTAAGGCGACTCTGGTGTTCAGGAGATTTGTCTAGCTCTATGAGGGAGAAGTTGTTTTTTACCCAGGTTCAGGTCCCCTCGGTGGAGGATCCCTACATCCTGCTATAAATCACTATATGATAATATGTTGCATGGTGCGCCAATAGCGATGATTGCCGGGTTATAATGACTCCGGCGTGGGAGCTCTCTCTTGAGCTCTCTCTACTTTTTATCTATCTTATTCGGCCTACTGATATGTGACCTAGGAGCCTGCTTATATAGATGGCTGGGTCTCCTGGTCGTACAAGGTAAAAATTGGGTTATACGGAGTCCTAATCTTAGTCCTTCGTGATCTCCAAGTCTTGAGTCCAACTTGTACAAGGATTCAGGGTTATCCAGAATCTTCCTTCTATGGCATCTTCCAAAGCTGGGTTATTTCCTGACCGGGTGATCTTCTTGTTGCCGGGTGATCTTCTTGATGGCCGGGTGATCTTCTCCATGCCGGGTGATCTTCTTGATGCCGAGTGATCATTTGGCTGACTGATCTTATAGCTGACTGATCTTCTGGCTGAGTCATCTCTTTACTTGTCATAGGTATACCGGGTTATTATCCCCCCAACAATGGGCTATCCTTCAGGATGTCCCAACAATGGGCAAACTTCCACTCCGTCGTCGCCGGCCTGCCCCCAAGTGCGTTGTACAGTAGGATGGCATTGTTCATCTATCAAAATGAAATAGGTACTCAACAAAAGTAGCTAAGGGATCCGGCATTGTACAAAATTGAACATCAGAAACTTACGGAACCTATTTGTGCCGAGCATCTAGCGAACTTGTGAATTTCCACCACGATGCATTGCCATCTATGGCGGAGGGAGGCCTCATTGCGGACAACTTCCGAGTTAGCATTGAACACTTGACCGATCCGGCCCCAAAATGAAGCACGGTGGTAGCTTCCGGTCTGACGATCATCCGAGGTGGACAACCACGCATTGCACAACACCTTATCATCGCCGACGGAGTACATCGGCCCTCTCGCAACGGCCTACGGGTACATCAAATTCCTACATTACGCATCCTACTTGTTTCTAAAATGTTGTTCCTAAAATGTACATTGGTGGAAGGAGGCGCTGCGGAAGCGCCGCCACTGTTTCGTTGGACGCGGCGGCGGCGAAACTGCCCGCAGAGCCGTTGCAAAGAGCCGCCGCCACCGACCGAGAAGACGGCGCCGCGGCATCTGGCCCGGGGCAGCTGCCAATCTCCTCCTCCTCCGCGAACGCATGCCAGTACAGCTCGGTCGTGGATTCGCTGCCGGAGCCGGCCATTGTCGAAGCTGCGGACGGAGCAGAGTGACAGTGGAGTGGAGTGGAAAGGGGATTGGAGGAGAGTGAGAGCTAGGGTTCCGACCGGGGTGGGGATTTTGTGGATGTATGTGGGTCGTATTGGGCCGCGTCCGACGTGGCAGCCTGTCCGGGCGCGCCCGGACCGCCCCAAACCCTCCCCACATATGGGCTGGGTTTGGGGTGTGCCGGACCGCCCGGGCGTTTGGGATGGCTTTGGGGGCTTCCTTTGGGTGGTGGTTTTCAGCCCAAACCCTGTCCGGGCTGTCCGCCCAGACGTTTGGTGTGGGTTTGGGGGCTCCGACCAGAGATGCTCTAATATGCTGAAAGATAGGTGTTTCTGGTTCACGGTCTTCTTCTTTACTGTCGGTGTAGGCTTGTCGTATTTGCGGTGGATTATGATGTCCTAGTCGTGTCTCACCAGCTAACTTCTTCCATCTGATCAGTACCCCAAAAGAATGGGAAACATCATGCATAACTTCTTCTTCTTGTTCAACTAGCGCCCTTTGTGAATTCCAAGGAATTCCTTAGTCGAGTTAGTTATAAGCTATCTCCTCTGGCTTTGTAGTCCTAACGTAGTTTAGGTATGCTTCTGTTGTGTCATATTTGACGTCATCATGCGTCATCGCTTTGAATGTTGATGTCCATAGCTCTCCTTCTTGCACTTACATATGGCTCTAACAACATGTACAATCGCAATTTGAAATGCCATTGGAACATGTCACGATTCTCTAGAGTACAGACTGTTTCTAAACCCTAGTTGTGAAGGAATCACAACTTCAACTTCGTACTTAGGAAGCACATGGCCATCTTTGTGACTTACTACCCGTGCCCGCATTGTTGGCTCAATTCCCATACTCCCTCCGTTCCAAATTAATTGACTTCCATTTGCCCACATGTGGATGTATCTAGACATGTTACAAGTATAGATACATCCACATTTGAACAAATGGAAGTCAATTAATATGCAACGGAGGGAGTAGTAGCTAGCAATTCGTGTAAACGTACACCAAGGACTTACAAACTCCTTCAAAGGAAACTCCTTAACCCTGATTGTACGATTTGGATAGTTCCCAACCATCCCCATTGTGCATAAGATAAGATTACAAGAAAATCCTCGCTGTTGTATCCATTTCTATTGTTACGCAGACCTTAGGCGCATATTTCGTGGATTATTTCTGCTTGCCGTCTACGAGAAGAGATGTGGTGTAATTGTGGCTTGGATGAGAAGAGTGATGTAGCTAGACAACACACATGTTGACGCCAACACTGTTGTGGCTCGGGAGACCCCCTTGGGGGGGGGGGGGGGGGGGGGGGGGCATGGGCAGACCCAGGGGTGGGCCGTGGCCCACCCAGAATTTTGGGATTTTTTTTACTACCTGTAGTCTTTAACAATCGCTACTGCTTCCTATCGTTGTTCATGCGTGAAACTGCGACTCGCTCGTCTCTGGATTCGTTTCCCGCGGCTGCCGTCGTCTCACCCCTTGCTGGCTTGCCTGCTGCCCCTAATTCTTGCCGGCGCAGAGCCGCTCGACCGGACCATCGCTATCCGCGGTACAGAGCAGGAGCAGTAGGCCAGCCACTAGCTATTTATTTCTAGCTATTTCTCTTTGCATACTTTTTGTGTTTGTGCGCTGCCCCCAAAAACAAACAGCAAAAGGAAATAGAGTATTTCTTACTATTTTCATTATTGTTGTGATATTGTCAAATCTGTATTTATGTTTTTAACTATATTTCATCATGTAAGACTTTGTTTATGTTTTTAACTATTCATATTGGAGTCATGCGCATATGAAACATACATATTAAAGTACAATTTTGTGAATCAATTGCCTATTTATACTGCTAATTTGACAAAAAAATCCGCGGTGCGACATTTTCGTTGCAGTGTGTCCACCCTCCAATTTTTTCTGGGTCCGCCACTGGGGGTGGGTCGGGGGGAGAACAGCTTGGTGGTTGACCTGCGTGGCTCCGTGCATGGTCCATAATACGATTGCCTACCTTACCGAGCAGCAAGATATACGACATGGAGTATTTGAATTACGGGTCCTGGACCCTCTCTCTCCTTCTGGTCACTTTAAATTTATGAGTATTAACTGAGTACCCACATGGGTACCTACCCAGCTATCTGGGCACCGTTAGATGCATGCATGCATATATGGGTGGCAGCTAGCTAATCACGGTGGTTTGGTACATTTTGGCATTCATCTGGCTCTACTGCATTACATCATCAAGTACATAAAGAGGACAAAGCGAACATGCTTGCATAGCCATTGATTAGGACACTTAGGGATGGTTTGGATACGTGATTTCATAATCCTGTTTAACTGCGTATGAAACCAAAACCTTGTTTGGTTTGCTCCTGTAAACCGTGGATATACAGAACTGGGATCTCGGAAAGCCAGAATTTTGGTGTTACACAAAAACTACTCCCTTCGTCTAAAAATAAGTGGACATACATTCACTTTTTGGCAAACTTAAAACACTTATTTTGCGACGGAGGGAATACTATTGATTTTTATTCGTCGCTGCACTTTAATCAACAAACTTTGCCAACCGATCGAAGAGGCAATTAGCCCGCCCCCGTACCTTGCTTTTACTCGCCGCTAGCTATGGCGGCCAAAAGGAGCTTGGCTCATCCTGGCAAGCCGGGGCGGAAGCTGGCAGAGGCTGCTTGTTGCGTGTGAAATTTCACAAATTTAACCTTTTTGGCAAAGTTTAACCAAAAATAACCTTTTTTCAAAACTATTTCTAAATATAACCCTTTTTTCTAGCGCCCAACGGCGGGGAGCTACACTCTCATGTGTAGCGCTGGCCGGCGTGGAGCTACACGTCTGCTAGCGTGGCATTCTGGGACCCGCATCCCTTATGTGTAGCGCCGTGGTAGATGGAGCTACACATCAGGGTGTAGCGCTCTATCCGATGGAGCTACACTTTTAGGATTTTGATAGCCGAGAGTCAGAGAGGATGCTGGCAACAAAAACTCAAAAATTCGCCAAGTCAATGTGTAGCTCCGCATGCCGGGGTGCTATACTTCATATTGTAGCTCCACGTCGTGTGGCGCTATACCCCTGAGAACTGATAAGTCGTTGGGACGAGGGGTGGCTGGGCGCCCAGGCCATTCATTCGTACCCGACTCACTTCTATCTTCCTCTCCCTCCTCCTACTCAACCCCCTCACAAATCGCTCAAGTTTGGTCCGATTTAGGCTCCCCTGTGTGGAGAGAGGTAATCTCCCACATCTTCTTCTAGACCGTCGTCATCCAAGACCGATGCTTAGCATCGGTTATAAGGGATGTCATGGTACATGTCCTTATGCCTAAAATTTGTCTCCACATCACCAATATCATTGTTACGAAGTTCATCTTCCAACACATCGCTCTCCTAGCCTAACCCTAGTCAGAGAGATTTGCGCAGTGCATGCGTGCGTGCGGACAGCGGTCGATAGCCTGTTTGCATGCAGGCTGCTCCTGCTCCGAGCATGTAAATTTTCTGGAGACAGAGAGCGTAGGTCATTTAATCCATCGCCATGGATGAGCTCGATTGCTCAACCTCCGAGGTCGAGGATGAAGGGCACGAGGCAGACAGACATATGCTTAACCTCTGCATTCAGCAGCTGCTTGAACGAATGAAAGAGCTAGATTGCCTAGCTAGGGAAAATTAGATGACTTTTAAGGTACCATTTACTACTCATCACAGAGTAGTAGTATGAAGTCAACGAACCTTTCACTAACTAATGCGCAAAATGTTCTTGTCTCGAGGGTTTTCCAAATAATAAGAGTAATCGAAACTAATTGGGTTTTCCAAATGATTGATCACTGATTAGATCCTTTATAATTGGTCTTTGCGATGCCATGTGCACCATCATCATTAAATAGGCTTAGCACATTCGTATTTTCTACTTATAATCTCTCATTCATTCAGAAATCTCTTCTTCAAATCAATCGGTTGTGCTCCGATCACAAACTATTTTCGCCTGTGACTGCGATGCAAATTAGCTGGGAGATTACCTCTCTCCACGCAGGGGAGCCGAAATTCTGGAGCCAAATCGGACCAAACTTAAGTGATTTGTGTTATTTTTCTTGTGCTCCGAATTCTAATCCCGTTTTACCATATATGGAGTCCTACCGGAATAAGGCATGTCTATAATTTCGTTTCGTGTCCGCCAAGCCAGAGAGTTGTTTGCCCCCATATATAGCTAGAGGTAGTCATAGAATAGATCGTTGATCTACTTTTGCTGCGCAGTTTTACAACAAGTGGTATCAGAGCCAAAGGTTTCAACTTCGATTCGCTGCCCGGGAGACTATCCGCTGCGCTCCCGGGCAGCACTGCCGCAGCGTCGTGTTGGATCAACAGCCGCAGTTTTGCGACATCAAGCAGCTTCATCAGATCTGAGATAGTACGCCGCCTTTGACGATCCGTCCGCTGCAGTTGGATTTGCCGCGTTGCCGTCACCATTGTTGCTATTTTCCTGTCCGTGTGCAAGCTCATCGGATGCGAGTTCATACTCGCTGCTCAAAGCAGGATCGATTGGGTGTACCTGTCCGGCTAGCACACTACCGCATCGATCCAGATCAAGTCCCTAGGCGCGAAGGCCAAAGCCACCAAAGAGTTCAGCTGCTGCTAGTTCACGTTAAGGCAATTACGTGAAGGCTGATTCTTTGATCTTGCTTCTGCTACGTCCACCCAATGCAGTACCAGGTGCTTTCCAATTCATATTTGCTCTGCAATTTAATTCTGTAAGGAATATTCTTTGGCTTGTACTACTTTGTGCATAGATTATCTGCTCATCGTTATCATGGAGTATGATCTTTCGTTATTGGATCGTGACACAAAGTTTTACCTATGGCAAGTCAAGATGCGAGCGTATTTGGCGCAAGCCATTTATGAGATGCACTGGTTAGTTCTGTTTAAGGTGGAGTTTCTTGGATTATAGTCTTGGGAATATTATGATGCAAATTCAAGGTATTATATTGCTGCAATTACATGAACACAATTCAGAAGAAAAAAAAGATTATGGAGGAGGTGATTATTGGTGATTTTTAAGCCTGTTGGTAGCCAGCATATACTCTCTGCTCTCCGAGTTTTTGCTGTTATGCATGTGAAGGTTTTATTTTGTTCGGTATGAGAATCATTTAAGGTGCAAGGAGATTTGTTATCGATTTGTTATCTGCTAGATACTACAACATTCAGTTTAGTTGTCTTTGCTCTTTCAAGAGGGGTCTATTGCAGAGTTGATATTCCGTTGCATGTTGAAGAGATTCGTTCACCCGACAGTTGTTCTATGAGGACAGTTTTGGACCATGTCATGGATTTTCATTATCGTCGGCAGTTTTGGTGTACGTCATGCCATCCGTACCATATGCTCTTGCATGAGTATTGTTTGCCGAGGTTTGTGCTTTGTGGCATGTTCAGATTCCATGAGATGAGTTCTTCATGATTGTTATGTGCACCAGATGTTGCACTATTGAGCTATGCGCTCGTTCAGGTACCACAGGAGATATGATGACTTATGTCATTTGATTGATGATTGAGTTTTTCCAGTTTCGGAGGACAGTGGCACAGACTCAGACTTTTATTGGGTTTTATGGGAGATCCAACTTTCGTTCGTCTGCTTTGTTGATAGCTGTGTTGTTTTCCGTACGACCTACCATTGATTTGCTCAATATGACTTCGAGAGAAGTTTATTCGTACTATTGACGTTTGAAGACACAAGGTTTACTTGTGCTGACTTTAATTGAGGAGTTGATACTATCTATGACTGTTATAGAGGATTCATCTCAAGGTGGAGTGTTATTTTTCTTGGGCTCCGAATCCTAATCCCGTTTTACCATATATGGAGTCCTACCGGAATAAGACATGTCTACAATTTCGTTTCGTGTCCGCCAAGACAGAGAGTTGTTTGCCCCCCATATATAGCTAGAGGTAGTCATAGAATAGATCGTGAGATTGAGAGATCCACCACATCCATAGCACGAGAAGGGTTTGTCCTCTTGTGCATTGTAATACTTCTCCCGATTATAGTTATACGACTTCGTGCGTTCCGTGGTTTTCTCCCGTAAGGGTTTCCACGTAAAAATCTGTGTTCTTATTCTTCGTTGATCTATTTTCTGCTGTGCTATTTTATAACAATTTGTGAGGGGGTTGAGTAGGAGGAGGGAAAGGAAGAGAGAAGTGAATCGGGTACGAATGAATGGCCTGGGCGACCAGCCACCCCGCGTCCTAACGACTTGTCAGTTCTCAGGGGTATAGCGCCACACGACGTGGAGCTACATTATGAAGTATAGCACCCCGTCATGCGGAGCTACACATTGACTTGGCGAATTTTTGAGTTTTTGTTGCCAGCATCCTCTCTGACTTTCGGCTATCAAAATCATAAAAGTGTAGCTCCATCGGATAGGGCGCTACACCCTGATGTGTAGCTCCATCTACTACGGCGCTACACATAAGGGATGCGGGCCCCAGAATGCCACGCTGGCAGACGTGTAGCTCCACGCCGGCCGGCGCTACACATGAGAGTGTAGCTCACCGCCGTTGGGCGCTACAAAAAAGGGTTAGATTTGGAAATAGTTTTGAAAAAGGGTTATTTTTCGTTAAACTTTGCCAAAAGAGTTAAATTTGTGAAATTTCACTTGTCGCGTTTCCTGCATCATGCGTATGATGTCTATGCATGTGCATGTGGTCACTGCCGTGTGTTGCTCCGAGTGGATGTGCATGTCTGTTGCACTAAATAGCACAGTAGCATTTATTGTCCGCGAGCATGCAACAGGATGTGGCCTCGACGTACCGGTAAACAGTAATGCTAGTCCGTTCTAGGAGTAGCACAGAAGCTTGTACTATCACAAGTACAGTACCGCCATTCCACATGCTCTTTCCGGACATGTGCTCTGACTGATTATCGCCATCACGCAACGTTTAACAGTGACAACCATTTGGGTTCTCATCTCCATGCATACAATGGACCCCAACCCTCTTGGGCATCTCTTCTTTAAGTTGATGCGCACAACGCTATAACTAATGAGTTCGAGCGACAACTAGTGAGTTCGAAGTGGTATGAATGTAGGGAGAGTAAAGCTACCACTCATGATAGCACAGGTGGTGGTGTACCGGTCACACCTACCTTTGTTTGGCCTCACTTGAACACAACATGTCTCGACATCGGTCAAAGGATGTCTGTCAAGGTGAGGGGGACTAAAACACAACCTTTTTTCACTAGCATGCATCCTACTTAAGGAAGAAGAACATTATCCATGGCCTCTAGGTCAATGGGTCAGAAATCTTTAACCATGGGGCCATGGTGCAGTCTCCCTCTATCACTTCCATGCGTTCCAAGTACATGTCGGACCTTTAAGCCCCCTTCTCGGGGGAAGAGGTCTGGGATGTGATGAGGTGTCTACCAGATAGGAAGGTGTCGGGTCTGGATAGCTTTACAGCGGAATTCCTCTAGTGTTGTTGAAATGGTGAAGGGAGATATCATGGCCGCTTTCACTAAGTTGCGCTCGTTGTGTCGGTCCACCGCCTAAGAATTGTGATGCGACCACTTTTGGGGACTATCGCTTCATCAACATGTTTCACATCTTCGCCATGTTTGTGGAGAAACCCATGGATTAGATGTAGATCTAGACTAGGAGCGTTGGTAGATGAGAAGCGATTCATACATGATAAGTTCTTCCTAGTTCAACATGACTAGTCACCTACTTCTAGGGGTGGACATATTAACCGAGGACCGAAGTACCGAACCGTAATAACCGAGACCGAATCCGAATAGACCGAAACCAAATTTTCTCTCACTAAATCGGTCATCAGTTGTTAAGAACCGAATTTAATTCGGTAAGTTCGGTCATGTTCCTCTGTTACCCAAAGAAACCGTACAAACAGAATAGATATGCACATGGCCCAAAAGTTCACGTAATCCAACCCACATCCCATCACTTGGTAGCGCACGTAAATCCTTTCTCACGTACACAACCACCAGCAGGCCAGCAGTACAACGCCTCCACGCCCGATTCCCAAATCATAGTCTAATCTAGACTCCAGTGCGTCGCCTCTCGTATTCTCCACAACCTAGCGGGTGCCAGTGACCTACGGACGGTGCCAGCGGGCGGAGGCGGCGTGCCGGCGATGCTTATGTCGGCCTGCAGGGGATGCTACTTCTCTCCACCCCCGACGGGCAATGGTGGCGCTGTCTTGGAGCTGATGGTCTCCACCCCTACGAGAACCTTCTTATATTCCTTGATTCGAGATTGTATTCCTGTGATTGGAGATTATGCGATGTTATTTCCCCATAGTCTGATTTGCAGATCGTGTTTATTTGCAAATAAATTTCAAAAGTGTCTCTGTTTTTGTTTAATTTCTCTAATCTATCGGTCAGTTCGGTCTCAACCGATGACCGAACCGAATGCTTGGTGGACCGAAATCCTCGGTTAGAAGTTTTGCAAACAACCGATCGGTCATCATATTTTCATAACCGAATTTCTTTGAACCCCGAAGAACCAAACAGATCGGTTCGGTCTAACCGAATGCCCACCCTAGCCTACTCCACATGTTGAAATAGCCGCAAGTCATGCTTAACCTTGATATAGCCTGCAGTTTTGACACTGTGCCCTAGGGACTTCTATTTGAGGTCCTTCAGAAAGTGGGGTTCTGACCTATGTTCTGTAAATGGGTTATCATCCTATCCATGAAGAGCACTCAGGCGATGCACAATGGTGAGCGAGGCCCCCTCGGTTTGGAACCTATGGGGCATGATATATGAAGACCCCTTGTTGCTGATGTTGTTCATATGTGTGATCAACATGGTAAACTGGTTGTTGGTCAGGACCAAGGAGGTGGGGATGCTAAAGCATATCACACCTTAGGAGCTAATGACCCTGGTCTCTCTCTATCGCGAACAATGTAGTCATTTTCTTGCACCCGGTGGGATGGAACTGCACGTGATCCTCGACATTATCACGTTCTTCGGTGATGCATGGACACGAACACGATACCCAAACTTTGCCAAGTGCTCGGTTTCCACCATTGCATGAATACAGGAGAAAGCCATGGAAGTGGCGTCAGTTGTCAAGTGAAGTGTTGTAGCCCCTAGTGAATTGCTTTATTGACACGCTCCCTACTCAGAATCTCCCATGATGGCCAAGGCGGGACACCTAACACTCGTTAGGTTGGTGCTGATGTTGATTTCACTTCACAAGATCATGGTGTTGGGGATCGACGAGAAGGTCTAAAACATGTGGAGTATATCCTATGAGGTTTAATTCTCAGCAAGCACGATGGCTACGAATGGCGACATTGCCACATCAGTTGGTATCGGGTTGGTTCTCGGTGAGATATGGCAGTCTTGGGATACCAATCTAACCCATGAGGCGATCAGCCTTAGGACTCAGGGATATGGAGAATGCATACCGATCCCCTACGGCCTTGGTGTGGTCTCGATATGAAGTAACAAGGAAGATGAGCCAAAGATGTTCAATGCTTCCACCATGATGTTGGTTGACGCTAGGACATCTGTGCTCTTTTGGGAGGATTGATGGCTATAAGGGAAGGCCATTTAGGAGATAGTGTCAGATCTCTTTGTGATCATCCCTAAGCGAACTAGGAAGCATCACACGGCGTGGGAGGGTCTGCTGGACCACCCTGGACCGCATACATCCGGGGTGCTAGGCACACTGGCCCTTTGGTAGTACGTGCTTCTTTGGATCAAGATCCACGACAATGGTACTCCTCCAAGACATTCTACAACACACTTTTCTAGGGCACGATTGTGTGATCAAGCTCTTGGAAGCCTAAATGGGGCACTACTGCACACATCAAGTTCTTCATATGGCTCATATGCCAAGACCGATGTTGGAAGGGAGAGAAGGGAGAGCGACTTGCGAGGCATGGTCTGCAACATACCCCTTTCTCGTTGTGTAACTAGTCAAAAGATACCATGAAACACCTACTTACCGGATGTCCGTTTCATGGATTATTTGGTATGAGGTGTTACCATGGATACGAGATCTACCGCTACACCACCAATTGTGGGTGACAAATTCATATATGGGTAGGCGGCGGCTGCCCAAATCTAGCCCTCGTTTGCTTCACAAGGGTACCATGTCGGTGATTATGCTCACAGCCTTGTAGATATGGAGGCATCGCAACGTGGTCGTCTTCGACAAATTGTCTCCACGGATGGCAAGCATACTTGACAGAATTTGGTTAGTGGCTCGTTCAGTACTTTTTGTCAAATATGGCCCTTCCACAAAATTATTGCCACGTCTGGCCCTTTGGCAAAACTATTTCCAAAGCTCGCGCCCAAGGTCGACGCTAACGAGCATGGAGCCGAGCCTATATAGGTCATCGCCAACCAAAATATGCGCCGAACTAGGTCGGCGCCGGGGACATTGGCACCGAACCCACAGAGCATCAAAATATCAAAATGTGTTGGTGCCAAGTTGCACAAGTTTGGTTCCATCCTCATTGACGCCAACCTCGGGGCCAAATTTGAAAATAGTTTCGCTCAAGTGCCAGATGCCAAGAGTTTCATCAAAGGGCTAGATTTGGCAAAAATAATATGCTTGTTTGTGGGCTACGCAACGGTAACCAACATCCGTGTGTTGATCATTGTGGCCTTTGTCTAGTTTTCTTGAGTGTTGTATGGTGGTGTTAAGTCTTTCTAGAGCTTGGAAATATCTCTTTTTTGATCAATGTATCGAAACACAATGCTTTTGCGTTTTCACCTGAGAAAAAATTACCCAAAAATTCAAAAACTAACTAGCCATTAGATAGGAGGGTAATTCTGCAACCATCCTATAAAGGATCAAACCATCCAAGGTTTGATCCAAGAACCAACCAATCAATTAAGTCAGAATATTATTTCAGAGGGAGATATAGTTCCATCAGTAACTCGAATATGGCAAAAAATGTGAAGTGGCATACTTTACAACCCTTAGACATGGACTTGCAGGTCCTACTTCCAAAACATAAACTTTCTATTTGTTTACGTTCATATAATGTACATTTGCACTCACTTCTGTAAAAGCAACATGTTACAATATCACATCGCTATACCTTCAGGGATTCAAAATACATATGTAGTTTATCGAGCTGCATTTAAACAAGATTCGCAACCTAACACATGAGTCTTCAACGTGCAGCAGGACCGCTGGGCATTGCAGCCACCCTCTTAGCATTGTGCTCCATTTGAAAGGCAGTGTTATTCTGGCTCATATTGGTTGACTGATTAGAGACAGACACATCGTAATCGTAACTCAAGTTCCGGTAGTCACTGCTGCCGCCGCTATAGAAACTGTTATTCACGTCTTCAACGACGTGGCCCTCCTCGAGCTCGATGCACTCTTGCAGCTGCACAACCACGTTACTCATGGTCGGCCGTTGTGGTGGTGCATACTCTGTGCACTTGAGCGCGATTTCCACCACCTTCCAAACACTGTTGACATCGTAAAGGCCACCCATGTGAGAATCAACCACGCTTTCGATGTTGCCACGCGCCATCCGTTGTCGTGCCCACTGAATGATGCCGATAGGCTCTGCCTCCCGTACTATGGCAGGCTTCCCTGTAACCAGCTCCAAAAGCACGACACCAAAGCTGTACACATCGCTTTTGGCCGTCAGCTGCATTGTCGCATGGTACTCAGGATCGAGGTACCCGGCCGTGCCGACGACTGTGTTCGTGGACACATGGTCACTATCGCTGTTGAAGGTCTTGGACAAGCCGAAGTCAGCAATCTTGGCCTCCATCCTCGTATTCAAGAGGATGTTGGCGGTCTTCACATCCCTATGAATTAGAGGCGGGTTGCACCCCTTATGCAAATACTCTAGCCTGCAGATAACCATACCAGTGCTCAAGTTCCTGGAAACATCCAACATTTAGCAACACCAGACTAGACATTCAAATGCGTATGTACCTTGTGCAGATTCAAGTGCGATTCGGAGTCTCTGTTTCCAGGGCAAACATCCTTCATGGTATCGGCTTCCTATGAATAGGTCAACATTTTCTCAGTTTTATTTCCATGAAACACTAAAATCAGACATCAAACAGGTGAAAACTTACACACCTTTAATATGTTCTTCTAGGGTTCCTTCTGACATGTACTCATAGACAAGTGCCATGTACTCGCCATCTTTGCAGTAGCCAATCATAGAGACAAGATTCTTGTGGTGAATCCGGGTCAAGATCTTAGCCTGGACAAGTGTCCGCAACTTTTCAAGTTTCACTCTTAACTTTCTCGACACAAACTTCAACTCTGAAACATCAAGTGTAGTCAAAGAAGAAAATTTTACCTCTGATTGGAACTCCCTGAAGCCTTGACCGGAAGAATCCGACCGCACCTTCACCGCAACCTGGGTACCGTCCTCCAAGAAACCGTTGTAGACTTTTCCAAACCCTCCCTGGCCGAGCACTTGCTTGAAGTTGTTTGTTACTATCTCGAGCTCCTCATAGGTGAACAGGCGATTTTCAAGTCCCAAAGTATTGTCCTCGTAGACATCGTTTCCGGACGCGTAGCTGGTTGTCATCTCGTTTTGTGGATTCACGGAGTTGTTCATAGACCCTTTATAGGAGAAAAATGGCACAACTAGAATTAGCGGTGCTAATTAAGTGATCGGGAAAAGGATAAGTTGCTGTGGTCTTGCCCATGGCTCACCTTGTAGTTTTCGTCTTATAAAGCAACAGATTAGTGCTAACACTGTTATTACCACCATCACAACCGCAGGGATACCAATGTACATGGCCAGCCTGCTCTTCCTCTTTATTGTAACTGTATGGCATGAAGTGTCGTTGGTGCAAAGGTCTCGATTGTTGTCATATCTAACAAAATAAGGAAACAAGAAGATACTAAATTAAATCTTGCTCTACTCCTTCCATCCCCAAATAAGTATAATTCTAGGTTGGTGCTAAGTTAAAGTTTTTTTAAGTTTGACCAACTTTATAGAAAAACACACTAAGAATATTTGCAAATATCAAATTAATATCACTACATGTATCTTGAAACTTAGTTTCATAATATACTAATTTAATTTCATAAATATTGGTACATTTTTTTCTAAAGTTGGTCACACTTTAAAGAAGCTTGACTTAGAAAAAAATAAAAGTACACTTATTTAGAGACGGAGGGGTTATCACGAGTTAAATATAATAGGATATAAATGGGGGGAATGAAGATCACCTCAGATTCAGGGAACCATCCTGGAGTCTTCTGAGAAGCCCATAGGGGATGGATCCACTGAGTTCGTTGCCTGACAAATCTCTGTCGAAAAAAAAAACACTAGCACTATTAGCACGACTAGAAAGAATTCATGGGAAATTGGGAATGGTTAGATTTTGATAAAAGTTGCCCGACTTACAGATCTGCGAGTGACGTTAACAGTGAAAGGCCCTCTGGAATTGAGCCTATCAAGTTATTGTTTGATAGATTCCTGCAGGATATGACACATTTAGTTGTCATTTATGTCGAATAAAACTACAATGGAAGCTAAAATAGATTCATACTAAATCAATACGTACAAGTTTTGGACAGTCGACATAAAACTACAATGGATGCTAAAATAGATTCATACTAAATCAATACGTACAAGTATTGGACAGCTTTGAAATTGGCGAAAGAAGATGATATATCACCGTTCAGACCTCTGGAGGACAGGTCTCTACAAAGAGTAAATATCCAGTACTGGTCAGTTTCACTCCATAGTAACGATGTAACACCCAGCAAAAAAAGCAATGTAACACCTTTTTTCCCTTTGATATGTCAAGTTATAATTTCACTAACATAAGATCCGTGCATAACTGAACCACTTACACTCTCGTAATCCTTGGGGGCCTTGCAATGGCGTAGCTACATATCAAACTATCCCACACCATAAAACTTCCCGGACCGCACGGGTCGCCCATCCAGTTTGTACGCACCTTATACTTGGCCTTGATCTCCATGATGGCGGACACTGCAGTTAGTAGCATTTAGCTTTTCAATGGACTTTTGCTAATTCCTAGGTGCCCAATCTTTGCAGAATTAGCATACGTGTTTTTTTACGGGCAATCAAGTCTAAAAATTGCACTCTATGAAGGCATGCAAGTTTAGTAAAAACAATTATGCAATTTTAGTTAGGAGTAGGTTATATTTGGAGTCATTTGAGACCCGATGCTGCTTGAATGTTGAAATGTGACTTGGGTTTGGAAAAAAAATCAAGCTACTTATAAATAGACAACTCTTTTTAAGTAATTGGTTTATCTATTTGTCCATCTACGTATACACGTACCATCCCCGACGTCCGTGCCAAGGTTGGTGCTGGGGATGACCGAATAAATCTCAAGAGCGTTGATGATCGGTGGTAGCGTCGAGTCGGCCGTGGCATTGATGGTGATGTTGTAATGGCTCTTCCGAATGGCGATGTCAGTGGTCATAGCGCCGCTATAGAGGTAGGATGGCCTGACGGGGTCTCGGTTCCACAACGCGCCGTTGAGGTTGAGGTAGAACTGGCGCAAGGCGTTGCCGGGGAGGATCTGCAGCTCGGTGAAGTGCATGATGATGATGTACGCCGGCGACGGGTCGTTGGGTTGGGGCTTGGGCTCCCAGGCGAAATATATTTGTGAGCCATTCCGCGGCCTGATGGCCGTCTGCAACACCGCCGACGGCGCCTGGAAGAAATCGTTGACCTTGTACTGCACCTTCCACGTCGTCGACATCTCTGTCCATAATGCAGGGTTGACCCAAGCGAACCAGAATCTGTCGTGCGGATCGTCGGGATACCTGATCCCATCAAGTGTGTTTGTGGTTAAGAATTAGTAAGTGCCCGTGCGCCATGGAAGCAATAGAGAGAGGAAATCTTGTGATCTTCCGGTTCAGCTCACCTGATGAGGCTGTTCTCGGCAGCCGAGCCGAAGTTGATCCTGTTAAACAGAGCAAGCCCCTGCGCCTTGGTCGCCTGCGGATACATCGTATTTTTTAGCGGCCTCAGGTCCAGCGACGAGATGAAGGGCGTCCCAGCGCCGGTGTTGATCAGGCAGACCTGCACGAAGTCCCCCGGTACCACGACGATGGCCTCCACGACAATCGGCTTGTCAGGCCTTGAGACGTTTACGGTGGACCAGTAGTTGACGCCGATGTGGAGGTCAAAGACGGGCAGCCGGTTGAGGCCGTCGTAGTTGCCGTACATGAACTTGCCACGGATGAGGTACTTGAGCCCGGGCACGAGGGACCGGAGCGTGTAGCAGTTCCGGGCGCCGGCAGCGAAGCTCCGCACGTAATACCAGCTCTTGCCCGTCAACGGCGTGATGTTCTCGGCCGAGATGTTGTGGCAGGTGCCGGCGCCGTCGGTGTATTCACCGTTGTCCGGGGAGAAGGCGAGCTGGATGACGTCGTCCACGTAGCCCGTCTCCCCCTGGAGGCAGCAGTCTATGGTTATGAATCCTGCAATGCAAACAGCACGCACAGTAGATCGATTAATGATATGTACATTGTGCGTGATTCATTAATTACTTGCGTTGTGATTTGTGGCAGCATGCAGAAATCTCAGAATTAACATTGAACACGCAGGCATACCTTTGCTGTCAGGCTGGGCGCGAGCTTGCAGTACGCCTCCGCCGGTGGTGACGGCGAGGCAGAGAAGCAGCAGCCACGGCGCGGCCGCCATTGTTTGCCGTGTTAATTGCTTCATTGCACAGGTCAGGACATTTTTACATACGCAGCTTCAACAGTTCAGCTTGCGAGTGGGCCATGCTCTAACAATTTTTTTTTGCGAGGTACTGGTGTACCTGTACGTAATGTACTTGTACCCACGACTCGATCGGCTCAACAAAAATAAGGCGATACATGGGCTGGGTCAAGAGTTGACATTGCCTTGGAACTGGTCTGATGGCAACCCTTTTACGTTGAAAGAGGCCGCACGAACTGGTCGAATACGCACTAGTTTGGCATAGGGACAACATTACGCTGCCACTACACCTAAACTATGTCTGTTCTTATCCTCAAAAAAAAAAACTATGTCTGTTCTAACCATTTCCTACTTCATAGGGGAGGCTCAAGAAGAAAGAAGTTGAGTCTTTTTGCCGTTCAGCTGTCCTTCGTGGCATCCCGTATCTCTCAGTCGGTTACATAGTTTTCTCTCAATTTCTCTGAAGAAAGGAAACACCCAAGCACAGTATTACATCTTCCCCTGTAGGTTACCATCTCTGTCATTTTAAACTGACAGGAAGTGTTCATGGCCGTGGCTATGTTGATACTCGCAGTAGTGACGAAGTTTACGGATGTATACGCACTCAAACAATATATGGTTGCCATATTTGTTAACCATCAACAATGGATCGATCCGCATTTATGAATATCATTACATGCTACATTGCTCTAAGACTCCAACTCATGATCAACGTTTTGGTTACCGGTCGGGAAATCCGGTTACCGAACCGAATATCCCGAGCACCCCGGGAAATGGTTATACCAAACAAAAGTGCCATTTTTTTGATTTTTTGAATATTAATGGAAGCTTTCGGTAAATGGTCAAAATGGGAACCAAAAAGTATGCATTTTTGTATTTCACATTTGAAATTCTTCCGGTAACCAGTCTGGATTTTCCAGTAACCGGAAATACCAACCCTACTCGGGAAAGTTTTCCTACCGGTAACCAAAACCTTGCTCATGATACGATAAATTTTAGGCCACTTGCTACTAAAGCACGATTTCAACTACCATTTGTGTTTTTCTATTGAATTTTGCCAGTACACAAGTTGTAGGAAGAAGAAAATAATGTATTTGTATTTGCATCATTCCTTGACTTTGATTATTAGGTTGCCAGTTTCCATGATCAATCATGAAATAAATTATTTGTGGGTGGATCTTTCATATATGGGAGCAAACAAAATATTTGGCTTAGTCTTTGGATTTGGGGATACCAAAAAATAGTTGCACTACGCCTTTGTGTTTGGAGGTGGGAGATGTGGAAAAGACTTGGCCCATTTCACAAGTTGGAAAAGGTCATATCTCATTTCAGAACAAAACTATACTGGCACTTTTTAATATTTCTTTTACGAAATCAGGTTGATATCTTCTGTCCTGTTATAATTGAGCTGCCATGATGTATCCAGTATCTATTCCTTATTTCAATTTTTACAATGTTCACTACTTATGTACGACAACAAAATGCATTTCTTCTGACAGCATAATCCTACAAATTTGCGTAAAAGAGAGTACTTTCCAACAAAAACAAAAGAAAGTGCTAACTCAAACGTGTGCATTCTTTGTGAGTTGCCCCTAAGAAGATTATGGGGTTTAACCTCCAACTTAATGAATTAAGTTTTAGAAGCTTCCATTTAGAAATTTTATGTTATTGACAATGTTGCGAGTGTAATGAATGATTACAAAGTCGAACAACCAAAAAGTTAGGTATGTGTTAAACCTGCAAATATGAGATCAAAGAAAGTGTATGTTTATAACTTTGTATTGGAATTTAGAGCTTATATATGGACAGTTAAACATTCATTTTTTGTAGAAATCATTGAGCTGATTACGAGGTTTACGTTCTAGCACCCATAGCATGTAGTCTTTAAGTTTTTCTATCAATATAAATTAAGGCAGGAATGTTTTTTGTTTTATGTTTCAAATAGCATGGTCTGTTTATATAATCATCAAAGTAGTTGTTGTTGCTATTTAAAGTTTGCAATTGTAATTCTTATTGTGGAGGTGAACACTCTTTTTAGCATTTCTTTTAGGGTAAACTTTTGGAAATAATTGTTCCTGTCTCACCTTCTTTCTTATCATAAACCTAGAAGTAGGATATATACATGAATGACATAGATTTGAGGATGCTGCATGTTTTAATCCATAATATCCTTGCACATATACATCTTTTCCCTACATCTTTCAGTTCTAAGTGTTCCAATAGCTAGAATGGTGGAAATTTCTAGCCTCCGAATTAGCAGTGGTTGGACTTTGAATCGAACCAGGTTCTTCTCTAATTGAAAAAATATATAATAAATGTAATTTCTCTAGTCGATCAGACTTAGCTTATTCCTAACTCTAAATTATACCGATATCATATACTTTTACTAATGTTTGTGCCTTAGAATGATAAATAATTGCATACTCTTATTGTAGCATTTTATTTTACTAACATGATGGTGATTTTATTATTTCGCGAGATTAATGACTATCCCAAGAAACAACCAACTGAAGTTGGTCAGGTAATATTTGTATATTGTCTACATAAAGTTGTTTTTTTTGGATGGTCAAGGTCATCGGTCATTTTGTTTCTCTTCTTTTACAACGCAAAATTGATTGAGTGTCAGCTCCAGTATTTTACACAATGTGATTCCTTTGATGGTTATGTATCAATATTTTACCTTAATTAAGATGAGAATAAATATATTAACATTAGTCCATACTTATACTAAAAAACATTGATGTTGCGTGGGAACACCAATCTCACATTTGACTTCTGCAGATTATTTGGAGAAAAGTAGCTATGACAGTTTATTGGACTTACTAAATTATCTAAAAACACATAAATTTAGACAGAAAGATGGTAAGGCTGTCCAAAGATGTGTTCCACGCAAATGCTCTGCCACTATGCTTTGTAGAGAAAACAGCAGAAAACAAATACGGAACAGGGCAACGGCTTCAACCAAAAGTCCCGCTCAGCAAGTAATTAACTTACATGTTCAAAGTCAACTCAATTATCTTCTCGTGTTATATGTTATATATATGGTTATGTTCCATATTTAGGACTACATAAAATTGCACCATTGTAGTGGGTGCCACAATGAAGTGGCTAGCAAATATTAGAAATCCGGGACCACTAGTCAGTGATTCATTGCACTATTGTTAGATCGTGTGGAGCTGTGCCACTTGTGTACAAAAAGTTGGGTACTCTATTCGTACCGACGTGCGAAAGGTTTCTCATGATTGTTTTGATGTGGTCCTAATGCTAGCTAATGAGAGAATTCATTTAGTTTTTTCTTGTTCAATTTCTGTTACAGATGTTTGGGGTTCAAAACAGGACGAATTTGTACATCCCTCTCTTCCCATGTTTATCTGTTTGACGGTTAGTTGCCATATTTGTGATACACAGAATCTATCACAATGAGCACCACAAGGAGGTGAGCATCTAAGGTTAGATCGGGCCAACACGTTAATGACGTCGTATTTGTTTCATCGTGTGCACCCTGCATTGACGTACGGCACAGTGCAATTTGTGCACTCTAATCGTACTGACGTGCAGCGCGCGAATGTTAATGATGGCGTTCGAGGTGTTGATGTGGTCGTTCTGAAGCTAATTAATGAGATAATTTGATAGTTCTATTACTTGTTCAACCTCTAGCACCAAGATGGCATGGCTATATATATGGAGCCACGCCTAGTGCTAATTAAGACATTGTGCTCCATTAGCTGTTTGGCCGTTTGCATGAGCAATTAGTGGAGAAATCAGTACCAAGAACAATGGCGGCCAGGCCATTGTTTCTGCTGCTCTGCCTCGCTGTTGCTGCCTCTGGCTGCATACTTCAAGCTCGTGCCCAGGTTGACAGCAATGGTACGCTCGATTTAAGTGTTACTACCACATGCCTTGTTTGTAGGCCAATGAATGTCGATACGTTAAGTGCAGTATCACCATCAGGTGTATCTATATATGCATACTTAATGTGCGCGAGAACATTGCAGGTTTCATAAGCATAGATTGCGGCCTCCCTGGCCCGGCGAGCATCGTGGACGTCACCACCAAGCTATCGTACTCACCTGACACCGGCTTCACGGACACCGGCTCGAACCACGCCATCTCTGTTGAGTACATCTACAGTAAGCTCATCGACCTATACTACAACGTGAGAAGCTTCCCCAACGGGGTCCGCAACTGCTACACGCTCCGCTCCCTCGTGCCTGGGATCAAGTACTTGATCCGCGCCTATTTCCTCTATGGCAACTACGACGGCCTCAACACAATGCCCACTTTTGACATCTACATCGGCGCCAACCCCTGGGCGACAGTGAACATCTCGACGCTGGACAGGTCGAAGGTCTTCGAGGCTATCGTCGTCGTGCCGGACGACTCCGTGAGTGTCTGCTTGGTGAACACCGGCGCCGGGACGCCCTTTATCTCTGGGCTGGACCTGAGGCCGCTGAAGAGCGAGCTCTATCCTCAGGTGAGTGCGACGCAGGGCCTGTTGCTCGCCGGGAGGTTTAACTTCGGCCTCACCGATGTTTCCCGCTACACCAGGTGAGTAAAATATATTTTCCTCTTTTCTAATACTAAATTACAACGGGAAAAAATCATCTAAGGGATGAGTATAGTTCAAGATTATACAACGTCACACATGTTTTTTGAAAAAACTTAAAGTATGCTGCCGACAAAAATATAACAAGTGGTAGCAAATATAAGTAAATATAAAATTCATCAAATCTTATCTTCTAATTTCTCTCAAATAGCACAAACTTATTAATCTGAAACTTCACAAACGAATATAACGTAGACTTTTTAAATGGTAAATCACAAATGACTAAACGAAATCAGGGTGTATGAGTGTGCACCAGTGTTTCAAATAGTGGGTTGTCACAAATAACAGGAATCCTCCAAAACAGGTATAGCGGAGTTATAACGGGGCTAAATGGGGTTATAGCAGAAAATTGTACATGAATTCATTTAGCGACAACATGCTATAACAACTATAACGAACTATTTAAAATGATGGTTGTGTACCCGTGCTAAGAAAACATGACATACGCAATTGATCTCGATTCTCGATTAGGTATCCTGAAGACTCACGCGACCGAATATGGTTCCCTTGGGTTGACCGGACAAACTTCGACGACATATCAACGTTGAAAAAGGTGCAGAGCTTAAGTGCCGACTTGTTCGAGGCGCCTATGGCGGTGATGCAGAGCGCCGCCACGCCCCGGAAAAGCTCCGAGACCAAGATAGAGATTGGCTGGACCAATGAGCCGCTGCTCAACGATCCACTGCCCGGGTGTTTGGTGGTCCTGCACTTCGCCGAGCTACGCCTCCTCAACAGCAAAGCCTTGCGCCAGTTCTACATCCGCTTCAACGGCGAGCTGCTATATCCGGAAGGTTACACACCGGGCTACCTCGTTAACGGTGCTGTCTACAACACCGTTCCCGTGCAAAGCAGCCGCTATACGATCTCTCTCGAAGCCACCTCAATATCGACTCGACAGCCAATTCTGAATGCCATGGAGGTGTTCACTGTGATGTCCACCACGAAAGCATTTGTTCTAGGTGGAGCAGATACTCCAGGAGGAGCAGGCATTCCAGCTCCAGGGAGGCCGATACGTAGCGGAGCCATATACACTACACATCTCCTTATAGGGATGAGTGTACTATCTTTCATCGCCCACCTTGCAATACTTTGAAGCGTACAAGCAATTGCTTTTATTGTGTTCAGAAATTGCGGTCCCTAGATGCATGCTTTCCAGTAGAAGCGTGAGTTTCATTTCTCCTCCTTTGACATGAATTGTAAACGTTGACTGTGCACTATTCCTAGAGTTTGCGAAGCTGTGTCTTATCTGTATAAGAGATATGTTATGATGGTTGTATGTATGGCTCTCATGCAAACTTTTGAGTTAATAAAACCATTCTTCACCGGAAAGTTGCTCCTATAAATGTACATCATGTGGCCTCCATCATGGTAGTATAAGTCTTCGACCAATTCTTTACAAACATCTGTGGTTTATACTTTATAATAGACTAGAATCAGTGGCGAACCCATGATTTGGGAAAGACTGGGCCTAAATTCTAATGCCTGAAAACTATGAGAAATATTACCTTCTAATTCCCTCACACCAGCATAATATATTGCCCAAAACACACTAAAAATACATAAATAGAGTTTTGACGTGAAACATAAATTAAATGTTTAACCAAATGGCAATAAGAAAAGCGCAAAAAGGTGCAGTTGCATATTCTCATAATGAGATACATTTTTTGTACATTTATTCAGATTAAATAAACTGAGTTAAAATTCACAATCAGCTAAACCTAATTGTGGCGGTCAGACGAAAAACATGTCCTCGCTCTCGTACCGTTCTCTCAAAAGATGTTGGGATGGCGTCAAGGCCTTCAGAGGAGGAAGTCCGGTCGATAGGACGGGCTAGGATAGCGCCGAGAGGGGAGATCCCTTAAGAGCTGCCTGTCGCCCACTCGGGTCAGTCAAGAAGGATCGCCCCGCAGCCACATCGCGCCAAATCTTACACCTATGGACCGGAGGACCCCTTTTCGCTTTCCAAGGGAGTGGGACATCCCTGCACCATTCCCGCCAAAACCATCAAGTTATCATATTTCGCGCTCTCCAGAGCCACCACTTTCCATTGGAAGAATCCTCTTCATCTTGGCAGACGAAGCCGCCAAAACACCATCAGATCCAAGCCCGTCAGGCCATCTGCCACCAGTTGGGTCAGTCGCCCTCGCATATCTTCCAATTCACGAGGGCAACAATCGAGGCCACACTCCCAATCCTACATCGATTTGGGAGGACCAGAGGATAGGTATGAAGGAGACCTCCCTCTTCCCCGGAGGCGTATCGGAGCAGTAGAAGAATGAGTATTGCCAACGCTCATCAGCATCACGAAGAGGTACATCCAGATAGTCGATGTCGCGTCAAGTAACCATTGCAAATTTGCAAGACCCGAGAAGACCTCCCTCCGTTTGTTTTTTTGCCATCAGACAAAAAAGGGAGGACCAAGCCCCATATGAGGCTCGATGCCCAAGCAGATTTCAGATAATGTGGCCAAAGACGCCGCCTCCATGATGCCACTGGGGCGAATGTGATGAAGAGTGATGTCATAATGATTTAGCAAAGACCAGACAAGAAGCTTGTGTGTGTGTGTGTGTGTGGGGGGGGGGGGGGGGGGGGGGGGAGTCCACACTTTACAACGGCGGTGAAGAAAACACGCTTAGAGTCCCTTCCTCAGCGTCGACCCCTGCCACTCATCGTTCATCAGCCTCAGACGGGCTGTCAAAGCTGGAATGGAAGGGAACAGAGAAGAAAAAAATGGAAGTTGATGATCTGCAACGGGAAGATGGAAATTTGGAGGAGAGGGGGGGGGGGGGGGGGGAAGCACGACGCCCGCACCTTATAGAGTCCAGTAAGGAATCGCAACCGCGCCTCAATCCAAGCCCTAAGTCATCCGGGTGGTCTCAGAGGATTACCCAGAAAAGTACATCAATGACCTTGGTGAAAATATTCATCCTCGACGAGCCAACGCAGCTCTCAATATGTCAAGCTTCATCAATCGCCTAGCCAAGCACAAATACGCCACCACGACGTGTGACGTCAACGGGGCGTGGAACGGAAAATAATCAGCATCCATAGGGGTCTTCGTAAGCTAGCCTATCAAATCCTTCACGCGCCTCTCCGATTCACGCAAAGGTTCGGGTGCTACTGAAGAAACAACATGAACCCAATACCCGCGAAGGAAAAAAATCACAAGGCTGACTAAGGCGTTCGTCGGAAACCTCAACGCCAAGTCGTCAGTTGGCACCTTCACGGCTGTTGCCCGAGAGGACTGTCAGCTGGCCAAAGTCCAAACCACCACCTCCTGGACACGG
This sequence comes from Poa pratensis, assembly GCA_947311845.1. Taxonomy (NCBI): domain Eukaryota; kingdom Viridiplantae; phylum Streptophyta; class Magnoliopsida; order Poales; family Poaceae; genus Poa; species Poa pratensis. The sequence continues at coordinate 41,772,427 of CAMZMU010000060.1, read as the reverse complement.
AAAATGCGTCAAGACCGCTGACGTGTCTCCAACACCATCAGGTACCGAATAGAGAGGGACCACAACAGAGCAATATCATTCCTTGCAATCAGTGTAGGGATGACACCATTGGTCCATGAAAGTCATCACTGAGAACCAGCATGGAGGTCGACACCACTCCACATACGAACCAGACAGTCGGGACTCAGCTACAACAACCTAGTATAACTTATGTCCCATCATAGCCTATACCCGTAACTGTAACACTACTCTGCCACATATATAAGGCGGTTGTGAGCCATTATATAAGGTTGGCGTCTCTCCTGGAGGAGAGATCATTCATTCACACACATCGACAAAACACACCATACACCTTCTCCACTGGAGAAATAACCATCCACCCAGCCGGCTCGGCATCATCTTGTATCTTGAGCGCCTCACAGGTCGGATACAATCGATTTCAATACACTACAAGGAAACACCTAATAGCCGGTTTGTAATCACCGGCGCGCCACCCAAAACCCACGCCAGTGATCTGCTGGACCAAATTCCGCAGCTCATCACCGGCGAGGGAAAATTTCCACGCCCGTGATACGTTGGAATCACCGGCGTGTACCACATGTAGCCACGCCGGTGATATGTGGGCCCAAAGAACCAACCACATAGGAAACTATACCGGCGTGGAAAGTAAAATGCACGCCGTTATCGTACTACGTAGTTACTGGCGTGGGACCTGGTAGACACGCCGGTAATCTTATGTCACGGGAGGGCATGTGGTATCCTATTAAATCACTGGCTTGTATTTATATTGCACGCCGGTAATTGGATTCTAATCACCGGCGTGTCATATATCCATACGCCGGTAATATAGACGTTGTTGTACCTACACACACTCCCGGTGCCATTCAATGAATTAATTAGTAGCTACTCAGTTAAATAAATACTTTCAAAGAGATGGGCTCCCAAAGAGAAACCCAGAGAAAATACGCCAAGAACTTTTAAGGTTGTGTAGAAGGTGGCATAGAGTGACTGAACTCAAAATCATCGAGGCAGGCCTTCGTAACTTGCCTATCAACCCTGAGTCAAAAAACATCATTTTCTTGCCTCAGGAATATGCATTGCACGTAAAGATAAATTTAAATTATGTTACATTAATATATAAGGTGTAGTGTCATATGTATATAGTTCTATGAGTTGTGCTTAATTATCTGTTTTTCCTGTGCAGCATTACCTGAAGACACATAGTTAATAAACAGAGAGATCCCTGACTTCATGCCTCCTAAACGTTCGCCAAATTTATGTACCCACATAAAATTGTCTACAAAATGATATTATATAAAAATAGACATTATAATATTAAAAATCTTGTAAAAATTTGTTTACAAAAAGATATTGTCTAAAAAAGACCTTATAATAATAAAAATATTGTAAAAATATTGTGTACAAAAAGATATTGTCTAAAAAAA